>JARHVA010001229.1:1652500-3007500 GCA_037957365.1 Torreya grandis
GAGACAAGGCCCGACTGGGATTTCATCCCCCAGCAGATACCTTACCCGTCCCGGTGACCCTACTTGGATTTCATCACCAAGGGGGAAGCCCACTCCGTTCTCTGGCGGAGGATAAACTCTAGGCGAGGTATATCTTGGCTAAGCGAGACCAGCTAACCACTGGAATCGTGAAGTGAGGGGAGCTTGCTCCTTAGCACCAGGCCACGTACCAGACCCTAACATAGATTTTTGAGCACCTAAAACAACACCTGAAACCATCTTTAGATTGCCTTCTTCTAGGACCCTTCTTGTAGCCAATCTCCCCGAACATTCATCTAAGGCATAAGCCACAGTTTTTAAGGTTAATTCCTAGGATTTATCGCTTAGGCTTGTGTGTCTCTCTCTGTTTTCCTCTTCTCATCTGTTTGTTTGAGTGAGTGAGGACGTTTTCTTCATTATTTTCCAAGAATCTTTTGGTTCTCTGGAAAACACAGTCACCGACATTGGTTCTACCACCGACGTCGGCTTCCCCTGTCACCGGCATCGGTTTAAATACCGACGTCAGCTTCATCTATTACCGGCATCGGTTATTTGACCGACGTCGGCCACATTTATTACCGACATCGGTTTTTAAACCGACATCGGTCTCTGTCACTATCCTTTTATTCAAAACCAGCAACCCAAAATCTGTCCCTTCTCTGTCAAAAACTCCATTCTAAGTTTCTGGAACTGCAAAAACATAGTTTCTGGAATTTGACCCTCCTTTTTGACCACGATCCCTCGTCCCCAACCAGTCCTATCATGGAGTTCCACTCTGAGACTGAAAGAACTCCTACAGGACCGACCCCGACCCCGACTCAAATTCCCATCATCCCTGAAGGGGACCAAGATTTCGAGAGATTCTTGGACCTCAATACCGTAGCCCTCCAAAACTATCTCGCGAGAAACCCAACGCGAGACCTTTCGGGTGACGTGGAGACGACATCCACACCATTCACCACCCAACCCTTTATGACTCAGCCTTTCACCTCGACTATTAACCCAACCATGGCCAATACACAAAGTTTGGCCTCCCCGTCTATTTTTGGACCGACCTCCATCGGGGTTCCATTACCCCCTCAACCACCTGCAATTCAACCAAGTTCTACATCATATCAGAACTTGATTGTTTCGACCCCTCATACTCTTGCGCCCACAAATGTAGGAGTGCCAACCTCTCTTTTTACCAGTGCCGCCATTCAACCACCTTTGGCGGTGCCCAGTCAACTTATACCTTCGACCTTCATAATGCAGCCACCTTTAGCCTCCACTTCTGCCCCTGCGGCTAGTCATCCGTACATTGTACAACCGACTATGCTGCACGCCTCCTCTAGCTTCTTCCAAGCGCCTTACAACCTAGGGGGCGCTCAACCCGCCAATCCGTCAGCAGACATCATTAAGATGCTGATGGATAAAATGTCCAGTCTCGAAGCCTCCATTTCCGGTTCAAGCAATACTTTGTCATATGAGCAAATTTGCAATGAGCCTATTCATCCTTCCGTCCCTATTCGACCATACCCTAACCATTGGGAGCTTCCTAAATTCACTCGCTTTCAGAGTAAAGAAGACCCACAGCAACATCTACGGGCATTCAGACATGCCTGTTACCTTATTGCTCACGACGATGCGTTATTATTACGCACGTTTCCTATGTCACTTTTTGGCCCTGCTCTTGACTGGTATAGTTCTCTTGCCAGACACTCTATCTTTTCATTCATCCAACTCACCCAACTATTTCTCGACCATTTCTCTATTAACATTACTAAACAAGTCTCTATCACAGACCTCTACTCCATCAGACAATTTGACGACGAATCTGTAGTCGATTTTGTCGCTCGTTGGAGAGGCTTGATTAACCAGCTCTCCTTCTCCTTGCCTCAACCTGAGCTCATCGAGCTCTTTTCTCGAGCATGTGCCAACCACATCTCTTCTACCTTGCGGATTCAAACATTCTGCACTTTTGACGAAGCTTTCATCATGGCTCAAAAGCTCGAACTCCGTGCCCTTGAAGAAGACAAGGTCAAATTGCGTAATACCAACGCAAGATCTACTGACCATTCTTCTTCCAGACCTTCTTCTTCTGCCAACTCCAAGTCCAAGGGAGTGGCCAACACTGTGGTCATTAGATCACCATCCTCAACAACAATGAATTATTCCCAACCTTCGACATCTTCTAGCATTACCAAACAATTCCAATAACGGTATATCCAGCGTTCTTACACTCCACTTGGAGAACCATACGCTTCCGTTTTGGAAAAACTTCTCAAGCAGGGGGTCCTCAATCTCCCTCCAATTCGACCGCCTCAATTTGACCCCTCTAAAGCCCTCCCTACATGGTATAGAGAGGCCGACTTCTGCCACTTTCACCGCGTCCAAGGCCATGACATTGACAACTGCCTAACTTTCAAAAACATCGTCCAAGACATGATCGACAAGGGGGATCTTATTTTAGATAACCTGAACGCCCCACCCAATCAACATATCGACATCTTCAAACACCCTTTTCCAAATCATCCACCTACTCAAAACAATGTCCAAACCATAACCCAAGATTCTCATGACCATGACATTCACACGATTAACACTATCTTACCTCTTATCTCTGACCAGTCTCTTTCACAAGCAGAAGAGTCTTCTCCTATTCGTCTATCACAAGATGAAGAACCCTCTTCTCCTATTAGTCCTCCATCTATTTCTCCTACATTGGGGGACGCCTTGACCACACCTACACCATTAGCCCCACCTTCATCCAATGACCATACCTTGCCTACTCCTCAAGCACAAGCGGAAGGCATAATCATCCCTGCCTCCTGCCATCTGGAGGAGCCACACTCTCCTATTTCTTCTCCACCAAGAGAAGAACCAGTCTCTTTACCCATTTCAACCGAGGAAGACCCAGTCACGGTTTCCTCTTGCCCTTTGCCTGAGATTGTTACATCTCACTCACCTTCGTCCACATCCAAACCCAAACCCACATCTAACCTTGCCTCACATAATAGTGGCCCTCGACCCAAACTAACGAAAGCCACTAGACCACATCGGAGAATTTCTCCTCCACCTTCATCATTGCCTTCAATCTTGGGCCCACATCCGTCCACTTTAATAGGAGTACTGCCTACTCCCATCCTTCACAGAGGCACATCGCCTCCATTACTCCCTCAACCCATCAAACACGTATCTCCCTCAAACCATCGACCAACACCTCTTATGCCTCTTAAACCAAAGTCATCAACCCCTACTGCAATAAGACATCTAGACCCATTAGCAGGTTCTTATACCTTGCTTTTATGGCAATTATTGCAGTCTTCTCGCCTCGACCTCCCGCCTCTCAGACCATATCAATCTCTCAGACCTAAACCACCGTGGTTCGATGACACTCACATTTGTGCATATCATCGCAAACCTGGACACGACACGGAGCATTGTTGTGCCCTCAAGGTTGCCATTCGCCAATGTCTGGCGAATGACACCTCTCTTCTCGACCACGTCATCAACAAACTTTCAACACCGCCCCATTCATCAACTCTCAGATCAAGGCCATCTTGGTTCGACAACTCTAAATTTTGCAACTATCATCACACTCTGGGACATGACACTGAGCATTGTTGTGCTCTCAAAGCTGTCATTCGTCAACAACGGAGAAATCCTTTCCTTCTCACCAAGGACCCTCTTAACCACCTCTTCGACAAAACATCAACCCCGACCCATGCCTCTCCAACCTCATCGCCTAAATCGGGATCTCCACGGCAGACTATGGTCCCTTTACCGCCTTTGACCCCATTATTTGACATTAACACAGTCCATTTAATCACCAAGCCTCAGTCAACCTTGACTAATCTATCCAACATTCTCCCTAAGCGACTGGGGGGATCCAACCTTATCCTAACTTCGATCAAACATTCAACCAAACCTCGACCAACCCTCGACCATGACATCGACCAAACCTTTGACCAAACCTTCGACAAACTTTGACCAAACATTTTACCACACTTCAACCAACTCTCGACCAATCAACAATCAAATATCATTCAACCAATCCTTTTTATCTAAAATATTCAACCAGTCTCGACCAATCAACAACCATATCAGTCAACTTCACATCCACCATCAACATCTGACCAATCTGGAAAGAGCCAAATGGGGCAAGTCCGCTCCTAATTGACTCAGACCTTAACGCACTAGCATGGCCCAGGGACTTATCAGACCTTGAGCCCCCCTTTCTGTCTTGCATCTTCGACCATTCTTCTGCTAGTTGAGTGCTCGTCTACTTGACACGTAACTTGAGCTCATCCCTTAAGCAATCCTCGTCCTCTTAATCCTCATCCCTTTCAACCCTATTTCCCTTTAACAAGTCCTCTACAACCCTTTTATGATGCATGGATGCTTTGTCCTAATAAAAGGGGCGTCCTTGAACTTTTACAGCCTTGTCCATGACTCTAATAAAAAAAAACAATCAAAATCAAGATGTCAAAACATATCCATGGTCACAAAATCAAGTCAAAATCAAAAAGACAGACTGCTCCCTCGAAGGACAGCTGTACTATCATTGCTGTATTACTAGACTGATCCCTCGAAGGACAGCTAGGCCAACTTATCAAACATTATTAAGCAAAAATATAGACCACTCCCTCGAAGGATGGCTATGACTAATCTTGCTACAAACAGCGCCTTTCTTAGAAGCTTCCCGCATTGATCAGCTTTGCAACATGACCACCAAGCAAAAGACATCTCTATGTAGGCTTCCCGCATCGATCAGCCTGCACCAAAAAAAAAAAAAAATGAGTCACAGACTTGGCTTGTAGTTGTCTCAGGGTCTCCTATAAAAGGGGCAAGGTTCTTCCTGCTCTTAAACTGGGTTACCCTATCCTCTTCCTCTCACCTGCTCAAGGGACTTCGAGCTCACTTTAATGTCAAAGTGATTCGATTACCGTTCTAACACAACACTGGTCAACGACGTAATGCATGAACGGGGCTTTTGTTCTAATAACCCCTATCTATGCTTCCTTTCTGGTCCTTGTCAATGAAAGAGCGATTTGCCTTTTATCTTTTCTCTACACTTTGGCCACATTTAACCACATCAATTGTCGACTCATCTCAAACCCAGCCATTTTCATCATCTTCAGCTGACATCATCCTAGACCATTTCACATAGTTTCTATGGACACCAATACACATGGAAACTACCGACTAGACCCAATTTATGTTAAGCATAAACCAATACTTGCTGAAGCATAAATAGACTTCTATTCATTTTTAGCATATATCCATCACGACTATGGAAACTTGCTAGGGATGAAAGACTCTCGACCAATTCTACAGAATATACCATATGTAGCATCATTTTATCCTCATCTTACCCTCGTCATTTCAACACATGACCAATCTCATCATCGACCAATCTTCTCAATTTGTCCGAACTACATTGGTCTGAGGCCCTATGACCAGGGCTATGTAGGCAACACTCAGATAACACATCCTCTGAGGTTAGCTCGACCACCCCCGTTTGTTCGTCTCTTTGATGGACAAACCTTCTCTTCTGCGACCTTGACCTTGACCAAGACCAATCATTCTCTTTGACCAAGACCAATCATTTTCTTTGTCCAAGACCAATCATCGACTTTGACCAAGACCAATCATTAACTTTGACCAAGACCAATCATTCACTTTGACCAAGACCAATCATTTCCTTTGACCAAGACCAATCATTTTCTTTTGACCAAGACCAATCATTTCCTTTGACCAAGACCAATCATTTTCTTTTGACCAAGACCAATCATTTCCTTTGACCAAGACCAATCATTTTCTTTTGACCAAGACCAATCATTTCCTTTGACCAAGACCAATCATTTTCTTTTGACCAAGACCAATCATTTTCTTTGTCCACGACCAACTCTGTCAACTTTGACCAAGACCAATCATTCTCTTTGACCAAGACCAATCAGTCTCTTTGACCCTTCCTCCCTTTTAGGGAGAACTACATCGGCCTGAGGCCCCTACGACAGGGGCTATGTAGGCAGCACTCAGTTGACATGGGGTCTTCTGGGGTTAGCTCGGCCGCATCCTTTCGTCCATCCATCCCCTTGACCAATGACCATCCTTCGACCTTCGACCACTTCCAAGACAATGTTGCCTTGGTTGTTTTTGCGTGTGTGCTACCTCATGGTTGGTTAGCAGAATTGTCCGCAGACTATTTTTGACCCTTCGCAAGTATAGGATCGCGAGCCAGTTGATCCCTACTACTTGTGGCTTTTTCGTGTTTCTGGGAGCACTTCCTGAGCCCTGGATACCTAGAACACGACGACCATTTGGAGCTTCAGCTTAAATTGAGTGACCCGATCAGCAGACGACTAAATGCTGGAGCCCGGTTACTTCAATTTTGGCACTCCTTGACCCTTGACATGCGACAATTTGACCCGACTATCCCGTGAAGTGGACTACGCGCAATCACGACTTTTGCAGCGTTTTCACTCACTTTTTATCTTTCTCATCCACCTTTTGTCAAATCAGCACCCGACATCAGGTTCCTTCCCTCGACTCCTGCTTTGAGGGGGAATACCTCATCCATACTTCGGGACAATACACCTCATCCTTTTCCTGGGGCAACCACCTCCTGTTTTTGTCTTGCAGTTCGTCTAGAACAACCAACAAGACAAAAAGGGGCAAATGTAGACACCTAAAAAGTGTCTAACCCTTGGTCTTCCTCTCTCCCCTTGGTCCCTTGCCACTTCGACTATTCCTAACCTACCTAGGTCTTATTAATTGAAAATAATCATCTATTTTTAATTAAATAAGACCATTTTCCCTCTCCTTGCCACCTCGCCACCCTAGGATACCTTCCTTGGATCCCCTTTATTCCCCACATGGCCATTTAATGCCTTAGACTCCCATTCCAATCTCTTCACTCGCCCATTTAACCCCCGTCGACCGTTTCATCCTTGCATTCATTTGACCTGGCGGTTGGGAAACGAATGAAAGGCTATTTTTAGCCTTTCTCCAGCCTTTTAGCCGCCGACGTCGGTCAACCGTCGACCAACATCGGCGATATTGCCGGCGTCGGCATCTTTCATAACGGCTTCTTCACTGTTATCTCCTCCTCTTGGCTCTCTGCGTCTCCCTCTCTGGCATCTCGACTCTTGAACCTTCGTATCAGACCCTTGCATCCATCCTTCCACTTGACCTCTCTACCAATCAATCTGACTCTCTTCCTCAGGTACACAGCAAACTTCTGCAAGTGAACAATAGGGATTCTCCATCAGCAACAGGCTTCACATCCGGCATCATCAGCAACAAGATCACCACCTTCTTCATCAGGGCACAGGTATGTTCTCTGTTTGTTTTCTTTATGCTTTCTAGTCATCTGCTTTTCAACTAGACTTAGCACCCCCTCAGACCTGATTGTCACCCAGACCCGGATTCCTATCTCCCAGATTGGCTTCCTCTATCTCTCTGTCCCTCTTTGTCCTTTTGACCCCCTAACTGACTAAAACCATCCTCAAACCAGACCCAGAGCAGACTCAGACCTTTGTCCACAGAGCCCTTAAATAGACACAGATTAAACTCTGTCCAGCCTTGACCAAGAACCTGACCAGACCCGTCTGGAGGCCATTGCCCCGATTGACACCGGTCATTACCCCGACCGCCGTCGGCCACATAACCGACATCGGCATCTTTGACAACCGACGCCGGTAAGACCACCGACGCCGGCGACTGCAACCAGTTTGACAGCTTCTTCTAGGTAAGCCTTTGCTTCCTTGTCTCTTTTAGTTTGCTATCATTTCAGTCTATTTTAGCATTCTGTCATTTATCAGTCATTTATCTTTTATCAAAATAGTGGGTTGACCTCCCTCAAGGAAGTTCTCATACTTCTGGGAACAAGCTTTCGCTTGGCAACCCACTGTCTATCTATCTAACGTTTTCTTGTCCAAGTTCTTCTTCTTTGCAGGTGTCATTCCTCCACAGCCAAAGAGGGGTGCTCACAAGCGTCTGGATTTACGGTGCACAATCTTCATCCAGGTACTTCCCATGCCTTGTCCATTACTTTTTTAGTTTCTTCTTTCCCTTAAATCTAAAAAGTGAATTTTGAGTAGAAACACCAAGTCCTCCCACCTAACCTATCCCATAAAAAACAAAAATCCTTCACCAACCAAGCCTCTCATTAGACCTTATTTAGACCTATGCCCTATCGTAAAAGCTTTGATAGAAATTTACGTCACTATTTAGCCTCAGTAGAATCTGGACTAGTGTTGAGGGAAGTTCATGAAGGGGTTTGTGGGGCCCACACTAGTGTGGCCATCTTTGCCAAAAATTTATTGTGTAGTGGTTATTATTGGTAGACCATGGAAGCATATGCAACTATTTATGTTAAAAGGTATAAACAATGTCAGAAGCATGCCAATTTGATACAAGCTCTAGACCAAACACTCAATCCAATGATTATCCATGGTCATTTTCAATGTGGGGACTCAACCTCATAGGAAATATTAACTCCACCTCCTTAGATTACCATATACATATCCTTACCACCATTGAGTACTTCACTTAGTGGGTGGAAGTCATTCCCCTCACTTATGTGATGGGCAAGAAAATATCCAAATTCAGTTTCATTCACCTCATTTGCCACTATGGTATCCCCTCCAACATTATATCTAATAATGGTGATGTTGTCTCTAAATCTTGCACCCTAGAAGAGGGATGTTCAGGTCTCCTCTAGATTTGGCAATGTTCGGACATTTCCAGGCCTGTGGGTGTGCTTATAAGGGGAAATGAATCTCTAAGTTGAAAGGAATAACTCCCTATATTAGATTTTTGTGCAATAAAACTGTTGAACCAATTTTCATGAGTGAAAAGAGTCAGAATTTTGCATAAATGAAAATCCTAGTCTAAAATGGTGATACACCAAGAATTAGTATCCACATGTATGCCCTATACTTATGCACAATATAATAGAATATAGTCTATAACTCAAGCTCTAGAAGATTCCAACATAAGTATTTCAATGTAGAGATAAAATGGATGAGATCACACAAGGTAAGTAACTGGAAATACAACCTGTATAGTCCAAAAAAGGGTTACACATGTGCAAAATCTCATACAACTAGAATTCACTCTACATGACCCGTTGGATCAACTCTTGCTCAAAAGCATGAAGGAAAGAGAACAAAAAGATCAAACATCACTTAGTATCACTCTATGTCTCTTCCATGCCTAGGCAAATGTCTAGAGCTTAGAAAGAAAATAAACTTATGCTTCTTTGCTCAAAGGTAAGAAAATGGCAGAACATTCTAGCAGGGCTTCACTGTACTATCTGTGGATGATAAAACAAGAGCCCAAGGGTCATATTTATAGAAAAAGAGGGAGAGAAGAGAAATCTCTTGGGAACCAAAATAAAAGTCCCTAAAATGATTTATCATCACCATCCTAGTGAAACTAATTCTAGTTGTTCTCTCATTCAGTTGGAGTTTGTCCTTCTCTTTGATTTACCCTATTGAAATGACCAAGATCACTGTAAAACCAATGGTGAGATGTACCTCCATAATAAATGGCTCATATCATTGTTGAAAACCTTAGAATCTTCTTGAAAGCTTTCATGTTTTGTACAGCAGACCCATTCGAGCCTTCTGAATGGCTTTACTTATAAAACCTATAAGTCAGGCATGTTGCAAATCCAATTTAAACTATCCTTGCTCTTTCAGGTTTTTTGATTGCTTTTACTTATAAAATTCATAAGCAAAGATATTTTTAAAACTTTATTTTGCTTTGCTTGAGACCTTTTTGGGTTTTTTGAATGGCTTTTCTCCTTGCTTTCTACTTCGGGTTCTTTGATTTATTCTACTTATAAAAGTCATAAGTCAAGCATGTTGGGAAACCCAATTTGTATTACAGAGTCATTTGGGTTTTTACAGTGACTTCACTTCTTGATTAAAGACTTTGGGCATGAGATTTGACATTCTGTAGCATGTCACCAAGTTGCACCTCAATGGCTAGTTAGCCACCCTAAATTTGACATCTTGCAGCACTTCATGTCTTTGAATCCCAATAACTAATTGGCTGCATCAAATTTGACGTCCTGTGGCACGTCATGGGGATCCATTTGGGTTGGGATTATTATTCAAGTAATTTTCCCAAATTAATTCCTTCAGATAACTTATTCAAAGGAATTGCTTTGAGAATTTTGGCTTCAAGGTAATGACTAGTTCCTTTAGAAACTTTTCTTGAAGGACACTTGGGAAAGACACAAGGTCCCTTTAAAATTTTTCAAAGGGAATTTCCAAAGGAAATGGCCCTTCAAAACTTTATCTAAGGGCAATTCCAAAATAAATGGCCCTTCATAACTTTTTCAAAGGGCATTTCCAAAGGAAATGGCCATTTAGAACTTTTCTGAAGAGCATTTCCAAAGGCAAAGGGCCCTTCGAGAAAAATCTTGAAGGGTAACCTTAGAGAAAATGAGCAAAAATCCCTTCAGAAAAGTCCAAAGGAACACTTGGGTGACAAAGTGCCCTTTGGAACTCTTCCAAAGGGTCACTTGGACAATAAAGTGCCCTTCAAAAAAGTCTGAAGGGTCACTTGGATAATAAAGTGCCCTTTATAAAAGTTTGAAGGGACACTTGGGGGGAAGGAAAGGTAAGAAAGGCCCTTCAAAAAAGTTTTGAAAGACACTTAGAAGGGAAGTGGCCCTTTGAAACCTTTTCTAAAGGGCACTTTGGGGCAAAACAAATCAAGATAGGCTAAGGTAAGCAAGGCAAAGGGAAAAACAAAGAAGAAGGGAGAAGATCTCAAACCAGAAGAGGCTGAAGGGAAAAGACAAGCAACAAAGAAAGTGACCAAACATAGAAAATGAGCAAGGGAGAAACAAAAAGAGCCAAAATGAAAACACAAACTAGTCATGCAAAAAATGGTTAACATTTTGGTGATTTCTAGGGGAGACATGCCTACTATGTCATAAGGCTAATCGCCTAAATCCTTCTATTGGGCATGGAGTCATGCAAGGTGACCAAGAGTTGAAAGAACAAGCCATGGCCAAACATACAAGTTGGAGAAACACATGCACAACAAACAAAAGGAAAGAAAACACCTAAAAGGGGAATACTATGCTCCATATCTCTTAAATAAAATAAACACAACAAAGGAAACACAACAAAATAAGGTATATACAAGACATGGCCACCAAGGGTAAAAAACAAGGCTTCAAATGGATTCCATTCATCAAAATAGGCAACTCTTCTCCATCCATTTTGGATAGATGAAGGAAGTTTCTTTGCTTGTACTTGATAATAATGTAAGGACCACTCCACAAAGTATCAAACTTTATATGTTTACCTAGTTTTGCTCTCTCTTCATCCCATTACAAGACCAAGTCACCTACTTTGAACACTCTTGCCCTTGCCATTTCTGTCAAAGGATTTCTTCATGAGAACTTGATGGTGTTCCAAAGCTTTGTGTGCATCATCTCTTGCCTCTTGTAGTTACATTAATTCTATTAATTTGACTTCCATGGGAGTGTTTTCAAGTAATTCTAGTTGTTGTGCAAGTTCTAAGGTAGGGATATCTTGTGATATGGATAGCCTAGCTTCTCTCCCATAGACAAGTACAAATAGAGAATTACCAATTGAATTATTAGGAGTGATTCTATCTACCCATAAGGCTATCTTTAGCTTGCTATGCCATGCTCTTTGATTGGTTTCCAACATCTTCTTGATGATCTTGACGAGGTTCTTGTTGGTAGACTCAGCCAATCCATTATCTTGAGGGTAATAGTTGGATGAGGTACTCAAATGAACTCTTTTCTTTGCACCCAATCAAAAGTTTTAGCACTTATGAAAGTAAGTCCATTATTTGAGATGATGACATGAGGAGATCCAAACCTTGTTATAATGCTATCATAGAACTCCAAGATGGCATTTTCATTTGCTTCCTTCAAAGTAATAGCCTCTACCCATCATGTGAAGTAGTCTATAGTAGTCAATATCTAGCACTTGGAGGGTTGATCATGCCAATGAACTCAAGGCCCCATTGCATGAAAGGTTGGTCCACTTGCATAGGATTCGATGGAAGAATAACAAGCTTTTGTTTGTCAACAAAGAAAGTGCATTGAGGACAAACCTTAGCCCAATGATAATAGTCCTTAATAAGATTAGGCCAATAGTAACCAGCTCTCATTATTTTTGTAGCTATTATTCTAGGAGATAAGTGACCACCATCTACACCATTATGGAACTTTTCTAGTAGCATATCAAATTGATCCTTGTTAATGCACCTTAGCAACACATTTCTCACATCCTTCTTAAAGAGAATGCCATCCGAAAGACAATAAGGAATAGCTTGCAATCTAAAATACCTTCTTTGATATTTTTTCAAGCCATTGGGACACTTACCATTTAAAAAAAAACCAATGATGTCTTGTGTCCAACTTTGATTTTGCATTTAATCAGATAGCTAGTCTTGAACTTAATTTACCAAGGCTTACTCTTTTAGCTCTTGAAAGTTGGATGCTTAGTGCTCACATAAACCTCTTCCCCTTACTAAGCTAGTTACCTTGATGTCAATGTCATATTCTATTATCTTTGTGATCCATCCAACTCTCTTCTCATTAATATCCCTACGTAGGAGAAACTCCTTGGTGATGGGATGGGAGACCATGACATGGATCTTGTTGTTGGAAACTAGATGCCTAAAAAATTTCAATCCTCTAATGATGGTTAAATATTGCTTCTCAACAAAAGAATATCTCACTTCGTAGTCTTCTAAGCCTTCATTGAAGAAAGCAATTAGCTTCTCAACATCTTCATCATTATTTTGCATAAGCATAGCCGAGATTGTGTCAAGGTTAGAAAAAGTATAAAGAATAAAATATTTAGAAAAATTTAGATTTAAGAGAGTGGGAGATGCTGCAATTGCTTGCTTAATTGCCTTAAATCTGCCTTTACCTTCTTTTATCCAATTAAAAACTTGGTTCTTTTTTTAGCATGGTTGTGATAGGCTTTACCACAGTTGTAAAGTTTGGGATAAACCTCCTTACAAAGTTTATTTTTCCCAAGAAAATTTGTAGTCCTTTCTTATGTTGAGGCAAATATAATCCTAGAATAGCTTCAATCCTTTCGGGGTCAATAGATAAGCCTTCTTTTAGAATAACATGACCCAAAATCTTACCTTCATGGACAATGAAGATTCACTTCTTTGGATTGAGGGATATGTCATACTCTCTACACTTCTCAAACACTTGCCTTAGATGTCCCATATGATCAGCAACATCCTTTGAAAAAATGGTTATATCATCAAGGTAAACAAGCAAAAACTTATTGATTAAACCTTTGAAAGCCATGTCCATTGTACTTTGAAATGTATCTCCAACATTGGATAAACTAAATGGCATCTTCTTCTCAGAAAATGTCCTCCACTTAGTGGTGAAAGATGTCTTGAATTGATCCCCTTCATTCACCAATATTTGATTATAACCTGAATAACCATCAAGAAGTGAGAAATTTTGAGAACCTGAAATAACTTGCAAAATTTACTCCATGGAAGGGAGTGGATAATGATCCTTGAGAGACACTTTGTTTAGATCACAAAAATCTACACAAAGTCTGATTTATCCATTATTCTTTCAAACCAGCACAAGGTTGGCTACCCAAGTTGAGTGTTTGATACAAAAGATAGTCCTAGACTCAATCAATTTGGTCAGCTCTTTCTTCATGAGTTTTTCTACCTTGGGGTTGATAGGCCTTTGCATTTGTCTTACCAATTTAGCTCCATGCTCCAACTCAATGGTGTGATGAGATAGAATTGGGTAAAATCCTTTCAAGTCCCTATATTCCTAGGCAAAGATGTCTTGAAACTCTTTGCATAATGCAATAAAAGCTTACCTTTCCAGTTGAGAACAAACCTTGCTAATCTTCAAAAGTCTGTCCTTGAAAATCAGAACTCTCTCATAGTTCTCTTCTTTTGTTGACATGCTCATTCTTTGGTTTTTATTTTAATAATCCTCATTTAAGATAGTCTCCAAGGTAATCAACCCCTTGGGTATTTTATTTGTCTTTAGCTATATAATTTTCTCTTCATAATGATCGCGTAACTTCTTTTGATTTCTTGAAGAGAAGCCTGCCTCATTTTGTAAGAAGTGTGCAATGTGTTCATCACTTTCAAACACTTACCATGACACTTCATTATCTAGAATGGAAGGCCTCACAATGATCTTGATATGGGATTGATCCTTATCTTGTTTAACATTAATGTCTGAGCCAAAACATTTTCCTATTGTAGCCAATCTATCAGCGTGCTTGTTTAAGTCTCTTTTTTGCCCATTGGGGACCATGAACTAAGCCTTCATATTCTACCACATTACAAGTACAACCAAAGTGAAACCTATAAGAAGATTAGTAATGATTATTTAATGGAGAAACCAACATGACACCAGCTCTTACACCTACTTTGCTCCTTGAACCATCAAATAACATTTCCCACATGCCATCAAGCTCATGATCTTCATTGGTGAGTGAAGGAATTGGGACATTATTCTAGCATACATGCAGTAAAACCCCAAATTAGTTTCCTCAATGAAAGTGTAAGGATCAAGGCCATGTGTTTTAGTGTTGTACTTGTCAAGATAGAGGTCAAAAATACCTTCAAGAGGAGAATATGTTTCACTATTCAAGATTGTTTCTTCTTCTTTGTTGATTAGACAATTTTGATTTGACATTGTCTCCAAGTATGGCTCAATGTGGAACATTGCTAAGGGCTGAGTCATTATGGTTACCTTGGTTCCATACCTTGTTGTGAAATCTAGAAAGGACCAATAAAAAGAAAGGCATCCTCCTATCTTGGCCATAAAGTATCTAGACAAGCATATAATAAAGTGAAATATCTTGCATGATAGGGAAGCTTGGGCAGCCATGTAAAAACACTTTTAGACCTTTGACCAATCATATCATCTTGGTTGGATTTCTATCCAATTGCAACATGCCTTTACTATGTGGCTCATAGTTTAAACCTAGCTTATCAGTGACTACTTTAGGCATAGCAGTAGTGTTTGCTCCACTATCCACAATACAATTATAGAACAACTTATCTCTCATAATAAGTGTGAGGTAGCAGGGTGGAGGATTTTAAGCTTTAGTAGAATGCTGAAAAAGATGAATTAGAAAATTTGTGAGAGCCACACTATGATGCTTTGAAGATTGAGGAGCCACATGCATGCTTGCTAACTACTCTTACAAAATCTCCTTTTGACTAGGTATATGTGGAACCTCCTAAAGGGATATGCTTATCTTAGTGATCTTTAATGAGTCCACAATATTTAGAGATGGATTATTCACTTTATCTTACATTTTTGATGGTATTAAAGGAGATGTAGCCTACTATGTTGCAATCTTGGTAGCTGCATTTACATTATAATTTTGTTGAGGAACATGGTTTGTAGAAAGTGCAACACTTTGATTGGCACTTTGTGGCCTTGGGGAGGCATCACTTGGAACTATTTTTGGCTCCTAGCCTTCTCCAAATGCTCTCTTCTTAGCCCTTGTTTGGCTGTAATTGACATGCATTGAGTCAACATGAAATCATCTTTTACTTGAAAATTCATCATTCCCACACTTGGGCTACTACCTTCTCCAAGACTACCCCTTTCGCTGGGACATGCTTCTTCTACTATCATGTAATGAGTATCTTACTCTTGTGTAGTCAAAGAGTAGTTGGTTATTATATCATCATGTATAAATTGACCTTAATGTTGTCCACATTAGTCCGCATGATCTTCTCCTTGCACTAGATTCACATGAATTGGAACAATAACCTTTATGTGAGGAGTAGAATTTGGATTATATGCATTGGGCTACCTACTGTAACCATCTTGATTTTGTCCTCTCCCTTGATAATTGTATTGGGATGGAGCTCTATATACTTGTTGAGGATAGTATTGTGCATTAGGAGGAGCACTTGCTTGATATTGAGCTTGCTTGAGCTGAGCTATGAATGATATAATTTATTCATCCTTGTCCACAACATTATCCACCTTCTTGGGAAAGGATCTTGGCTTCACATTGGCATTGGGAACTTGTGACATCCTTAGAGCTTTAACCAAATTATGGGAAAACAAAGACATGGAAACTCTTGGAGGAAGTCTTACATCCTGAATCAAGCTATTCTCAACCTCAATTGCGAGCTCATATGAACCTAAAAGAGTGAATCCTCCCATTGACTACAACATAACAAAAAAATCAATACCAATCCATTCGAGGTATTTGGGAACACAAAGCTAGGAGGAGGTCTCATGATTGGTGGCATCCTATACCATGTTCTTTGAAATCTCCTATGGATCCATTTGGACCTCTTTTTATTACATTTAGATAATGTATTAGGGAAGCATGATCACTCTTATTTTCAAATCTTATCACCAATAGTCTCCAAAGCCATCCCAACTTGTAATGCAACCCCCCTCCAATGTTTTATACCAGTCAAGTGCTTTGCCTTTTAAAGACATAGCAAGCAGTCTAATGGCTATGTTGGCCCTAGTAACATTATGGAAATTGCAAGAATTAGAGATGTCTCTAATATGTTTAGATGAGGTAAAAGGCCCCTCCCCATTGAAATTAAGAAGATTTTTGGTAGTATTTAGAGGGATGGGGTCATATGCAGGAAGCTCTATTTTGTTTTGGGTATTAAAAACAGGGAAGGGTTGATGTCTATCTATCTCTCCCCTTTCCCCCATTTCTCTTCTTCCCCTTTGATCTTCTATTTCTTCTTCTTTTTTAACTTCTTCTTCTCCTTGAACTTCTTTAACCTCTTTCACTTCTTCCCTAAAACCTCCTTGCCAAGGATTTAATAGGGCTAGGAGTGGTTCAGGGTGTTGTTCTTTGGGAAGAGATTCAGCTAAAGGGGCTTGGTTAGAAAATATTAAGGACCTTGTGAGGACCATGTAGGATAATATATAAAAACTTGGTCTAGAACTAGGGATTCACACCCTTTTGGAGTCACCAAATGTTGGGTTAAGGGTATTTATACTAATTTAGTCCTATCAAGAATAACATTCACCTTGACTTAGTAATAATTTGGATCCCATCAGGTGTGCCAGAATTGTTATCTCTAAATCTTGCACCTTAGAAGAGGATTGTTCAAGCCTCCTCTAGACTTGGGTAATTTTGGGACATTTCAAAGTCTGTGGATGTGCCTATAAGTGGAAATGGACCTATAGGTTGAAAGGACTAGCTCCCTATATTAGCTTTTTGTGCAATAAAACTACTAAACTAGTTTGTATGAGTGAAAAGAGTCAGAAGCTTGCATAAATGAAAAGTCTAGTCTAAAATGGTAATACACCAAGAATTAGTATCCAGATGTATGCCCTATACTTATGCATAATACAATAGAATATAATCTACACCTCAATATCTAGAAGATTCCAACATAAGTATTTCAATGTAGAGACAAAATAAATGAGATCACCTAAGGTAAGTAACTGGAAAGACAACTTGTATAGTCTAGAAAAGGGTTACACATGTTCAAAATCTCATACAATTAGAATGCACTCTACATGACTTGTTGGATTAACTCTTTTCTCAAAAGCATGAAGGACAAAGAACAAAAGGATAAAACGTCACTTACTATCACTTTGTGTCTCTTGCATGCCCAGGCACATGCCTAGAACTTAGAAAGAAAATAGACTTATGCTCAAAGGCAAGAAAATGGTAGAACATTCTAATAGGGCTTCATTGTACTGTCTATGGATGACAAAACAAGAGCCCAAGGGTACTATTTATATAAAAAAGGGAGAGAAAAGAGAGCTCTTGGGCACCAAAATAGAAGTCTCCAAAATGGTTTGTCGTCACCATCTTGGTGAAACTGATTCCAGCTATTCTTTCATTTAGTTGACGTTTGTCCTTCTCTTTGATTCACCCTCTTGAAATAACTAGGATCTTTGGAAAACTAATGGTGAGATAGCCCTTCATAATAAATGGCTCGTATCATTGCTACGAACCTTAGATTCTTCTTGAAAGATTTTACATTTTGCACTATAGACCCATTTGGGACTTGTGAATGGCTTTACTTATAAAACCTATAACTCAAGCTTGTTTGGAAACCCAATTTTCACCATCCTTGCTCTTTTGGGTTTTTTTATTGCTTCTACTTATAAAAGTCATAAGCAAAGATTCTTATCTAGTATTCAGCTTTACTTGAGACCGTTTTGAGTTTTATGAATGGTTTTACTCCTTACTTGCTCCTTCGGGTTCTTTGATTGCTTCTAATTATAAAATTCATAAGTCAAGCATGTTGGGAAACCTGATTTGCATTATAGAGTCATTAGGGTTTTCTCAGTGACTTCACTTCTTACTTGAAGACTTTGGGCATGAAATTTGATGTCCTCCAGCATGTCATGTCTTTGAATCCTAATGACTAATTGATTGCATCAAATTTGACATCCAGTGGCATGTCATGGGGATCCATTTGGGTTGGGCTTATTGTTTGAGAAATTTTCCTAGAGTAATTCCTTCAAACAATTTGTCTGAAGTAATTCCTTCAGGAATTTTGGCTTCAAGTCAATGACTAGGTCCTTTGAGAACTTTTCTTGAAGGACACTTGGGAAAGTGTCCTTCAAAAATGTTCTAAAGGACAATTGGGAAAGGCATAAGGTCCCTTCAAAAATTATTAAGGGCATTTCCAAAGGAAATGGCCCTTTAGAACTTTTTTGAAGGGCATTTTCAAAGACAAAGGGCCCTTCGAGAAAAATTCTGAAGGGTAACCTTGGAGAAAATGGGCAAAAGTGCCCTTCAAAAAAGTTTGAAGGGACATTTGGGTGACAAATTACCCTTCAGAACTTTTTCAAAGGGTCAATTGGACAACATAGTGCCCTTCAGAAAAGTCCGAAGGGTCACTTGGACAACAAAGTGCCCTTAGAAAAATTCCAAAGGGACACTTGGGGGGAAGGCAAGGCAAGAAAGGCCCTTTGAAAATTTTTCAAAGGGCACTTATAATGGAAGTGGCCCTTTGGAACATTTTTCAAAGGGCACTTCAACAAAGCAAGATAGGCTAAGGCAAACAAGGCAAAGGGAAAAATAAATAACAAGGGAAAAGAGCCTAAACTAGGTGAGGCCAAAGGGAAAAGACAAGTAACAAAGCAAGTGACCAAACATAGAAAATGAGTAAGGGAGAAATGAAAAGTACCAAAGGGAAAACACAAACTGGTTATCCAAAAAATGGTTAACAGGTGGTTCACTAAAAAATAAGGATGTCAAATCCCTTTGTATTAAATACAATATTACTCAACATTTTTCCACTGCATATTACTTACAAGGTAATGGCCAATCATAGGCATCTAACAAAATTATTATCAAGATTCTTAATAAGATCATCAATGATGTTAGCCATGATTGGCACTTGCAATTCTTCTACGCCCTATAGATTTATTGAACTAATTTATGCACTCCAACAAGAGCCACACCCTATTCCCCAGTTTATATCACTAAGGCCATTCTTCCTATCGAGGTTGAGTTGCATTATCTATGCATTTAATTGAAACATATCCTTGATGATGAGGATTATAGAGTATCTCATTTGCAAGAGCTATAACTACTGGATGAAAAACATATAGTAGTTGTGAATAGTCCTCAAGCATACCAAAATCATTTGCATAGTTAATATAACATGCATGTGAAATATAGATAATTTGAGCTTGGTGATCTTTTACTCAAAGAAAACTAGAAGAACACCAATGTTGAACATAAAAAAGTTAAAGTTCAAGCCTAATTGGATGGGACCTTATGTGGTTTTTGCTAACTATGGCTCTAGAGCATACAAGTTGGCTACACCAAAAAGAGATGAACTTGATGAACCAATGAAAATAATACATCTCAAGTGCCTTTTCACTTGAGTGACCCAAAGCATTGTCTATGAGGATTGCTCATTTTGTGTCATAACATCACCTTCTTTATATCATACCATACACCTTACCTCTCGTACCTTACCTCTTTTTCAAAGTTTTGCTTTACCTTCCCTATTACCATTTTGACCTTTGTTCTGATTCAGATACTTTAGACACCTTCAGTGGTTGGATTCGATGTCAGTTTTGGTCGCTGATTTAGTTTTACGATTCTTTGAGCACACTCATTCATAAAGGGAAAATATCTTGAGGTAGTATGATAGTGGTCTAGCAATTTCATACTTCATTTTAGAAATTTTTTTGTATCATTTACCTATGTCATTGTTCCCTATACCCTAGGAGAAACCTACTTGTGGTGTTGTGTCCTATAGCCTAGGAGCAACCTTTTACCATGCCTTGCCTTATCATTGTTTCATACCCTTCCATTTTCCTATTCACATACATGTTACTTAGTCAAATTCCTCACTGTAGGGTGAACTATAGTGGATTGAGGTCCATTTAGACTATGTAGGCAATGCTCAATGTTTTATAAGGTCAACTTGGCTACCCTTATTATCACACTCTCACCATTTTACAATCAACCTAAGCCATAATCTCACTATCTTACGAGAAACCTAAACCATGCTCTCATCATTTTGTGAGCTTTACCCATTATGCATCTCTTAATCTTCCATTGAGTTGAGATGTTAAAAAACACAAAAACATAGAAGTATGCCAGAAAATAAAAGTTTCAAAACAGGGTAAAAAGACCTAAATTTTTGAAAAGGCTTATAATATTCATAGGAGATATAAAGACACAAAAACCTAAACATTTTAAAATGAATTAAAAATATGCTAGAGATATAAATCCCTAAAATACAAAAACATTTATCTTGTTTCGAACTTAGTCACCAATCCTTGATCCACCTTACTAGGGCAAATACATTGTTGGTTCCAATCCATTCTAATGTCGTTAGGGTGTGACATTCACTTTGAATGTATCCTTGCTTAGGAGAACCATCTAATTCACACTTTTAGGCCAAGTATCTTTGGGGGTGTGACCTTCCCTTTGCATTATCATTGCTTAAGGGCACCATCTAATTCCCATTTTTAGGCTAAGTTCATAGCTTTCACCCTACTGGGGAAAATCAAAGCATGTATATTATACTGGGATATCTTATCCCCATATTTCATTCAATTTTATATAGCCTTTCTTAGGGGTACCATCCATTTATCATTCCATTAAGCCTTCATATGTAGGTATTGACTTGGTTAATGACATGATGCTTTCTATTGATTTTATTTTCAATCTTTGTGTGTGTTTATTTGCTTAGTTATTTGTTTGCTTGTTTATTTGCTTTCCTTAGTGAAAATGCATTCATAAGGTAATTCCTTGTGCATTTTACTTGAGTCCATACATATTCATACGTCAATGTTGTCATCATGTTTTTCATCATTGGTGCATTGTTTTCAATTATCTATTCAATGGGATTCGATCTTTACGATTATGCCATTCAATGATATCATGATTTATTTATAATTATGGTGCATAATGTCACATTCAAAATAAAAAACTAGGCTAGTGGACCTTAAAATCAATAGTGCCATGATAATTCCCCTTATTCACTTTAGTGAATCATCCCATTTTCCTTGATCAAATTAAAATAATTAACCATTTTGGTCATGTCAATGCTAATCAAGATGAACATCTCCACATTGGTAGTACAACTAAGTCATCCAAATTAATCAATTATTAACCATATTCTATTCCCTTCAATTCATTTTATCCCACTTCTAGGAGAACTACATTGGCCTAAGGTCCATTTGGACTATGTAGGTAGTACTTGGATATTTGATGTATCTCAAGTTAGCTTGGCCATCATTATCACTATGTTCTTCCAATAATCTCTTTTATCACTTTGTATATCCTCACATGCTTGGTTTGTTGTGGCTTCTTCAGTTTTTGAAAAGTCATTATACCATCATACCTATGTTTGCACCCATTCATCTTTAATATGTGTAATAAGGTAAATATTTGAGTTATGCTTGTCAATTTGCTCTATTGATGTACAATCAATTTATCTCGATCAAATCCACCCTACTAGGGTAAATCATTATTCAATACAAATCACACTTTGGGGCATAACTCTATAACTATTAGCTCATAACAACTTACATTTATTAACACATTAATTATATTCTCATAATTGGAAATCAATGTGTGCAAGCATTAGATCGATTCAATTAATCTCTCATCCATGGGTTAATTTCATTCTTCTTCTTGCTTCTTGTTGAGGGACCATCAATCAATCTTATGTTTTAGTCACTCCCTTAAGGGGGCATCAAGGTTCATTTTAAGAGACCATATTAGAAACCCCCTTAGGTTTATTTAGTTGAATCTGATTTGTATCCCTGGCAAATATGAAAAATTCAAAAAAAAATTGCCTTCTTAATTTTTCTGTATAACCATCCATCTACACAGTTAAAACATATAGGTTGTGGGATAAATTTAAAAAGAATATAAATGTATTTCTAAACTTTAATATTATTGTATATTTTATTCCTCTCGAAGAATTATGTAATTTAAAAAAAATAATAACCTCAAACTGAGTTTATATGTAAAAGTTATGGCCTACAAAAGTTGGTGCTCAATTGCATCGCATCATGCCATCGAGTGATGACACTATGTTGCTCAGTATCACTATATCACATAAAAACACTATGTCACCTAGTATCATGATAAAATTTAGATTCCTCTTTAAAATTTATATAATTTCAAAATAAAATTGTCTCAAACTGAGTCTGTATGTAAAAGTTATGGCCTCCAGAAGTTGGTATTCATTTGCATTGCATCATGCCATCGAGTAATGACACTATGTCACCCAAAAATGCTATGTCTCCGAAAAACATGAAAAAATTTGGATTATTCTAAAAAAAATATATAATTTAAAAAAAAAAATCCTTAAACTAAGTCCATATGCAAAAGTTATAGCCTCTAGAAGTTGTTCAGTTACATTGTAGCATGTCATTGGGTGACAACATGCTACCAAATAATAGCACATTGTTGAGCAGTAACATGATACCAAGTAATAAAATGATGCAAAGTGATAGCATGATTTTGAGTGATAACATGCTATCGAGTGATAACATCATGATGTTTCCAGGGGACGACACCATGATGCAGTCAGGCAGTACTGAATACCAACTTTCTAAGGCCATAACTTTTATATACAGACTCAAATTGAAACATTTTTTTTAAAAAACTACATTTCTATTCAAGATGAATTAAAATATTCAATAATATTAAGGTTTAGAAAAAAATTTAAAACTCTTTTTTATTTATCCCATAACTTATCTGTTAGGCAACCTCAATAATCAACATGGCAATGAGGTAAAGAATGAGACTTGGATTGTAACCCCTATGAACACATGTAATATATATAAGGTGAATCATATGGATTCCTCAATAATTATTATAAATGATTAGTGAGCCAACCCTTAAAATAATTTACATTTTGAAAATTTAGGTAAATGGGTCTTATGTACTACTCCCCAAAAATTGCCAAATATAATTTACCAAAAAGTGAATATTCATGAATTAACAAATATTTTCCACTAAAATTTACCATGGGTGCATCATAGGCTTCCCAAACATTGTTTGGAGCATCATTATTCCATCATTATCTTCTTTTTATTCTTAATGACTCTTTCATTCTTTGAAAATATGTTATTGTGCCTATGTCTTATAATGCCTTCTCAAACAGGGGCAAAATTTAGACACTCCTTTTTGACCACTTCCATGTCTAAATGGACTTCATACTAATTTATATAAAATAACATAACTTAAGCTTATAAATTACTAAAATTCCCAAATTCATTTGCACATTGGATGTGAATGCCCAAAATCATGTTAAGGCTTCCTTATTTGGGGTATTACCTTGTATACAATAATAACCTCCCATAGATTCATCGCAGTCAGGTTGTAACCAAGTAAACTAACATTTTTTGACCAATTAAGTGGGGCACTTAAACCAAATTTTAGAAAAGGTCAAAATACTAATCAAATTTACTTAATTAATTAAACCTAATTAAGTGCATAATTAAAAAATCCATATTCAATTAGTGAATATCTCAAACTGGAAATTTAAAAATGTAAAATATCATGCCATGACATCATGATGACATCACCCTAAAAGTTAGTAATCTCTCAAAAGTCAAAGAAAATAAATATCTAAAATGGTAATCCATGCTTATTTATTACAACATTTAATGCCGTTTCCTAAAAAAAATAGGCTAATTATGCGCTGTCCATCTGGATCTTGGATTGAACGGTCATTGTTGATCATTGGGATTTCATGAAAAGCTATAAATAGCCAAGACCTCACCATTCTTAGACAAGCTTTCTTGTGTAATGTTATTATGCAAGACTACCTTCAACAAGCTCTTTTAAGCCAAACTTCTAATGCCAAATTGATGAATAGAGATCTTCATTACCAATACATGTTAAATCCAAAACCAAAGTAAACAAATGGGAGGTGTTGACCACAAATTAGGAATGTTGACAAAGACGCCATTTGGACATAATGTGAGCATAAGCCAACTACCATCTCAACAAGTGATTTGGAATTGCAAAGGAGGTGAAATGGATTTATCTCTTGTTCTTCTATTTTTGTTGTGTTTTATCTTGTTGTCTTTCTCCCCCTAGTATGTAGGCTTGGCAATGCTTTGTTTTAATCTTATTTTTGATGTTTGATTCTACTAACAAGTGACAAATGTATCTATACCTTGGGTTCCTATTGCATTGAATGAGTAATTTTCAATCTTAGCCTATGTTCTTATCCATGCCTATCTCACATGCTCATAATATATCTAGTGAAGTTACATTGATTGGATTTTTTTATTCATACTTGGCCAAGAGACTATTTAGCATGGGAATCATTCCTTTACAACACAAGAGAGATAATGTGTCAACAAGATCATTAAATTTTTCTTCATGCATTTGAAGTTCTCTTTTAGTTTTATCCTCTAAATCTAAATGAGTTTGAAACCCTCCTTGTAGGTTTTGAATCACATCCATGCCTTTGCACAACACCTATTTATAGAATGAGCCATTTGGATAAGGTGAAATGATGGGGTCTATGCACATTACTTTGGCTTTTTTCCTCCAAGGCTCATATCTTGGTCTGACCTTTTCCATGGGAGCTATTTTAGGTCATATATTCAAACCAATACACATCATCACTTACATCTTAGGGAAAATATTATTATTAGTTTTTACATTTGGGACCCATTAGTCTACATCACATTCACATTTGATCATTCCTATCCTTATTAGACCTACCCTTATGTGTGAGTTTTGCATATAAGTTCAGGCATTATTTAACCTTGTGGTCACCTCGATAAATTTTCAAATGGGATACATGGTGACATACACTTGTAAAAGTCATGTTATGAGAACCTTCTACCCCTATGTCCACTAGAATAGCATCCATAACCACACTATTTCCCACAATCATTATAACCTTAGTTAGATGGTCCCATAGTCACTTGTTGTGCACCTCAATATCTTGCCTTGTAAATATAAACGGTCACCCTACAATATTTAGTATTGTAAGTGGAGGCATTATGTATTTTGTAATATAGTGAGACCTTTATCTAGATTGCACACTAGAGGAGGGGACAATTATGCATTTCATGACCTTCACAAAAAAATTCACATGATGTGAGGAGGGCCCTTACATTCTTTGGAAATTTTTATTGCTATGTACCTCTAATTTTCATTTGGTGCATCATAGTCTAATTCATGTTTCATGTGTGTTGTTGGATGTTAGTTTTTAGCTTCTTCAATTGTTATGCCATTGACAAGTTATCTAGCCATTTATAACTTGTTAATGGTTGAGATGTGTGGCTAAGGATTAATTCAATTATGTAATTAAAATTCATAAATAGGTTCATCAATATTTGGGATAGAGGGGCATTAAATAAGTATGGAATGTCTTAATGAGGCATGAGAGGGGTTAACCTTGATATTTTATGCATTTATGGCCTGGGGGTGTCTTCCCAAAAAATGATGTCACCTGATGATGCAGATATTCAACATTCATTTCTAAAAAGAAATTATTCAACAAGTTCCATGGAATTATTAATTAGGCTCATGATTTTGTTTAATTAGCTCTTAAGCATGATTAATCACTTTGATGCAAACCTTTGCTCTTTGTGCACAAATTACTCAAATTGGTCAAAATATCTTATTATATGCCTAAAATTTGACTGGATTGGAATTGGTAGTCGATTTCAGATGCATTGGATCTATTATCCCATTTAGGATGTTACCAACATAAAATAACAAAGGCACATGTCTTGTGCAAGAGATGTGATGAAAAAGAGTAATCCAGGGCACCTAGGTGCAAAATTGACATTTTGACTTGAAATGATTTGATTAAATTTAGCTACTTCATAAATTGCATTGCCCCATTTAGGGATACCTTAGCCAAAATCAGCACTTGAATATATCAATTTTAAATATTTTAATGTGTTTTAGTGTTTTAAGCCAAATTATGTATTTTGGTAGAAATTGGTCAAAAGCTTGATTGATGGTGATTGGTGGCCAGATTTAGGTGTCTAAAATTTGCCCCTATTTGAGAAAGAATTGCAAGCTATAAGGATAGTAATGTCTTCTCAAATAATGAAAAGGTCATGTATGCTTACAACTATAATGATAATGAACTAATTGCATGATGCCCCCTTGAGGGAATGATTGGCATAAGTTAGCAAATGATCCCTTGAAAAGAAAGAAAGGAAATGAGGAGACCAAAAATTAAAAAAAATGATGAGGTGAAAAGATAATGAGTTTGAAAAATTAGTCAAAATCATTGCAAATGCAAGTGGAATGGTGTACAATGGTTTGCCCAAAAGTGGTTATAAGCATTGTACCTTGATAGTGGTAATGTTAGATGATAACAAAATGATTTTCCCAAAGGCAATTATAATCATTGAAAATATGGAGTTGTCCTAGGTAAGATAGACAAACAAGATAGCAACATGCCCCTATATGGGCAAAAAAAGTATAGTGGTGACAACACAATGATTTTTCTAAAGGTAGTTATAATCATTGAGAAATGTAGGTGGGATGGTGTACAATGATTTACCCATAGGTGGTTATAATCGTTAGACCCCAATTATAGAAAATATGATTATTTGGCTGAAGATGATGGTAACTAAGCATAGAAGGTGATGATGAATTAGAACAACCTGTTAGTAGAAAAATGCTCATCTGAACTAAATAAAGGTTGAAATTCATTCATTATTTAATTACTCTGATTGGAATATGATTGGGATTGAATTGGGATGTTGGTACCGAAGAGATGTCGATGCCACCATTATTGAATAGAATTCTTGAAGCTAATTTTTGTTTTAGCACTTGACAGTAAGCATCATGATAGAACACCATGAGGACTAGGCTGAAATATGCATAGGGACTAACTCCTAAAACCATGATGACAAAGTAAACATATGAATATGGATAGATTTAGGTATAAATGCACAAGGAATCACCCAATGAATGCACATAGACCGAATCATGGCAATAGTACTTAAAGCAAACAAACAGGCATACAAAAAAACAAATAAGCAAAAATAAATAAATAATTCAATATAAACTATATGAACATTGCCCCTAAAAAATAGGCAACAACTTAGTAAATGAACAAAATGGGGGAATAGAAGAAAAGGAAGGGGGTGGTCGAGCTATCTCCATATGCACTAGGCAATTGGACATTGCCTACAGAGTTTCATGAATGTAATATCCAACAAAAACTTTAGGCCAAATGTAGTTCTCCCAAGAAATGGGAATAAAATGATAACTGATGAAAATAACATAATGGATTCAATAGAAGAATAAGAAAGGTCTTGAAAAATGGTAAGTGCATGGGATAAAAGGCTAAAAAATATGGGGAAACTAAAGAACAAGTGGTTTTTTTGTGACTTAGTAAGGGCTCCCATAATCCTTAAGGCAAAGAAGTGGTCAATGTTTTTGGTTTTTTCTAACAATTTTACAAATGTTTTTATAATTTGGAGTATTTCAACTCAATGGAGGATGACAAGATACTAAAATATTTTAAGCCCATAAAATAGTGAGATCATGGCTAAAGTTTCTCACAAAATGGCAAGAGTGTGGCTTAGGTTGCTTATAAAATAATGAGAGTGTGGCTGGAAAGAGTGACTAAGCTGACCTCAAGAAGTATCAAACACTGCCTACAGAGTCCCAGGGTAGGACCTCAAGTCACTATAGTTCCACCTTAGAGTGGAGGAATATGACTAGTGTAGCAGTCAATTCAAACAAAATAGGCACATTTGGGATAAAGGCATAGTATGGCATATGAAATGGTAAGTTGGTATGTCAAGGCTCAATAAACAAATTTTGACTCTAGTTTGCTTATAGATGGTTATTACTAGAATATAATGGCATAAATCAATGGTAGTAATTTGTCCATAGGTGATTATAATCAATAGCAAGACTGGTGATAATAAAATAAAAACAAATAAAGGATGCAACTATCAAAACTTCTATCATACTACTCCAAAATACTATCTCTATCTGAAATGCTCAAAACAACTACTAAAATTGATCAGATTCATTAGTGCTGAAAATATACAACTAATGGCAAAACCAAGGTCAAACGGGCTAGGTAGATAGGATTCAAAATGTGTTTGGTCGATATAACATAATAGATAAGTAATAGGCTAAGAGGAATGATAAGAATGATATCTATACAAAGAAGAAAAGTGATAAAGTAGCACAACTGAAACAATCCTTATAGACAATACACCATAGTGCTCAAGCATAGTATCGCTTGAGGTGAATAATATTTAGTAGCTCAAGAATTTCATCTCCATCTAGTGTGGCAAGCCTGTATGCTTATGATCCATAATATATAGTAATGATTAAAGGCCCTATTAAATTTGGTTTGAATTTACCTTTATGCTTCTTCTCAGCCCTGGTATTCTTTAAGAACAAGATCACCAAGTTCAAATGTTTTATACTTGATGTGTCAATTATAGTGGCCTTTGAGGTAGTTCTGATATGCCTGAAGATTATTGAGTGTAGCTATACATTTTTCATCAAGTAGGTCTAGCTCTTGTAGGCAAGCTACTTGATAGTCATGATCATTTAGGACATGCTTGAAAGATATGCACAGTAAAGGTAACTCAACCTCAATAGGAAGTATAGCTTCTATACCACAAACAAGTGAATATGGAGTGGCTTATGTGGGTGTATAGTGATTAGAATAGTATTCCTAAAGGGCATGAAATATTTGAAGGTGCCAATCATGACTAACATCATTGATAATCTTCTTGAAAATGTTGACAATGGTTTTATTTTATGCTTCATCCTGGCCATTACCTTGAGGGTAATATATCGTAGAAAAATATTATTTGATGTTGTATTCAACACATAACTTGTCAACATATCTTTTCTTGAATGATTTTATATTATCAGATATAATGTTAGAGGGGATATTGTAGTGGTAAATGAGATGATTGAAAATAAACTTGAAAATCTATTTTCCAATCACGTAAGTGAGGGGTATAGCTTTAACCCACTTAGTGAAATATTTAGTGGTAGTAAGGATATGTTTATGGCCATCTAAAGATGTAGGATTGATTTTACTAATGAGGTCAAGGCCCCATGTATCAAATGGCCATGGTGTCAACATTTGTTTCAGAGTCTTGGCTGGGGCATAAATTAGATTGGCATGTTGTTGACATTTGTCACACTTTTTTACATATACAACTACATCTATGTCCATTGTGGGCTAATAACAACCAATATGTAAGATATTTTTGGATAAGACTACCCCACTAGAGTGGGCTCCACATACTCCTTCATGTACTTCCCATAACTCTAGTGTAGATTCAGTCGAAGTTAAACAATGAAGTAGATTTCTATCAAAACTACGATGGTAGAGGGCTAATCCAAGTAGAGTATAATGAGTGGAGTGATGGATAAAGGATTTGGTTTGTTTTTAGGAAAGGTCAGGTGGCATAAATTGGTCATGAAGATAATTATAAAGGTTTGAATACCAGATAGAATTAGGACTAATAATATCATAAATCATAGCAATAATTGAAGGTTCATGAGCTGGTGCGACCAAATTCTTAATGAAGAACTAATACTCTCTAGCTTTGTCTATTTTCAAATCAAAGAGATGATAGTAGCCATGACATCTATAGTTTTACTACTAGCCCTTGGTATATGCTCAAATTGGATATCTATAATTTGTTGTTTTAGAGTGTCAACCATAGCTTTGTAAGGAACCAACTTGTCATCTTTAGTTTGGAAATATTTTGTGACCTAATTGATGATTAACTAAGAATCACCATAAACCTTGAGATGAGATATGTTCCAATATACTACCTGTTGGAGTCCTACAATATGTGCTTTATACTTGGCCATGTTATTTGTACAAGGAAAACTGATTCTAAAAGATTTAGGAATTAGATCCCCCTATGGTATAATGAATAAGAGGCCTACCCTCAATCCATGTGAAGTAAATGATCAATCAAAATATAGCTTTCAATGCTGATCTTCAAGAGGTATTTCAATGATGTTCATTATGGATTCATCAAGAAATTGGAATTTTAGTAGCTCTATGTTTGAAAGGGGTGCTTTAGCAAGCTGATCTACAAGGACATGTCCCTTGATTGCCTTTTGATTGACATAATCTATGTCAAAATCACTAAGAAGCATGATCAACTTGGCCATTCTACCTTATAAATCTAATTTAAAAAGTAAATACTTGAGTGGATCTACTTTTGAAATGGCCATGGTCTTATTGTTCAACATGTAGTGTCATAATTTCTAGGCTATGAATACCATGGCTAGATAGGCTTTTTCAATAGGCGTATAGTTATGTTCATACGTGAATAATGTATGGATTAATTAGTATACTAAATTCTCTTTTTCATTGTCATCATGTTGAGCTAGAAGTGCCCCCAAGGCACTATCTATAACTCCTGGGTACAACAAAAATGGTTTTACTGGCATAGGGGGTAACAAAATAGGTTGATTTTCTAGGTAATCTTTTGGATACTAAAAAGCTGTTTGGTAGTGATTATCCCAGTGGAATGTAACTCCATTTTTCATAAGATGTGTAAATGGATGACACTTGTCTTCTAACTGAGATATGAAGCGTCAGATTGACTAGATGTTGTCCTGCAAACTGTGGAGCTACTTTAAATTGGTTGGTGGTGGCATCTCTATTATAGCTTGGAATTTAACTGGATTGACTTCAATGCTTCTACAAGACATTATGAAGCCAATTAATTTTTGATGTTACTCCAAACACACATTTCTTTGGATTTAGTCAAACTTTGTACTCACACAGTCTTTCAAATATTCTACATAGCACTGCTGGATGGTCAATCCTAGTTTTTGATTTACCTAGTATGTCATCAATGTAGTCTTCAAAAATATCATGCATCATATCATGGAATATGATGGTCATCGCTCTCTGATTTGTAGCTCTATAATTATTAAGATAAAATGACATAACGTGATAACAAAATGTTCCCCATGGAGTGGTGAATGATGTCTTGTGTTGATCTTCTGGTGCTATTATAATCTAGTTATATCCTTAAAAAGCCATCCATGAGTGAAAGCATCTCATAACCCATCGTGGAGTCCACAATAATTTCAATATTAGGAAATAAAAAGTCATCCTTAGGGTAAGCTTTGTTTATTTCTCAAAAATTAGTACAAATTTTTATTCCTTCAAGCTTTTTTCTAACAGGTATAACATTAGATATCCATTCTAAGTAGTAAATGGATCAAATACATCCTACTTCTAAGAGTTTTTCCAACTCTTTCTTTACTAATATAGAAATGAGAGTACGCATCTTGCATAACTTTTTCTTAATTGGTTTGGCATTAGGATTTACCACAAGGTGATGTAAAACCAAGGCGGGGTCCAAACTTGGTATGTTAGAATAAGCCCATACAAAGATATCTATAAATTCTCTCAATAGAGATACAAAGACTTCACATTATTCCTCAATGAGGGACATGCCTAATTTTATCCATTTTGGGTCTGATGGAGTCTTGATGTTTACCTCTATTGTATCTTCAACTAGAAGGGTCAATCCATCTTTTAGGATAGTAGGTAAAGACTTGAACTGTTGGACTATATCAGGGTCTTCTATTAGGACTTCTCTTCAAATTCTCTTAAGCATGATGAATTTGAGTCCCCTAATGGGATATCTAGCCATGTGACAAAAATAGTCAAAAATTCTTGAAGAATTCGATCAAACACTTGTTGTTACTCAAAATTGAACTTAGATCCATAGATAAGTTCATCATTGGTGGTTCCCTAGTCTAAATTTAAAGAAGAATGAACACTCATGTCTAATGGTGCCTAAAATAGGTTTTCACCACTAGACTGATCTTTATCTTTACTTTTTCCCTAGTCAGAAAGTGCCTCAAAGAGGTTTTCACTTTGGGACCTCAATGTTTTATTTATTCATTTTTGGGTAAGGGTGTTCACCTGCTCTCCAAAATAGGCTTCAAGATCCAATGTGATTGAGAACCTTGATTTATGATCTCCCAATGGAATGTTGTCTCTAAGGCTTCAAAAGTCACATAATGCCTCATCATTCTGAAACTCATCAATCGGTAAACTAGATTCTTGTTGGTCCCAATCTATTAGTTGGGGATAGTATAATGGTAATGGGTTGTGATGAATGATAGGGGTAAGGGTGAAAATGGCATGAGGGTTAATCATGTTAGTTTTAGCTAGGTCATTAAAAAGGCTTTGATCAGACTCTACTTCTATTAGCATCATCATCACTAGTCATCAGTGATGGAACCTGAATAAGATATGTGGGGTCACCCCCAGGTAATTTAAATCCAAGTTCATAGGGTCTTTTGTATTTGGTCATGGAAATTGGCTCAAGTGTTCCTTACTGATTAGCTATGAGGCCTCCTCCTTCATAATCTTGATTTTTCATAATCCTATTGGGAATAGGATACTTTTCAATTTTATAAAAATCATCTTGGTTGTCATTGTATAACCATGATTCATCTCCCTCGAGAGGGTTTAGTTCTTGGCCAAATGTTGGTACAAACATGATAGGTTCTTTACTTTTTCTCTTTTGTTACCAATGCATGTGTGGGGTAACTTTAGGTCTTCCAAAGGTCTTTGGATTCTAAGGAAGATTTGAAATATGAAAGGTATCATTTGTTAAATATGCTACTGGGCCATTAGCTAAAATGATGTAATGATTGGAAGCTTCAGGAGGTGGCATGTGGGAAAGGGAATCTAAGGTATTAGGATCTATATAGTTGTCTTATGAAGAATCAATAAGTGTGGCCTTTCCTTTATCCTGCTTAGAACTTGGATTTATGCCATATTGGTAATTATAGCTTTGAAACTTGGCCTTGAGATGTTTGCAGTGTTCATATGGGTGCAAATCTCCTAGAATATTTACTTCCATCCTTGAGTGGGAGAACTTGATACATTGATGCAACATCAATGGGACTGCATGAATTGTTAAGTTGTGGAGCTAAAAGCTTCACTACTATGCAAATGGTGGAGGTTGTTGGGTTACAAAGTAACCGACATCGGTCATAACCTACTGACATCAGTTAGGCAAGAACTGGAATCTGTCGACATCGGTTATGAATCGGCTAACATCGGTCATCTCCAGACAGACAGTGACTGGCATCGATCATCTGTGCATTTCCAGAACTGGTCTAATTTTAAACGAACAGTCAATTTGCATGTAAAGACTAATTTTAGTCTTGAGTCTACATTTCTAATTATTGTTTGGTTTGGGATCTATTTAAGAGACCCATGGGGCTGTATTGTAATAAGGACTATGAAGGATTAGATCCTCAAGTGTAATATCTAGAAGGTTTGCAAGAGTGCAAGATCAGGGAGATCTACATGTAAGCAAGGTTAGTTGATCTGCAAGGCATGCAAGATCAAGGAGATCTGTGGGTGTGTGTGTGCAAGCTCAGTTAGATGCATGGGGTAGCAAGATCAAGAAGATCTGTAACACATAGTGTAAGCAAGACCAATTAGATCTGTAGGATGGAAGATCAAGAAGGTTTGTGGATGAGAGTAGGCAAACCCCACAAGATCAAGAAGATCTGCAACACACAATGTAAGCAAGACCAATTAGATCTGTAGGGTGGAAGATCAAGAAGGTTTGTGGATGAGAGTAGGCAACAACAACCATTGGGTTGATTGTGACTTGGAGGGAACAACAACTTGGTATTGAGTTGATTGTTGGTTGTAATTTATTGAGAGAGAGAGAACTCTTGAGGGAGAATTACTGTATGCCCTAGAGGTGTGGGAAGAGTGATATTTCTTCATTGTATTTCCTTCTAGAGGAGTGTTAATACAGATTGTATTGTTTCTCATATCTCATATTCTTTGCTATTTCTAAATTCTAGTTACTTATTACTTCTGGTTTAATTACGTGTTTAGTTGCTTATACAATAGTAATCAATTGTACTCTTAGGAGAGGATCCTGACAGTTGGTATCAGAGCTTGGTTCACTAACAAGGTTCATCAGAGTGGGTTAGTGTTTGTTGATTACAGGTCACTCACAGGGGTTTCTGTTTGAGTGGGAGTAAAGCAATGGCAGAAGAAAATAAACTAAGAATAGAAAAATTTAATGGCAAGAATTATCAATTATGGAATTGTGAAAAGAAAGGGAATGTAAAGAAAGATTGTTGGTTGGTAGATGATCAGCATGAAGGAAATAAAGAAGCAAATGATGCAGGTATTGTTGCACGGGAGGCTCTTATATGTTCCTTGGATAAAGTAGAATCTTGGGTTTTAGATTCTGGTGCCTCTTTCCATGCAACCCCAAATAGAGAATTTTTTCATGATTATGTCCATGGAGACTTTGGAAAAATTTATTTAGGGGATGGTAAGCCTTGTCAAATTGTTGGCAAAGTGGAAGTGCAGCTGAAATTGTAGACTGGCAACACATGGGTGTTGAAGGATGTCATGCATGTACCCATCCTGAAGTGGAATCTGATTTCTATAGAAAAGTTGGGTGATGAGGGTTGTGCAATAACTCTCATAGCAGAATCTTAGAAAGTTTCCAAGTGTGCACTTCTATTAGCAAGAGGTAAGAAAGTAGGTACACTTTATTTATCTACTTGTATTACTGATTCTCCTTCTGTTTTATCTACTTCAAAAGTAGATGCAAAGATATGGCTCTGTAGGCTTGGTCACATAAGTGAGAAGGGAATGGATGTTCTTAAGTCAAAAGGTAAGCTTTCAAATTTGATAGACCGATATTTTTGTGAGCATTGTATTTTTGGGAAATAGGAGAAAGTGAGGTTTCTCACAACTGGGTCAACAAAGAAGAAACACAAGTTGGAGCTTGTTCACACAAACGTGTGGAGACCAGCTCAGGGAGCTTCTATTAGAGGATCATAGTATTATGTTTCTTTCATTGATAATGCTATAAGAAAGGTATGGGTTTATTGCATAAAGAGGAAATTTGATATTTTTGACATATTTAAGAACTGGAAAGCCTTGGTTTTCAAGGAGAAGATGATGGACAGAGATCAGCTCAAGAGGTTGAATAATTCTAAGCAGGGAAATGTTAATTTAGACAAGGTTATGATCCAAAATGAGCATGTAGGTAAAAATCATCACTCACAGGAAAACACAAATATCGACGTCAGTCAGGTAGAGACTGACGTTGATCAGGCAAGAACCGACATTGGTCCAGTAGAGACCAATGTCGGTGATATCAGGTAGGTGGAAACTGACATCGGTCAAGTAAAAATTGACATCAGTCAGGTCAGTCACATGGAACCGACATCAATCGAGTGTAGACTAAGAGATGACCGGGATCAGTCACTGTTAGAATGAAATTTGGGTGGATAGCAAGCTGTCAATGAGTATCAAATGCCCATGAGGAGGTCTAAAAGGGTAAGTAAGCCTCAAATTTATTATTCTCCTTATTTATACTACTTGTTGCTCACTGATGGTGGAAAACCAAGAGGTTTTGAAGAGGCAATGCAGGTAGCATCTAGGAAACAATGAGAGCATGGCATGAATGAGGAAATTGATTCCTTGGAAGAGAACCAAATGTGGGATTTGGTAGAGTTGCCAGCTAAAAAGAAAGCACTGAAAGACGAATGGATTTATAGGTTTAAAAAAGGAGAGAATGGACAGGTGAGACAGAAGGCTAGGTTATATGGTCTTGAGCAAGCTCCAGGACAGTGGTATTTGAGATTTGACAGGTTTAAATCAAAGCATGGCTTTAGTCAATGTCAATGTGACCATTGTGTTTATTTTACCAGGTTGGATAATAGTAGCTACATTATCCTGTTACTGTATGTAGTGTATATGCTTGTTGTAGGTCACACATGCAGGGAGTTACTGAGCTAAAGGTAAAATTAGCTCAGACATTTGCCATGAAGGATGTAGGAGTAGCAAAGAAAATCCTTGGCATGAGTATTTCTAGAGACAAAGAAAATCATAGGTTGATATTGTCTCAAGAGGATTATGTGAATAAGGTAGTGGAGAGGTTTGATATGCAGGATGCAAAATTGGTAAGCACACCTATGGTTGGATAGTTCAAGTTGAGCTATGAACAGTGTCTTAAATCACATGATGAGGTTGGGTACATGATATGTACTAGACCTGATATTGCCCAGGCAATGGGAGTTGTCAGCAAGTTTATGGCCAATTTAGAAAAGGAGCACTGGAAAGTAGTTCAGTGGATTCTCAGATATCTGAGAGGGACCAGTAGCAGGTATTTATGCTATGTAGGGTCAAGCGCTTCTCTACATGGGTATGTAGATTCGGATATGGCAGGTGACTTAGATGGCAGGAGAAGCACCACAGGATATGTGTTCATTGTTGGTGGTTGATCTTTAAGATTGAACTTGAAGATGGAGATACAAGCCAGAAATAAATAAGAGGATGTACAAGAGCAGCTATTTATCTCCAAGTGGGAGATTGTTAAGTTGTGGAGCTAAAAGCTTCACTGTTGCAAATGGTGGAGGTTGTTGGGTTACAAATTAACTGACATCAGTCATAACCTATCCACATCGGTTAGGCAGGAACCAAAATCTATCGACATCGGTTATGAATCAGCCGACATCGATCATTTCAAGATAGATAATGACTGGCATCGGTCATCTGTGCATTTCCAGAACTGGTCTAATTTTAGATGAATAATCAGTTTGCATGTAAAGACTAATTTTAGTCTTGAGTCTGTGTTTCTAATTATTGTTTGGTTTGGGATCTATTTAAGAGACCCATGGGGCTGAATTGTAATAAGGACTAAGAAGGATTAGATCCTCAAGTGTAAGATCTAGAAGGTCTGCAAGAGTGCAAGATCAGGGAGATCTACAGGTAAGCAAGGTCAGTTGATCTACAGGGTGTGCAAGATCAAGGAGATCTGTGAGTGTGTGTGTGCAAGCTCAGTTAGATCTGTGGGGTAGCAAGATCAATAAGATCTGCAACACACAGTGTAAGCAAGACCAATTAGATCTACAGGGTGGAAGATCAAGGTCTGTGGATGAGAGTAGGCAATAACAACCATTGGGTTGATTGTCACTTGGAGGGAACAACAACTTGGTATTGAGTTGATTGTTAGTTGTAATTGATTGAGAGAGAGAGAACTCTTGAGGGAGAATTAATGTATGCCCAAGAGGTGTGGGAAGAGTGAGATTTCTTCATTGTATTTCCTTCTAGAATAGTGTTAATACAGATTGTATTGTTTCTCGTATCTCATATTCTTTGTTGTTTTTGAATTCTAGTTACTTATTACTTCTGGTTTAATTTCGTGTTTAGTTACTTATACAATAGTAATCAATTGTACTCTTAGGAGAGGATCCTGACAGTTGGTATCAGAGCTTGGTTCACTAACAAGGTTCATCAGAGTGGGTTAGTGTTTGTTGATTACAGGTCACTCACAGGAGTTTCTGTTTGAGTGGGAGTAAAGTAATGGCAGAAGAAAGTAAACTAAGAATGGAGAAATTCAATGGCAAGATTTACCAATTATGGAATTATGGAAAGAAAGGGCATGTAAAGAAATATTGTTGGTTGGTAGATGATCAGCATGAAGGAAATAAAGAAGCAAATGATGCAGGTATTGTTGCACGGGATGCTCTTATATGTTCCTTGGAGAAAGTAGAATCTTGGGTTTTAGATTCTAGTGCCTCTTTCCATGAAACCCCAAATAGAGAATTTTTTCATGATTATGTCCATGGAGACTTTGGAAAAATTTATTTAGGGGATGGTGAGCCTTGTCAAATTATTGGCAAAGTGGAAGTGCAGCTGAAATTGCAGACTGGCAACACATGGGTGTTGAAGGATGTCATGCATGTACCCATCCTAAAGCAGAATTTGATTTCTATAGGAAAGTTGGGTGATGAGGGTTGCACAATAACTCTCACAGTAGAATCTTGGAAAGTTTCTAAAGGTGCACTTCTATTAGCAAGAGGTAAGAAAGTAGGTACACTTTATCTATCTACTTGTATTATTGATTCTCTTTTTGTTTTATCTACTTCAGAAGTAGATGCAAAGATGTGGCTCTGTAGACTTGGTCACATAAGTGAGAAGGGAATAAATGTTCTTAAGTCAAAAGGTAAGCTTTTAGATTTGATAGACTGAGATTTCTATGAGCATTGTATTTTTGGGAAATAGGAGAAAGTGAGGTTTCTCACAACTGGGTCAATAAAGAAGAAACACAGGTTGGAGCTTGTTCACATAAACATGTAGAGACTAGCTTAGGGAGCTTCTATTAGAGGATCACAGTATTATGTTTCTTTCATTGATGATGCTACAAAAAAGGTATGGGTTTATTGCATAAAGAGAAAATCTGATGTTTTTGACATATTTAAGAACTGGAAAGCCTTGGTTTTCAAGGAAAAGATGATGGACAGAGATTAGCTCAAGAGGTTGAATAATTTTGAGTAGGGAAATGTTGATTTGGACAAGGTTATGATCCAAAATGAGCATGTAGGTAAAAATCATCACTCACAGGAAAACACAGATACTGACGTCAGTCAGGCAGAGACTGACGTCGATCAGGCAGGAACTGACGTTAGTCTGGTGGAGACCAATGTCGGTGATATCAGGCAGGTGGAAACCGACATTAGTCAAGTAAGAACCGACATCAGTCAGGTTAGTCACATGGAATTGACATCGGTTAGGTGTAGACTGAGAGATGACTGAGATCAGTCACTATTAGAATGAAATTTGGTTGGACAACAAGCTGTTAATGAGTCTCAAACACCCATGAGGAGGTTTGAAAGGGTAAGTAAGACTCAAATTCATTATTCTCCTTCTTTATACTACTTGTTGCTCACTAATGGTGGAAAACCAGGAAGTTTTGAAGAGGCAATGCAGGTAGAATCCAAGAAACAGTGGGAGCATGGCATGAATGAGGAAATTGATTTCTTAAAAGAGAACCAAACGTGGGATTTGGTAGAGTTGTCAGCTGGAAAGAAAGCACTAAAAGACAAATGGATTCATAGGTTAAAGAAATGAGAGAATGGACAGGTGAGACAGAAGGCGAGGTTATATGGTCTTGAGCAAGCTCCAAGACAGTGGTATTTGAGGTTTGACAGGTTTATAACAAAGCATGGCTTTAGTCAATGTCAATGTGACCATTGTGTTTATTTTACCAGGTTGGATAATAGTAGCTACATTATCCTGTTATTGTATGTAGTGTATATGCTTGTTGCAGGGTCACACATGCAGGGAGTTACTGAGCTAAAGGTAAAATTAGCTCAATCATTTCCCATGAAGGATTTAGGAGCAGCAAAGAAAATCCTTGGCATGAGTATTTTTAGAGACAGGGGAAATCACAGGTTGATTTTGTCTCAAGAGGATTATGTGAATAAGGTAGTGGAGAGGTTTGATATGCAGGATACAAAATTGGTAAGCACACCTATGGTTGGACAGTTCAAGTTGAGCTATGAATAGTGTCCTAAATCACATGATGAGGTTTGGTACATGGTATGTACTAGACCTAATATTGCCCAAGCAGTGAGATTTATTAGCAAGTTTATGGCCAATCTAGGAAAGAAGCACTGGAAAGCAATTTACTGGATTCTCAGATATCTAAGAGGGACCAGCAGTAGGTATTTATGCTATGCAAGGTCAAGTGCTTCGCTACATGGGTATGTAGATTCGGATATGGCAGGTGACTTGGATGGTAGGAGAAGCACCATAAGATATGTGTTCACTGTTGTTGGTTGATCTTCAAGATTGAACTTGAAGATGGAGATACAAGCCAGGAACAAATTAGAGGATGTACAGGTATAGGTACAGGTGTAACTATTTATCTCTAAGTGGGAGATTGTTAAGTTGTGGAGCTAAAAGCTTCACTGTTATGCAAATGGTGGAGGTTGTTGGGTTACAAAGTAATCGACGTCAGTCATAACCTACCGACATCGGTCAGGTAGGAATCAAAATCTGCCGACATCAGTTATGAATCAGCTGACATCGGTTATCTCCAGACAGATAGTGACTGGCATCGGTCATCTGTGCATTTCCAAAACTGGTCTAATTTTAGGTAAACAGTCAGTTTGCATGTAAAGACTAATTTTAGTCTTTAGTTTGTGTTTCTAATTATTGTTTGGTTTGGGATCTATTTAAGAGACCCATGGGGCTGTATTGTAATAAGGACTAAGAAGGATTAGATCCTCAAGTGTAAGATCTAGAAGGTCTGCAAGAGTGCAAGATCAGGGAGATCTACAGGTAAGCAAGGTCAGTTGATCTGCAGGGTGTGCAAGATCAAGGAGATCTGCGGGTGTGTGTGTGTAAGCTCAGTTAAATCTGTGGGGTAGCAAGATCAAGAAGATCTACAACACACAGTGTAAGCAAGACCAATTAGATTTGTAGGGTGGAGGATCAAGAAGGTCTGTGGATGAGAGTAGGCAACAACAACCATTGGGTTGATTGTCACTTGGAGGGAACAACAACTTGGTATTGAGTTGATTGTTGGTTGTAACTGATTAAGAGAGAGAGAACTCTTGAGGGAGAATTACTGTATGCCCAAGAGGTGTGGGAAGAGTGATATTTTTTCATTGTATTTCTTTCTAGAAGAGTGTTAATATAGATTGTATTGTTTCTCGTATCTCATATTCTTTGTTGTTTCTGAATTCTAGTTACTTATTACTTCTAGTTTAATTCTGTGTTTAGTTACTTATACAATAGTAATCAATTGTACTCTTAGGAGAGGATGTTGACATGAGTCTCATGTAACCAAGGCCTACCTAAAAGCATATTATATGACAATTCAAGATCAAGCACATGATAAAGTATATCATGGGTCAAAGGCTTAATGATAATTGACAAGCTAATGGTGCCTTGTGATTCTCTCTCCTAATTATTTTAGGCTTTGATAGTTATCATTTATGGTTGGAGATCTACTATTGTGTACCTAAGAAGCTTGATGAGCTTTAGACATAGTATGTTGAGGCTTGATCCATTGTCTATAAGGACATGTCTCACTTTATGCCACTTTATATAAACTTATATGTATAATGGATTATTATGTAATGGGCCAAGGGAAGACATATCTCTTTGGTTGAAAGTGACTTGTTGGGCTAGAGCTAGGTGTTCAACCAAAGCTTGGAATTTATCAGGGGATATGCCACTAGAAATAATGGATTGGGTTAGGAACTAATTCAAAAAAAATCTTGTGGATTGTTGATGTTCATAAAAAATATAAAATAGAGATTTGGGTTGGTGTCTTCTGCAATTATTCCATAATATCAGACTTCTTATCTTGGACAATGTTAAATGGTTTGTTTTGAGGCCGAATGACTGGTTGGATAATGGGTGAGGTGGCAAATGGTTGTGGACTTGGGATAGTAATCTTTGACCTTCAAGTTGTGATTTCACAATCAGGATTGAATACAAGACCATGATTACTAACAAATGATGGTGATGGTGTGGGACTAGATAAGATAAGTCTTAGTTATTGGTGTACATGTATGTGGTCATGGGGAAAGGATGAGTTATCAGTATAAGGTCCAAAAGTGGAAATTCTAGTTTTTTAGTTTACCTACGTGTGGTCTTAGGTCAAAGAAGGATCATCCATGTAATTTGGCTAAGTGGCATTATTTAGCAATGGTCTAGATTGATTGATGCTCAGTCTAAGATTAATGGAGATGGTATTAACATTACCCCTTGCAATATGACCTACAACCCTATTGTAGTCATGTAAAACTACTTGGTAGGTTTCTTGGTTGTTACCATTATGATCTTGGTTTTTTCCATTATTCTGACATTATTGGTTCTACTATTTATTTTGTTGGTTCTGCTAGTTTGGCCTTTGATTTTGATACTGTTTATTTTTATGTTGCAATAGATGGTCTTGTTGTTATTTTTATTATTGCTAGTTGTTATGTTGTGGAAAAGGGTTTTGATAAATCCTAAGAGTCTAATTGGAGGTGGAAAAACTGCCATATAATGTGCTCTCCTGATTCTCTAACATATTCTCAATCAAATGTTTGATTTGCACACATATTCATAAATTGTGCCCATTGACTTGATGGTATTCATACAATTCATTTTCATGGTATCAATCACGATAAGAAATGCCTTGTGGATAATTATTTGGTATAGGCAAACTAATCAAATTAACGATAACAATTTTATGAAACACTGATTCAATAGGCTCTCTAAGGTCACTAAAAACATGATGCATAGGCACAATTCTCATTGGAGGAGGGTTTTGCAATGGCAAGGGTTGTGGCATTTATCACATGGGTCTTGGTTATTGCACTTATGGCACTACTTGAAGAGTTTGTTAGGTAGGATTAAATTGAAAAGGTGGTGTAGGTTAGGCAGATGATGTTTGCACCATTTGGACATAATGTGACTCAGTTACTCCATTCCCCACAACATTCTTATTACAGTTGAATTGTTTTGGTCTATCTTGGCTATCAACCTGTGCTAGTTGTGATGCTTTCACTTGGATTAGATGTTAGTTTTGGCCACTTCCTTGATTGGTACTTTGGTTCTGATTAGTTGAATTAAACTTGATAACTCCTTTATTAATGAGCACTCACTTAATCAACAAACCTTTATCAATTAAAGGTATGTGTACACTACAGTTCTAGATGATAAGGTATCTCACTATGCTAAGTTTTAGTAAACATAATGGCTAATTTTTTATCTATTTAACTATGGGTGAATAAACTTGTAAGGGTTATCCATCACTATATATAACTCACAAAACTCTCACCAACTTTGTATTTTACTTGTGTCAAGTCGACCAATGAAATATCATGTTCGAGATAATAGGAAAAGTGTTGCATAAACTTTTCTAAAAGGTCATCAAAATCTATTACTAAATTCTTGGGTAACTTTAAAAACCACTCCAAGGCTTGTCCTACTAGACTCCATGGGAACAACAACAAAATGTATATGTCACTATATGCCACTGGATGGCATGCGATAAAGAATTATGTTAAATGTGCTTTGGGGTCACCTTTCCCCTTGTATTTATCAAACTTTGGGGGATCATATCTTAGAGGAAATGGAATCTGTAAGTAGTCCATGTTAAAAGGATAAGAACACACATCGCCCTACTTAAACTTTTTACCCTGTATCCTAGCTTGGATGGTAGTGATTGCATCCTTTATCTATTGTAATTCTTTCTCTAAAAAACTTGTGGGAATATTGTCCTAGGTAGATGGTTGGGCAATCACAAGTGGAACACTTACACCGGGGTATAATGGAGATATTGTTTGGGGTACAAGGGATTGGTTGGGAAATGGACTAGGAATATGCATACATGGATTAAGGTTTGATTGTTGGAATTACAAGTGTTGCGGTGCAATATTCTAGTTAAGGTTGGTTATGAAGGTTTGATGTTGAGGATTTTATGGTTGGGATGGAGGGATATAATGATATTATGCCTATTGTGGTTGAATAGGGACCTTTTTCTAACTAATCAAACATTGCTATTGAGTGGGAACTTGTGATCCAAGACCCTATCTCTGAACTTATGGCATGCTCTACATAAAAGGCAATTATTGCCTAGTAGGTATTTGAGAGACATTGGAACCCCCTTATTGCATGAATCTTGATTGGGAAGTGGATGTATGTTTTGATTTGACACCTATTGCTGATCAACATGAATACATTGTTGATTAAACATCATTTGGTTTTGAATTGGCATGTTGGTATGCAAAGAAGAAGGTACATTTTCTACTACTTGATGAGGTGGAACATTAGTTGTTCCTTGTTGAGGTGGAAATATGTTTGGCCTCTCCTATGTTGGTATATTAATTTGTGCCTATTGTTTTGGAATGCTACTCATTACATATTGAGGAGGAATAGGATTTGTCACATTCTATTATTAAGGCATGATATTGGTTGTTGGTTGACTATCTGATCCTATTTGTTGTGCACTTGATGAAGTTGCTGGTTGAGGTTGAGGTGCATAAGCTCCCATTCCTAGGTTTGCAAAGCCACTCATGGTATTAACTAAAGGTATATGTTGGTGACTGGTTATTTGTGTATTAGTATCAATTTGATTTGGATTAGACGTTGCTTGCACATTATCCACTATGTTTTGCTCACTATTTTATGTAGAAGTAGAAGACACTTCTTCAGTAATTTGCATATGTAAAAAGTTGTATACCAAAGTGTTTTGCATGAATGGGTTTAAACTTTTGTTTTTTTAACCAGTTAACTCTATCAAAACTCCTATTGAAGGAACTAAGTCAACAAGAGGTTTACTCACCATGGTCATCTAATTGAAATTGCATGCTAAATTTAGGTAGGTTTGATATGATGTCTGCATTTGGTTAAAGTGTTCTTCCATGAGGTTATTTCCTTTTTTAGGCATATTAGGGACCTGATGCATCATTTGGACTAGAGTTAAAGAATTGTTAGAAGAAGCCTGTCAACTATACAATATATTGTGAGGCATTCTTACTAAGCTTGGTAAATTTGCATGAGGGAAGTCTACCAAAATTTATCCCCTAATTCTATGGCTCTAACCAAAATCTCATCTTGGTTCACCAACAAATGATGCTCAAACAAAAATGGATCATATGTGAAAGGCATATTAATAGAGTATGATTGTTTAGGAACTGGTTCTTTAATTATAGGTATCGTAGCTAGGTATTGTGTGGTTTGTTCTATCAGAGTTATTGCCAGAATCTGGATAACACGAGTGCAATGGAGACGTGATCACACAAGATGAACAAGTGTACACCACATAGATGTCAAAGCAATTTAAAAATAACACAATAAGAGAAATTACATAAGATAAAATGGAGAAAACCAAAATCTGATTAGCATGAGATGGCCAAAGTGAGGAATACAAATAGGAGAGTACGTAACTCCTCCACAAAAGGTGGACAAGGCATCCCAAGAATAGAATGTAACTCCTCCATGAAAGGTGGTGACAAGGTGCTAAGAATAGAGAAGTAACTCCCATCAAGGGAGTTACTTATGACATTCTTATGACACCTATGACACATCTATGACACACACCTCCACATAAGCTAGCCTATCCCACAAATGTAGGAAAACTCCATGTATGCACAAGAAATACAATTTCACTAATTAATAAATAGGGAAAAATAAAAACCTACACTAATACCCCCCATAAGCACAGCTTAGGTGGGTAGTGTGGAAATAGAAAATGGGTCCTAGCAACTAGGCTTGATGAGGTACCCATGTACAAATGCAATCTCCCATAAGATAGAGAAAAGGAGAAAACCCGTAGGAAAAAACTCCCCCCCCCCCAAAGAGAGACATAAAAGAAAGAAGAGGCGAGAAGGCCCCCTGAAGATGATGCTACTGCAGATGTGGACTGCACCTCAAGAAGAGCTCGTAGATGAATGAACTTGCTCTCAGTGAAAGATTTGGTGAAGATGTCTGCAACCTGCTTCAAAGACTAGCAAAATATCAAGTCAATGACTTGACTATGAATAAGCTCCTGAATGAAATGCATGTGAATCTCTATGTGTTTGGTCTGCTGGTGTTGAACTGGATTCTTGCAAATCTGAATGGTACTCTAGTTGTCACAATAAATGATGGTGGGCTGCCTGATAGGAATGCCAAACTTAGAAAGAATCCCCTAAAGCCAAATAGCCTCAGTAGCTACATTAATAGCTCCCATGCACTCTACCTCTATGGATGATATAGCAATAGCATTCTGCTTCTTGCTAGACCAACTGATAGGACTAGAACCTAGAGAGAAATTGTAACCAGAAGTGGACTTGCAAGTCTGTGAATCGCCAGTCCAATTTGAATCTATATATCCAACCAAGTCAACCTCTATGCCAAATCTGTAATGAATCCCATATCTATGTGAACCTTGTATGTAATACAAGATTCTCTTAGCTGCTTTCCAATGTAGCTCATGAGGTTCTTGCATGAATCTGGAGACAAGTCCCACTGTATATGATATGTCAGGCCTAGTGTGAGTCAAGTAGATGAGACTAGCCACAAGTTGTCGATACCAAGTGGCATCAACCAATGGTGAAGAACAATCAGCCTCAAGCTTGACTCCTGATAGAAAGGGAGTCAGAGATGGCTTGCAATCAGCCATGTGAAACTGAGCCAATAAGTCAAGAGCATGCTTAGGCTATGCAAGAGAAATCCTTGAATTTGACTGTGAGATCTCAATGCCAAAGAAGTAGTGCAACAAACCCAAGTCTGTCATGTTAAATCTATCCTAAAGAGATGCCTTCACTGCTACAATAGTCGATGAAGAACTCCTGGTGATCAAAAGGTCATCAACATATAGAACCAAAATCAAGAGCGAATCATCTTGCTGCAAGAAGTAGACATTGGGATCAGAATGACACCTAGTGAAACCTGCTGTGAGAAGGAAGGAATTCATCTTGGCATACCAAGCCTGAGGGGCATGTTTGAGGCCATAGATAGATTTTTTAAGTCTACATACTAAGGAAGAACCCTGAAAAAATCTTGGTGGCTACTCCATGTAAATCTCCTCCTCTAGGTCTCCATGAAGAAAGGCACTCTTCACATCTATCTACTACACATCCCAACCATGTGTTGTGGTAATAGCAAAGGTGAGTCAAATAGAAGTCATATTTGCAATGGATGCAAAGGTATTTGAGTAGTCAATGCTTGCCACCTGTGAGAAACTCTTGGCAACCAATCGTGTCTTGTACTTATCAATCGACCCATCTGCTGCAAACTTGGTCTGATATATCCACTACATCAAACCATCTTTCTTCCCTTAGGAAGTGAAGTCAAATCCCAAGTGTGATTTTTGATTAAGGAAGAATATTCTTCCTTCATAGAATTATCCCACTCAAGTACCCCTGATGCCTCTCAAAAAGTCTATGGATCTGAAATTGAAGCAAAGAAGGCATGTGGATCTCTCTGAAAATACCCCCTAGTACGTCTGTCATCTACAGGATCTCCTGCCCAAGTGCCAACACTCTCAAGTGTCTGTCTGGCCCAAAGTGGCCCGAATGTGGGTGAGTCAGGTGCTAAATCCTCATCCTCTAACTGACTTGAGGTGGATGACTTTGCATCACTATCCTCATTTTTTGAACTCGAATAAGAAGATGATGTCTCTGGCTCAAGAACCTATTGTGGCTGATCTGAATCTGACGAGGAATCATCATGAAGAAGTAGATCCAATGAAGGAGAAGAAGTGTCAAGTGTTGAGTCTCTAAGACTCTCCTAGAAATGGACACTTCTCTCGATGAAAAACTCATGAGTGACTGGACCTAGAAGGCAATATCCCTTAATACCATCTGGGTATCCTACAAAGATGCAAGGCTTAGACTGAAATTCCATATCTTTGCATTTCTTCTTCAGAATGTGGGCCATGGCTGGGGATCTAAAAACTCTAAGGTGCTCAACTTCAGGTTTCCTTTTATGCCAAGCTTCAAAGGGTGTTATCCCTTTCAAAGCTTTGTGAGGAACCCTATTTTGAATGTACCAAGCACAATTGATGGCTTCAGCCTAGTACTATGGTGCTAAAGGTTTTGGAGTGAATCATACAGCTAGCCATCTCTTTCAAAAACCTATTCTTGTATTCTGCAACCCCATTCTATGAAGGACTGTAAGTGACTATGCACTGCAAACCAATCCCCTCTGTGGTGCAAAATTGCTCAAACCTAATGTTGACATACTCCCCTCTATTTTCAGTTCGAATAACCTTGATGGATTTCTCACTCTATTTGTCAACAAGAGCCTTGAAGTCTAGAAAATTTTCAAACACTTCAGACTTTTGTTTGAGAAAATATATCCAAGTGTACCTAGAGAAATCATCAATGAAAGTGAGGATGTACTTAGCCCTTGCGAAAGATGGTTTGAGAAAGGGTCCCGATACATCACTGTGGACCAACTCCAAAGATTGTGAAGCCCTCCAAGCTTTGCCTTTGTCAAATTTTGCTTTGGGATGCTTCCCAAGGGAGCACCCTGTTGGGGTGAGAGATGGAAGATAAATCCAAGAACAAACACACTTGTTCTAATTCCACCTCCTAGGATCTTGCTCCTCAGAAAGAGCACAGTATGATTACCAAATATAAGCAATTGAATATGCGGAAATAACCAGAAACACAAGTAACTAGAATTCACCAATAGCACAGAATATGAGAGACAATACACTATCTTGTATTAACACTAACAGAAAAGAATACAACAAAGAGCCGCCACACTCTTTCACCTTACAGAGATTCGCCACACCTCAAGTGTTCAGTAATTCTTCTCACACACACTCTCCTACACAAAAAACGGTCCCAACAACCAATTCACACATAGAATTGGTGTTCATCTCACCAACCAGTCAGTAATAACCCTGCCGGTACACCAAGCACTCTATAGCACTTCAAGCTGATCTCTCATGAACCTGCAACCTGCAATTCAAAGACCAAACTTACATGTAGATCCCCAATGAGCTTGCAACAACCTGCAACTCACAGATCTTACAACTAGAAGGAACTCTTCCTTTCTATCTCATGCTTATACAATACATGCCAATGGGTCTATAAATAGATCCCTAACTCAAACACTAACTTAGACTCTTAATTTAGACAATTGTCCTCACAGCCCAAGACTCTAACTGGTCTCAACATGCAAACTCTTCATTCACTTAACTAACTATCCGTGAAATGAGCAGTTCTAGAACACACAGGCGACCGACGTCGGTCCCTACTTGTCTGGTTCTGCCGACGTCGGCCGACTTCCTGCCTTCGCCGGTGTCCTTCTACACTGGTATCTGCCGACATCGGTCCTGCTACCGACGCCGGTTCCTGTAGAACTCAGCAACCATATGTTCCTCAGTTTGCAAAGGTTGAAGCTTTTAGCTCCACAACCTAACACACCCCTCGCAAAGTCCTTTTGAGAATTGGATACGAGACAAGCCAATGACCATGTCATGTTTGTAAAGTTTCTCAAGGTATCAGTAGTTAAGGTGGCCAAACCACTCATGCCACAATTTGATAACTCTATTTGAATGAGTCAGCAATGCTGTTGGAGAAGAATTTGATGCAAAATGTGAGAAGGTGTATAATTTGGCTTGGTGATCTGCCCTACCCACTACCATTGTAGTATCACTATGTAACTCCCTGATAGACACTGAATCTGGTGAAAACTCAACTCTCATACCCTGACCAATGTGAGTGATTTGGTACACTGATACGAGATTGGTTGAAAGAGAAGGAACACTTAAAACATTATTGAATGTTCCTCCTTCCATTTCAACTGACCCTCTCCCTGCAACAAAAACTGATGTGTCATCAACCAAACTAATTGAAGTCATGCTACAAGGCTCTAAAGATGAAAACTCAACTAGTGAAGAGCCCATGTGGTGAGAAGCACCCGAGTCAATGACCCATGAAGATGTGGAAGTTGTTGTAGCTACAAGGGCCTTGCCCTTTTCTTTCTCCTTACCCTTGCCTTTTGCCTTAGTAGAATCTTGGGTAGATGAATTCTGCTTGATGGACTCAGGAACACCTATGTTGTTCTTCTCTAGAAGATGAGTTAGGTGATCTATTTGTTTCTTCATGCATTTGTGTTCATCATGCCCTATCTTTTTACAATAGGCACACTTAACCTTCTCCTTCTTAGGTTTAGCATTGGAAAAGGAAGTCTCAGTTTTGTTTTTGGCAGGATTGGTGTTTTCTTTCTTCTTCTCCTGGTCCTTGCTCTTTTTCTTCTTCTCCTTTGTTGAAGTCTTATCCTTACCATTTCCAGCTATCAAAGCTTGGGGTTGATTAGACTTCATTATGCCCATTTGAATTAGCTTATCTTGCTCCCTAGTCAAGTCGACAATGAATGAATCCAAAAAAGGCATTTTCCATGTAGTGCCAAGGGCACTTTTTGTGGCATGGAAAGTGGAGACAAAGACTGAATAACTTGGACCTAACTTTGTGAGAATAGAAAGTATGAGTTGATCATCTTTCTTCTCTATCCTGCATTCTTTCAATTACAATATAAGGGCCTTAAACTTAGCGAAGAAGTCCTGTAGGGTGTCAAAGTTGCTAGGACTTAGACTTATGAGTTTGTTTTTGAGCTCATGACCTCTCATCTCATCAAGCTTCCCAAATAAGTTTTCTAAGGTGTCCCATATGTCATTGGGAGTCTTTGAGGATTCTAAATAAAAGAGAAGTTTTGGAGACATAGAAAAGCTCAGTAATCTATAGGCTTCATCACTACGGTTGTACCACTTGACCTTTTCAGCATCAGTGTTGGGTTCTACTTCAGTATCCATGGTGATCCTATACAACCCTTTACTTCTAAGAATGATTGACATTTTAACCTTCCATTCATGATAATTGAAGGGTTTTAGGGGTTTAAGTTGAAAATAATCTATTTTTAGCTAAATTTAGGTGAAGTTGTGTTGACTACAAGTTGTGAAATTATGTAAAAATGAGAATGAAATCAAAGATATGCAAGTTGTGAAAAGCAATCATACCCTCCCAAAATATTGACCCCCCCAAATATGCAAGTGCACGCTCAAAAGACATCGAAATCAGTTGAAAATGCATCTTAGAAAAATCAGTGCAAGACTAAAACAAACAGGACGTCAGACTCAGTCGAAAATGCGTCCTGAGAGACCCAAATTTTTGGCACTTTATAAACTAGTGCATTTTTAACAATTAACAAGCCTACACTGTGGAAAATTGAATTACAAATACTTTTGTAAAAAATGACACCCAAAATTGAGCTATCGTTTGCAAGATATTAAAGGTATAATTTTTCCGTAAACTAGTGTTTTTGCAAAAAAAACACTAAAACATTAAAAAAATGCCTGTTATGGGAGAGAAAGTGGCCTTCCAACCAATCGTTGGATTTGGCACAGAATGAGGAATCCGAAGGAGGTTTGTGTGAGAGGGAATTGGCCTCCTGTAAACTCGGGCCTCACCCTTTGTCTTCGTAGGTCGAAGATACAAGTTTTAATTCAAACCCCCAAAAATACAACATTGTCTAAAAAATTAAATACTTAGTCAAATTGACTGATTTTTGTTTTGACAAATCAATTTTAAACTGAAAACAATAAAATAAAGACAGCTTTGATGAATGCCAAATGTCCAAGGAGTGCCATATGGGATGCCAAGTAGGAAGGGGTGCCAAAAAACACACTGTAGATTTTATCTCAGAAAAGACAAAAAAAAAATGTAGCCCTGCTGCTGGGTGTACGGCCTATCTGAGGCGTGGCATAAGTGGTAGAGATGACCAAAAAACAAGGGCACAATGCTGGAGCTGACTATGGCGTGGCTGAAGTTGGCGCAGACTTGCGCTGTACGGCCTGGTCAGCGGTAAGCAAAGAAAAACAACAAAAAGTTTCTTCCAAAAAAATGCAGACCTAGATTGTCTGAGGCGCCTTACTAGAAGGAAGGCGCAAACTACTATTTTTGACGCCGTACAACTGAAGGATAATATCAAAAGTTGGGTGCAAACCAGAAGTTTGGCACCTACCTCCTTGCTCTCTGCTTAACAATAGCACCTGAGTGCATCAACCTGTAGATTTATCTGCAAACAACTTGTCTGCTAGTGGTATTCTGCCAAGACACCTAAATGCCAAGGATCCCAAGGAAACTAACCAGAAATGATATAGACATAATTTTTTTTATTTTAGATCAAATCTAGAATAAAAAAATAAAGAGAACTCCACTCCTCTTGATTTTAAAATAAGATAAAAGCATAATCACATACAAAATTACCGAGTTAGCTCTGATACCATATCAGAGTTGTTGCCAGAATCTGGATAACACGAGTGCAATAGAGACGTGATCACACAAGATGAACAAGTGCACACCACATAGATGCCAAAGCAATTTGAAAATAACACAATAAGAGAAATTGCACAAGACAAAATAGAGAAAACCAAAATCTGATTAGCATGAGATGGCCAAAGTGAAGAATACAAATAGGAGAGTACATAAGTAACTCCTCTACAAAAGGTGGACAAGGCACCCCAAGAATAGAATGTAACTCCTCCATGAAAGGTGGTGACAAGGTGCTAAGAATAGAGAAGTAACTCCCATTAAGGGAGTTACTTATGACATTCTTATGACACCTATGACACATCTATGACACACACCTCCACATAAGCTAGCCTATCCCACAAATGTAGGAAAACTCCATGTATGCACAAGAAATACAATTTTTCTAATTAATAAATAGGGAAAAATAAAAACTTACACTAATATGTTCTTGATCCTATTCTGAATATGGTGGTGTATTAACCAAATAGTTAGCCACTAGATCTTGGTTTTGTTCCCTATTTGAGTATTATAAGAGGAATAAAGATCCGTCTCATAAGCAATATTATTTGCATAGGGGTCTTGCACCATTTCTTCTTGCACAACCTCATTACTAATCCTCAGATTGTACATGAGTCCACTACGAGTGTAGGAATACATGTTAGGATCCATAGTAAATGTTTTTGTGATAGAAAAGAAAGGAAGTTCTACAAACTCTAAAAATAAAATGTCTAAAAGATGATGTTCAAACTTGGTCTAGATTCGTCAAAAGGATGGAAAAGTTTATGTAATGATTTGTGATAAAAAAAACTAACATTAAGTATCTAATGTTACATGTGTTACATAAAAAGATTAAGTAAATGGACCAAAAATTGAAATGTCAAACTCTAAAGTTGAAGTGTTTTAAATCAGTCTAATCTAGGAAATAAACTATTGCTAGGTATTTTGGCCAAACATGGCATCAAAAGCTAAGCTCAAACAAGGCATGTGTTAGGACTCTTGGCCAAATGGTGTCAAAAGCTAGATTTTGAAATAGATGAGATTTTAATCTAACGGATTTGAAATACTTCTAACAAAAACTAGGCATTTGACTCTTGGACATAAACTCAATCAAGTAGGTATAAGGCATGAAACAAAAGGCACTTTAGGGATAGTTTATTTTCTTACAAATAATGGTATAAAACTTGGTTTTTTTGAAAAATAGGCTAGACAAATGTTAACAGCGTAATTGTCTTGACAAAGATTCATAAAAGGTACACTTAGATTGGCTTGAAAAATGTGTACAAACTTGAACTCTATGCAAAAAGGTCTATGAAGCAATGTTTTGAAATGTTTTGGGTGGCATAACAATTCTAGACTACTCAAAAGATGTGACAAAATGTTTGTTTCCAAAAACTATCTATGACAAAGATGGTTTCTCATAAATTTAGCAACGTAACACTACCTTTCTTAACTCAAATGACATACATACCTTCAAAGTTTTGACAATATCTCTAAGGCAAAAAAGTATGTATTCAAATGATCGTAATGGAAATTAGATGGTAACAAAAAAATGTTTGGCATATAGATTTAAAGTGCAAGTGTTTAGCATAAAATGACTTAAGTCTACCAAGTGGTGATAATGATTATGAGTCTTAAAAGGCCTTTGACCCAAATTGGAAAGTGAACCTAAATTCCTTCAAATTTAGTGAAAATGGTGAACCCACTTAACACATCAACCCTATGAAATTATGAAATGAAATTTTGAATTTAAGTTATAAATGAAGGACTTAAACAATGTTTAGTAGAAGTCTAGACTCAATTGGGCAACATAATTGTGCCAAAGTGGATGATATGACTCCAAGTTTTGATGAACTTTGAACAAGGAAAATTGATGATTCACATGGGCAGCATAACATCTCTTTATTCAAAGGAAAATTAGGGCCATGTGTTTGGTTTGTATTTTCTGTTTACATCAAGTTTTGACTCTAAACAAGACTTTAATCTCAGATAAAACCAACTAATTAACTGCTCTTAGATCCTAAACTAACAAGGGTTGCTTGGTATTGTTGGAATCCATCAATATACATCATTTAAGAGGCTTTTAGTGTTCATCCAAAAATTAAAATGCGCATTATATAGTAGGGTTTTTACACCCCCCTTCTCTCAAATGATAGCACTACGATATGGACCTTAAGGTGCACCTTGCACCAACAATACTTCTGTGACAAGCGGGGATTTTCTAACAACTACAAGTTTTCAAAAGTTTCTATGGGGATCAATTACACAATGACTTTCACATTACAATGCAAAAAAAATCACATAATTGGGTATCCATGGCACTTGACTTGTTGCAAAAAGGTCTTGCCCTTTTTAAAACCACTACATCCATTGCTTGCTTAGTGTAGTGTCATGTCCAAAGTGCAGATACATCCCATGTGCAACTCTAACACTAGAAGATGGTTTAACCATTCAAACCTCTGATCCTAGTGGGAGTGGTTGAAGTCAATGTTGGAAGATGAAACCCCAGGTCAAAGCTTCTCTAAATAACTTGTGGGAGGTAATGAAGTCCCCCTCACAAGCCAAGTTTGCATAAAAATAAATGACTTAATAGAAAGACTTTAGGGTTATTTTTAAGATCACCCAAACTATTGCAAGTTTTTACGAAGTGCTTTAGACAACATTATTTTTATGCCTTGGACTATGCATACTTGCAATAGGGAAGACGTTTTTGATTCCAAAAGTTCCCTAAGGGGACTGATAGAAGAGCATACATGTAACATTCTCCTCTTTGCCAATCAAATTCTAGGTTTAAACAACTATTGAAGACAAAATTTGACAAGGTGTTCAATTTTAAGCCCCAAATGAAAGATTATGTGGTGTTCTTTTGACCCCTTGGTCTTAAGTTATAACTTTGAAAGCATAATTTATCCAAAGATTTACCTAAGCATCTAAATTTTTTGTTAAGCACCAAAAACAAGGTTCCTAATCCATTTTAAACTTTCAAAAAGGTCTAAAAAGCATATTTTAACAAATTCCAAGTTGACCTTATAAGGAAAAAGTTAGAGTGTCCCTTAGCTTTGAAGCGAATTTGTAAATGAGTGAAGCAACTTCTCAAACAAGCTCTCTATTTTAAAATCATTATTACACAGTCAATCCTACTATTTCTCTACAAAATCACAATTATAGACAACAATATCGCTATTATGGGTTAGATTAGACAACAAACACAATATCACTGTTTACCTATGAAATCATTGCCCAAATTAACAATATCATTGCCCCTAGAACTATATCGCTATTTTGTAATGAAATTCTTATTTACAACAAAATCACTGCCCTAAATGATGATGTCACTGCACAGGCAAACAATATCGTTGTTATGAAACAAAATCATTATTTATCAGATAGAAAACATAGAAAACACAAAATCACTGTTTAGATGACAAAATCATTGCATAGGTGAATAATATTGTTTTTTTGCAAAATCACTGTGCAAAATGACAAAATCGCTATCCAAAAAGATGATATTGCTGCTCAGGATGATGATATTGCTACTATGGATGACAATATTACTGTCCTGGTCCACAAAATCACTACTATGTAACAATGATATCATAACAAAGAGCAAAACCAAAGTTTTCAAAAATAAAATCATTGTTAGAAAAATGAAAATTTAACTTAAAATTCTAGTCTTTTTTGTCCTCTCACTTCAAGATCCTGCATGGAAAATATTAGTGAGTTGCTTGAAAGAGCTTTGTGACTAAATTTATGGGATGCGGTCCCACTGGGTGTACCATTTGTGAACATAGGATTGTAATAGGGGAGATTAGTATTGTGTTAGTGAATAAAACAAATTAATAAAAAACACACTAAATTGACACCCTAAGCCTATCTCAAAGGAGGAGCTTAGTTAACCAAAAAAAAATGAAAACACAACTAAAACATGAAAGAACGACCTTCTTTGGATGCTTCAAAATGCCTATTGTAGTGGCTTGTTTGGTTTGTGCTCATAAAGTCTACATCAATGAAGTGTGGCTATCTCCATATCTCCTTGGCACCATGTTTGGCTTTGGCTTTGGCTTGGCTTGGCTCAATATTTGGATATTATAACATTAAGATTGCATGAGGTTTTAGAATTAATTTAGCATTATAAATTTGGCATAAGAGGGCTTCAAATTCAACAGACAAGGCCTCCTATTTATAGATTTTCAAAAATGGTTAGAATCACCCTGAACTGTCCATCTCAAGATTGAGATGTGTGGCTAAGGATTAATTCAATTATGTAATTAAAATTCATAAATAGGCTCATCAATATTTGGGATAGAGGGGCATTGAATAGGTATGAAGGGTCTTAATGAGGCATGGGAGGGGTTAACCTTGATATTTTATGCATTTATGGCCGAGGGATGTCTTCCCAAGAAATGATGTTACCTGATGATACAGATATTCAACATTCATTTTCAGAAAAAATTATTCAACAAGTTCCATGGAATTATTAATTAGGCTCATGATTTGGTTTAATTAGCTCTTAAGCATAATTAAGCACTTTGATGCAAACCTTGGCTCTTTGCGCACAAATTAGTCAAATTGGTTAGAATGTCCTATTATTGGCCCAAAATTTGACTGAATTGGAATCGGAAATCGATGTCAGATGCGTTGGATCCGTTATCCCATTTAGGATGTTGTCAACGTAAAATAACAAAGGCACATGTCTTGTGCAAGAGATTTGACAGAAAAGAGCAATAGAGGGCACTCAGATGCAAAATTGACATTTTGACTCGAAATGATCTGATCAAAGTTAATTGCTTTATATATTGCATTGCTACATTTAGGGACACCCTAGCCAAAATCAGCACTTGGATATATGGTCATTGGTGGCCAGATTTAGGTGTCTACAGTCTCTACCTTCCCTAGTAACACATGCTCTCCAAGGCTTGGTTATACTTAGCCATACTCTGGGGTCAACAGACAAACAAAGGATTTTGTTTTTGTATTCAAAGGATTGGTATTGAAAAGAAGTATTAGCAAGATTAATGTGTAACACACTTTGAACATGTTAGGAGTTATATATATTAATGTTTATAGTCTCCTTAAGGTCATGAGATTAGTCGACGTAGATATAGACCCATTGTTGAGGTCAAGTTGAGTATAACTTAGATTGTTTATGGTAAATGACATGATCAATAGTATTTTTCAATTGCTCCAAGCAATGCCAGTAAGGCAAAAGAAGAAGATTGGGAACTTTACCCAAACAAGGATTTTAAGGGCTAATTGTTCAAAGATGATAAAATCATATGTTCACTAGAACAATACAAAAAAAGAACTACACACATACCAAATGGATGCCTTATATAGAGTAACATAGACATGTTGGAGGCTATGAAATCAAATAAAAAAAAACCCTTTGGTCATATTTTATAGATTCTCTAATTATATATCATAGAGAATTCATATAATTTGTATTTAAATTTTTAATACAAAATTTTTAGAAAAAAATGTTTTGATAAAATATCCTATTAAAATAAATTACTCTAATTATTGAAATAGATTACTTTAATCCAGAATTTAAAAAAAAAAAAAAACATTTGAAATAAACTTCAAATATTTCCTTGGAGGTACCATGTTCAACTTCATTAACTACACTAACCAGTCATATGAAACACCATTATATAAATGAAGGGTTCCCAACGGTAAAGGTATCTTTAAAAACAACAATAAATGCAAAGGCCAAATAAAAATCTCGTAATTTAAAAAAAATAATAATTAAAAAAAACATTATATAGACATAAGAGAACAATGACGACGGATTAAAACCCTAACAAAACACTGAAAAAGTCTTTACTTTTATCTTCCCTAGACACGTGTAACCCCAAAAAAAGGTGAATTCAATCGGGCACTATAGAGTTGAATAGTTTGGCATTAAGAAGGAATAAAGACAATTTATGGGGCTCTTAGTGCTCTTTATTTAAACAAATCAAAATATATTATTATTATTTTGATATAATATGAAACGGAACCCATCTTTTAAGTGGTATCAATTATTAAAGATTCTTGTCCGTGCACTTTTGTTTAATGTCAATCCATTAGGTATTGAGTTGAACTCTAGAGACATTCCGATTCATATTCATTGACTTGAGAGTGAATTATAATTCACTTATTGCAAACACCCTTTCTCTCAATTGTTTGGCACTAAGGGGCTTTCCACTATGAATTTAGTATGTGACTTAAAATTAAGTATGAAAAAGACAATCGAACAAGAATTAAATGGTAGTCCATATTATTCACTAATTTCAACTTTGATTATTAATGGAATATAATATTGGGGTAGACCTTTGTAAGTGGGATGAGATGTTATTTCAAGATATTTATATTTTTATGAATTATTAATTTATATAATGTTATTTTTGGGATTGTTATTGGGGTTTAAATTGGTCTTTTGCCATAAAAAAGTATCACAAATACTAGTTAAGTATGAAGAAACTTAGTTATATATAAGTATCTAGGGTAAAGTCAAATAAAATGATGTTTCATCCAATTATCATAAAAGGGGATAACCTCAGAAGAGCTAAAAGACTACTCAACAAGACACAAAAACAATGGAAACCATAAACTTGTGGATTTATCATGTTTACTTAGAAGTAACCTTATCTTCAAGATCATCCAAAATGATGATTTCCTTGTCACTAAAATCTACAGAAGATAATTCACCTACCACTTTCAACGTGAAGCCCCTATGTTTGATTTTGAAAGCACCTAATGATGTAACCGCTTTGTTGCTGTCCAAACAACCATGTATGGCCTTTGTGATAACCTAATGTGGTGTTTTTGGCAACCAAGACGGAGCAATAACCCCCCCCCCCCTGCCCTCGAGCCACCAGTTTTGCCAGAAGCTTGACTGCATCCACCCATTCCTTATTGTGTCAGGCCTCCATCCAATGAGATGTTTCTATAATTGGGATTTTAAGATGTGTTAGGGGAGGCATAGACATAAAATGACCCTCAATTGAATTGTTATCATAGACTTTTTGATGAATCTCCTCTACAAAGCCCATAAGGACCATGAATCGTGTCTTTAGTGCCCTAAATGTCGAAATAGGCAACAAACCAACCCCATCAAAGCTGGTGAAGGGGAGTTTGGGTAGAGGACTCAACTCATAACTTGTAATTGCCTCCACTAGACCATGATGATGTTCAAGTTTAACAAAAATTGCAACCATATTTGAAACCACCTTTGCATCTAACAAAAGGGCCATGATGTTCATGGCAAACATTGCCGCCACTATGGGATTGACCCTACTATGCAAGCCATGCTCCAAGTAATCCTTTCCCAAAATAGTCAAAATTGCCCAAAATTTTTCTTCAGATGGAACCCATAAGATATTCTTAATCCTTGCTTGTGAAATGCCTCCTTCAAATGCCATTTCTTGGATTGCACTACAACCATACACTGTTGGAGTTAGCAATGCTAATTTCACCCCTCGTTCCATGCTAGATGCCAATACTCCATGACTAACCATCCACAACCCAAGGGAGAGAGCAAATAAAGCAAATCCATCACCTGACAGAAAGAAATCAACCAAAATCCTTGCTATTAATGCACTCAATTTCCACCCTTGATCACACATGACATGCACATGCCACATGGATGCCGTCAAAAAGGCCAATGAGGTGGTGAGATTTGACATGATGAAAAGAGCTACTCTAAAAATAATAATCAATGAAATTTATTATTATACAAGATTTTGAAATAGATTTTACCCATCGATTAACATCAAAGTCAGTTTCTAATTTTCAATTTTTTTTTAATTTAATTTTCTCTCTTTTTTAATTTTTCCTTTTTTGATTAATATAATCATTTTAAAAAGGAAAATTAAATTAAAAACTCATACTAATGGAAGTTTAAGATAGAAAATATCCCCAAGTATCACGAATATTATCCATTTCGATTGTTCAAGTTGATTAATTCCACAATTAGTAAGGAAATTGACAACAAAATTAGCCTCTCAGAAATAATGCTTGCACTCTAAAGAGGAAAAAATGATCAATTTACCCCAAACACTGGACAAAATATTTTTTAGTTTCCACGAGGTGGCAGATTTTTTCAATGATGAGCTTGTCAATATTGCAATGAATGGCAAAGTCAATCCTAATAACTAGTGCTTAGGCTTTCGCTTCATTATTAGTTCCATCTACAAGTTTTTTGGAAATTGCCCTGATCAAGGATCCACTACAATCTCAGATAATTTAACCAACCCTAGAAGCACCCGGATTTCCCCTAGAAATACCATCAAAATTTAATTTGAACCATCCTGATGATGGAGTAATCCAAGAACTCTTATCCTTTCTTGATTTTTTACTTGAAATTACTACTAACCCATTAACGGGTAGAAGGGCAATAAGCCTCTATTTCACACTCATCCTCATATCCCAGGCTAAGAAACAATCATTCCTACGTTTGATTTGAGATGAAATGACTTCTAAAATTGCCACCTCAAGGTTTTTTATTATAGTAGTAAGGGGTTTTTCTTTACCTTCAAAAATCCATTGGTTTCTCTCTTTTTATAAGGTCCAAACAAGGACAGCAGGGCTGACTCACCATAAACCAAATAGAGAATTCTTACAATCACCAATTGGCTAGGAGGAGAACATAGAGAATAGAGAAGGTGGCCAAGCCCAGGACCATTCCAATTTACAACATAACCATTCCCAACACCAAGTTACAAAGGGGCATTCATATAAAATATGGTTGGTAGATTCTTCATTGTCTTTACAAAGACAACATCAGGATGGACCCAAAAAACCAATTTTGGATAACCTATCCTGGGTTAGAATGCAGTTTTAGACATCAAGCCATGTAAATGCACCAGATTTTTGAAGCCCGATCTTATCCCAACAAAGATATCTTACCCAATTTATTATGTCATCGGTAGCATCAACCATCTGATAACCAAAATTAACTATGTAAACACTAGATTTGGTGCCAATCCAATGTAATGCATCATCCTTATCATTTAAGAACTTTTGATTCTTTAAGTAGCTAGAAAATCTTGAATGTTGCTCCACTAGGATATCAAAAGCATCAAAACTCTGTCACCCCCAAAAAGACACACCATTAGATTGATGAAGTTCCACATAGTTCACAACCAAGATGGCCCATGCTATTGAAAGAATATGTCTAGCCTCCTCCATGTGTGGTAAATCAACAATGGGTTTATGCCCATTTCAAGAGTCCTTCCAATAATTTGGCTATTGATTCATTGCTGATTATCCAAGAAACATGCTTCAAAATCAAAGACTTGCATTTCAACAAAAAATTTCAAAAATGTAAACCTTTGGGGGGATTAGTAATAGAGAGCATACTCCAAGGATTATCTAACTCAAGGTATTTATTTCTCAACAGCCTAGACCAGGGAGAGTTGGGCTTGGAAAGCATTCCCCAAACAAGTTTTGCTCCAAAAGCTTTATTTTGAAGACTCAATTTTTTCACTCCAGCTCCTCCCATCTTCTTAACTTTACAAACCCTTTTGCATTTCATTAATGGGATTTTATTCTGATTTTGCACTCCTTGCTACAAAAATTCATTCATGATTTGATTGAGTTGCTTAACTATATGACAAGGTGGTTGAAACACTAAGAGATAACATATAGGTAGATAAATCAATACAGTTTTGATGAGCATGATATGTCCTGCCAATGTCAACCAATGACCTTGCCATGAAGCCAACTGGGATTTAAAAGAGTTAGCAAGTCCTTCCTAATGAATATATTTCGTCAACCTAGAAAAGAGTAGTACACCTAAATACTTGGAGGGAAACTTTCCAATGTTAAAACCAAGGACTAGAGAGATGGCCTGTTGTTCTTGTTCAAAATAATTAATGATTTTTTTTTAAGATTTTCTGGTGTTCACCATTTATCAAGAAGCTGTCTCATAGTTGTTCAGTATGAAATTGAAGATTTTAGATTTACCCACAAAATCTTGGCTAAAAAAGAAGTATCATCAACAAATTGTTGATGAGTAAGATTTTCAATACCTTTCATGCCCTGAATGCCTTGTAGTAAAGATTTTCCTTAGCATATTTCATCACCCTTCCCAAAGCTTCAACCAATAAAATAAAAAGAAAGGGAGTGAGGGGTTCTCCTTATTTAATGCCCCTAGAAGATTCAAAGAAGCCCATCAGACTTTTTTTGACCAATATAGAGTATTTATGACTTGAGATACAACTAAAAACCCAATCACACCATCTCTTTTCAAACCCAATTTTTTTCAAAATTTTGATCAAAAGTGCCAATTAACCCTGTCATATGCTTTACTGATATCAAGGTTGAGCATCATACCCTTCAGATGAGTAATGGATAAAAAGTGGACAATTTTATGGGTAATAATGGTGCCCTCTTGGATATTCTTTCTAGGAACAAAATAATCCTATTTCTTTGAATCTAGAGAATCTAGGATAAGCCAGAGCCTTGTAGTGATTGCTTTAGAGATGATTTTGTAAACTGTATTACAAAGAGAGATAGGCCTGAAATCACAAAAACTTTCTTGAGTATCCCCTTTCATAATGAATGAAATAAAGGTAACATTGAGATCAAGTTAAATATTATTCCTCCTTCTGGATTCTTCCACCATTTGTAAGACTTCTTCCCTCACCAGATCCCAAAAAGTCTAAAAAAATCCATGGGAAAACCATTTCGCTGAGGGGCCTTATTTTTTTTCATATCAAACACCACATTCCAAATTTCCTCCATGGTGAAGGAGCCAATAATTTCACATTTTTATTAGGGGAGACCAACTGAGGGATAAAATCAAGTTTATAATTATGAGTTTCAAGGTCCGAGGCCTTATCACTATTAAGCAAATTCTTGAAAAAATTAACATCATTTTGAATCTTCAATTGAGTGACCAAATTAATACCATTAGAAAAAAGAATTTTAGAAATGTGAGATAAATTACACCTATCTTAATATAATTATGGAAAAAAATAGAGTTTTTATCTCCCCCTTTTAACCAAACTATTCTAGATTTTTATTTCCAAAAAAATTCCTCTCTGAAACAGTTCCTCATACTCTGCTAGTAAAGACTTTTCCTTGCCATAAGAATTTTGATCTAATCCAATTTGATAATAGTTATATTGAGATTCTCCAAATCATATTTTACCTGAATCTTTTCCTGAAAGATGTTTTTGAAATAATTAATGTTCCACTATGTAAGACAACCTGTGATAAATTGAAGCTTTTTTGCCATTCTGAACATGGGAGAGCATGATTGAATGTGATAGTTATTCCACCAAGATTCGATAAGCCCTACAATATAAGGGTCCTGGAGCCACATTTTATCAAAATTGAAAGGAAAAATAAAGGGTTTATGATCAATATTGACACACAAAATAATAGGCAAGTGATCAAAACCTGTGAATGGAAAGATGGAGCTTTATGTAATCTAGTTTTGTGACGTATAGTTATTACAAACTAGAAATATATCCTAACGCTCCAAAATATTATGTTCACCACACCTTTTATTATTCCATTTAAACAAAACCTACTTTGGATGTATGTCTAGGAACTCAATGTTATAAATAAATTGAATAAAATCATGATTACCCGAAGTCCCTGTGGTTTTGCCACCACATTTTTTTGAAGAAGATAAGATGGCATTAAAATCACCACCCATCACAATCTATGAGTTCAAAAAGCAATAAAATGGTTATCCAATCTAGTCCAAAGAATTAGTTTACAATTAGAATCATTTGACCCATAAACATTACAAAGGAAGAAGCTCAAGTTAGTCCTAAAATATGTGATTTTACAAAATTACTAATAGTTACCAGTTTATAATATATCCAATTAAACTTTGTAAGGATCCCAAAAAATAGCCAAACCTCTTGAAGCCCCATCGACTTCCACAAAATAAATATTCTAGATTTTTCAATCGAGCTGCATCAAATTAGAAGCTTTCACTAGATTTAATTTTATTTCTTGAATCAACATGACATCAGGGTTTTCAATAGAGAACAAACGTTTAACCAAACATATTTTGTTAGGGGAATTGAGGACCCTAACATTCCATGAAATAATCTTCATGATGATTGAGGGAGGATTTTCACCTACCACTTCTTAGTTCCAAAGTATTTAGAGAGAGTGCCTTGCTTAGCTATATAGACTTCTCCTACAACAAGGTCCTAGATAGTTCTTCTACCTTTTCCTTTAGGTTTTCTATAATTTGGCTTCTATAAGGTACTTTTTTATTGGGTTATGGATAGACATTCTATGGAATTTAGTTATTCTTTTGAATCATAGTCCTCAATCTCTAAATAACTATCTAGAGCCTCAATCATAGGATTTTTTCTCTTGAGTTTCTTTCATCTTTTAAGTCGTTAGTATTTACCTCCAATTTGAAATTGGAATTCTGAATAATATTTGTAATAGTTTGTGATTGATCTAAAATAAATTCACAACCTTAATCATCATGTTCAGATATAGTTCATAAAATTTACCTAATTTGTCAAGTAAAGCCTCTATTTCTTAATTTTAACACAAAGGGTCTTTGAAGGATTTTGGTTTTCAAGCAAAATTTCTTAAGGGTTTGAAAAAACACCATCCTCAGGGCCCAAAGATGATGTATTAGCCTATTCAAAAGACTGATTGGAAATCCACTTCTTACCTTTTAAATATACAAATTTACCCACCTATTTGGACCAATAATTCCTAACATTACAAATTAGGAAAGGCTTGGAAGATGTAGCAATAGGTTTCCAAACCTTTTGAGTCTTTTCCTTGACGTTATCTAAAACTGTCCCACTTATCTTACAAAACTTTAGAGTATGGCTAGTACACCTACAATTGAAACATCGAAAAGGGAGATTTTCAAAATCAACTGATTGAGTCCATTAATGCCCTTGAGTTTTAATTAGAATATTTTTTGGAATAACATCATCTAGATCCATGAAAACCCTAATTTTTATGTATGAGGCCAAAAACCTTCCTTGATAATTGGGTCTAATTCCATAAAAGAACCTAGCATATTTTCTAGAGCCAAAAGACAATCAAAACCCCAATACTCCCCAGGGAGACCATAAAAGCTAACCCAGATAGGGTAACTACCTTGCTTAATTGAAATAACATCAAAATTAGGTTTCTAATTTTGAATCCAAAGACTAGCGCTACACAAGGCCCAAAAGGGTTGATTGAGAACCTAAATTTTAAGCTCACTATTAGAGAAGATGGCTTTGAAGAAAGCATTTGGTAGAAATTTAATCTTGATATCCATTCCCTAAGTTTCCTCTACCCAAGCTTCAACTTTACTGATGGTTGGCCATTTCCTAACAAATTTGCCTATAAGATCCCTTTCCTCCATGAGTGAAATAGCTTGGGCATATTTAGTGGATTCCCAAATAAACTCCTTATTTTTACAAATTTTCAATCCTTCTCGAGCTTGTGGTTATATATCATCAAACCCTTCAAAATTAGTGACCACAACATCCAAATCATTGACTTCGTATTTGAGTCTTGGGGATTGTGATTTCACCCCACAACTCAGATTTTCAATTTACTAAAAATTAGAATCCTTTTCCACCCCTTCCAAAACCTTCGAAGCCCCTTTTTACTATTGAATTTTTGCATCTTTTATTCCATTGCCATTGAGAATCCAATCCATTTCTTCACCATGCATAAATATTCTTCCGTAATCCATTGACCAGCCTTCATGTGTCTGTGTCTAAGCCCTACTATGAAAGTGAGGGCTTCCTATTTTTTCTTTTTCCCCCACTCGTGCATCATTGCTCTAAAAAATCCTTTGATTTCTATTCACATCTTCAAATGATGTTTTTATTGTTATGTTTTTTTATGTTTTTTCCTCATGTTCATTTTCTCTCTTTCCCTCACGTTCCCCTAGAATTTTGAGACTTTACCCATAAATGTATAATGTACCATATAAGGACCTAACAATGTACGTTATACATTTTTGGGGTGGGCCTTTTTGAACCTTATTGTTGGTTCTCTCATGGATTATGAGCTTTCCATTTTTGGCTTTCAAATCTGTTGAATGTTAGAACATGCACCAATAGAGATCTAATTTAAATTTGAGAAGTCTAAAAATACATAGGTGCATTAGTATATTTAGGACATCAATCAATACCACACATACAAGAGATATATTGTGAATGTGCTAGAATAATTAGTTCAAACATCTAAAGCAAATATTCAAGAGTGTAAACATATGTGAAGATTTATCACTCTATCATACATTTATTCTAGCATAAAAGATCAGATAGAGTAGACATCACATCCTTGGATTGCCTAACAAAACATGCATTATACTTGGTATATTGTTTTCAAAATTGTATAAACATTCTAAGGCCCTAATAAAAATTAAACCAAGGAGAATCCAAGCTCCATAACATATCCCCTATTTTCAAGGTTTTATAAATGTGGCTACCCTACTAGGGTTTTGAATAAGAAGAAGAATTTCTCAAAGAACTACATAGAATTTTAAGAAAATAATAGAGGTTTTTGGAGCCTTAGTCAAAAAATTCATTTATGAATATTTTTCATTTACCAAGTTTGATCTCACATTTATGGTAAAAATCGAACTCTTCAAATAATTCCCAAATGAACCTATGCATAGTCTCTGTTCATCACAAGTTTTCTAGGTTTGCTTCACCTTGATGTATGTGCCTTCCCTATACTATTTGATTCTAAATATTATCGCTAGATTTGCATGAAATCAATTATTTTTATTGAACCATCACTTGTCATTTATAACATCAAGGAAATTTATTTATGAAGTATGGTTTTATTATTTTAGGTCTGATAATATTTAATATAATGTTTTATGGGTAGATGTGATGAAATTTGATTTAGATCTATTTATCCATAAAATATTTTGGTAAATATGAATTATTTAAAATGATTTGTAACCTTCTAAAGTTAGATCTTGCTTTCATTGTGATGTATTCTTATTGTTCTAAGTCTTGTTTTTTATTTATTCAAATCTTACTAGTCCTAGCTCTTGTATGTTACATTCCAAACCATATGATCTTTGCATGCTATAGATGCTTTCTTCTTATGTCATCCAAATTAATTAGATATAAGATCCTATTTAGGGGAATGTTAAAATAAATTTTAGTAGCATTGATTTTGTTTAAATTCCTTTGGTTATGTAGATATCTAATTTTAGTACATGATTAGTTATTTGTTTGTTTATGTGAATAAAAATTATTGGTTCATATTAGTATTTTATTAACATATTTTTCCTTATGTTGGGACTTGTGATGCCTTTCCTTGAAAATTTACTTAAATTTAACTTTGGTTTAATTATAATACTATAATTTTATCTAGAACACTTGAAAACCTAATTAATATTGACTGTTTTTTCCTTGACACAACACTAGATGCTCCTAGGAATCCTAAAATTTTGCTTAGGGTTTCCTAGCCTAACCAAAAGCATACCATTATGCTCTTGGGATAACCAAAAACATAACATTATAATCTTAGTCCCCTTTGAGACCCTTGGCCCTCTTCTTATTTGTCAATGTTTATGTCCTTTTAGTTGGCCTTTTCACTCTTGCATATTGAATTACATGGCCATAGGGTCTTAGTTTGAATTTAATAAGTCTATAAATATAGAGATGGATTAGAAATATGGTTAGATCAAGAATTAGTCATGAAAACTCAATAAAAATGCATAAGAACACAACAAGCTAAGCCAACTCTTTCGATGGGGTTTAGAAAATGATAATTAAGAGCAAATTGAAGAAAGCATACACAATACCTTCCCAATAGCATCCCATTACCCAAATGCAGCTCAAAATATGATTTTCCCCTTGATTTGGTGCTCTAATATTTCTCAATGATGCAAGGCAAATCTTTTCCATCATCTATTTCTCACCAATGAAACTAGGCTCATGATATGAAATTAATGTTATGCCTATTAATGAAGCTATCCTATTGTAAATTAAGCATAATAAACACCACACACAAATGGATTGTGGAGAGAATTTTGCATAATAAGTTTATACAAATTAAGCTTTAAAATGGTGGTCTTGGCCCTCCTATTTATAGATTTTTAAATTTGATTAGGATCAACCATGTCCATCCATCTTGAGATCAAGATGTGTGGCCATGAATTAATCCAATTTGGTATAATTCATCCATAAATACCCTCATAAATATTTGTAAAGAAGGAGGATTAAAGAGGCATGGGAGGCCTTAAACCTAATATTTGTTGCATTTATGGCTTATTGATTCCACCCTAAAAATGATGTCATTTGATGATGCACATATTAAGAATCAATTTCCAATTAAAATATATTCAATAAATTTCATGGATTTTCCACTTAAGCTCTTAATTTGAATTAATTTGCATAAATGAGATTAATGAAAATTGATATAATTCTTTGTAAATTGGTTACACTCTATTAATCAAAGTGGTCAAAATGTCATATTACTGGGTTGTAATTTGAATTGAGAGGAATTATAAGGTGATGTTAATTACATATGGATAAATACCCCATTTCAAATGTTGTCAACATAAAATAACACATGTACATGTCATGTGCTTCTAAATTAGAAAAAAAGAGTGATCTAGAATAATAAAATGTGTTTTTACCATTGACTCAAAATGATTTTAGAAAATTTAATAATCACATAAAATTTATTATCCCATTTAGGGATACATTAGCTTAAATCAGCACTTGTATACAACAAGCTTGAATCATGTAGCACATTTAAGTCATTTTGGTTTAATTTGTGTATTTTTACAAATTTTGAGTAATATGGATAATTTTAACACAATGGTGTTAGGAATTGGATGTATACATTTTCCCCCTATTTGAGAAGGTGTAACAAAACATTCAAGTAAGGTAACATCTTTTCAAAGAAAAGAATTGTCAAGAAGAAGATGGAAGGAAATGACCCATGTGCCCTCTCGAGAGGACATACAAGGATGAAAGAGAAGGATGAACTCTCGAAAAGAAAGGGAAAGTGAGATTAACCCATGGGACAAATTAAATCCATATGAGCTAATGCTTGCACATGTTGATTCCATCAATGATAAAAATATAATTAGAGTATAATGGTCCTTGAGGATGGGGGAAGGGGAAGGATACAATTCAAAAATATAAAAGACACACTTTGAACATGACCAAAGCTAGGATGCAAGTTGTGCACTTACAGAATGATTAATTTTGAGACAAGTTGCACACTAAAACATTGCCAGAATGAGGGCAAAAGTTTATATAGCTTGGAATTAGAAGAAATATGAGAACATTACTTCAGAGAGAGGAAATAATAATGTGGCCTAGTAGAGCATATTTGATCGATTGATAATTTTTTTCCCAATAGGGCTAATTTTGATCACTGATAATTAATTGTGCCCCAGTAGGGCTAATTTAGATTTGTGACTAGTTTAAAAGTTATGCCCCATTAGGGCAAATTGGTAAGCATAGCTCAAGGATATAACCTATGGCAAATATTAAATATGAATGGGTGAAAATGTAGAGGTGATGTTCTAATGACTGAAATAGTCATGAGAAACTAGGCATATGAGGATGCACAAAGTGATGAAAGAGATGAAAATAAGCATGAAGGTGGCTAAGTTGACCTGAGATACATCATGTATCCAAGCACTGCCTACATAGTCCAAATGGACCTCAAGTCAATGTAGTTCAATCAGAAGTGGGATAAAATGGAATGAGGAATCAATAATAGAAGAAAACATACCACTTATTTTCTTAAGGTCATGATGTATGCCAAGAGATGCACATCTTGTATATATTTAGGTGCAATATGAGCTATTGGTACCTAGTTTCATTAGTGCACTTGAGAGATGATCATCGAAGCTACATTGACTCTAAGACTTGATTCCAAAGCATATAGTGCTTGCTATAGTAAAATGAAATTATGCATCATAAGTATGAGAAACCTATAATGACATGGGATTTTAATTATGCTAAGCTAGTTCAAATATGAATATTTATAACTAAGGATAATGATAAAAACTATCAATACTAGAGTTAAATTTACATTTAAAAAAAAAACAAAGAAAAATTTAAAAAAACACATAAATGAATTTAACTCATAATCAAGATATGAATAATCAAGATTTGAAGTAGGAACAAGAATGTATAAAAGCCAAACAAGAACAACCTAATAAATAACATAAAGTAAGATATGAAGAATCTAGATCCATGCGGACTATCAAGATGTACTTGAAAAAAAAAATAAAAAAAATAACAAGAACAAATAGCAAAGCAAAAGACCAAGAAGAAAAAACAAAATTAAAGAAACAAAAATTAGAACAAAAGAAGAGACAAGAAATCACAACAAAACACCAATAAAAAGAAAATAAACACAGATAAACAAGAGTTAGTTATAATGTTAGTGAAATTTGAAAATAATTATTTAAGTGTCATAGAGGCGTTACTTTCTACAATAGCACAACAAGAACAAAGACACAAAGTTGCCTCCAAGTGATAGGGAAACAACATAAAATAATAAAATGGGGGAAAGGAAGGCTGAGTTGACTCCAGATGCACAAGACAAGTAGGCATTACCTACATAGTTCCATGGATGATAGATCCAACATGAACTTTAGGCCAAATGTAGTTCTCCCAGGAAATGAGATAGAATAAAAGTGATAATAATAAAACATGATTCATGTTATAGGGGAAATAAGGAAAATGAGCTCGTAAAATGATGGGAGTGTTCAAATGCAAATGGTCTTGCAAAATGGTATTGCAACATGGGATGGTCCAGGATATAATGGTAGGATAAAATTACTTCAACACAAGTTGCCCCCAAGTAAGGGGTCTTGTAGACAATGGTTCAAAAGTTTTCAAGCATAGAACCTCTTGAGATGCACAATGTTCATGGGATTTGGAATTTATTCACCACCTAGAGTAGCTAACTAATATGCCCTTGATCCATAATTTGCTATGATAACATAGGGTCCAAGACAATTGGGTTGGAACTTTCCATTCTTCTTGCATTCAACATTTGTGTTCTTCAGGTTCTCTTTCAAGACCAAATCACCAATCTCAAACTCCTGAAGGAGAATGCATTTTTTTTAGCTTCTTCACAATTTGTTATGATAGGCCTACAAGTTTTCTAGGGCAACCAATTTCTTGCCATCATGGAGTTCTAGTTTTTACAACCTTGAGACTCTATATTCTTCATTATCTTTAATATTCTCCAAATAAACTTGTAATGAAGGTAGCTAGATCTCAATTGGGATAATAACTTCTATGCCATAAACAAGGGAGTAGAGAGTGGCTCCTGTAGGGGTTTGATGATTGGTTTGGTAAGCCCAAAGGGTAGGAAAAATTTGCAATTGCCAATTACGATCAACATAATTGATAATCTTATTTAAAATGGCTACAATGGTTTTGTTTGACACCTTGGCTTGTCCATTGCCTTGCGGGTTATATGGTATAGATTTCTTGTGATTGATTTTGAATTTTGTACAAATTTCTTTAACATCTCTATTGACAAAGGATCCACCATTATCAGATATAATGTGAGCTTGGATGCCATATCAAAAAATGATATGGTAATGTATAAACTTGGTAATTTGCTTACTAGTGACATAAGTGAGAGGAATGGCCTCAGTACACTTAGTAAAATACTTGGTAGTAGTTAATATATGTTTATGGCCATCTGAAAATGTGGGGTTCATTTTCCCAATGAGATTGAAGCCCCAAGTAGAAAATGACAATGGTGTGTGATTAGTTATAGTGGCAAGGAAGGCATGTGTATCAAATTTTCATGTTGTTGATAAGGAACACACTTCCTTTCATAATTTAAAGCATCTATCTCCATTTTAGGCCAATGGTAACCATTGGTGTGGGCCTCACACATTCCTCTATGAACCTCCTTAATCACTACCTTAGATTCTCCTGAAGATTAAAAATGAAGTAGCATTCCATCATAGCCTTTATGATCAAGCATGTTTCTAATGAAAATATAATGAGCTATATGGTGAAGGAATAATTTTTTATGGTTGTTGGAAAGGTCAGGTGGAAAAATGTGATCATGAAAATAATTATTAAAATCTTGATACTAAGGCAATTCAAGTGGGGGATTGGGACCAATAATAACGCATAGCCTTTCTGAATCTGGAAGAACATGAGCATGATGTAGAATATTTTCAATGAGAAACTGATATTTTTTAGCACCGCTATCAATTTGTATCATGGACCCAATTATTGCCAGTATATTGGCAAATTTGTTTTTGGCTCGTGGTACTTGTTCAAACTTTAGAGATTTAAAATGATCTTTGAGACTATCGATGATTTTCTTGTAAATTAAAATCTTGTCATCTCTAGTTTGATTGATAATCAATTAGGAATCACCATAGACCATTAAATGTTGGATATCCCACTGTATGGCAAGATAAAGTCTTGTGATAAGTGCCTCATATTTAGTAGTATTATTGGTACAATGAAAATTGATATGAAATGCTTTAGGAATCAGATCCCCTTGCAGTGTAGTAAAAAATATGCTGGCTCTAGATCCATGAGAAGTGAAGGAACCATCAAAATATAGTTTCCATTATTTAGGTTCCTATTGCACTTCTACCATTGTCATGATAAAATCATCTAAAAAGTTGAATCTGAGTGGTTGAGTGGATATAATAGGGGCTTATGCAAGTGGATCAATAATAACCTATCCTTTGATAAAAATTTTATTTTTATACTCAACATCAAACTCACTTAAGAGCATGACCCATTTAGCCATGCGGTCTGTGATTCTGATTTGGATAATAACAATTTTAGAGGATCCACCTTAGCAATAACAATTATTTTATTATTTATCATATAATGTCATAATTTTTGGGAAGTGAACACCATAGCTAAACATGCCTTCTCAATAGGTGTATAATTATGTTCATAAGCCACTAGTGCATGGCTTAAATAATAAACAACATGCTGTTTACCCTGATCATCATGTTGGGCCAAAAGTGCCCTTAGTGCATATTCAATTGCTAAAATGTAAAGACGCAGTGGTTGTCTAGGTGTTGGTGGTCTCAAAACTAGTGGGTTGTCCAAATATGTAATGAGATTCACAAATTCTAATTGACACTCCTGATCCCATTGAAATGTGACCCCTTTCTTTAAAAGATGTGTAAATGGGTGGAACTTATTTTCCAATTGAGAAATGAACCTATGAATAGATTGAATCTTTCTTTATAGGCTTCAGAGCTATTTAATATTTGAAGGTGGAGGTATTTCAATAATGGCTTTAGCCTTAGTAGGATCAACCTTGTTCCCTCTTTAGGATACACTAAAACCTATCAATTTTCTTGAAGTGATGCCAAATACACACTTCTTAGGATTTAGGCAGACTTTATATTCACGAAGTCTCCCAAAGATTCTTCATAAAATGTTAGGATATCCAACACATGTTCTTGATTTAGCTAGGATATCATCAACATAGTCCTCAATAATATCATACATCATGTCATAAAAGATGAAAGTCATAACATGCTAATAAGTGGATCTAGCATTCTTCAAGCCAAATGACATGACTTGATAATAGAATGTTCCCCATGGAGTGGTGAACACAGTATTGTGTTTATCTTATTGGGTTATCTTGATCTAATTATATCCAAAAAATCCATCTATGAGGGATAACATCTCGTACCTAGTAGTATAATTGAAAATCATGTCGATGTTGGGTAGAGGAAAATCATCTTTAAGGCATGCTTTATTGATATCTTTGAAATTAGTAAAAAGACATATACCCTATGGTTTTTTGCTCATCAAAACTATGTTTGATATCCATTCAGAATAGTCCACTAGTTGAATGAAGCTTGCTCCTAATAATTTCTCCAATTTGGCTTTTACCACTAGAGTGATGCATGGATGCCTTTTTTTCAATTTCTATTTGATTGGATTGGCATTTGGATGAACAACAAGGTGATGCACAACCAAGTGAGGGTTTAATCTTGGCATGTTTGAATATGCCCATGCAAAAATATCAATAAAATCCATCAAAATGGATACAATGTACTCATGTTCTGATTCAATAAGGGAAGTTCCAGAGTAAACAATTTTGGGATCGTCATATGTTCTCAAGTTCACTTCAACAGTGTTTTATACAAGTGTAGAACCATCTTTAAGAATAGTAGGCAATGTGTGATCATGATTAGCTTATTATTCTACAATTTCTTGTTGTTCTTCCCATAACTCTAGATAATGTGATGAATCTAAATTTGCTAAATCAGGTAATGGCCAACTAGCAAAAATCTCAAGAATGATGCTCAAATACTTGTTATTTTGACATGATGCTTATATAGGATATAGAGCTGGGACTTGATGGACCTTGAACATCCTTTGGGGATGAGCAAACTTTCCCATCTAAAAGCACTTGAAACATGTTTTCACTCAAGGGTTTGTCTTTGTCTTTACTTTTCCCTAATCAACGAGCACTTCAAAGAGGTTTTCATTTAAAGATCTCAATGTTTTATCTTCTTTATGACCAAGAAAGTTTTCCTTCTCTCCAAAGTAGGTAGAAGGATCCAAAGAAAAATCAAAGCCTTATTTATGATCACCAATGGAAAATCCATCTCTGAGGCCCATATACTCTACAATTGATTCTTCATTCTAGAATCATCAAGGTGTATGACCTAATATTGCTGGTCCCAATCAATGAGTTAGGGATAACAAAGGCATAGGTAACAATGAGGTGTTAAGGTTAGAATGAAATTTGAATCAAATAAATCCAAGTCATCAAGCTAGTTAAAAAGGCTATAATTGGATGATACATCACCATTAGGAGTCTCATCACCAGTCAATTAAGAATAATCCATATCAAAAGTCATGAAGTCACCCCCAGACAATATAAATCTAAGATTGTGATTTAAACTAGGTACACCGAATGACAAAGGTTCCATGATTCCCTATGCTCATGGGCCAAGGCCTCTTCCTATATAATCAAAATTATCCATAATCCAATTAGGGATAGGATATTTTGGATTCTAAAAACAATCAACAACACCATCACAATATAACTAGTCTCCTTCAGTGAAAGCCTATCGATCCTATTTTGGTGAGGTAGTAGGTACAAATACCATCAATGGATTCTTTGTTTCTTTATTCTATTTCCAAATCAAGTTGGGTCTATTAGGGATTTTGGAAGGTTTGGGTTTACCAAATGTTTTGGGAGACTTTGGAAACTTAGCAACATGGAAGGTATCCTTAAGATGGTACATGAAAATCCCCACATCTTCTATAACAACCTATTTTGTAAGAGTTACGGGAAATGGATCAACTAAAGTGGATGCAAGGTTACTAGGGTTGATATAATTAGATTTTAGTGGATGTGAAACTATTTCCTTGTTCTTCTTTGCAATGAATTCAAAACTAGGACAATAGTTATAATTATGAAACTTAGCCTCTAAATGTTTGTAATACTAATAATGATGTAGATCGATAGGATTAGTGACCTCGATCCCATTATGGGGAAATTTAAGGCACTGATGTAAGGTGGATAGAATGGACTATAATTCATAGATCCAAGGATGATCAAGAAGTATGTTATAAGGCAACTCAATATCCATAATATGTAACAAAGTGTGATGGGACACATACCCAACAATGATTGGCAAACAAATTGTACCAAAAGATTCTCTCTCAATGTTATCATAAGCCTTCATGGTGATCATCTTTGGTTGAATGTCCTTCATAGTATAACCCAATATCTATACCATTTTGAGGAATACTATGTTCAGCCCTAAACCATTGTTTACAAGAACCTGCTTGATTTTATGGTTTTTAATGACTACCTCAATGTACAAGGGGTTATTATGGCTCAGACCAAGAGTGGACAGGTCTTTTTGATCAAATGTGAGCTGTGAAAACAAAGATAAATGTTATACAAGTGTTTGGAACTGTTCAAGATTAATATATTGAAGAATAGTGGATTGTTGTAAAAGGTCATTCAAAATAGTTATATGGACTTCAGAAGTATGTAAGAGATCTAAAAAATAAATATGCACAGGGGTTTTACTTAGTTGGTCTGATAGACTATAAGGATTTTCAATTATAAAATGAGATGATTTAGCTTTGGATGGCATAATGTTTATCTTTGGATCTGATGGTATAATGTTCATGTTGGGTTCAACATTGGAAGAAGAGGGCAAAGGGCCATGAAAGGTAACTCACAAGCATCTAGTTATGATTGTACAATCTAGGGGTGGAAAAGAGCCATTATAATTAGAAAATGAAGGCAAAGGGACTTGGAGAGTGACTTGTGGGCATCTAGTTGCATTTGAGCAATTTTGATTTGGTGAGGAGCCATTATAATTAAAGGAAGGATGGGGTCCATAAATAGTAAACTATGCAAATAGAGGTGCAATAGAATTGCAGGAACTTGACAAGGAGTTACTTGAGGGAAAGGATTTTGACCCTATAATAATGGGTCTAGTACTTCAAGGAGTAGGGGATGGTTCACATGATTTAATAGTGATAGTGGTAATGTGGTTTGCATAAATACACCCCACAGTGTTATTGTAGTCATAAGGCATGTTTTTATAACCTAAGTTATTAGCATGGGTATTATGATATTGATTATGATCATGCTAATTACAATTTTGACCTTGAGTCTAATTTTATTGTTGATTCTATCTTTGGTTCTGATTTTTCCTTGGTGGTTGTTGATTATGTTGAGGAAATGGATTTTTGTAGATTCCCATATCTTGATCAGTGTCTTATGGAGCAAGTTTGATCTCAAATTCACCACTCTCAATCAAATATTCAATAAGGTGTCATAATTGAATGTAATGATAGGCACCATGGCTAATAACACAATGGAAGTTGAAAAATTCATTTGCTCGATACCAATTGGGTTTGGGTGGATCTGCAAGAAATGTCCTTGGTATAAGCCATACAATCAAGTTAACTACTATGAGCTTTTGGAACACTACCTCGATAGGATATCCTAGTTTGCTAAAGGCTCTAAAGTTGTTATTAAATAACCTTCATGGAGGGACTCATTGTAAAGTGTTTGGTGGATTAGATGGAGCTAAATGCATATTTGGAACCAGTGAAGCCTACACCATTTATACATGTATTGCTTTAGTTACTCCATTTTCAACCATGTTTTTTTTCTTATTGAAACCCATAGGTTTCTCTATTTTAACTATTTGACTATGAGGTTGGGTCTAATTTGAAATTTGACCCTAAGAATAAATCTTGACAAGGCCTTTTGAAATAAGTGCCTTCTCAATCTATACACCCTTATCTATAATTTATTTAAACGTGTTCATGCAAGCAAGCCATAGATTGTGTGCCACCTCAGGGTGTAAATTATTGAAAAAATGTAGACCAACTATTTATCTATAAAATTATGTTGAAAGCATCCAGTTAATGATCTCCACTGCTATAGATATGTTGTAATTCTTTCTCCATCTTGTTGTTTAGATTAGCATAATTCAATAATGGTCAATTCATGCTCAATGTTGTATGAGAAGTGGTTGAATTTTTTTTTATATAGGTTATTCCAATCCATAATCGATCCCTTAGGTAACTTAAGAATCTAGTCTAAATCTTGTCCTGCTAAACTTTGCAAAAACAAACGAAGAAAATAAATGCTACTGTGAGCTACCTCTTAGCATAATATAAAAAATTATTTAATGTGTTCACATGGGTCACTCTTTACTTTGTATTTGTCAAATTTGGGTTCCTTAAAATGAGGCAAAAATAGGACTTGGAGAATACTAAAATCAACTGTATATGGACATATCTTGTCAAATTTGTATTTCTTGATTCTGTTTCTTGTCTCCAATTGTGACATAATTTCTTTCATCGAATTCTTCTCTTGCATGTTGGGTATATTGGTAGGTGGAATATAATTATGTTGGGGTGGTATGTGCCCTTTTTGTATGGTTTTGTTAGGCATATACACCCTACAATCTATAACTTTATTTTGGTTTGCTCCTTGAGTTGAGTAAGCGAGCCATTGGTTTTTGGGTTGATTAACATTCCCTGAAGTTAGCTGTCTTGAATTATAAATGTTTTGTTGATTTTTTGGATTCCTTTGTATATTCACAAAAGTACATGTTGGTTGAGACAAACTAGCCAAATTATTTTGAACAATCTCCTCAATCCACACTAAATGTTTTGGCCCTTGATTGTGTGAAGGGACAAGAGGTTCTTGATGATTGAAAAAAGTATGTTCTATGTCTGACAAAGCATGTTTAAGAACCTCTTGGGACTTAGGTTTTTTAATCGAGACATCTTGATCCATTATAGGTGTGTTCTCATCTAAAATGTTTTGCATTGGTTCAACCATATTCCCTTATTCCTTAGAAGCATCATTGTGTATAGAAGTGGTAATTAAAGAGTCTGTCAAGTCTATGATAAGTTGGTCTGAATATCATTAACTTATCCTTTTGGTCTTGGTGACAAGACCTTGATCATTATGCGTCGACTCTATGTGGACTTCCTTACCTTTACTAGAAGATGCAACTTTTGATTTTACAATATTCTCTTTTTTATTCTTCTAATCTAACCAAGGTATGAAATTATTCCATAAGAAAATTTGATGGAAATCTAGCACTGGATTTAATCAACCTTAGGAGTGTTTCATCCTTGTCCTCTAGGGGTTGACATTCAAAGTAATCTTCTTCAAATCCTACAATTGTGGGAATGTCCTCAAATACCATGAAAATATCTTATCCATCATAAAAGTGATCCTCCTCATAGCTAGGGCCATAAGGGACCCCAATACGAGTGTACCTTTATGTCATGTCTAAAAGTTTATTCCCTATGTTTTTTAAGATTTAGAAAATGTTTTTTAAATGTTCAATAAGGTGTGTTTTTATTTTATCTAAACAAGTGATAAGGTAATAAAGAAGCTATAATAAGGATAAGGTGGCATAGTACCACATAATTAGAAGAATGGCTCAAATAATTAATCAAATTTGGTGAGTTAAAATCATTAAATTATAAGAGGGTATGATAACTCAAAAACTTAAGTGTAAACTAGTACACCAAACATAGGTTTAGAGATACATCAATACCATAAAAGATAGCTTAACTTAGATGAATTGCTACTAGAACATTAGAAGAAATCTCTTCGAATGAAGAATGTGATAATGCGAACTAAGAAACTCAAGATGCAAAAACACACAATAATTCCTAGGTATAAAACTAAGACCAAATGGGTAGCATAATTCCATCACATGTTGATAGGAGGTAGGATAAAATGTGCTCTAGAACTTAGAGCATAAGTGACACACTGGATAACCTAATTTCACATTGATCAAAGATGATGAGTTTATAAACAACCTTCAATCCAAACAAGAAATAGTATCCAAATTAACTAAAACCAAGTACAAATGGTAAACCAATTAACACCTTGGCTCAAAACATAGAAACATGAGATTCTGAATTTGAATTAAAAAGTGAAGAACTTAAAGATTTTTTGAAAATGGATTAGACTCAAATGGACAACATAACAACACTATTTAGATAATACCAACACAATGTTTAAAATGATGTTTTGAAGAAGGAAAAAGATGATTTGGATTTTACCAGCATAATGCCTCCCTTATTCAAATAAAATGGTGGAAAAAAAATGTGTTTGGTTGATGAGTTGTTTAAAATAAAGTTTTAGACTCAAATAATGACTAATCAAGTAAAGGAAAAGATAAATATACCTAAGTAAATCATCCTAAGCCCTAAAATGAAAAGGTTGCTTTGTATTGCTAAAATCCATCTATATACATGATCTTGGGAGGATTTTAAGTGTTAATACAAAAATAAAAGTACATGAATTAGTAGGGATTTTACACCCCCCTTATTCTAAGGTATTGTATGATGACATGGACCTTTGAGCTACTCATCCTGCATCAATAATATGTCTATGGTAAGTGGGATTTTTATAAAACTTAAATTTTTGACTATCTAGATAGTCCAAAGTGTGATTAACACTAGAGATGCCTCACTTTAATTGAGTTCATACCAATTAAATTACTATGCAAGGGTCTATTCCTTTGCATGGTGATTCCATCTATGTATTTCTTAGTAGAATCCATTGGTTAACCACACCTGAATCATGTTTTTATTATGAAAGGAGAGGTTAGCCACACAACCCTTGGCTCTCATAGTATATGTGCCCTAATTTATATACCCTGCTATGAAGTAGAGATTAAATAATATCAGGAGATGAAACCTTGGGTCAAAGCTTCCCTAAAGAACTCATGAAGAAGCTATGAACTCTCCTCCACAAGCCAAGTTGGATAAAATAAAACTAAGTGAAAAGAATTTAGAGGTTTTTTTTAGATCACCCAAACCATATAGGTTTTTGGGAGAGCCTTGACAACATTCTTTTCACACCTTAGACAAAGGCACAAATTGCAAGGAAAAGGTGCTTTTGGTCACCCAAGTTCCTCAAAGACAATGTGGGGAGAGCATACATGCACTCTTCATTTTACACAAAAACAAACAAGTGATAAATGTTTTAACATAAAACAACACACTTTTGAAATTTTTTTAATTTAAGTGAATGTTAGTTTTAAGCACCAAAGTGAAGTGTTTAGTGAAATTCTTGGCCCCTTGGCCTTAATTGCAATCTTTGAAAAGCTTCACAAAACAACTTAACTTGAAAACATCTAGGTTCCTTTTAAACACTGAAGGAAATGTTCAAGACTTAATCATGCTCACATTTGTCACTTTTCCATGTGGGAACTACAAGTTTTAAAGAGTTTCCTCCTTCTTTGAAGCATAATTTTCAATGAAACAAACAAGTTTTCAAAACTTACTCTTAGGTTCTCTATTTTTCTTACACAGAGATCAATGTCGATCAATAATGATTGATGATGGTTGCAACAAGACTGATGTCGATCATAAATGAACCGATGTAGGTTGATAAAAACTAATACCGATTACCTATGAACCATTAGGTAAACAAAATTTCATAAAAAACACTTGTTAGCCCAAATTAAAATAAAATCTCCAACAAAGCTCTAGATCATGCATATAATGTTCAGATAAAGACTTAAAAACTCAAAATGACACCCTATAATTATGAATAAAGCTCTAAAAAGTGATTTTTACATCATGTTATACCCTATAATAGAACCAATGTTGATTATCCAGGATCGATGTCAATCACATAGAACTGATGCCATTTACACAGAACTGATATCAGTCACTATATAAACTTGGTCAATAAAAATAATCAAAAACATGGGAAAATAATGATAAAAATTGAATTTTATGGATTTTTAAGGACTTTTTAGATTTTTATAAAAATGTCAAAGTTTCATCATTGATTGAATAGGCTACGTGGTCCCATCAAGTGTGCCAAGATGTAGAGATGGATTACAAATATGGTTAGATCAAGTATTAGTCATGAAAACTCAATAAAAATGCATAAAAACATAATAATATAAGCCAACTCTTTCGATTGGGTTTGGACAATGAAAATTAAGAGAAAATGAAATAAGGCATACACAATACCTTCCCAAGAGCATCTTATCACCCAAATACGGCTCAAAATGTGATTTTACCCTTGATTTGGTGTTCAAGTCTTCGTCAATGATGTAAGGCAAAGCTCCTCCATCATCTCTTACTCATCAATAAAACTAGGCTCATGATATGAAATAAATGTTATGCCTATCAATGAAGCTATTATATTACAAATCAATCATAATATATACCACACATAAATGGCTTGTGGAGAGAATTTTGCATAATATGTTTACATAAATGAAGCTTAAAATGTTATTCTTGGCCCTTTTATTTATATGTTTTTGAATTTAATCAGGAATAACCATGACCATCCATCTTAAGATCAATATGTGTGGCTATGGATTAATCTAATTTTGTATAATTCATCCATAAATACCCTCATAAATATTTAGAAGGGGCATTAAAGAGGCATAGGAGGCCTTAAACCTAATATTTGTTGCATTTATGGCTTATGGATGCCACCCCATAAATGATGTCATTTGATGATGTAAATATTAAGAATCAATTTATAATTAAAATATATTCAATAACTTTTATGTATTTTCCACTTAAGCTCTTAATTTGAATTAATTTGCCTAAATGAGATTAATCAAATTTTATGTAATTCTTTGGAAACTAGTTGCACTCTATTTAATCAAACTAATCAAAATGTCATATTACTAGGTTGTAATTTGACTGGAGAGGAATTATAAGATGATGTTAGTTTTGTATGGATAAATACCCCATTTAGGATGTTGTTAACATAAAATAACACAAGCATGTATTGTGTGCTTCCAATAGAAGAAAAGAGTGATTCAGAGCACCAAAATGTGTTTTCACCATTTTGAATCTAAATGATTTGAGAAAAGTTAATAATCACATAAAATTAATTTTCCCATTTAGGGTTACATTAACCTAAATTGACACTTGTATATGACAATCTTGAACCATTTAGCATGTTTAAGTGATTTTAGCCCAATTTGTGCATTTTCACAAATTTCGAGTAAGATTGATAATTTCAACACAATGGTGTTTGGAATTGGATGTCTACAATAACTACACCCAATTTTTATGTTAGAAACATTTTAATCTCCAATCTCATATCAAAGATTCATCTCTAAAACATATTTATCTAATAAAAAATGTTTTTATTATTTTTCAGGTTTCCAAAATAAAAACACCACCATAAACTTTTGGTCAAAGTGTTTGATAAGACTCAAAACCCAAACCACTTTGTTGATGATGAGGACTTTAAAATCCAAAAGATGACAAATTACTTGATTTATATCTTTAGCTTCATTAACTATATGGGAGATTTTTTTGGTTTAATCATTATTACACATTTTATCTATAACCATATTTTCATGGGGGTGTATATATATAATTATTATTATTATTATTATTATTATTATTATGTAGTGTTATTATTAATATGATTTAATACATATAAAAATAGTATTATTATATAATAAGATTATAATATTATAGTACTATTATATATGATTATACTATTATATTATTAATAATATAGTAATATATTATAATATTACAAAATATAAATATATATATATATATATATATATATTATATTTATTATATTAATATTAATAATATAATAATATTATAACCAATGAGATGTGGGTGAGTTGGTTAAGTGGCTTGGTTATTTCAACCCTCACCCAAGTTCAAATATATGAAAATTTATATGTGGTTGGTTGTGGCCATTGGTTGTATTCTTGAGGTCATTAACATTAAGCTATTAATTATCCTTGAGGTTGGCAGTGACCACTATTGGTAATAACTGGTATACATCTGGTAATGTCTCGTATATATGTGGTATTCAAGTGGTTAATAAATTACATGGAGATTTGTGTCCTCGATTGTGTCCCAGACTGATCTACACTATGATCGAAAGCAGTTATCAATAAAAAATATAATAATATATATAAATATAATATAGTATATTAAAATATAATATAAATTATTATTTTATTATTATATTATATTAAAATATTTATTTATGAAACACTCACAAATATATGTTAGCCATAACAATATGTGATTGAAAAAAATATCTCAAAGAGCCCCTTATTTTCATTGAGATGACACTTATTTCAATCATTTATTTGGTAATTGAAACAATTATATGGAAGCTACTAATTGCATTTAGATATGTGATGTCATTAACCTTTGCATGTTATATGGATAGTCTTCTTCAAGTCCATCACTTGAAATACCATGTCATTTACCCTCATGATCACCACCCAACTCACCTTTAAAATTTTCACCACTTTCATGTTCAGTGTATATGTGTGCGTGTGTGTATGTGTGTGTTTATATGTGTGTGTGTGTGTGTGTGTGTGTGTGTGTGTGTGTGTGTGTGTGTGTGTGTGTGTGTGAGTGTGTGTGTGTGTGTGTGTGTGTGTGTGTGTGTGTGTGTGTGTGTGTGTGTGTGTGTGTGTATGTGTGTGTAGTTTTTTAAATTTATCTAAACTCCAATATAGAATTGATAACACTTTCTCAATGATCTCCACATAGATTTCATCTAGAACCTTAAGCACGACCCCAGCTATTATAGCTTCCTTTGTGGAGGATAAAAATTGGCATACTGAAGAGTGTAAGTTATATTGATAAGGATGTAAATTTTTGTTTTGGTAAAGTTGTGTTTTGTAAAGTGAAAGAATATAAATTGACAGTGGTACCTCACTTGAAAACATGAATAGTGACCCCTTCTAACCTTTCGTGCATGAAACATTAAGCAACAATACTTAGATATTCATTTTAATAATATTTCCAAAACATTTTTTTTTTACTAGTGTTCCCTTAGACTTAATGTTTTTTATCAACTATTTACCATATAATTAATTGGATTTAATAAATTTACTAAGAATAAACTATATAAACTAATGTACAAAGGAGTGAAACAAAATACAAAAAATTACAAATCTAAAAGTACAATATGAATAATAAATGATTATGAAAAACACGTGTTTAGCTTAAAAATGAATGATTTTTGAAGTTGCAGACCATGCACTGATTTAAAATAGATCAGATCAAACTTATAATCATTTCGCCATCAAAATTAGAATTTTAAGAGATACAAAGACAAAAGCACACTATGTGGATAAGGTGTCAATATGGATTTGTCCATTGATATGGAGTTGTCCATGTTGAATATACAAAAAAAATTCCACTTGGACCATGTGCGATTGCTTTTAAGGGTATCCTGATTCTATGTGGAGGCAGAATAGATGTGTATAATACCTATAAAGTTTATGCCTTAGTAATGCTCAAGTACATAAAATCAAGATCAAATTCAAAGGTGGGAAAGTGGGATATGGTTGAGCTATCCTAAAAACCACTTTATTGATTGAGTGATGCCTACATAGTCCCAGTGGATGTCAGGGTGATGTAATTCTCCCTTTTGGAGAAAGTAAGAAATCTATGATGAATGCAACTAGAAGATTGATTAGAATTCTTGATAATAGACACCCTTAACCTGAAAAAAATTATTATTAAGCTTGGTTTATAACTATAAAAAATAAGCAAAATTGAAATTGAAAAGACTACTGCTCTTTTGCTTAAGATAGAATACTTTTGAAATTAGAATGTTAGATAATTGATAGGTGATGAATTGAGTGGCTATAATGTGATTCTATAAAATAATGTTTTGAGTATTTTTTAGCTAATCTTATGAAAATCATAGGATAGTTGTTATTAAATGTCTTAGTTTTAAAACATGTTTGTTGGAGATAAGAGGACAAGAATGCACTACACATAAGGTTGCATTGTGGTCTTGTTCACCTAGTGTAATCTTGTCCAAAAAGGTTAAAAACTTCTTAAAATTTATATGGGTGATCTGTGAGTAGAATAGGGATGAATAGGAATGAAAAGGGATGTTTTCATGCTACTTTCTCAATATTTTCAAGACAATAAAGCCTCTTATAATGATTTGGTTAGTGATATGACTAAAAGACCAAGTAAGGTAAGGATATCAAGAATAAACATTGTCAAGAATATATTGATCAAATTTATGTGTCTACATCTCCTACCCACCCCCACCTTTATTATAGTTATGCAATAAATTAAAATTACTAGTGTAAAGAAGAAAGAGATAAAACATGAGTGTGGAAACATAATTTGTTTTAAGAGGAGTTTGGGTTACCATGTAACCCAAATGGAGATAAGGTTATTTCAAACTTATTTGCTTCTTGGCTAGGAAGAAAAAATAATTTTGAAAGTGGTAATAGGATGAGTGGTAGGCCATTGGGTTTCACTAAGGCCATAACCATACCAACTAATGAGATTTGAACCTATGGAAAAATTGAGAGTAATCAATTTTCATGAGTGAAGCCTTTGATTTAAACATGGATATGATTTCACTTATGAAGATAACTCTAAAAATAATTAATGGTGATACCCATTGAGTCTCACTAAAATATAAAGGGAAGATAACAAAAAGAGGAGGGAATCAATACATGGTTCAAAAATTGTAGTCAAGACATGGAACATCACTAAGATCAAACATAGCCCACTTGTAAACTAAAAAAGGGGTGGGAGACAGTATAAGGATCACTAAAGTGCAACCAATATGTGGAGTGTCACTAAGCTCAAACATGGCCCATTTGCAAAAGATGAATCACACAACTATAGATGGATATAGATTCTAATTGTTACTTATTGAAAACTTTATTTATTAAAAAATATAAAAGAGGGGAGTACATGAACCAACACCATGCCCCATGTATTGTATAGAGTGCTAATTTTAATTTTGAAAATGTAAATTTGTGCTCAAGTATTTGTAAATAAATGGGGTATGTATGCAAGCCATATGCCGCAAGAATATTGATAATTTATATAGTGTATGTTGTTATGAATCTGAAATAAGTTAATTGTAAGGGATTGAATTCAAGATAAGCCCAATATGATTCCTCCATTTTGAGATGAGAGATATAGTTTTTAAATCATTTGTCTCAAAATTAAAAAAATTGAGAGTATTTTTTAAAGATATAAGCATGTAATAATATTCTCCATATTGAAAAATTAAAGATGTAACTTTGAAGCTTATGAAGAGTTTGTATATTTCATTTCATCATGTATGTGGGTATAGTAATGAAGTAGTGGATGAAGCATGAAAACAACTTGAAAGTGTTGAATATGTATTGTAAACATAGAGTTGTAGATAAACCATATATATAATTTGTAAGTATTGATAATGCATTGCATCATGAAATTAAATATAATATTAAATTGTCTATGAAGCTTAATACGAAAAAGAGGTTATGGATAAATATAACATGTACAAGTGTTTGTTTATAAAAATGATATGCCCCCAACATAGCAAGGTTGTTGGATAGAAGGTTAGCCCAGCATCGAACCCATGTAAAAGTATGTCCTATATCACACTCATATATCTTGTGAAAACACATTGTGTATTGAAGAGTGAATAAAAATATGCTATATACTTAACATAAAATACATGACATATGTAAAGATAGTAAACTAGCAACATGATTAAATACTTAGACTTGATGTTGGTATATTTTTGAAATAGATACTTTTAGTTTTATAGTGTTTCCATATTTGGAATATATATATGTAAATTAAAAATGCAATTTTTTTGAAAGCAAGAAGCTATGCTTTGAAAGTAGACATATTAGGAGGGAAAAATTGAAATCATAGTATAGAAAGATAGAAGACACGTGAAATGACCCCAATCTATGTGTAATGGAAGTATGTCAATATATCATAGATGATAAACATTGTTATGTGTAATTATGTATGGACATGTGTTATGGATTTAGAAAGTATGTAAATTTGACATTGTGAATTATGGTATATTATTGCTTTAGTGTATTTTTTTATTTTTTTCACTATTTTAACATTCAATAAATCAAATAACTATATGGATATAGAAATGCATCATATGTATTGAATGATTAAATATTTATAGTTGCCTTATTTGAATTATCATGTGCATTTAAATTAGTGTGCTTAATTTTTATTTATGATATATTAAGGATCCAAACTTGGGTGGGTATTTTATTAGCTATGAAATCATAGGATTTTTATGTGACTATGTGTTTATTACTAAGATTGATATGATTTTGAGATTTTAGTGAAGTTGGTTGAATATTTGGAGCCTTAGGATGTTGGTAGATGTGGTAATGATATTTATGAAATGAGATGGTTCCTTGATTTGCAGGTTCATTTATATTTTCTCTTAGTACATAACAATTATTATCACAATGCCCATTAATGCCATGGTAAGTATAAAATGGTTAGCTCTTGATGTTTTCCAAAATATGTGGAGGATGATAGTAATTTGGCATAATTTTATTATCCTTTTGTCTAATATTTTAGGTAAGATATTATATGGGTGTTCATTGAATAAAATGTTATTGATTATTTTATTCTTGTAGGGAATGAATGAGCTTGATTGTTAACTCTAGGATTCTAATGTTTTTCTTTATGTAAAACCTTGACTTGTTCATATTTGGATTCAATATTATGTACCAAAGTATCGCATTGTGTTGTTTGATTAATGAATGTATTATTATAATAAAAATGATGATTTGTTTGATTATAAATAGATGCATTAGCTTTAGGTGCTTTATCCTCTTGAAATAATTCAGTGTCCTCTTGTACATGATTTGAAACAATAACAAGGCCTAATTCTTCTTCTAGTGCTAAGGTCTCTAAAAAGAGATATAAATGATTCATAAATATTATAAAGTAGTTTATCTTTTAATGGATGACTAAGACCTCAAAAAAATATGTATTTTAATTTTAAATCTAAGTGTTGGTAAATTAGTTGATTTATAACAATTTTAAATTGTAAAATGTAATCACATACTAGCTCATTTTTACCTTGGTGCAAAGAGGGTAGATTTTCACAAGTAACCCTAGGTCCCTTATTCTAAATATATTTAAATGAAAATTATTCTTCTATCTTAAGATAAGTAGATAAGGATCTACTTAGAAGGGATTCAAACCAAACAAGTGCACATCCATTTAGGGTTTTAAGGAATAATTATATCCACTCATAGTCTTATGAAAACTATAAAGTGTAAGGTTCGCCATCTCCATCAAACATGGAAAATATAAGGATTTGGAAGTTAGGAGGTAAAGGGGAATATAAAATATTATGTGTAATGTGATTACCAATAATGGCACCCCAAGATGATAGGATTTACTTTCTAAAGATAAATGGTGTACTTATACTTTCAAATCACCTAAAACATGCATTCAAGAAATAATCTCTTGGGAAGGCATATTTATATTTTTAAGAGGATCATTTAAGGGTTAAATCGTGTTGTTAATTTTAGCCACTAGTACACCAGTGTGGATGGGATATGTATACCTAGGAATATATTCTTATTCAAAGATGGTTGGTCTTGAATATTTATTAAGATTTGATATACTATGAATGTGGATAGGAGATGTAACATTATGAGTACTATGATCCTCTTTTTCACATATGTTACTTTGTATAGGAAAATGAGAAAAAATATCAAAAGATCTATGTATGTTCTCATCATTAGGAGAGGGTAGTGGAGAAGTATCTAGGGAAGGAACATGATTATCACCACTATAGACATAATTATCATCATACCAATCCTCATCATCATTACTATAGTTGCGAGGGTCACAAGGAATATAAATAGGAATAGTCTTGCCTCCCATTATAGGTGGGAAGATGGGAAGAGGATAACTATGACATGTAGGTATACTAGTATGTAATGAATGAGAGATGGTCTCATCACAAATGGGGTGTGATTGAACCACATGGGAAGAAGGGGAGGGAGGTTTTTTGTAGATTTCTCATATATTTATAGTAGGTGACAATCTAAGAGAATGAAAAGAATCAAAACAAGGTGTTACATCCCAATTTCTCACTATGTAAACTTACTTGATTATCCATGGATATTTACAGTTAGTAATTTGATTTGTTTGTTATTAGCTAAGCTATGAGCTATATGCTATTATAGGAGAGTTGAATATTTATTTGGTTACATGATTACATTTCTATGAGTTAGTTATTTTATTTATTGAATATTTATTTGGAAATTAGAAATAATAAAAAAATAAAGAAAAACAAAAAGGAAGGAAAAATCTTAAAAAGGAAAAAGTGCCATACTCTTAGAAAAGGAAGGAGAGAAGGAGAGGGGGGTGAAACACAGAAGAGAAAGGAGATTTGGGAAGAAGGAGAGAAGACAAGGAAGAAAAGGGATAGCCATGCATATTACCAGGTAGGCAATGTAATTGACTTATGTATATTCATGTTAACTACTATAGCCATTTGGTATTATTCAGTGATGTATGAAAACTAATACATTTTGAAAACTAAACTATTCAAAAATAATAAAAACTACTCATATGTCTGTAGTACAATGATAGGTGATAAATAAAACCATTTATCAACATAGATGTATAATAAGGTTTACATAGAGACACAGAAGTATAGTGATCTACATGTACAGGGTTAAGTCTTTAAGGAATATATATATATATATATATATATATATATATATATATATATATATATATATATATATATATTCCTTAAAGACTTAACCATGTACATGTAGATCACTATACTTCTGTGTCTCTATGTAAACCTTCTACAATAGACTAGGTCTTTGAGAAGAAATTCAAATAGGAATAGAAGTTGAAGTCTCTTGCATAGGCTAGGGATAAGTTCAAGAAAAAGTTTTAAAGTTCTAAGTTAACTTTCAAAAATAAGAACTGAAAACAAAGTAGTGGAGACTCCAAGAAGTAGTTCAAAAATTAGAATGCCAAATTCAATAATGGTTCAGGAAATAATAAATTGGGCATTGGTTTTAAATGCAATTTCAAGAGAAACCACTAAGATGTTAGGAAAGGACCACTTAGAAGTTGTTTCATTTTTGTATATGACCATTATGATCATGAATATACTCAAGACCAGTCAAATAACAATGGCCCTACTCCTCAATAGAGAACTTTTTAATAGCGTATTCATGTAGTAGTTTATAATCAACAAGTCAAATTTCAAGCCTCACCCATAGAGCTATTAGGGATTTTGATTGAACATCTAGTTTCTATTTTCATAGATACAAGGGATACAAAATGTTTTATAGCTCTTATGATGCTTAGTAAGTTATCTAGAAGAGTTGGAGTAATGGAAAATGTATGGTCGATATAATATTTTAATGATTCATAAGTCATGGTCAATAAGTGTTTAGTTGAAGCAGAGATTAGGTTGATCAAATTCATAATAGTAGTGTATTTGTATGTAGCACCACTAGGATCATATGATGTGATTTTAGGAGTCAAATGGATTGAAAAACATAAGGCCAAGGTTGGCTACTACTTGAATAAGGTTGAGTGTCTAGATGATTTTGGAAATCAGACACAAATTTAAGGTGAGAAAAAAGAGTTGAGGCTTAGGCATATTTCTTTAATACAACTCAAGAAAGCCCAAATAAAAGGGTGCCAAACATTTATAGTTAATATAAATGAAATGGAGGAACCTAAGGAACTATCTCTAAAATATTATCCATTCCTTAGGAATTTTCATGATGTATTTCTAGAAGAGTTCCCAGGATTACCTCCTACAAATGAGTTTGATTTCTCTATCGATATTATACTTAGTTTAGAACTATAGTCTAAGGTACCATATAAGATGATAACCACTGAGTTGGTTGAATTAAAGGCTAAACTGTAGGAATTATTATTAAAGGGGCTGATTAGGTCTAGTGTGTCAGCATGGGGTGCACCAATTATCTTTGTCAAGAAGAAGAATAGTACTCTTTGACTTTGCATTGATTATAAAATGGTGAAGAAGGTAAATATAAAAAATAAGTATCCACTACCTCATCTAGATGATATTTTCAATCAAATTTAGGGAGAAATATTATTTTCTATGATTTATCTTAGATTAGGATACCATCAGCTAAGGATAAAGGATGAGGATATTTTGAAGACAACATTTAGAACTTTTTATGGGCACTATGAGTTCATAGTGCTACTATTTAGGTTGATAAATGCTCTGATAGCATTCATGAATCTCATGAATAGTGTGTTTAGAGATTATTCAGATCACTTTGTTTTGGTATTTCTTGATGATATTCTTATATACTCTAAGAATGAAGAGGGGCATCTTAAACATCTAGAATTGGTTCTACAATGATTGTGAAAGCACAAGTTGTATGGAAAATTTTCTAAGTGTGCATTTTTTGAGGAAAGGGTGAAATATTTGGGACATATTATCTCTAAAAATGGTATTTATTTATACCCTATAAAGATAAGGGCCATTATGGAGTGGCCAACACCAAGGAATGTGCATGAGTTGAGGAGTTTCATGGGATTAGTGGGTTATTATAGGAAGTTCATTCTATAATTTTCTAAGATAGCTAATCCAATTACCTATCTACAATGTAATAATCAAAATTTTGTTTGGTCAGATAAGTATGAAGTAGTTTTCTAGGAATTAAAAATAAGACTTACTTCAGTATCAGTGTTAAGAGTTCCTAACCCTAACGACCACTTTTTAGTGATCATAAATGCATCTAGAGATGGACTAGGATGAATCCTTATGCAAGATGGTGTAGTGGTAGCTTATGAATAAAGGAAGCTAAAACTTTATAAGGTGAACGATGCCCCTCGTGACTTGGAACTTGTAGCAATGTGCATGATTTGTAAGTTTGGTGTCATTACTTGTTGGAAAAATAATTTGAGCTTACGATGAATAACTTGGGACTTAAGCACATCTTCACCCAATCAAATTTGAATGCTAGTCAAACATGATGGCTAGAGTTCTTGTTTGATTATGATTTTGATATCAACTATATCAAAGGCAAGGAAAATAGAGTAGTTGATGCCCTAATTCATAGAAGGCACATAACAACTATGGCTACTATTAGGAGTAATTTCAGGGTTCAAGTGATTGAATTCTCACAAGGAGATGGATTCTATGATCAGGTCAAAAAAGCATTATCTGAGAATACTCAAAATCCTAGGTATAAAGGATTTAGATTTGAGAATGATATTTTTTTGTTACAATATAAGGATGTATGTATCAGAGTGAGAGAATCTATAGTACACAGTGCTAAAGGAACTACACAATGCTCCATATTTAAGACATCCAAGAGTAACCAAGATCATGGAATAGATTAGACCACTATATTTTTGGAAGAGAATCAAGAAAGATGTAGTGAATTTTGTGTCACATTATCTAGAATGTCAGTGAGTGAAAGATGAACATGTGCATCTAACTGGTTTATTATATTTGCATGATATTTTGGAATAAAAGTGGTAGGTGATCAATATAGAATTTGTCCAAGGCTTACCAATGTCATGAAATAGGCATGATATGATTTTGGTAGTAGTTGAAAAATTAACCAATGTGGCTCATTTTATACCAAGTAATTTGATAGATGATGCACCTACTCTTGTAAAGAGGTTTGTAAATAAAATGTATATGTTGCATGGATTTATAGAGAAGATCATTTTGGATCATGATCCAAAGATGACTTTTATATTTTAGATAACTCTAAATTCAACTTTGGGTATGTAATTAAACTTTATCACTCATATCACCTAGAGACTGATGGTTAGACTAAGCAAGTTAATCAGGTGTTAGAGGATCTTATTCATATGTATTGTATAGATTAACAATGCAAGTGGAAAGATTATCTTTCATTGGTTGAGTTTACATAGAATAACTCATACCACTCAGCTTTGAAGATGAAACCATTTGAGGTATTATACGAATGAAGGGTAGGACACTAATATGTTAGGATAAATTAGAAGACATGGTAGTCTTTGGACCTAAGGTGCTTTCGAAAATGGAAGATCATTTAGATTAATCATGCAGAGATTATCCAAAGACAATCATAGGAAGAAGATTTATGTTGATCTAAAAATAATAAATAGGCAATTTTTATTTCGTGATAAAGTGTTCTTATGGGTTAAGCCATAAAAGAGCTCGATTAAATTTGGGAAGTTAGCAAAATTATTATTGAGATATGTGGGACCCTTCGATGTGTTAGAATTGGTCAATCCTATAGTGTATAGGCTTGCATTACCACTAGCCCTAGATATATTACATAATGTCTTCCATGTTTCTTATTTTAAAAATTATATATTTGATCCTACGCATGTGTTGGATTGGAATGCTTTGCAGGTTCTCTATCTCAAGGTGGTTGTGTTGGAACCAATCAGAATAATTGACACTCACAAACTTCATTTGTGTAATAAAAAGATGTCATAGTGCAAGGTCCCTTGGGACCAATAATATGATAATAGTGCTACTTGAGAGGACTATGATGAATTATACAAGCAATTTTCACATTTATTTGCTTGATTTGATACTTTATATTATGCTATTTTTCTTTTAAACTATATTTTTAATCTAGAACTTATGTTTGAATAAGTGTCATTTGGGATGATGACTAACTTTAAGAGGGAAGGATGTTGCATCTAGATTTATCACTAAGCAAAATTACTTTATTAGCCATGGATATTTATAGTTATCAATTTGATTTAGTTAGTGTTAGCTAAGCTATAAGTTATATGATTTTATGGGATAATTGAATATTGATTTGGTTACATGATTACATTATTATGAGTTAGTTGTAGAGTATATTCTTACATTATGATCATGATGAGTTGTTATTTTAGATTTATTTTATGATACATATATGTTATGGTGTTATGGACTAACTACATGGTTGTTATGAGTTGGATGCAGGAGATTTCATCCCTCAGAGCTTGATGAAGGGAGGTATCATCAGAGAGGGTGACATAGATGGATATGTTGGAGGATGATAGAGGAAATAGATAGAACCCTAAACACACCACATTAGTTTGTACATGCTATATGCATAATGGAATGGTTAAAATAGTATGTTTTGATGTTGTTTGCATTTAGATAGTTGTTTATGCATGGTTTGATAGTTTAATTTAATAGTTATATAGAATTCATCTTGTGTGATGGCATTTATGATCATTAATGTTTTTGGAGACATAATTTGTGTAATTAGAGTAAAATTAAATTTATTGATTAATGAGTTAATCATTAAGTTATTATAATTAGTTGTATGTACTAAAATGACTATATGTCATTATTAAGTCATACTATTATTAATAATTCGTAAATATATTCTAAAAAAAGTGTATAAAGTAGAAAAAGGAAATAAATAGATAAAATAATTATTTTGATTTTTATAATTGAAAAATAAATCCCCATAAGAGAAATAATGCACATAAAATAAATTTATTAAAATAAAAATAAGCAATTGTATTTTAAATACATCAAAAAATAAATTATAAATAATAAAAAAATAAAGAAAAATAAAAAGGAAGAAAAAATCTTAAAATGGAAAAAATGCCATACTCTTAGAAAAGGAAGGAGAGAATGGAGAGAGGGGGAAAAAACATAGAAGATAAAGGAGATTTGGAAAGAAGGAGAGAAGACAGGGAAGAAAAGGGACAACCACACATATTACTACGTAGGCAATACAATTAACTTATGTGTATTCATGTTAACTACTATAGCCATGTGGTATTGTTCAGTGATCTATGAGAACTTGTAATTTTACCAAACTAAACTATTGGAAGATAATAACTACTCATATGTCTATAGTAAAATGATAGGTGATAGATATAACCATTGATTGACATATATGTATAATAAAGTTTACATAGAGACACATAAGTATGGTGATCGACATGTATAGGGTTAAGTCTTTAAGGGAAAAAAAGAAAAGAAAATATAAATATTCAAATGGTATTTATTTAACTTATATAATATTTAGGTATGGCTATTAGCATGATGATATTTGTATATATATATTTATAACAATGAATTGTTTGTATTTAAATCTAGGCGATTTTGTTGATATGGAAACTAGGCAATTTGGTTGATGGTGAATTGTGCTTTATGTAAACCAAATAATGAACCATGTGAAATTGAAACTAGTGTCTTTGATAAGTGCATACATACATTATTCTACCTCTAATAAATATTTCTAATGAACAAAGATAGAATCGATATGTTTAATACATGTTATATTTAGTACCAATCTCATAAGATAAATACATGCATCAATTCTAATTTTATGAACTGGTAAATATATGATTTTAATTATGCCATAGTGAATTTATGATAAAATAATATATAGAAAGAGAATTCATTAAATGTATAGCACACTATATAAATGGATACCAAAGTCTGAGTTCTATACTAAACAAGAAGAATACATGCTTCAGGAGTGTCCATAGATAAAGACTAGTATTCACAGTCCAAAATTTAATTGACAATGAATATAATCATCTAAAATTTGTAGATCATTGTTCTAAAGTGTATACACATGTAGATTGATGTCTTATTAATCATTCATATCTATCATGCCATGTCACTGAATTCATTTTGTATTACAATGCACATATAAAGTGTTTTGAATTATATCAATCATCTAACTAAAGGAGTATTTATGACTAGTTGTTACATATATAATCATCAAGATAATAGATAGATACATACTAATTTGTATGAAAAAGGAATTCCTACCTTATTATATATATATATATATATACACACACACACATATATATATATATACATATATATATGTATATGTATATATATATATATATATATATACATATATATACATATATACATATATATATATATATATATGTATATATATATATATATATGTATATATATACATATATATATATGTATATATATATATATGTATATATATACATATATATATATATGTATATATATATGTATATATATATGTATATACATATACATATATATATATATATATGTATATATATGTATATATGTATGTATATATATATATATATATATGTATGTATGTATATATATATATATATATATGTGTGTGTGTGTATATATATATATGTATATATATACATATATATATATATATATATATATATATATATATATAAGATTTGAAAGAGAATAATGTCTATCGTGGCATATATATAAATTTTGGGACATGCTATGTATTAAAAGATATATCCATCAAGTTATTACATAGATAATAGATGACTTAACCAAGATAATATATATACCGAATATAGTTAATCATTATCATGGGCATCTGGTTTTAGCTCCATAGGAGTAAGTTCTCATATTCTCTCTTGATTGATAATTACATAGGATGTATACAAATATGCTTTCTAACCATTGGTCAACTCTATTATTGGATGACATTTTCATTCATTGTACGATTAAGTGAGACAAATAAGGTTTTCAAGAATGTATAAACCCCATATAAAGACTAAAAAGACATTGTATTTATGACAAATTGAAGGTCGGTTGACTTTAAAAAGTAGTATATGATAGTCTATTTTGGGAACTTTTATTATCAAAATATTATGTGTTTATAAGGAATAATTCATTGAAGTCTTGATTAAAGTATTAGATGATGGTTGGAATTATATACTATAGTATACATTTGGAGGACTTATGTATAGTATCTATTATGGGAATACTAACATGAACAAGTGTATCTACATTTATAATATGTATTAGTATATGGTGGTGGTACCTATAGTTCTATTTATTGATATAAAATAAGTCATGGACTCCAGAAGAGTAGGCCACCAGCTATATATATACACAAGCTCTTAAAACATTACAAGATGTATAAATGTGATATCATGTTCAAATAAAACAATTTAGATTATGAGACTTTAATTCTTAACATTGTTATGACTGGTTGACTATATTTGAACATTAGTGCTCAAGAACAATGGACTATGGTAATATGGGTTGTCATAGAGTACATTATATTGATAAACTACTTATAATAATTTTAAAATTTTAGTTTAGATGTATATTATACCTAGATTGTATAAGCTATAATAGTTATTCTTATTATTTATGTGTTTAATAATGTTGAGGAGATTCATTCATATGTTTGATAGACTAAATATATGCATTTTAATTATTCATGTGCTTAGCATGTTTAATGATTTTTAGTAGGGGGTAATGTGTATGAATTTGTTATTTATATTTATGTTAACTAAATCTCATAATGTTGATACTGAGTAAGTAGTGAGACTGACGTCACTAGCTTACTAGCATCACTAATGTTAGATGAAGGTAATCCAATCAAGTGGTGTGTATGAATTTGACTGATCTGAGAGATCAATAACTATTGAAAACTTTGGCCAAAGTAATGTTAGTTAGATATTGTAATTTCATATGTATGATTTACATGTTTGTGCGATATCATATTAGAATGGATTTATTTATGGTGCATTGCATGTTCTTATAAATTATACAACACATGGGTACTATCTTGTCTATTTGGATTCCTACACCATCACTATCTACTCATATGTGAAGGGAGGTACATTCCATGATAAGGTATTGTGCAAAAAATTAATGGTCTATGCTTGGTGTGTAAAAGTGCTAAGACGATGCTCTCCCTCCCCACAATAATACTTGTTTGGAGATGACACTTGAAATTGCCATAGATATTAGAGTTTAGTAAAATCATGTTTCGTGAAGCCATGTATCTTGTATTTATATATTGTATTTTATTTATTATTGAAACATTACCTAATGAGTTGTAATTACTTACTTATTTTACTTTGATAACAGTGGCTATATGATTTACCAGCCATGGCTAGAGGTTTGTATTTAACTTTTATATTTAGTTATGATGTGTTTCTTATGATGATAATGATCAATGATGAATGATGTCACATGATTATTTTACATTTGTAATACTTATAGTATTTTATATGGATCACTAATTATATTCTCGTGGTGTAATCTAATTATGGAATATGTTGTTAAAATAAAAAAAATCATGTATATCTAGGTAGATCCCAGTGGGGATGTTACACAAGGAGGTTCTTAGATTGGTAAAGTAGTTTCAAATGGGGATGGGGAATAAAAGGTGTAAGTGGAATCCAAGTGCTCTTGTAAAGGGGAATCTATGGATAAACCATGGATGTGACCAAAAGAGAATGAGAAGGGGAAATTGAAAGGGTGTCTAATGGATGCTCCAAAGAAGAATCTATAGATATATCCAAGGAGGAATCTAAAATATGACCCAAAGAAGAATCTATAGTAACATAATACTTTTTGGGGCATAACTTATGAGAATTGTCTTTATACGAGTGATGGCGATGAATAGCATTAGCAAAAGCAAAAGAGTAGATGGGTGTGTAAGATTAAGGTTTTTTAGGTTGGATATAAGGTGGCAACCTAAGATATGGTAAGTAATTATATTTAGAAGGCATTTTGGTCTCTAAGATATATTATAAGGGAGAATATGAGGGAAGATCATGGGTGAACCCCAATTGTACATCCAAGGTAGAGACTAAAGGAGTGATTATAGAGGAAACTATAAGTATGACTGATGACAGATACAAGGAGAAATCCAAAAGAACATCTAAGGATGAGCTAAAGAGTATTCTGGAGATGTTCCTAAGGAAGAATCAATAGGTGTGGCTATGGTATAATCCAAGGGAGAACTCAAAATAGGGTCTAAAAGACACTCTATAGAGGAGTCCATAGATGAATCAAGAGATGCTTCCCCCTCCCTTGGTTAATAATTAAAACATGGTAATTTAGATTTAAATGGTTTATATGTATCCATGTTATCACAATAAAAATCATCCATATAATCATCTTTCATTATTTTTTGATTATTTCTATTTGTCCATTTAACTTGATCATAATACAATGGAATAACATGCATGGAAAATAATCTATTTTGACTACCCATATTTAAAAAAAAAAAAAGATATGGAAAATGAATAATGCTACAAATTAATAAATAATCTAGCATTTATAGAGAACTAATGACTATGCAAATAGTGCAAGTAAAATTTGAGGTATAATGGGTAAACTAGGAAATGGTCTTGATTAATTTGTAGGATCTCAGATATGCTTGCTTATTTGTTGATTAGTGTTGACTCAATATTTTAGAGAAATAATTAAAAAGGTATACCCATGTCTGTATTTCATTATCCTCAATTTTGAGGATGAGTTGAGAGTAACTTCCCTAGGTGAACCATAAATCATATGGATAAAGGAGGCTTCCTATTGGTGTAAACAAGGGATCCTAAGTGTTTCTTAGCTACCATGAGACATATGGAAACTAAAGTCCATGTTTAGATATGTACCATGGCTATGAGTATTAGAGTAAAACCTTCCACACCATGATGTATTTAAATAGAACATCGTGTAGCCATTCATGCTAGTAGCTAAGTAGTTTTAAAACTATTGGAAAATAATTTATAAAACAAGTAAAAACAATGAAAAATAAAGAAAAATATTTTTTGTGTGGGAATCAAAATTTTCTGATTTTAGAAAATCAAAATTTTAATTAAAACCCTAAACCACATAAAAATCAATGAAAAACAAGTAATAGATTATTTTACAAGAAATAAAAATAAAATTTAAGAGATATATGTGTTATTTAAATAAATTGAGAGAGGTTATTGTAGAAAACAATCAATTTATAAAACTCAAAAATTATTTTAGAAATAGAAATATTGTTCACTACTTAACCTTACACTTACTAAAAAGCATAATTTGTTATTTTTGAGTAATCTATATAAAATTAAGTTAAACAAAAAGAGTTTTTACTTTAATCTATATAAATAGAAAAAATTTCTAATAACTTTTCAAATTGAGCTATTTTGAATCATTTGTGAATGAAACAAATTATAGTGATTTCAAACTAATTGTGACGAAACCCTAGAACATGCAAAATGGAAAGTATTTAATTACAAAAAATAGTTAAAAATTTTTGAAATATGAGAAAGGTTTTTATAAAAAAATAGTAAATGTACAAACCCCATAAATTAATTAAAAAATAAATTTATTTGTTTTCAGTTATGTAGACATCTACTAAAAATAGTAAATTATAGATTATAGAAAAAATGCAACAATTTTTACAAAAAAAAATAGGTTTTTATTTATTTGTGTATGAACAACAAAAACCTTAAATTATTTTTCAAGAAAATTTGAAATGAATTAAATATTATAGAAAAAACCCTAGTGAGGAGCTAGGGTTTGAAATGTTCAACAATATACAAGTTCACCAAAATGTTTACCTTATAATTAATTAGAATTAATCAATTTAATAAGAATAAACTATATAAACTGATTTATGATGGAGTGAAATAAAATAAAATAGGGTATAAATATGAAATTACACTGTGAATAATGACTATGAAAACCATGTACTTAACTTGAAATTCAATGATTTTTGAAGTTGCAAACTATGCATTGATTTAGAATAAATCATATCAAACTCAGAATCATGTCACCACTAGAATTAAGAATTTTAAGAGCTACAAGGATAAGAGTGCCTTATGTGGACAAGGTGTATGTGCATATCTTTCTATTGACATGGATTTGTCCTTGATGACTTTATAAAAAAAAATCACTTGGACTGCATACAATTACTTCCAAGGGTTTCCTAATTCTGTGCGGTGGTTGGATAGGTGCATAGAATACATCTAAATTTGATTCCTTAGTCTTAAAAAAGTACACCAAAATAATATCAAATGAAAAAGGGGTGAAATTTTTTTGGAAGTGGGATATGTCCGAGCTATCTTCAATAAATCCCTTGTTGATTGAGTGCTACCTAAATAGTCTTAGAGGACCTTAGACCGATATAGTTCTCCCTTTTGGGGAAAGTAAGAAATCCATGATGAATGGAACTATAAGATTGATTAGAGTGCTTGGAAATATATACCATTCACCTAAAATTAAAAACTATTAATCTTGGCCTATAATTATAAGAAAGCAACAAAATTGAAATTAAAAAGAATAATGCTCTTTTTCTTAAGATATACTTTTGAAATCAAATTGTTAGATGATTTCTAGGTAACGAATTGATTAGTTTTGATGTGATTTTATAGAATAAGTTATTAAATGTATTAATTTTAAAAAGTGTTTATTGGAGGTAAGAGGACAAGAGCAAACTAGGGGAAATGGTCATATTGTGGTCCTATCTTCCTAGTGTGGTCTTGTCCTCGAATGTCAGAAACTTATAAAACTTTTTATGGGTAATATGTGAGTAGAATAGGGATGAATATGAATGAAATAGGGATGTTTTCATGTTATTTTATTAGTATTTTTAAGAAAATGATGGCTCTTATAATGATTTCATTAGTGATATGATAAAAATACCAAGTGAGATAATGATGTCAAAAATAAAATTTGTCAAACATAAATTAATTTAATTTATGTGTCTACACTAGTAAAGATAAATAAGATGCTTGCAAAGATAGGATCAAATTTTGGTCATATTTAATTTTAGGGGTTTGAGTATGGTGTTTATGTATGTTATTATTCCTGATATAATTTATACAGGTGCCAATATATTTGCAGAGTGGACAAATGGGAAATAGAAGATAAAATTATGGACCTCAATGTCTTATCCCCATGCCAATTGCATTATAGTGATGATTAAAGTTAGATGTGGATCCTTGGCATAATAAAATTAGATATCATAATGTCCTCATACACCCTTGATAATAGAAAATTAATTATTAAATATTCCACTAACTTACAAGCTCTAGACCCTTTGTAATGGATGAAAGTCATGTAAATCCAAAAAAATTGTTGAATCTAGGTCTAGAGTATAATATGGGCCTTATGATGTAAGATATCCTTGAAATACCTTGTCATTTTCCCTCAAAATCACCACCTAACTCATGTTGGCATATTGATCCACTTACATATTCTATATGGCCTTTACCTTCCTTACCACTTTACCATTTCTCAATCTCACAATGAAATTAATTACCTCCTCCATACACAACACATTGCCGCATTGCATGAAGTAATACACAACCTCATTTTCCACTATCATATCCACTAGAAATATAATATTATTATTGATTATCACTTCATGCAAAATAGGTGATACGGGGTTAGTGGTAATGGGTTTCAAATGATGTATGAATACCAATTTACTCACATTTTACAACACCCCACTTTATGAAAAATTAAAATGTTATCCCTTTTGGCTTAACTTTTACCTTTGGGGAAACTTCTAGTTGTTTTCTTGAAAGATTATTTGAGTTAATTTGGGTTGCAAAGAAGGATAATTAATTATGAGAGATATGTGGGGAATTATAACATGTGTGAGGTTTTTAGATAGTATAAATGACAAATAATTCATAAAATTTCATCATAATTTGACATAATCTAATAAGGAACATAATTTATTGACTAGGAGCATATTCTATCTAGCCAAGATTGTACCACTACACTCTTGGTTAGTTTTTTCACACATTCATATCATCACAATTTTTTTCGGTTTATTTTAGGACTACCTCTAGACCTATTTTCGCACAATTTTAGCCTCTAAATACACACATGTAAGATGAAATTAAGGTATCACTATGGGAACTCTCTTCATAAATTACCAAGTACTTAATTCACTTAAATTCCTCTAATTAGTTATGTGTTTACTATCATATTTTTGTATTCTATTATGATTTGAATTGTACACATTGTTTATGGTTTATTGTAGGATGTATATGCTTAAATATAGATTTATGTGTTAAATTAGCATTGTACACTTAAATTTTTTTTAAAGGCTTTACCCTTCAATTTGGCCTTCCTCTCAACCAAAAGGATCACACTCTACTGGGCCCCAAATTTTGGATAAGTACTTTTTGGGAATAAATGATGTAGAGAGACCTGAATTGGAAGATCGTGGTGTAGAAGTCTATGGCACAAAAGGATCAAGTCATGTGGAATAAATATGCATGTTAAATGGATAACCTAATAAATAAGGACTCAAAACTTAGTGGAATACTTGGGGAGCATGTGAAAAGTAGAGATGGTTTTTGAATGGTTTGCAAGGATGGAAGAAAAGACTAAGTCAAGCATGAATCTAAAACCAACCTATGGAAAGATAACTGCTTAGTGATGAGGATCCAAAATCGAGAGAGAATATAGGGGTAGATAGACCTAGGTCCATATGAATTTAATTTAAATGGACTCCATGACTCAAATGTATTGATGATCATTGGTGAGTCATCCTAATTGTGATTACTTCTATAACTACTTGATCAGGGAAAAACAAATATAAATACCCCCATGATGTAATTTGGATTATTGTTGTTTTGTTGGATGTTATTGATGATTTTATTTGAGTTGGTTAACATTGTAACTTAGAATCACTATATTCTTTGATATCACTTATGAATATGATGAAATAAGCCTGTATTGATATAATAATGTTGTTTAATTATATATGGAGTTGATGTTATTTGTTATCATTTATGCCATATTTTTATTTTTTATCATTGCAAAATGAATAAGTGAGCTAAGTTAGATATAGAATGAAGAATTATTTTAGTATTAGGTACGTGTCTTAGTTTCCTTATCTAGGAAGTTGGACAAACACACCCTTGTAAGACAAAACTAACGAGAATCAGTCTCATGCTATGTGCTTTAGGTGAGCACACAAAAAATTGTTTTTGCATGAAATGCCAACACGTTATCACATTAGATTATTATTCACTTAGGTGCATGCCTAGGGAAAGTCACGCCCATTTAAAAAAAATAATACCAATATTTTGGTTCTATTATTAGGACCCATAGTGTTTGATTGAATGATGGTAGAAGATGCTTGAATGACTATCTTTCAAGAATATTGAATGATGAGTTATTAGAGTAGAAGATAACTTTGAATTACCATTTATTGAAACAAGAATCTCTACACATGCATGTATAGAAAAACATCTATATGACTCACTTTATAAGATGTTATTTGTATAAGTGTCTATTCACCTTTATTCTTGGATTTTGGCATATGCACAAGACTAGTCAAGGAACTATGGATGGAAGATAGCTTAGTCACTAGAGCATAAGTTAACTTTAGCATAGTTGGGAGTGCCTTGGATGCATGTAGTTAATGTTTGGTGGCACAAAACTTTGAATAGTTACATTTTAGAATACATAGTATTGACATATTTTTTGCTAGAGGAAGCCCAGTTTCACTTCATCTGAGAACCACGTGGTAGATATCTCAGACATTTTTCACTAGAGATTAAGAATCTCTTATTAGATTTTGGACTTGAAAGTTTCTAAATAGATGACCAAAATATCTCTCACATGATTAGGGTAGTTGGTGGAGATATGGAGGGGCACCTTTTGATGTAAAATTATTGGTTCAACATGGTAGCTGGTCAATGAGAATTATCGAAATAAAAAGATGATGAAGCTCAATAAAGGGATATGCAGGGAAATGATCTAGGGAGGGGATGGGAGGACTCAAGAATTGTTGTAAGGGTTCATATGGAAGAAAAAGAGCATAATGAGGAATTTCCAACCGCAAGACCACACCTGAATCCAACACAAGTATGCATGGGAGAATCAAGTCAAATAATGGTGATTGGAGAACACAATTTGGATAGGCCTAGTTATCCACCCATAACACATAATCATGATATTGAGTTAGACAACATATTTGTACACAACTCAAAGATAGATAGTGTAGAATTAGAAATTGAACATGTTAGAGATACTTTTGTAGACCAAGACATAGATAGTATTTTATTAGCCATTTATTTTCTATTGTAAGATAGTTTTATGGCCTGGTTTAGAATGCCTGGTAGACCAAGCATAACCAATAGGAAGAGTACCATCCCAAATATAGTTAATGACCTTAAGTCAATGCCTAATATACCAAGTGCTTCTATTTCTATAGGAGGCATGAGAGGTGGTACTTGTGGTGGTTTAGCCAAAGGACCTAGATGAGGTGTAGGATTCAATGGTGGACCTCCCCCACAAGGTCTAGGAGGGATAGGAAGTGCATCACAACAAACCCTATTTCAATCTCCTCAATCACCCATTATGTATTACAAGATGACAGTCCACTTGCATGAGTATCATGGTGTGTAGAATGCCACATACCATGTTCAAAAGTTTGAACTTATTTGTCAAATCTATGAAATTAATTATTCTAAATGGAAGGAAACATATTTTTTCACCACACTTTTAGACCGCACACACAAGTGGTACTATAAGTTTGAACTAGAATAGGCTATGGTAAATTATGACTAACTAAAGGCATCATTTTTCTAAGAATTTGATATCCCAAATTTTAAACAAAAAAACATAGTTTCCTTGAAGGACATAAATAAATAAATAATGGAGAGCATGTGTGAGTATGATGTACATTTTAAGATGCTTATCTCTAAACTTTATTTTGAGATAAACACCACTTGACATGCCTAGTAATTTGGAGGAGGATTATTACTTCCCTTTTGATGTACCTTATCAAAAATGACTTTCACTAACCTGCATGAAGCATTGCAAGTTGACCTTCACAACAAATCCATTGGAAGAGTTGACATAGGGATTAGTCTATTTATGTAGTATTAGATCACTACTATGGAATCTTAGCTGGAAAAATTCATTGCACATAATGCTCATGACACTCTCAATGGTTTGTGGTGTGTGGATTATGAATTTGAAGGCCACAATCAAAATAACTATCCTTGAAAGAGTATTTGAGATGTGATGATGTTATCCTATGAAATTTTCCAAGAAGATCATGACATAATGTATTTCCCTCGACTTTAACATGCCACACGATTAAAATTATCTACATATTATAAGATATGTAATGCATACACTCATAATACCAATGATTAATCTTATTAGTGAAATCCATGAGGCACACATACATGATATGCATCAAATATATGTTTCCAATAAGTAGGAAAATAAAGAGGGTATCATGGTCATGGTTGAGGTTGAGGATGTGGAGGTGGATGGTTTCCACCATGAATATATTATAAGTTTGGTTCCCTAGAACACTACCAGTGTGATTGCCTAATATATCCTACACATGTTTTTTTGTAAAAAATAACATCATCTAGGGGAATGCCTAGACCTGTATACTTCCATATGAAGGACAAAAATGAAAAGGGTGATATAATGATATGTTTTGAAAATCCACATTGGAGACCATGCCCTATTACTCTGACTAGTCCCAAAGTAAACATTACTACACATATTGGTGGTTAGTACCAGTCTGTGTCTAACCTACCCACTAAAAATATTCAATGAGAGGAGCCTCATTCTAGTCATTATCTAAATTCTCTGTATCAGAAGGAAGTGCTACATGACATTATGAATCTAGTGAGAGAATTACAAGGAAAGATCTAGGTCTTCAAGGATCATGATGCTGCTACACTTGCTGACATGTAAAAATTTATAGATCTTCATGACTCGGTATGTGATGAGTTTCATGATTTGTGAAAGTGACTCCTTCATGAAGATATTTTACCCCTATTTCAAAATTGGCTAAGGCATCATATGCCTAGGCTTACTAAGAATCATCAGTTAAACCATGCATGATGGTAAGAGACTCATATCCAACATAGTCTAGAGGGGATAAAGAAATATTGGTTAATGTCTCTACTGATGGATGGGTTATTCAAGATATCCTAGTTGATACTACCACTGAAGTAAATATCCTCACCAAGAATGTGTGGAGGAAGATGGCATGCCCTACTTTGAAGCCTTTTCCTCATATGTTGTTTATGGCCAATAAGACTCATGTTCTGCCTATTGGGGTAATTAAATATTCCACCATGGATATCCTAGGTGTCACTTTTAAAGCCAACTTTGAAGTCATTGAGTTAGTTTAAGTAGATGCCTTTCTATCTCTATTGCATCACCCTTAGTGTAATGTGAATAATACTAACTTAAGCTTCAAGAAGCATTATATCAACTTTGAGAATGATGAGCAACACATTATCATCCATTTAGACCATGCTCAAGGACCTCCATATGTTGAGATAGTAAATGTTGACAAGGAAATTAACCACATCTACAATGTCATAACTAAGGGTATTGAATGCCTATATCCTACACTAGATGTCATATAAATTGGGTAGATGCATAATCTATAGCTGACACTAATAGTAATTACTATAACTATTGGGCCCATGTTGAGTATGACCTTACTAGATGGATTTGTGGCACTATAGGTAGTTGAAAAGATCATATGTATAAGTAACATAAATGCCATAAATTTGTTCATCTTCTTCATGGATAAATTATGGATGCGCCACCCATGAGGTTGGATGAAGCTCTAAGATTTCATGGTCAGATGGAAGTCTATAAGTTTGTGCAATAATTAGAAGCCTTTTATGACTTTGACATTGATTGGTTACATTCAATTATCCATGTCTTTTATGGCACATATACTCAGTGGTGGAGAACTCATTGTCAAAACATACTTACTTGGGACTGAGTTTGTTCTAATCTATACCATTGTTTTCACCATGATAACACATTTACAACACCATAAGTTATAGTAAAATCAATTCTCTTGAACCTCATCTTGAAGCTTGTGACACTATATGGAAGGTAAATGAAACAATTTTTCCTGAGTACCTCTGGGTTCATACATTCTATGACACTCTATGCAATTAATATAGAGCATGGTCTTCACATGAATAATGACATATGACAATGGATTGTTGGTGTTTCCTTAAGAGTAATATGATTGTTTCACTATCTTATTTGTCTCCTCAAATGGATTTATGCCTCACCTTACAAGATTTACATCAGGTTATTATTGATGACCTAGCTCTAGTTAAAGATTATATTAAAGGTGTACATGGCATACAAGAATAGAGCTTAACCATTTTTTAGGAACCTGATACAGAAGTATCATCTCCACCACTAGAACCTAAACTAAACCATGCATTAAGAGAATAGATCCAACAAGGAAAATAAAAGGTTGTGCATTAGGTTGATGAAGGTGTTGGTTCTATTCTACCTCACCTATCTATTGATCATTTGGATTTGCATACTGAGTATGACATACATAATGTCTGTGATACCATACAGGATGAACAACAACCATACTTAGAGGCACTCTAGACTATCTAACATAACATTGGCATGAAGTGAGTGCCCAAGATGGCTATTGTGGAAACTATTGGTCTAATATAAATATATCTAAGGTGTTTAAACTGTCAAAAGAGTATCAAGATGCCTTTTGACATAATTATAATGAAATTAAAATAATGCATTCTTCTTTATGTAAGATGCACATCAAGTTGGTAGAAGGTGATCGACCTATTAGGAAGAGGACCTATCATATGAATCCCAACTTGTGTGCTTAAGTCAAGGAAGAAATTGATATCATGTTATGTTTAGGAGTCATTACTCCTATAGATGAGTCTAAATGGGTGACCCCATGGTCATTGGTATCAAGAAGGATAGTTGTATTTGAGTTTGTGTGAATTATCAGGTGGTCAATGTTAATTATGTAATCAAATCCTTTTTGATACTCTTCATCTAGGAGATTCTAGAGGGAGTTATTGGGTGTGAGATTTATACTCTTACTGATGGCTTCTCTAGATATGATCAATTCTAGATCATGGAAGAGGATAAATTGAAGACCAAATTTGTAACTGAATAGGGATAATTTACTTACAATGTGATGATATTTGGGTTGAAAAATGCTCCTACTATATTTTCATGCATCACAATTGAGGCCTTCAAGGATTTTATTCATAAATTCTTTCAAGTCTAATTTGATGACTAGACTATTTATCGTTTAATGTGGGACTACTATTCATATATTTAACTTATGCTTGAGCGCTTTTTAAACCTTTATATTTCCTTGAATCTAAGTAAATGTGTGTTTTATACCCCCTTTGGCATTTTAATTGGTAATGTTATTTGTCATGATGGAATTTTGGTGGATTTAGCCAAGATTGTTTGTCTTATTCATCTTCTAGTGCAGACCACCTAGTGAGAGTTACATATATTCCTAAGACACACTTCATATTATAGTAAGTTCATTCGAGGGTATGCTAAGATCACTGCACCACTAGAGGAATCATTAAAACAAAAATGGTTAGTTTGTCTAGACCAAAGCTCACCAAAAAACATTCATTGCACTCAAAGATAAACATATTTTTTCTCATATTCTCTAGTTTCTAGATTGGACAAAGCCATTTCATGTGCATGTTGATGCTTCAGTCATATTAGTAGGTGTTATCCTTGCTCAACTTGGGGAGGGCAACCTTGACCACCCTATCTATTTTTCTAGTAGGAATCTCACTCTAATGGAATAGAACTATATGACTACAGAGCATGAAGCTTTATCCATGGTTTATGCCCTCTAAAAGTTTCATCAATAATTTATATCCACTCCATTTTATTTATGGTCCATGAAAAATTGAAGTACCTTATAAATAAGTTGGTATTATATGGGCACATTTTTTTATGGAATGTGATTTTCTAGGAGTTATAGTTCTTAGTGATGGTGAAACTTGGTAAGGCAAATTTTGGCCCTATTCATTTATCATGCATTGAATCTAGTGAACTTGTACTTGCCATTAAAGATAACTTGACTAACATGCAACTTTTCCAAGTCACACATGTGCCTGAAGAGTTAGAGGATATCATAGTATTTTTGAATATGATTTCAACACCAACCCACCTCAGCACTCAAGAAAAGAAGTAGTTGATTGTTCATGCATCTCCCTTCTATCTCATAGGGGGTGACCTTGATAAGCTTGGGTGGGATGAAGTGTTACACCACTACATCATGCAACATGAGTGCACTGAGGTTCTTCAAGAATTTCATGAAGGTGTTGTTGGAGGATACTATGATCGTAATGCTACATTGTGGAAGGTATTTTTTGATAGCTTATGGTGGCCCACATTATTTAAAGATTCTAAAGCTTATGCACACTATTATGATATATGTGAGCATATGGGTAAGTTGAATAGAATGGATGTTATACCTCTTCATCCTATCTTGGCACATGAACCCTTTCAAAAGTGGTCTATTGATTTTTTGGCCCTATCAAAGCAACAGAGAGGTATATTGATGCACACTATGTTATCATTACTACTAATTACCTTACTCACTAGGTTGAAATCATGAGTAATAGGGATTGTACCACTACCACTACTGCAAGGTTTATCTAGGAGAATATTATTACACAATATGGATGTTTATTAAGTATAATTAGTGACCAAGGAACCCATTTCCTTAATGAGAGAATCCACATCCTCTTGTATTAATTCATGATTGTGCACCACAAGACTACACCTTAATATATTTAGGATAATGATATAGTTGAGGTGTTCAACAAGATCTTGGGTAATATCTTGAATAATATTTGTAATATTGGATGCATTGTTTAGGATGATCATGTTTATGCAATGGTATAGGCATATCGGACCACCTATAAATGATTGAATAAGATCACACCATTTAATCATGTGTTTGGTATTGAATCCATTCTCCTAATTGAATTCATTATCCCTTCTCTTCAGATTATGTGATTTGGTTGACTAGATGATGAAGAGTCCTTAAAATCATGCCTAGATGCTTTGCTTCAGCTAGATGAGCCCTGATTTATCATGCATTAGAGTCAAGAGGTAGAGAAGCACAAACTAAAATCTTGACATGATTATCATTTGAAGAATAAGACTTTTAATCTAGGATTTTAGGTTTTGGTATACGACTCCAAGTTTACATTCCACATAGGAAAGCTTGATGTCCACTAGGATGGCTCATTCATTGTTCATAGTATTCATCTCACTGACATGTGAAAATTGAAGCAATTAGATGGCCAATTCCTTCTTGACCATTTCAATGTTAGTCAATTGTAGCCTTAATATTTTGAGTAGTGTCTTCCTTTATTAAGTAATAAGGCATATGGCACTAGATTATTATAAGATTTTAGTTTTTGTCAATAAAATGTGGCATTGGTTGCACACCCTTGAGTATTTTAGGGTTAATACTTTATTATATTTATTTGTATTTATTTTTAATGTCATGGAGGATCATGAAAAAAATTTAGTGTGGGGTAAAATTAAAAGAATAAAAAGCAATAAAACACCAAGGAAATGGTAAATAGGAATGTGCACGGGAACAAGGGCGCATTAGTGGAAGTGTATAAGGACAAATGGGTACACAAGATGTGGTGCATAATCCCTAAGCTATGTTAAGGTAAATAAGTGAGGTTCTTGCCTTTGTCATGGAAATTTTTAAAATTATTTATAGCTATCATACACTTCATGAAAATTATAAGATGAGATAGATGTATTTAATACAAGGAAAGTAGTGGTAATGGTAAGTGTGCCAAGTATGAATCGTGGAAATACCATTACATCATTAATTACATGAAGCTATTGATGAGGTACTATGGGTAGTAAATGCAAGTTACCCCCTCAAGTCTAGAATATTATTTCACATTTTACTATTATCACATTTGTGAAATTATAGAGCTAAAGGAGCAGCCAAAAGCTACTAAAAGAATGTTTTAAAGCTTTTAGACGAGTGTAAATAAACTATTTGAGACTATTTTAAGCATTTTGGAGTTAAGAAGTTGTGGTAAATAAATACAGTGTTAAAAGGGTGATTGCATAAGTGTACATTTACAAAATTTTAGGTTGTAGAGGTCAACATTTTCCATTAGAGGGCATTGAAGTAGGAGAGCCAAACAGGTCAACAAAGCAATCATGCATTCTTTCAGGAGGATCAAATGGTTGTGCCTCAACCTTCAAGATCCTCAAAAGGTGATGTGACTAAAGAAAAAGGCCTAGCATAGTGATATCCTACCTGCAATACCAGACGAAGAGAAATTTGAGAGCATGTGTGTTCAACTAGTTTTGATTAGGGAAGAGGTACTTTAAGAGTCTGGTATGTGTGTAGAATAATTATCATATCAAGTTAAGGAAAAGGAAAACATAGAATTAGGGATGGCATGCCAGGTTAAGACTAAGGCTATTATAACACATATAACCCCATTATTGATTGAGGAAATGAAATATTTAGAAGAAATGATGTGCACCAAAAATTGGCTATTAAAGATTCCCATATGTAATATCTTTGACTATAACCATCTCCAACCTAGACATGAAGTAGAACAATATCATAGCTATTGGTTAGAGTGCTAGAACATAAGGAATGATCTTTAATATGATTTAAGTATTTTAAATAATCTTAATGAGGTTAGAGGTGTTGAGAAATAGAAACAGGTGTACATGAAACACCTTTATGTCATCCATCAAGTTATCTTGGGAGTGAAGTAAACCTAAGCATAGTACTTTATTGATAAGATTATTATGAATGTAGAGAAATCCCATCACCTAATGAACCAAAATTTTGAATGGGGCACTTTCATTTTGTTACTAGTTTTTTATGAGATTAGTGTACCTGAGTACATAACTAGAGAATTGAAATGGACATACCCTCCTAAGCATAAATCCACTACATAGAAGTTCAAATCATTCACTTGCCTTGGCATGATAATTCCCCCCAAAATATTAAAATTAAGGGATGGTATGATGGGATGAATGAAGCCTTTAGGAATGAGTGGCACATTCTAAAGGACTTGCCTAGATAGCTCAGAGTCCAAGCTAAGTTTTTTGGTGAAGAAACACTACTCCCTAGTGCATGTATAAATGGTTCCCTTCAAATAATTATCTAGATGGATTGAATTAATATATGATTTAACCAATAGATGCTTCATGAATTCCATTAACAAGATCTATGATGCATGCCTCGTTAACATTACTATTTACAAAAATGATGTAGAGACTCACACTCTTCACCAATTTTACATTTACCCCAAGAAAAAGGTGTAAAAGGAAAGGCTGGAGTCAGTTAAAATTGACATTAAATTATAGTATATTTTGGTTGGTAATTCTATTCTTTTTTTATTTTACATTTTGAAACCAAGAAAGAAAACATCAAGATCATAGGTCATGAAAAGGAAACAATACCACCTATACCAGAGATAGAGAATAAGAGGAACAAGTAACAAGGTCATGATTCCAAGTACCAACACCTAGCTAGAGAAAGAAAAGTGATAAAGGACTACCCATGTACCACTTAAGAAAATTATGCCAGTAGGTTGACTTGAAAGCCCAAAACCAAAAATTTAAATTGTTCCTTTGGAACATGACACATCAATACCTAAGGATGGTGAATTATAAGAAACGATATGAATTCTAGAGGAAACACCATAAAAATATAATGTTTAAGTAGATAAGAATATCAAGTCATTCTAAACCTAGAGAAGACACCTTCATTAATGTGATGTGAATAAACCACCCTTGAGGAGGCACAAGTGGGAATTTAAGATATCACTGGTGAAGAGAGGGATGGTTAAAACATAGCTATAAGAATGAGTAGATTTGATATTGAGGCCAACCACCACATCGAAGATGTGGTGGTTGAGATACTAGAGTGAGATAAATCTTAGGAGAAATATCTAGTTGACAACTCCATCTAGTAGAGGCTAAAAAACTGATTCAACCACCATCCTACATGCCCAATACCAAAGGGGAGTGTTAGAGAAGCACTTATTTATGTTCTCACACTTTTCACTGGAGGATGCATCTAAATAGACTCAATAGGAATTATCATTTTACCATGATATTTATGATGAGTAATGTCAATTTGAGTTTCCATCAAATAGCTTGATATTAAAATCAGAAATGGTAGAACTTCCATATACCCTTTGGGTAGACCCTCATATATTTACTATGGCACATGCTAGCATGACGCTTTTAAAATTAGCACATGAGGTAATCAGGCATAATGTATTATTTGAATATGATGTCTAATAAATCTTAAAAAAACATGAAAAATGGTTTCTCTATATCATAATAAGTGTGACATGCAAAAAAACTTGAAGTAAAGCTAGCTAAGCTCAAGTACCAGTTAGAAATAGAAACATTAGCTAAGATTAAAACTTTGAATATTTTTAAGACAATTTTATAATCCAAGAACTAGATCTTGAAAATGGGGTGTCCCTTATTGGTGAGGTAGTTGATAAATTAGAGACCCTAGTAGAGATTTTGTTGAAGTGATGCAAACACTAGTGCAACCCCCAAAATGACTAGACTTGGGTAATAAAGAAATTCATTGAAGCCTTGGAAGTATGTAAGATCTTCTTGAATAGGGTTGGAGAAACAATTCCCATCTTGGATGGGGTTTTTGAAAATATGGCATGACCTAACAAAATTTTAGAAGCAAGGATTCAGGTAGAGGAACTTCAATGATAATAATTGGCGTATAGTGCATTGGTAATAAATAACAACATAGAGCATGACAAATCATTTAAGGATATGGAGGCTATGGGAAATAATATAAGTGAGCACTTATATGAAATAAATTCAAACTTTGTGTCACTCTAATGATAGGGTGTAATCAAAGTCACCTTGTTTGAAATCATTCATAAGGATGCTTCCACATCCCTTGAGTGTTTGGTCATTCAAGTAGGCGATTATCTCAAATAGCCCAAGGAGATAAAAAACATCAAGGAGGAAATAGAGAAAATAATTCCTCAAATTAAGAATTAATTAAACCATTGAGAAGGCATCAAAAAATAAATTGAATAAATGGGACTTGAGTTTTTAGAGGGACCTAAGAATGATGCCTAGTCCAAGATGTACTAATGGCTTAGTGTGGGGTGATGTTGGGACCTTAATTCTAGATAAGTACATTTTAGGAATAAATGACATGGAGAGACATGGTGTGGAATACCATGATGTATAATATTATGGCATGTGATTTTATGGCATGTAAGGATAAAGACCTATGGAATAAATATGCATGTCAAATAGAGAACCCAAGAATGAAAGACTTAGAACTTAGTGGAAGACTTGGGTAACATATGAAAAGTAGAGATAGTTATGGAATGTTTCATAGAGATGGAAGAAAATACTAAGTTAAGCATGAATCCAACAACAATTTTCATGAAGATAGGTGATCGATGATGAATAATGATCATTGAGAGAAAATATAGGGGTAGATAGGCTCAGGTCCATAGGAACTTAATGTAAATGGATACCATGACTTAAATGTATTGATAATCATTGGTGAGTCATCCTAATTGTGATTACTTCTATATCTACTTGATAAAGTAAAACCATGTATAAATACCCCCATGATGTACTTTGGATTATTGTTATTCAGTTGGATGTTATTGATGAGTTTATTCAAGTTGGTTAACATTGTAACTATGAATCATTGTATTATTTGATATCAATTATGAATATGTAATATCCCAAATAGGATCAAAATATTTAAATATCAATTTTGTCTTAATTCTATTTATTGGTATCATTGATATTTTCACCAATTTTTTATGAACTTATAAAAATAAATCAAAAATAACAAATTTCTGATTTCAAATACTGAATTCTTGATTTTTGTCTTAAACAAATATTCCAAATAAGAATAGTCAAATATTCAAAGTGAAGCACAAGTATAAATCTTAAAGTAACTTACCCACTAGGCCTTAAGGGTTTTCATCCTTTGGTCTAATTATAAATGAGGGTTTTTGTCCTCAAGTCCATTTTTATAGTTGTTGCTCAACTTGGTGTATTTATTGAGTAAAATATCATTTTTCTAATCTACCCTTCTTCCACCATCTTTCCTTCAGAAATACCCTTCTAATATCTTTTCCCAAGGGAAACAATGTCCCAAAGGGTGGTGTCCCTTGGTGTTTAAATGGGCCAGCCTGCCTATGTAAGTTTTATTTTTAATTAAATGTGGTGCTCCCCTCAAGAGGGACGATTCTAATTATTGTGCCCTCTTTAATGGCTCTGCCCTTTTATTATGCTTGAAAAGGGATATTACAGTCCTTCCTTCCCAAAATTACTTGTCTTCAAAAAATTATAATACCTAATGCCCATGTCCCATGTCTAAGAGATAAAACATGATGTAGTGCTCCCAAATCCTTAATTTGGTCCCTGTCAAATGAGAGATCTCTTACCAACACAAGCTTAGGCTTTTGATGTACTTTAGATGATCCAAAATTCCTACATCTATCTTCATGTAATGGGATTTAAAGGGTCCACTCTTGTTGTCCCAATAATTTGTATTATTGTACTTTTATTTTTCCTTCTTGACTTTATCTATCTAATGCATGCACATAACCCTTTCATCATCTACTTGCTTCATGTAGTTGGCTATTATAAAATTTCCATCAAGCTGAGCATCAATAAAATCATCAATTCTCTTCACAATCTTGCACCTCATATTTTTTTTCATTCTTTGGTTCATTCTCCATGATTTATTTTTATTTCTTTAGATATTTTTCTACATCTAATACTTTTCATGGTTTTTCATCTAGCAACATGTTTTTTTTCCCCTCAATTATCACAAATATTCTTAGTTTCTCTGAACATTGAGCAACAATACTTTTAGATAGTTTATGTGCCACTGGTGATGATTCTTGTTCAATACCAACCATTATTATGGATAATAAATATTGTGAAATATCATCACTCTCATTTAGGACCAAAGTCATAATGGACTACATTGACTCTATTACATTTTATGTATAATTTTTATGGATAGTAACAAAGAAATATTTAAAGATGTGAAGAATCAGATCATCACATCCTAAATCTAATATTAACACACAACATCTATTTTTCTCCATAATGTTAAGGATTGTGACCCTCTTAGTAAAATAATAACTTGTGATGTCATCTAGACCCTCAAAACATTCCACCATTAGATTAAATATTTACTTCATGGTGTTATCACTGTATGGCAATTTTGGTACTATTCTCCTTATAATTTCACTAATACAAGTGATAACCACAAGTCTCACATCTAGATCTAGATATCTTAATATTTTGGACTCATCTAGATGAGTTACCAAAGGATTCATTACCCAAAACATAAACTTATAATCTAATTGCCTTACCAAGGACAAATAGTTAGCCACTTCCTTCAAAACATCAAGCAAAACATTTTTTGAATGATGTGGATGCTCAAGTTCCTTTCCCAATCTGCAAATCTTTGTTTTTAAATCATATTTTCTTATTAACTCCATGAGTCATAGACTATGCATCAAATCCAAAATCCATTTTCATAGGTTAGCAGAAACAATTGCTCTAATACCACTATAATATCCCAAATAGGATCAAAATACTTAAATTTGGATTTTGACTTAGTCTTATTTACTAAAAACTATATCATTGATAATTTCACCAATTTTTTATTAACTTATAAAAATAAACAAAATATAACAAATTTTGAATTTCAAATATTGAATTCTTGATTTCTATCTTAGATAAATATTCCAAATAATAATAGTCAAATATTCAAAGTGAAGCACAAGTGTAACTCCTGAATGAAGTTACCCACTAAGCCTCAAGGGTTTTCATCCTTGGGTCTAATTATAAATGAGGGTTGTCATCCTCAAGTCCATTTTTAGAGATGTTTCTCGACTTGGTGTATTTATTGAATAAAGTATTATTTTTCAAATCTTCCCTTCCTCCACCATCTTTCCTTCATAAATACCCTTCTAATGTATTTTCCTAAGGGAGGTTATGTCCCAAAGGGTGGCTTCCCTTGGTGTTTATATGGGTTGGCCTACCTATGTAAGTTTTATTTTATATTAAATATGACACTCCCCTCAAGAGAGGTGATTCTAATTGTTATGCCCTTTTCTTATGCTTAGAAAGGGATATTAAAAAATATGATGAATGAATCCTATTTTGACATAATACTATTGCTCAGTTATCTAGGGAGCTAATTTTATTTGTTATTATTTATGCCATATTTTTATTTTGATCATTGAGTAATGAACAAGTAGTTAAGTTAGATATAGATTGAATAATGAGTTTAGTAATAGGTATGTGTTTGAGTTCCCTTGTCTAAGAATTTGTACAAACACACCCTTACATGAAAAAATCAGCGAAAACCAATCCCACATTGCATGTTTTAGGTGAGTGCATGAGAACTTATTCTTGTGTGAAATGCCAACATGTTATCATATTATACTCTTATTCACTTTAGCACATGCCAATGGAAATTCATGACCATTTTAAAAGAAAAGAATCACAACACACTCACTACCTCACTAGGTCTAATTAGTTACTTCTTTATCCAACCCTAATTATTCTAATTGTATAGATCACTTGTAACCATAAAATGCCTAAAACATGATATATATCATTCATTGTCAATTATAAAACCTCAAAAAATTCCTCCATCCTAAATATTTGCATTTAGGGCATGATAATAATGTTGATGATGTTATCTCTACTCTAACACAAGTGTCCTTACCCTAAAAAAACTCAAATTTTCAAATCTTTCAATGTGTATAGGTTATCCTAAGAATTTCATTAACCCTTTTGTAACAAATATTTCAAAATATATAACATTAATACAAGTCAATGCCAATTCATTTGGATAACTAGCACTTATCAAGTAATCACCTATTCAAGTTCAATCAATCATTTGCATAACCAAGCTATTCTAGCCTATTCATTCATATTTTTATATCAACCATATGAGTATTTATTCTACAGGTTGAAAACACTTAAAGGTTATCCCATGATCCATATTTGTCAAGTTACAAGCTAGATCACTACATGCATCTTCATATGGTATATTACACCCTTATGCAGACACATTCCCACACATAGGGGAGAACTACATAAGTTTGAGGTCCTCAAATTATTGGCTATGTAGGCAATGCTCATTGATAGAGGGGTCTTTGAGGTCAGCTCAAAATTATGAGCCCACTAACCCATTTTTTGGTAAGGTAACCTAACCTAACATGGAGATATAGGGTTTGAGATAAAAATTATCATTGACAAACTCTGCATGAAATCCATATATATCAGATAAAAGGATAAAAAACTATATTGACCTAGGTAGTCATATCTTGATACAACAAACACTTTGTATAGGATAGTTTCATCAGGATTCAAATAATAGCCTCGATGCAAGTGTTCATAAGGAAACATAAGTGTCTACCAACTAAAAAGAATATTTCTAGAATTTGATGACTATTTCCTAAACATAAACTAGCGTGTTTCCACACTTGTAAATCTCATATCTATCTACGCACCATTTCATAAGATAAGTATTGTTTCTTCTTCATGAGTGTGAAATCAAAATATTATTGTCATTTTACTTTATATATTTAGTACTTTCATAATTCAACACTAAAATTGACATCATAAACTAGATTATTTAATTGATTTATTTTTATAGATAGGTTATCTCACTCTTGAATAACCTATTCCTTCTAAAACTTAATTTATAAAAAGGGTCAAATGTTTGGTAAACCCAACCTATATGTCTCCTTGTGAAAAACCCTAGTCTAACTTAGGGTTTCCTAATTTTCTAATTTATAATTTCTAAATTGAAAAAAAAATTAAAATTCAAAATTACATTTGTTAAAAAGGATTCAATCATGTTTAATATGGCTATATCAAGTACTTATTTCATTACACAATATATGATGGTAATACTTTTTATTTCCCATACATTGTTAAATCAACCAAAGATATAATCAAATGGAGTAACCAAAATAGTCAATATAAAGAGAGTATTTTAAACAAGATCATAAATTATTCTCTTTTTACAACTCTTATTTCAATAATATTGAGGATATTCCTCATAACCCTAAGGAGGTTGATAGTTACCATCCCACTAACTAAGTCTATGGTATCACTCTTCCAAGGGGTAAGGTGGCTCATCCTATGGTTTCAAGTGAAGGTAATAAACATGTCCATCCTTAAACTCATCCACCTCCCACATCTACTCTATATGGTGTATGGATGCATATTTAATTTGAAGTACCTAGGGTTTGTGCTTTTGAGACCCTTAAGGATCAAATCACCATAATTAGAAGTTAATATAAGATTTAAAAAATATATATTACATACATTAAAAATCCAAAATATTATAGTGTTAATCATGTGTTTGCATTTTCATCTAGAAATTTTGTTCCCAACAAGGTCATATCAAAATAATAAGTTAAAGGAGACTTCAACCACAACTAGTGATTCAATAAGTGAACACAAGGTTAATAAGAGTCCAAGTGAAATCATAATAGAAATGCTTTAAAACAAAGTCATTCAACTACCTCCTCTACATCATCTAAGGAGATTAAAATACTATTATGCATATCATAGAATGCATGGGCATTATACATATTTTTCTTTGCATTTAAATAAGAAAATAAAAAATACACATGATAATGGTGATCCTATAATATATACATCAATCAAGTAACCCAATCACATCATGAATACATCTTCTAAATGACAAGTGCAAAAAGAACAAGTATGGGTACCAAAGGACAATTCAACACAAAAACACTTGCAAATGCATAACTTAGAGCAATAAAATATTCATAAGGCAAAGCTATAGCAAGATATGTTACAAAAAGATCAAGAAGTCAAAGCACAAATTACATATTTTCCTAGTGTTCAAGCAAAAATGCACGACTCTTCTCTAGTCTATAATGAGATGCAACATTTTGATGATGATGAACATACTTAATAAAAGTAAACTTTCAATATGGAAACTCCAATCTATGGTATTATGGGTTTTTCATACACAAATGCTAAAAATGGTATATCTTATGTTCAAAATCAACCTAAGAAGTTAACTCTTATAATATAGATTACAGTGATTGGTATGATCATAATGATACAAAAAATTGGTATGATCCTAGTGATATTGATTACACAACATATGCATATGAAACACATTAAATAGGGACTTAAAAGAGGCATCCACTTTATGAGTTCATTAGATTCTAGTAACATCTTTTCCTTGTCCTTAGATTCTTTGATAATCATACTAACATTCTAAAAATTTAAAATTTATAAAAATGATAATCAAATATCTAAGAAAATACAAAAATATTCAAATAATTTGAAAATACCCAAAATATTTAGCATTTCACATGTTTTTTAGCTTTTTTATTTTTTATCTAATTTATGTTCATAAATAGCATATCATTTTCATACACATGTTTCATGATTACTATGTTGTTATATAATAATACATTAGACCCATGATAGCTCAGAGCATGAAAATGTTGGACCTTTCTATTTCTAGCATGATACACTATGTTAGGGGGATATTGCTTCTATATGATCACAATTGACATAGGTTATATGGTTTTATGATCATTTTCCATTATCTTACAAGAGCTTATATATCTCACACATGACTATACTCATGTTGCTATCTTACATATTGTATTTGATATGTTATTCTACATGACAGTTTGCTAATATATGTATGCAGGGAATAGTGTCACATGATTATGTTAGTTGTGTATCTCTCATTGCTTCATTCATTTACATTAGCTTAGTTTAGAGTGATTCTTATTTAATTATTTGCGTTACTCATGGAAAAATTTAATACGTTCCTTTACTTGTTGGCCAAAGTGCCCTAAGTGTTGTTTGTTTATTTTGTATGTGAACATTTACACATCTTCCAATTGAGTATGTGGAATTTTAACATGCCCCTTGTCTGCCATCTCTTTGGACTCCTTTTTACATGACATTTGATTACTCTTATATGTGTGCTTTATTATTTTTTGATTTTGTTATCTTCTAGATGTTTCTAGATGTTTTGATTTTATTATCTTCTAGATTTTGTTATCTAAGGGCTTGTTATGTATGAATATTGTGAGCTTTGTTGATATACCTACTTTGACATGATATTATTATATGCTTTTTTAATACATGATTATTAAAAATACAACATAGTTTTATTATCCTTTTGAGATAAGGTGATTATCACTTTTACAATCCCCTCACCTCAATTGGGGGGGGGGGGTATTAGTGGGGGATGCCATAGAAGACATGAATACACAACATGGAGTTGACAAACTGAGTATATTTTGATTCAATTCACATAATTTACACTATTCAAATATACATTTAGAACACAATTCTATGTATTGGGAATATATTTTCAGATTTTTGATACATATTATATACATGTTATAGATTAGAGGTTACATTTTGATAGACACTTCAGATTGAGACATATTATACATGTACATGTACCAAATTATAGATACAATTTCAATTTATGCATACATTTATGCACCAACCTTACCAAGGTACACTGTTTGAGCTCTTATCTACTACAACAATTGGCTATTTTTTATTAGTGTAATTGAGATTATGTGTAGATACCAAAATTATGTCACACACATGCATGACTCCCTGTGTTGAAACCCCCCCTAAGCCCCTTTTCAATAATAATAATTAGCCTCCCTAACCCATGCTTTTACCCCTCACATTTAATTAATTTAAAATATTTAATTAAGTTAATTAAAAACCACTTATGCCACCTTATCTGGCCACCTCATCCTAAGAATAATTCTTACCCTCTGAGTCACCTCAAGACTTAGTCCCCTTATCCTAACTACCCATGACTTGTTCTCACCCCAAAAATAAATTCCTAACCAACTATGTCCTTCTTAACCTCCCATTTCTACCACTTCCTAATGGATACAACACTTGGCATGAGAAATATTAGAAAATAGGCTAAAAATAGTCCTTTTACCTATTCTCATGCCACTAACATCAGTCAACCCATGATCAAATTTTGATGGGATCACTGACGTCACTTATTTAAGCCAAACTTCAAAGAAATGTTCAGATCAGCAAAAATCAATAAAACTCATTTTTATTTGCATATAGGCTTTTAGCATCCAACTTTCCACGTCTTGGCTTATTATTACCTTGTAAAAGTTAATCCAAATTAGGAACCAAGCTCTTGAGAACCAACATCACATGCTTATTTTCTCTATTCAAGGCATTGGTTTGGCAAGCCTTATAGGAGCCATCCATTCGACACTTATCATTCAATCACCTCTTCAACTAAGTACATCACTTATTCTATGCATCTTTAAGCAGTTAATTTGTAATCACTTTATGTCTACTATTTATTTTTTACACATTCTTGACCGAACCCTTGTGAAGGAGTTATAAAGCTTCCCCACTTATTTCCCCTTGTTCTAACACACCAAACCTCTGACTAGATTCATCCAAATAATACTCTCTCTCTCAAAACTCTCCCCAACCTTCTAAACCTGACCAAAACCATTTTCTAGACCTAGAAAATATTTCTATAAGCTCCTAGGAAATTATTTCCCCTACTAACATCGGTCACCTAGCCGATATCAGTCACACTTTCTCGCCAACCTCGGTGGCCTAACCAATGTTGGAAACTATGGATTTTTAGTAACCTTTTTAAAACTTATGCAAACAACTTCCAAAATAAAAACTGAATATACCACCTGCACTTTATTACTCTCTGCTACACTCAAGTTATGAATAATGGTAAGATTATCTCTCTTTTTATCTCTCTTTGTTATTTATTACTCTTTTGTTTCTCAAAAGTGGACTGTCATCTCTAAGGAAGTTTGACGCTTCCTAGAACAAGTGCATAGCTTGATAACCCACTCATATATCTACCAACATGTATTTTTATGGTAGTGATTTCTTACTTGCAAGTAGTTCTCCCCAACCAAAGAGGAGTGCTCACAATGTCTGGATATAGTGCATAAATCAATCTGGGTTCATTCTAATCACTTATCCCTATCCTTCTCTATTTTTCTTTAGAGTTGAAATAACACTATTTTCATAAAACATTTCTAGCGCACCTAGTGGGACCCTGGAGTTTTCCTTGGGTTCATTTCTTGTTTTAACATTCATATAGGCGAATTATGGTGAAAATTTCATTTCTTTCATTTTCTCCTTCTTTTCTCCCTCAAAGTGAAAAATTTAACATTTTATTTTCTGTGTAAGGAACATAAACTGAAATTTCTTCTTCCCTACCACTCTTCTTTTCTCTTTGCCTCTAAAAGTAATTTATCATTTTTCTTACAAGTTAAAATAATCTCTTCTTTATTTATTTCTTGCATGCACATTAGGATAGTGAATTTCATTCTCTACTCCTATTTCATCATTGTTTTCATTCAAATCTAAACATTTCAGATTTGGGTCTAAAACTTACTGCACATCATTGTTTGCTTGCTGCATATTAGCTCACCTAGGTAATTACAAGCATTATGAATTAATTGTAGTGAACCTATGTTACACAACTAGATCACACTCATGAAAAAAAACATCTAAACTCACATGAGATAAGTCCCATAAGGATTTCATCACCTGGTGGATCACCTTGCCCTACCTGGCTATCCTACTTAGATTTCACCACCAAGGGGATTTTTCTTACAATGATTTCAAAATGGCTTACCCTCTTTTTTATGAATAGTAACAGTGAATTTTTTTTTAGCCTTTCCATAACTTTGCCCTTTAAAATGCTTAACTTCATATTACTTGCTTTTAGCTTTAGGAAAACATTCTTTTATCTGTTTTCCTCTAAACTCTAAATGAATGGATTTAACACATGCTTCATCTAAACTAGTGGGATTGAGAACCAAACTCATGTGTTTCAAGTAGTGTTTCCTGTGTATAAAGAAGAATATTTAATATTAAAACCTTTTTCCTAAATTCTTGTGTATAATTTTGACACTTTGGCCATTAGCTTGTTGGAATGATTGCCAATCCATCATGGCTTATTTCATATAGCCTAAACAATAAAAGTGATTTCTAAGTGCATCAACAAATTCACTCCAAGTGGAAATTGAGTTACCTATGTTAATCTCATTTTCCTTCAACTTACTCTCCCACTAGATGAGAGTTGTGCCTCCCATTCAAAGAGTAGCTAGATGAATTTTAGCCTCATCATCTACAATCTTCTAGACCCTATATGTTTCAATTTGCTTTATTCAGTTATCCATTTTTTCTAAATTAATCTAACCATTAAACATTGGTAATTAAAACATAATATCTAGATTTAGTGAAGGAAGAGAGTCAACAAATTTTTTGTCTTTACCATCACCTAAAGAGGAGGAAGGTTTCTCAAAAACTTTACCACCTCCATCACACTCTATTTTAATTCATCATTCATGATAAAGTTCCTCAACGATGTCCTTCATTTCCAAGAAGGATTATCAAAAATCTCATTCAAACTCAAAGTCATCTCCCATTTCTAAAATACATCTTGATCCAATCTCTAGATCATATTCTACTAATTCTCCTTCACCCCACCTAGATCTTGACCTTGTCAACATACACTAGCAATCCACATGGTTAAATATGAATTTTGCTTTGATACTAAAAATCTGATCTATAATCAATAATATTCAAGTGTCGTAATAGTAAAAATCACACTTATAATTAGATTAAAACCTTAATTCAATGATTTACTTAAAATCAACATTTTAAATGATTACATAATTTAAATTAATTTTTAAATATTCAAAATAGTCAAAATTTTAAGAGTGTAATAAAATAGAGAGACCAATTTGGTAGAAAATACCACATGATTTGATAACAGAGTTCGACTATAAAGCTTACATCTCTGGATCTGCTTCAATAGGGGATCACTCCTTATTAATTGTAGCAAAAAAATTGTTTACAATAATAAAAAGTCTTCAAAAATCATCTTACAGCCTTTAATTATGTCCCAAAGATTCTCTCGAAACAATATTATTTCATTTGAATCAAAAATATTATCTTTGATTCTCTCCACACTCTTTACATGCCTTGGAATCAATCTCCATGACCAAAAGTTGGATTCAAATACAATCTTGAGCTCAATTTATAGTGTTTGAGATCCATGGTGCATTGGTGAAAAGATTACTTTTCATTTAATAGGTCTTGCATTCGAAACTTACTCCAATGCATTTGGTGGTCATGTAAATCCTTTATCCAACATTGGAAAGGTGGGAGGTTTATTTGATATTAATATATCATGGAATTCATGGTTTATAATGCCAAGTAGTTAGCATTACCATGTATTATGTGGAAATTATGGTGGAGTATAGAGAGTATGTGTGGACCATGGTAAAATACACAAATGTTTATGGTTAGCACGTGGCATGAACATTCGATAAGTTTGGTATGTGGCATGTACATGGAGAGTTTGTATGTTATGTGGAAAGTTGGAGGAATTTCGAGGGACTTTGGCATGAAATTTAATTTTAATATATAAAATTGGATCATAATGAATAGTGACAAGCCATGTGGTAGATTGAGGACCCACCATGTGGTCTAATCTCCATTCACCACTTGTTGACATTCATCGATTGTTGACCTCTCACTGCTTGTCGACATCCAAAACCCAATTTTTTTTACTTGCCCATTTTGATCTTCCATGCATCATAACTCATGCATACGGGATCTATTTTCAAAACCATAAAATGCATTATAAATATCTTGATGATACCTTCACCATGATAATGATAAACCTAAAATTTGAAGACTTCATTTTTTGAAGTGAAATATAGATCCTCCTAGATCAATGACCTCCTTCAAAGACCTGTAACAAGATGTTAATAACCAAAGACTAACCTAGCACTTCTACCTTGGTTGAAGGAGAGGGGGGTATTTATAGTAATTGTTATCAAGAACCATGCCAAAATAGGTTATGGTAGAAGTATGGCATAATTTCCCATGTGGTGTATGAATGAGTTAAAGATGAGGTTTGTGGGGACTCCTATTTGGGTTGGTGAGTTTCCCACCTTACACATGAGTCCAATTTTGAAAGGGAATCATGCACATGGGTCTCAATAAGGCTAAAGACTTTTCACCACCTTTTCTTGTCTTCATCCAAGCACTTAAAGAGATGGCATATAGAATGTGGCACCATTTTCCATATGGTGCATGAATGAGTCAAAGATGAGGTTGGTGGGGATTCCCATTTGGGTTGGTAAGTCTCTCGTTTAGGTTAAAAAGTCAAAAATGGGTGCCCTTTGTCTTCAAAGAGGTAGATAATATCATTTTGAAGGCAAATTTCTTGTGTGAAGGTAAAATACATGTTGAATGATGGCCCCTTAAGGTTAAATTCACCATATTTCAAGGGGGGACCCTTGTGATGCTTAAATGAGGTCATTAAGCACCTTGAGAAAGGGTCCAAGGTAGGGTATGATGTCCCCCATCTAGCCACCTCACTTATAATCCATGTCACTTGCCATATCACCTCCCAAATCACCTTCCATATCATTTTCCATGTCACATGCCATGTTACTTTCCATGTCACATGTCATGCCATCATGAATAGTGATAGTGGGTCCCATGGTGAATAGTGATAGTGAATAGTATTTTTGAATAGTACTATATGAACAAAAGAATAGTGATGTGCCTAGGTTAAGAGGGGTTGGTTAAGGGTTAAGAAGGTTTTAGGGGACCTTTAGGGGGTCCCAAGGTATTTAGTCATCGAAAATTGTAAGTGTGTAGTTTTTTAGTGTCTATAGTTTACCTTTTTTTGTTATGCAACTTTGAATTAAAAAGCTACAAAATAAAAATGAATCACTTGGTTGAAGGTTAGGGTGCCTTGATTATGGGAGGAGGTGTTCCCCCTCAAACTAAGATTTAATGAGGAAAGGTTGAATCAAATACAAGTTTGATAAGCAGTTGGTGGGGAGGCATTAGGTGTTGCCACAAAGTAGTTAGGCATGTGAAATGCCAATGGGTACACAAAATGTGACTCAGCATGATAGTCAATATTATGTAAATACTAAACCTACCAATTTTGATAACAATAAGGGTGGGTTCTAATATAAATTATAAGCTAATCAATCCTCAACATTGGTCATAGCTGATTAGGTTAGTCTTATCAAGTCTCTTAGACAAGGTTGGTGTTTACTCAAGTATCTAGGGTAAGAAGTGCTCCCAAGAAAAACATAAATGGTCTGGTTGTGCTTGAGGTGGTGTAAATTCAAATGTTCAACATATAAAAATTGGTCTATATGGTCAAAAGGACCAAGGCAAGGTCATCACAAACTATGTGATATGTTGGGTCAAAAATGGCCAATGTTGAGGTGGACATGGGAAAGTGGTTTGTTAGTTGGAATGGGGTGGCCAAGCAGACTCCATATGCTAACTACATAGTTCCATGGACATAATATCCAAAATAAACTTCAAGCTTAATGCAGTTCTTTTGAGGTGGAGAGTGTTGGTTAACTTGGTTATCCCAATTTGATATATCATGTAGTTAGGTCCATTTGAAGGATGTTGGAAAAAAGGGAGCTCTAAAGGGTGGAAAAGATGGCTATCAAATAGTTTTTTCATTGGTTTGGTATAAATGGTGGATGAGATTCCCTAGAATGTAATTAGATGATTGTGTCAACTATGCAAAAGGAATCTAAAGCCATGGATAAGCAAGTTTAAGCATGAAATTTCTGTTAGGATCTTAGAGTACAATTGATTACTTTTATATAAGCAACTAAACACGGAATTGAAACTAGAAGTAATAAGTAACTAGAAATTAGAAACAACAAATAATAAGAGATAAAAGAAACAACAAATATATATTAAACTCTTCCATAAGGAAATATAATGAAGAAATCTCTCTCTCCTCACACCTTGCAGATGTACAATAATTCTCCCTCAAGAGTTTTCTCTCTCTCTCTCTCTCAATCAATTACAATCAACTCAATTACTGAATTGTGTACATGCTATGAGGATCTAACCCTACTATATAGAATACTACAACACTAGGGTTCATGAGCCATGCATTCTCCACCCTTAGATCCACCTCTTAAATCAAAGGCTCAAATCTATTCTCCTAAAAATATAAATTCTGGAAACACACAGAAGTCGATGTCAGTCTGAAGATGACCGATGCCAGTTGACCCCTAACCGATGTCGGTAGACCCCTAACTGATGTCGGTTGGTTCTGACCAATGCTAGTTATTATGTAAGCCCAACAACCTCCACATTAGCTCATTAGTGAAGCTTTTAGCTCCATAACTCAATAATCTCCCACTTAGAGATAAATAGTTGCACCTGTACAACAACATCCTCTAAACATCTCTAGCTTGTTTCTCCCTCTTCAAGTTCAATCTTGAAGACCAACAAAAGTTGAATGAAGATTCAACTTCTTCTTTGTTACTAGCTTTGTTAACATATCAGTAGGGTTCTTATCCATATGGATCTTTTCCAGATTCAACTGTCCATCCTCCAATACCTGTCTAATGAAGTGGTACCTAAGTTGTATATGTTTGGTTCTTGAATGAAAGGCTGAATTCTTTGCCAAATGAATTGCACTTTGACTATCACTGTATAATTTGCAACTCTCTTGCTCCTTTCCCAACTCTTCCATGAACTGATTCATCTAAATCATTTCCTTGCTAGCCTCTGTAGTAGACAAGGCAACAACCTTTTGCAACTTTAAAATCTAGCTAACCACCATTCCACCAACAATGAACACATATCCTGTGGTGCTTCTCCTACCATCCAAGTCACCTGCCATATCTGAATCTACATACCCATGTAGAGAAGTGTTTGACCCTCCATAGTATAAATACCTACTGGTGGTCCCTCTCAAATATCTGAGAATCCACTAAACTGCTTTCCAGTGTTCCTTTCCTAGATTAGCCATAAACTTGCTGACAACTCCCATTGCTTGGGCAATATCTGGTCTAGTACATACCATTGCATACATCAAGCTCCCAATTGTTGAAGCATATGGAACTCTACTCATGTACTCAACTTCATCGTGTGATTTAAGACACTATTATTTGCTCAACTTGAAGTGTCCAGCCATAGGTGTGCTTATTGGTTTTGCATCCTGCATATTGAACCTCTCCAACACCTTATTCACATAATCCTCTTGAGACAAAATCAAATTGTGATTTTTCTTGTCTCTCTTAATACTCATGCCAAGGATTTTCTTTGTTGCTCCTAAATCCTTCATGGCAAATGTGTGAGCTAATTTTACCTTAAGCTCAGTAATTTCCTACATGTGTGAACCTACAACAAGCATATCATCTACATACAGTAACAGGATAATATAACTACCATTATCCAATCTATTAAAATAAACACAATGGTCAGATTGACATTTACTAAAGCCATGCTCTATCATAAACCTGTCAAACCTCAAATACCATTGTCTTGGAGCTTGCTTAAGACCATATAAGCTTTTCTTCAACCTGCACACAAGTTTCTCCTTACCTTTGACCTCAAAACCTTTCAGATGATCCATATATATCTCTTCATCCAAATCTCCATGAAGAAATGCTATCTTAACATCAAGCTACTCAAGATGCAAATCCTCAATAGCAACTAAAGACAATACCATCCGAATAGAAGTCATTTTTACTACAAGAAAAAAAATTCACCAAAATCAATACCTAGTTTCTGTGCAAATCCCTTTACTACCAACCTGGCCTTATGTCTCATTTGTCCATTCTCTCCTTCCTTTAACCTGTATACCCATTTGTTTTTTAGTGCTTTCTTTCCAAATGGCAACTCAACCAAATCCCACGTATAGTTCTCTTCCAAGGAATCAATTTCCTCATTCGTGCCATGCCCCCATTATTTCCTGGATTCTACCTGCATTGCCTCATCAAAAATTTTTGGTTCTCCACCATCAGTGAGCAACAAGTAGTGTAAAGAAGGGGAATAATGAATTGGAGGTTTACTTACCCTTTTAGACCTCCTTATGGGTGTTTAAGACTCATTTACAGGTTGTTGTCCACCTAAATTTTCTTCTAACAGTGACCGATCCTAGTCATCTCTGATCGATGCCAGTCTGCACCTGACTGATGTCAATTCCTCCTAATCGACACTGATTTCCACTTGACCGATGCTGATTTCCACTTGACCGACGTCGGTCTCCACTTGACTGACATCAGTCTCCACTTGATCGACGTCGATCTCTGTGTTTTTTTGTGAGTGATGATTTTTACCCATGAGCTCATTTTGGATCATAACCTCTTCCAAATCAAGATTGCCCTACTTAGAATTATTCAGCCTCTTGAGCTAATCACTGTACATCACCTTCTCATTGAAAACTACATCACGGCTTCTAATAATTTTGTTAGTTTCTAAATTCCACAATCGGAATCCAAAATCTCTAAAACCATAACCAATGAAAGTGCACCACATAGATTTAGCATCCAGCATCTTTCTATTTTCTTTATCAATGTGCACAAAAGCTTCAAAACCAAAAACTCTAAGAAATGAAAGATTTACCTTTTTACCTATCCAAGCCTCTTCTGGAATTCCACCATCCAGTGCAGTAGAAGGTCCTCTATTAATCAAGTAAATCATAGTATCTATAGCTTCTACCCAAAACTGTAAGGGCAAACTAGCATGCAACCTCATACTCTGTTCACACTCCATTATTGTTCTATTCATCCTTTCAACAACTCCATTTTGCTAAGGCATCCTTAGAACCATCCTTTCCCTGTATATTCCACTCATAGAATAGTAACTATTGAATTTATTACTGTAGTACTCACCACTATTGTCAGATCTAAGGCACTTCAATCTCAAACCTGTTTCATTCTCAACCAAAGCTTTTCATTTTTTAAATGTGTCAAAAACATCAAATTTCCTCTTTATGCAATAAACCCATACCTTTTTTGTAGCATCATCAATGAAAGAAACATAATACTATGATCCTCCAATAGAAGCTACCTGAGTTGGTCCCCACATGTCTATGTGAACAAGCTCCAACTTGTGCTTCTTCTTTGTTGACCCAGTTTTGAGAAACCTCACTTTCTTCTATTTCCCAAAAATACAATGCTCATAGAAATCTAGATCTATGCTTTTCAAATCTGAAAGCTTACCTTTTGACTTAAGAACATTCATTCCCTTTTCACTCATGTGACCAAGCCTACAGTGCCACAACTTTGCATCTACATCTGAAGTAGATAAAATAGAAGGAGAATAATCAGTAATACAAGTAGATAGATAAAGTGTACCTACTTTATTACCTTTTGCTAATACAAGTGCACCCTTGGAAACTTTCTAAGATTCAGTTGTGAGAGTTACTGTGCAACCCTCATCACCCAACTTTCTTGCAGAAATCAGATTCCTCTTCATGATGGGTACATGCATGACATCCTTCAACACCCATGTGTTGCCATTCTACAATTTCAGCTGCACTTTTCCTTTGCCAATAATTTTACAAGGCTCATCATCCCCTAAATAAACTTTTCCAAAATCTCCATGGACAATCATTGAAAAATTCTCTATTTGGGGTTTCATGCAAAGAGACACCAGAATCTAAAACCCATGATTCTAATTTATTATCCAAAGAAAATATAAGAGCATTCTATGCAACAATACCTACAACTTTTGCTTCTTTATTACCTTCATGTTGATTTTCTTTGTTATCCTTCAACCAAAAATCTTTCTTTGCATGCCCTTTCTTTCCACAATTCTAGTAGGTTATTCTTCCATTTTTGGATTTGGATCTACTTCCCATCTTTGACCTTGATTTCCCTTGCTTGCCCTTCTCTCTTTGCCTTCCCCTACTTTCAACACTTAAAGTATTACCTGATGTTTCTCCTATGCTTTTCTTGTGAATTTCTTCATTCAAGATTACACTAACAACATCATCAACTTTCAAGATATTTGAAGCAGATGCAGTATTACTAACTACCATTACCAAACTATGCCAACTTTCAGGTAAAGAGCATAAGATTAAGAGAGCCTTAATTTCATCATCAAAAACAATTTTGACTGAATTTAACTAATTTACTATTGTATGGAAATCATTAAGATGACTAGATATAGATCCACCTTCCTACATTTGCAAATTAAATAATTGCTTCATAAGATATACCTTATTCAAAACTGAGGGTTTTTAATATAAATTTGTCAAAGTATCCATTAACTCTACCGTTGTCTTTGCCTGTGATAAGTTGGAAAACACAGAAGCTGCTAGGCTCAACCTTATAGATCCAAGAGCTTTTCTATCAAGAACATTCCATTCTTCATCTTCCATATTTATGGGCTTCCTTAAAACCCCACCCAACGGTAAATACAGATCTTTCTAATACAGATAATCTTCAATTTGCATCCTCCATAATTGATAATTCTTGCCATTGAATTTCTCCATTCTTAGTTTACTTTCTTCTACCATTGCTTTGCTCCCACTCAATCAAAAACCCCTATGAGTGAATTCTATAATCAACAAACACTAACGCGATCTGATACCAGTTGTTAGGATCTTAGAGTACAATTGATTACTTTTGTATAAGCAACTAAACACGAAATTGAAATCAGAAGTAATAAGTAACTAAAAATTAGAAACAACAAATAATAGGAGATACAAGAAACAACCAATCTATATTAAACTCTTCTAGAAGGAAATACAATGAAGAAATCTCTCTCCTCACACCTCGTAGATGTATAGTAATTCTCCCTCAAGAGTTCTCTCTCTCTCTCAATCAATTATAATCAACTCAATTACTGAATTGTGTACATGCTATGAGGATCTAACCCTACTATATAGATAACTACAACACTAGGGTTCATGAGCCATGCATTTGCCACCCTTAGATCCACTTCTTAAATCAAAGGCTCAAATCTATTCTCCTAAAAATAGAAATTTTGGAAACGCACAGAAGTCGGTGTCGGTCTGAAGATGACCGATGTCGGTCGACCCCTAACCAATGTTGATCGACCCCTAACCGATGTCAGTTGGTTCTGACCGATGCCGGTTACTGTGTAAGCCCAGTAACCTCCACATTAGCTCATTAGTGAAGCTTTTAGCTCCACAACTCAACAATTTCTACCATCATTTGAAAGAAAAAAAGGGAGAAATATGTTTTACTAAGCTTTAGAAAATATGGCACTATTTAACTTTCCATGGTGACCCGATAGGTTCTTTCATCACCATCCAAATAAGCTGACATTGTGCACACACCACAACAATGTCATTAACAGGATATGGAATGGTATTATTTAATGATTCAAGGAAGAAAAGTAGTAGAGTGGGTAAATGAGAATTGAAGATTCAAACCCTTGACCATTGAGCTAATGGAGCCCAAAAATAAATAAGCATTGAGTTTTGAGGGAATTCACAGAAAGACTTTGAGGGGTTTTAGAATATGGAGTGAGGTGAATAATAATAATAATAATAATAATAATAATAATAATAATAATAATAATAATAATAATAATAATAATAATAATAATAATAATAATAATAAAATGAGGGAGTGGGTTGAAATGAAAATAAATGGTATAAATAAAAAATCGAGAGGGAAAATAAAAGAAGGATGTACAAAGACAAGCAGATTGGGGAGTTGAAAAGAAAGGTGGGAAAAATAGTTTCAAGGAGAATATAGTTTGGTAGAAGAGGTGACTTGTAGAAAAGTTTACTGAGTGGAATGTGATTAAATAATAGGGTTATTATGGTGCATAGGAGGATGTTGGTTGGGTAGGGAGAATCAAGGGAAATTATTGGTTGAGAGGTAGGTTGCGTGAGAGGGTTTAACTAGCATCCACACATAGGTACCCTAAATCTTCTAGTTGAAGGTGGTTTTAGTTTTTATTCTAACATCTCTAAAGGTTAGAGTAAAATGGGTTTGAAATAGGCAATACTAGAGGGGGTGGGGAAGGAATCTTTATCTCGATGGCTTAGCGGTGTTTGGCTCGCTTGTTGGCCGTATAAGCCTATAGGCTTGGAAAATTATGTTATAGAGTCATAAGATCATTATATATACCAAAGTCAAAAAGACCTGTGAGTCCATAGCATGCTATGTGTCTTGATCATATAAGAGCAAAATAGGTAAAGGGTTTAAAAGGGAAGAAGGTGATAGGTAGGGTGAAGGGAGTAGCTGAAGAGGGACAAAAAAGAGGATCCAAGCTCAACATGCAAAGGCATTAAAATAATAAAGGGATGCACCTAAATTAATGAACCTGACCAAATTTCATGAATTAAGGTAAGGGCATGGAGGACATGAGGAAAAAAACAAGGAAATGTACATAAAAGTGGTACAATGGGTGACTGCACTCTGAGGAGCTAGAGGTTGAATGGCATAAAATAAGGGAGATCCAACAAGGGATGACGTGAAGACAGAACAAGAGAGGGATAAAGAGATAGGTAGAGAAAATAATGAGGTTACAGATAAATATGAATGTGGAGAAGGATGGAAGGAGCTAAGCATGGACATATAAGAAAAAAAAGAAAGGTCAGGAAGAATGAGGAATGTCATCAAGGGAGACAAAAAAATGAAATGAAATGGAGAAAAGAGAAGAAAAATAAGAGGTAGAAGATGGGGGGTGAGGGATGCATTAAAGAATGACAGATTGGAGAACTGAAAAGGATAGGGAGAGAAGTGTAATAATCATGAAAGGTAAGGGGAGGATGGGAAATATGGGAGGCCATGAAGGGTTTGAAAATAAGTCTAAAAACAAACCAAGGATAAAATAGTTTGGTGATGAAAATGAAAAACAAGGAAATAAATGGAAGAAATGAAATAGGAGGAAAATGGAGTGAAATGAGGACACAAAAAAGATGATAAGAGAGTGAATAAGTAGGTGGTATCTTGACCAAGTAAGCATGGATGATGATTGGTAATGAAGCAAAGTAGATGGTGGTTCTGGAGATGAGAACAAGATGGAAAATGGGAAAGGAGTTAATAAAAACAAGGGGAAGTGAAGGATGGGTGAATAAGAAGCTAAAGAGATAAGGTATGCATCAATTCTCTTGTTAGAAGAGGTTGACAAGCTGAAAAGGGGTAAGGTGGTGAAGAAATAGGGGAACACAATAAAAGGGCATGAGGTTAATATAAGGGATGAAGATCAGGGATGATAAGAAGAAAAAGGAAGAATTGAATCATGGATACAAAGCATAGATACTCACACAGATGCAAAAGACAAGTGATTACTAAGATGGAAAGAGGAAAAGGGGAATGCAAAAGGCAAAAGGCAAGAACTGAGAAGAAGAAAAGAGGTAATTATGAAAGGATTCTCAAAGGATAAATACCTAGGTAGAAACTACTTGTGGATGGGAAAAAAAGAAGACAAAAAGGATGAAAAGATGGAAAAAAGCAAACAAGAAGAATGGAAAATGGGTATGGTGGGAAGAGTGGTGAAATGATAGAGAATGGTGGTACACATAAATAAAAATTATAGTAACAAAAGAAATAGAAAGCTTGCAAGATGCATAGTATGATGTGGAATTGGTGAGGAAAAGAGAGTGATAAAGAGGGTACAATAAATAGCCAAGGGCAAGGAGAGATGATGAGGATGGTGAAATAAGATAAAGGGGATAAAGGGCAAGGTTGGTAATAAGTGGAGAGAAAGACCAAAAACATGAAAAGTGGGTGAGGGAGTGAGCTGCGAAGTATGTGTAAAGAAAGGTGATGGGGAGGCTAGTGAGGTAGAGTAGGTGGTGGTTTTATCAGAGATAAGAGGGGCCAATGAGGAAGGTTTTAAACCCTTATGTTAAAAGAGATTGACAAGATAAAGGGAGGGAGGTGGTGAGGGAATAGGTAGAGAAGTGGAGGAAGAGATTTTAGGAGGGAAAACATAATAAAAGATGTGGCTAAGCTAACCTCAGTAATTGAGCATTGCCTACATATTCTAAAAATACCTCAAGCCAATGTAATTTTCCTAGTAATTGGGGAAAAACTAAGAGGAGCATTATATGGTGTTAAAACATAAGGACACTTAAGAATTCAAAGCTACCTTCATGTAGGATACCCTAAGCAAGAGGGTGCTATTAGTGATGGAAATGAGTGAGAAGAAAATGGGGATGGGAATTAGTGGTTAGTGGTCGAGCTACCCTTAGAAGTGAAGCAACACCTATATAGTCTGTGGACATCAAGCTAATGTAGTTCAACAAGGGTTGGGTGAGTGGTTTTCAAATTGGCTGCCCTAATTTGATGGACCACATGGGTTGGTTTGGATGGATGGAGAAGGTGATGGTGAAAGTGTATGGTATATATTGGTGAATAGTTACCATAATGATCCCACATTTAAAAGGATGAGAGACACAGATGGGTAAGGTAGGATAAATAAGAAGGGAACATAATGCTAAGCACCATAAATAACCTTCAATGGAGCTAATCCATAAAAGAGGTGCCTTTGTGAGGAGGTTGCACCTTATAAAATTGTACAATGGTAGAATCTTGCAGATAACATCTACCACTATGAGCCAAGTTTTAGGAGGTGGTGTTCTATCAGGATCTGCATAGTCAATTTGGCCAAGGTTCATCACTGCTCCTAGACAAGTTTTAAGGGTAGTAGTGAAGTGATGGCCTATAAAGAATTTCACTATGCAAGATGCATGGCTAGAGAACATGACCATCATCTTATTTATGGAGGGAACCCTCACTATCTAAGGGGATGTGTGTTGAGGCAACAATTAGTAGTACTTATGCAAGTATAAAAACTAAAGTAGATGGATGCAATGGCTATGATAGGTGAGCAAGGTGAAAGATCCAAAGTGAAATATGATTCTTGTCCTATGAGGATGAATGTGGGAGAGGAGAATAGATTACACCCTTTAGTGGTTTCTGAGATAGGAATAGAGTATGCCCTTTAGTGGTTTCTGAGATAGGGAGTGTTATGAATGTTAGTTCAAGGAGAAATCAAGTAGAAGGATGGTTGAACACAAATCCAGAGTCACTAGATAATCAAAATAATGTTTAGGTAGGAAAATAATGTATGTGTATGTTTTAGGCAATGTGTGTGTAATCTAATGACTATGTATGTGTCATGTGACTCCTCGCACCCTAAATAAAATATTACATAGGTTGTTGTAAACATATACAAAATGTGTTGGATGCCGTTAGTTGAATGTTATCATGATTAAGTCTATATGGATACTTATGAATGTTATGGTTATGGTTATGCTTATGGTTATGGTTATGATTAGTGTGGTTATGGTTGTTGTAATCTCACTTAATGTAAAAAGAACTATTATTATTGTTGCAACACTAGATGGTAAAAGTCATGATGAAAACATCAACCAAGCACATTAAGATAAGAATAGGGCATGATGTTTTTTTTTTTTTGACAAGGACTGAAAATAGACTTGAATTGGGATCAGCTTAATGGATATAAGCCCTTCAAATGCTATGCATGAGCAGTCGTTAGTTGATAAAAATGGTTTCTTGATCACAAGGGCATCAAGTAAGCTCTAAATCCCTTGATTTATAGATAGTTTAAAGGTAATATGGGTGATAGGTGGTGTGAAGGGTAATGGGTGACATGTATGATAACCTCATGTGAATTAGTTTTCCCCTTTTATAGGTGGCCTAAGAATGGTAATAGACAAGTCCATATTATATGCTAGATGTAGACTGATCATTACAAGAAGTCTATATGTGAAAGTTGATTGTGGATTCCAATTTATTATGCTACTTGAGAGTTAATTGTGGCTTTAAATTTTATTTTGATAGTGGTTTTAGTGGGTATTTTGATTTATTGTTGTATATGGGAAGCTGATCGATGTGGAAAGCTTCCAAAAAATTGCTTTACTTTTGACAAAGTTAACTTAGCCATCCTTCAAGGGAGTGGTCTAAGCTTATTGGCTTTGTTTAATGTTCTTGATAGCTATCCTTCAAGGGAGCAGTCTGCCTTATATTTGGAAAATTTTATTTTCTGTTTGGGCAGCTATCCTTCAAGGGAAAAGTTTGCAATGCTTAAGATATTGACCCAAGTAGTATTTTGGTATTCAAATTATTTTTTTGATGTAATTTTTTTACACATGGACAACTCTAATTAGGTTTAGATGTTTACCTTTATGAGGGCAAAATTTTAACACAAGAAGGTTATTTATAAGTGAAAGGAGGCGGTTTGAGAGATAATAACCATGGTATTTCATCTTATTAGAGTCAAAAAGTATCCATGAGAACCATGTTATGGGTAGAGCCGTGCTACCCATATTTAGGATCAGGCTATGACTATGATGGTTGATCACATGGTTTTATGTTATAATTATTTTTTCTCAAAAGTAAAGGAGGAATATGGATGAAGGTTAAAATATCATAATCAAGGGATGAGCTTAAGTTAGACAAATAGGTGAGCTTGATCCTTATTTAACATAAGAATGGATGCAGATGTGAAGCATTGAGAGGTTCAAGTTTTGGTTTGCCTTCAAGAGAGGACAAATGATAAGCTCCTAATCCATACTTATGGGTAATGATGTCGGGTCCAAGCCAATTGAAAGAAAGCTTTCCTCATTTAATTTTCTCCATGTTGGTCACATGTTAGTTTTCATTTAGGATGAGGTCTCCATATTGAAGTCATGAGGTTTAAGGTAAGGTTGGTTAGGTTTGATAGACAAGGTTAATATCTAATGGTTTAATGGGAGAATTTGAATCCCAAATAGGTCAGGTGGTGTCCAAATGGGTTTCCCCAAATGGGTCTATACCACTTGGTTCAAGTTGGGTTGATGGATAGGTTTGGTTGATAGGGCGAGGAAAAAAATCTAAGGGTTAGTTCAGTTAATGGTTAAGTTATGGTTGAAGTTAATAAATGGTTAAAGCTTTATGGAAGGAAAGTTCCCATAGTTTATTCGTTGCATGGGTGGGAAAAATATCCCAAAGTGAAGCTGTTTGTGGTTGGGTTCAGTTAGAATGGTGAGGGTTTGAAAGGTATGTCCATGGAATAGACACTTTAGCCTTTCCCTTATCCTTTTGGTGGACTCAAGAGTGGGTAACCCTATGGATGATGTGGATAAAAGGAAGTGTTGGTTTATCTTGCTACTTTGGTTCCTCCTGAATCTTAGGTGAGAATGGGGGAATAGGCAAGTGTTAGGTAGGTTTGGTTGATGGTTAGATTGGTAATGGGCTCAAAGGAGGTTCATTTGATAACATATTATACTTGTCATAAAAATGGTGGATAATGGTTTTAAGAGCCTTTCATTACTCTATATCATGGCCAAGTATCTTATGGTAAGAGCACACATGGTGGTCATTGTACCATGATGATTTTGGGCATGAAGGGTAAAAAATTTTGATAGGGTCAAAAGGTTTGATAGGTGTTAAAGTTAAGGAAGAGGTTTACAACAACCTTTATAAAATGGTTGAATAAGATTCATGCAATGGTGTTGGAGGTGATAGGTTTTTAGTTTTGGGAGCCTTCCTAAAATTAGTTTTTACTATGAAAGTTATGTATGGTGGGGTAGTTTTGGTTTGTTGGTTAGGTTGGGATGGTTGGTTAAGGGAGGTTTATTTGATAACAAATTATCCTCATATAAGTTGTGGATGAGTGCTTGGAAATATTTTCAATTCTTTGTGTCATGTCCAAGTTGTTAAGTTGTGGAGCTAAAAGCTTCACTATTATGCAAATGTGGAGGTTGCTGGGCTTAGCCAGTAACCGGCATCGGCAGTATCACCGACATTGGTCAGGCATGGATCAGATCCGACTGACATCGATCAGGGATCAGCCAACATCGGTCATAAGCAAATCGATAGCGGTTGGCGTCGATCACCTGTGTGTGTGCGTTTGCATGCATTTCTAGAATTAGATTTGTTCTAATTTTAGGAGGACAGAGTGTTTGCATGTAAAGACTAATTTTAGTCTTGAGTTTGTGTTTCTAATTATTGTATGACTTGGATCCTATTTAAGAGACCCATGGGGCATGTATTGTAAGCAAGCAAGGAAGCAAGGTCAATTAGATCTGCAAGGTGCAAGATCAAGAAGATTAGCTGAAGCAAGGGAATAACAACTCGGTTATTGAGTTGATTGTAATTGATTGAGAGAGAGAACTCTTGAGAGAAATATTGTACACCCAAGAGGTGTGGGAAGAGTGAGATTTCTTCATTGTATTCTGGAAGAGTTTAATACAAGATTGGTTGTTTCTTGTATCTCCTGTTATTTGTTGTTTTTGATTTCTAGTTACTTATTACTTTTGGTTCAATTCCATGTTTAGTTGCTTATACAAAAGTAATCAATTGTACTCCAAGTTCCTAACAACTGGTATCAGAGCTAGGATCACTAACAAGTGGTAGAGCAGGTTAGTGTTTGTTGATTACAGGTTCACTCACAGGGGTTTTTGTTTGAGTGGGAGCAAAGCAATGGTAGAAGAAAGTAAACTAAGAATGGAAAAATTAAATGGCAAGAATTATCAATTATGGAGGATGCAGATAGAAGATTATCTATATCAGAAAGATCTACTTTTACTGTTGGGTGGGGTTTCAAGTAAGCCCACATATATGCAAGATGAAGAATGGAATGTTCTTGATAGAAAAGCTCTTGGATCTATAAGGTTGAGCCTGGCATCTTTTGTGATTTCTAATTTATCACAGGCAAAGACAATGGTAGAGTTAATGGATACTCTAGAAAACTTATATGAAAAACCCTCAGCTTCGAATAAGGTATATCTTATGAAGCAATTATTTAATTTGCAAATGCAGGAAGGTGGATCTATATATAGTCATCTTAATGATTTTCATGAAATTGTAAATCAATTAAATTCAGTCAAAATAGTTTTTGATGATGAAATTAAGGCTTTCATAATCTTATGCTCCTTACCTGAAAGCTGGCATAGCTTGGTAATGGCAGTTAGCAATACTGCATCTACTTCAAATATCTTGAAAGTTGATGATGTTGTTAGTGTAATCTTGAATGAAGAAATTTGCAGGAAAAGCACAGGGGAAACATCAGGTAATGCTTTAAGTATTGAAAGTAGGGGAAAGTAAAGAGAGAAGGGCAAGCAAAGGAAATCAAGGTCAAAGATGGGAAGGAGATCCAAATCTAGAAATGGAGGTATAATCTGCTGGAATTGTGGAAAAAAAGGGCATGCAAAGAAAGACTGTTGATTGAAGGATAACAAAGAAAATCAGCAAGAAGGTAATAAGGAAGCAAATGTTGTAGGTATTGTTGCACAGGATGCTCTTATATTTTCTTTAGATAGTCAAGTAGAATCATGGGTTTTAGATTTTGGTGCTTCTTTCCATGCAACCCCAAATAGAGAATTTTTCAATGATTATGTCCATGGAGATTTTGGAAAAGTTTATTTAGGGGATGGTGAGCCTTGTCAAATTGTTGGCAAAGGAAAAGTGCAGCTAAAATTGTAGAATGGAAACACATTGGTGTTGAAAGATGTCATGCATGTACCCATCTTGAAAAGGAATCTGATTTCTATAGGAAAGTTGGGTGATGAGGGTTGCACAGTAACTCTCACAGTAGAATGTTGGAAAGTTTCCAAGGGTGCACTTGTATTAGCAAGAGGTAAGAGAGTAGGTACACTTTATCTATCTACTTGTGTTACTGATTATTCTCCTTCTATTTTATCTACTTCAGATGTAGATGCAAAGATGTGGAACTATAGGCTTGGTCACATAAGTGAGAAGGGAATGAATGTTTTTAATTCAAAAGGTAATCTTTCAGATTTGAAAAGCATAGATCTAGATTTTTGTGAGCACTGTATTTTTGGGAAACAAAAGAAAGTAAGGTTTCTTGAAACTGGGTCAACAAAGAAGAAGCACAAGTTGGAGCTTGTTCACACAGACGTGTGGGGACCATCTCAGGTAGCTTCTATTAGAGGATCACAGTATTATGTTTCTTTCATTGATGATGCTACAAGAAAGGTATGGGTTTATTGCATAAAGAGGAAATCTAATGTTTTTGACACATTTAAGAAATGGAAAGCTTTGGTTGAGAATGAAATAGGTTTGAGATTGAAGTGCCTTAGATCTAACAATGGTGGTGAGTACTATAGCAATAAATTCAATAGTTACTATTCTATGAGTGTAATACGTAGGGAAAGGATAGTTCCAATGACACCTCAACAAAATGGAGTTGCTGAAAGGATGAATAGAACAATAATGGAGCGCGAACAGAGTATGAGGTTGCATGTTGGTTTGCCCTTAAAGTTTTGAGCAAAAGCTGTAGATATTGTAGTTCACCTGATTAACAGAGGACCTTCTACTACTCTAGATGGTGGAATTCTAGAAGAGGCTTGGATAGGTAAAAAGGTAGATCTTTCATTTCTCAGAGTTTTTGGTTTTGAAGCTTTTGTGCAAGTTGATAAAGAAAATAGAAAGAAGCTGGATGTTAAATCTATGCGGTACACTTTCATTGGTTATGGCTTTGGAGATTTCAGATTTTGGTTGTGTAATTTAGAAACTAACAAAATTATTAGAAGCCATGATGTAGTTTTCAATGAGAAGGTGATGTACAGTGATCAGCTCAAGAGGCTGAATAATTCTGAGCAGGGCAATCTTGATTTGGATGAGGTAATGATCGAAAATGAGCTCGCGGGTAAAAATCATCACTCACAAAAAAACACAGAGACTGACATCGGTCAAGTAACTAACATCGATGGTCAAGCAAGAACTGATGTCGGTCAGACAGTAACCGATGTCAGTCAGGTGGAATTGATGTCAATCAGGTGCAGACTAAGAGTTGACTAGGATTAGTCACTGACAGAGAATTCGGGTGGACAACAAGCTATAAATGAGTCTCAAATGCCCATAAGGAGGACTGAAAGGGTAAGTAAACCTCCAATTCGTTATTCCCCTCTTTATACTATGTGTTGCTCATTGATGGTGGAGAACCAGACAATTTTGATGAGGTAATGCATGTAGAATCCAAGAAACAGTGGGAGCATGGCATGAATGAGGAAATTGATTCCTTGGAAAAGAACCAAATGTGGGATTTGGTTGAGTTGCCAGCCAAAAAGAAAGCACTAAAAAACAAATGGGTATACAGGTTAAAGGAAGGAGAGAATGGACAAATGAGACATAAGGCTAGGTTGGTAGTAAAGGGATTTGCACAGAAACTAGGTATTGACTTTGGTGAAATATTTTCTCATGTAGTAAAGATGACTTCTATTCGGACTGTATTGTCTTTAGTTGCTATTGAGGATTTGCATCTTGAGTAGCTTGATGTTAAGACAACATTTCTTCATGGAGATTTGGATGAAGAGATATATATGGATCATCTGGAAGGTTTTGAGGTCAAAGGTAGGGAGAAACTTGTGTGCAGGTTGAAGAAAAGCTTATATGGTCTTAAGCAAGCTCCAAGATAGTGGTATTTAAGGTTTGATAGGTTTATGACAGAGCATGGCTTTAGTAAATGTCAATCTAACCATTGTGTATATTTTACCAGATTGGATAATGGTAATTATATTATCTTGTTACTTTATGTAAATGATATGCTTGTTGTAGGTTCATACATGCAGGTAATTACTGAGCTAAAGGTAAAATTAGTTCACACATTTTCCATGAAGGATTTAAGAGTGGCAAAGAAAATCCTTGGCATGAGTATTAAGAGAGACAGGAAAAATCATAGTTTGATTTTGTCTCAAGAGGATTATGTGAATAAGGTGTTGGAGAGATTCTATATGCAAGATGCAAAACCGGTAAGCACACCTATGGCTGGACACTTCAAGTTGAGCAAAGAATAGTGTCCTAAATCACATGATGAGGTTGAGTACATGAGCAAAGTTCCATATGCTTCAGCAGTTGGGAGCTTAATGTATGCAATGGTATGTACTAGACCTGATATTGCTCAAGTAGTGGGAGTTGTCAGCAAGTTTATGGCCAATCCAGGAAAGGAACACTGGAAAGCAGTTCAGTGGATTCTCAGATATCTGAGAGGGACCAGCAGCAGGTATTTATGCTATGCAGGGTCAAACACTTCTCTACATGGGTATGTAGATTCGGATATGGCAGGTGACTTGGATGATAGGGGAAGCACCACAAGATATGTGCTCACTATTGGTGGAACGGTGGTTAGCTGGATTTCAGAGTTGTAGAAGGTTGTTGCAGTCACAGAGGCTAGCAAGGAAAAGATCCATACAGATAAGAACCCTACAAGATATTTTAACAAAGCCAGTAAGAAAGGAGAAGTTGAATCTTCATTCAACTTTTGTTGGTCTTCAAGATTGAACTTGAAGAGGGAGAAACAAGCCAGAGAAACAAGATAGAGGATGTTGATGTAAAGGTACAGGTGCAGCTATTTATCTCCAAGTGGGAGATCCTTAAGTTGTGCAGCTAAAAGCTTCATTATTATGCAAATGTGGAGGTTGTTAGGCTTAGCTAGTAACTGGAATCGGTAGTATCACTGACATCGGTCAGGCATGGATCAAATTCAACCAACATTGGTCAGGGATTGGTTGATGTCGGTCATATGCAGACCGACAGCGACCGGCATCGGTCACCTGTGTGTGCGTTTGCATGTGTTTCCAGAATTAGATTTGTTCTAATTTTAGGAGGACAGAGTGTTTGCATGTAAAGACTAATTTTAGTCTTGAGTCTATGTTTATAATTATTATATGCCTTGGATCCTATTTAAGAGACCCATGAGGCATGTATTGTAAGCAAGCAAGTAAGCAAGGTTAATTAGATCTACAAGGTGCAAGATCAAGAAGATTAGCTGAAGCAAGGGAATAAAAACTCGGTTATTGAGTTGATTGTAATTGATTGAGAGAGAGAACTCTTGAGAGATATATTGTACACCCAAGAGGTGTGGGAAGAGTGAGATTTCTTCATTGTATACTGGAAGAGTTTAATACAAGATTGGTTGTTTCTTGTATCTCCTATTATTTGTTGTTTCTAATTTCTAGTTACTCCAAGTTCCTAACACAAGTGTCCTAAGGTATGCACAGACTAAGTTGGCATCAAACCATTTTGGTTAAGGATGTGAAGGGTCAAAATTTTTGACAGCTTGGAAATGTTCGAGAGGTGGTAAGGTTAATGAGGAGGTTTGCAACAAGATTTGTAAATTTTTTGAATAGGATTCAAGTAAAGGAATTAGGGGTGATAGATTTTTGGGCTTTGGAGTTGGAACCTTATTAATATTAGGCTTCACCATAAAATTTGTTGGTTGTGGAATGGTTTTAGTATATTGGTTAGGTTTGGGTTGTTTGGTTGGTTTAGAAGTAGAAGATTTAAGAGAAGAGGGGGCATGGGTCTATTTCAAGATGGTTAAATATATTTCACCCATTTAATAGGTTTAGTAAAAAAATTATTTGATATACTTTATAGAGTTAGGTCCAATTTCAAAGATTGGTGAGCTATGCTAGGAATAGTAAGTATTCTTGGATTCTTGATGGGTTTGGTCAAAGAGGTGTAAGGATATTTAATAGTTTTAGAGGGTAGTGGTTTGGATGGTTCCCCACATAGTCAACTCCAAAAACACACAGTCAACTATAGTCACATATAGATATGCATATGTTAGATGGTGGAGCCTGATCTTATTTTAATGCCTAGTTCATGATAAGGGTGTGGGGGGGGGGAGAAATTCCCCCTACTATGGTTGATATGGGGGTTTAGGGGGGCACAAACTTTTGTGAAAAATACATTATAAAATGTTTTAATTTCATAGTTATTCTGGACCATAGATCTAACGATAGAAATTAAGTTAGTGCATTTTTGCCCTAATTTATAACCCTCATTTGATATGAAGGCATTATAATCATATAGAATGGTGTGAGAGTGAAGAGGATATTGTAGTGGATGTATTTAAATTTTTTCCATTCATTTTTTTGGACTAAATAATAAGGACTGGTAGTTTCTATGTAGACGTATCCCATATTGGGTGAACCACATAGAATTTGTCTTTATTCTATTGTGTTTTATGAATTTTAATTCTATCTTTATTTCATTATTATTTCTCTACATTTTATAGTCCTAATAGAATAAGTGACTCAAATATTATCTCAAACTTGACACAATGGGTTTGTGTATGATTTGAAGTATAGGTGGAAGTCAAGGTTTCAAGTCATTTGAGACCAAAAGAGACCTAAATGGAGTAAAGGACTAAAATAGGGGTTATGACTTAGTAGTGATAAAGGTTTTCCCAAAACCTGAATAGTGGTGTGTGGTTTTTGAAGGATAGAATGAGTTTAAAAGTTCTTAAACCATCTGATACCAAAATATTTTTAATCCTATATCAAAGGAATGATAAAATAAGGGTCTCTAAAGGACCCAAGTATACACACAGTTCTACCTAAGGCTTAAAAGAAGCCTATACTTGTATGGAGAAGTTAAAGGATATTAAAATTCTTTGAGGGTAATTAGATTTTTTTAATATGATCTCAAAATGATGACATTGTCTCATCATAACCCTCAGATCCATCAATAAAAGGAACATAGTCATGATAACCCTACATATATAGTCCAAAGCAAGACATAGGCCTATGGTCTCATGAGAGTGTAATTATTTGAAGAGTTAAAATATATTAAGAGGATATAAAGGAGATATAAGGTTAATTATAAATTTAATAGTGTTCCATCAAGAACTCAAACTCAATCAACAAGATAAAAAAAGCAGTTAATCCATGTTTCAACCCTGTATAGTCCTAAAATGACATACACAACCTACTAGGCAATATAAAGAGATGAAGATCAGTTGAGATGGGTTGAGCCTTGGAAAACCTTGAGGAGATATTTAATAACTTTTATTGACATTATATGAAGTCACATGTATCTAATAATGAATGAAAGAGGAGAATATAGTGAACTAGGGTATGACAATCAATTTGGCACAAGAACCCTAAACTAGATCCATTGAAGATATAGGGATATTTGATGAAATAACTTGGTTGGAAACCTATTGAAAGTTATCAATTAACACATCATAAACCTCATTAATTTAACTATATTCCAAATCAAACCCAAAACATGTACCAACAAAATTCATTTTCTCTTAGACCTCATAGAATGTTCATTTTCAATCGATAGGTCATCTTGCTTTGATTGGTATGGTCAAGAGGATTTTCATGGGAGCTTGTGATCATATGTGAATTTATCCACCATAATTAAATTCATTTTTTTTAAATTGGTTGTATTATTCATATTTCAAACTTTATGAATCATCGCTAAGAGTTCAAAGTACATTCAAGCCACATAGGAGAGTCATAATGACCAATCTGTAGAGATAACCCTCAAAATCACATATTATGACATGTTTTGATCTTAAAACCTCTTTTATTTTGTTTATGACTCAAATTATGTTTTTCACATGTAATTCACTTATATGAACTACTGTACAGACTACTTAGAATACCCTATTTTTGCATGTTTTTATATTTTATAGGTGTTCTAAGAAGAAGAGATTCCTAATCATTGGAGGAGGTAATATGGGAATTATTTCATATAATAAAATAAATAAATTTTATTATTAACTATATTTTAGTAGGATATATTCAATCTAATTTATTTAACAAACTCTATTTTATAAGGCAGTCCAAACAGGGTTATGAAGGGCTTGTTTTTTGCCATTTCATGGTTTGGCTATAAGCACATTGTTTCAAAAGCCCAAACTTGGAATTGAGATTTTTTTTTTCATGGGTAAATTCAATCATATACTTACCAAAGGTTTCACAAGTTTAGGAGGGGTTTAGATCTAGAATTCACTTTTTAGGGATAGAGGCCTAATTGGCAGAAGAGATAGGTAGAAATATTAGACTTCCACTTGGCTTCAGCACATGAAATTTGACATGGAACTGTAATAGGATATAGGGTCATATAATATTCCTTTATTTTGTTAATATAATCCATAAAACTCCCACACAAGGAAAAAATATAAAAAAAGGCTACAAGGAATGAGGCCTAATTGAGGCTTTTGGTAGAGAGTGACCTATTGGGGTTAGTTTGAGGACTTAAAATGGATTTTTTTAGGTCAAATATTATATCAATAGGCCATACATTTATTTTGGATGATATTTATAATTTTAAACCAATTTTTGAGAGTTGTGTACAAAATAGGCCTAAGGAGATGAAGAGCCCTCTAGAGACCTTGCAAGAGAAAGAGGTGATGTGTCAAGGAGAACCTAATGGGGTTATTTGAAAGGTGTTAAGAATAATAATAAAATGTAGTAGAAACTGATCTGACCACAAATAAGGCTACTTATCCTTCAACATGTCAAGAAGAAGGAGAGTTTCAAGAGGCTAGTCAAGGTGTCAAGCATACATTTCAACCTCCCATGCCACTTGGAGAGATGGAGCATCTGAAGAGGAGATACACATGGATTTGGAATATTTTAAAGATATCTCCCTAAATATTCATGTTATTTTAACTTAAATTACACTTGTCTATCTTCTCTCTCTTGCACACTTCTTCTCTTCTCCCACACTTGTGATATATGTTGAGCCACTATGGCTTATAAATGTATCCTCCACCTGAGTATGGAAAAGTCCTCATTTTCAGCCTTGAATTAATAAAGAATGATTTTTTTTACCTTTTCCATGAGTTTTTTTCAATTTGTATGTTAATTTATTTTATCTTGTTAAGTAATAGCTTCTCTTCCTTAGCATGTTGTCCTTTCTTGCATCTATATTCAATTTTGAAACTTTTTATAGGTCTCTTGAAGTGTTCTAATGTATTTTTCATGATTTTAGTGAGTTTTATCTAATATTTTCATGATATGATCTTTTTTTTATTCCTCCTAGCTTAGGTTAGCTTCACAAACCTCCATGAGAAATAATAATGCAGCCAAGGTAGTTTTGGAGTAGTGTCATATGTAGATTAGGCTTGTTTTTGAAGTGTACTTGCAGTTGGTTGGTAGTGTTTAGATTGAAATTGGTGAATCACATTTTTAGGTTAGATTTATTCCATTTTCTCTCTATCTCTTTTCATCCAAACAAGCAAGTAATATAGATGATAAGCTATCAAAGATAAATGTAGGAATCTAGTCCTTCAATCTAGAGGTTTACCTCTACTATAGGCAACCTACAGGCTTAAATGTAATATAATGTTTCACTCAATTTATATGAGGCTTGAACAACCTCTCCAAGGGTGAAAAATTGAGTGACAACAATCACTATGAAGGTGGCTAACTAGGGTTTTTCCATTTCACAAGGAATGACATACCATGACCTAGATTTGAATGTACTAGAGTGAAGATGAAGCAAAACCCATAAGAATCCAAGTGGTCACATCCTTTTCTAGTAGGTATTTCATACAAGACACTTTAATCAAACCTAGATAATAGTGTTAATGTAACCATCCCAAGCTGATGTTATTATCCAGAGTGCTAGAAGTGTTAGATCTAAAATCTAGCAACTATTCTAGTATTTCTTTCCAACCTACTTTCTACCTATTCTAGATTCAAAAATATATTAGCATCATAAAAAATCTAATTAAATCACATATTTTTCATTCATATATCTATCATAGTTGTACTTTCCATATTTATACTATCTCAGCATAATAAATTTAGTGTATGCTTATATCTAAGTTTAGTATCTAATTGGTCTACTATACATCTGATTATCACCCTTGTCCCATTTAATTTCTATCTACCCCTTTAATTAAAATATATGTTTAACAATAATATCACCTTATATTAACATTTTAAGATTAAACACATCTATTGATCCAAATATTGGGGATACTACATATACCTCTCAAGCATCACTTCTATTATCATTCCCCTTAAGCACACCATTGATTCTTACATCTAGTAGGGGGGCATGGGATATGTCTTAAATCCATTCTTATCTAATTACAAAACACATATTACTACATTCTCCATATAAAAATTAATGTTTTAACTCAATTACCAATTCTAATGCCTACATCAAAAAAAACATTGTTTGCATCTCCTTTGGTGACTTCCCAAATATCAAATCTTAATGGGTCTATTGTGCAAAATATCCTATAAATTATTTAAACTTTGGAATATAAGGTTATATATATTGATTAAAATTACTTCAAAATAAAATCATGCTATTAATTCACAATAAGTATTGCATAATCCTCTTACACTCGAGATATCTTTGCACCCTTTGCTAACTCATTTTGTAGCACCCAAGTTCACACTTTATGATGACAAGGGTGAACTTGAGAAACATATTTGATATTTCTATGCATAATATCGTTATTATGCTTCCAATGATAAAAATTTTACAAAATTACTTCCAATAATCCCAAATGACTATGTTTTAATATGATTCTATGATCAACCAGTACGATTAGTGAAAGTATTCAAACCTTTATGGGATCAATTTATAGAATGTTTATCTATCAACATTAACAAAAATATGTCATGATCATAAATTACAAATATAAATCAAGGAACCATTGAGCCCATCAATGAATATGTTTTGAGGTATAATATGATGTTGGCCAAAATGACAAATCAAATGGAAGATAACTAGCTTTAAGATATCTTTAAGCAAATTTTACTTACCTCGCTACATTAGTCTATTATCTTGAATAAGTTTACAAATTTTGATGACTTATGCCATATTTTAAAAGATATATAAATGAAAACTATTTCATTGAACAATATTAAATATGTATCAAACACACCAAATACATCTACTACTAAGTTGCATATCAAACCAAACTATAAGGTAAAACTTATAGTCACTAAGATGGAATCAACAAAAATAATAAATACAATGTCATAATAACCTAATCATCTCATATTATCCAATACACCTAAAATACAATTTACATGATTACCTAAGTCTCCATCTAGTGTAGAGTCATCTCATATCTCTCCCTTCTCCTTTAGAGGTTGATATGAGCCAACCTCTACCAAAAAGATATGATAAAAATGTTTATTATGAATATCAACAATATGCGAAGAATTATAAAAACATTTGTTATAATTTTAATCACAATATAAAAGACATAATTGATAGTGAAAATATCACATTTGATGATTTGCTAAAGGATTTAGGATCATAACATGGTGACCATCAAAACCAAAAAATATTCAACTATCCATTACAAGATCATTCTAAAGAAGAACTAAAAGTAAAAATTACATATAATTCACATCTTCCTCCATAATATTATGGGCACTCATTAGATGAGATTATTAGCACCCAATAGATGGTATTATTGGCACACTTACACATGAGATATCTCATATGGTTTAGAGGCCTTCTATTACATTTGATGATAGTGAAATTGTGGATGATGACTTAGATCTCCACTCATTATTTATTAGAGCACACATTAATCATTAACTTATACATGATGTTATGGTTGACAATGGTTATAGTGATAATTTATATACCATGACATTACTCACATTTTTTAAATATACACATGATGATTTATACCTTTTAACCAAGATAATCAAAGCATTTGATGGGAAAGCACAAGAGGTTTTAGGTGAGATTGATTTACACATACAGGTTGGTCCAACACATGTGACCACAATGTATTTAGTTATACCACTTACATGATTTTTTTATGTGCTATGGGAAGACTTTGGATTCATAATTTCCATGTAGTGACTTTAATAGTGCATAGATGTCTTAATTATATTCATGTCAACATGGTAGTCATAGTTTCAAGGATTCAGTATGAAGATCCTCTACAACAAGAATATTTTATTCCAATAAAGCTAATTATACAAACTATTAAGGTTAATCATGATAAAAATGGTAATAAAAATTCAATACCCTTTCTTAGGTGACTAATACGAGAGAGGTAGTTGTATTAGAGATACATACTGGAATCCACTGATCCATTATGACCCAGTCAGTTGTTGAGAGTAGATCAACATGTTTTAAAGAGGATACAAATAAAAATAATTATAGATGCACCTAAAAGGTCACATAGCACTACGTATTGTGTTTCAAGAATCCCTGTATATTTTACTACTACTTCATGACCATAGAGTCCTATTAGGCATAGGAAAAGTATTACAAATTATTTAGTTATATATTTGGCACATACACATGATCCTTAGTAGCATGACTAGTTTTTTGTACCCCATATTGAACCTAGATCATGCTATGGGAATCCTTTATATGGGATCATTGGCTAGCCTTCTCATTCCTAAATCTAAAAATTCAAAAAAAAATCAAGAAAATATAAAAGCATTTAAACAAAGAAAAAATGTAAAAATACCTAGCATTTACATGTTTACTAGATTTTACATATGTTTTTTACTTGATGTTAGTATATTATATATCATTTCATTTCTATACACATGTGTTTCATGGGTACTTGAGTGTGATACAGGCATACACTGAATCCATGATAAATGAGCATACATATGTTTGACCTTTCCTCCACCCACATGACACTACATGGGGGGAATTTTCTTCTATTTAACTTGATTGATATAGGTTTTATTATTTTATGATCACTTTAAATTATCATGTTGAATTTATATACTAATTCTAACACATGTCTATACTCATGCTTTCATCTTACACAATGTGTTAGATGTGTTATGCTACAATACATTTTTATAACACATGTATGTAGGGACTAGTATAATATGATTATGCTAGTTAATCATATTTCACCTATTCATATTCTCACATAGCTTACTTGAGTATACTTATTATTTGATACTTTGTCTCAATTATGGAACATTTGAACATGTTCCTTATTTTTTGGCCATAATGTTTTGAGTGTTGTTTCTTTGGTGTTTGTAAATCTGAATATGCCCTCCCCTTAAGTGTTTGGAATTTTAACATGCCCATTATTTTTAGTCTACTTAGACCCATTTTATGTGGCATTGAGTTCTTGTGTGTCTGCTTGATTATTTTCTAAGCTTATGCATGTGACTTATAGACATTGCCATTATCCATATCATGTATCTTAGGGGTTTTTTTCATTAGATATTGTGAGCTTCATTGGTATATGTAATTATATATGGTACCATTATACGCTTATTTAATACATGATTGATATAAATATGACATGGTTATCTTATCCTTTTGAGATAAGGTCACTACCAGGTTGCATTCTCCTCACCTCAAAAGGGGGGCATATCACTAGGGGCATGTTATTGATACATGAATCTACACACATAATTAGCATAATTTAATATAGTTTAAATGATTCATATATATAATTGGGTCAAAATATTATGCTTTTGACATTGATTTTATATATTTGAGACAAAAAAATAGATTTATGATAGATATTATAAATAATTTACAAAGCAAATGTTAAATTTTAATAGATACTTCAGCTTGAGACACATTAGAGGTGCATATGCCATGAAAATGTACCAAATCATAAATACATACTTATAATATATACACATTTATATACCAACCTTACCAAGATGTATTGATTGAGCATTATCTATCTACAATAATTAGCTTCCTTGTGTAGTGCGGCTTAGACTCAGCACCCTCACTGACCTTGGCACTCCTTCCCACTTTTAGGTTGAGATGGTTACACCATTTGTCCTAGGTGAGATTGGCTAGATTGGATAGATTATATATACACTTGAGTTATGTGATTGAGATTCAATGATCTCAACGGCCTTGGTAAAACCCACCCTCGATTATATTGGAGGCATGATCTCTCTCCAATTATCCTCTTCACATATCAAAGGTTTGATTGTGAAAATCTCTCTCTTTAATGCTTCAGCAAAGAAGTGTCATTATCAAATAAAACTAACAAGGGGCAATGTGGTTACATCAACACACATGTTTAATCTTTACTTTCTCTCTTTTCTTATGATTATTCACTTTCAAATTATATGCACTAGTTACATGATAACTTGCTCTTGGTTATAGTTAATACACAAACAACAAATTCAAATAGGGATCAAAAAATATAAGGCATGTTGCACACACCAACACATTTCATTCCTTTAAACTAGTAATTTTATCCTTAAACATTACTATATTAAAGTGGGGAAATATAGATACTAAAATCTGATTATATATGATAAACTAGTCTTTTACACTTCACAAATATCACTCATGGCTCAAGCCTTCAATCCATGACCTTTTCGCTACCAAAATTCTCACATTTGCTATCTCATTATACCTAAATGCTTATCCTATAGTCTAACCTGATATTCATATTACCTAGATCATTATATCCCAAAGTCTACATAAAACCTAATTTATAACATACTCTAGCAATTACATATCTTCAATAACTTTTTGTCCTCTTGGACACTACCTTCTAGACTAGAACACTAGTTTCTGAATCTTACAGACAATCAAATTTACAAATATTTTGACATGTATGGATTGGATTATTTATCTTAATTATCACTCCCATGAGATCATTTCAAAATATGTTGTATAAATACAAAACAAAATGTCATTGATTATCTTGTAGCGATTACCAAGAAAACACATATCAAGCTCACTTAATCATTTTCACAATTGAATTCTACTACAATGTTTTTTCCTATTTCCAAATTAAGTCATAGGAATAATATTATTAGAGGTATAAATAAATCAAATATAATATCATGAGAAATATTTTTCAAGTTATAAGTTATATCACTACATACACTCCCGTATACCATATTACAAATTTGTTCACACACAAGCCCACATAAGGGGGTAACTACAACAGTCAGAGGCCATCTTCAGATTATATGTCTATGTAGGTAGAATTCATTGATATAGTGGTATTTGAGTTTAGGTCAAATTCACTTGAGCCCACTAACCCCCATTTTTTAAGATGCCATGCCCAAGTTGGAGGACCTAGGATTTTGAGCAAAAGATTGATATCCAAAACATATGTGCAAGGTGACAGTGAACCCTAACAGTCTCAATTAGTATATATAGAAAAGTACCATTATTTTATACCAAATAGAAGTTTTAGATTCAATGAAAAAGTATGGATGATAGTGTTTTTGATCATAGGAATCAAATAAGGTAGGTTAGATCAAGTGTTAGTTCAAGCAACAAAATTCAAATAAACACACTAACACTAACACTTATAATCCTATATCTTAGCGGTGAGATTAATGAACAAAACTAAATGAAAATCATGATAAAAATAAAAAGATATACAATCTCTTACCTTCCTTAAGAGATCCAAATGTTTTGTTAAGTAGCTTGCTTGGTTTGTGCTAAAAGAATCTTTGGCAATGGAATTTGTGTAGCTCCCTTTCTCTTTGGCACCATTATGGCTTGTGTTATGGCCTAGTGTGGCTTGCCTCAATATTTTGGAATTATAATTTTATTGATATGAATCTCATGCAACAAAACCTGTATTATAACTCTACAATTTCCAAGATTCTAAATTCAATAGGCAATGGATTGTATTTATAGCATATGTATCTAACCCCAACCCAAGGTGAGTCAAAGTGGAGTTGAGGCTTGGAATGAGTTCAAACCTAACCTAAGTAAGTCAAATATAACCCCATTAGAGTTAATAGTTTTCAACTAATCATGATTTTTAATGAATAGGCATGGGTATCCAAAATGAGATATTTTCCAAAGGCTTGACAACTTGCAAAGGTAATCATGAAAAGCTAGGATATTTCATGTTTTTTAATTTCCTTTTTTATTTATTCATTAATTTCACATGGATAATTCAAATAGGCTCTTAATTTTTTTTAGCTTGTTAATTAATTCTGATTAGCCATTGTAATATCCCCTCCAAAACAGGAAATATAGCAACACAAAAAAATCTGAACAAGATATAACTTCTGTGGAATAAATTCAGAATGATCACAATAATATAGTCTCTTAATAACAAATTACAGATTGTATCACTTGTCCTTCTAAACTATTACAATTGCAGTCCTTTCTCATGCATATAAATATGAAATACAGTCTTAAAAACCCTGGCTTATCAAAACTGGAAGTGAAAATTGAATTCTGGAAGGTCTCGAACCTTCTGTGTCGACACACAGTCGCCGTCGTCGGTCGATATCTCGCCGACGTCAGTCTCTGTCGGTTGTTTCTGCCGACGTCGGTCTTCAGTCGACCGATGTCAGTCACTAAAAACCCTCTGTCTGCTGAGGTCGGTTCTTGAGCTGATCTGTACGGACCTGTACGGATTTTGTACGGCTGCCAATTAAGCACAACTTCCCTGTTTCAACCCCTGATCTAGAAATATACTTTTCTAGCACAGAAGATCTCTAGCTGTATAATTTATTGAATCACAACAAGAATAAATAAATACCTGGATTATCCGTAATAACTTCTGTGTGAAGTTATCTCTTAAACCTGAAATTCTGTGATAACTTCTGGATGAAGCTATCTCACACTTTGGCAATAGATCAGCTGATATTCCATAGCCTCTTAATTGCACACACTGAAGAGGGAACGTTCTCCAATGTAAATGGAATCCTTGAACCCTAGGCTCAGTCTTCACAGAAGAAATTCTCAAAATCAATATCAATAATCAATAGCATAATCAACAATGGCCTCCATGAGAAACCCTTATACCCTCAAAAAGATATGCTTGCCCTAATTAGGGTTTCTAATTAAAAATAGGCTAAATAATTAATATTTGATTAAATCAATCAAATATTAATATCTCCCTCAGTACATGTCGGATCGACGAACCGATCGAAGCTAGTGAATCAGGGAGTGATTCCGCACATAACCATACCATAATAAAGGTGCTCCGCTGCATATCAAATATCCCTAAAAAGTAGGAGCCCTAGCCAAATATGTCTAAAATAACCTGAATGAGAATCAAATGTAGAAATCCTGTGAATCAAAGTCAAGCCAAGCTCCATTATGACCCTCTATCCATCCTATTAGCCTACGAAGGTCGCATAATAGGCTAACCATGAACTCAGAACATGTCAATTAAAAAGGGGACATGACAGCCATTTAGCTCTTTCAAGATTTGATATTTGTTCATATGCCCCATTTAATAGGTTCACAGGTCTAATTATTTATTGTGATGTTGTAGGATGATTAGGGATGAAGCTATGAGAGGTTATGATTGTATACGATAGGATACCCTAATTAGGGATGTCTCAACATGATTATGAGCTTTGAAAAATGATTCATAAGCAAATTTAAGGTGTTTAGTTATTCCTAAGTTTAGTTTGTAATGGTTGGTAGGAATCAGTCTAAAGTCCGATCGAAAGCTAGTTATGGACAGTTTTAAGTGTCTACCATTTGACCTTGTTTGGGAAGATGTTTCAAGTTGTAGGAATAGTAATATATTCTTAAATAATGAAATAGGTTGAAGAGAATAATTGCTGAATAAGAATCTCCAAACAACATTTGAGAAGCCTATAATGATGCCCCCTCGAGGGAATAGCCCACATACATTTGATGGACGGTCCATCGAAAAGAAGTAAGAAGAAGAATAAAATTAACCCATGTGTGATATTAATCCAATTGATAAAATGCTTTCAAGCATTAATTTAAAAAGTATTGATTTTCCCAAAGGTAGTTATAATCAAAAACAAAGGTTGAGACATTAATTTTCCCAAAGGTGATTGTAATTAGTGGCACATGCATATGCCATTGTTAGGGTTGATGAGTCAAAATAATGATTTTCCCATAGGCAATTATAATCATTAAGATGACTTATAATAAAATAATTATTTATTATGACCTAGTAATGTATATTTTCAAGCATAACTCAAGGATATAACCTATTGTACAGATTAAATATGAATGGGATCAAACATATATGTGATGTTCTAATGACTGAAGAAGCTACAAATAACTAAGCATATAAGGATGTACAAAGTGATGAAAGAGATGAATAGAAGAATAAGAATTGATCAATAGAAATGATTTATTTATACCTACCAATGTGAATATGTTCATCCTTATTATCATTGATATAACTAAAATGGTCAACGAGTTTATTTAATCAAAGAGGGTGGGAGGATTTTCCAAGGTTACTAAGGAGAAATCTATGGCTCTATTGATTATAAGACTTCTTGAGCTGATTTTAGTTGTAGCACTTGATGGTATGCCTCATGATAGTACACCATAAAAACTTTTCCAAAATATGCATAACAACTGTCTCTTGATCTAATGAATAATTGAGAATAATGCACCGATGATAAAAACCATGATGATAATGTTGACATATAAATATGGATGAACTCAAGAATAATGCACAAGGAATCACCTAATAAACACATATAAATTGAGTCAAGGAACAATAGCAAAAGCAAACAAATAGGCAAGCAAATAAACAAACAACTAAGAAAACAAACACACACAAATATTGAAATTAAAAGCACAATAAATCATCCTAACAATAGATTTAATTTAGTAGGGTAGATTGAGGATGACTAACTAGGCTTAAACAGGACAAATGTTTTTGAATTTTGAAATTTTTGAATGTTTTTGGAATTTTTAGGTATCTTAACTCATTATATATTAACAAGATACCACTCACAAAATGGTGAGAGTGTTATATTATGTTGCTCATAAAATGGTGAGAGCATATGGAAAAGGGGGACTGAGCTGACCTCAATGTGAATTGAGCATAGCCTACATAGTCTTATTAGGACCTCAAGTCATAGTAGTTTTTCTAACATGAAAGGCGATGAGAACTAACCAGGTCATAACAAGTTCTAAAATTAAGGAAAATGGCTAGGAAAATAAGAATAGTAATGGCAAGGTGATGCAATAATGCATGGTAAAATGTGTTATTTGTAATTTTCCATAGGCAATTATAATTAGAAAATAATGGCATAGGTTTGTGCTACTAATTTACCCATAAGTGGTTATAATTAGTAACACAAGGTATAACATGGATTTTCCCATAGGCAATTATAATCCATGGCACTAGTTAATCATAAATTAAATATAACTTACCAAATCCACTATCACACTACTTTCATAAATTGTCATTTAAACATAGAATTCCAAAACTACTGAAATTGGATTAGGATCCCATTGAAAAAGGTGAAATAAGAACCAAAGGAACCAAGATAAAAAATGAGTAGGTATGATGGCTAAAAATAGGCTTTGGTCTAATAGAGACAGCATATGGTATGATTTAGGATGATGATGGTATGACAATTGGATAAAATGGTTGGAGGGTCACCCCTAAGTGATAAGGTAAAGGAAATGGTAGGGTATGAAACAATGGAAAGAGGAATGGAAAATGAAAATGGAAAGATAAATGGAAAATGGAAAAGTCAAGGTAAATGTTTTTGGCCAAAGAAAATGGTAAGGTAAATGATTCTAGCCAAGGTGAATAATTCTATTTTTCCTACTGATGAGGAGATGCACATTCTGATTAACATATGACACATCCAAAATAATCAATCATGTAAATTGATAGCCCAAACCTCTTATGAATAGTTACTCTGTCAAGAACCTACTATAGGTTTGGACTCCAATAATGTTGTTGTGATCTTAGTTGGTCATTATTTTTGTTTCCTTCATACATCAAGAGAAGGTATCTTTGTAGACTCTATAAAGGAAAGTATAGCCAGGGATGGTAGATAGGGATAAATTTTATATCATAGGCTTGATTTAGTGATGTAAAGGTGGATGATAATGAAATTTATAATGGTTGGTTAATTAATGAAGATTGATATTTTTAGGCACACATAATGTTGTTGATTCTAAATTTGACATAACTTTAGATGTGATGGGGCCAAAGACTTTTAAATTTGTTCTTGATAAGACCAATAGATTTTTCTATTTTTTGGGCCTAAGAATAGCTACCATCTGATTAGACTATAGATTCGAAGTTGTACCATTTTAATCTTTTATAATGTCTTCATCAAACAATGAAGAACTATTGTGCTCAGCTATTGGTGCCTTGATGAGGTTTTCATCAATGAAGTTATCTTGATTTTCTCATAGTGCCTCCAAGAAGGTTTCACTAAGAAACATTAACATTTGACTCTAATTGTATTCTATAACCTTGAAAAAAATTTCACTATAAGATGATAAGTTTGGACTTTGATTGTCCCCTAGCGCCTCCTAAAAGGTTCTACTAAGAGATAGATATTTTGAATGAATGTAGTCTTGCCCCCCCTAATATTCTATAGCTGATATGTTTTCATGGATGCAGTTCAACAAGGTGTGATTCTATCAGTCCTAATTGACACTTGTAGGAAATGGAAGGTTAATAAAATGGCTAGGTTGGTTGGTGGTAATGGAGTGTGGAATGGTAATGGAATGAGGAGAAGCAACACAATCCTTGTAGAAGATACTAAGAGAACTTATGCCAAAGTTGAATTAATCATCCTCAAAAATCATAGAAGGATCACAAATGTATTCAAATTGATATGTGAGGCATGCATAACCAATATTATAATAGCCATGAACTTATTATGATTTTAAAGATGAGTCTAACTCAAAGGACTCTAAATCTAATGTTGAGGTTGTCGTTGATTCTACTTATAATGTTAAATATGATGTCAGTTCAATAATAGAACCTAAATTCAATGTTGATTCTTCATCTATTGTGGATGTTGTTACAATGATGTCTTGTTGAATATTTGGTATGGGACAAGTAACAGCCTATGGTGGCATAATGGGCTCCATAGAGACTAGTTTTTCAAAGTGAGACTCCTTAATGATGGGGAAAAGATCAAGAGATAACTCTTTAGAGACTATATTGTCAAAGGGAGGCTCTTTAAAAATAGGCATATGGTCAAGGTAATGATTTTACCAAAGGTATTTATAATCATTGAGAAGTGACTCAACAAAGATTGGCTTATCAGTGTGAGACTTCTTGACAACTAGAATGTTATCAAAAGGTGATTCATCACAAGTTGACTTGTCACAAATGGTTGGTTCAAACAAAACATTTATTTTGAATATATCATGGTCTTTAAATGATTGGCTCAGTTGGAAAGGTACTAATTGGATCTATTTTGGATCAATGATTGTTATGGGTTTTCTAAAGTGGGGAATGGTTAGAAATGGGTGAATAATGGATGGTGGTTTGATAATGATAGTCTTAGCAAAGGTCAGTTTATGAACGAGGACAATAATCATGACCCATCAAGTTATGGGTGCACAACTTTGTTGGGATAATAAGCTACCATACTTGGAAGGGCATGGAATGGTAATGGTAGGGCATTACAGATCTTGGTTGCTTGCACAAGCCAGAGGATGAGGTTTTGGTATATAAATGGTAGGTCATTATGAAGTTTGGTTGCTCACACAAGCTAAAGGATGAAGTCCTAAAATAGAAATAGTAGGACATTGTATATCTTGATTGATTACACAAGATAAAGGATGAGGTCCTAGAATAGAAATGGTAAGGAATTTTGAAGTCTGGTTGCTCACATAATCTAAAAGATGAGGTCCTAGAATGGTAATGGTAAGGTGTTATGGAGCTTGGTTACTTGTACAAGCCAAAGGATGAGGTCTTAGAATGGTAATCCTTGGATGTTTTGGAGCTTGGTGGCTCACTCAATCCAAAGGAGGTTTAATGGTATAGGTGGGGGATTGGATGGTCATGAAAGGGAAAGAATCATATGTCAATCGATTGAAATAATAGATCACCGCACACTATGCTTGAGGATCTTGGCTTTGTTCCCTTGATTGAGGATTATAAGGAAGATATGGATCCATCTCACAAACCACTTATTCACCATAGGCGTCTCAAAAAAAGTCAATTTGTGTAGCTATTCTATCATAACTTAGATTGTACATGAATCCACCATAAGTGTAGCAAGACATCCACATTAATGATGAATGTTTTATAAAATGCCTATAGTTATACAAAATAAGAGGATCCTCCTACAATAAATTAAAGAAAATGCATGAAATAACAAATTTATATAAATATCAAAAAACACCAAAGGGATTTTATTGATCACAAGCCACTTTAAGGGGGAAACCTCTTTTGAGAAAGATCAATACAATAAATTCATGGATGCCTTCATTGGCCTCAACACTTACTTATATTCTAAGTCTAATCTAAGCAACTACTACTTCTTATGAATATGAAATAAAATAAAAGGTTCACAGAATGACTTATAAAGCATATGCATCCATAGCAACTAATATACTAAAAACTTAAAGAGAAGGGGTAGCATAGGTTCCTAACATCCCCTCCTTATTAGATAAAGCTTTGTCCTCAAATCTTTAGATGTGGGAATTGATATTGAATCTAAAATAGTGGTTCCCACATTGCATCCTTTGGTTACATTCTATGGTACTAAATTAATACATCTATGATGGATCAAGAGTAAAGTTATCATGTGTGCCTATCTAATATTGCCTCCAGTGAAAGAAGGAGGGATCCTTCATTATCAAGTTCTGGTAAAATGGTTTGCACTCTAATGTTTGTGCCAAGAACTTTCTTTAGACACGAAACATGAAATATTAGGTAAACTTGTGAAGAAGGTGGGATATCCAACTTATAAGCAACCGACCCAATCTTTTGGAGAACCTTATATGGCCCATGGAACTTGGGAGCCAATTTATGATGCCCATTGATTTTTAGGGATGATTTCTTTTATGGCTATAGGTGAATAAAAACCATATCACCTACTTGAAAAGTGTGCTTAAAACAATGTTGATCAACCTATTTTTTCATTCTATTTTGTGCCATATGAAGATTATCCCATAAGATGCTAAGGATCTGATCTCGAGTTTGGAGAATCATGTAGACCACTTCAACTGGTGAACTATTGGGGGTGTACAAAAGTACCACTGGTAGTGCTTGACCATAGACTACTTCATATGGACTCATTTTAGTTGAAGTGTGGTAGGAGGTATTGTACCACCATTTGGTGAGAGGGATCCACTTTGACCATTGATTTTTACAACTAAGGTGAAGCAACAAAGGAAATTTTCCAAGCATTTATTGATAATTTTAGTCTGGCCATCCATTTTTGGATGATACCTAGAACTCATCTTCAATTAGGTGTACATCAAAATATTTTTTTCCAAAAATGACTAGTGAAGGTTGCATCATGATCTAAGAAAATGGAAGAAAGAATTCCATAAAGATCAAAAATCTAATCCAAAAAAAATTATGTGACTATGGACCTAGTATATAGATGGATGAGGGCACAAAAATGACTATATTTAGAGAGGCGATCAACCATAACCAAGATCATTGTTTTCCCTCTAAATTTAGGGAGCCCTAAATTAAATCCATAGAAACATCTATCCAAATATTGATAATTTTGGGTAAGGGTTTGAGCAACCCAAGAATGAGTGTTGTTTCACCCTTATTACATTTATAGGTATCACATTCAACCACATGTAAAATTGTCTTTTTCATTCCCTTAAAAAAGAAGTTACATCATACCCACTCATAATTTTTGAGAAACCATAAGTGTCCTATGGATGGAGAATCATGGAGTTCATAGAATATATCCTACTAGATATTTGTGCTCTATGGAAGCACCAGATGGCCCTTGTATCATAGAGAAGCACTATCCCAAGAATAATGCAGTATTGTAGAGGGGTTAGTGGCCAATTATTGAATTATTTGAGATAATAAGGAGTCATTAACATACCCCTATTATACAACATCCAACTAATTCAAAATAGTCATGAAAATAGGTAAAAGGGAAGCTTGGTCCATAAATGTACAAGACAAAGCATCAGCCATAAATTTGTCCATACCCTTCTTGTAAGTGATCTCATAGTCATAAACCATGATTTTCTAACCCATTTATATTATGATGGTGTGAAGACCCATTATTATAATAAATATTTTAGACTCTGGTGATCAATTTTGATGAAAAAATGATTCCCCAATAGGTATGGACACCACTTCTATATTGTATGCAAAATGGCCATCATTTCCTTCTCATAAGTAGAGAATATTAAATTCTTACATAAAGGGATTTTCTAGTGAATGTAATGGGGCATCCTTCTTGGAGGAGAATGGTACCAAGTCCATTACCATAAGCATCACTCTTGATATTGAAGGTTTTATTAAAATTTGGCATAGCTAGAATAGGTTTAGTACACATAGCTTGTTTTAATTTTTCAAATGCACACTTAGCAATTTATGTTCATGTAAAAGCATCCTTTTTCAACATATCTATTAATGGAGTTGTTATCTTCCTATAATCCTTGACAAACTTGTGATAGTATCTAATTAGCCCCAAAAAACAATGGAAGCTCTTGATTGTCTAAGGATGAGGCCAATTTGTCATAGTAGCTTTTTTTTTGGGATCCACCTGAACCCCTTGGGCTGAAACAATATGCCTAAGATACTCCACTTCATCCTATCCAAAAGCGCATTTATACTATTTTTCATAGATATGATGATCATAGAGAAGTTGTAGTGCAAGATCTAGATGTTGGAGATGCTCAGACCATGTTTTACCATAGATGAGGATATCATTGAAGAAAACTAGAATGAATTTTTGTAGGTAGGGCCAGAATATTTTATTCATCAATGTTTGGAATGTTGAAGGAGAATGAGTGATGTCAAATGGCATGACTAGAAACTCATAGTGGCCATCATACGTGAAAAAAGTTGCCTTAAATATATCATCCTCATGAAGTTGGATCTAGAGATATCCAAAGTAGAGATCTAACTTGGAGAAAAAATGAGCTCCATGAAGCTCATCAAGAAGCTCACCAATAATAAGGATCAAGAACTTATCCTTGATTATGATATGATTAAGTACTCGAAATTCAATGAAGAGGCACCATGACCCATATTTTTTCTAGATAAACAGAACTAGGGAAGAATATGGGTTCGTATTGGGGTAAATAATGCCTTGCTTTAGTAAGTCTCAAACAAGCAGGTCGATCTCTATCTTTTACTAAAATGGGTAGTGGTAAGGCCTGATGTTGGGAAGAACACTTTCAAGAAGGAGATAAATATAGTGGTCCTCTAGCCATGAAGGTGGAAATCCCACTAGTTTTTCAAATTCACATGCATACCTATGCATAATAGTTTGTAGATTAGAAGGAGTAGTAGAGATCATTGATGGTTACATTTGAATGAAATGGAGCTAGACAATGATATCATGTGAATTATTCTTTAGAATATTTTTCATGTGATGTGAACTTATGATGATGAGAGACCCTAGGTGTAAGCCTTTCAATGTGTGTTTTTTACCATTGTCTAAAAATTGCATCCAAAGTTTATTAAAATCCCATAAGATGGGTCTAAGTGTACATAACCATTAGGTTCCCAAGATAATATTACATCCACCTAAGGGCAAGGCAAACATGTCAAAGTGTAATTTATAATCTCCAATAGAGATATGCACATTGTAACACTTCCCTTTGTAAGGTAATGTGCCCCGATTGGCAATCATGACTTCAAATTTGGAGCAAGGATGGATAAAATAATCATCTTATTTGACAATTTGAGGGTCAATGAAGTTATGAGTGCTACCAAAATAAATGATTATTATAAGAGGGATATTATTGAAGTAACCCCTAACCCACATGGTTTTTGGGGTGGTGACTCCTACTAAGGCATGGAGAGAGATCTCTAGTTGGTCCTCCTAAGAAGCAGGTTCCACAATCGGATGAGCTTCTTCTAGATCATCTATTATATCTTGAGCATCTTCCTAAACTTCAATTTTGGGTAGAGAGTCCACATCTAGTAGCTAGAGATTTTTCTCAACACATCGATGTCCCTAAGTTAATTTTTCATCATAATTATAAAATAGACCTTTTTATCTATGATCCTACATCTCTACTTCAGTCAAATGCTTGATAGGAGTGGTTCTAAGAGCTGGCATTATGTGAGATCATTATGGAGTTATATTTTTGAATGGAGAAAAATTGGATTTGGATCATTGTTAAGATGTAATCTTATCCTTTGCCAACTTAGCCAACCCTAGGGCTTCCATCATTGTATTGAGATAAAACATTTTGACCTTAGATCAAATTACATCTTTCGAACCATTGACAAAGTAACTCTTGAAGAATTCATCAGATAATCCCTTTGTGTAATTGGCTAGTTTTACAAATTATTTTTGATATTCTCTCATGGTTTCTATTTGGCAAAGTTTAGTGAGTGATCCAGTGAATTCATCAAAATCACTAGGGCCAAATTGTTACAAAATGAGGGTGCTAAAATTGGTCCATATTGGTTCATCATGAGCCTTGATATACCAATGGTACCATTGAAGGGCTCTATGTTCCAAGTGAAAGGATGCAAGTGGGATTTTTTTATCATCAAAAGTGTTATGTTGACTAAAATATTATTCTACCTAATAGATCCATCTAGTCGGATCTGCACCATTAAATAAGGAAAATCAAGCTTCAACCCATAAAAATTACTAGAAGAAGAAAACCCAGTGTCTGAAGAGGACTCTAGATGTCATTTGTTATTCAATGTAGTATGTTGAAGATTAAGTCCAAGAATTTTTTCATCAAGATCTTTGATTTAAGTCTTAAGGGTGGAAATTTCATCCTCCATGTTTTTTACTCCTGTTCAGGTTACTACCATGGCTAGAATAAGAGATTTTTTTAAAGGTTTTTGATAGTCTACTAGGAATATTTTGAAACTGGTATGACAAGTCTTCTAATGCTTTACTAGTCATATGTGCAGATATAATATGGAAAGTTGTTTGATACTCTATTGGTAATATGTGAAGATCTAATACGATTTTTTTTTTGATACTCTATTGGTAATATTCTAAAATTGATACAAATGGGCTCCAAGTTTTAATGGTTGCCTAAGGGTTTAAAAATATCTCTCTTAGCCACTAATGTTGTCTGAATGAGTACCACTCTCCAAAAACATTCTAGCCATGGATCTACCCCTAAATGACAGTTCTTGGTTTTCTTCACAGGTGGGAACTAGTCAATCAAGATAGGGATGTTGCCATTTTCACTAGCAGGTCCTCTCAATGGGGCACCTACTTTGGGCTTCCTATGGTACTCCTCAAAATGAGTTTTAATTATTATGCCCAATTACTTCCCATAGGTATGTCCATATGTATTTATCCTAATGTAAAATAGGTTATAGTATCTAGAGAGAAAAAACAAACACAATGTAGTGGAATAGAAAAACACTTTTGAGAGAAAACAATTTGGCCCTAGAAAGTGCTTTGATATTAGATGAGAGGATCCTCCTATAATAAAATAATGAAAATGCATGAAATAACATATTTATATAAATATAAGAATACACCAAAGGTATTATATTGATCACAACCCACTTCAAGGGAGAAATCTCCTTTGAGTAAGCTCAATACAATAAATTTGTGGATGCCTTCATTGGCCTCAACACTTACTTATATTCTAAGTCTAATATAATCAAATATTACTTTTCATGAATATGGGATTAAAAAAAATGCTCACGAGATGACTTATAAAGTATATACATCCATAGCAACTAATATACTAACAAAGTAAAGAGAAGGGGTAGCACGGGTTCCTAATATAAACTTTTAAAAATAATGTCTAAAGGATAAATGGTTCAAACTTGTTCTAACTTGGTCTAAGCGTGGATATGTATCTCCAAAATTGTCTATGCTAAAACTTGGTCTAAAACAATCTAACTTCAAATGTCTAATGTCAAATATCTCACATAAAAGGTCAAGTGGTTGAATAAAAACCAAAATGCCAAAATCTAGGTTCAAAGTGTTCTAAAAAAGTCTAATCTAGGAAAATAAAAGTTGCTAGGTATTTTGGTCAAATGTGCAATCAAAATCTAGGCTCAAAATAGGCATGTACTAGCACTTTTGGCAAAACAAGCACAAAAGCTAGACTTAAAAGTAAGGTGAGTTTAATTTAACAAATCTGAAACCCTTTAGCATAAACTAGGCATTCAACTTTAGACATGAAGTTGGTCAAGTGGTATAAGGCATGAAACAAAAGGCATATAGAATATAGGTTTTTTCTCCTAAATAAAGGCATAAACAAATATTTCTATAATTGGGTAAAGAATTAACCTAAGTTACACAACCCAAAATGGAAAGATTGGTGTCTAAGCCCAAATTACACAAGGCATAAATATAAATCAAGTAATGTTTATATTTGAACTTATCAATGGTAAATTAAAAAATCAACTCCTTTGATTAAACAATATAGATCAAGATGAATGGCATAATTGTAATAGGTAAAATATCCCAAAGGCACACACATCTTGGTTTGAAAATCAAAATTGGGTACAAGGCAAATAAGTCTATAAAACAATTTGAGTATCATAACGACATTATCATAATCTAAAGATGTGATCGATGGTTTGTTTCAAGACTCTAAGGCATAAAACTTGAAATGGATTAGGTAGCACAATGTTACCCTTTCCAATCAAGTGATACACACACATAAATTTGTCAAAATACTAAGGCAAAGGAATGGTGTCAAATAGATAGCATAACACCTCTTTAAATAGAGAGGGAGGAGAAGGAGAATACGAATGCCAAAGCGTCCAAAGAGTTCTGTTCACAAGGGGGGTAGAATGGTTGCAGAAAACCATTTTGAAGGATCCCGACGCTGGTAGAACCATCGACGTCGGCCGAATAATGACCGACGTCGGTGAAGGTAGAATGGGCACAGAGGCTAAAATTAGCCTCTGTCTGTTCTTGCATGCTGTCGGGTCAAGGGGCCATGGGAAAATGGTCGAGGAAGACATAAATGGATGCGGGAGGAAGGATAAAGGGGAGATTTGGGCAATAAAGGCTAGGAGAGAGGTGGGGGGATCCAAGGAGCGGATCCAAGGTGGCATGGGTGAGGTGGAAAAAGGGGGAATAAATTAAAATGTTTATTTATTTTAATTTAAAAATGGAGGGGACTAGGACAAGTGCTAGAACATGGGCCAAAGGGGGAGGACGAAAGATGACCAAGGTGCAGACATGTTTTCAGTGTCTACATTTGCCCCTTTTTGGCTTGTTGGTTGTTCTTGACGAACTGCAAGACAAAAATAGGAGTTGGTTGCCCCAGGAATGGGATGAGGTGTTCCCCCCTCAAAGAGAGAGTCGAGGGAAGGGAACCTTAGATTGAGTGTCGATTTGACAGAGAGATGGATAGAGAGAGGGTGAATGAAAATGCTGCAATAGGTGTGATTGCGCGTATACCACTTCACGGGATGGTCGAGTCAAATTGTCACATGTCGAGGGTCAAGGAGTGCCAAAATTGAAATAACTGAGCCCCAGCATTTAGTCATCTACTGATCAGGTTATTCAATCTAAGTTGAAGCTCTAATGGTCATCATGTTCCAGGTATCCCAGGCTCAGGAAGTGCTCCCAAAAACATGAAAACATCACAAGTAGTGCGGATCAACCGGCTTGCAATCCTATACTTGTGAGGGTCCAAAAATATGGTCTGCAAACAATTTGCTAACCAGTCATGGGGTAGCATACATGTAAAAACAACCAAGGCAACATTGTCTTGGAAGTGGTCATGGTCAGAGGAGATAGGCATGATCTCTAATGGTCATTGGTCGAGACGGGTTGAGATAAATGATCTCAAATGTGCCCCATGAGGAGTCAGAAATGACTTTGACATGGGCAGGGCTGGTTGATTAGTCATGATGGAAGATGAAAGGTCAATGTCTTGAGAGAGATGAATGAGCAAATGGATGGATGAAAGAATGGCCGAGCTATCCTCAAAAAACTGAGTGCTGCCTACATAGCCCTTGTGTGAAGGTCCTCAGGCCAATGTAGTTCTCCCTAAAAGGGAAGAAGGGTCAAAGGTATGAAATTGGTCTTGGTCAAGGTCAAGGATGAGTGATGAAGGAAAAAAGGGGTTTGTCCATCAGAGAGATGAACAAATGGGATGGCCGAGCTAACCCCAGAAAATGTCATGTATCTGAGTGCTACCTACATAGCCTTGGTCTTAGGGCCTTAGACCAATGTAGTTCGAGTAGAGGGTCGAAGAGGTCGATAGACTGGTCTTGGTCAAGGTCAATGTCGAAATGATGAGGAGAAGAAGATGTTACAGCCTTTTCCATATGGTGTATTCTGTAACATTGGTCGAGGGTCTTTCATCCCTAGCAGTTGTCCATAGTCATGATGGATGTATGCTAAAAATGGATTGAGGTCTATTTATGCTTCAGCAAGTATTGGTTTATGCTTAACATAAATTATGTTTGGTCGATAGTTTCCATGTGTATTGGTTTCCATAGAAACTATGTGAAATGGACTAGGATGATGTCTGATGTCATGATGTCATGTTGTTGGTCTAAAAATGGTTTGGGTTTGGTTGTGACCAAAGTGTGAAAAAAAGGTGAAAGGCGAATTGCTCTTTCATTGACAAGGACTGGAATGAAAGCATAGATAGGGGTTGTTAGAACTAAGAGCCCCATTCATGCATTACGTCATTGACCAGATGTGGTGTTAAAGCGGTAATCGAATCACTTTGACATTAAAGTGAGCTCGAAGTCCCTTGAGCAGGTGTTATGATAGGAGGAGGATAGGGTAACCTGTTTGAAAAGCAGGGATAACCTTGCCCCTTTTTATAGGAGACCCTGAGACAATACAAGCCAAGTCCATGGCCCATTTTATTTTTTGGTGCAGACTGATCGATGCGGGAAGTCTACATAGGGATGTCATTTTGTTTGGTGGTCATTTGTGAAGCTGATCGATGCGGGAAGCTTCTAAGAAAGTGCTATTTGTAGCAAGATTTAGTCATAGCCATCCTTCGAGGGAGTGGTCTATATTTTTGCTTTATATAAGTTTGAATAGTTATCCTTCAAGGGAGCAGTCTACTAGCTATAGCAATGATAATACAGCTGTCCTTCGAGGGAGCAGTCTACCTTTTGATTTTGATTTGGTGGCCTTGGATATGTTTTGACATCTCAATTTTTTTTATTTTTTTTATTTTTTTTGACAGAATTTGGAGTCATGGACAAGACTATAGAAGTTTAAGGGCTCCCTTTTATTAGGACAAAGCATCCATGCGTCATAAAAGGGTTAGGAGGATGGGGATTGCTCAAGGGACGAGCTCAAGTTAAACGTCAAGTGGATGAGTACTCGACTAACAGCAGAATGGTCGCAGACACAAGGCATAAAAAGGAGCTCAAGTTCTGATAAGTCCCTGGGCCATGCTAGTGTGTTATGATGAAAGGTCTGAGCCAATGTGGAGCAAACATGCCTCGTTTACTTCTCTCCATATTGGTCATGATGATTGATGATGGTTTGAAGAAGTGATAGGTGCTTGGTGGGTTGACGTTTGATGATTGAAGTTTGGTCGAGGTTTGGTTGATGCTTGGTTGATTGATATTTTGGTCGAGGTTTGGTTGATGCTGGTCGGGGTCATGATTAAAAAGTTGGTTGATGATTGGACTATGTGTGGTCGAGGTCTGGCCGATGTCATGGTCGATGTCATGGTCGATGTCTTGGTTGAATGTTTGGTCGAGGTCAGGATAAGGTTGAATTCCCCCAGTCTCTTAGGGAGAATGTTGGATAGATTGGTTAAGGTTGGTTGAGGCTTGGTGGTCAGATGGACTGTGTTGATGTCAAATAAGGGGGTTAAAGGTGGTAAAGGGACCATAGTCTGGCAAAGAGATCCTGATTTAGATGATGATGTTTGAGAAGCATGGGTCGATGTCAATGATTTGTCGAAGGGGAGGTCAAGAGGATCCTTGATGAGAAGGGTATCCTTTTTTCGGTGTTGATGAGTGATAGGTTTAAGAGCACAACAATGCTCAGTGTCATGTCCCAGAGTGTGATGATAGTGGCAGAATTTAGAGTTGTCAAACCAAGATGGTCTTGATCTGAGAGTTGATGAGTGGGGCAGTGTTGAAGGTTTGTTGATAATGTGGTCGAGAAGAAGGGTGTCATTCCCCAGACATTGGCAAATGATGACCTTGAGGGCACAATAATGCTCAGTGTCATGCCTAGGCGTGCGATGATATGCACAAATCTTAGTGTCATCGAACCAGGGTGGTTTTGGTTTGAGAGATTGGTATGGTCTAAGAGGCAGGAGGTTGATGCGAGAAGACTGCAACAATTGCCGTAACAGCAAGGCATAAGAACTTGCTAACGGGTCTAGATGTTTTGTTGCAACAAGGGTTGATGACTTTGGTTTGAGAGGCATTGGTCGATGGTTTGGAGGAGATATATGTCTGATGGGTTGAGGAGATAATGGAGGCGATTTGCCTCTGTGAAGTATGGGAGTAGGAAGCACTCCCCTTAAGGTGGATAGATGCGGGCCCAAAATTGAAGGTAATGATGAAGGTGGGGGAGGAGTCCTTCGGTGTGGTTTAGTGACCTTCTTTGGTTTGGGTTGAGGGCCACTATTTTGAGATGTGAGGTTAGATGTGGGGCAAACACCAAGAGGTTTAATCTCTTTGGGCATGATGGACGCCTGCGCGGGTTTGGGCTTAAATGTGGACAGTTCTTCTCTCGATGGAGAAGGGATTGAAGATGTGGGCTCTTTAGGTGAAGAGAGCACCAGAATAGTCATGGCTTCTATGTGTGGTTGAGGAGTTGAAAAGGTATGATCATTTAGGGATGATAAGAAGGATGAAGGTGAGACAGCTGGTGTTGATGTGGTCAAAGCATCCTCTAATATGGGAGAGGTCAATGGAAGACTAATAGGAGAAGAAGATTCTTCTACCTGTGGAAGACAAATGGGAGAAGATGGCTCTTCTACCTATGATGGAGGTTGGTCAGGGATAAGAGGTGAGACCGTGTTGACCATGTGCATATGATGGTCATGAGAGTCATTGGTTATGGTCTGAATGTTGTTGTGGCTAGGAGGACGGTTAGGGAAGGGTTGTATGTACCGTCATTGGAATTGTTTTGTGATGCTTTGAGATGTAGAAGGTTGAGATTGATTAGTTGTTGTAGAAGATAGTGATCTGATGACCATAGTGTTGGCCACTCTATTGGACTTGGAGTTGGCAGAAGAAGAAGGTCTGGAAGAAGAATGGTCATTGGTTCTTGCATTAGTATTACGCAATTTGACCTTATCTTCTTCAATGGCACAGAGTTCAAGCTTTCAGGCCATGGTGAAAGCTTCGTTGAAAGTGAAAAATGTTTGAACCCGTAAGGTGGAAGAGATGTGCCTAGCACATGCTCAAGAAAAGAGCTCGATGAGCTCAGGTTGAGGCAAAGAGAAGGAGAGCTAGTTAATCAAGCCTCTCCAATGAGCAACAAAATTGGCTATGGATTCGTCGTCAAATTGCCTGATGGAGTAGAGGTCTGTGATCGAGACTTGTTTAGTGATATTGATTGAGAAATGGTCAAGGAATAATTGCGTGAGTTGAATGAATGAAAAGATAGAATGTCTAGTAAGAGAGCTATACCAGTCAAGGGCGGGGCCAGAAAGTGACATGGAAAACATGCGTAAAAGTAACGCATCATCATGCGCTATGAGATAACAAGCATGTCTGAATGCCCATAGATGTTGTTGTGGGTCTTCCTTACTCTAGAAGCGAGTAAATTTAGGAAGCTTCCATAGGTTGGGATATGGTCGAATCGGGACATAAGGATGAATGGGCTCGTTGCAAATCTGGTCGTATGATAAGACATTGCTTGAACTAGAGATAGAGGTCTCGAGACTGGACATTTTGTCCATCAACATTTTGATGATGTCTGTTGATGGATTGGTGGGAGGGGCACCCCCTAGGTTGTAAGGCACCTGAAAGGAGGTCGAAGGGGCATATGACGTACTTAGTTGCGCTTGTATAGGCACAACGTAGTGGTAGTTTGTCATAGGGATTAATGTCAAGGTCGAAAGAGGTTGTGCCATGGAATTGGAAGACACAAGGTGACAATAAAAATACGTCCTCACTAGCTCAAACAACTAGATAAGAATAGAAAAGAAGAAGACAAGCAAGCCCTAAATGTTAAATCCTAAGAATCAACTTTTTAGAGTCTTGGTGGCTTATGCCTTAGATGAATGTGTGTGAGGTTGGTTGTCAGAATGGGTCCTAGAAGAGGTAGTCTAAAGATGGTTTCAAGTTTGTTTAGGCGCTCAAGAAGTCTAGGTTAGGTTCCGTACATGGCCTGGTGCTAAGGAGCAAGCTTCCCTCACTTCACGAGCCCAGTGATAAACTGGTCTCGCTTAGCCAAAATATACTTTCCCTAGAGATTAGACTTTGCCAGAGAACAGAGTGGGCTTTCCCCTTGGTGATGGAATCCAAGTAGGATCGCCGGGATGGGTAAGGTATCCGCTGGGGGATGAAATCCCAGTCGGGCCTTGTCTCAGGTAAATTTGATGTTTGATTTGTGCAAGTGGTTTAGGTTGTGTAACATCAAGTGATCTACGATTAATTCAATATGCGTTTATGTTAATTACTAAGTGTGGACTAAGAAATGCAAGCACAAGCAGAAATGGAATGCAAAGTGTTTTAAGCCCCAAGTCAAAATGTTAAGTTCAGATGAAAGCAAGTTGAGAAAGGGTTGAAGGATATGATTTTTTGACTAGTCTAGAAATGCAAGAAAAGAAAAGAAAAGTTCTTTTTATTCCTGCTTATGATGTCGTTTAGAAGAGAAGAAAGAGGTGAAAAGGGAGAAACCTAATGCACCCTATATGGAAAGAAGGAAAGAAACCCAAGGAAGACCCTAGGGTCCCACCGGGCGTGCCAAAATGTTTCTACACTAGATTCACTTTTAGCATTCAAGAAAGGGAAATGAGAAACTTAAAAGGAAATAGATGAGGGTTTGTATGTACCTGGATTGTAGATGTGCATACCAGAATTTAGATGTTGGAAGGTACTCCTCTTTGGCTGTGGAGGAATGACACCTGAAAGAGAAAGACACTAAACACAAAAAACGTTAGATGACAAAAGGGTGGACTGCCAAGCAAGAGCTTGGTCCTAGAAGCGTAAAGGCTTCTTGGAGGATGTCAGTCCACTGTTAGAAATAGAATTTTGATTAGAAATAGAAAGTGATAAATGATGAAAAATAGAAAGAAAGGACTTAAGGCAAATGTGTACCTGTTTAGAAGCTATCTGCCTTTGCACAGTTGTCGACATCGGTGATATTGTTGACGTCGGTCAGGAAGGTCGCCAACGTTAGTTAGGCTACCGATGTCGGTAGGGGCATTAGTCGAGGTCATCCGGGGCAGTAGTCAGGGATGAGTTACAGGCCTGGTCTTGGTTTGTAGAATGGACTGTGGTCTTGTCTGAGGGTCAGGGAGGTCTATTTAGAGGTTTGAGGGATTGTTTGGAGGTCTGAGGGCTTGTCTTGGGTCTGAGGGACTGAGAATGTTGTCTAAGACTAGACTAAAAGGGTGACAGGGCAAAAGGAAGATGGATGGGAGACAGGGGTTTGAGAAGGCTTTTCAGCCTCTTAGGGAAGGACAAGGCAAGTGGTAGACAGTGGATAGGATAGGTAGATGAAACCAGATGATAAAATAAAATGAAAACAATGAAACTCTTACCTTTTGCTTGCTGGTTGGAGAATGAAGAAACCTATTGTCAGAGCTATTGAAGAACCTGCAAATGGAGCTATTGCTTGGAGCTACTCTGTAAGGTACCTATAGCTGTTGGGATTGCTGTGTGAGAAGGAGGAGAAGGAGAATACGAATGCCAAAGCATCCAAAGAGTTCTATTTGCGGGGGGGTAGAATGGTTGCAGAAAACCATTCTGAAGGATGCCGATGCCAGTAGAACCACCGATGTCGGCCGAATAATGATCGACATCGACGAAGGCAGAATGGGCACAGAGACTAAAATTAGCCTCTGTCCATTCTTGCACACTGCCGGGTCAAGGGGCCATGGGAAAATGGTCGAGGAAGACATAAATGGATGCGGGAGGAAGGATAAAGGGAAGATTTGGGCAATAAAGGCTAGGAGAGAGGTGGGGGGATCCAAGGAGGGGATCCAAGGTGGCATGGGTGAGGTGGAAAAAGGGGGAATAAATTAAAATGTTTATTTATTTTAATTTAAAAATGGAGGGGACTAGGACAAGTGCTAAGACATGGGCCAAGGGGGAGGACGAAAGATGACCAAGGTGCAGACACATTTTCGGTGTCCACAATGTGATCGATGGTTTGTTTCAAGACTCTAAGGCATAAAACTTGAAATGGATTGGGTAGCACAATGTTACCCTTTCCAATCAAGTGATACACACACATAAGTTTGTCAAAATACTAAGGCAAAGGAATGGTGTCAAATAGATAGCATAACACCTCTTCAAACAACAGAGTGATGTACAAGACAAGACTCATTTAGACATGGCATAACAAATAAAATAGATAGTTTAGACTTAAAAACCATGTAATAAAATATAAAATGACACAAACATCTAAGTGTAACATACTAAATCCTAAAATTGACTAGGTTGCATAGCACTATCAAATTTTGTTAATATATTCATTCTTGGGAGGACTTTAAGTGTTAATCCAAATATAAAAGCACATAAAAAATAGGGTTTTTAAGCCCCCTCTTTTTACAATATTTTTTACTACAACATGGAAGTTTAGGCTACTCGCCCTACATCAACAGTATTTCTACAATAAGTGTGGTTTTTCTAAAACTTAAATTTTTGATCATCTAGATGGTCTCAAGTATGGTTAACACTAGAGATGTCTCATGTCAATTGAGTTCATACCAACTAACTTACTATGCAAAGGTCTATTTATTTTCATAGTGATTCCATCCATGTACTTCTTAGTGTAATCCTCTAGTTAGCTAAACCTAACTCAATTTTTGTTATGATTGAAAAGGTTAGCCACTCAACCCTTAATAATCATAGTATACATGCCCTAATTTATATACCCTACCATGATCAGGGTTAAAACAATGTTGGGATATGAAACCTCAGGGTAAAGCTTCCCTAAATAACTCATGAAGAGGCTATGAACTCCCTCTCACAAGCCAACTTACATGAAATAAATGACTAAGTGAAAAGACTTTAAATGTTATGTCTGGATCACCCAAACCATATGGGTTTTGGGGAGAGACTTAAAAACATTCTTTCCATGCCTTGTACAAAGGCACAAATTACAATTAAGAAGTAATTTTGGTCATCCAAGTTCCCTAAAAGGGATAGGGGGATAGCATACATGCATCATTCATTTGCTTAAAACACATAATTATAAAATATCTAGAATAAAACAAATAATTATTTACTTTAATGCACAAAATAGAAGTGTTTGTGAAATTTTTGGCCTCGTGGCCTTAGTTTAAAATTTTTAAAACTATCAAAAAACAATTAAACATAAACACCTAGGTTCCTTTCAAGCACTAAAACAAAATGTTCAAGATTTAACTAAATTCTTTTTAGACACCAAAACAAAATGTTCAATACTTAGAACTTACAAATTTATGTCCTTCTCCTACTTTGGTCCTAAAAATTTTAGAGGGTTCTGGCCTACCTTGAAGCACTTTCATGAATGATAAAATAATATTTATAAATAATCTCTTAGGTTTCTCTATTTTTATTACACAGAGACTGACATCGGTCAATATTGACTGATATCAATTAGAAGGCAACTAATGCCAGTTAGTTTCATAGAGAATTGATGTTGATAACAAAAAACTAATGCCAGTTGACTAAAATTGATTCCAATTACCTATGAACCCATAGGCAAAATAAAATGATGTGAAAAATGTGTATTAGCCTAAATGATTATAAAAACTCCTGAAAACCTACAATAAAATGATGAGACAAAGAGCATGCAAGTTAATAAAACTAAGAAAATCAACCTGCAACTACGAAGGAAACTCAAAAACCAAGTTTCTCTCCATGTTCTACCCTACACACTAACCAATTTTGATTAGGATAGGACTGATGTTGGTTAGGGAAAATATATATCGATCACTTTGTAAACTGTGTATTACCAAAATATAGAATACCAAAAAAACCAAGTAAAAACTCTATTTTTTCAGAAGGTCAAGCATTCATTTGAAAATTTAAGAGATGTACTTTGGTATCCTTGCTATGTGGGATGCTTTAGGTCCCATCAGGTGTGTAATTTATGATCATAAGGATCCAATAAGGGAGGTTAGATCAAGTGTTAGTTCAAGTAACAAAACTCAAATAAACACACTAACACTAACACTTATAATCCCAGATCTTAAGGGTGAGCTTAATGAATAAAACTAAATGAAAAACAAAATAAAAATACAAAATACATACACACTCTTACCTTCTTTGAGAGATCCAAATGCTTTGTTGAGTGGCTTACTCAATTTGTGCTTAAAAAGTCTTTGGCAATGGATTTTGTGTAGCTCCTTCTCTCCTTGGCACCATTGTGGCTTGTGTTATATCTTGGTGTGGCTTGGCTCAATATTTTGGAATTATAATTTTATTGATATGAATCTCATGAAACAAAACTTGCATTATAACTCTACAATTTCCAAGCTTCTAAATTCAATAGGTAATGGCTTGTATTTATATAAAATGGATCTAACCCCAACCCAAGGTGAGTTGAGGTGGATTTAAGGCTTGGAATGGGTTCAAACCTACCCTAATTGAGTCAAATATAAACCTAGTAGAGTTAATAATTATCAATTAATCATTATTTTTAATAAATAGGCATCGGTCTCCAAAATGAGATATTTTACAAAGGCTTGACAACTTGTAAAGGTAATCATGAAAAGCTAGGATATTTCATATTTTAAAATTTTCTTATTTATTTATTTATTTATTTATTGTACATTGTTAATTTAATTAGGCTCTTAATTTGGTTTAAATTTTTAATTAATTATGATTATCCATTTATCTCTTTCAATATTTTATATTTGTTCATGTGCCCCATTTAATAGGTCCATAGGCCAAATTGATTGTTGTTATGTTGCAAGATGATTAGTGATGAATTCATGAGAGGTTATGGTTTCATATGATAGGATACCCCAATTATGGATGTTTCAACATGATTATAAGCTTTGATGAATTATGCATAATCAAATTTGAGGCATTAAATGATTCCCAGGCTTAATTTGCAATGGTTGGTAGGAATCAGTCTAAAGTTTGGTTGAAACCCAGTTGTGGCCAGTTTTAGGTTTCTATAGTGTATAGATCCCAATGGTAGTGTTTAGGCTGATAAAAATTAAATATTAAAAATTTAATGAATCGCTATAGAGCATCACTTTGTATTCTCCTAAACCTACATCTGGAAGATCTACCTATGCATCAGTTAATAAGCTAAGTATTATTCTCTTCTTTGTGTTGTTATATTCAAATTAATGTTGGCATTGTACCTTCTATATTTAGATTTATTTCATAATTCAACACTATATAAAATATTATGGATGTGAATTATTTAATTGGATTATTTTTATAATATTGTCCATTTGCTTGATTAGGATATTTACCCCTAACCCTTACCTCAAAGGGTTAAACACTTTTACTTTTCATAATTATCTTCTTTCATTCATTTTATCTTTGTCCATTCTATTAATTCACTTTCAATCTTATTGTTCCAAGTTATTTATAGAATTTTACACCCTTCAAATCATTTTATATTAATTAGAGTTATTACACCAATTAATTTCAAATTATGATAAAACATATTGGTGAACCCATACATTTTATTCAAGCATTGCTTAATTTTTTAATCTTTTTTATTTGATGGGTAAAATTTAGGTTTTACAAAAACCTAAAACCACAATTTAACAAGATAAAAAAACTAGCAAAAAGAGATAAAATAGTACCAAGCCACACTAGCCTACCAGATGCTAAATTTTGGTAAAAGTACAATAAAAATAGGGCCCAAGAATAAACAAGACTAAAAATTAATACACTTACTAGATTTATTTAGACGGAGCATCTTTCTTATTGCCTCTCGATTTCTTCTTGGTGATACTAGGCATACCTCTAGTTTGAGTGCCATAACCTTATGCTAAACTTCTCCTATGCTTCATCATCCTTTTTTCCTTCTTACAAATTATTATCAATGGAACTTTTTGGGGTGATAGTGAGAATATCCTTTCCTCTTTTTTTAGGGGTTTCCTCCAGCCTCAGTTTGTTTCCTTCTACCATCTTTGGGTTTCCCAAAACCTCCCTTAGTCTATCTGCTTCCTATTTGAAGTTATTCCATTGCTCCATCAATGGGACTAACTGCCTTCCATTTTCTACAAATTTCATGAACATTTTCCAATTTCTACCTAATCCCATCCAGAAAGTGCATCATTTCATTATCTTCATACCTCTTCCAAACTTTCATTGATTTGAATTCATAAACTTTAAAATCAAAATTGGGGTTTTCAAAACCCTTGGAGAACTCTAGGCTTTTGTTAAATTTCTTTCCCAAACTCTTCTCCTAGGTAGGGAAATCACTGGACTTATTTTTTTATTTCTTCTCGAACACTTAAGGGTGAGGAACTAGGTAGGGGAAAGGAGATGATTCTTCCTTACTATCTTTATCCAAGTCATTTGGGACCTTCCCCGATCTCTTCACCTTACTACTATCCCCAATATTGATCTCAATGTGCCTCACAGGTATCCTTTTCTTGGTTAGTAAAAATATCAACCCTTTGTGGATTAATTTGGAAGAGGACTTATCTTTGAAGGATAAAATAGAGGATTCGAGAAACACAAGAAGATAGTATGGGATACTTATTTAATTCCCTTTGAAGTGATTTAAAAGTATAAAGTGAATTGAAAATATATGCATAAACTTGTCTTCTAGAGTTAGATATCGCATTACCTGGAGACATATATTAGGCCATCTCCTTGGAAGGTCAGTCTTGTGGAAATCCTTTTTATCAATTTGAAACACAAAGTCCATCTCAAAAAATTCTTACATTAACTCTTGCTTTCACATTTAATCCTTGAAGGCTTTAGTACCTTCATAGGACATGTCAGTAATATCCATGACCATTTATTTAGTGATGTTAACCCTGATGCCTCTAAAAGTAACTTGTCATTATTTCCAACCCATAGCAAAATACCTAGCTAAAAAGTCATTGTGACCTTAAATATGAATCATAAATTTAATAAGTGTTATTTTTTAGATTCTTCCATGTTGGACATTATCATTGATTACTGAGTTATTAGAATAAGTGTTTTCATTGATGTGAATTTAGTGTCATTGATTTCAATCTAATGTCATTGATGTCAAAGGTTATTATAAAGTTACATGATCAAGTAAGCTTTGATACCTTGTGAGATGGTATGTGCAAGCAGCATGATGAAATGAGTAAGCTTTGAAGATGAATTTATATGCTTTGAAGATCTATGTAAGCAGCTCTAAAGAAGCTTCAAATGAGATCTAAAGATGAGAATGCTCTGAAGAATACTTGATAGTGTTTGAGCATGATAAAGGTTGTTTGAGTCTATGTATGAGGTGTTGAGGACCTTAAAAATGATTAAAAGGTCAGCTCTAAAGATCTATGTATGCATATATGAATATCCTTAGTTAAGCTTCAAAGATCTATAAAAATCTTAAAGATGTTATATTGAATCTCTAAATAAGATTGAGTGAATGATGCTTCTTGCTCGTACACAAGAGGCATTGGAACATATGAAATTTTTAAGGTGAAGTTTATAGGGTGGTTAGAAGGTCTAATGAGATTTTTAGGTCAAGGCATAAAAGGTAAAATGAGAGATGGTGGCTAGATGAGGTGTCTAGATCATTTTCTATGACATGGATGAGTAGTTAAACATTGATAGAGGTGATTCAAGTTGTTTTAATCATGTGCATAAGTTTTTAGGACATGGTTTGCAAGAAAAGGCTTGAAAAGTGTTTTAAGGTTTCTCAAGTGCAAAGAATGAAGAATTGTCTACCTAAGAAGGTTTTTTAAGATCTCATTAGCACATTAAAAAAAATTCATGAGAATATAATTTATTCATGGTAGATGAGGAATGTTTTTAACTTAAATTTCTAAGTATTGGTTTCTAAAAATAGGAGTTAAGTTTTATGAATGATCATTAAGAATAGAATTTGATCTAAACCCTTATAAAACCCTAAAAAAGACTCGATGTTGAAGATCTTGTTCTAAAGAGCTTAAAATGGTTTAATATGATCATATAAGTGATTTTATGTTGAATTAAACTCTCCCAAATGTCTCTAGGTGTGATTGGTTTTTTAGGTGAGTGATCAAACCCTACATAAAAGTGCTTGTCTTTCATAGATATGTTGTAGCAGATGGAGTTGATCGATTCAAATTTGTTAAGTGGATGAATATAAAATTGTGAGACTTGTAGTTATGATCCATTAAGGTCTTTTTATAGGTTATATATCTCATTTATGCAAAGTTGGTGATCCAATTTGATTAGTAACTAATAGACCTAGTGGTGTAGATAGTAAGAAAGTTAGGTAGAAGTGAAAATATTATTCCTGATGTGTTTTCATGTAAGAGTGATGAAATGAAGTGCATGACGATGTTTTTTTGGACTTTAATAATATATCCATTCTTTTTATAATCTTTAAATTTATTATACGAGTTTGGAACATTGAAGCTAAAATGGCTTATTTAACTAAGTAGAGTCTGTAAAAGAGAAGATCAATAGATTGGTTTGCAAGATCAATAATTTACATTAAATATTATGATATGTTTGATGGAGGTTGCTCTGAGGATGATATAATATCATTTTCATTTATTTAAATCCCTTTATTTTTTTCATTCATGTGTCATAATTTCATGTTTCCCTAACTATGTTTTGAATTCAGTTGGTAGTTTTAAGTGAGTGTCTTGCATAGAAGAGTTTAAGTATGTAAGTAGTGAGTTGAAGCATATATGAATTTGGTGATGACCCTGAGGACATGAGGATTTTTAATATGTTATTTTTTTCCATTATTATTTGTTGAAATTGAGTATATGCCTCAATTATTCAAGAAATATTTTTTGTGTATGCACAGGCCTTTTATGTGTAGTGATTTGATAAAGGGTTCAAGTGGTGGTTGGACCTAAAAGGTGTTATAGACATAAATTAAAATTTAATGATATTTATTTTAGTTTAATAATATTTTTTTCTTCTATGTGAGGTATTTGGATATTCTTCAATAAATATAAAAGGGTAACATGTTGTTAAGAAGACCTATTAGGTCTCCTTGAAGTCTAAAAGAGGAGTAAGAGCTAATTAAGCTATGGCTAACCTAATGTATTGATTGATTCATGATTAACCCATGTTATTTTGATATTATAATACCTATTCATGTCTGACCTAAGATATTTTATTTATGTTTGACTAAGAATAATATGATCAAGTGATTTGTATAAAAGCATTATAGTTTAGGCCTATTTTGATATGCTTAGAGAGGGAGAGCAGAAGAGGATAAGTGAATGATATATATGATTGGTGAGAATAATAAGGTCATACATAACATCAAATATATTTCACTAATATCTAACATAAGTTCTACATATAAGGATCAAGGTTAGAAGACCTAATCAAGCGATGAAGAGGGCTAATTGAGCGAAGAAGGCAAGAAGCTAGTTTGAGAGGGATAGAATTGAGTGAAGATCTAAAGAATAAGATAATCATATATTGTATAAAAAATAATTATTTCTTAATGTGATCAAATAATCACGTGTTTTATTTTTTGTTGATTCATCTAAAGGGTTGGTGCCTCCTTGCAAGTGGGTGCTTGTTAAATCCTAGCTAAGTTAGTGTTGAGCTAGTTAGGGTTGGTGTTCCATGTTGATTAGGTGGTTCACTAAAGATTACTATTTGTCTTATAAGATTATATTCCATTTTATTCATTAGTGTATTTTATTCTCCTTGACTTTTTCCCATGTATATGCTATGTTCATGTGTTTCATGCTCTTATGATTTGATGTTTATGCTTGTTAAGATGTACATGCTTATTAAAATGGTTCATGTATGATTAAGAGGAATTGAATGGAAAATATTTAATACTAATTCACCTCCCATTTCATTCATTTTATTTCCAACAATTGGTATCAGAGTGTGTCTTTTAGATTAGGCTTGATATCCTAAAAGGAAATCATAAGAAGCAAAGATGAGTAGTCAACAAACTCAAGGTTATTTCTCTACCATTAAGGCTTCATTGTTCAATGGATATAACTATGCCTTTTCCAATGTTATAATGAAGACATTTATAATGTCATAATTACATGATGTTTTGAAATAATTTATGGCTTATTATATTGTACCTCATATTCCATCAATAGATGCAGTAGGTAAAAAGGCTAGTTAAAATAACTTCAAGGCATTGAATGTCATTCTATGTGGCCTATCATAGGTATAGCTTGTAAAGGTAATTAATTATGTATCAAAAAATATATATATGATAAAAATTGAAGGCCATATATGAAGGATACACCAAGGTGAATTTAGCCAAGTTGTAGACCCATAGAAGATATTTTTGAAAGCCTAAAGATGAATGAAGATGAAACCATTATATCCTACCTATTAAGGGTTGATGAAGTTGTCAATATCATTATAGGATTGGGAGGAGAAGTGAAAGAGTCTATTGTTGTCCAAAAAGTGTTGATATCACTAACTCTTAATTTTGACTCTAAGGTGTCTGAAGTAAAAGAGATGCAATATTTGGACAAGCTAGAGATGGATGGGCTTTATGGCATCTTGACTACCTATGAGATGATAAATAATGAGGGAAGAAATCCCAAGAAGAAAGTTACTTTCAAATTTGAGAAAGATTCAAAGTCTAAAAATATTAAAGATGAGGTATGTTCAAATATTGATGATGATGAGTTCATAGTTATGTTTGCTAGGAAGTTAAGGTTTGGCTCAGGTAAGTACAAGGGTAGGTTAGCCTTCAAATATTTTAGTTGTGTAAATATTGGTCACTTTACAAGAAACTTTCTTAACAAGTAAAAATCTGAGCATAATGAAGAACGTGATGAACATCATGAAGATGATAGAAAGGACTATAAGTCTGATAAGAACAAGAGAGAGTTCAATAAGAATGAAGGTAGGAAAGGATCATTCAAAAAGAAGAATAGTTTCTATACCAAAGAAGACATATCATCTAATATAATTTATTTAGACACATCTAATAGTGATGATGTCATTAATTAATCTAAACATGATAATAATGAAACTTTGTCCATAGGCATAGAGTCAGACAATAAGGGTTGTTTAAATAGGAAAGGTCTTATGGTTGATGTAGAATCAGATGAATAAATATACTATGATAGTGAATAAGGAGAAGATGAATTAGATCTTGAAGATGAACTCATGAGTACCTTAGAAGAGTTGAATTTTGTGAAGAAGAAAAAAAAGAAACTAAAGTCATTACTTCAAGACTATGAGGAGCAAATTGGATTGTTTGAGGAAAGGTTGAGCACTACTTCCAAGGAGTATGAAAAGATCATCTAGCAAGTAGAAATATAGATGGAGATTATGATATCAAGCCTAAAGGATAAAGAGGAATATTGTAACAGATATAAAACTAATAGAATATTTGAAAGTTGAGTTGGCTCAAGCATCTAGAAAGGTGAAGAGCTTTGTGAAATTTTAAAAGAGTATTAAGGCTCTAGATGATATTTTCAGTATTTAAAAGTTTGCAAGTGATAAGATAGGTCTTGCCTTTAAATAAGAAAAAAATAAAGCATCTCAAGTCAAGGATAATACTATTGAAGATAATAAGGTTGACATGCAACGACCTATCAAACAGCTCAATGTTATAATGTATGCTAATTATTTTTAATGGTTACTATTTTACATACAGTCAGTTTGGTCATAGAGCAAGAGAATGTCAAAGACCTTCCAAAAATGAGTACTCATGAAACTATGAAAAGAGAAGAAATTAGTTAAAAATAGATCACAGTCATCATCAAACAAGAGGTATGAATGATATTATTTGCTATTGTTATCATAAAATTGGTCATACTGCTAAATTATGTCCAAATGGAGTAAGAAGGTTATCAAGAGATAAAAAGGGTCAAACAATGAAATAGAAACCAAAGTTAGTAAGGATAGATTAGATTAAGCCCAAGGGTCAAGATAGATTAGTACTTTTTTAAAGGAAGAACCAAATAATAAGGTGTGTAAAGAATACTTGTTATTAAAATTTGTTAAAAAGATAGTGAGTTATAGACTTAAGTCGCCTATAAATCAAAGTAAACTACTTGTTATAATTGAGAAAGTTCCCTTTCAAGATCACATGTTGTCAGATTATAGTGATAATTATTTGAAATGTAAGATGGTTTTAAGAGACAAGAACATGAGAAACATACTTGCTATTAATATGGATATTGAGGATAGTAAGCCAAAGAAGAAAGACAAGGCTAAAAAGACTCTAAAATAAAGTAATCGGTCTACTAAGAGCAAGATGGTCAAAAGGGAGAGAGAGAAGATATGGGCATCTTCTGAGTTCACTTTATTATATAACCCTATGAAAAGAGGTGGCTCCATTAAGCTTCATGGAGACATTCTTACATTAGCAAAAGCATGAGATTACAATCAAAGAAGGTTTTTTTTAAGATTATAGGTTATCTATGTTGTAAGCAAGGAGATGAAAATGGATATTAGCGATTCATATGTTGATAGATCTGAAGTCAGAGTATATACATTTTGTATGTAATAGGTAATCTTTTGATATCTATTTGTTTGAGTAGTTAAGCTTGATATGTGAAGACAAAGGGGGAGTTCCTATTTCTATAGTTGATGTCAAGAGTGTGGTATCCTAGTGTGTGATCAATAATTTGATCTTCTTCAATCATGATAAGGAAGGTAAGTAATCTAAGTTTTCAATTATTTTAAATAAAATATGCTTTGTCTAAAGGGGAGCTTGGTAGCTCTGATAGTGATTACTTTTGATATGCAGTTCAGGAGAGATTGTGTTTGAGATGCTTCATAGAATCTATTTGTTGAGATTTTGATAGATTAGCTAGAGAGTGACCTAATTGAGAGAAGGTTCTGAGAATGGTTGTCATAATTAGTTGCCATAGTTTTTGAATACTATGTGTCATTTAGTGTCTTTGAAATATAATATTAGCTCAAAGGGAGAGAGTATGATTTTAGTAGGTATAGGTGACCCTTGATGTTTATTATTTACAGAAGTATGGTAGATGCTTCATTTGAGGGGGAGATATTTAGATTTTTGACTATGGCTGATTTGTGTTGAAGTGGTCCTGTAATATAAGTTCATTCTAAAAGAGATAAATAGTTGTGAAATATCTATGTCACTAATGTCAAAGGGGGGAAATATCAAAAAAGGTAAGAAAAGGAGAAAGATCAAAAACTTTAGAAATAATGAGAAAAGGTAAGAACTAGGTCTAAGAGACAATTTCCATAAAGGGTGGTTGACACAAGTTTTTGAGTGTGTTTACCATCAATGACAAAGGGGGAGATTGTTAGACATTGTCATTGATTGAGGAGATTGTTGAGCATTGTCATTGACTGTTGAGTTATTGGAATAAGTGTTGTCATTGATGTCAATTTAATGTTATTGATGTCAAAGTTTCTTATGAAAGTGAGACCTTATGTAATGGTATGTATAGGTAGCATGATGAAATTAGTGAGTTTTAAAGATGAATCTATATGCTCCAAATATCTATGTAAGTAGCTCCAAAGATGCTCTGAATGAGTTATGAAAATGATAATGCTCTGAATAATACTTGATAGTGTTTGAATATGAGAAATTTTGTTTGAGTCTATGCATGAGGTGTTGAGGACCTTGAAAATAATTAAAAGGTCAACTTTGAAGATCTATATATGTAGCTACGAAGATCTTTAGTTGAGCTTGAAAGAATTATAAGAAGCTCTGAAGATGATCTCTTGAATCTATGAAGAAGAGTGAGTGAATTATTTTGATTGATCATACACAAAAGGCATTGGAACATAGTAAAGTTTCAAGGTAAAGTCTACAGGGTGGCTAAAAGGTTAGATTCAGGGTCTAATGAGATTTATAGGTCAAGGCATATAAATCAAAAAGAGAGATGGTTGTTAGATGAGGTATTTGGATTAGTTTCCATGACATGGATGAGTAGTTAAACATTGATAGAGGTTTTTCAAGTTATTTTAATCATGTGCATAAAGTTTCAAGACATGGTTTGCAAGAAATGGCTTGAAAAGTGTTTTAAGGTTTCTCAAGTGCATAGAATGAAGAATTATCTACCTAAAAAGTTTTTTTAAGTGCTCATTAGCACATGCAGTATTTTGATGAGAATATAAGTTGCTTATGGTATATGAGTAAGAGTTCTATCTCAAATTTTTAAGCATTATTTTTTGTAAAGAGGAGCAAAGTTTTATGAATGATCATTAATATTAAAAGTTGGTCTAAACTACCATAAAACCCTAAAAAATGCGTAATGTTGAATATCTTATTATAAATCTCTTAGAATGGTTTGGTATGGTTAGATACATTATTTTAGGTTGAATTCAACTCTCCTAGACATATCCAAGTGTGATTGGTTTCTCAGGTGAGTGAGTAGACCCTACAAAAAAGTGTTTATCTTTCAAATCTATTGTAATAGATAGAGTTGACCAAGTCAAAGTTGATAAGTGGATGAAGATAAAAGTTTGATACTTTTATTTATGATCCATGAAGGTTTTTGATTAGGTTTTAAGTCTTATGTGTGAAAATTTAGTGATCCAAGTTGGTCAGTTGCTAACAGACCTCGTGGTGCAAACAATAAGAAAGTCAGGTAGAAGTAAAAAGATGATTCCCGATGTGTTTCCATGTAAGTTTAATGAAATAAAGTACATTATGATGTTTTTTGGTAATTGAATAATCTATCCTTGTTTTTTTTAATCTTTAAATTTAGTACAAGAGGTTGGAACATTGAATCCAAAATGGCTTGTTTAACTAAGTAGAGTTTGTGAAAGAGAAGATCAATTGATTGGTCTACAAGACTAATAGTTGCCATTAACTATTATGATATATTTGATGGAGGTTACTGTGAGGATTATATAATATCTTATTCATGCATTTAAATCCCTTGAGTATGTTCATTCATGTGTCATAAGTTCATGTTTCCCTGATTGTGTTTTGAAGTTAGTTGGAAGTTTTGAGTGACTATCTTGTAGAGAATATTTTGAGTCTATAAGCCCTAAGTTGAAGCATATGATGAAGTTTTTGATGACACAAGGTCATGAGGATTATAAATATGTGGTTTTTTTCCATGTTTGTTTGTAAAAATTGAGTATATGCCTCAATTTTTTAAGACAAATTTTCTCTATATGCATAGGCCTTTTATGTATAGTGATTTAAGAAAGGGTTCAAGTGGTGGTTGGACCTAAAAAGTGTTATAAACCTAAATTAAAATTTAATAAGGTATATTAGAGTGTAATATGATGTTTTATTTTCATTTGAGGTGTTTAGATATGCTTTAATAAATATCAAAGGGTAACATGTTGTTAAGAAGACCTATTAGGTCTCCTTAAAGTCTAAAAGAGGAGTAAGGGCTAATTAAGATATGGTCAAACTAATGTATTAATTTATTCATGATTAAACCATGTTATTTTAATATAATAATACCTATTCATGTCTGACCTAAGATATTTTATGTATGGTTGACTAAGAAGGATATGATCAAGTGACTTGTATAAAAACAAGGCAGTTTAGGCCTATTTTGATATGTTTAGAAAGGGAGAGGAGGTTAAGGTAATGATATAAATCATTGATAACTATAAAAACGTCATTTGGACCATAATATATATTTAATTATTATATAATAGAGGTTTTTCATATGAGGATCAAGGTTAGAATACCTAATCAAGCCATGAAGAGGGCTAGTTCAGTGAAGAAGGCCAAAAGTTGATTTGAGAGGGATAAAAGTGAGCGAAGAGATAAAGGAGAAGATCATCATGTGTTTCATGAGAAAAAAAGGTTTAAAAAGGTGATCAAACAATTAGGTATATGACTTGGTGTTGAGCTAGTTGGGATTGGTGCTCCATGTGGAGTTAGTGCCTCACTAAATATTAATGTTTTTCTTATATGAATTTATTTCTTTTTTTTCATTAGTGGATTTTTTTCCCCTTGAGGTTTTCCCATGTATATTTTGTGTTCATGTGTTTCATGCTCTTATGAGTTGATGTTTATGCTTGTTAAGATGTACATGCTTGTTAAAATGGTTCAGGTATGATTGAGTGGAATTAAATGAAATTTTTTTAAGATTGATTCACCCCCCTTAATTCATCTTGTTTAAAACATTATAAACTTTGTGTTTCATCTAGACATCTACATAAGAGATGGGCTTGCAAGATCCCTGTCTCCCCCCATGAATCTATTTTTCTTTTGGCTTGAGTGATGAACATTGTAGAATGTTGAATAGTGGTTTGATATTATTCTTTTTTTTTGGTCCAAATGAAATTATCAATAATATTTTTAGAATGATTTACTTTTTCCCTAAATTTTAAATTAGTTTCATAATCATGACACTTAGTGTGAACCAAGCTTCACGTAGGCATGATCACCTCTCCCACTTGTGTCCCTATTGTTTGATTAAAATGCTTAAATTTGAAAATCATGAGTGATTGTTTCTATTCAAATTTTGTTTTCAATTTCAAAGAAGAAAATTAAAGAAACTTAAGAAGGAATGGTCAAGGCTTGATGTGTACCTGGATAAAGTCTGCGCACCATAATCCAGACGTTGTGAGTACTCCTCTTTGGTTGTGGAGGAATGACACCTGCAAAGAAAAGAAGCTTGGACAAAAGAAGGCGTTAAATAGACAAATGGTGGGTTGTCAAGCGAAAGCTTGATCCCAGAAGTATGAAAACTTCCTTAAGGGATATAAACCCACTAATCAATAGAAGGAAATGTCTGATAAATAACAGAATAATGAAGAACTAAAAGTGATAAAAGATGGAAATAGAAAAGAGAAGCAAAGACTTACTTGAAAGAAGCTGTCGGATTGATCACAGTCGCCGGCGTCGATAATCCTACCAGCGTCGATTGGTTAAGGTGCCGACGTCGGTTAATATGCCGATGTCAGTTGCGGTAGTGACCGGCATCGGTCAGGGCAAATAGCTTGGACGAGGTCTAGGCAGGTCTGTGGTTTGTGGACAGAGTTTGGTCAGGGTCTAGGTTTATTTGAATAGTCTGTGGACAGAGTCTAATCAGGGTTTTGGTCTGTGGACAAAGTTTTGGGCTTGGTTGAATGGTCTGGGGTCTGAGTCTGAGAGTCAGGTTAAATAGGCAGAATGTATCATCCGATAGAGGACGAAAGAAATAGGGAGGTGGATAAATCAAGATTCGGGTCTGGGTTGATTAACAGTCTGGTCTAGGGAGATATTGTTTGAAAGCAATAACTGAAAAGAGAATAAAAACATAGACAGTATACTTACCTATGCTTTTTGGAAGGTGTGCTACCGATGATTCCCATACCTGCTGTTGATGTAGCTTGTATGGAGAACCTATTGCTGATGGAGAACCTGAAACAGTTGCTGCACCTGAGAGAGAAAGTGAGAGGCTTGACTGAGAGATTTCACAGATTGACGGATAGTCCAAGACTAGGATTCCTGATTTGCTTTCAGAGATTAGCTAATTTCTGATTCTCATCCGGAAAGAGTCAGAAGAAATGGTTAAGTATAACCGACGTCGACAATTCTGTCAGTGTCGGTCGACAGGTGACCGACGTCGGTGGGGTTAGAACGAGCGAAACAAGCCACCAAGCCCATTTTTCATCCGCCAAGTGCACTATCCGTTGGAGAATGTCGAGGATTGTGCTAAATACGCACGAGAGTTTGTTAGGCGGTTAGAGAGAGTAGGAATTGGTCTTGGGTGAGTCATAGGATGGGAATTAGTCCAAGGTGAGGTGTCCTAGGTGAGGTGTCATGGGTGATGTGTCAAAGGAGGGGGGTTAATAAGTTAATTATTTTAAATTAGTAATTGTTAGGAATGGGTTAAGAATGGACTAAGGGGGAAAGTGACTAAGGGTTAGACGATTTTTAGGTGTCTACATTTGCCCCTTTTTGTCTTGTTGGTTGCTCTAAATGAACTACAAGACAAAAATAGGAGTTGGTTGCCCCAGGTATGGGATAAAGTTGATTTCGTAGACAAAAATAGGTGAGGGTTGGTTGTCCCGATTATGGATGAGGTATCCCCCCTCAAAGCAGGAGTCGAGAGAAAGGAACCTGGAATCGGGTGCTGATTTGATAGAGAGTGGATGAAAAGGGTGAAGAGAGAGTGAGAACACTGCAATAGTTGTGATTGCATGCACACCACTTCATAAGGATGATCAGGTCAAATTGTCGCAGGTCGAGGGTCAAGGAGTGCCAAAATTGAATTAACCGCTCCCCAGCATTTAGTCATCTAATGATTAGGTTATTTAATCGAGGCTAAAGCTCCAATGGTTGTTGTGTTCTAGGTATCCCAGGCTTAGGAAGTGCTCTCAAAAACACGAAAAAGTCACAAGTAGTGCAGATGAACTGGCTTGCGATCCTATACTTGTTAAATGTTAAGTGGATGAGTACTCGACTAACAGTAGAATGGAATCACTTTCACTCACTAAAATCCAGAGCTCACTTTTTCACTTTGTCAAATGTCACAAATGACTTTTGGTGAGTCACCAATCCAGTTTTGTCAGATTTGGCAGGCCACTGACGTCGGCATCGGCGTGCCTTAATCCGCCGACGTCAGCCGATTTGCGTTGACGTCAGTCTCTTTTGGACACTGACATCAATTATATAACCGATGTCGGTGGCCTTAAAAACTTCAAAACCTCTTTTAAATGACCAAAATCATGTTCCTAATCAAGTCAAGTCCTTAGTAGATGTCATTTTGGCCCCTTGGGGCACATTTAGATCACTTTTTGCATCCATCCATCGACCACCAAACATTGGAGATCATGCCCATCTCCTAAAACCGAGACTACTTCCAAAGCGATTTTGCCTTGGTTGCTTTTGCCTGTATGCTACCTCATGATTGGTTAGCAAAATTGTGTGCAGACTTTTGACCTTCACAAGTATAAGATCGCAAGCCAGTTGATCCGCACTACTTGTGACTTTTTCGTGTTTTCAGGAGCACTTCCTAAGCCTGGGATACCTGGAACACGACGACCATTGGAGCTTCAGCCTCGATTGAATAACCCAATCAACAGATGACTAAATGCTAGGGAGCGTTTAATTCAATTTTGGCACTCCTTGACCCTCGACCTGTGACAATTTGACTTGATCATCCTTATGAAGTGGTGTGCACGCAATCACAACTGTTGCAGCGTTCTCACTCTCTCTTCACCCTTTTCATCCACTCTCTATCAAATTAGCACCCGATTTTAAGTTCCTTTCTCTCGACTCCTACTTTGAGGGGGGATACCTCATCCATAATCAGGACAACCAACCCTCACCTATTTTTGTTTACAAAATCAACTTTATCCCATACCTGGGGCAACCAACTCCTATTTTTGTCTTGCAATTCGTTTAGAGCAACCAACAAGACAAAAAGGGGCAAATGTAGACACCTAAAAAATGTCTAACCCTTGGTCACTTTCCCCCTTAGTCCATTCCTAACCCATTCCTAACAATTACTAATTTAAAATAATTAACTTATTAACCCCCCTCCTTTGACACATCACCCATGACACCTCACCTAGGACACCTCGCCTTGGACTAATTCCCATCTTATGACTCACCTAAGACCAATTCCTACTCTCTCTAACTGCCTAACAAACTCTCATGCGTATTTAGCACGATCCTCAACATTCTCCAATGGATAGTGCACTTGGCGGATGAAAAATGGGCTTGGTGGCTTGTTTCGCCCGTTCTAACCCCACCGACGTCGGTCACCTGTCGGCCGACGCCGATGGAATCGCTGACGTCGGTTATACTTAACCATTTCTTCTGACTCTTTTCGGATGAGAATCAGAAAGTAGCTAATCTCTAAAAGCGAATCAGGAATCCTAGTCTTGGACTATCCGTCAATCTGTGAAATCTCTCAGTCAAGCCTCTCACTTTCTCTCTCAGGTGCAGCAACTGTTTCAGGTTCTCCATCAGCAACAGGTTCTCCATACAAGCTACATCAACAGCAGGTACGGGAATCATCGGTAGCACACCTTCCACAAAGCACAGGTAAGTATACTGTCTATGTTTTTATTCTCTTTTCAGTTATTGCTTTCAAACAATATCTCCCTAAATCAGACTGTTAATCAACCCAAACCCGAATCTTGATTTATCCACCTCCTTGTTTCTTTCATCCTCTATCGGATCATACATTCTGCCTATTTAACCTGACTCTCAGACTCAGACCCCAGACCATTCAATCAAGCCCAAAACTTTGTCCACAGACCAAAACCCTGATCAGACTCTGTCCATAGACTATTCAAATAAACCCAGACCCTGACCAAACTCTGTCCACAGACCACAGACCTGCCTAGACCTCATCCAAGCTATTTGCCCTGATCGATGCCGGTCACTACCCCAACCGACGTCGGCATATTAACCGACGTCGACACCTTGACCAATCGATGCCGGTAGGATTACCGACACCGGCGACTGTGATCAATCCGACAGCTTCTTTCAAGTAAGTCTTTGCTTCTCTTTTCCATTTCCATCTTTTATCACTTTCAGTTCTTCATTATTCTATTATTTATCAAACATTTCTTTCTATTGATTAGTGGGTTTATATCCCTTAAGGAAGTTTTCATACTTCTGGGATCAAGCTTTCACTTGACAACCCACCATTTGTCTATTTAACATCTTCTTTTGTCTAAGCTTCTTTTCTTTGCAGGTGTCATTCCTCCACAGCCAAAGAGGAGTACTCACAACGTCTGGATTACGGTGCGCAGACTTTATCCAGGTACACATCAAGCCTTGACCATTCTTTCTTAAGTTTCTTTAATTTTCTTCTTTGAAATTAAAAACAAAATTTGAATAGAAACATTCTGGCACGCCCGGTGGGACGTCGATGGCTTGCCAAATCTGACAAAATCGGATTGGCGGCCCACCAAAAGTCATTTGTTAATTGATTGAGAGAGTTAAAAAGAGCTCTAGAATTTGTTGAGTGAAAGTGACCCAGAGCTGACCAAGGAGTGGTGCGAGGTGGCAGAGGAGCATTGGTGAAGAGAAGGAGTTGATTGAACGCTGTAGGGACGCGTGTGGGCCAGCGGAAGTGTGAGGGCAAAGAGACATAGTGGACATGGCAAAGGGGAGTAGAGGACCCACGGGAGGTCCACCACCAGTGGCACCCATCGTGCCACCATGCCGGCGATGTCGGGACGAGGTAAGAGGGTCTCTGAACCTGATTTGGACCGTTTTTTGTTTTGAATTTATTTTTTGGATTTTCATTATTTTAGACATAAATTGAGGGGGAGGGTAGCTAGGAAGGTGAGTAGGATGTCTAGGAGAGCTTAGGAGTCATTTAGGAGGGTTTTGGGGGGTGTAGGGGTTAAAATGGGGAAGCCCTAAAAATTAGGGCTCGCCCCATTCAGCCCTAGGGCCGAACCAGTCACCCACGTCGGCGATCCCGTCAGCGTCAGCTGACCAGCAACTGACATCGGTCAATAACCTATCGACGTCAGTCACTAAGTGACCGATGTTAGTTAGGTGAGTGCCATCGCTGGCACCCTAATCGATGTCGGTGGCTGCCTGGTCAGAAATGGTTTTGAAAAATGGTCAAGTCAAGAGGTCGAAGCTACGCCAAGGGCTTCTTAGGTGTCAGGTTAGGTATAGATGGTCAAAATAGTTGATAGAATAGGAAAAGTAGCAATAGTTCTAACATGAAATTGACTGTGGATGGATGCAGGTGAGGCAGACCTTGATGCTGCGGGATCGGCTCCTGACCTTGCTGACGCAGATACACGGAGGTGTGTGAGTCGAGGAGTGGGTGCAGATGAGCGCAGTCGGGTTAGGCAGGTTGAGACGCTACTGCAGAGTGGCGAGGGACGTGAGCCTCATGGTAGCATTGATCGAGCGGTGGGACCATGCCACCAACACCTTCCACCTGCCTACGAGTGAGATGACGGTCACGGTTGAGGACGTGTACCAGATTTTGTGGCTATTAGTGCACGGAGCAGACTTGTATGCGTGCTCGAGAGAGGCACACAACATCCATATGGTTACGTTGTTTGGAGAGCACATCGTGGAGATGAGCTACCACTCAGCGAGTTTTGCATATGAGCCATTGTATGCAATGGATGAGGACGCACATCGGCTGGCCATTTTGATGATGATTGGCATCACAGTGTATGCATTGCCGAATGCGAAGGGAGGTAGGTTTTTGGTTGCTATGACTGAAGTTTTACTTCATATGCTGGAGCAACAGACTGTGTTTGCCTGGGCACCAGTGTTTTTGGCCCAAGTGTATAGAGAGCTATGGGGTATCAGTCGACGGTGGTGATACAGCTTGTGCGTGGGCCACCTGCTACATTGCTGGGCACACGAGCACATAGTGGTTACCCGTCCTCTTGGCCTCTCAGTGGTGATTTAGGCTGGCTTCAGAGTTGGATTCAGGCGATGGTGTGAGGTTATGGCATAGACACGGGTGGATGGAGTGGTCAGGGACATTGACCACTATAGAGGGGTACTGGAGGCCCTGATTCCTACAGACATCATTTGGAGACCATACTTGGTCTATCCAGCATTCAGAGACCAGGGAGAGCAGCTGGTTGGTGTTCAGAGCAGGCGATGGATCAGAGGCAGATGAGCCAGCAAGCTCAAGAGGATTCCAGCTGAGAGAGTGCGGTGCCAATATGGGCTGCTATAGGATGTACCTCTCACCTTCCCACAGTACACGCAGGATGACATAGAGGCACCGCTCCCACTGCCAGAGGAGACAGAGGAGCCCAATTTTGAGGAGTTATCAGTAGGACCTGGGATAGCTGACCCAGGGTGCACAGAGGCCTACACAGCATGGTGGGCAGGATAGTATAGAGGCATACAGGTGGGTCCCCAACCAGATCTATAGGCTATTACGAGGGAGCGGGATACAGCCCATGAGGAGAGGGACACTGCACGGTAGGAGAGAGACACGGCTTAGGCCCAGGTCTCAATTTTGCAGGGACAGCTGACAGGGGTTACAGGGCAGCTGACAGAGATGACAGGTCAGGTGGCAGCATTGATAGTGCAAGTCACTCTGTTACAGGGACAGCTGGCTGCAGCCCAGGCACAGGCAGTGGCAGGTCAAAGTTTTGGAGGGTAGGGCCCACTACAGCAGCCATCATTTTCATAGGAGGCAGGACCATCAGTATCAGTACACCGAAGTCAACCATAGCCACAGGGGTCAGGACAGGCCACAGGAGCAGGGCAGATGGGTCCACCACAGACTGTATCTCTAGTGAGATACAGTGATGCGTTGGATGAGATCACGTATTATGAGAGAGCCATCAGAGGGTTCCCTCAGATACAGCGATACTCAGAGATGCAGGTAGAGCAAAGCCGACAGAGATCGATGTCACGAGCGATGGCTTTTGGGTCTCACAGATGGCAGAGATCAGAGGGAGGAGAGGATACAGCCTCTTTTCGGCCACTGCCACCACCACCACAGCCACAGCCTTGAGGGCAGCCCTAGAGTTGCAGTTTTGATGTATATACCGACCTGCGAGCCGAAGATGAGAGATGTATGATGAGAGAGAGAGACAGACACAGATTATGTCTTTTTGTATAAAACTATTTTTGATATATATATATATATATGATGAGATTTTAGCTAGTGATGTGTTATGGAGATGTTGTAGATGTTAAATGTTTGTAGCATTTTTCATGTGTTTCATGATGCATGTTTTGATATGATATTTATGATGATTATGATGATTATGTTATGATGATGCTAATGATTAATGCGATGATGTTTTATGATGATGCTAATGAAAATGAATGTGATGATGACAATATTTATGAAATGGTTATATGATGATGTTGGTTGATTTGTGGATGATAGATTATATGATGATGACTTTAGATTAGATGATGATAGATGTGATATGGAATGTTTAACTTGTGGATTATATGATGCGAATGTTTAATGAGTTATGATGGATGAAATTTATGACTAATGACTTATGTTGTTATAATGAAAATGAGAGTATACTAATGATTATGTGAATATGTTATTGACTGTGTTGTGATTGACAGGAGACGAGAGAAGGAGATGGAAGAAAGTGACGAAGAAAATGGCTGAGCTAACCCCAGAAGACCCCATGTCAACTGAGTGCTGCCTACATAGCCCCTGTCATTAGGGCCTCAGGCCGATGTATTTCTCCCAAGAAGGGAGGAAAAAGATTGAAGTGGTTGATTTTGGTCATGATAAGGATATAGCATTTCCCATATGTTTGAGGGTACATGCTTGAAATGATAAGGAGAAAATGATGCTACAACCTTTTCCAAATGGTGTATTTTGTAACATAGGTCGAGGTTTTTCATCCCTAGCAACTATCCATATTCGTTATAGATGTTTGCTAAAAATGAATAGTGGTCTATTTATGCTTCAGCAAGTATTGGTTTATGCTTGACATAAATTGTGTGGTTGATAGTTTCCATGTGTAGTGGTGTCCATAGAAACTATGTGAAATGGACTAAGATGATGACATAATGTTCTGTTGTTGGTCTGAAAATGTTTTGGTTAAGTGTGACCAAAATGTGGAAGATAAGTGAAAGGCGTGTTGCTCTTTCATTGACAAGGACCAGAAAGACAACATAGACAGGGGTTGTTAGATTCAAGAGCCCCATTTATGCGTTGCGTCATTGACCATAGTTATGTTAGAGCGGTAATCGAATCACTTTTGACATTAAAGTAAGCTCGAAGTCCCTTGAGTAGGTGTTATGATAGGAGGAAAAGGGTAACCTATTTTTAGAGTATGGATAACTTTGTCCCTTTTATAGGAGAGCCCTGAGACAACTATAAGTCAAGTCCATGACCCGGGTTTTTTTTTTTTTTTTTTTTTTGGAGCAGACTGATCAATGCGGGACGTCCACATAAAGATGTCATTTATTTGGTGGTCATTTGTGAAGCTGATCGATGCGAGAAGCTTCTAAGAAAAGTGTTATTTGTAGCAAGATTTAGGCATAGCCATCCTTCAAGGGAGTGGTCTATACTTTGCTTTATAGATTTTGAATAGCTGTCCTTCGAGGGAGCAGTCTATTAGTTACAGCAATGATAGTGCAGCTGTCCTTCAAGGGAGCAGTATGCTTTTTGATTAGATTTTGTGACCTTAGATATTTTGACATCTTGATTTAGTTTTGATAGAATATTGAGTCATGGACAAGACTTATAGAAGATCAAGGGCTCCCTTTTATTAAGACGAAGCATCCGTACATCATAAAAGGGTTGTAGAGGATTTTGTTAAGGGAAAAAGGGTGAAATGAATTGAGGATTTAAAGGACAAGGATTGCTCAAGGGATGAGCTCAAGTTAAATGTTAAGTGGATGAGTACTCGACTAACAGTAGAATGGTCGTAGATGCAAAGCATTAAGAGGTTCAAGTTCTGGTCGGCCTTCAAGAGAGGACAGACGATAAGTCCTTGATCCATATTTGTGTGTTATGATATAAGGTCCGAGCCAATTAGGAGTGAATTTACCTTGTTTACTCTGTTCCATATTGGTCACATGTTAGTTCTCCTTGAGGATGAGGTCTCCGATATTGAAATCTCGTTCTCTCAGAGTTTTATTGTAGGCACGCTTGATGTGATTTTGATAGACATGGAGATGATTGAGGGCAATGAGACGACGCTCGTCGAGTAACTCAAGTTGAGCTAATCGATCTTGATGAAAGTCATCATTAGAAAGAATGTCATGGAGTGAAATGCAAAGAGATGGGATTTATACTTCGAGAGGTAAGACAGCCTCTAATCCATACACTAGAGAGAAAGGGGTAGCACCCGTAGAGGTTCGGATGGTAGTGCGGTAGGCCCACAAAGCGAAGGGTATTTGAACATGCCAATCCCTTCCAGTGTCGTTGACCACCTTCATGAGAATTTTGGTTAGGATTTTTTTAGAAGCCTCGGCTTGCCCATTCGCTTGTGGGTAGTAAGGCGAAGAAAAGCTGAGTTTGATGCCAAAAGAGTCACAGAGTTTTTGGACGGTCTTGTTTTTAAAGGACTTGCCATTGTCAGTGATGATTTTGTGAGGTACACCAAAATGACAGATGATGTGGGTGTTGATGAAGTTGACAATCTTGTCAGCTTTTGTGGAGATGAGAGGGATAACTTCCACCCATTTAGTGAAATACTCGGTGGCAGTGATGATGGATTGATGACGAAGAGATGAATGAGGGTTAATCTCGCCGATGAGATCTAAGCCCCATTGTGAAAAAGGCTAGAAATCTTGAGCAACTTGTAAGGCGTGACTGGGGAGATGAAGCAAATTAGCATGCTATTGACATTTGATGCAACACCAAACATAATCACTACAGTCTTGATGAAGTGTGGGCCAATAATAACCCAGGCGAAGGATGCGCTTGGCAACCGAATTTCCACTAAAGTGTCCTCCACAAATCCCGTCATGGGCTTGTTTAACAGCATGAGAAGCTTCAGTGGAGTTTAAACAGTGAAGAAGAAGGCCGTCAAAACCTCTTTTATAGAGAAGGCCCCCTAGCATGGTATAGCGAGCAGTTCGCTTGATGAAAGCCCGCCGCGCATTGCTAGAGAGGTTGGGAGGAATGAGAGAATGAGCCAAGTAGTCCTCAAGTTGTTTATACCATACATCTTGTGAACTAGAGTCTATGGCATGGACGAGATTGATGTCAGTGGAAATGTATGAAGGCAATGGCACACGATGTATCATGACATAAATTCTTGATGAGGATGATGATGAAGAAGGAATATGCGAGGCGAGGGAAGCCATGGTGTCAGCAAACTTATTCGTCGATTGAGGAATAGTCTGCAATAAATGATGGTCAAAAGATGCTAGAAGAGTGTCAACACGGTGCTTGTACCTTTGTAAAATTTCATTTTTACAAAGATATGAACCATTAATTTGATTGACGACAAGTTGTGAGTCACCAAAGATGCTGATGGTCTTGATGTTTAAAGAAAGGGCGGTTTGAAGTCCCAAAATTAAGGCTTCGTATTCAGCCATATTATTGGTACATTCAAAGTCAAGTTTGAAAGACAGGGGCATGGGTTCACCTTCATATGGAATGAGGATGACCCTCACACCCCCACCGAGTTGACATTTAGAGCCATCGAAGAACATTGTCATTTGGTAGAATGTGTCATCAGTCGAGAGGGCGGCGATAGATTCATCGGGAAACTCGCACTGAGAAGGTTGATTGTCGGGAAGAGGGGCATCTGCTAGTTGGTCAGCGATTGTTTGCCCTTTGATAGATTTTTATTGGACAAATTCTAAGTCAAATTTAGCAAGAAGCATGAGCCAACGAGCCATACGCTGGTTTTGATATGGTTTAGAATGCATGTATTTGAGGGGATCAGTGTGGGTGACGACAAAGGTTTTGTGATTGAGAAGATAGTGATGGAGCTTGGTAGTGGCAAAGACTAATGCCAAACAGAGCTTCTCAGTATGAGTATACCGAGTTTCATAGTCGACAAGTGTTTGGCTTATGTAATAGACTGCTTGCTCATGGTGTTGCTCGTCTCGATGTGCGATCATGGCACCTAATGAATGATTGGTTGCAAAGATGTAGAGGTAGAAGGGTTGGTCATCTTTTGGTGGAATAAGGACTGGTGGAGAGACCAAATAGCGTTTGAGGGCTTCAAAAGCCTCTTGGCAATCGTTATCCCATTTAAAAGAGACATCCTTCTTGAGGAGGTGATGAAAGGGTTGGCAACAGTTAGAAAGCTGCGAAATGAAGCGGCGGATGGATTGGAGCTTTCCTTGTAGGCTGCGGAGTTGCTTGAGATTAGTTGGAGGTGGCATTTCGAGGATAGCACAGATTTTGGCAGGATCTATCTCGATGCCATGAAAAGAGAATGAATCCCAGGAGTTTTCCTGAGAGAACCCCAAAAACACATTTCTTGGGGTTTAGATGGACTTGGTAATGAAGAAGGCGAGAGAAGATGATTTTGAGGATAGTCAAATGGTCATGACGAAGCTTGGATTTGCCAAGCAGGTCATCGACATAGTCCTCCATGATTTTGTGGAGGAGATCGTGAAAGATATAAGTCATGGCACGCTGATATGTGGCGCCTACATTTTTTAGTCCAAAAGGCATGACTCGATAGCAGAAAGTTCCCCATGGTGTAATGAAGGTGGTTTTGTGCTGATCTTTCAGTGCAATTAGGATTTGGTTATATCCTAAAAATCCATCCATGAGTGATAACATCTCATGGCCAGCCGTAAGATCAACAAGTTGGTCAATGTTTGGAAGAGGAAAGTCATCTTGGGACAAGCTAGGTTAAGGTCACGATAGTCTATGCAGATCTGGATCCCCCCAATTGCCTTGGTGACAGGAACGATGTTAGAGACCCACTGCGAATAATCGATGGGTTGGATGAAGGAGACAGAAAGAAAGCACTGAAGCTCTTCTTTGACAAGAAGTGCAACATGAGGATGCATTTTGCGAAGCTTTTGCCTAACAAGCTTAGCCTCTGGGTTTGTGACAATGTTATGAGTGGCAATGTTAGGGTCGATGCCAGGCATGTCGGCGTAGGTCCAGGCAAAGGCTTGGCGATTGTCTGAGAGAAATGTGGTATAGTCGATCTGCTCCTGAGTGTCTAAAGATTGACCAATCTTTAAGACTTGAGGAACATCAGAAGATGAAAGGTTAATGTCAATAGTTGATTCATTTAACATAACCTGTGTTTTAGAAGGGAGGGAGCGCTGAATGAAAGAATCATCGGCACCCATATAGGTAAGAATGGCATCGTCATCTATGCAGTGGACTGTGTTGATGGTTGCCGATTCATCGTCTATCATGCTGGGATAAACGAGAGGGAGAGACTTGGGAACCCCGTTGAGCTAATAGGTTAGAGGTTCCAAGCAGATGGTGTTTATGCAAAAAAAAAACTAGGAGGGATGGAAACCACCGACTCCGTAGGTGAGGATGGAAGAATAGGCGAGTCTAGAAGAAATTGGTCGATGGTTAGTTTGGGGGAAAGGTTTGTGGAAGCCTCAGTGGGTTCTTGGAAACCCAGTCCATACCATTTTTTTGCATTATCGTCATTGGGTGTTTCGATAGGCTGATGGGAGCCTTGTTCGTAACGTCCAAAGCCAAAACCCTTCCATGCACACCTATAAAGGTAGGTATGTGCAAAGGTGGGGTTGCTAAGAAAGGAGAAATTGGATGTGAATATTTGAGGCGAGGAAGAAGGATTCGATTCAGTAGGAGCTTGATCTAACCCCCCATAGACGAGATTGGTTCGTAGGCTAGGAGGACCATAAGGAATGACCATTCCGATTCGACAGTCATAGTTTGGGTTTTGATGAAGTTGTCCATACTCTTGAGGAGTCTGGAACATGTCTAGAGTGAGGAGACGATATTCTCCCAGTGAAATTCTTTGGAAGATGTCATCCATGGGGTCTTTGGTTGTTAATTGAGAAGATGATGTGGTGGCAACCGCTGTTTGCATACTAGTTGACATTTTTGCGGGTGGAGATGATGTTTGGGTTGATGCCTTGAGCGGGATAAGAATGTCATTTGGGCTATAGGTCATGTTATAGGTCTTAAAAGGGAATGGGTCGACGGGAATAACATGGACTTGTTTGTCGTGTTCAAATTTGACACAACGGTGAAGTGTTGAAGGGATGCAAGCCATGGCACGAATCTAGGGTCGCCCTAAGAGGATGTTGTATTGGAATTCTCCCTCAATGATGTAGAAGAGCTCCGAGATTGTGCATGGACCAACACGGATATGAAGGACAACAGTGCCAATAGTGTTAGCGGTGGTGTCATTAAAGGATCTAAGTATTGCGTCAGTTTTCGATACGCAATTCTTGGGAAGGGCCAATTGGTCAAAGGCATGGGAGGAAATGATATTAATGTTGGTGCCCCCATCGATCATAACTTGTTTAATATGGGTTCGATCGACGTAGGCTGTGATGAAAAGGGCAGCGTCCTGATCTTCCATGATAGAGGTAGGAATCTCAGAATTATTGAAAGTGATGGAGGCGATGGGGGATAAAGAATGGACTAGGGCAGCAAGTAGTTGAGGGTCTTCAGGTTGGACCTCAGCTGCCTGTAGGGCTTTGATTAGAGCCTGGTGATGCTGGGGGGAACTTTGAATAAGGTCATATAAGGTCATCTTCACAGGCGTTTGATGAAGTTGTTTTATCATAGATTCTGTGATTGCCTCTGAAGAAGTGGGTTGGGACGCACCTAAGATGGAAATCTTGGGTTTCGGTGGTTGAGGTGCCTGGACAAAAGGATAGGTCCAAGGAATAGCGGCTTTTTCTTTTGCCTTGTCCTTTTGTGACCTAGTGGTGATATGGATAGCATTGATTTCAAATATAGTAGGTGAAGAAGGGGTTATGGTTTGTTGGTGAGATGTTGATATGGTTGATGAGGTTGGATGGAAAGGTGTTGAGGGTTAGTCAAGAGTGTCCTCAAGGAGAAGAGTGTCTTTCTCCATATAGCGGTGAATGATTGCCTTGAGGGCACAGCAGGTGTCGGTATCATGTCCTGGCGTGCGATGGTATAAACAAATCTTCGTATCATCGAACCAAGAAGGTTTTGACCTGAGAGGTTGGAATGGTTTGATGGAAGGAAGGGTAATGCTAGAAGTCTGTAAAAGTTGGCGTAATAGTAAAGCATACAAACCTACTAAGGGGTCCGTGCTTGTTGATGCATGACGCGTTGGTGACTTCTGCTTGGGGGATGTTGAAGAAGGTTTTCGTACCACCTTTTGGGTTGGTGGTGCGGTGACAGGTGAAGATGGCACTTTCTTTGTGAGAGGTGCCAAATTTTTGAGAGGGGGTTGACTTGTGATTGGCAAAGGAAGTAATGGAGGTAATTTGTGTTGGTTAATGGTCGGAGTAGGAAGCACGCCGATTAAGGTAGAGGGATGAGGACTTAAGATGGAGGGTAAAGTTGACGGTGGAGGAGGGGTTCGCTGCTGTGGTCTGGCAGTCTTCTTTGACTTGGTTTGAAGACTAATTTTGGTTGAGGTTTGGTTCAAGTCCACCTTCACTTGCAGGTGAGTGAGGGTAGAGAGAGGGCGAATGCCAAGTGGCTTGATTGGTTTGGATTGAGTAGCTGCAAGTTTAGAAGTGGGAATTTGGTCTTTGTTTGGAGTCTTGGATGATTCTGCCTTGGGAGGATTGGCAGCATGAGATGAAAGGGCACGATAATGTTGAAGAACTTTAAGATGTTCCCACAATCCCTGATGCTCCACTTTCCTTGAAGGGAGAAGTTCTCATTTCTCCACTAGTCGGGAAAATGGTTGAGAGGATGTTGGATAAGGTTTGGATCCTTGAGAGGATGTGTTAGGTGTGGCAATAGTCTCAGACCCAAGGTGTGTGGGAGTTATAGCTGGATTGTCGTTGGTTGAGGAAGATGGAGAGTCAGGTTCTTCTCTTGGTGGAGAAGGAACTGGAGAGTGTGACTCCTCAAGCGTGTAAAGGGCAGGGATTATGGTGCCTTCCACTTGTAGTCGAGGAGTAGGTAAGGTCAGGTCCTCCATAGGTAGAAGAAAGGAAGATGGTGAGACAGGTGGTGCCGGTAAGGTTGAGGCATCCTCCAAGATGAGAGAAGTTGATGGAGAACTAACTGGGGAAAGAGGTTCGTCCACACGTGATGGACTGGTAGATGGGTTAACCTCTTGAGGTTGGTTGGGGATAAAGGGCGAGACCGTATTGACTATTTGAATATCATGTTCATGCGTGTTGTCAATCAAGATCTAGACATTATTTTGGGTCAACGGATGATTAGGGAATGGTTGCTTGAATATGTTGATGCCCTAGTTTGGAGGTGCATTGGGATTATCTAGAATGAGCTATCCCTTTTCAAGCATGTCCTAGATTATGTTTTTGAAGGTTTTACAGTTTCTCGTGTCATGACCTTTGACACGGTGGAAATTGTAGAAGTCATTTTCCCTATACCACGTAGGGATGGCGCGTGAGGGATCAAATTGTGGTGGTGGTCAAATTTGGGGAAGGTTGAGAATCCCCTGTTTAACAATCTTTTCCAGTATAGACGCGTAAGATTCTCCAAGAGGTGTATATTGTCTTTGCACGTATCTCTGCTGGAATTGACAGGTGGTGCTCTGAGATGTGGATGGTTCAGGTTGATTGGATGAAGAGGATGAAGGTCTAACGGCCACAACGTTAGCTGAAGCTTTAGACTTAGGATTTGACGATGAAGGCTTAGAAGAAGAAGAGTCATTAGTCTTAGAGTTGGGGTTCTTACTCCGCATTTTGACTTTATTCTCCTCGATGGCACGTAATTCAATTTTACAGGCCATCGTGAAGGCTTCGTCAAAGGTACGGAAGGTCTGAACCCTTAAAGTGGAAGAAATGTGTTTGGTGCAAGCTCAGGAGAATAGTTCAATAAGTTCAGTCTGAGGTAAGGAAAATGAGAGTTGATTGATGAGACCTCTCCAGCGAGCAACGAAATTAGCTATTGATTCATCCTCGAATTGGCGGATAGTGTAAAGGTCTGTGATCGAAACCTTTTTGGTGATGTTAATGGAGAAGTGGTCAAAAAAGAGCTGGGCCAGTTGTGTAAATGTGAAAAGGGAATGGCTGGCAATGGAGCTGTACCAGTCGAGCGCAGCACCAAAAAGGGACATAAGAAATGTGCGCAAGAGCAATGCGTCATCATGGGCGATAAGGTAACATGCATGTCTAAATGCCCGTAAGTGTTGCTGTGGGTCTTCTTTGCTTTGAAAGTGAGAAAATTTGGGAAGTTCCCACTGGTTGGGGTATGGTCTAATCGGCACAGAAGGATGAATAGGCTCATTGCAAATTTGCTCGTATGAGAGAGCATTGCGTGAGCTAGAAACAAAAGTCTCTAAGCTAGACATTTTATCCATCAGCATTTTGATGATATCTGCTGACGAATTGGTGGGTGGAGCGCCCCCTAGATTATAAGGCACTTGAAAGATATTGGGAGGGGCGTAAGACGTGGATGGTTGCATAGACGCAACATATGGATAGCTGGTTATGGGAGCAAAAGTTGGGGCCAAGGGCACTTGTGTTATGGGGTTGGTTGGCACAAGTTGGATAGGAGCCATCAAGGATGGTTGAGGAGTGGCTATACTTGTTGATGGGTAAACGGTTACTCTTGTGTTTATAGGTGCAAGAGTAGGGGGAATAGAGACTAGTAGGTTCTGGAAAGGTGTGGGGTTTGGTTGAGTGACTTGAGGTTGAGGGAGTATCGGAACCCCCATAGAGGTCGGTTTAGATGGAGAGGTTACATTTTGGAGGTAAGACACGGTTGGGTTATTGGTGGAGGTGTTGTCTAGTGGCTGAATAGTAGGTGCGGTTGATGTGATTCTTGTGTCAACTAAAGAAGTCGGCATGCCATAGATTGGGTTGCCTATGGAGTCACGCGTTTGGCTATTCACGAGATAGTGTTGTAAGGCTTTGACGTTAAGGTCCAAGAATCATACGAAATCTTGGTCCCCTTCTGGGACGATAGGAGTTTGAGGCGGGGTTGGGCGAGTAGGATTTCTTTCAGTTTTCAAGTTGAACTCCATTATAGGACTAGTTATAGATGGTGAAGGTGGAAGCGGTTGTTGACTAGCGTGGTCAAGAAGGGCCTTGGTTTGACTGCGTGTCAAAACCATTCAAGGCAAGAAAGGGTCAGGTTTTTAAAAACTATGTTCTGTCAGTCTCAGAAAACCAAAATGGATGTTTAGACAGTCAGAAAGTTGGATTTCAAGCTTGCTATTTTTGAAAAAAAGAAAATAGACAGAGACTGATGTCAGTATAAAAACCAATGTCGGTGAAGAACTCTGCCGATGTCGATCAGATGACCGATGCCGGTATAGAGAAGTTGCCGACGTCGGTTACAGGACCGATGTCGGTTACTGTGTTTTCCAGAAACTCAGAAAAAAAGTTTTTGGAAATGGAGAAGACTTCCTTACCAGCTCAAAAAAGACACATAAAAACAAAAAATATGATGATGACAGACAGAGCCTAGCGTTAAATCCCTAGAAAAAAATTTATTAAGATCGTGTGGCTTATGCCTTAATATGATGTTTGAGGAAGTTGGATGTAAGAAGGGTCCTAGAATAGGTAATCTAAAGATGGTTTCAGGTATGTTAAGGCACTCAAAAATCTGTATTAGCTTCTGTATAGGCCTGGTGCTAAGGAGCAAGCTCCCCTCACTTCACGATTCCAGTGGTTAGCTGGTTTCGCTTAGCCAAAATATACTTTCACTATAGTTTAAACTCTGCCAGAGAACAGAGTTGGCTTTTCCCTTGGTGGTGAAATCCAAGTAGGATTGCCGGGTTGGGTAAGGTTGTCCGCTGGGTGATGAAATCCCAGTCGGGCCTTGTCTCAAGTGAGTTTGATGTTTTATTGAGTGCACGTGGTCTGGTAGTGTAACATCAAGTGATCTACGATTTATTCAATATGCGTTTTAATAATTACTAAGTGTGGACTAGAAAGATGCAAGAAAGCAAGAAATGAAATGCAGTAAGTTTTAAAGTCCCAAATTGAAATATTGAATTGGAATGAAAACAAGTTGGAGAAAGGGTTGAAGAAAATGATTTTCTTACTAGACTAAAAATGCAAGAAAAAGAAAGAAAAAGTTCTTTTTATTTCATGCTTATGATTTTTTTAGAAAATAAGAAAGAGGTGAAGGTTAAGAAGCCTAATGCAACTAAATGAACAAAGAAGAAAGGGAACCCAAGGAAGGCCCTAAAGGGGTCCCACCGGGCGTGCCAGAATGTTTCTATTCAAATTTTGTTTTCAATTTCAAAGAAGAAAATTAAAGAAACTTAAGAAGGAATGGTCAAGGCTTGATGTGTACCTCGATAAAGTCTGTGCACCGTAATCCAGACGTTGTGAGTACTCCTCTTTGGCTGTGGAGAAATGACACCTGCAAAGAAAAGAAGCTTGGACAAAAGAAGGCATTAAATAGACAAATGGTGGGTTGTCAAGCGAAAGCTTGATCCCAGAAGTATGAAAACTTCCTTAAGGGATATAAACCCACTAATCAATAGAAGGAAATGTCTGATAAATAATAGAATAATGAAGAACTGAAAGTGATAAAAGATGGAAATGGAAAAGAGAAGCAAAGACTTACTTGAAAGAAGCTATCGGATTGATCACAGTCACCAGCGTCGGTAATCCTATCAGCGTCGGTTGGTCAAGGTGCCGACGTCGGTTAATATGCCGACGTCAGTTGGGATAATGACCGGCGTCGGTTGGGACAAATAGCTTCGACGAGGTCTAGGCAGGTCTGTGGTCTGTGGACAGAGTTTGGTCAAGGTCTGGGTTTATTTGAATAGTCTGTGGACAGAGTCTGATCAGGGTTTTGGTCTGTGGACAAAGTTTTGGGCTTGGTTGAATGGTCTAGGGTCTGAGTCTGAGAGTCCAGTTAAATAGGTAGAATGTATCATCTGATAGAGGACAGAAGAAATAGGGAGGTGGATAAATCAAGATTCAGGTCTGGGTTGATTAATAGTCTGGTCTAAGGAGATATTGTTTGAAAGCAATAACTGAAAAGAGAATAAAAACACAGACAGTATACTTACCTGTGCTTTGTGGAAGGTGTGCTACTGATGATTCTCGTACCTGCTATTGATGTGGCTTGTATGGAGAACCTGTTGCTGATGGAGAACCTGAAACAGTTGCTGCACCTGAGAGAGAAAGTGAGAGGCTTGACTGAGAGATTTTGTAGATTGACGGATAGTCCAAGACTAGGATTCCTGATTCGCTTTCAGAGATTAGCTGATTTTTGATTCTCATCCAGAAAGAGTCGGAAGAAATAGTTAAGTATAACCGACGTCAGTGATTCCGCCGGTGTCGGCCGACAGGTGACCGACGTCGGCGGGGTTAGAATGGGCGAAACAAGCCACCAAGCCCATTTTTCATCCGCCAAGTGCACTATCCATTGGAGAATGTTGAGGATCGTGCTAAATACGCATGAGAGTTTGTTAGGCGATTAGAGAGAGTAGGAATTGGTCTTGGGTGAGTCATAGGATGGGAATTAGTCCAAGGCGAGGTGTCCTAGGTGAGGTGTCATGGGTGATGTGTCAAAGGAGGGGAGTTAATAAGTTAATTATTTTAAATTAGTAATTATTAGGAATGGGTTAGGAATGGACTAAGGGGGAAAGTGACCAAGGGTTAGACACTTTTTAGGTGTCTACATTTGCCCCTTTTTGTCTTGTTGGTTGCTCTAAATGAACTGCAAGACAAAAACAGGAGTCGGTTGCCCCAAGTATGGGATAAAGTTGATTTCGTAGACAAAAATAGGTGAGGGTTGGTTGCCCTGATTATGGATGAGGTATAAGTCAGCTCTGGGTCACTTTCACTCAACAAATTCCAGAGCTCTTTTTAACTCTCTCAATCAATTAACAAATGACTTTTGGTGGGCCGTCAATCCGGTTTTGTCGGATTTGGCAGGCCGTTGACGTCCCACCGGGCGTGCCAGAATGTTTCTATTCAAATTTTGTTTTCAATTATAAAGAAGAAAATTAAAGAAACATAAGAAGGAATGGTCAAGGCTTGATGTGTACCTAGATAAAGTCTACGCACCATAATCCAGACGTTGTGAGTACTCCTCTTTGGCTGTGGAGGAATGACACCTGCAAAGAAAAGAAGCTTGGACAAAAGAAGGCGTTAAATAGACAAATGGTGGGTTGTCAAGCAAAAGCTTGATCCCAGAAGTATGAAAAATTCCTTAAGGGATATAAACCCACTAATCAATAGAAGGAAATGTCTGATAAATAACAGAATAATGAAGAACTGAAAGTGATAAAAGATGGAAATGGAAAAGAGAAGCAAAGACTTACTTGAAAGAAGCTGTCGGATTGATCACAGTCGCCGGTGTCGGTAATCCTACCGGCATCGGTTGGTCAAGGTGCCGATGTCGGTTAATATGCTGACGTCGGTTGGGGTAGTGACTGGTGTTGGTCGGGGCAAATAGCTTGGACGAGGTCTAGGCAGGTCTGTAGTCTGTGGACAGAGTTTGGTCAGGGTCTGGGTTTATTTGAATAGTCTGTGGACAGAATCTGATCAGGGTTTTGGTCTGTGGACAAAGTTTTGGGCTTGGTTGAATGGTCTAGGGTCTGAGTCTGAGAGTCAGGTTAAATAGGCAGAATGTATCATCTGATACAGGACAGAAGAAATAGGGAGGTGGATAAATCAAGATTCGGGTCTGGGTTGATTAACAGTCTAGTCTAGGGAGATATTGTTTGAAAGCAATAACTGAAAAGAGAATAAAAACACAGACAGTATACTTACCTGTACTTTGTGGAAGGTGTGCTACCGATGATTCCCATACCTGCTGTTGATGTAGCTTGTATGGAGAACCTGTTGCTGATGGAGAACCTGAAATAGTTGCTACACCTGAGAGAGAAAGTGAGAGGCTTGACTGAGAGATTTCATAGATTGACGGATAGTCCAAGACTAGGATTCTTGATTCACTTTCAGAGATTAGCTGATTTCTGATTCTCATCTGAAAAGAGTCGAAAGAAATGGTTAAGTATAATCGATGTCGGCGATTTCGTCGACATCGGCCGACAGGTGACCGACGTCGACAGGGTTAGAACGGGCGAAACAAGCCACCAAGCCCGTTTTTCATCCGCCAAGTGCACTATCCATTGGAGAATGTCGAGGATCATGCTAAATACGCACGAGAGTTTGTTAGGCGGTTAGAGAGAGTAGGAATTGGTCTTGGGTGAGTCATAGGATGGGAATTAGTCCAAGGCGAGGTGTCCTAGGTGAGGTGTCATGGGTGAGGTGTCAAAGGAGGGGGGTTAATTCAAAATAAGTTAATTATTTTAAATTAGTAATTGTTAAGAATGGGTTAGGAATGGACTAAGGGGGAAAGTGACTAAGGGTTAGACACTTTTTAGGTGTTTACAGTGATAAGGGGAGAGATATGGGGGTATATTATAGTGGAAAATCCACTTGGATAAATATGGGCTAGATACTCCAATATTTTCAAGAGCATTGGTAACTATGTTACCCTCCTTTAATTTTTATCTTAAGGTTTAGATAAATTCCTAAATATATGACACTAAATGAATTTTATTTCATCCTTATATTTAATAATTGATGATAAATTAACTTTATTTCAACCTTGGATTTAATATCTGACTCAAAAATCAATTTATTTTTACCTCATATTTAATATCTAACATTGAAATAACTTTATTTCTCACCTTGGATTTCAAAGGAATTTACTGATCTCCATACAAAAAAAATTCCTTATTTTAATAGCATTTCATTTTTAGTTATTTTTTACAATGTATTTTTCATTTTATTATTATATACCATCTAAAATCCCCACCTCCCTTATTCATCTAAGGCATAGTGCGAGGTTAAGTTGGGCCCATATTGAGCATACTCAAATCCCTTTGACCACATTTAAAATGAAATTGCCTAATGCAAACAATAATTCATCTTATTTTGATGCATAATTTTCTCATGAATATATTAAATAAGATAATAAAAAGTGAATAATCTAATCAATATTATCATAATTAACATTATTATCATGAATGCTTAAATATAATTCATCCATATGAGCTCAATGTGGTAGATCATGAGAATTTATAACATGTATCCTGATTTAGAGCAAGACTTTGTCAAATGACACAAGATATTAAAAAATTAATAAAAGTATTCTTAGCTTTTAAAACTACACAATAAGAGAAAAATTATATTATCGATACACAACAATAATCATTATTTTGCATTTCTAACTCTATCTCTACCATTGATACTATCATTACATCTACAGCTTTGGGTTTGGTAACAACATAAGGATTATAACATATATCTGTGTTTATGCCTAACTAAATGAATCAAACAAATCCTTGATATCTATGCATAATACATCACCTCCCCTACCTACTACATAATCCCTTATGAAAAATATATAAGCTTTGCATGCTAAGGTGTTGTAGTTAGAGCAAGGTATACTGAAATTTATCCAATCAATGAATTCACAAGCCTTACTTCAAAATATATTAGCACCATATATTACATCATATCCTTTACCCATATTATTTTTGGCTCCTAATCTTCCACTATATTAAGATAAAGGAGATCCAAAACAACACATTCAATATTTTCATGTGGTATGTCTAGATTATGCTTTCAATGACAAGTTGATAACTAAGTTATTTTCTATAAAGAAGAGAATCTCATACTAAGTATTAGAATCAACTATCATGTCATTATTGTGTAATGGTAATTTTTTCTTAGGACACATGGTATTTAAGTCTAAAAAATTTTAAAAAAAATCCTAATGTCCCCTTCGATTTTATGACATGGACAATGTTCAAAATCTGATATGAGTAATCAATAGGTTGTATGAAACCAATGTCAAATAACATTTGTATATATTCCTTAACTAATAAACAAATTTTATGATTCATATTAATAATATTCTATTTTATTGGTCTAGCATCAATATGAACAACTAAGTTATGAATCACAATTGATGGATCAATACCAAGCATATCAGCATGGGACCAAGTAAATGGATCTATAAATTCTTGCATCTTTTTAGTGTGATTTTTTTGTATTTTAATAGTCATATAGGCTCCTAAAGTTAAAATATTATCTCCATCACTAGTGAAAAATTTAAATTAAATGTTGCCTTCATTAAATAAGATAGATCAATCTTTTACATAGTGAATAATCAGTAATTTTTCAAAACTATCTAGTAGAATATTGTCATAATATGTGATAGATTACTCCCTAAAATAGGCATGATTATTCAAAGTGAAAATGAATATAATATTATGATGGTAATTTGGTAAATCTAAATAATATCCCAAATATTATTTAATGACTTCATTATTATATAAATCATCTATGGGTATAATTTCAAGTAAATAGGCCTCATCAAATAGATCTAAATGTAAAAAATGTATAGTCGTGACATGATTTGTTTCTTGAAAATAACTCATATTAGATCTGGAAAATAGGTTTTGGAGATATTTATCTTTTATATCACTCACATTTTTATGAGCTCCTAAATATTCATGATCCTATAGAAAGAGTATATCATTAACTGTAGAGTATCAAATACCTTATTTTAGGATTTGAGCAATTGGAATAATAGGTTCTATGATGCCTTACTTATGTTTACCTAAACCTTGGCATTTGTATTCCATTTTTTGTGCATATTTCCTTCCAAATACATTTTTTTATAATTATTTTTAACCAAGCTTAGAGGTTTTTTTGGCATATTCTTGTTACAAAAAGTGTCTACTATAGGCCTTTTACCTTTATCATCATATTATGGTGTATAAATAAGCATGGAATATTGTATTGGTCAACCAAAGTATTTAAAGATAAGATAAAGTTTATTGATTTCAAAGATGCTCATGTCATATTTATATTCTTCGAAGAAAATTAACATAAAATTAATATTTAATAATGTGCATCAATGCCATCAATTTGAGTGCAATTATCCTCACGGGTTTTATTACTTTCACCGTGCTTAAATGTGATCAATGTTCCATTAGAGTAATTTATGGGGGTGCCATAATTCATACTTGAGGCATGTCCACATCTGGTATAACACTATCCTTAGGTTCTATCATTTTACAAAATCACAATGGTACATCATCAATGGGACATGTATATATGATTCCTTCATGTATAAATTTTAAACATTTATGTAATGTAGAAAGAACAACATCCATTGTATAAATCCATGGTCTTCCAAGTAAAATATTATAGCTCATATCATTATATATTGCTTGACATTTTTCAGATTTATTGTATGGTCCAAGGGATACGTTCAATGTAATTGAGAATTTCTTAGTTGATTTTAAAATACTTTAATAATCATATCAGAGTTATCAAGTGGATGTCCACCAATTCCAAGGGTTAATTAATAATGTATTCACTATAAATGTTTAAAGTAAAACCATTATCCATGATAACACTTTTAATCCCTTTATTGTTGATAATAAATTGAATTTACAAGGGTAAATGTTGATGCATGATGTCTTTCAAAGGTAATTAATCATGCTCAAAGTTAATAAGGTTATCACTATCTATCAAAGATATAACAATAGAAGCAAAGTGAAAAGGTTCAGTGTCACTTGGTAAAGTAGTGTCTTATAAGGCCATATAAAGTATATCTTTATAAATGTTAGACCTTATAATCAATTTTAGGATAGATATTTTTACATGATTATTCTTAAGTTGATTTATAATATCATAATCTTTGATAGCTTATAGTCTAATCCTTTTAGATTGAGAAAGGGTAGGAAGGATTTTTTAATTAACCCTACCTCGAGGTTGACAAGAGACGAGAGGGACTAGGCCATTGCATTCTATGCCCCTATAAGCTATAACAATATATACCTCATTATAAACCATCATATAATGAGCCATAAATGATCTATTTCTAGGGGGTATTAAATCAAATTTATCAATGCTAATGGTATCAACATATTAAGCATCATTTTTTTTGGATTGATGATAGATTTTGACCAGAGAGTGGAATGGTCTGGGATATAATCGAGGGCCCAAATCCCTATGTAATTTATTATCCACATGTATTAGATATTAATAGATGTATACCAACTATTATCAATAATGGCCACCACTAGCCTCAAGAATAAGCAATGGATATTAACAACCCCAAGAACATAACCAACATCCACAACTGACCTCATATGCCTTTCCAAAGATTTGAACTTGGGTGGTACTTGAAACAACCAAGCCACTTAACCAACTCACTCACATCCCATTAAAATATATTAAGAATCATTATTACACATAACACTATCCTTTTTCAAAAACTTTATGTTATAACTTTATAATATATTTAGGGTAAAAAATCAATTATTGATAAATATTTACATAGAAACCATATCATTATGCCTAATAACATACAAAAACTAGGAACATCCCATGTAAATATTACCATAAAATAATGAGTTGTATATGAATCAAATCTACCCATGAAGAAAGCTAAGGAAAACAAGCGTATACAAGATATGATAGAACAAACACAAGTGAACAAACATGGGTAAAAATATGAATAATTAAAATAAACTTATGTAATAGTAAATTTCCATTTAATGTGAAAATGATTTTGGCTACCTCATATATAGTAACTTTCAAATAAAAATTTACAAATTTCATTTTTATATGAGACTTATTTACCAAAATACTCCTAAACTATTTATTTAATTAACCAAGTAATTAATGTTACACATTAATTGCTTTTTAAATATCATGCAATGTAAAACATGATAGGGGATGTCTCATAAAGAGATGCATACCCCATACAATATAATAACTAAATACTAAAAATAATCTTGGATAAAATGACCCAACAAACCCACCTTTTTATAAATGGGTATAGTAGATGATCTAGAGCATATGACTAGGAAGATGTATAATAGTCCTTATCGCACCTGAAAATCAGCACACTCTAGACCATGGTACTAATAAACCAATGTCGCTTCATAAATAATCCCACTACCCCATGAGTTTTGACATGAATTATAGAAATTTTTATCACCTATGATCATTTTGTATTTGTACCACAGTATATATAATCACAATCAATTTTTAATCAACTACATTAATCTACATAAGGCTTCACATAGAAACATGTCCACTGAGTATCTAGTAATATGTATGAAAAATCTATCATGATGTCCAATGACACTAACCTCTATCTCTATCACCTTATATAATCATTGATGACTGATAAAATACCAATACAATATTTTCTCCCTTATAAGGTGAGAGGTGAGAAGTCTTTGGAGAGAAAAAAAACCAAATAACCTAGTTTACTCCTCATCAAGGATATAAAATAACTAAAGACCAAAATTGGACAAAAAATCCAAGACAAAATTACTACTATAGTATAATCATATCTTTAAGTTAGGATCTCACTCAAAATGGATGAATATTTTTGCACTCATAAGATAAAATTAGGTCCATTTCAACCATATGTCTCAGCCATGTGGATGTTTCTTGGTTAGATGATGTGTCAGAATAACCAAAATAACTTGAGTAACCATAATAAGCTTCACTAGAGTGAGTAATTTAATGTGATTATACCTTCTTTCAATGTCCAAGTAGTTACTTTATATAAGGGTACACATCAGTATAATGACGTATACCACCATAGTTATATCATTTTAGTTCTTTTATACTATAATTTTAAGATGAAGAAGAGTGGCTTGAGTAACTATGAGACTAAGAAGAATGCTTATGTGTATGTTAATGTTTATCTTTTGAGTACTCTGGATAATGATTCAATTAATGCCTTAGAGAATGATTCATAAAATGTTTTATTTGCTCATGGCTTTTCTCTATTTTGTGTTTCCCTACTTTTATAAAGTAAACATCTTCTATAGTCTTACTACTTTTATTCTTGGTGAAATGTCACTCATAATGAGTGAGTAACTCACATATGGCATCAAATGTTGCATTATTAATTTTTTCACTGAATTATAACATTCATAATTAAAAATTATAAGTTTAATTGAGTCCATTCATAAATTTAGGCCATTTAAAGTAATAGAAATGAGCACATCATCATCTATTTTCCCACCTTTAGTTTTGTATCCTTATTTCAAGTTTTTCATCCTATAAATGTATTTAGATACAGCGTCATCATCAATAAGCTTATTATTTAACAACTTCATTAGGATATCAATCTTATTATATGATAGTTATTTTTCATATAATCTTTAAGTGTTTTCCAAGTGTCAGTTTTATAGACTCAAATGAATAATTACTTATATAGAACAAAATATATATCAATGCAAGTGCAATTTTTTAAATTCAATAAATTTACTAGCTTTGATAAGAGGTGTAGTTTGTTTTTAAAATAATTCCCAAAGATTATTAAAAACTAGTCTATTCTTCATATCCATGATCCATTCCCTATAATTTATTGGTGTTAGTGTTCTTGCTTTAGAGATGAGGCTTATAATTTTAGCCATGATGGTACATAGAAAAATACAACAAAGAAATAGGAATAATATTGGGGTTTTCCCTTTACCCTCTAGTAGATTCATGATACAATGCTTGTTACTTCAAATATAACCATATGACTATTAAAAAATACATTAATAGCCATTGATTGATCTTGATCCTTGGATCTGTAGAATTTTACATGATTCCTTGAACATTTTACTTGAAATACATGTTAGTTTAAAAGATAATATATTTTAAATAATATATTTTAGATTAAATGAATCTTTTATCAAAAATATGCGCTAGAGGGGATTTCAAAAATGAACCTCCCTCTCTTTGATGCTTTAAAAATCTTAATACTACCCTTCCTATGTATGCTTCAATAACATAAATGTGACACTTTCTATATATTTTTGGTATTGTAAAGATTTAGCTAAAAAAAATTAAATATGAGTGGTTTTGAACATAAGATCTCTTCTTTCTAGGATTTTGCTCATGAAAAACTTTACAAAGTATGTAGGTGAAGCTTAAACATCATAAAATAATATTTAAGGTATGTTTTGATTATGTAGGCAAATTTTATATACACACACACACACACACACACACACACACACACACACACACACACACACACACACATTCATATATATATATATATATATATATGAATGTAGTAGAAATAAATTATCTAGAAGTAATATGGTGCCCAACAAGGTGAATGTGACTCACATGATTCTTTTCCACTGGAAAAACAAATAATAAAAACTTTATATCACATGCATCATGTCATATATAATTTTTATCACCATTCATTAGGTTGGAACACCATCATAGTGCCATGTACAATACTCCAAAGATATTTTTTTAGATTTCAAACAATTTTTATTAGTTCTTTTTAATTGTTTCGGTCAATTTTCAATATCATTCAATAGATTTTAACTCTACAACAAGGGTTTTATAGTTCTAAATAAAGTATGTGGTGCTCAAGATGGTACTCTAGGCATAATGGCACCTTTTATCACACAAAAACCCCTGATCTCATATCCCCAATCACAAACAATGATGCTCTAAGGTAGATAAACAACACTATCGCCTGTAGTTTTCATCAACGTAAATTCTTCTAGGTAGACTTTTAATTCCACTATTCACTTTTATTTGAACATTTAATGTCAAAAACAAAAACAAAAAAAACTTGTCTTCCAACACCCCTCCAAAAAGGTTTCAAATTGATTAAATAACCTTCAAGCTTCTGTAAAAAATATTTTTTGTAGGCTTTTAGAAAGCATAATAAAAAAATAAAGAAATGATAAAACCTTACTCCTCAAAATTATAAATTCCACTTCATGATTTAAGGGTCTTACATCTCTCTTCCTCACAATCCTAGCTTCGTGGAATCTTTGATAGAACTAATAGAATAAACACATGTAAAAATATGAATAACTATAATAAACCTGTGTAGTAATACAATTGTGTTAATGTGAAAATGATTAGGGTTACACTAAATAGGATAACTTGTAAAATCACATAAATATCATAAATAAATAATATCCTAATTTGACCAATTATTCAAAAACACATTAATACATTAATACATAGCAAATAACTAGTTGTGTACCAAAATTAGGTGTCTGTAGGAACTACAAACACAAAACCTCAACTACAACCATAACATGGAGAATTAATTGGCTAGATTAGGTATTAATAAACTTAACCCCACCCTCTACAACATTATATAAAGGAAAATGGAAAGTCTAAAAGTAATCATAGAGGTAGTAAAGGATCAATACAATAAGTTTGGGGATGGAAACTACTCAAAAAACTATCAGGGGAACCATAACCTTTGATGTGTAGGATTGTGTCTTTAGACAAGTACTATAGAAGGAATAAATAGTAGAGAATAGTACCCATTCCTATTCTCTAATGTAAATAGGAGGCCAAAAAGGTAGATATGGGTCAAACAATCCATCATGAAGGATTGTGACACAAAAGGAACCTATCATCTCAAAGACATCCTCCATGGATGTTATAGGTGAGACACTAATACATTTGAGTGGTAGGAAAAATAAAATAATTCCCTCTCCCAAGACATAAACAAGAATTAAGAATAAAAATTAAGTTTACACATGATACATGATATGGAGTGGTCATCATCAATCATAAAGGTAATGTTGTTCACATACTTGGAAATTGAGTCTTTTGAGGATGAAGAAGAAAGGGGAGGATATTTATTTATAAATATAGGGTTCTCATCTAAGGATGATGATCTAGATATTATGATAAAATATTTATAGGGCATTTTTGTTTCAATATTAGATCCTCGGTGGTCTATCAAGGACTGTGAAGTGATATGATACCACAAATAGGGAAGGTTAATGAAATATCATCCAAGCTAATATAGAATATATTGAAACTATAAAATTATAATATGAAAGCATTTTAAATGTCCTTCCAACCACACTACTAGACAATATCATATTAATTACAAAGGAAATAAGGAAGTCACAAGAGGTTTCTAAGGCATTACAAGAGGAAATGCTTTGAAAATAGCAGAATAAAAATATATGACACCTGAAGAGATGGAGACCTTAAGGAAGCTACATGATTGATAAATATTAAGCAAATAAACTATTGGGTCATTAATAAAATATTTCAAGAAATATAAAATCTTATATGAGATGAAGAATAAAAAAATAGAGGCCACATTACACAAGCAAGAGCTAGAAAATCAAATATGTGCTTAGAAGGAGAAGCTAAGAAAGGATGTATAGGCATCCACTTTGTTATTCTAACAAGCCCTAGAAAAGGAAAACATTTAAATGAAAATAAAAATAAATAAATTTATAATAAGGATGCTAAGGATAAAGAGGAATAAAAGGTAAAATAAAAAGAGATGGAGAAGAAGAAATGACAACAAGAAGAAGAGAAAAAGTGCCAGTAGGAGAAGGAAAGAGGAAAGCTAACAAAGAGTGAATACAAATAGGAGGCAAATAATAAACATGTATATGACATTGCAAATGAAAAAATATATAAGAGTGGTGGAAATTATAAATAAAAGGCATACAATCTACCCATTTTCTACACTGGAGATAGAAAAGAAGGAAGGTGAAAAAGGGGATTCAATTAAAAGACTACACCTTGAGGCAAATCAAAAAAGGATGGTGGCGCTAGCCCCACCTATGTTACCTTCACCTTTGGATCTATTATCTAAAGTAAATACTTTTGTATCCAATTACTACCAAGAGGTGACTAGCATAGGCATATCCCATGGTATCTTGCAATAAACTCATCAAGAATAAGTTGAGGGCATAAATAAGCTAACACTAATACAAAAAGAGAAACTAGGGAATTCGTTACATATGAGTGCATAAGTTAACTTTATGCAATAATGTGTCTAAATAGAGAAAGGTAGCATATGAACTAAATAATACATTACCATAATGTGTCCTCAATATGAACTAAATTCTATACTACCTATTGAACAATAATTGGAAGAAAGTATTAGTGTATATTATGACATACACTCTTATATTTAGTATCCACTTTTGAAATTATTAATATGTGCAAACACAACTTTATGTTCACATCATTATACTTAATTATTTATAAGTTATTTATATATAATAATATCTCTTTAGTGGTTATCCTCAAATTAGGGTTTTATTAATTTGAGCTTACATCCCTAAAATATAAAAGATCCCTTACAAACCCTAAACCTAATTACTTATCTATATAATAAGTTGAATACTATGGTTGAAGCTTATCTCAATGTATTATCATTTTAATATTATTATTAGGAGGGCCTCATTGTTCCTCCTCACATGTATGCTTAAATATATTTGGTACTCATTCTACATTGACATATGTGTGTCTCTTGCGTTAATGTTATACATATATACATGCATTATGGTTGAGTTTCTTGATGTTGTTTAAGTTATCTAAAAACATTCCAAAAATTATAAGAAAAAGTGAATATATTTTTGGATCATGTGGATCCCACTAAGGATAAGAAGAGGAAAATCAAATTAGAAGAGATTATAAAGTATGAAATTGAAAATTTTTCACCCCTCCTAGTTGATCCTATAGAGAAAAGAGACAATTAAAGAGAATCCATTGAAAAAACACACTAAGAAACATGGGATATCCTAACTTTATTTTCATATAGTTTTATCAAATTAGTGGATTAAGAGAGATTTAATCCTAATTATAAAAAATTTTGTGTAAAATAATAATGCTATAAATATGCAATAAATGACATAAATTTTTTTGGAACTTGGTAAATCTATAAATATGCTAAAAAGGGAAAGTATCAAAGAAATACAACTTGGCTAGAAATCAAATGTGTAAGACTGTAAACGCAACTTTGAAATAGACTGTGTGATAACATGGTAATTTTTTGAATTAGGAATAGGGATTATTTTGAATCTAGTACAAGGACATTATAATTAGAAAAGGTTAACCTACGCTAGTGTCCTTAGGTCACATCAGCATCTAATAGAGTTTTAATAGTCTATAGAATTTTAGATGCATGCATTTGTGCCTATAGGTTTTGTGTGTTTGATTAGATATGTGTTATTCATTATAAAAACCATTGTGTGCCTTATTATTCACATGGAACCCTAGCTCAATAGGTCATGTGTACAAAATAAAATAAAATAAAATGGGAAAAAAGGGTTAACAGTTGAATTTGTGCTTAACATCAACACCCCCTATGTTGAGCATCGCCTACATACCAATACTCTGAAAAGGGATTAAAATCCATGTAGTTATCATATGCTAAAGTGTTGTGTGGAAATACTAGTGTATTACTAAATGATATTGCAATCTTGGTGTGTGTAGACACTTAAAAACTACACACAATAGCTTTCGATGTCAAACTGCCTTTTGACCCTCATCTGACCTCACGTCTAGTGGACCACCTAGTCAATTAGACTCATTTACTAACTTAACCCATAAATTTACATGTTTAACTAAACCATTTAATTTAACTTGATTTAACATTTATTTTTTGGCCCTTCAATTACTGATGGTTAGCCTAACAATCGACGGTTGGCATAACTATCGATGGTCAAGTCCCCAAACCTGTTTTGAAGTATTAAGACATTAATAGCTTTGTGTGAGATAAGCATCTCCCTAAATGGAAAATTGATTTTAAAAATTTATTTAAAACATCGATAATTGACAACTTTAACCCCCTATCAAATTAGTAACTTCTTCCATCCCAATTAGCAACTTCATCCTACAAAAGGAGAAGAGGAAGTGAAATGGATCCACAATTCAGAATCTAGAATCTTGCATCCAAACTCTCTTGCATACAAGTGTTCAACATCATTCCAGCAAGCAGGAAATATCACTGGAGACCCGAAGCTCTATCAAAATCACTTTTGAAATCCAAAGTATTATCACTCTAGATAAATCACTTAAGCATTTCACCATCAAGTTTCAGGTATCTTTTACTTGTTTTGTTGATTTATATTATTTCTAATCTCCCTACCTTATCAAACCCATCAGTATCTTATTTTCTACCCCTCATCCCCATAAGAGACCTCTATTTTCCCAAATTACCAATCTATACCTTATGTTCTGATCATTTGTATATTTGTACCAACAACCACTAAGGATCACAAAACAACCAGTGATTTACCCCAACCGTCGATGGTTACCTAACCCCCGACGGTTAGACCCAACCATCAATAGTTCACCCAACCACCAATGCTCACTATGGCATAAAAATATAACAAGTTATTTTCAGCCCCATAAACATATTCAGACCCAACATTCTCAATTTAGTCCTACTTACAATACCTTTTCTAATTTTATGGACCACACCCTGACTATTTTATCATAAGTATTGATCCACTTTTGCTATTTTAGTTGTTTTCTTTGAAAAAACATTTAATTTGTCTCTGTTTCACGTATTTACTTTCATATCATTGAATGCGACTATCCTTTCTTTTAGTTTTTGTCAACTTAATTGTTATAACAGTGGATTGATAGCCTCCTAGCAAGCAATATGCTTTTTAGATCTAATTCACACTAGATAATCCACTAAACCATCCATCTAATAACCCCCTTTCTAGTGTCTTTCTTATCTATAGGTTATTCCTTCCAAGCCAAAGAGGAGTTCCCACAATCATCTGGATTCACGTGTACACTTGATTAGGTATTCTTCTGCACACCCTATTACTAGTTTCAATACTTTACATCCAAAAATTAAGAAATGAGTGAAATTAACCGAAACATTTTGGCACGCCTGGTGGGACCAATTCCCTTTTTCATCCTTTATTGTTTTCTCATCGAATGAAATCTAAAAATTCTTTTTGGGCTTAAAATAAATGTCATGCATACACTGATTTACTTATTCTCTTATTACATCTAGTAACTTAGGAATCAAAGTAATTAATTATATATTTTACACTTGCTATCACAAACCAATCCAAACCACAAAATAATTCACACATCAAAACATACTTGAAACAAGGCTCAACAAGGATTTCATCACCTAGCAGCAACCTTACCCCTTCTCGATTATCCTACTTGGATTTTACCACCAAGGGGAGAACCAACTCAGCTTTATGTGAGTATAAACTCTAAACTCGGTATATTTTGACTAATAACCTGACACTCTTACCACTTCAAGACTGTGAAGTGAGGGGGCAGGCCCCAATACCAAGCCACATACTGAAGTTCAACATAGACTTTTATTTTGAGTGCCTAAATAACCTAAAACCAACCTTAGATTACTTCGTTACTACCTGATCTACGATCCAAATTCCTTCTTCACACTTTTTAAGCCATAAGCCAAAAGTGATCTAAAAGGAATCTTATGTTTTAACATACTTTTAGTGATGCATTATTTGCCTTGAATTCTTATCTTTTGATTTATTTTTGTTTAAGGTGTGAATTTAGCCATATTATTTCTCACATGGTCTTTACTAGACATTAGCTGAGAGACCAAACCAATCAACCACCACCTTCTTCTTCTTCCATGGAATATAATTCTAATGATGAAGGTTCACCTCATTTTTCCCCCTTCTACCGAAATCCTATTTTTTTTAAGGTGATGTGGACTTCACTTCCTTCCTTGACAACAATCTAGTGGCCCTTCAACATTATCTTAACAACTTACCTCATCGTACCTCTATTGCTTTGATTCTTCATATGGACCCTCCTTATGATATGCCTCCCCATATTATGGTAGGTACCACCTCAACCCAACCCTTGTTGACCTAAGCCTCTTCTTCCTCTAATATCCCATCTACTACTTCTAACCAAACCCAATCCAACATTCCAACCTCCAACCAAACACCTCCTACTATACCCCACACTTCACATATAGCTCCAACTTTACCTCTAATTACCAATACTCCACCTACCATGGGGTTATCTTCAACCCCTATTTCCACCCTTCCCTTTATTAAAACCACTCCACCAACTTCTACCCCATTTCAGAACTTGGTGCTTTCTATACCTCAAACACTTCCACACATTATCACTAGAGTCACCACTCAACCTCAACCATACCTTTAATCCAACCCATATCCATCCCTCAATGAGTACCCATGACAATCTATAAATATTTATCTAACCCACAAGGGTATATATCACCTTCCACTCAACCATTTGTGCCAATCAACCCCTATGGAGCACCATCTCAACCTCTTGTGAACACTTACCAATATGTCACTTCTTCAACACCTTCTATCACTTATCCCAACATAGCTTCCACCTAACCCCAATATAATGTGCCACTTAATTATGTAGCTTCCCAACCCCAACCAGATTTGATCAAGATGTTAATGGACAAAATGACCAACTTGGAGTCATCCATCTCTGGGTTGCATAACCTTTTATATTATGATCAAATTTGTAATGAACCCATCCATCCATTTGTGCCCATTCATTCTTATCCTCCTCAATGGGAATTTCCCAAGTTTTCTAAATTCCAAGGCAAGGAGGACCCCAAACAAAATTTGAGATCATTCCATCATTCTTGTTATTTAATTACATATGATGATTCTCTCCTTCTTCAAACCTTCCCCGTGTCCTTATCCAAACCCACCCTTGATTGGTATAGTGTTCTTCCCAAGTACTTTATCTTTTCTTTTTCTCAATTGGACCAAATCTTTTTAGATCATTTCTCAATAAATATATCTAAAAAGGTTTCTATTATTGACCTTTATTCCATTAAGCAATTTGAATATGAGTCAATTATTGATTTCATGGCTAGATGGTGAGGTCTCATCAATCAACTTTATTTCTCCTTACCACAGCTTGAATTTATTGAAATCTTCTCCCAAGGTTATGTTAAACATATTTCCACCACTCTTTAAGTTCAAACCTTCAAAAATTTTGATGAGGCATTCACCATGTCATGTAAATTGGAAAACTGAGCCATTGATGAAGGGAAATTGAAATTATGGAACAAAAATTCTAGCTTTAAATCTAATGACCCTTTCTCTACTAAAACCACTAAACAATCCAATACCAAATCAAAAGCATCTACAAACTCAATTGTTATAAAATATCCCCACCTCCAATTGTCAACCAACCACCTTGAACCAATTCTTTTAACCCTCCCTATCAACAAAATTGAAACCAAAATTGAGCTACTCCAAAATAATATACTCCCATTAGAGAATCTTATGTATTGGTTTTCTATAAATTACTTAAATCCAACCTCATCCAATTTCCACCAATTAAACCACACCAATAATTTGATGCTTCTCTCCCCATACTTGGGTGGTATAATGAGAACAATCATTGTGCCTTTCATCAAGTCATAGGACATGACATTAATAGATGTAATACCTTTAAAAGTCTTATCCAAAATTTGATTGATATTAGAGAACTTGCATTTAATAATCCTAATGCACATCTAAATGAGTACCTTCACATTTTTTGCAAGCCTTTTTCCTAATCACGCTCTTTCTACCTAACACTATGATAGCCAACCCTAATCATCTCACTCTTATGAGTCAAATACAATTAATTTTATTAATAACAAGCCCATTGTTGAAGAGACCATTAACTCAATCACCCAAATGGAAACAAAAAATTCACCCCCTATTTCTTTAGATACCCAAATGAAAGAATTAACCACCCATTTCTCTTTATTTGAAGAGACTTTAGCTTTATCTACCTCTCCTTTGATGAAAACACCAAAGGAGACATTCTCCATTATAACCATTTCTTCTTCTTCCAATCCACTCATTTAGGTGGTAGAATTTCCCTCCATTTATTTGGACACCTAAACAACAAAAACAAATTTATTCATTCCTTCACTTGAGGATACCATACCTACCTTCCCTATCATTAAACTGCCCATTTCCTCTTTAAAAACCATCGCACAAGAGGAGATTACCTCATCTACCCAACTACCAATTTTAGAACCATCCCTCAAAATTAAATAAAACATTCCCTCTTCTCCACCTAAGGGCTTAATCTTTAAAATCAATGACCAAAGAACTAATCCCTTTTCTATACTATTCCAAAGTTTAGAGTTCACTTCCCAACCTAACTTTGATAGAGCCACTTTTTGGCATCATCTCAAGATCCCTTAATAAAATAAATCTGAACCATCAACCTCCCTTGAATCCACCCTTAAACAAATTATTACCTCTTCTCCAAATACCTCTTCCAAAATTGTAAGTGAACCATCCCAACCACTTCTTCCAAAAAATTTCAAATCACCTTATGCTTCTCTAACCAAACAAATCAAGAATTTAAGAATCCTTCCCACACCTATCTGCACTCACCCCTAGTTGAAGTTGGATTTAACACCATTTAGTCTACCAATGCAACCCCCAACTAATCTAATTAATAAGGTAGAGTTACCCAAACCTCCACCTCAAACTAGATTCATACCACCTCCTTCCCACTTACCTTCTATTCTATGGGCCCATCCTTTTACCATCCCAATTACCTATTATTCATATAAGAAACCATCCACCTTTTCTCCACCTACACTCATCAAACCATCTAGTTATCCATCATTTTTAACCAACCTATATACCTATACTTTCTTTCCTATCACTAAACCTTCCTCATCTAAGTCTTCCACATCCAGATCTTCAACCTCTAGACCAACTGTAGCCAAGCAAACCCGACCAAAACCACCAACTAAAACTATTCCTCCAACCACAACTACCATGGTAAATCTTACACCCAAGAAGGCTCCCATCCCTAAAACTATAAAACTATCACCTCTAATTCCTTTTAATGAATCCTACTTAGCTATCTTATAGAGGTTGTTATAAAATTTATCCATTACCTTACCACCTATCAAACCATTCCACCCTTCCAATACCAAACCCTCCTAGTTCAATGGTAACTTGATCTGTACATACCATCATATCCTGTATGATGAGGATAATCTACTATCAAATGAACCCTTCTTTCTCCTATTACCAATCTTACCATCCACCCAACTTACCCAACCTTTACCTACTCTCCCACTCCTACCTAAGGATGAGAGGGAGGAATCAAAGCAACCATAAAACCTAGAAAACCCCTTTGTCTACACTATTCATGTGGTTATGTAATCTCAATCCCAACAAAAAGATAATGGAAAAGCCAAGGCATCCATTCCATGGACTTACCCTTCCACCACTCAACCTTCCAACCAAACCCATATACCTACACCTTCACTTATACCACCACCAAAGCCCAAAGTATCCACTTTGGGACCATCTACCTCCAACACTTCTAAATCCATCTAGCAATTAGTGTTAGAAACAACTTCACCAAACACCAATGAAAATGAGCCTCTATGAACTAATCAACACTTTGCCCCACCATCACCAGGTGTTAATTGAGACTCTGTAATCCATAGATGTTCAACCAGATGATCCTCAACATATTACACCCTTTGTTTGAGCCCTCCAAATTTTTGACCTCATCACCTTTCAGGATTCTAAAATACCTCCTACTCATCCTAAGGATTCCATCCTCCCCTTTTTATCACCACATACATCAATCAAATTTGCATCAAGAGGGTTATGATTGATAGAGGAGCTAGCATCAACATTATCTCTTCCTATGCCTATGACCAACTTTAGCTCCCAAAAAACATCATGTCAAAAATTACAATGGTCCTTCATTCCTTTAACGATACCATGGCCACCACCTTAGGGACCATTATTATCCACATCTGCTTGGGTCCTCACACCATTCTTGAACTATTTTATGTTAAGAGGGTGAGTTCTAATATAATGTATTACTCAGATTCCCTTGGATCCATGATATGAGTTGTGTCCCTTCCACCTTACATCGATGTGTCAAATTTGAGCATGAGTGACAAGTTATTACCATAAAAGTAGACCCCAATCCCTTTGCCTCTTATAATATGACATACTGGCTTAATGATGTTCTTATTCCTCCTTCATCTACTTCACAACCAACTTCTAACAAAACCACCCCACCAACCAAAACCATCAACACTTATACTAATAATTATGATGAAGCATCAACTAGCTCAACCATCCCTTCATCCCAAATTTTAATTTAGGACCCTTTGCAATCCACATTTCAATGACTCTCTTGGGGAATATCACCTTTTAGCCTTTGACATTTTCCCTACTTTGTAAGAATATGGGAATCTCAAATATGACCCTTTTTACGATCCCAACATTAGAACCATCATACCTTTGGGCTCCCCAATAATCAAACAAATTTCATCTCTGGGAGACTTGATCAACCACTTCCCGCCCCCACCACTACCCCATTTATTTGACCATTCATTGCTGATTTTTCCTACCTGGATAAACTAGCCTTCACCAAAGCTTATCTTTATAGGTGCACTTGGAAAGGGTTTGGTCTTGGCCTTTATGAATAGGAACCTCAAGATTTACCCATAATCAAAACTCAGAAACCTTTTGATTTTTTTGGCATTGAGTTTATACCACCAGAAGAACCCACATCACCAAAACCCATTGCCACCATTGATGAATAACATCCATCCTCACCAACCCCATCTCCCTCTAAATTTGAGGACTCTGATATCATCCCATCAAACTTTTTTTATCAATACCATTAGTTTGGGCCCTCTGACATATCAAAATGATGGTAAAAGTAAAACCCTTCCTCTCATCCATCCTAAAATGATCGATTGTGATTTTCTACCATCAACACCTTCCAATGTCAGAATGATGATTATATTCTTGCCTACCTCATTATAGGAGATTATTCCATTTATAAATCTCTCCCTTATAAGAACCAAACTATGTTGAATTAATCCACTATTGATGTCAACTTAGGTACTCATAATAACCCCCATATCATCAAAATTAGCTAATCTTTAAATTCTAGTGAGCAACAAGATTACTGTTCTTTCCTTTGAGACTATAGAATAGCATTTGCTTGGTCCTATCAGGGTATGCCCAGAATTGACTCTTTTATTTCTCTCTAATACATTATCACCCATCCCAAGGCTAAGCTAGTTCATCAAAATCTTTGTATAATGCATCTTTGCATAGGCCTCCTTATTAAATAAGAGCTTTAGTACCTCTTACCTATCAACTTTATTCATCCCATCGACAATCCAAATTGGGTTTCTAACATCATTCCCATCACCAAGCCCTAGGGGGACTTCACCTCTACATCAACTTCCATTACCTTAACTTCACTTACCCAAAGGATGACTTTCCTTTGCCAAATATCAAACAACTTGTTGATCTTATAGCTGGTCATGAAATGTTATCTCTCATGGATAGTTTCTCAGGACATAATCAGATCTTGATTTCCCCCAAAGATCAGCATAAAACTTCCTTTACCACTCCATATCAAACCCTCTACTATACTATTATGCCCTTTGGACTCAAGAGCATTGGAACAACCTATCAGTGAGCCATGACCTATATCTTTCATGATCTCATCCATAAAATCATAGAGGACTACGTGGATGATCTCCTTGGGAAATCCAAACACCACAAGGATCACCTAATTGTACTCACAATCATCTTTGACCCATTAATCCATTATCATGTCAGGCTTAACCCTAAGAAATATATTTTTGGAGTCCTATTAGGAAAGCTTCTAGGTTTCATCATCTTTATCTATGGAATCAAAATAGACCCTATTAAAGTCAGATCAATCTTCTAGATGCCTCTTCTCGCCAACCTTATGCAAATCTATATCCTACAGGGCAAACTTCAATCAATCTCTCACTTCATCTCCTAGTTATCAAATAAATGTAAACCTTTCCACCACCTCCTAAAGAAAGATATCTCTTTTAAGTGGACCAAGGAATGTCAACAAGCTTTCAATTCAATTAAGGAGTATATTCTCTCTCCCCGTATCCTCATCCCTCCTAGGGAAGACCAACCCTTTTACCTATATATATCTACCACAGACCATTCCCTAGGGGTAATGCTCATGCATCATGATGAATATAATAAAGAGCAAGATGTCTATTGCATTAGTTATACCCTCATTGAATACGAAACTCAATATACCCATCTCAAAAAAATCTACCTCACCTTAGTCTTTATGGATTCCAAACTTTGTCGCTATCTTCTTAATCATAAGACATATGTCATCACTAACATTGATCCCCTCAAGTTTATGCACTCTATCCATACCAAAACCAGTGTATGGATAAGTGGCTCATGTTCCTAGTTGAGTTCAATCTTGAGTTCTTTCCATAGAAGTCCATTAAAGGACAAGTAATTTTCAATAAATTGGTTGAAGTGCCTCTACCAAATAATCAACCTCCTCCTTTTTCCTTCCCAAATGATTCTATTGAAACTCTTTCTCAAGCAAAACCCACCTACTAAATGATGATGTTTTTCAATGGATCTAAATGCCAAAATGGTGGGGGTGATAGATTTATTCTCATTCCCCTTAATGGTGAACCCCTACCCCTTTCTTTTAAACTTCAATTCAAATTCACCAATACATATCTAAATACAAAGCCCTAGTCATAGGTCTCCAAACCACCCTAGCCTTGGGAGTCAAAACAATCAGTATCTTTGGCAACTCCCAACTAGTCATTAACTAGGTCACAGGATCTTATCAATGTAAAAATGATGTCCTAATGAAGTATAAAAAATTCATGGATGTACTCTTCACATCATTAGATCATTACACTATCAATTTAGTTCCTTGATCTGCCAATAAATTTGTAGACACAATGGCATCCCTTGATTCTCAAATCTCATCTCAACTTGACAAATATAAACTATTTATCACCATCCATCACTTTATCACACCTTCATATATCAATTCTGATCTTCTTATCATTTTTAGGGTGGAGACATCTCTGTCTAAAATTTGGTATGACCAAACTTTCAACTACCTTAACCTTGGAATTATTCTTCCCAACCTTTCAAATCATGCTCAAAGAGATTTTGTTCAGATTACCTCTCATTATAGCATACTACGTGGAATGTTTTACAAATGTAGCTTCAATGGCATCTTTCTCCATTGTCTTTATAGTCATGAAACCTCCTACACCATCAAGGAAACATATGATGGAGTTTGTGGGGGATAATTTAGTGGCCTATTTATTACCAAATGCATCCTTTACATTGGCTACTATTAGCCCATCCTCAATCAAGATTTTTGTGATTATGTAAGGAAGTGTGTCAAATGTCAACAACATGCTAACTTACTCATACACCTCCTCATGGCCTTCAATTATCCAAATATTATTGAACCTTTTCATAATGGGGTCTTGACCTTATTAGGGAAATCAATCCCTATTCTTCATGATGACACCAATATATCATTACTTCTACCAAATATTTCACCAAGTTGGTAGAGGCCATCCCCCTTATATCCACAAAAGCCAAAAATATTATTGACTTCATCAATCATCATATCATTTACCATTTCAGTGTTCCCCATAAGATCATCACTAATAATGGAAAATATTTTAAAAACCAAAAATTCCAAGGTCTTCGTGACATTTTTGGCATCAAGTTAAGCTTTTCCTCACCATATCATCTATAAGTCAATGGATAGGCAGAAGCCTCTAATAAAACTCTCATCAAAATGCTCACCAAAGTAGTAAGTACTTCAAGTCATGATTGGAGCTTGCACATCCCTTTCACATTATGGTCTTATCACATTAGTATTTAAACCTCTATTGGTGATACTCCTTTCTCTCTCATCTTTGGATTTGAGGTAGTCTTGCCTCTTGAAGTCCAAATTCCCTCCTTTCACATATCTTTACACAAAATTCTTTTTGAGAGTGACTATCATCAAGAACATCTTGCACATCTTGAAATCCTTGAAAAACATCACCTTGTATCCCTTAATCATATTTTTGTCTATTAGGAATGAATTAAGTACACATACAATAAACACCTGAAAGAGTGAGAGTTCAACATCAAAGACCTCATCCTTAAGGAAAACCAACATGTAACTAATATGGAAAAAAGAAAAAAGGGCAAGTTTAATTTTAATTAGATTGGACCATATATCATAACCCATAAATATGGATCATGATCTTATCATTTGTCATCTCTTGAAGGCAAACCAGAACATAAGCCTCTCAACACTTCACACTTGCATCTTTTCTATTCTTGAAACAAGGATCAAACTAATTTTTGTGTCTAATTGTAGCTCATCCCTTTGTCCATGAGGTTTTCACTTCCTTTCACTTAACTACCCCTAATCCCCTTGGGAATAATTGATTATAACACAAAACCATGTGATTACCCATCATAGTTATAGCCTAATCATAAGCATGGGCACTATGGATCTACCTATGGCATGGTTCTCATGGATACTCTTCATCTTTAATTAGATGGAATTCTATGATCAATTGTCTCTCAAAACCACTTTATCCATCTATCGTTAACCTTTTGTGCTAAATTATTTCCTCCATAAAGGTAAACCTTTAAGCATAAATAGATTTGTCCATGTCTAATTTCACATTTAAATTTACTTGGGTCCATATCTCTAGCATTGCAGACTGCTCCCTTGAAGGATAGCTACCCAATAATTAAAATTTGCTTAAAAATGGACTGCTCCCTTGAAGGACAACTATAAAAATCTAATTTTAGGTCACTCCCTTGAAGGATGGTAAAGAAATAATCAATTAAAGCTTCTCACATTGATCAGCTTCAACAACTTATCAAAATAACAAAATCAACAAATGACCCCATGTTAAAATCAAAGTAAATAAGATGCAATTGGCTCTTCTAAGTGCCATTTATAGGCTTCCCACATCAATCAGTCTACACATTATCCCATTATGTTGTAATTGGCTCTTGTATATGGCATTGATAGACTTCTCGCATTAATCAGTCTACATATCATATTAAGTCATAGACTTGTCTATTAAGGTTCTTTGGTTAGCTATAGAAGGGGAAAGCTAACCCACATCAGGTTACCTTTTGACCTATTTAACATTTAATGGTCTACTTATCACCTCCCTTCCCTTTAATCCCTCTCTAAAATCAAGGGACTATGAGCTTACTTGATACAAAGTAATCAAGACAACATCTTTCTCAATCAAAACATGATCTTGTGAAGCATTCAACATGTTTATGTTCATTAAGTCAATCTAACTATGGTTTTTAGTTGTTAAATCCTTTCTAATTAAAAATCTCATGCCTTTTTCTTACCCTTTATTTGTTAGTTCATTTGGCCATATGTCTCTCAATTTTTATCTCTTTCTCACATTTATTTTGTTATCTACACCTACTTTGTGTGCTTCCATTATATTCCCATGACACTATGAACCATGAACAAGACAAATATAAACCATATCCTACCCATCAACAAAACATTAGGAACCATAAAATAATAAACAATCACAGCATACCATTATAACATTAGAACATCATAAGATTATCATCAAACATCATCAAAATCATCCCTAAAATAAAATAACATCCTATCTATGAACCACATTATCACATTATTTTATAAACAGTATTACACCCTCATCCTATTTAACAATTTTGTTATAAACATCTCGTAAACAACATCATCAAAACCTATATATCAAATATTCATGATCATGTGCAAACTAACTAAATAAAAATATCTTAATCACAAACATATTTTCAACCACATCATCATCACCATCCATCATAGCCATCATAAAATACCTAAACTAAAGAGTCAACAATAACCATAAAAATTCAATAACATATATGTCATCCATGATCCTTAAAACATTATAATCATAATACATCAATACATCATCATTGTAACATCATGAACACAAGAACCTAATCATCATGTCATATGTTAACATAATCATCAATAAATCAAATGTCAATGATATACTCATCATAATCAATATAATCCATCATAATCAAATAATACATATCATAATGTCTCTCTCACTCATATACATCTCACGTCATTAGCACGTAGGTTGAAATTAAAAACAAAATGTGCATCCATGTATATCAAGCCCCCAGGGCATAGGGACCACTACCACTTACACCACTACTAATGGCCCCACCTATACCCATACCTGTATCAGCCCCTATACCCACTCCTACACCACTATTTGGTGGAGGTCCTCTTAGAATGCCAATCTATGTTCCCACTACACCTACCCACTATCTTGAAGTCATGAGAGCTATACCACCTACCAAGATGACCCTATACTCTCCCCATCTCAGCTCTACTAAGCACTAAGTCAGAACTATAGCCTCATAGTATTTTAACTCCTGAATCATAATCAAATATCGAGCCTAAGGAACAAAACCAAGTGGCACCACCACTGCTCCTACCCTTTGTCTACATGAGTCTCTCTTCTAAGTCACTAAATCTAGGAAGGTCCTCACCATATCATGCTCACTAGTCATATTAGTAACCTACCCCTATAAAGTGATAATATGTGCCTATACTATAGTCACCTATCCTTGTAACTCGATAATATAGGCATGTGTTGCTGCCAGTGCCATTACCAACTAACCACCCTATATGGGTCCCCTTACAGGATCCACATTTATAGGCTACTTCCCACATCACCCCATCTAAAATTGGCCACTATATACCTAGCCTAGAAATATGTTGTATAACCATTTATAATCCTTGCATTATCTATGGCCTCTCTTGACAGCAACTCCTCATAGTCTAATATGACATCTTGTGGTTGTAGCTTTGTAAGTAAGAACACAACCTCCTCCCTCTTATATCAAGGAAATTTAGGTGGGATCTCTTAGACCAATCCAAAATACCATTAAACTCAATTGAAATGGATCATCTTAGTCTCCCCATCTCTCCTCCCATAAATCTAATGATAGCTATGTAAGGATAATGTCTAGTACCTATGCCTAGCCAACTAGGCCAATCCACATACATCCTCCATACATAACCCACCACTAAACCCTCTAAAGCATCCCTAAACCAATCAATGTCTCTAGATCCTCCACCTACCCCTATCAAAGCATCAATATACCTCCATCTGTTGGGGGATCAAACCAACAATAGATTACAATTGTGACAGCAATAAACGCAGAAATAAATCAGATAGATAAGTAACTGAAATGATAAATAGCACAGAACAAGATATACAAGAAAACAACCTGAAAACTTGTATTGAAACTCTTTACAATAGGAATACAATGAAGAAACTTTGTTCTTCCACACCTCTCTCAGATGCACACAATATCTCTCACTAGATCTCTATTCCTCAAGAGCTCTCTCTCAAGTACAATCAAATCCAACAACCTGGATTGATGCAACTCAATACTATCCTTCAAACATTCACAATGTTCTACTATTACTGATACATTCTACACTTCAACATCCTAAGCTAAGAAGATCTTTCCTACATATAGAAAAATAGGAAACTTGAGCATGCTCTTACAACAAACAGTTAAGCCTCTTCAACAAGGGCTCTAAAAATAGTAATGCTAATAATAGAGATGCAAGCTTGAGTCCACAACTCAAACTTATCATGCAAACACTTGCTTCTGTCCATGGAAATAGCTTTCTAGACACGCAGGTAACCGACGTCGGTTCCTTCCTGTTCGCCTGTGACCGTCGCCGGCCGACCCTACTGCCGACGTCGGCGCCTCTGTAATTGCAACTGACCGACGTCAGTCGCTCCTGACCGACGCCGGCATCTGTGTAGACCCGAACCTATTTTGTATGCTCCTTGGTGAAGCTTTTAGCTCCACACCTTAACAATCTCCCACTTGGAGATAAACCAGCTGCACCAATACCTGTACAGCAACATCTTCTAGCTCCTCCATCTTCAACTCAATCATGAAGACCAATAGAAGTTGAATGAAGATTCAACTTCTCTTTAGTAACCGGCTTTGTTAGCATATCAGCAAGATTCTTGTCTGTATGGATCTTCTCCAGCTTCAACTCACCATCTTCCAATACCTGCCGTATGAAGTGGTACCTTAGCTGTATGTGCTTGGTTCTTGAGTGAAAAGCTGAGTTCTTAGCTAAATGGATTGCACTCTGACTGTCACTATACAATCTGTAACTCCCATGCTCCCTTCCAAGCTCTTCCATGAACCGTGTCATCCATATCATCTCCTTGCTAGCTTCTGTGGCTGCAATATACTCTGCTTCTGTAGTTGACAAGACAACAACCTTCTGCAACTTAGATATCCAACTAACTGCCATTCCACCTACAGTAAAAACATAACCTATAATGCTCTTCCTGCCATCCAAATCACCTGCCATATCTGAATCTACATAACCATGTAGAGAAGTATCTGAACCTCCATAGCACAAGTGCCTACTGCTGGTTCCTCTCAGATATCTAAGGATCCATTGAACTGCTTTCCAATGTTCCTTACCTGGATTAGCCATATACTTACCACTCCCACTGCTTGGGCAATATCCGGTCTAGTACACACCATTGCATACATCAAACTCCCTACTGTGGAAGAATATGGAACCTTACTCATGTACTCTACCTCTTCATGTGAATTGGGACATTGTTCTTTACTTAACTTAAAATGTCCAGCCATAGGTGTACTTACCGGTTTTGCATCCTGCATATTAAACCTCTCCAACACCTTGTTCACATAATCTTCTTGAGACAATATCAACCTGTGATTTTTCCTGTCTCTCCTAATGCTCATGCCAAGGATCTTCTTAGCTGCTCCCAAATCCTTCATAGCAAACATTTGAGCTAATTTTAACTTAAGCTCTGAGATATCCTGCATGTGAGACCCTGCAACCAGCATGTCATCTACATACAACAATAGAATAATATATCTACCATTATCAAATCTCTTGAAATATACACAATGGTCCGATTGACACCTACTGTAGCCATGCTCAGTCATAAACCTGTCAAATTTTAAGTACCATTGCCTTGGAGCTTGCTTGAGGCCATACAAGCTTTTCTTCAACCTGCACACAAACTTCTCCTTACCCTTGACCTCAAATCCTTCTGGCTATTCCATATAAATTTCCTCATCCAAATCTCCATGAAGAAACGTTGTCTTAACATCTAGCTGCTTGAGATGCAAATCCTCAAAAGCAACCAAAGACAATACAACCCTTATTGAAGTCATCTTAACAACAGGAGAAAAAATCTCACCAAAGTCAATACCTGGCTTCTGTGCAAATCCTTTTACCACCAATCTGGCCTTATATCTCATCTGTCCATCCTCACCTTCCTTCAACCTGTAGGTCCATCTGTTCTTTAGTGTTCTCTTACCAGCTGGCAATTCAACCAAATCCCATATTTGGTTCTCTCTTAAGGACTCCATCTCCTCAACCATGCCACGCTCCCACTTACTCCTGGACACCACCTGTAATGCTTCTTCAAAACTCTCTAGTTCTCCACCATCGGTTAGCAATAAATAATATAAGGAAGGAGAATATCTAATTGGAGGCTTACTTACCCTTTTAGACCTCCTGATGGGTGTCTTGGACTCGTTCTCAACAATCTGTCCACCCAAATTTTTTGACAGTGACCAACCTCGGCCACCTGTAGACCTGTCACTAGCTGACGTCAGTTCTGCCTGACCAACCTCGGTGCCTGGCCTGCCAACGTCGGTCTCTATATGACTGACATCGGTTTCTGTACTACCGACGCCGGTTCCTAACCTGTCGATGTCGGTCTCTGTGTTTTCCTGCAAGTGATTATTTCTTTTTCCCGTGAACTCATTTTGGACCATAACTTCATCCAATTCACTATTGCTCTGCCCAGATTGATCTAGCTTCCTTATCTGATCACTGTACATCACTCTTTCATTGAAAACAACATCACGACTCCTGATTACCTTGTTAGTTCCTAGATTCTAAAATCTGAAACCAAAATTATCTGAGCCATAGCCAATAAACGTGCACCTCATAGACTTAGCATCAAGCTTCTTTCTATTTTCCTTATCTATGTGCACAAAGGCTTCACAACCAAAAACTTTGAGATATGAGAGATCTACCTTTTTACCTGTCCATGCCTCTTCTGGAATTCCACCATCCAGAGTTGTAGAGGGTCCTTTGTTAATCAGGTACACTGCGGTGTCAACTGCTTCTACCCAAAACTCTAAGGGCAACCCTGCATGCAATCTCATACATCTTGCATGCTCCATGATAGTTATGTTCATCCTTTCAGCAATACCATTCTGCTGAGGTGTCCTTGGAACCATCCTTTGCCTTCAGATTCTGTGAGTGTAACAATACCAGTTAAACTTAAGACTGCAGAACTCACCGCCATTATCAGATCTCAAGCACTTTAATCTTTTGCCTGTTTCATTCTCAACCATGGCTTTCCAAATCTTAAAAGTCTCAAAAACATCAGATTTATTTTTAATACAGTAGATCCATACCTTTCTTGTGGCATCATCTATGAATGTAACATAGTACCATGATCCGTCAATAGAGGCTACCTGAGCCGGTCCCCACACGTCTGTGTGAACAAGCTACAACTTCTGCCTTTTCTTAGTAGACCCAGTCTTGAGAAAACTAACCCTTTTCTATTTTCTAAATACATAATGCTCACAAAATTTTAGATCCATACTTTTCAAATCTGAAAGCATACCTTTAGACTTAAGAATTGACATCCCCTTCTCACTCATGTGGCCAAGCCTTGAGTGCCACAATTTAGCATCCACATCTGAAGTAGATAAAATTGAAGGAGATTTGTTAATAACACAATTACACAAATAGAGAGTACCTTCTCTCTTACCTCTGGCCATAACGAGTGCACCCTTGGTCACCTTCCAAGAATCTACTGTGAGAGTTACTGTACAACCCTCATCACCTAGCTTACCTGCAGAAATCAAATTTCTCTTCAAACTAGGAACATGCATCACATCTCTCAACACCCATGTGTTGCCATTTTACATCTTCAGCTGCACTTTACCTTTGCCAGTAATCTTACAAGGCTCATCATCCCCTAAGTACACTATTCCAAAATCTCCATGGATATAGTCACTGAAATATTCTCTGTTAGGGGTAGCATGGAAAGATGCACCAGAATCTAATACCCAAGATTCTATGTTATTATGCAAAGAGAAAATTAAAGCATCTTGTGCAATACCTGCAATCTTGGCTTCTTCCTTTCCTTCGTGTTGATTGTCCTCCTTAGGCTTTGACCAACAATCTCTGCTTATGTGCCCCATCTTTCCACAATTCCAGCATTGTGGCTTCCTGCCATTTCTGGGTTTAGATCTGCCTTTCCCCTTAGACTTGGATCTTGCTCTGCCTTTCTTGCTCTTCTCTTTTTGCCTTCCCCTACTCTCAAAACTTAAAGTGTTCCCGGATGCCTCTTCTATGCTTTTCCTGCGTATTTCCTCATTCAAGATAACACTAACCACATCCTCTACTTTCAAAATATTTAATGCAGATGCAGTATTAGAAACTGCCATTACTAAACCATGCCAGCTTTCAGGCAAAGAACATAATATTAAAAGAGCTTTTATCTCATCATCAAACACTATATTTACTGAGCTTAATTGATTTACAATACCATTGAAATCATTCAAATGAGTAGAAACAGATCCACCTTCATTCATATGCAAATTAAATAACTGCTTCATAAGATATACCTTATTTGAAGCTGAGGGTTTTTCATACATATTTGCTAACGTAGTCATCAACTCTACCGTAGTTTTTGCCTGTGACAAATTAGATATCACAGTGGAGGCCAGACTCAGTCTTATAGACCCCAGAGCCTTTCTGTCAAGAACTTCCCATTCTTCATCCTCCATGTCCTTGGGCTTCTTTGCTATCCCACCTAATGGTAAGTAAAGATCCTTCTGATACAGATAGTCCTCTATCTGCATTCTCCAGTGTTGGTAGTTCTTGCCATTAAACTTTTCCATTCTCAACTTACTTTCTTCTGCCATTGCTTCTCCCACTCAAACAGAAATCCCTGCAAAAACTCCTGTGAGAAACCTGTAATCAAAACACACTACACAGATCTGAACCACTTGTTAGTGAACCTGAACTTTGATACCAATTATCAAGGTCTGAACCTGTAACCAAGACTCTGATACCACTTGTTGGGGGATCAAACCAACAATAGATTACAATTGTGACAGCAATAAACGCGGAAATAAATCAGATAGATAAGTAACTGAAATGATAAATAGCACAGAACAAGATATACAAGAAAACACCCTGAAAACTTGTATTGAAACTCTTTACAATAGGAATACAATGAAGAAACTTCGTTCTTCCACACCTCTCTCAGATGCACACAAGATCTCTCACTAGATCTCTATTCCTCAAGAGCTCTCTCTCAAGTACAATCAAATCCAACAACCTGGATTGATGCAACTCAGTACTGTCCTTCAAACATTCACAATGTTCTACTATTACTTATACATTCTACACTTCAACATCCTAAGCTAAGAAGATCTTTCCTACATATAGAAAAATAGGAAACTTGAGCATGCTCTTACAACAAACAGTTAAGCCTCTTCAACAAGGGCTCTAAAAATAGTAATGCTAATAATAGAGACGCAAGCTTGAGTCCACAACTCAAACTTATCATGTAAACACTCGCTTCTGTCCACGGAAATAGCTTTCTGGACACGCAGGTAATCGACATCGGTTCCTGCCTGTTCGCTTGTGACCGTCGCCGGCTGACCCTACTACCGACATCAGTGCCTCTGTAACTACAACTGACCGACGTCGGTCACTCCTGAATGACGCCGGCATCTGTGTAGACCCGAACCTATTTTGTATGCTCCTTGGTGAAGCTTTTAGCTCCACACCCTAACACCATCACATGAAGCTAACTGGAAAATCTACTTGAGTGAATCCCTACCATAATACCCCCAATGGTCTCAAAATCTGAATATGCTTATATACCCAATAGTGTAGCATGAAATCGATGCTAATCCCATACCAGTATGTGCCTAAAGGCCCATAGCTCCCTATAAATCTAGACTAGTAACACTGGGGACCATCCAAACATAATCCTTCTAAGTAGCATCTCCACCAATACCCCTAGTATTAGGTATGGAAATCATCCATGGCTAGAATCTATCAATTCAAAATAAGCCACTACCATCATCATCATTAGCAACAAGCATCTATCCTCTAGAGCCCTCTAGTACAATGTCCCAATCCCAAATCCCCCTACATGCCACCTAGCATGAACCTAATCTGCTCTATATATAAGGTCCATATAATAATCTATATCCTCATTCTCTATATGATAGATTAGCTCCCCCCAAATGGGTAGCTATGTGATCCTAATTGCATCCTCTAATAGGATGGTCATCTCTCCAAATTGTAACATGGAAGTGTTTATCATTGGGTCCCATCTTTTGATGAGTGTGATAATCATATCCACATCCCATGATAGGTGTTGATAATGTAACATGGCCCCTAGGCCAACCATCTCCATGTGCCTCTACTCCTCTATTGTCATCTCATCTCAAACCTCGATGAAGATCTTAGGGACTTGATCCCTCTTTTGGATTTAGTCACAAGCTTTCACAATAATAATATTAGCATGAACATTTAGTTTTCCAAATCCTATTCAATATCAACTTTAACCTACCATATTTAACCTATTCTACTCTACCAATTCACATTTCTCATCTCACCTCTAACACTTAACATAAACCTCTATCCTTATCTACATAAATTTTCAACACCTAAATACTTTTATCCCCAATATTGGCCCTATTTTGCATGATTCTCATTCAAACTACCAAACATCAACCCTAACATATCACTTTTATGCACCTAAATACTTTTATTTGCTAAATTATACCCACTTTCCCTTCATCTTATCTTGACCTTTATCACCCCTTTAATGACCCATTTAACATGTTTCAACCTCTTTCACAACCTTTACTGACCTTTTAAGTCACTTAACCCTTCATCATACTCTACACACTTTAACCTTTCAACACACTCTAAATAAATGACAACTTTACATGACAAATTTAAACACTTTTAATAAACCCTGTAACCCACTTCAACATTTTAATGTTTATATATTTATAGCCTTTTAACACCAAAATACTTTTATAACACTTTCCATAACCTTATAACATTCCCCCAAACACCCCCTTTTTCTTATTGATTTTTACCTTCCTAATCCACACCCCTTAACCATCGATTATTCATTGAAATTTTGATGATCCCCTAAGATCTCAATACCCTAGTGTTTAACCACTAATAATTGGGTTGAACCATCAATGGTCACTATGTGTGATCATCAATGGTGAAACCCTAATGCCTCTTCCCACTTAAACACCACAACAATCACTTAAAACACTAATTACACTTCTTAACCTTATTCCACACTCCATTACAAACATGACACACTCTTCACCTTCACATTTACCCCACTAATTTTCTTAAATTCACCCATACCCAAAACTAGGGCATCATAGCCCAGGGACATTTTCATAAACCCTATCTACCCCACCTCAACATACTCAATCCAACTCCAAAACTTACATAATTCAACTATAATATCAATTTCAAAAACACCCAAACCTCATTTTGTGATCATTGGTGTGGTCAAAGTCCTCATATCGCTACCTGATCACATCCTCATCCACTTTTTATCGAATCAACATGCAATCACCCACATACAATTCTCCACCTCAGTAAGATCTATGCCCAATGACCAAATGACAAAATGCTCTACTTATAAGCACTAAGAAATAAAAGTCAAATGGTAAAAATGAATTACCATTTTCCTTTTTATGACTCAACCTTTTAGGGTTTTTCTTGATCGTTGATGGTTAGGGTGACCATCGACAGTCAATTTTAGGGATAACCCTAACCATAGATGATTGGGTCCTTTAGTCTTTTTCCCACTTTTTCAACAAATAACCCCACTTAAAATTTGACCTTTTAGAAGAACTACATTTGGCCTAAAGTTATTTTTGAATTTCATATCCATGGAACTATGTAGGTAGCATTTACTTGCCTAGTGAATTTGGAGTCAGCTCAGCCATCCCATCTAACCCATACCCAACCAACCAACTATTACACCACATCTACCTCAATGTTGGTCATTTTTGACCCAAATAATTTACATATTTTGTGATGACCTTGCATGGTCACTTTGACAGCACCAAACAACCTTGCCATGTTGAAATTTTGAAATTTTCACCACCTTATGCATGACTTCAATAATTGTGTTGTTTCACATGAGCACTTCCTACCCTAGATACTTGTGACCAACACCAACCCTATCTAGATGGCTTGATAGTCTTGACCTAATTAGCTATGACCAATTTTGATCGGTTAACCTTGTCACATGTCCCTGTAAAATCAGCCTTATTTTTACCAACATTGGTAACTTTAGTGTTTATGCAATCTTAACTCTCGCCCTTAGTCATATTTTATGTACATGTTTTCATCTCAAATACCCAACCTTTTTTATGTCACCCACCTCATCACTACCAATTTACCATTTATCAAACCTTGACCTAATTTCACTTTTACCTCATCAACTCCTAGTTTGAGGGGGAATACCTTCTCCCACACTCAAGGCAATCAGACCTTGAACATCTATTTGTTTTTATTCTATAGCTTCTTAGATTAAATTTGCACAACAAAAAAGGGAAAAATGTAAGCACTCAAAAACTACACACAATATAGTTTGATGTCAAACTGTCTCTTAACCCTCATCCAACCTCGCATCTATTGGACCATCTACTCAATTAGACTCATTTACTAACTTAACCCCTAGATTAACATATTTAACTAAACCATTCAATTCAAATTTCTTTAACCTATTTTATTTTGGCCCCTCGATCACTGATGATTAGCCTAATCATTGATGGTTGGCCTAACTATCAATGGTCAGGTCCCCAAACCTGTTTTGAAGTATTAAGGTATTGACAAATTAATTTGAGATAAGCATCTCCCTAAGTGGCAACTTGATTTTAAAACTTGCTTTAAAATGTTGAGAATTGGTAACTTTATCCCCTTATAAAATTATCAACTTCCTTCATACCAATTAGCAAATTCATCCTAAAAAAGGAGAAGAGGAGGAAATGAAATAGATCCACAATCTAAAATCTAGAATCTTGCATCCAAGCTCTCTTATATACAGGTGTTCAGCATCCTTCTAGTAAGCAGGCAATATCACTGGGTCCCTGAATCTCTATCAAAGTCACTTTTGAAATCCAAAGTAATATCACTCTATCCAGATCACTTTAACATTCCACCATCAAGTTTTAGGTATCTTTTACTTGTTTTATTGATTTATCTTATTTCTAATCTCCCTACCTTATCAAACCATCAGTATCTTATTCTCCACCCCTCAACCTTGAATAGACCTCTGTTTGCCCAAGTTATTAATTTGTAGCTTCTATTTTGATCATTTTTAGATTTGTACAGGCAACCACCGACAGTTACACAACCGGTGATGGTTTACCCTAACTATCAATGGTTAGACCCAACTACTAACAGTTCACCTAAATGTTGATGGTCACTATGGCATAAAATTCTAGTAAGCTATTTTTAGCCCCATAACCCCAGTCAGACCTAATTTTCTCTATTTTTGCCTACTTACAGTACCTTTTTTATTTTTTGGAATAGACCTTGACTATTTTAGCATAATTATTAACCCACTTTTGCTATTTTAGTTATTTTCTTTAAACAAGCATTTACTTTCTCTCCCTTGCATGTATTTAATTTTATATCATTGAATGTGAGTATCCTTTATTTTAGTTTTTGTCAACTTAATTATTATAATAGTGGATTGATAGCCTCCTAGCAAGCAATACGCTTCTTAAATCTAACTCACGCTAGGCAGTCCACTCAGCCATCCATCTAAAAACCACCTTTCAAGTGTCTTTCTTATCTACAGGTTATTCCTTCCAAGCCAAAGAGGATTTCCCATAATTGTCTAGATTCACGTATGCACTTGACTAGGTATTCTTCTACACACCCTATTACTAGTTTCATTACTTTACTTCCAAAATTAAGAAATGAGTAAAATTAACTAAAACAGTGTGATTAAGTGCTTCAACAATGACTTGTGATATTAGAGGTGTATTCAAACTTAGCTCTAGGATAATAGGGTTGTGTGGGATCAAAATAAATAAGAATAAATATTTTTCTCTCAATGTATAGTTCAATGTTATTGTATTTTTTTATCATATGAGCCTCTAGTGAATAAATGAAATTAAAACATGGATTTATAATGATAATTTTATAATTCCTTTATATGGGGCTTGTGAAATGTGTGAAATGGTCCATTGCATGAATTTAAATTTTATAAACTAGTTGTTATTTGGTGGAAGGATGTGGCCAATGGAATCAGATACTATCGATGAGCGAGATTGTCTTGAAAGGGAGGCCTTATCTAAAGAAAAAATACAACTAACCTAAAAGTGTAGATCAATAAAGGGATGAGCTTAAGTTGTTTGAAATGAAAAATTAGGACATTATATGATCATTATTTTCTTGGAGGAATGGGTCATATGCATAGAAGTGAAAGAATGACAATCAAAAGACCATTAAAATAGCCATGAGCTAAGTGTGTATAAGGAGTGTTCATGAGTGCATTGTTTTAGAAATAAATGTTAATTTATGTGTCTACACATACTCACTAAGTTGGCTTAAGAGTTAAAAGGATATAGAGTTATATATAAGAGAAATAATTATTTATTTCCTCCATAACATATGATGTCAAGTTTGACCTAGCTAACATTAAGAGGAAAATACTATTACATATGAAGGAAGAGTATAAAAACAACCAAATAAATATGGGTACAACTATTAATGACAAGGGAAAATATGGAATATTGGTAAATAAGTAGTTGGATAAATATGGAACTTGTCACATTATAACAAGAAAACTATCTAAAGATAGTGGGGGACCAAAATTTGACTTCCAACATTGTTGATGTTGTGATGGATATTATTGCCTTGAACCACCAACTTAAAATGGCATGCTCTCTTTAGACAAATTGGGATATATTTTAGAAACTTTTAGACTCGTAATATCAAATCATTATTTTGTAGAGAGTGATTTATATGTATTATTTTTTAATTTTGTTGAGATGAAGAATTGTGTGTTGGGGTAAATTTGGCATATTAATTTTGGGTTGACTACCAAGATCATTCATTGAGCTTATCTTGAGTATGATACATTCATTAAAGTCCAAGGATAATAATTGTATGATTTTTCATCAAGTATGAATACATGTTCTCATATAATTTGGAGGCCTAAAATAATTTATAGGTCATATATGATTAAAAAAATAGATAGAACATAGTTTCCTTCTAAGACTATATGACATCATGAAAAGCTTCAAGACATATCTGATACATCTAGATGAATAGTGGTAGTGTCCCTTAATATTATAATGAATTGATGAATTATATATGCCACTATATTATATTTTACAACATACACCATATGAGTGAGAGAGAGAGAGAGAGAATAATAAGTAGTGGATAAAGAGAAGTAGAGTTTGGAGGCTTTTAAAAAACATTAATTTTAAATAAAGAGTAAATTAGAGTGGGAAATAATTGTGTATTGTGTTATGTGGATGGATGGGTGTGAAATATAATACCCTCTTATTATTTTTTATAAGTATAATACCTTAATCTATTTAAGTGCATTTACTTATTCCCATTTTCCCTAACATCAAAGCTCACCAAAGTTTGTGATCTTAATAAGTCAATGTACAGAATATAATTTTTGAATGGTAATATTAATTAAAATTCAAAGTTAAATATATCACAGTTATGCCAATAAATTTATCTTTAATATAATAATGACTTATATCTTCATTTGTCAATCATATTTTTTTATGAGGAAGTTGAGGAAGAATTTTAAACTTCTTTGTTATGTGACTCCACTACATGGTGTATCTACCTTATTTATTTTTCAAGGATAATTATCTTCATCATCACCTCCCAATCCACCAAAATTATTATAAACATTGAGATAAATATGGGAAACACCATCAATCATTTTCCTTGTATAACTCAGATCTACTTGATGAAGAGTGAGTTATATGCTGATTAGATTCACTTAAATCAGTTACCTTATTTATATACTCATCTAAAATTATCTTAACCAAAGTATTACCTTATTTATTACCAATTAATTTATCACTAAAATTAACGCCTCTCTAGGTTTTAACCATGATACCGAAGGCAACGGTTCTGAATAAATTTTATTCTAAACATAAACAAGATATTTTATAGTATCTTCATTGTCGGTCATCCAACTTGGTAATATAGTAATAGATAACTCTTTGATTTTTCCAAGTACATACAAATATATATACTTCAATTTCATCATCATAGTTGGACCAAAAAACATCAAAATATGAGACATGTCTATGCATGTTTCCTAATTTTCCCATGTCCATAATATATCATTTTTTAATTTACTAGGAATCAAAAAACATAATTTCATGTTCAATATTATTTGCATGTGACATGTTTACATGAATATTGGCCTATCTATATATAAATATACACCCATCTTATGCCTTGTAACCGACATTTGATCCACTTACCAGATATCTTTCATACTTGGTGAAAAGGATTTTATCACTTATAAATTTATAAAACATATAAGGAAAACCATTTAATCTGAAAAAACTAAAAAAGAAATTAAATATACTAGTCAATCCATTGACCAATTACTTACATTCCTTTATAGATATCATTTTTCAAGAAATATCCTTCAATAATTAAATTTATTAGAAAATAAAAGTATCACTCACAAATTGAAAATGTTTAATCTTATTGTTCTTATATTTAAGAATAGTATTGTAAAAAAATGGATAATATTTGAATATAATCCTCTTTAACACATGTCATCTCCTTAAAATAATGGCACTCCTTAGATAAATAAATGACTAATAAAAATAGATTGATTTCAAGAATATATTTTTATTTTCAACCAAAAAATATATAAATGGAGAAGGTATTTATAACTTAAATAATAGATATTTTCCCTTCTCTTATTGTCCATAAAATAAGAAAAATTAATTGGCATATGAAAATGTGGATTTTTATTATATAAAATATAGGTTAATCTTACCCCTATTCTAAAGCTAGTAAGTTATGTATTATCTTATCTTAGTAATGTGATCATAGGAATTTGACATAGAGAGGAGGTTAGTCATATGTTACTCCATAAAATGATGAAATAAGCACACTAACATGATAACATCTCTAGCCTAGATCACAGGGGGATCTTAATAAAAAAAACCAAATGAAAATCATAACTAAAGTTCAAAATACAAACAATCTCTTACCTTCTTTAAAAGCTCCAAATGCTTCATTGTGTGCCTTACTCAGTTTGTGCTCAAAGAATCTTTGGCAACAGAGTTTGTGTAGTTCCCTCTCTCTTTTGCACCATTATGGCTTGTGTTGGTTTGGTATGGATTGGCTCAATATTTTTGCATTATAACATTATTGATATGAATCTCATGCAACAAAACCTACATTATAACTCTACAATTTCCAAGCTTGTAAATTCAATGGGCAATGGCTTGTATTTATAGAAAATGGATCAAATCCCAACCCAGGGTGAATTAAGGTGGAGTTAAGGTTTATAATGGATTCAAACCTAGCCTAAGTGAATCAAATATAACCCCATTAGAGTTAATAGTTGTCAAGTAATAATGATTTTCAATTACTAGGCATGGATCTCATTTTAGGATATTTTCTAAAAGGTTTGACAACTTGTAACAGGTAATCATGAAAAGCTAGATATTTCATATTTTTGAATTTCCTTTTTTATTTATCCATTAACTACATATGGATAATTCAAATAAGAATTTAATTTGGTTTAGCTTATTAATTAATTTTGATTAGCCATTTAGCTCTTTCAATATTTAATATTTGTTCATTTGCCCCACTTAATAGGTCCATAGGCCAAATTGATTGTTGTGATGCCACTGGGTGCTTAGAGATGAATCTCTGAGAGGTTATTATTGTGTATGATAAAATACCCCAATTAGGGATACATCAATGTGATTCTAAGCTTTGACGAATGATGCACAAACAAATCTGAGATGTTTAATGATTGCTAGGCTTAATTCGCAATGGTTGATAGGAATTAATTTGAAGTTTGATCGAAGGCCATTGGTGGCTAATTTTAAGTGTCTATAGTTTGCCCCTTTTTAGGAATATGTTGTAATCTATAGGCACAGTAATGTATTTTCAAAGAATTAAAAGGTCTTGTATGCCTATGACTTCAACTACAATGATAGGTGCCCCCTCAAGGGAGTAGTTAGAAAAAGGGTTGATGATCATTCCCTCAAAGGAAGTAAATGATGGGGCCAAAAGGATGAAATGATGGGGTAGAAAAGACTGATTTACCCATAATGGGTTATAAGTAGTGTTATTTGGTCCTTATTAGCATTGATGAAACTAGAATGGTCAAATAGGTTGATTTGATCAAGATGGGTAAGAGGATTTGCTAAGGGTACAAAGGAGAAACTTTTGCAGCTCTATTGCTTGTAAGACTTTTTGGTCTAATTTTTGTTGTAGCATGTGATGGTAGGCACCATGATATAAAACACTATGATAACTTACCCAAAATTTGCATAAATATTGACTCTTGATCCAAACAATGATTGAAAATAATGCACCAATGATAAAAACCATGATGATAATGTTGACATATGAATATGGATGGAATCAAGAATAATGTGCAAGAAATCACCCAATGAACACATATAGAATGAGTTGAGGCACAATAATGAAAGCAAACAAACATAAAATTAAGCAAATAAACACACAAAAATCCTAAAAGTAAAAGCAAAATAAAGCATCGTAATAATGGATTTACCCCAGTAGGGTAGATCGAGGATGACTAACTAGGCTTAGATAAGACAAATATTTTTGGATATTAAAAATTTTGAATATTTTTGAAATTTTGAGATATCTTAACTTGTTAGAGATTGACAAGATATAACTTTTAAAATTGTGAGAGCATGGCTTAGAGTGCTCACAAAATGGTGAGAGTGTATGGAAAAGGGGGACTAAACTGACCTCAACATGAATCAGGCACAGCCTATGTGGTCCCAATAGGACCCTAAGTCATAGTAGTTCTGCCCACATAAAAGGTGATGAGAACTGACTAGGTCATAATAACTTATAAAATTAACGATAAATGACAAGGAAAATGAGAATAGGAATGGCAAGGTGATGTGGCAATGCATGGTAAAAGGTGTTGTTCTTAATTTGCCCATAGGCAGTTATAATTAGGAAATAATGGCATAGGTTTGTGCTACTAATTTGCCCATAGGTAGTTATAGTTAGTAACACAAGGTGGACTACTAATTTTCCCATAGGTGATTATAATCAATAGCACTAGTCAAATGAATGAAATAAATCTTACCAGATCAATTATCACACTACTTTCATAGACTATATTTAAACATGAAACTCTAAAAATTTTGAAACTAGATTGGAATCCCCTTGTGAAAAGTGCAAGAAGAACCAAAGAAACCAAGATCAAAAAGTGTTAGATATGATGGATAAAAATAGTCTTTGGTCTAAAATAGATGACATGATAGGATGGCATAGCGTATTTTTTAGGATGATGATGGAAATTGGCTATAATGGTAAGAGGGTTTCCCCTAATTGACAAGGTAAGGTAAATGGTAGGGTATGAAACAATGGTAAGAGGAATGAAAAATGACAAAGGTGAAGAAAATGGAAAAGGTATGGTTTTTGGCCAATGGAAAGGTATGGCATATGATTATAGCAAGGTGAATGATTATATTGTTCTTGTTGATATGGAGATGCACATCTTGATCAACATGTGATACAACTAGAATAATCAATCATTTAAATTGCTAGCCCACACCTCTTTTAAATAGTTCCTTTGTCAAGAACATCTTGCAGATTTGGATTTCAATAATGTTTTTGTGATCTTCATTGATCATTGATTTTATTTCCTTCAAACTTCAAGACAAGATGTCTTTGTAACTTTTATAAAGAAAAGTGTGGCAAGGGATGGTAAATGTGGATAAATGTTGGATGATAGGTTTGATTTGTAAATGTAAAGGTGGATGTTAATGTAATGTATGATGGTTTAGAAATTAATGAAGATCATTATTTTTAGGCACACATAATGTTTCTAATTCTATATTTGGCATACTTTGGTTATGATGGGGCCAAAGACTTTTGAATGTGCTCTTGATAGGACCACCAATTTTTTATATTATTTGTGCATGAGAGTAGGTACCATCTAATTATGTTGTAGACTATAAGTTGTATTGATGTGATCTTTGATAATGTTTTCATCAAGTATCAAATAGTTATTGTGCTCAGCTATTGGCACCTTGAAGAGGTTTTCATGAATGAAGTTATCTTGATTGTCCCATAGTGCCTCTGATAAGGTTTCACTAATAAACATTGACGTTTAAATTTGATTATCTTATAGTGCCTCAAATAAAGTTTCACTAGAAGATGTTGAGTTTAAACTTTGATTATCTCCTAACACCTCTAAAAAGGTTTCACTAGGCGATTATTCTTATTCTACATGAATTTGGTCTTGGCCTCCCTTATATTCTACAATTGATACGTCACCATGGATTTAGTTTAACAAGGTGTGATTCTTTTGGTCCCAATCGACACTTGTGAAAAGTTAAAGGTCAATGAAATGACTTTAGTGGTTGGTGTTAATGGCATATGGTATGGTAATGGAATGGGGAAAGGCCACACAATCCTCATAGAAGATACTAGGAGAAATTATGTTAAAGCTAAATTAATCATCCTCATAAAACTTGAAAAGATCACAAATGTATTCAAATTGATATGTGAGGCATGCATAACTAATGTTGTAACAATCATGAACATATTCTGATTTTGAAGTTGATTCTAACTCAAGGGACTCTAAATTTGATGTTAAGACTAACATTGATTTTTCTTTTGATGTTAAATCTAGTGTTGATTCAAGAATAAAACCTAATTTCAATGTTGATTCTTCATCTAGTGTGGATATTGCTACAATGATGTTTTATTGAATGTTTAGTATGGGAAAATTAATGCCCTATGATGGCATAATGGGATCCATAGAGACTGGTTTGTCAAAGTGAGACTCCTCAATGAGTGGGAAAAGGTCAAGAGATAACTCCTTAGAGATTGGCTTGATAAAAGGTGTTATTCTTAATTTTCCCATAGGTGGTTATAATTAGGAAATAATGGCATAGGTTTGTGCTACTAATTTTACCATAGGTAGTTATAATTAGTAACACAAGGTGGACTAATTATTTTCCCATAGGTGGTTATAATCAATAGCACTAGTCAAATGTGAATGAAATAAATCTTGTCAGATCAATTATCACACTACTTTCATAGACTATATTTAAACATGAAACTCTAAAATTGTTGAAAATAGATTGGAATCCCCTCATGAAAAGTTCAAGAAGAACCAAATAAACCAAGATCAAAAAGGGTTAGATATGATGGCTCAATTAGGGCTTGGTCTAAAAGAGATGACATGATAGGATGGCATAGGGTATTTTTTAGGATGATGATGGAAATTGGCTATAATGGTAAGAGGGTTTCCCCTAATTGACAAGGTAAGGTAAATGGTAGGGTATGAAACAATGGTAAGAGGAATGGAAAATGACAAAGGTGAAGCAAATGGAAAATGGAAAAGGTATGATTTTTGGCCAATGGAAAGGTATGGCATATGATTGTAGCAAGGTGAATGATTCTATTGTTCCTGTTGATGTGGAGATGCACATCTTGATCAGCATGTCATATAACTAGAATAATAAATCATGTAAATTGCTAGCCCACACCTCTTTTAAATAGTTACTTTGTCAAGAACTTATTGCAGATTTGGATTTCAATAATGTTTTTGTGATCTTCATTGATCATTGATTTTATTTCCTTAAAACTTCAAGACAATATGTCTTTGTAACTTTTATAAAGAAAAGTGTGGCAAGGGATGGTAAATGTGGATAAATGTTGGATGATAATGTAATGTATGATGGTTTGGAAATGAATGAATATCATTATTTTTAGGCACACACAATGTTTCTAATTATATATTTGGCATACTTTGGTTACCATGGGGCCAAATATTTTTGAATGTGCTCTTGATAGGACCACCAAATTTTTATATTATTTGTGCATGAGAGTAGCTACCATCTAATTATGCTGTAGACTATAAGTTGTACTGATGTGATCTTTGATAATGTTTTCATCAAGTAGCAAATAATTATTGTGTTTAGCTATTGGCACCTTGAAGAGGTTTTCATGAATGAAGTTATCTTGATTGTCCCATAGTTCCTCTGATAAGGATTCACTAAGGAACATTGACTTTTAACTTTGACTATCTTATAGTGCCTAAAATAAAGTTTCACTAGAATATGTTGAGTTTAAACTTTGATTATCCCCTAACACATCTAAAAAGGTTTCACTAGGCAATTATTCTTATTCTACATGAATTTGGTCTTGGCCTCCCTTATATTCTACAATTGATATGTCACCATGGATTTAGTTTAACAAGGTGGGATTCTTTCGGTCCCAATCGACACTTTTGAGAAGTTAAAGGTCAATAAAATGACTTTAGTGGTTGGTGTTAATGGCATATGGAATGGTAATGGAATGGGGAGAGGCCACACAATCCTCATAGAAGATACTAAGAGAAATTATGTTGAAGCTAAATTAATCATCCTCATAAAACTTGAAAAGATCACAAATGTATTCAAATTGATATGTGAGGCATGCATAACTAATGTTGTAACAATCATGAACATATTCTGATTTTGAAGTTGATTCTGACTCAAGGGACTCTAAATTTGATGTTAAGACTGACATTGATTTTGCTTCTAATGTTAAATCTAGTGTCGATTCAAGAATTAAACCTAATTTCAATGTTGATTCTTCAGCTAGTGTGGATATTTCTACAATGATGTTTTATTGAATGTTTAGTATGGGACAATTAATGCCCTATGATGGCATAATGGGATCCATAAAGACTGGTTTATCAAAGTGAGACTCCTCAATGAGTGGGAAAATGTCAAGAGATAACTCCTTAGAGATTGGCTTGATAAAGGGGGGCTTTTTAAAAACCACCATATGGTCGAGGTAATTATTTTCCCATGGGTAGTTCTAATCATTAAGAAGTGACTTAATAATGACTAGCTTGTCAAAGTGAGACTCCTCGATAACAAGTATAGTATCAAAAGGTGATTCATCATAGGTTGAATTGTCACAAATGGTATTTTCAACAAAAATATCATGGATTGGTTGGTTCTCTTGGCCTTGGTTTATAAGTAGTTCTAAAATACCAATTTTGAACATATCTTGGTCTCCAAAGGATTGGCTCTATTGGAGAGGTACTAATTGGCTTGGTTGTGGTTGGATGATTGGTATGAGTTTTCTAAAGTGGAGAATAGTTTGAAATGGATGAATAATGTTCGATGGTTGGATAATGATAGGCTTAACATAGGTTGGTCGATGACCTATGATGGTAATTTTTACTCATCGACTTCTGATTGGATAACTTTATTGAGATAACAAGCTACCATACTTAGAATGGCCTAGAATAGTGATGATAATGTGTTATGAATATTTGTTTCTCACACAATCCAAAGGACAAGGTCTTGTTATAGAAATGTTAGGGCATTTTAGAGCTTGGTTGCTCACACAAGCCAAAGGATAAGGTCTTGGTATAAAAATGGTAGGGTGTTGTGGAGCTTGGTTGCCCACACAAGCTAAAGGATGAGATCTTGGTATAGAAATGGTAGGGTATTATGGAGCTTGGTTGCTTGTGCAATCCAAAGGATGAGGTCTTGGTATAGAAATGGTAGGGTATCATTGATCTTAGTTTCTCTTGCAAGCCAAAAGATAAGGTCATGGAATGGTAATAGTAGGGAATTGTGGAGTTTGGTTGTTTTTACAAGCCAAAGGATGAGGTCTTGGTATAGAAATGGTATGGCATTCTGGATATTGGTTGCTCACACAAGCTAAAGGATAAGGTCCTAGTATGGAAATGGTATGGTGCTGTGAATCTTGGTTGCTTACACAAGCCAAAGGACGAGGTCCTAGAATAGAAATGGTAGTCATTGGACGTTTTGGAGCTTGGTGGCTCATGCATTCCAAAGGAGGGTTAATGGTATATGTGGAAGAATGGATGTCATGATTGATGAGAGGGTGAAGATTGTACGTCTATTGGATAAAATAAGGTATTATCAAACATTGTACTTGAGGATCTTGGCTTTGTTCCCCAAATTGAGGGTTGTAAAGAGGATAAGGATCTGTCTCACAAACCACTTCTTTACCATAAGGTTCTTAAACTAAGTAAATTTGTGTGGCCATTATATCATAACTTGGATTTTACATAACTCCACCATAATTGTAATGAGACCTGTATACATTAATGATAAGTGTTCTGCAAAAGGTCTAGAGTTATATAAACTCTTAAAAATAATGTCCAAAAGACAAATAGTTCAAACTTAGTCTAACTTGGTCGAAAGGTGGAGATGTATCTCCAAAATGGTTTGTGCTAAAACTTGGTCTAGTCTCACACAAAAATTCAAGTAGTTGAATAAAAATTGGCATGCCAAACTCTAGCTTAGAAGTGTTTCAAACAAATCTAATCTAAGAAAATAAAAGTTGTTAGGTCTTTTGGCCAAACACAGCATTAAAATATAAGCTCAAAATAGGCATGTGCTAGGACTTTTGGTAAAATAAGCACAAAATATAGACTTAAAAACAAGGTGAGATATTTAATTTAACAAATTTGACACACTTTGGCATAGACTAGGCATTCAATTTTATACATGAACTTGATCAATTGGTATAAGTCATGAAACAAAAGGCACATGGATAGATAGGTTATTTCTCCCAAATAAAGGTAGAGACAAATAGTTCTCCAATTGGGTAAATAATTAACCTAATTTACACAATCCAAAAAATAAAAATCGATGTCTAGGCCCAAATTACACAAGGCATAAACAAAAATAAATCAATGTTTGGATTTGAAATTGTCAAAGTTACTTAAAAACTCAACTTAATAAAATTAGGCTTATTTGATCAAATAACAAGCTAGACAAAATTGAACAACATAACGACACTAGATATAGATCCAAAAGGCAAACATGGATTAGTTTCAAATTAGAAACTTGGACATAAGGCAAGATGAATCTATGAGATGATTTGAGTAGTGTAATGGAATTATCATTCTCTAAAGGCATTATTATCACTTGGATTTTCACCCTTTGAGGAGATTCATAAGCTCTCCTCATCCAAGAGGCACAATGGAAACACCTCTAGGCTTGTGGGTAGCTTAAGGATGAGGTAAATCTCTAGATAGGGCTAGCTCCCTTGATGTACCACTTTAGATTTCAACTATACCTAAACTTTGTATGGGGGAAGGGAGAGAGATAATTTAAAGCAAACTATTCTAAGGTAGGTGATACATGAAAAAATATGATGACTTCCAACCAACAGCATGTTACACATGAGAACAAAGAACTAACCAAACATACACTCCTTCAATCTACATCTTCTCACATCAATGTTATATTATGAGGTTATAGATGACTATGAAAAGATAGGAAGAATATACAAAAGGCCTTAAATGTCACTAGTGAATAGACTAACTCCCTCAATACTTGACATTTCCTAGAACACTTCACATGCCCTGCAAGAAAAAGCTTTCCAACTGCAAATACAATGAAAGAATGAGACAACATGCTAAGGAATCCATAGGCTTTACTAAGCAAGATCCAACATTCAAGTATAAAACACTATGAATATTCATGAATATGTAAAAATCAGTATTCCTATTGATCAAATGGTATGCAAATGAGAAAGGCTTTGCCATACTTAGGTGGAGCATAAGTTACAATGGTCAAAATAGATAGTTCTTATATAACTTGAGAGAGAGAGGAGAAGAGAAGAGTCCAAGGGTCACAATGACACTTGTCAAGATAAGAGAATTAGTTAATTTTTCATGATAATAGGATATGTGATGAACCATTCAAGGTCATAAGATACAAGTAGCCATACAAGGCATGAAACTCATGAAAAGTGGCATGAAACTCCTTTAACTAGATTAGAAAAATTAACTTCATGATTTGGGCTTATTGAACACCTCATATATAACTAGTAATAGTAATAATGATTGTAATTAATTGGAAGGGATTCATACATACCTCTCTATGTATTTATTGTAGGCTTGTTCATCTGGAATCATTTGAAAAGGAGCCATCATCATATATAGTCCAAAAAAACTCTTCCTTCATGCACCCTGCACACTTGGCCTCAAAATTGGCTTTAATTTTCCATAAATATATATTTTATGGAGTATATTACAATTTTAAAGACCCTCCATTTGTTTAGATGCATCAATAACACCTTAAAATTAGTCTACTTGAAGTTTTCCACCCTTCTCACCACCATGTCTACTATGCCAGTTTTGACTAGCTAAGATGAGAGCTCCTAGTAAGGAACTTTGGGGGTTTTATAAGACATTAAATTAATATTAGTAGTTATAAAAAGTCTTAATATTTCCCCCAAAGTTTTTTTTATCTCTTGGAACCTCTTGAAACTTGCACAATGCATAAAATAGTTATAAAAACCCTATTTTGTACCTCATTTGTACAAGTTCGTATAGCTCAAAATCATGGGGAGTATATTTATGGAGTATTATTCATGTTTTAATAACTTTCATGAGCAAACTATTTCATTTTAATAGCTATCCAACTTCATTTCTCCAATCAAGTCACTGGTAAGGGTTTAGGAAGGTTTTAGTCTTATTTTCATTGTTAAGGTTTGTTCATAAAGTTATGGAATTGGAGTTGCATAAAAATTCCACAAAGTAATTTTTCAATACCTCTTCTGACTCTTTTAAACCTATTTAGATCCCATGCACAGTCTCCAAAAAGATATGAGTATCTAAACATGACCTATCGAGCTCTTTTCTCCAACTTTCACAGGCCTGATGTTGATTTTGGGCCAAAAATGGATTCCTTATGGTTTATCTACCTTATAAAAGCTTTATCACCACTTTATCCACCCTAAAAACATGTTTCAATCCATGGGTATGTTCATCTTATTTTAGAAATGCAAGTGACTTCCCATTTGGCCTTAGGCTTGAACCTTGCCTAACAGGCGTAACTGCAACTTAGAGCTCAAAATGACTCTTGATGGTTTTCATTTAATTATAATAGTTTAAACACATCTATAGTGACATCATAAACATTCTCTAATTCATTATAATGTTCACTTCATGTGTAAATTGAAGGCGATTATCCATTTGGCTTCTAGGCCAAAACCCTACCCTTAAGCCTAACTGCAACGTTAAGAGTGTAGGGTACCTTGTTGAGTTCCATAAAAATTTTCATGTTCTATCATATTTCCATTTACTTTTTTCAACTCTCCACACCTTCCTGAAGTGTTTACTCGACTCCTGGTCTCATCTTTTGTCATTACCTCTCAAATTTACCAATTATGCATAAAGGGAAGTACCCTCTATCTGAGACAAAACAAAGGGTAATTCCCCTATTTCATCATGAAAACTGAATTTTTTAGGAGTCCTTAAAATTTAAAAGGATTATCCATACCAAAATCTATCCCTTGGTCATATCATTGGACGCCTAAAACTTACAAAATCCAAAATTAGTTCTTAGGAAAGCAAACTAACTGTCTGAACATCTAGTATGGACTATGTACGATCTATATAGATCCCTTTATTTTTTAAATATCCTATTAAGAGAGTTTTATTAGGCTAATATTAACTAAATTAATTCTATTCTTCAATCATCCCTTCAAACTTCCACATATACTCCTCATACTCCTGCCTAGCTTAGACTGAGCATAACCTTGACTGTGTTTTGTTATTTTCCTCCTTTAAATGTGACTCATGTAAGTGTTCCTAAAAATTTAGGAATTAAATACATTTCAATAACCCCCTTAAATTATTCCATGTTCATCTATAAATAATTTTAATTCATTCACTTCAAACTTAGGTCAAGTTTACACCAAGGATCCTGATTTTCTTACTCTCTACCCCTCACAGTCAACTAAAGTTGACTGTGTGAGGGCTTGTAGGTATGAATTAAAATTATAAAAGGATTAATGTCACTTTAAGGTCCTATAATGGATTTTAAATCATCTCATACTAACCAAATTTTATGTCTATTTCATACTTCAAACCTTGCCATGGATTACGTAAAGATCACAGTGTATTGTATGTGATGTTTTCCCAATGAAAAGAACCATGTAGGTGTACTTGAGGATAAAATCTACATATCAACTTGTTTTGGTGGTCCTTAATTAAATTTAAATCCTATACTCTCTCCAAAAACTCAAATTTGTATTCAAATATTCTACCTTATTCAATTATTACTCCAAATCACTTTTTACCTTCTTGTTGTTGTAGATGAGTATTTAGGCTATTTGTACGGACACCTGTAGGTGTATTTGGGGCATAAAACATAGGATACAATATCTCTCAAATACCTTTAGGTCATTAAGTTCCCCTTCACCATTTATAATTTTCCTACATGATGGCATGATATATTTTCAACATTGGGTGCTATGGTCACTTCAAAGGTAAAAACCTGTAGACATCAATGAAGGATTTCAGTGTCTTGGAAGGTAACTTTGAGGTTTCAAACTACCAAACTCCATCAACCCTCTTCCCTCAAATTTTTTCCAATCTCTTTTACTATGTATGGACTATAATATTTTTCCATTCATATGTATTATAACTCCTATCAATCTTATTATATAATCTCAACCAAACATCAAGGATCTTTATTTTCTCAGTTTAGGGAAAATATCCATGTAACCAATCTTTGTTCTCTATAACATATTCTACACCCTTTTTTGTTATTTTACACTTTATATCAGGTATGTTTTGGCTCCATCATATGTTATGTCTTGAATATAACCTTACCATGCTCCAGAATTCCCCGTTCTTATATCTTTACAATTGTGAGGTACCACCTGTAGGTGGTCATCAGCACACACAAGTAGCAAGTGTGGAATCTTGGGTAGTATGCATTTCCTTAGACTTATTATGAGTTTTATATCCATATCACAACTTGAAATTCATTTTAAATGTTTTAAAATTCCTAAAACCATCACTAAACCCTTTACCCCAATATGACATCATTAGGAGCTCCTCTAGGTGGCCATAGTGTTGTTATACAAGCAAGCATGAGATGAAGCAACAACATGTTGGAGAATGGCCTCAAAATAACTCAAACCCAATTCAAACATTCAAGTACATGTTTTCCACTAAGAACACCTTGAAAAAATTTCCAAAACATCTTTTTCAACATGAAAACCATTTGCATACATATGAAATAGATCAAGCAGGGGTATCTCATGACCATTTGGTCTCATGAGTGAACTTGTAACTAGTCTTGCACCTCCTCAAACATATAAATTAAATATATTTCTTTATTAATGACTTGATCCAATTGATACACCATGATTACAACTCCATGAACAAGATGGAAAAGCTCATACATACGATTGTAAGTGAAATTGAGCAAACATTGACTGTGAGGAATGGTAAGGCTAAAATTTACTCCAAAGTGTGATATGGTGAAACCAAACATTTAAGTAGGTTAAATATATGGCCCTAATACTTTTTGAACATCATTTCTTAACAACATGAGACCTATATAGGAAACCAACATTCTGCAAACAAGAACTTTGACTGAGACTACACATGGTGGCACCTTCTTTTCAACATGGACTAACTTGATCATCAAAACACCATGAAACATGAAACAAGTATGGATACCATTTAATAAGGTATATAACATCCTCTAGATTCAACATCACCAACTGGTTCATACGAATTTGACCAAAATGGAGCAAAACCTATAGGGTGCATGAAATAGCTAGCAAAAAAGTATAATCAACTTCAAAAGGATGATTCATAAATCATAATTAATCAATTATTATAATATTTATATGTAAATTAAGGTATCTAAATTTAATGTCACCTCCCAAAATCATTTGTTTTGAAACCTCTTCAACTATTCGTACTAAGCACAAACTTGAAGGTCACTTCTATATGTCTAGGAAAGCAAAGAAGGAGCAAAATAGTTTTGGCTCAAAAATGGAAATTCTAGAGCACGTCAAGAATTTATGAATGTGAGTAAGATTAAAATATGTTCCATCACCTTCTCCCATGTGGCACACTTCCCCATGAGCTGTACAAGTGCCAAAATCTCCATTTTTAGTTAGTTTCTTGAATTTTAGTTAACAACATACAAGATTCTAATGTAATTGATATCCCTGATAGGTGAATTAGCCTCTTATATGTTTTAAAAGAAAATATAACACTTGGTCACCTTGGTAATTTTGCCACTTACATTTATGACCCTTAAAAGCCCACTAAATAACCCAAAATGACAAATTGACTAATATGACTAAGATCAAGGCTTAGATGACATTAAATGACATAAAATAACATATAATACACCCTATGAAAATATATTAGACCCCCTAAAATATCTAAAACTCATGTTTTTACCTATAAGATTCCTAATTTGACCTAAAAGTCAAATTTGGTCAACAGGTATGACAAGTGGTTGTTTCAAGACTCAAAGGCACAGAAATTGAAATGATTTGGGTAGCATAACATTACCTTTTTCAATAAATTGACACACACACACATAGTTTTCAAAATATTAAGGTAAAATTATGTGATAAAATTGGCTAGTGTAGCACCTCCTCAAACAAAGGAGTGGTGTATCTTGGAAAGACAAATAAAATAGATAGATTAAACTCAAAGCCATGAAATAAAAGATAAAATCACATAAAACACCTAAGTATAACATCAAATATCTGTAAAACTGATAAGGTTGTATCGTATCACTAAATTTTGTCTATATATGTGCTCTTGGGAGGATTTTAAGTATTAACCTAAAAATAAAAGTGCATGAAGTAGTAGGGTTTTTATGCCCCCCTTATCCCAAGATGTTGTGTGGTGATATAGAAACTTCAATCTACTTGTCATGCATCAATAATATGTCTATGGTAAGTGGGTTTGTTCTAAAACTTAAATTTTTGATCACCTAGATGGGCTCAAGTGTGATTAACACTAGAGATGCTTCACATCCAGTTCATAATAGTTAACTTACTATGCAAGGGTGTATTCATTTGCATATTAATACTATCTATGTACTTCTTAGCGGAATCCCCTAGTTAACCAAGCCTAACTCAAGTTTTCATAATGATTGGAGAGGTTAGCCACTCAACCCCCTGTCAATCATGGCATACATGCCCTAATTTATATACCCTACCATGGAGTGAGGTTGAAACAATGCTAGGAGATGAAACCCTAGGTCAAAGCTTACCTAAATAACTCATGAGGAGGCTATGAACTCCTGCTCACAAGTCAAGATGCATAAAATAAATGATTAAGTGAAAAAACTTTAAAGGTTGTGTTTAGATCACCCAAATCATACGAGTTTTGTGGAGAGCCTTAACAACATTCTTTTTATGCCTTGGACAAAGGCACAAATTGCAAGAAAGAAGCATTTTTGGTTAAAATGATCTAGCATAAAACAAAACATTTCAAAGAATTTGCAATTTAAGTGAATGTTTATTTTATGCACCCAATTGAGATGTTTGTGAAACTTTCTTGGTCCCTTGGCCTTAATTATGAACTTTGAAAACTTTCATAAAATAATCAAGTATAACCCCTCTAAATTCATTTTAAGCACCAAAATGGAAATTTTCAAGATTTAAACATGTTCAAAGTTGGCCCTTTTCCACGCATGACCTATAATTTTTATAGGGTTTCCTTCTGCTTTGAAGCATAATCACAAGTTGGAAAATAAGATTTAAAATGGAAGCTCTTGAGTTTATCTTTTTTTTACATAGAGACTAGCATTGGTCAATAGTGATCGATATCAGTTAGAAGGCAACCGATGTCGATTGGAAAAGAACCGATGTCAATCGACAAAGACCAATACCAGTTATCTATGAATCCTTAGGCAAAACATGATTTTTCACAAAACACTTATTAGCCCAAAGGTAGTATAAAATCTTCAAAAAAACCTACAACAAAGTGATTAGATAGAGAGAATGCAAGTCTTTAAAATCTAGATTAACAACTAGAAACTTCAAGAAAGCTCAAAAACTAAGTTTATCTCTGTGTTCTACCCTACACAAGGAACTAATGATGGACAGACAAAAGTAATGTTGATTAGGCAAAATTGATTCTAGTTATGTAGAACCGATGTCAATCTTTGTGTAAATTTGGGTAACAATAAAAATAGAATTACAAAAAATCAAAGCAAAAACTCAAATTTTTAAGATGATTAAGCCTTCATTTAAAAAACTAAGAGCTTCACTTTGGTTTTCTTGGTATGTGAGATGATTTAGGTCCTACTGGGCATGCCATTTGTGATCATAAGAGTTTGACATATAGAGGAGGTTAGTCTTGTGTTAGTCCATCAAATAATGAAATTAGCACACTAACATGCCAAAATATCTAGCCTAGATCATAGGAGGAGATTAATGAATAAAACCAAATAAAAATCATAAAAAAAATGTGAAAGACAAATAATTTATTACCCTCCTTGAAAGCTCCAAATGTTTTTTTTTGTGGCTTGCTTGGTTTGTGCTCAAAGAATCTTTGGCAATGGAGTTTGTGTAGCTCCCTCTCTTCTTGGCACTATTGTGGCTTATGTTGGCTTGGTATGGCTTGGCTCAATATTTTGAAATTATAACATTATTGATATGATTCTCATGCAACAAACCCTACATTATAACTCTACAATTTCTAAGCTTGTAAATTCAATGGGCAATGGCTTGTATTTATAGAAAATGGTTATAACCCCAACCCAAAGGTGAATCAAGGTGGATTTAAGGCTTGGAATGGGTTCAAACCTAGCCTAAGTGAGTCAAATATAAAATTGATAGAGTTAATTGTTATCAAATAATAATGATTTGTAATTTCTAGGCATGGGTCTCATTTTCAGATATTTTCCAAAAGGCTTGACAACTTGCAAAAGGTAATCATGAAAAGATAGGATATTTCATATTTTTGAATTTTCATGTTTATTTATTCATTAATTGCATATGGATAATTCAACTAGGCATTTAATTTGGTTTAGCTTATTAATTAAATCTGATTATCCATTTAGCTCTTTCAAAATTTAATATTTTTTCATGTGCCCCACTTAGTAGGTCCATAGGCCAAATTGACTATTATGATGTCATAGGGTGCTTAGAGATGAATCCATGAGAGATTATTATTGTATATGATAGAATGACTCAATTAGGGATGCCTCAATGTGATTCTGAGGTTTGATTAATGATGCACAAGAAAATTTGGGATGTTCAGTATTCTTAGGCTTAATTTGTAATGGTTGATAGGAATCAATCTGAAGTCCGATCGAAGGCCATTGGTGGCTAGTTTTAGGTTCCATCAAGTATAAAAATTTATTCTAAAATAACTTAGATTATGTTTATATAATTTATTTCATCAATACCACCACTCAAGTGAAACTTAGCAAGGTTTATACAATCTTAAAATCCTTAAAATGGGTCCCAATAACTATGTCTAATAAGGTACTTGTGTACACTGAAGACTTCAATGAAGGGAGGAGGACTCTATAAACCCTCCCCCTAGAAATACTAATTCCTTGAAACCAAAATGTATATTTCAATGAAGGAATGTAAGTCTTAAATTGAAGATTTTTTATGACAATGACCTCTTCCTAAAGACTTTAGGAGGTCCACCTGTACCAAATAACATATATTCTCTTTGTAATAAGAAATATATAAGAAGTGTCCTAAAAATTATCAATATATAAGAAGTGTCCTAAAAATTATCCCCACCTCATGAAGGAATACAATGGAAGTAGTATAAAGAACTCTAAAATTGGTATAAATTTGAATCATGATCATTATCTGGAACGATCATGCACATGAACCAAAGATGATGTCATTGAAGTAGAGTTGTCTAAAGAAGGACATGTATCATTTATTGAAATAATGTCCATGTGAAGTGAAGGGCATGTCTCAATAATCCTCAAATATAAAGAACTAGGATCGATAAAACATAGTGGAACATCACCAATCTCATAAACTGTGTAAGTGCCAAAGAACTTGGTACGGCCAATCCCATCAAAGTACTCCAAAACATTAGAATAAATAGGACCCAAAAGACATGATGGATCATCATTGAAATGAATGGAGATAAGATATTCCAAAATGGAAAAGGGAGACCTAAGATACATGGTGGGTCTTCATTTAAATTATTAGTAGAAGAAGTTTTACAAAATAGTATGGGCATTTCCATGAGTGGAAACAAATGTAAAGAATTGGAGCAGATTATACAAACTAAACACATAAAATACTCATTATTAATACTCAATTTCACAATATAAAACCATATTATAAGTTTTATTTGATGAATTTAGGATGCACTTACATGAGAGAGAGATTACATATAAATAGGTTGAGGAGATTATGGTATCAAGGAGTTAAACCTCATCCGCAAATCCCACAAGACTCTCTCACAGCCCTATCTCTTATCCCAAATATATTTCACAACACTAATCAACGTGAGTTATTCTCAAAACTCACTCTTATATAATATTTTATACTAATCCACATAAACTATAATTTCTCAAACATGTGAGCACTAACAAGGATTTTCCTAATATTTTCCCCTAATGTGAAAATGGGAAAATATTATCTTGTACTGCAATGTGTTGCCTCTATTTACTCATGATCTGAATGGTTTTTTGGGACATCCAAAAACCTCAAGGATGGTATTATAAGTGGGTTACCAACAACCAAAATAAGATGGTTTTCCAAGTGGATAACCAACAACCAAAACAATATGGTTTTACCAAGATTGACCAACAACCTAGAGTTAAACATGATGGTTTTACAAGTTGTCAACCAACAACCATAATATCATGATATTACATTACTTTATCAACTCTCATCATTTTATTACATCAATTAAATTATGCTCACATATCATATGAACAAGAATGTGTCATTTATTCTTATTCATAAAATCAAAAATCAAATACCCAATTAAAAAACATGCCACAACAGCATTGCATGGCCTCATCACTTGTGACTAATGAGAGGATGTTTAAAGTCATCCTTCTTCTATTTTCTCCAACCTCCTACAAGATTGATACTTATAAAATTTGGCTTTTAAGTTCAAATACATGTCATTTTTAAATAACATACTCCCCACAAATTGAACGTCAAGTTCGCCTCAGAATTTATCCATTACAAAGAGGTAGATACTTGACTTTGACTCTTTTGACATTATAATTGATGACACACAATGATTTATTATAACAAATAATGCATTAACCTAATTTAAAATTTTGACAACTAAAAACAAACTCAATTTTCAACTTTAAAAAAATGGTTTTTGACCACTATGACATATATACTTAAATTTTAAACTAATTGCTAACAACTTAAATATCTAAAACTGACTAAACTTTGACTCTTTAACACCTATTCAAGCTAAAGATTATAAACTCTAATGACACTACTTAAAACTTAAACTTTAAATGAGTCTAAAAAACTATAACATTAAAATATAAATGACACACTTATTTTTTACAATAAAAATCAAGTGACTCGTTATACATTTCTAACAAACTACTACAAGTGTCATTGACTTAACATATAACAAAATATACTCAACATCTAATATGAAGCAAAAAAAATCATTTCCTGCCTCTAAGTTGCCACATCATTCAATTCTTATTTTGTTTTATTTATTTTTATTTTGCATGTCTCCTCTAGTGGATGGATGGTTGATGGAGGGTAACGGTGAGCTAGCTGAAACATTATGCTTTGTATTTGTTGTACAAGTCATGAAGATTTTATTTGGATCGGTATCAACGACGTTGATTATTGATGCACAGCTATTGATGATAAATGTATTAACAAATACACACTGATTTGTAAAATCTAATCTATAACATTGGATTTGAACTAGTCTGATGTGATGTGGCACTAAAAAGATGATGTTTCTTCCATATTCTAAGCATAAGGTCTAGTAATAAATACACAAAATATATATAACCATACATAAGATAAAATAAAATGTTATCACAACTGTATTTCAAAATGACTCACAAGATAATCAATATGATTTGCAAGATCAAGATGCATTGTATTCCCCAACGTTACTAGGTTTATTGAACTCAATCCTTGTAGGGTAAAGATAATACCTACATCTACTGTATATGCAATGTAAAATATAATGCATGCATTTAAATGCTTCAATGCATGATAGGTTGTACAAAACTCATATGGATATTTGGGGAAGTACAAAGACACTTATGACAATCTTTGCATACCAATTGCTCATATCGCAGAATCACAAAGCTTTAAAGTAACCTCAAATTATACAAAACACTACTTTTTCTAATACTAATTACCATCAATTGGGGTAACAAGAGAATTTATTTTTCCCCTTCTACCCCTCACAAACTCATTTTTCACAATAGCTCTCAAGGATACTAATGTAAATAATTAGAGTAGATTATACAAACTAAACACACAAAATATTCATATTATTAATACTCAATTTCACAATATAAAATCATATTATAACTTTTTTTTATGTATTCGGGTGTACTTACATGAGAGATAGGTTATATATAAATAGTTTGAGGAGCTCTTGATATCAAAGAGTCAAACCTCATCCACAAATCTCAGACTCTCTCACAACCCTATCTCTTATCCCAAATATCTTTCACAACACTAATCAATGTGAGTTGTTCTCACAACTCACTCTCATATAATATTTTATATTAACCCACATAAATTATAATGTCTCAAACATGTGAGTACTAACAATAATTTTCCTAACAACAAAATTCTCTAAAATATCATCAAGATGATTAACGAATGATCAGTCTATAAGAAAAATATTCTATGGTAAAAGAGGATATGGAGATTCAAATAGACATCACATGTTTGGTAGAAACTCATCCCACAAAGGAAGCTTTATAAAGAGGAGATATATATCTCATAGGAAAACATCATCATAATAGATAGGAGGAATGAAAATTACAATCTCATAACAAGAGTCTCCAATATAACAAGTGTCTTTATATAGATTCTAAATAATGCTCCAAACAATGTAAAGACACTCTATATGCTCTAGATGGTGGAGAAGAGGCATGGAAACATTCATCAATAATTGATGAAGGATAATATCACATGAATCAAGTCAGACATTGTATTGAATTGGATCAAAATGAGTATGAACTTGTCCATATAGAAAAAGAGAAAGGCCTTGTGTAGTGAAGAATTATTCCATGCAAAAATGGCATGGTGTATGATTATTGATGCCAATAAGTATTGGTGGAATCAAATTTCTATAATATTGTATAAAAGAGATCTCAAAATAAGAAATGAATGTGTCCATGTAACCACAAGCATAGTGATAACACATAAAAAAGAGCAAAAAAACCACTAAGTGCCTCAATACACATGCAGAAGTATGAAGTAATTATAAGGCCTTACAAAGCAACTCAAATAGGGAGCATGAAAAATATCAAAAGAATGTCAAAGATAGCCCCAGAAAATAGCCCAAATGTGGCACAAAATAATAAATATGCCAACAATTATAAATAAGGATGACATGTGTGCTATGAATAAATAAGCCTAATACAAAGTTTTGAATGCAACCAATGTGCCCAAATAGAATTATGCCTCCCCCCAAAAAAACAAAGTGTGGTACTTTATGTGTTTACAAAAAAAATCCTTATGATGACTTAAAATTATGTCAAATTTACAAAGGAAAAATAGGAAAACAAAAAATATATTATGAATCCATAGACTTTGAAATAAATTTGATATTGTTTCTGAATGCTACTTAAAATTTTAGCATATTGAAAAAATGGCACCTTATTTTGAGTTACCAATCAAAAGATATGTTGTTGAAGAATGTGTATAATAAGATCTTAAAGGGGACCATAACATTAAATGCATTATTTATATATTTTAAATTTTAAATGAGTAGAGATATAGAAATTCAAGGATAAAATGCCAATTTTTAAAAAAAGGCACTCAAAAATACCTTGCAGAATAAAAGATATGCCACTTTGAAGGTTGCACAAATAGGGTTCCCTACATATACCTATAAAAAAACTAATCTTATTATGTGGGCATGACCTTGATCATAAATTTAATCATGTTTATCATCTAATTCAGTTAGTAACATAGTTGCCAAATATGAGTAATTTGTACAAATATTGAGACCTAAAAAATGATAGTCTTTGTTGTATAGGTTAGAACGGTATATTTTTGGCATCAAAATTAATTTTTATTACATATTTGAGTTCCTCTTTAAAAATTATATAAGATTAAAAAAATGATATGTCATTTTGAGTAAGTATGCAAAATTTATGGCCTTCCAAATTTAGTGGACTTTATTTCAAGTTAATCATGGGAACCAGACAGAGAACCTCCAAAGCTTGAACTAGCAACCTCTAGAACTTGAATTTTCATCTCTAAATCCATGTGTATTTGATATTTTTTCATGTTTCCACTTCATGGCTTAGTTGAGTTTATTGGAAATTTCTAAGGCTAGGAAAGGAATAATATAGGTCTTGGCAAGGCAGATTGCATTAGAGAAATTAGAGGAGATATCTGAGATAAATCCAAAGATATCCATCCAAGGAGGAGGACTACACAGTCGAGATATTTGAGTTCAGTAGCTAATGATTACATAATTGAGACAATTTAGTTCAATAGTTTTTCCTCTCTTAAGAGGCAATTCTTCCACCAAATATTGTAAAGATCATTATGAGTATGGGAGACATGAGGTTGGTTTTCCTTGTAAGCCCAAGGAGGCAAAAAAATTGTAAAAGATATAACATAGTGGAGATGATCCTGGCTTCACTCTTGCTAGACTTTTCTCACATTGAGTTTCTCTAAGGTATGTCTTTTGTTATCTCTCTTGGTGGTTAATGTGTTTTGTTCCTTTACTCTCACGTTTACATTCTTGTAACTAGACTAATACACAAAAATTTAAGAGACCTCAAAACTCAGCCCTAAATATTAATTAACTTCATATTTTATATTTCATTTCTATACAAGCATTTCAATTGCAGTAATATATGGGGGAATATATGCAATGTATGTAGTATGTGGAGATTGCATGTAAAGGGTTGAATATTGTTTTTATGTTGTATGTGGCAGTCTTAAGAGATGAAATCTATATTAAAACAAAATTTTAGGTATTTTTATGTGGCATATAAAGTGAGAAGAACACCTTGACTTGAAAGGGTTTGTCTTAGTGAAACTTAGAGTGGAATATACATCTAGTTTGTAAATCAGATTGTTATCAGATAAAGTTATCTTTTTTCTCATAAAAGATTTGCTAACATAATTCCGCAAATGTTGTTTTTCTTTGTATTTTATTTTGGTAGTTTTTGTGGTGAGCATTATGTTTCCATTACTTGGATAGCAATTGCTAGTTGAGAGATTATATTGACTCATAGGCAACAAGGTGGGTTCAAATTCCAATAATGTTGTTGATGATGCAAGACATTATGGGTTTCTATGATGTGATGGTATTTTCCCAAAGTATTTGATGGACCAGCCATCCAAGGGGTACAAAAAATGTTAAGCATTCAACTTGAAAAAATTTCTCTTCCTAAAGAAAGAAATGTTAAGAGAGTTACAAAGTCTAGAGCAAGATATGTTCAACATGGAATTAAGCATAGTTTCATTTTGAAACAAGGTATGTTTATACTTGAGTGAACAAAGTCTCCAAAGGTAACACTATGAATCTTAAAGAAGAATGTTTTTACTTGGATATGCCTCCTTTTTATTTTAAAACTGATGTTTTTTTTAGTCTTCTATGTAGAGCAAAGAAGTTCTTTTGTACCTTTGATTGTAGATCCTTGATACTAATGGCCAAGAGGAGTGGTATAAAGATGTTTTTATATATGAAGGAAATAAAAGCAATAAGGGGAGAGAAAGAAAATACAAATGGCATTCAAAGAAGTGGGGTAAAGATTTTCCTCACCACTTGAGTTTCTGAAACTGTGGACTACAAGCCTTCAAATTGTAGAGTTTATTAGATTAGAACTTGAACAAGATATTGTTCAAGAGCTGGTCATATTTGTAACTTGAGCAATGTACTACCCAAAATATGATCATATTGGAACCTGAAATGGGTATTGTCCAAGAGGATGATAAGATGGGTTTCTCACTTGGGTGATAGGAGATCAATATTCATCTTATTTTTTATATGTATTTTGGGACCCAAAATTATTTATATTATGGTTATGTGATCAGAAATTTCATCATGTTTATCATCTAATTTAGTTGGTAAGATGGTCAGTTTTCAAATATGAGTAATTTGCACAAATGTTGAGACCTACGAAATGTTAGTTTCTCATTTATGGGATAAAACAGCATCTGTTTGGCATCAAAAGTAATTTTTTATTACATATTTGATTTCCTCTCAAAAAATTAGATAATTTCAAAAAAAATGGCATGTAGTTTCAAGTTTGTATGCAAAAGTTATGGCCTTCGTAAGTTAGTAGACTTTCTTTCAAGTCAGTCTTAGGAGCCAAATGGACAACCCCTAGGGCTCAGACTAGAAACCTCCAAAGCTCAACTATTCATCTTTAGAGCCTGAATGTTCATCTTTGGAGCTATGTGTATTAGATGGTTTTTGACATTCTACTTCATTTTATTGGGTCAATTGAGTTGTTTGGCAGTTTCTAAGACTGGAAAGGATAAATACAGTTTTTGGCTAGGTAGATTACATCAAATAAATTAAAGGAGACATTAGATATAAATCTAAACATATCCATCCAAGAAGGAGGACTACACAATTGAGATAGTTGAGTTCAGTAGTTGATGACAACACAATTGATATAACTAATTTTAGTAGTCTTTCATTTCTTGAGAGGCAAGTCTTCCACTAAATATTGCAGAGATCATTACGAGTATGGGATCCATGAGGTTGGTTTTATTTTTAAGACCAAGAAGGCAAAATATTTTAAATTTCAGAATGTAGTGGAGATGAGGAAGCATGGCTTCACTCTTCCTAGATTTTTCTCACATTGAGTTTCTCTAAGGTATGTCTTGTGTTGTCTCTTTTTGTGGTTGATGTGTTTGTTTCCTTTACTTGCATGTTTACATTCCTTGAAACTAGGCTAATACACAAACATTTAAGAGATTTCAAGACTCAACCCTAAATATTAAATAACTTCACATTTTGTATTGCACTTCTATGCAAACATTTCAATTGTAGTCATGTATGGAGTAGTAACATGTTTAGAGTGTGAAGGAATATATGAAATGTATGTAGCATGTGGAGGTTGCATGTGAAGGGTTGTGTATTATTTTTTATTTTGTATATGTCAATCTTAAGCGCTGAAATACATATTAAAATAACATTTTAGGTGTTTTTCTATAGCATAAAACTTGAGAGGAACACCTTGATTTGAAAGGGACCGTGTTAGTGAAACTTAGAGTGGAATATCCACCTAGTTTATAGATCAAACTTCTTGGCATGCCATACCCACATTAAAACATCCATATTTGAGATACAAACACAAAAAATAGGGTAATTTAGTGGCTTCCATAAATGTAAAAAATTAATCTCAAAGTGAAATAAGCCAAGGGACAAAGAAGTTCCAAGGAGTTATGATAGTGTTGTCATATTGAAGGCAATGTAGTGGCTAAGTGGTGGGTGGATCAATGTAGGTAGATAGTATGATGTAAATGGCAGTTACACTAGGTAATGCAAGAAAAGTAGTGGTTGTGGAATAGCAGTTGGGCAACGGTGGTGGGACAAGTCTAAAAACCTATGAGGGGTAAGGACATAATTCCAAAGGCCAACTAAAATTAAAAAATATGCTATAGGATATCTACATATTTACTTTTTAATTTTTACGTTGGGGAATAGATAAAGAGAATAATCTATAAAAATTAACAAGGGTCCCTCAAACTATAAAATATTTGCAAATTATGCAAAGACATTGTGAGGACACCCAATCCCTCTTGATTATGTATAGGAGTTGGATCCTCAAATTCTCACCAAAATAAATCCATGGACGAAAAACATATATTGAAAAAAAAACTTATTTTTTATGCTTATTTAAAAAATTATATTCACTACCAATAAAATTCTTTGGTTTTCAATAAAATTGAGATACAACCAAAAAAAACCCATAAATGTCATTTTTTGCCAAATAAATAAAACTCATTTTGTTTTTTAGAAAACCCACCATGCCAAAGGGCTAAAAATAGGCTTGAGAATGAGATAAACATGTGATAAATTTTAATCGCGATCAAATATTACAAACAAAGGTTAAAAATCAGGTTGGTTCTAGTACCATGTATAAAATAGAGAATAACCCAAGATAATAATGGTGCTCCCTAGATAAATTAATGATTAACAAAAATATATTTCAATCAAGGATATGACATTGTTTTCAACCAAATAATACATAGATGGAGAGGGTATTTATAGCTTAAGTAAAAGCTAGTTTCTCTTCTCGTATTGGCCACAAAATAATCAAATCTAATTGGCATATGAAGAGGTGTGTTCTTATTATGTAGCACATACAATAATCATTACCCTTATTTTAAGTCTAGGAAATTGTGCACTATCTAATCTTATTAGAGAAAACTATCCTAAGTTAACTTACATCAGGGCCTTAAAATATATTGTACCATCAATTCATAGGATGGAAATGAGTGGTGACAAACCATTACTCGTCAATCTAGAGAATAGTTAAATTATGAGAAGAGCATAAATTAGAATGGAAGTCATGAAGAACTTGCTAGTAAAAATAACTTCAAAGATTTGTTTGTGTATTGATTCACTCATCACAACATCATAATCTACAAATTGCTTACTGACTAAAATTATTGAAATCAAATTATGCTTCCATGTATGAAATGTTTAAGCTTTAGAACTTTTAACAATCCAATTTAGGAATGTAATTTTTTCACCAACTAAATCCAAGTAATTATTATGGAGTAAAATCTTAAGCATATTTTAATAAATTTAGCAAAAGTGCTTTAAAAGTATAAATTTATTGTGTTCATAAATATCTTCACATTCTAACCCCAAATTCCCTATGCCTTGTATGTGGATAGAATTGAAAATTCTTCATGCATAGGAATCCCTAAAACTTATTTAATATAGTCATTTTATGACTTCTCCAGTGATTTTGTTTACCTGACAGAGATGATATCCCTATGCATACACCATTATTATTTTGGTAATCTATATAGTAGTTGGATACCAACCCACCTAAATAAGTATGCTTTCCCATAGGTTTTTTTTGGAGATGAAGTCTTCCCTTTGACATAGATGATTCCTCAAATCTTCTAAGTCAATACAACTTACTTCTATATCTATAATTTCCTCATGTTCATAGTCAAATATAGTCACGAGGATCAAGTCCTTTTAACTTATATCTCTTGATTAAAGGTGGAGACTAGGTTCTTGCATGGAAAATGGAGGGAGGTGATAGAAAGGAAGGAATAAATGGTTGAGGAAAAAGAATCGGGACAATAAAATATGTGAATGGAGGGATTGAATTATTTCAAATGGAATTTTTTTGCGTATAAAGGGATGGTGTGATAAATGAAAGCAGAGCATGTAATGCTTATTTTCCCTATTTATTTTGAAGTCTTTAAAACTTCAACGTGCTTTTTGGCTAAAGCCAATATAATTCTATTACCTTTTAGACACAAGGGATAGGAGGGAAGTAGATTATGCAAAGTCCTCCTAGTCTATTTTGAAAAAAAGGATCAGGGGAAGCATGGATGATAAGAGATATTTACCAAAGGAAAGGGAAAAAAATAAGTCCACTACTTATGCCTAGTCTGAAAATTGTGAAAAAAAAACATTTTTTTTATAAATAAATAGGGCAAGTATAGATAAGAGAGCACATATTTTAAGAAATAAAATAGTAAATTTTTAAGAAATAAAGTAATAAATCTCTATCTAACCTACCAGAAAATAACTGAAATTTTTACCAAGTGGAAGGAGACCTAGAAGAACTAAATGAAATAGGACCATTCTTTGTACTTATAAAAATTGACTAGCTTGAATGATTCAAACAATTGAGAAATGACAAATAAATGGAAATGACAAGGATTTGAATGAAGATTATTATTACTCTCAAAATTTGTGATATAAATTTTGGGATAACATATATGTAGCACCTTTAGGTTTTTTAAGAGAAAATATGTTGAGGGAATTATTGAGGGGTAGGCTAAGACCTTGGTGAATTATTATATTTTGGAGGAAGTCCAAATAGATTATTTTAAATTGAATGATAATGCAAAGCAAAATGTTATTGTAAAATGATGTGATGATTAATGAGAATATTAATAATTATATAATATTTTCTCTGAAATATTATAAAATAATATGGTTGAGGTATTTCAGAACTCTAAACTTATTAATTAGGTTTAAATCAACCTTTTTATGGCTAAATTCTAATCCATACTAAGTTAATATTCTAAGATGGAGAATGTCATATGTACCATGAAATATTTTGGGCAATCAACCCTTAGGCTCAATATAGTGAAAGTGACCCACCTCATTGGAATTCGACATGCCCGACTCAACTCTAGTAACACACTTACCTGAAAGGGTGGCACAATTGATAGGGCATGAATTTTTAAATGAGATGGTCTCAAGTTTAAAACCCCAACCATGATTATTTGGGAAACACCATTGATATTAAAAAAACCTCTAGTACCACACTGACAATTCATAAATTCTTACAATAGTTTGAAGGGGTTTCAAGATGAGGCTTGATCAAATTTGGATATTGATGACGGGAATGATAAGAGAAATTATAAACTAAAAGAGAGGACTATTATTATTTGTGTAAAGGTTCATATAAGTGTTAAAATGTTGTATAACAATCATGATACATGGGAATTGGGCCTATCATAACTATTGTGAACCTTGAAAAAAGAGGAGATGAATCTTGTTGATCATAAGGAAAATGAACTAATCAAGGTCCCAATATCTATTGATGAGATAGTAGGTAACCATGCCTCCTAAATTATGTATTTTTTGGGGAATAAACTATTGTATATGCTTATGAATTTTACTTTTTGGACATGTTTTAGGAGTAATGGAATTAATTATGAATATATTTTACCAATATAGATCGAAGGTGACTTTTTATGCAAGCAAGGCAAGGAAGTTAATACACACATTATGGCACTAATGCTTTGCCAAGTATACTTCAATGTCATTCTTAGGAGATTTCACATTATATAGCCTCCAAATACATCTCTTCTATGTGTGTGTGTGTGTTTCATTAGTTTTGAAGCATAGTAATATTTTAAAGTTCTACATATAAGTTGTCATATTTTGTGTGCACCACCAAGAGGCTATTAGGTCATATTAGAAGATGGTTATAATCATAATCTGAACAACTAGAAGAAGTGGATATCATAATTCATTAAGATATTATTATAATAGATGAAAATGTTGATATATTTATCTTTTTTTACCCTCTCTTCCTTAAATTTGTATTTAAAGAATATTTTTAAAATTTTGTTTTCTCTTGTTTAAGGTTGTATTTTCAATAAATTTTTGTATCTTACATTTTTTTGGGTCTTAAATTTTTTTTATCTTTTATTATTAATTAAAAAAATTTATCAAAAATTATTTCCTATAAAAATGTAAAATGAAATTATTACTTTTTAAAACAAAACTATAATTAAAAGGGGATTATTTTAAAAAATATTTTTATTCTTTAAATTTAAAAATATGTATATATTTTTCAGAAAAAATGGCAAGCAAGCAGTAGAGAAGAAAAGAGGAAAACAATGAAGATAAAAGGAAGTGTGAAGGGCATGAGGATAACAATCCATAGAATAGGAAAGTGCAAGCATTTTCATCAAAGATCTCTACCTTCCCAAGTCATCCCAGTAACAGGATAAATCTTGATCATCAAGGTCTTTAATAAATAAATCGAGCTCATAATAAAACACCTAAAATATAATTCTTTGATCTACAAGTTCATGGGCTTTAGGCTAAGATAAATTGATCTGCAAAAATGGTTGAACAAAAACTAGAAGATTCAAGTTGTGAATCATGTAAAGTTTCTTCCTCTAGATTTTTTTCAAGTTACTTTTGCTTCACCTAAAGAAAAGGATAAAGTAGTTTGGAATGGCCCCTAGTTCTTGGGTTGCGTTGATGTGTACATGAGGCTTTAGGAGGAGAGTTTCAATCCTAAAACTAAAGACCTTTCCATTTCCCTAGTCTTGACTCAATTGTATTTTCTTCTAATTGTACTCTAGAAAAAATAATTTTTTTGAACAAGTTGAAATTCAAGTTGGTGAGTATATTTTCATGAAAAAATCCATCAAAGTAGGTCTCTTTGCAGTTTATGCCATAATTTGTCTCAGAATAGATTTATCAAAACTCGTACCTCGAGCTATCAATTTCTAATCTAAATCTAGGGAATGGATGCATGAGCTTGAATATGTAAATGTCTTATTCAGATTTTGTATCAATCATGCATATGGTCACTTTTTAAGAGATTGGTTGGAAATGAAGGCAAATTAGGAACCCAAAAATATGAATTTAAAACACACAAAAAATCCAATAAAAATAATTCAAAGGTTTAGAAACTAAAAGAGGTAGAAAACAAGAATAATTTTAGTGTTCTTTAATAAAAAACTATGAAAGTTTTGAGAATATCAAAAAAAAAACATTTATCTGGTAAAATAAACCCTTCCCCTATAAAATCAACCTAAAATTAAAGGCTTGATCCCTAATTATCAGGATTTTCACCCCTTGGAACTCCCACTTTTTCCTCAAAACAACCTTAAGGATGATGGGCTCTTAGAAAAGGATGATCTATAAGAAGAGGGTAAAGTGGAGGAATTCATAATATTGGAAGAGTTGTCACACTCACAACTGAAGTATCTATTAATTAAATAAACTATGAGTAATATTGTGATGAGCAAACTTGCTTTAAAATCTATTCAAGCTGGAAAAAAAATCTTGGTGGGTCCCCTCTTTCAAAGTTTTGGAACCTATAAGTGCATGTTAACATAATTAATGGTAACCAAAAGTAAATCTCAAAGATAATTATAAAATTATAAGAGGAAAAATACCTGATAATGAAAACTAAGGTCCAACAATTCAATAGGAAGAAGAAAAAGGTAAATAAATAAAGAAAGAAAACATTTCAATGGCCATCAAAGTAGGAAAAGAATAATTTATTGTTTCTAGGGGATATAGACCCAACACACATAACAGTTGGATGAAATCCCCCTCATATTTATAATTTAATGGAATTTTTTAAGCTTGAATGCCCCACGCAAGCATATGCTATATATTAAAGCAGCATATTTTAGACAAAAAAGTAGATATTTTTCTTTTTCAAAAAACTAAAATAGAAAAATCTTTTTTCAATGAAACAATAAAGAGTATCTGTAAAAATAGTAATGTTTTGGCTATAAATGTAGTTAGATCTTATAGAAGACTTGTAGTTATTAAAACTAACTCTTGGTCTCTGATTTTCTTCTAAAAATTTGTGTCAATTGTCAAATAGTAAGATTTTACAAAATTGACTCTATCATATTCTTCATCTATGTCAACACATATGGACCAAACACTAGATTGGGTAGGGAACTATGTTGGATGTTTTTAAAATGGATTAAGCACACTTATCTTAATGATAAGTGGATCCTTGGGAGTTATTCCAATGTGATCACATCACCCTTTCGAAAAATATGGAGTCTCTAGTGAACTCACTAAATCCTCTTCTGAATTTGCATAATTTATTGAAGATATCTCAGTTTTGGATATCAAGCCCAAATCTAGAAAGTTTACTTACACAAATAGAAAGCTTGGGCATTAATTTATGGTAGAAAGGCAAGATATATTCCTTTTAGGTCTAGACTAGATACAATAAGATACTTTATTGGAATCTAAAATCATGTTATTTTTTGGCTCAAACCATTGGCCAATAGTCTTTATATCTCATATGAAGATGCCTCCAAGAGAAAACCCTTTGAGTATGAGCTAATTTGGATAAGAATATTATTTAAGAGGTAATATAAAAGATTGATGGGTTAACATGATTGTATAATAAAAAATGTGTGCCCTTTCTAGAAACTTAAAGATTGTCAAAAAAATAGAAATATTGAAATAAAAAATAATTTAAAATTCTCTCAAATTAAAAAAATTGAAATCCAAGAGAGATTGTCCAAAGCAGAAGCCGTAATCCAAAAAGAATGTGTAAATCACAACCTTAAATAGCAAGAAAAAAGATCAACAGAGGAGTGGAATAAGGTGCTTCTTCAAGAAGAAATTCATTGGAAGTAGAAACCAAGGGTTAAATGGGTAAAGGAAGATGACAAAAACATTGATTTCTTCCAATAAATAACCATCATGAGAAGAAAAATCAACAAAATCTCACAAATAACCACTCTTGCAAGATTTATTCTCACTAAAAAGGAAAATATAAGACTAAAGTTATAGAAATTTCAACTTTACCAATTGAGATACATCAAGACAAAAGTGAGGCAAGAGAAAAAAACTGAGTGCAATTCTACCGTTGATCACATATGCATATAACAGGTCTCTCACAAACCTAATTTTAGATGAAGTCAGGACTAAATTTTACTCCTTCAAAGTTGACAAATCCTCTATAGTAAATGGATTCCTTACAAGTTTCTTTGAAATCTACTAGGAAATAGTTGGGGAATATGTGACAATAATTGTTCAAGAATCAGAGCAGAACAAAACAGTACTTAAGGAACTAAACTCCACCTTTATCATTCTTATTTCAAAAAAGGAGGATGGTAATTACTTTGAATCTTACATACCCATCTCTTTATACAATGTGGTGTATGTGAACATATCCTTAGTAATGGAAAGCAGACTGAAACATGTCCTCCCAAAATTCATCTGTTTGGAGCAAGGAGGATTTGTGGTTGGAAGATAAATACCTCATGGAATTATGATCACTCATGAACTAATAAACTATGTCTTGGCACAAAATCAAAGCAACTACTTTTTAAATTGTATATGAATAAGGCTTTCAATGCAGTTAACTGGGATTTTCTACTACGTGTAATTTAAAATCTTGTATTCGGTAAGAAATAGAGAGACTAAATTGTCAATGATATCAAATCCTCTAAATACTATATTCTCATAATTTTTGAATCAAATGGATTTTATGGAGGCTATCTTGGTCTCAGATAAGGTGACCCCCTTTCCCCCTAACTCTTCATCACTATAAAAAAATCTCTTGGGTGGTGTCTCGTGCATCTCAAGTTTGCTGGTAAGCTCAAAGGATTAGTTGTCTCTAATAATTCCCCAAGGATATCTCATTTCCAATTTTTAGATGACATAGACTTAACAGGTGTGGCCTCAATACCAAAATTTGAGGAGTTGAAGAAAGCCACAAACCTTTATGAGGTATCTATTGATCAATAAATGAACAAATACAAGTCAAAACATTTCTTTTTCAAAACCAAAAAGTATGAAAAATCTCCTATTTACAGAATTTTAGACATCAACCCAAGGAAACTCCTTGTAAAATCTCCTATTTACAAAATTTTAGACATCAATCCATGGAAATTCCTTTGTTTGTGCCTTATGTTACTTTTTATTTATTTTTAAACAATATAAAACTTGGAAGCAATTTAGATTATATAATCTATATGTAAATTAATAAAATATGAATGTAACTAGTAGAGTATGATTGATTTATTATACTTATTATAAATAAAAATAACTAAGGGAATAGGTTACTTAGCTTATTTAATTTATATTATAGTCTATGACAATGTAAAGTTGTCAGCAATGGTCTAGAATGGGTATGTGGTTGCTTGGATGTGTAAATTTATTGTTTGATATTGCAAGGATGGATCTAGTAATGTTTGGATGCCTATGGTAATCAAAGTCACCTACTCTCTATCAATTTTTCCTTGTGAAAAGTGTCTAGCTATTTTCTCACATATCATTTTGTTTGCTTGTAGATAGGTATTTTATGTAATTTTAGAGGCTCAAACTATATGCAAGTTTATATTCATCTTCTTTCACCTTAAAACCCTAGCTCCTCTTTCGACACTTGCTTCACTTGTTAAAAAGGGTTAGAAAGAATGGGTTGATTTGACTTCAACTACCTGTACTAAATGATTGAGTAATACCTATGTTCCAATACTCTAAATAGGGATCAAACCACATGTAATTATTGCACCTAGATATATATGTGCTCATTCAATTATATACTAGTATTAAATGCAATCTTGTATGGCTTTTGACATTTGAAAACCTGTGATTTTTACCTTGAAATAGTATTCAGACTTGTCCTAGTGGTTGATCCTTTGAGGGTATGCAAGTTCATATGCTTTATGGTAGTAACTCAAGGATGTGTGGATGTATTCCTCAGTGTAATAGATGCTTCCCATAGAACTATTAAATAGGAATAGGCTTAGGATTGATATGTTTATATAGTTAACTATTTGGGTAATTTATTTCTATACCAACATGTGAAATGTGTGGCCTGGCCCAAAGAAAGAGTTTAAATTTATAGAAATAGTTGTTGAAAGTGCACAGATAGGTCTAGCCAAGGTAGATAACTCTAATAACTAGATATATTTGACTACAGCCAGAGGTGTTTGAAAAATGAGAAACAATGATCTAGGATTAGGTGATAGTATTCTTAATATGATTAGTTATTTAGGTAGAAACTAAGGATATCTTGTATGTGTATGAAATAAAATTGGGAAGGTTGGGCCCATAGGTAAGTGAATGACTAGGAAAGAGTGTGAATAAGATTCAATTATGTATGTACAAGTCAAGTTTGTTGAGGATTGGTCAAAAATGAAATTTTAAAGTTTCTACTACCCAATTTATGTGTCTAAATTTCACCCCTTTTATTCTATTATTTAAATTTCTAGAGTTAAAGGATAGAGTGATCAATTTGGTACTTGAGAGTAACTGCAATGGGTGTCTTCAAATATGTGCTAATATTTGAGCTTGCTCCATGTGAAACTTGTAATAAAACATGCAAAAATCAATATCCACTTATGATAATGAATCTAAAGTAATAATTGAACATATTTGAAATTGAAAAATCAAGTAATGAAGATATATGTAGGTTTGCAAACCAAGTTTCCCTCTAGAGCCATTGGAGAATGGGGTGATCATGCCCCAAGGAGATCTTAGTGTTAAAACCATGGGTTGGGAATAATATGCCCCAACCTTAATTGGAAATGGAGAAGTGATTTAGAATCTAAGTCATACAAAACCTCAACCACACTACTCATTATATTTTTCTTAGAATGGGACCCAAAATAGGTTCCAATAAGTCTGGGTAAATTTGAATAAGCCTAAGTTTGAATCATCCATTGCAGATGGATTTTAGATTGAATTCTAAGTATGCCTGAGTATCTCTGAGTAAGTCTAAGTAATAAAAATGACTTAATATGTCACTCAATCTAATTAAACCTGAGTAATATCATAATATCTAGGAATAGTCTACATATGCCCCCATTATGATAACTTATGTAATTTGAGTCATGTATTCCTTATAATAATATCATAGAATATATGAACTATCACTCATAATCATATAGAATATATCACATATTCCCTTGATACAATAACATGTGCAATGTGGTTCATATATATTGCAATACTTTATGTCAATTTATACCATTCTGAGATGATTTGTAATAATATATGTAAACCTTTGCTGATTTGAAATAATATGTGTGCAAAATCTAAATTTTCAATGTGAAAGACTAAGTCTCTAAGATAGGCCCATTGTGTATGACCCCTTTTTGAGGTGAGGGATGTGGCTTAAAATTTAATCCTCTTAAAATAAAATAGTGATATGCATCATGTTATATATATAATATGTAAGTATAAAAGCATGTGACAACATGATTATTATGTCATCATAGAAGATAAGATCATTTGAGCATATATGAAACATGTATTCTAAGGCATACAAGTTTTATTTCAAGTAGATATATAAATGAGGTATACATTAATATCCATCATAATAATGATCATATAAGTTTGAGTAATAACCATGCAGGAGATGCAAGATATGCATCATGGCATCACACACAAATAGAGGAATATATGATATCAATCACAACATCACAATCTTAAAAAAAATACTAGATGTATCCACATATATTCACACACGATATCATGGCCATGACACAAACATGTAATCATCTAATCACACATGATAACACACAATGTCATATAGACTAATAATCACATAAATAAAGAGTCATATAGAGAATAAGTCACAATGAACACCCAATGTCATGTAGAGTAAGAGTCACACAATGAAAGAGTCAAATATAAAAAGAGCCACAAAATGAACATCCAATGTCATGAAAATTAAGAGTCACACAATGTAATACACACTCAAGGATCACACCATGTAACATGCAACAGCAACAATCATGCATAGAGTAAGTGATAACAATAGACACAATCAAAGCACATCACCATCATATAGATTAAAATATAGTATCCATATAATATAACATTTTAAGTAGTATACATGAGAGCATGTCATGTGTAATCAACATAAATAGCTCAATATGATCAATGAAATGATAGTATAAATATGCAACCTATGAAAATGTGCCAAGATGCCCCCAATGCAAACATTCCCCTGTTGTAGGAAGTTATATTTTGGGTGTAGTAATGTCTTGCATCTGAATTTTCATGTCATATAAAACATGTATGCCCTACATACCTCTCATGTATAACATGAAATGCATGTGTATACAGACACTAGATATACAATCTACCATGTAAGTAATAAATCATAAATGAATCATGTAAAGTATAAACACGTCATGCATAGATCTTGGCTTTTTAATTTTTTTCATATTTTGATTTTGGAATTTTTGTATACATCTATATATTCAAGCAAGGCCGAGTGAAAATTCTCCTAAAATAGAAGAATGAAATGGATCCAAAGAACTGTAACATATGTAAAGCCATAGTGTGCACCAAGCGTAGCAACATTCCTCTAGAAATCTAGAGGAAGTGAAGATAAGCAGCATGCCCCCATTTTATATATGAATTGCAGCATCATACCTCAAGAGAGTATGTGGAGATAAGAAGATACAGACCCCTAGTGGACCAAAATTAGTGTATATGCTCATGTCATAATTTGTAATTGGGAATGTATGTGATCATGTAACCTCAATGTAGGTCAACAAGTATTAATAGTCAATATGTAGGGGTGATTTATTAATATGACACAAATATTGTGCATCAGGATGAGGCTATTATAAAGTATGTATCATCATAAGATAGATTTCATGAATATCTAAATCAAAATAAATAATTAAAAGGTAAGGGATAATTGGAAACAAAGCTAAGGGTTATAAGAGTGACTAATGAAAAATCATATGTACACACGTGTGTTTTACAATATACAAGAATATAGCGGATGATCAATAAAGAAAACATCAATTAATTTTGTGCAATAGATCATGTTTTGGCTAACCAATAATATCATCAATGTCATAGTCATAGGCATGTCTTGTATAATATATGTTGTAATCACCAATTGTATTACCATAATTATTATGTAGTTTAGACACATCATCGCAATCATATTTTGTAATTAAAGGAATGGTATTTATAACTAATTTCACCATATTTTGGAATTGATGCATTAGATTTACTTTGATATTGACAAATCTGTTTGCACGCTTTATGTCCTTGCAATCAATAATGTCAAATGAGATGAATTTCTTGGGCAAATCATTTTGAAAAATTATGTGCTAAATGTATATTCTTTGCACACTAGCTTTTGATGAGAGATTTGATGTATCTCATAAGCAAGTGGATCCTAATGATTCATATTAAACTCTTATGAGTACTTGCATCTATACTACATAATGTAATTATGTTTGCACCAATTGGAAATTAACAAATGATAGTAGCATGAAATTATTTTTATTCTTTCTCTATTTGTGAAACACTTTTTATTTTTTGAATTCCTTTATTTGTACTTTGTTTACTTTGATTTTATATTCATATTTGTGTGCTGTGAGATGTAATTGTACTCCTAATATGAGCCTTTTTTCAAATATTATATCTCTTTAATATGTGATTAAATCACCTTAGAAGTTGAATGAAATAATCATATTATTGTTATCCAATTTTGTTTCCATTTGTTTAACCATGATTTTCCTAGTATTACATTTAATTATGTAATATTAGGCTTGACATATAATAATGTCTCCACTATCTTAGACCCAACAGAAACCCATATAATAATATTTTGTATTGCATCCTAATTATTATTCATATGTTTTAACTAATATTCATAATACCCTAACTCTTTAATAAACCCAATTATGCATGCATTGAATTGTATCTTATCATCAATGCCAATAGATATTCCATGTGCACTTGTTACAAGACCTTGGATGACCATTGGTTCCTTTTTAGGAACTTCTAGGGATACATTGATCTTCATAGTTTATGAACTATAAAGAGATGGAGAAGCCAACCTTGTAGGTGTTTTGGTAAATTTTTTAAATGTGATAATATTTGTGTCCACAAGTTGTTAAATTTTATTTTGTAATGAATAACAGTTTTTAGCTCTATACCCATTGATATGATAATAGTTAAAAATGGTCTTCCCCCACTCATGTTAAATGATGTGCAGGGTGATGGTGATTATAAGACAATATAATCAACTTCTTATCAGTAAGTTTATATAAAATAGAACCTAGTTTATCTTTGAAGCTCTCAAATAAGACAGGTTGATTCAATTTTAAATGGGTCTTATGAATTATCTTCTCTGGAGTTGTAGACATTATTTTTGAATTATATATCACCTCAATTTTTACACTTAGAAAATACATATCATAGATGTACCTTCAACTTATAGACCTTCCTATTGTTGAAAGACTTACATACACTATCTCTCTATGTTTATTGTTTATCTCTTAGTCTGACCAATGTTATTCTGATGACTTAGACCTTCTATTATGCTCAGCATGTTATAAACATGTTTATCATCTATTTCTACAAGTTTTGGATCTATACCTATTTTCCATTTATCCGAATGCGTCCTAGGCAAACACCTACATCGATGAAAATGTCCCTATCCAATGTAAGTGTCCAATGTCCTAAAGTCATCTAATTTACAAATAAAACATATTCCTATGTTCAGCCTAAGTGCTTAAAATTTGAGATATTTTACAAAGGGATTGTTATATATATAAGATCAACCATCATTCATTCTTCACCTAACACAAACCTAGCAACTTCTTACCTATAACAAGGCAACTTACCAAAAGCATTAAATCAAGCACTCAAGTGAAAAAAACTTCCCTATTTTCTCGTATTTCTATATCATTCATAAGGACAACACATCTATAAGTTTGAAGTACTGAAGGAGCATCCCATGAACCACATTTGTCAATTTACAAGCTAGGTCACTATATGTACTTACTTATCATACACTGCATGATACACATACAAGCCAACACATAGGGGAGAACTACATAAGTCTGAGGCCCTCTTCAGAGTATTGTCTATGGAGGTAGCACCCATTAACAGAGGGACCTTTGGGGTAGCTTGACACCATGTGCCCACTAACCTATTTTTTCCACAGCCACTATGAAAATGAAGAACTAGGGTTTTGTTATTTGACAAGAAGTGACAATCCATGACCAAGATTTGAATGCACCAGAATGAAGGTGACATAGAACTTAGAAGCATCCAACTGATTGCATCTAGTTTCAGTAGGTATTTTGTACTAGACACCTCTATTCGAGTTAGACAAAAGCATTGACACAACCGTCTCAAGTGGACACAAATGTCCATGGTTATAAAGGTACAAATTCTAGAATCAAGTGACTAATCTAAAATTTATATCTTGTCTACTTTACTCCCATTCCATAGCTAGATATTTTTTTAGCATCAGCATCATCTAAGTATCTTTTTTTTATTATCATTATAATATCTAGTATAGTTGTACTCTTTGTTTTTAACATATCTCAACATAATAAATTCAATATATGTTTATTTGAGTTTTGTAATTCATCGAATTGTTTTAGATATAGTATACCATCTTTGTGCCCCATGTTATCTCTACCTCTTTAACCCTATATTCTCTAATCTATATTTTAGGGTTAAACATTTAGTGAAACCGATCTATATGAATACAAAATCTTTTAGGGTGTTGCTTCGTAGGGTTTCTTATTTTATTCATGATCTCTCTCTTTCCTTTTCTGTCAAAAAATTAACTAAAGAATTCCTCCATGGCCAAATATACTCAACCAAGGGATGACTTTATAAGATAAGAAATGTATATTTGTCAAGCTATAACCCATGATGACCAAAGGTATCAAACAATACCAAATGAAGACAAGTGTGCATATGTGATGCCTAAACTTGCAAAACATATTCAAGGTGCTCCTAGCTACCATTTTGAACCCACCATTCACCCACAATTTATATGGGAATGTTCGGTTCATGATATTAGTCACCAACAAGGCAAGTCATCTCATTATGCTCTTCATGCACATTCTACCACAAAAGTGGATTCATATATCATCTCAATAGGTCATGATAATATTCACAACAATGGTTTTGTAATGTTATGAGATTATAATATGGAAGACGTGATAAAAATTACAATCATTCAATTGTGAAATAATCTATCATAAAATACACTCAAAAATATATTGTTAACATTAGTTTACATTATCAGCTATTTTCTTGTTAGATTTGTCTGTATCACGTGGTTCTTAAAACTTTTTACAAATTACAAATCTTATATTTCATGGATGAATGCATTAGAAACTACAAAACAAGGAACACCATTAGTAGAGTTCTTAGAAGGCACATGAGCAGAAGTTCATGTTTAGTTTTAACCCAATGTATATGATGTAGGAGCATCTAGGTTCATGAGCAATCTTGCATTAAAAAAAATATGTTTGTTTAGGGAATTTGGTTAAACATTGTTTTTTTCAAGTTTCTTATTGCATGTGTTTGTTTGTAAGTTTTTTCAAGTCCTATGTGTGCTCAAACCTTGTTATATTGTTTTGTGCCACCTTCGAGTGTGCTTTTATTTTGTGTAGTTTTGCATAGCCTATGAGCACACATCTTTTTGTAATTTTTTGCATGTTTGTTGTTATATACAACGGTAATTATTGTTTGTCTAAATAAGTTTGTGACACTTTGCATGATAAATGTTGATAATTTAAAAATGCATAGTCTTATGAAGATACGCGAAGAAATACTATAACTTGGTGACGTCTTCTAAACAAGAAGAGATTTCATTTGGGTCACTGCAAAGGCATGGGAGTTGGTGAAAGTTATCAAAGGAATTGGTTCTTGACCATGCAAACAGTGTGATGATTTAGGAGTCATTTGGATATATTACGCTAATGTGCATTAATATTCTTTGCAGATTTGAAGGAGCGTGGCACAAAAAAAATTTGACACATTTTTTGGTTGAAAATTTTTACGACTTGGTGCTACTTTCTTTGTGTGAAATTGGTTTGGGTGCATAAGTCCTTATGATGTGTTTGAGAAAGAGTTGTTGCATTAAATTCTTTGAATCATGGGAAGTTTTAAGGATTAATTTAATATCTCATGTAATGTAGCAAACCATGATTAAGTTGCAATTTGTCATGGTGCCTTGGAATTGTATAAAACATTTAATATTTATGGCCAACTAAGGTGTGTTAAATGTTGTTAGTAGGAGTAAATTACTTAATGTAAGTAGGTGGATCTTGCGTCTATATAAACATGCCCCTATACTTATGCAAGAGATGGCCAGGAGAGTTTGAAAGCTTGAGAATATATCTAATCTTTGGTTTAGATATAGGCTATATTGGCAAAGACTATGAGCTAACAAGCAAAGATCTATGGATCTAATGTGGTTGTATAACGCATATCATAGTGAGATTATAGTGTTATTTTCCCTATTATATTTTTATGCCTTTGAAATCTAATAAAGATCTAAGTTATGTTGTATTTTATTTCATATTCCACTATATATTCTAAGAGTTATGATGTCTAAAGCATCTCTTAATTGATATCCCTAACCATGGTTGCATCAAGTTGATTGTGTTGCCTACGTAATGAAGGATCCTAGGCAGTCAACTGTGAAACTTGACACTTTTAAGGTTGTTCAACTCATTAAGGTGCATAATTTTATTTAGAGCCAACAACATAATGATTGGATAATTGTTTTCAATACACAAATAATGTTTATATAAGTGGTTGGTTATGTCACTTGGGTTAACTAATGCACCAAGTACATTCATGAGATAAATGAATGAATTTAACCCATTTTCAAGTAAGTTTGTCATCGTATATCTTGATGACATTTAATTTTAGTAGAATAGAGAAAGAACACTTGCGACATATACACAAAGTGCTAGAGAAGTTATGAGATGAAAATTTGTTCGTGAATTTGAAGAAATACAATTTTATGCAAACACAATTAGTATATTTTGAATTTGTGGTTCAAAAAAATTACAATGTGAGTGCCACAGCAAGATGAGCAATGATGAATCAAGAAAGAAAGACCTATTGCATATTTTAGTGAAAAATTAAATGATGCAAAGCGAAAATATTCAGTGTATGATCAAGAGTTCCATGCAATTGTGCAAGCACTAAAGAAGTAAAGACATTATTTATTGCCTAAAGAGTTTGTATTGTATACATACCATCAAACACTACAATTCATTAATACTCAAATCAAATACATATGAAGTAGGTTGGATTTCTACAGACCTATTCATTTGTATTGAAGCATAGGAGTGGAAAGTCAAATAGAGTTACAAACATGTTGAAAAAAAGAATTCGTTTGTTGAATGAATTGAGTGGAAGTTATACGATTTTATCCTATGAAAGAATAGTATGAAAATGAGAAAAAAAATTAGGAAGTCGGCTAATAAAACACATGCAAAGCATAGGCTAAATAACAAAAAAAACATCACCACCAAAGCTCCGAAAAAAACACTGCATAGCTGACAATCGATCAATAATCATCACCTACAGGCAATCTTCATCTCCCACTAAAAACTTGCAACTAAGAAAGGTTAGGTAGAAATCCTTCAAGGTGATTCACACCGGAAAGAAAATTGCAAGAAGGTCAGTTAAGCCTGCCACACTAAAGTTGGTAGCATTCTTGGGGCTAACAAGGATGAAGATGATAAGAATACCAAAAGCGGATTCTTTGGGGGTGGCTCTCATTCCATCCAAAACCTTTTTTTTTTTTTTGACAACCTATTTAATCACTAGGATGTTAGATTTGTCAATCATTCTCAATATCAATTGGGCACACCACATTCTCCATAAAAGCAAAAAAATAACAAGAAGGTGATCTAACACTGACACTTTACAAGGGGCAAATAGAAAACCAACAATAATAGAATCATATAAATTAAATCCCAGAATTTTCAAATTATGACCCATGCTCTTCATCACCTTTTCCAAGTTTTCATCAAATATCAATGGAGTTTAGAACCCATTTTATTTCCTTGGAAGGATATATTTTGAGTCTGATATAATTAAGCATGTAAAATGAGGCCATCTATCAATAGTGAACATGAAACTTGCACAAAAATTAAAATTGTTAATCAATGTGAAACCCTTCAATGAGTGAAACTCTAAAAAATCCAAAATTGGCACCTCAAGATTATCTCTCAACATTTTTTAGATGTGTATTTAAGATATCTAATCTAATTATTAATAAAAATTACATATCTATAACATTGTTTTAATATAAGATAATTATAATATAAAATAAATAGAAACAATATTCTATAAAATTTTGAAGTTTAACTTTGTAATATAATATTTTTTAAGTATTTATTAAATTTCTTCTCAATTTTAAATGGTATAGAAAAACAATAATAAATATATATATATATATATATATATACATACATATATATATATATATATATATATATATATATATAAGATTCATTTTCAACAAATAAATAATATTTTACTGCTATGTAAACACATACTACAAAATCTCGAGGCTTTTTTAAGTTATTAATCATTAATTTAATTTATATATTTTTAGTACAATTAATTTTATACATATTCTACTTTTCTCTTTATAATACAACAAAACAAAACAAATAATGTTTACCATGAAGTTACTAATTTATACCATGCTGTGAAATAACTTTAAAACTCTCAGAAATTTATTTAATATTTATATTGTAACATGTTTAAGATCACCAAGAATAATTTTACAGATGTAAATATTCATGTTCCCTTCCCACCTGATTCCGATGGAAGCATTCGCCTCTTCTTAGCGCTGATAAACTATATTTTCTAATAAAGTTAAATAGGAAGCAAACAGATCAACCACCAAGATCAACCAAGACAAAGGAGAAATTATCCTGACCACCCCTCTAAATTTTAAAAAAAAACAATTACATGGAAATTTTCAAAAAAATGTTTGAATAGCATGTTCAAACAGCTTTGCCTACAGCGTGGGAACGTCTAAGTTGTTTAAATTTTGAAATATGTAGGCAAACCTTTGAAAGTTTTCAATAAATGACACATTTATTTGTTAGTGATACTATCATGAAAAAGGCGATAAAGGATTATCATGTGTACCTTACGCATGTAGGAAATTGTTGTATCCATATCGAAAATCTTTGAGTTTTTATATTTATGGATGTTTTTATTTATATTTGTGGATGTTTTTATTTATATTTTGTGGAATCTTCATCTTTTAAGGTGTTTTAGTTGTATTTTGTGGAAACTTGCATTTTGTAATTGCATGCATATTAAATACTTCTTTTATACCATTATCAATCTTAATTGCTGCTCTTAATCCCATAAATATTTGATCTTGTAAATATTATTAAAATCTTTATTTCATTCATTCACTCATTCATTTATTGGCTGGTGTACTCCTCTTAAAATCTCTTATTTCAAATATTTTTCATTAAAAATAATATACTTAATTTTTACATTATTGTAATCACAGTGGCTTTATTCCTTATATTGTGTGGTGAATCTTCTTATCATGTTCACTATAAAAAAATGTCAGTAACAAAAATCACAGATCTAAAAGCATTATCATAAACCAAGTGTCACCGTGCATATTGTATCTTGCAATCTTCTTTTTATTTTTAATAGAATAAACTAATCTTGTTTCGTTGATGAGAAAAATCACAAAATAAGTAAGGGCCAGTTCTTTAATCAAACAACTCAACTTCAAACATGGTGACTGTCTAATAAACCACATCCATAAACTAGTACATTTGGCTCATCGATAGCCGAATAGGGAGAGGGTGATGACATGCCTAATGTTCCATATAAATTATATGTTTGCACAATGCATTGCTTCTATCTTTATTCAATAAAACTGGAAGAAAGAAAATCCAGCTTTACGCAGTCACCGTGAAGGACAATGCTGCTGCTAATATTTTTGGAACTTTTCTCGGTTCAAAATAGTCACAAATCTCAAGAGAACAGCAGCAATAAAAATCAGATAATAAACTTCATCAAAAACAAATTTCGTCCATCAACGGAGGCCAAATTTTTATAGGAGCAAAATAAGGACCTATATAAATGCTGCAACGATTGTCCTGTTAAAAGGTTACACTCAATCACTGTGTCCCATCCTGCAAACCAAAAGGCAAATATGTTAATTTGACTTGTACATAAGACAGTACGGTTTAAACAGAACCCATTTACAAATTACTGTGCGCTTGTACCACTTCTCTAAAAATGTTTTAAAAATAACTCGAACAGCTCGCATGTATTTCCAAACAGGTCAAGTACGTTATAACTAGTTCAATATGACAACACTTTCTTAACACAGGCCATTGAGAGTGCAATCAAAATGTAATACAAGGCAAACTTGCTAGCTATTTTTTTAATAGAAAAACGTAATTATCTGGATCTTGCACTTGAATGCTTCATAATTCAATGACGAGGGACTGTGCCTACATCTGCTCATGGATTAGGCTCAGTTGTGTCCACAATCATTAAACCAGCATACATATCTTAGATAAAGATATGTATAAGATGCCGAGAGATATCATTCTCAAGGAGCGCCATTCTATTTATTTCAAAAATCCAAAATCATATAGGCGCCTCGAGAATGATATCTCTTGGCATCTTTTACTTAAATTTTTGTAAGATATATATGCTAATGGATAATCATAATGGTATATAACCTTATAAGTTAGCAAGCTTAACGTGCCAAAGAAGAGAAAATTAATGTGTGACGGGGAAGGGTGCACTGAAATTTTTAAAAATGTGTTTTAAGTTCTTAGCTTGTAACAGTGTCTGCGCATATAATTACATGTTCAATAAAATTTAATATGGTATAATAATGCCGGTTGGGTTCTCTATTAAAGGGTCAATGGTATTGTCATCAAATCCTTATAGGGAGGTTAATAGCGAGTGGTCTGCTCCTTCAGGGTTTTTCAAATTGATTTTTGATGGGGCTGCTAGGGGGAACCCAAGAGCTTCGGGGGTTGGGTATATCATCAAAGATTGCACAGGATCTTTGATTAGAGCAGCAGCGAAGATGCTGCAGGATGGTACTAATAATGAAACTGAGGCACAAGCCCTTGCTCTTGGGTTGGACTTGGTGGTTCAGTGTGGTATCAAAAAGGTCATAATTGAAGGAGATTCGACGCTTATTCTTCACGCTATTTCTAATCGAAATGCAGGCTAGTGGAACATCGAGAATATTTTGGGATGGGTTTGGTCTTTGTTTGACTCTCTTCTGGAATGGAGAGTTTCTCACTGCTTTTGGGAAGCCAATTTGGCTGCTGACTTTCTTGCTAACAGAGGGATTTCGCAGCATTGTTCTCTGATCGTGGCTAATTTTGTTGAAGTGTGCCCTGAGGTGAGCTTAGCAGATGGGGTGGTCTTGGAGCGTTAGCCTTTTCAGGGGCCTCTTTGTTTGACTTGTTCCCCTTTGGGGTTGGCGCTCGCTTGGAGCTCCCCTTCAAGTTTTTTCTTGTTTATTATACTTGAATGCTCATTTGGTGCTCTCCTAGAGGCTAAGAGCAGAGTGAAGGCGTTCCAAGGTAGGGTTTTGGATGGGTACTTGATGCATATCTTTTCGATTCAAACTGGCCAAATTATGTTGGTAGTTAGGGAAATTATTGGATTTGTTTATCTAAAGTCAAAAAAAGGCATTAAAGTGAAGTCGGCAATTGCGTCGATTTTTACAAGTAATCTCTTGTTGTCTTTGAAAGACTAAGCCCTCACCAAGCTCGTTGTTGAAAGGATGGTGCGTGCAGAGTATAGAGGTGAATTGGCTCATGTTATTGAGGAGATGGATTTGGGGCATTCTAACCATTTGTTTTTTTCTCACAACAAGAAGCATAGGTTCATTCCGCTCAAAACGTTCTGGGATTTTGAACAGCATTTGTTTCTGTGGTGAATTATTTGGAAGATTGTTGGGGTTTCTCAGAGATGGGTCTTCTCAAGGCAAACTGTTTCCTCCCTTCGATGTGGTAGTGCTAAAAGTTCCTTTGCCATCTCTTGATACATCCCCAGAGCATCGGAGGTCAACAAGAGTGTTTAATATGGCCAAGTTTTTGGTGAGGGTTTGTGGTGAAGAACTTTTGCCTCGCATGCTGTCTTCGTCTAGCATGCTGTCTGACGTCAGTGTTGTGCTCGCCTGGTCTTGGCGGGTTCTTTCCCAACAACAATTCTTCCAAAGGCAAAATGGTGATGGGTGGCAGGTCGAGTGCATCAATTGGGGGTGGTAGGTTCAACGAGGGTGGTCAAGAGGGTGCATCCTGTGGTGTGGGATTTCGTTTGTGTGCTTAGGATGCGGGTGGCAGCTGTGATGTTGCTGAATAGTTGGGCGGTGTTTTGTTGCATGGTGACTCTTTGGTTTTGAGGCCTTGGTTTCTATGATTATGAGTTTGCTTTTTCCGCTGGTTGGGTTCTGATTCCCCACGTCCTGTGTGGGTCTAGGATTATTTTTTTTTTTTGGGGGATTTGTTTCCCTCTTTTTGTGGCATTCAGGTTTGGTGCCTTTTTGCCCTTGTGTTTTTGTATCATGGTATGTTTGATTTTTGTATTCGGTATCTTGTAATTTTGTACTTTTGTTGGTTTTAATATATCGATGAAGGACCCCCCAACCCTCGATTATCTATCCAAAAAAAAAAAATGACGGTTGGGTTTTAACTTGTAATAGTGTTCGTTCATAAAATTATATTTTTAATATAATATAATAATGTCAACCAGATTTTTTTAAATAGAAAAAATTGTAGGTGACAATCAAATGGACATCAACTTTAAGGTTGGAATAAAAAGTGATCACTCACTACATTACAGCCCACCACCACCACCTGGATGCCATTGTAGAACGCCTCTCAGCATGATAGCTAAAATTAGTTGTTAATTCTAATAGATAAGATACAGCTACTCATGATAACTCATTCTAAAACCAAGCAACTTATGGAAGCTAAATTTTGCAGCAACCTCAACTCTTGATGCCTCTCATGATCAAACCATATGCTCAGAAGAGGCTTCTGTCATGCTAGATATCACTAAGCAATTTATTTGAAAGATATGGTAACCAAAACAAAGAAGTCGAGCTTTCCAGTAGCTAAAAGATTTCATGCCTTTTGAGGTTCATGGTCAGACAACAAACAGAAAATGGAATACTATGGACAACATTCGGTTTGCAGAACAAATTGTTAAAGCCTTAGAGGTGTCAATTGGTTCCCAGGAGATAGGAGTTTTAATTGTGAGAAGCCAAGAAAAGCATGATAAGCATGAGCTCTGCTCCTTGATGCAGCACAAAAACGCTAGTGCTAGGTGCAGCTTCTGATAGAGTTTCATGAAAATATGCTGTATTCATTTGGGGCATTGCATTAATATGTAGGCAGTGAATTGTAATTGATGATAATTATCTATAGATCCCATTTCATCACCTGCTGTATTCTATGCAGCATATCCTTTAGAAAGTTCAGAATGAGGAACATCAATCTAAGATAACTACACTTAAGCTGCAACTGGGAAACTATTGGAACGTAAAGAATACGTGAGGTGGAAAACCTTGATGATGACCACCTCCAGGATTTTGCATCTCAAGAATCGTTTATATTGCTTGATGATGGGAGAAGGAAGCTTGATTGCAGGGCACATTAAAATGTTGAATGAAACAAAAAAGCCATTGTAGCAGCTGATGTTCTTCCAAAGAAGGAATTTACAGAAATTATGTTATGGAGCTTGCCAATTTTTATGACAGCATTTTATATGACATCGACAATATTCAAAATCACTTTTAAGTTTTATCTATTGATGGGAATATTGCTTCAAGAGGAACGTGTTAATAAGCTCAAATATTCAATACGCTTTTGTAAAATCTACAGAGATTAAACGTGTCATCCAACATACGCATTAAAAAGGAAACATTGTTCACACACCCAAAATAACTTTGGTAGCATAATAAATACCCAAAATAAGAAATAGCATGCATGAAAAGACCCATGACTGAAACAATTGGAACATAGATTCAATAGACTTAAATCACATATAAAATTAAGAAAATATATTTTCTAATACTTTTTGCATCCTTCTACTCACTAGCGGTCAAGATTAATCTCACACACACAAAATACAATAATACATGTTGATTAAGCACATTCAAACAGGAATTATTATCTGTACATAAGGGAATAGGATATTAAACATGATACTTTCACTGATATGTACAAGAGATATAACAAATTTAAGTAAAAACTTGTTTGGCTTGCACTAAATTTGAAGGAAAGATAACAAACAAAATAACATAAAATGGGAACCATAACAAACAAAATAACATAATACCTCTGAAGATGAGGAAGAAAATGGCGAGGAAACATGTGGTGGCAATGGCCACTTTGGAAGGGATCCATCAAATATATGAGAACAATCAGTATATGCCGAACCAAGACCTACTCCAGCACCAAAAGCAATAGCAGCCCACCTTGTTGCAGGACTCCCTGGAATATTCCAATGGATCACATTGAGAGTTAGGAACTTCAACACCAATTAAAAAGAGTCTATGAATGAAATATTTTCTTACCAAATCACCACAATAATTAGTAAAAAGAGTCCCACATAATACTTTGTTTATTAAGAAGTCCAGCAGGCTTGGTTGAGTTGTAATGCAGAGCAATTACCATTGTGAAGACCAGGGTTCAAAACCCGCAGGGCAAGCTCCCTGTGTTAAAAGTGGTCATATTAAAGCAGGACACTCTCATGCATGCCCAGTTCAGGTAAGGCAGGGAATCTCACAAAACAGAACTATAGCCCGTTAGTCTCCAGGCATCTTAGTAAGTAATAAATGCATGTTTATTAATGTTTTGTAATATTAGTGTTTAGATCAATAAACTTCTTACACAGTTTTTTCCAGAAGTTGTCTCTCTAATCATATGGACTAAAAACATTCTCTCAATATTTACTCTAGTACATCATAGTTTCATAACAATATCCACAGCAAGACATCCATGACTAGCTAGTTTTGCATAAGGACCGTTAAAATGCTTGTTATTTGAAGCTTATAGCTGATACCAAACAAATTATGAAGCTATTGAGTGGCAATTATTGGACCACCATCCAGTATACCAATAGGATGATGTTTTCAATGTTTCAAAACATTAAAGACGATTTCATTGCCAATATTTACTAACATGGGTTCATTATCTAAGTTACTTGTTAAGATTTATATTTTGTTTGTACAGGTGTAATTTAGTATGCACTAAGTATCTATAATGCCAGTTTCGCTTCAACAAAGTGCAAGCCATGTTGTTTGCTTTTTATGTCAACTCTATAGGTACACTTAAAACATTCAACCTTTAATAACTTGGCATGTGGCCAAATAATCTGAAAACGGATTAGTTGCCCAGTCATTCATAATTCTACGAGGGGCCTAGCTTTACCAAATGACTGTATTTGTTGAGGCTGTAAATCATTTTCAATGATATTTTGTTCTCTCAAACTTTGATATTAGGAAGCACGGTATGAGTTAATAAGTATTTTATCAATCAGAGGCTGTTGTACCTTGAACACTGGTGACAGTCTTAAATGACACTTCCTTTTCATTGTGCTCCAAGTTATCAAGTTAGGGAAACTGGCACTGTAAGAGTCATCATAACAAAACTTGCCCTTCAAATTTACTACCCACAGAAGTTTAAGAATTTATTTGAGAAAACAAGTCTTAAATTAAATATTACTCACTGGAAATTCACTCATGCTTTCAAGCCATATAGTTGTTCATTCAATATAAATATATTCTAAAGTAGTACTCCTGTAAAATAACAAACTCTGATTACATAGGCTATCATCTTACATTAAATATTACTCACTAGAAATTCGATCAAGATTTCAAACAATGTGGTTGATCATTCGTTATTGATATATTATAATGTAGTCCTCCCATGATATAACAAACTCTGATTACATAGGCTATATCTTCTTGAATATGAACCTCAAAAATCACACAGTAAATCAGTCTTCTTTTATTACAGATCTAAATAATTAAGCACCAAATCAACCTTTTTGAAGTTGGTAACAACTAAATAGGCGTTATTTAAAATAAATATTATCCTAACCATGATACATATATGACAATCCTCACAATTAAGTGCCAATGACATAAAATCTAGGTAGCCGATACAGGTATGGGTACGGGTACAAGTATCAGGTACGTGGATACATGGGATTTTTTTTGGGGGGTTTAGGTATGGCTGGGTACGGCCGTACAAAAATATATATAAAAAATTAAAAATATAGAAGTATAGCCATATAAGCAAAATTAACCACATAATATGCATAGATGAAACATAATAAGTTAAATAACCACAAAAAATACTAATAATCTGATGCCAAATATCATAATATTCAATTGTTGAACGTAGCTTAATCATATTACAAGTACATAGTGCAAATGTTACAATGTATGGACAAAAATAAAGACAAAAGAAAATGCACTCTCTGCAATTTGGTGAAGATTACAATGAGATGACCTGGTTTAAATCAACTTAAGACCATGGCCTGTTCTCTTCTTTGAGCTTATTCACGAGTTGAGTTTTCGTATTATACCTGTGCAAATGATCTTACTGTATGTACTACACAAAAAGAGTCCGGGAGAACCATATTTTTGGGACATAGAGGATAAGCTAAAAAAGACATTATTGATTTCAATCTCTCCCTCATCTTGATCATGCTACAGACATTTATTCCCTTTATTTTGGCAAGGCTGAAACACGATCAAATAACTGGAAGACTTGCTGACTTGCTCTGGCAACCTTCACAGCTGTTATATACAGCCCTATTAAAGAAGATATAGATGAATCCACTGAGGCTCACGTTTTGAAAACACAGCCAGCCATTGAAACAGCTAGAGTGAACAAATAAACAATGGGAGGTAAAAATGCAATGAAAGGTAAATGCGTTGTCATCTTTTGATAAAATGAGTGTGATTCATGCTTTTAGGGTTGCCAATGCAATTTAAAATGTTTTTAAATGTTTTTTGAGGTCCATATTAGACTTTGACTGGCGAAATAAGGAGGAAAAAATTAAATAATATGCTTTTTGGGGGGGCAGTACACCAGCCCTACGCCCAGGGTATGCCCCAGCCCCTGCGGGTACAGCCAGGTAAATAAAGAGGAAAAAATTAAATAATATGCTTTTTAAGGGCAGTACGTCAGCCCTACGCCCAGGGTACGCCCCAGCCCTGCGGGTACAGCCGTGTACGTACCCGGCCATACCCGCAGGGTTGGGGCATACCCTGGGCGTAGGGTTGGCGTACTGCCCCCAAAAAAGCATATTATTTAATGTTTTCCTCCTCCGTACCCGTATCAAAACGCCGTGTACCCGTACCAGGTGGGGCGTAGGGGCATATCCGGCAACATAGCATAAAATACCCGGCCATACCCATAAGCGCTGGGACGTACCCTGGGCGTAGGGCTGGCATACTGTGCCCAAAAAAGCATATTATTTAATTTTTTCCTCCTCCGTACCCATATCAAAACGCTGCGTACCCGTACCAGGTGGGGCATAGGGGCATATCCGGTAACGTAGCATAAAATGTGATTCCAAACAGCTAAGTGCCACCTTTAGTTGTCAAATCTGATCAACGTAAGGCACCTTCAATTAGGAGCACAAATGGCAAAATAACAATCAAAATGACATAATCAATCACTGCATAATATTTGCCCATGTTTGAGTGGAAACATGTTTTTACCAATTTTGGGAATATACAAAGGCCAAACTACATTGTGAATGCAGTCGTCGGCAGCCACATCAATGTAACAAAACAGGAGTTACCCAGTCATGGTAGTCACAGCAACAACATATAAATGAAGCAAATTAAGTGTTTTGAAAAAACAAAGAGAATCAAAAAAATAAGCTGAGGGTTGCAAAAGTAGATAAGTATATCATACAGTCAAATGGGATGAGTTCAAATGGTAAAAACATTGGGGCTTCTAAAGCAGAGACCCAGGTTCAAATCTCCAAGAGACAAGATAAAATGTTGAAATTGGGTATAATACCACATCCAACTCGCTAGGTGCAAGTCCCAAGTGAATTTTAAGGAATACAGACACCTCAAATGACCATAATTGATAAAGGAGAGATCAATGGATTTCGGTTGAATGCATGGTGAATACGACAAAAATAAGTGAAAAAATACATCTTACATGTTTATTAGTTATACTAATATTTCTCTGAGTCCAATATAATTCAATACAAAATGCTACCAAAGAACCACGGAAAGAGAATCGTCGATCACAGTAAAACACACTGAAGATAATTAACAATGTAAAAATAACTAGACATATTATTCCAAGTTCCTTTCGTCTGCTCAAAATACTGGTTTTAAGCAAATGATTTAAGCTTGTCCATGAATGGTCTTGGTCAAACATTCGAACATAGAGAAACGTCAATTGCATGATTATTCAATGTAAACCAAAAGATATGCATCTTATATGTTTATTAGTAATACTAATATTTCTAAGTCCAATATAATTCAATACAAAATGCTACCAAAGAACTATGAAAGAGAATTGCCGATCACAGTAAAACACACCGAAGATAATTAACAATATAAATATAACAAGAAATAAAATTCCAAATTCCTTTCGTCTGCTCAAATTACTGGTTTCAAGAAAATAATTTAAACTAATCAATGAGTGGTCTTGGTCAAACATTCAAACATAGAGAAACATCAATTGCATGATATTATTCAACGAAAACCCAAAGATATGCATCTACTACCAAAAAGAGAGAATTTATCTAACACCCTAAGGGTTGATCACTGAGATAGGCCTTTAGCCTAGACCCAGTGGTTATTACAATTTGAGGCCCACAACCAAAAATAATCACCCAAGTATAAACATCAGTACATAACATTGCTAAGCATATCTTGTCTCTTGACATTTTTTAGCATAACACTTAAAACCAAATCCTATTGATTTAATTTAAATGGTCTATATCTACAGCAGGGGTGTCATCTATTAGATATCTTGTGGATAGGGAGAGCCTCATCTTCATTGATGCTCATGAAAATGAAAATTTTCAGCATTACTGATTTTGAACCAGTGCAAAAAGTACTGATATCCCAACTCCAAGACAAGTTGAGATCTATGTTGTCCCAAGTTTGGGGCAAACAAAAGGTAGGGGACCACCAAAAAATATAGAAAAAATACACGACAATATTTTTTATAATGAATATAATTAATCACAAGCAAGTACATTATAATTTATGCATCAAATTACATATTTTGAAACCTTAAAGCAACCTTTTAGGGGTGGTCATACTAGCGTGGTAAGAAACCCCTAAGGAGCCCTTGAATTTATTGTATTTTATTTTTCATCTGTTTTGGGGTGGAGAAGTGAAATGTCCCCAAATAGTACAGTTTTTTTAATTTTAGATTTTTTTGGAAACCCTAGCCAAAATGTAAAATTTTGATTTTTGCATCAGCAAACCCTTGCTGTAATAACACTCCCAAAATTAGCATAAAAATATGCTAAGCTCAGCACAACAAGTAGACGATCTAATCATGCAAATTAGCCCTTGGAAATGTGAGATGAACCTTCAAACCATAGGCGTCTAGGTAAAAAATTTCAATGTAATTTATGACAGCCTTTTGATGACAATTGCTATAATATCTCGCCTTCATAAATTGCACCAAAATGACTAAATAAATATGCAGAATTTATTATGAATTTTCTGAATATATTTGAGGTCCAAATGTCCTTCAAAACCCTCACAAAAATCAGAAATAAATTCGGGAATAATAATGGAAATTCGGAATATTATTTGGGCACAAAATAGCCCTCCAAACCCTATAAATTCAGCTCCAAACCAATTCGCCCTAGCTGGAATAATTTGGTAATAAATTCACAAACCCTAAGAAAGCGTTATTCCCATGTAGCACAGCCCTTAAAAGGGTCTTCAACACAAGTGGCCAAGTCACCACTCTCTAGAGCTCCTCAAAAACCTGTAAATGGCTTCCAATAGCAAGTCACACAATCCCAGCACACAACCACATTTGCCAAAGCAAGTTGCCATCCTAGAAGAGGGTGCAAATCTGCAATTCAAAAATCTGAAGCACAAATACAGCCCTTGAATAGAGCTGCACTATGTGGAAGAATGGAAGTTTTCATCCCCAAAATCCTTTGTGCACTTGAAGGGTTTCGTCCTCATGTCACTTGTTCAAGCTTGACATACTTGAGCATAAAATTCAATATCCAAATTAGCATGCCTCCAAATGAAAAGCTCATTGCTTTTATACAACTCCCCCCAAGGAGCACGCCCAAAAGGGAGGGAAACATATATTCAAATCATAAGGAAGATTGCTTTTAAAACTCTTACTTTAGTCAAGTGACACCCATGACCCTTAAAGGGCCCCAACTTAAGTGGCTCTTATAACATACATGTATTCATTCAAAATCACTTATTTCCCTTTCTTTTTCTCATTTTACTTGGCCCTTGATAAACAAGTGAGGCCAAGGGTCTTCAATCGTTTCATGTCCAAAAGGGGGACATGGTAATAAGTGCGCTCGATGATCATAGGGGAAGCATAAGTGCCACTAGGGCAATTGAGGTTATCATAGGCCATCCTAGAAATGTTGAGGGATGTTTCTAGATTGACCCTAGTCAATAGGAGATGGATAGGAGACATCCGTCCCCCCTGCATTTTGGGGACTGATCAAGGATGTTTCATCCTTATTCCCCATCCCTATGGGGATGCATTTTAAAAACTGAAGACAAATCCCCAGACAATGATGGTTGAGGCCAATCTAAGAGAAAGCTTTATCATCTCCACCTCAATTTTGAAATCAATCACTCTTCTTTGGTATTTTGTGCATATACTAATATACCTTTAACTTAATGAACATCCACAAGCAATGTATGCATCTTTTCCTAGAATTGGAGTACCCATATTCTCTCTAGAGTGCATGGATTTCATTACATTTAATAATAGTGTGACTGCATAAACACAATCCATTTAGTAGATCTTCGTTCTTATATAAAACCCCAACTAGAGAATTTTCATATTCATTCCATTTTGAAAGGATACTTGTACACTTCAAGTAAAATGGTGTCATTATCTATGAAAATACACCCTACATTTTATGAGATTCATTTTCATTTTGAGTGCTAAGTACAATGGTGACAAAATCTAGGAAAATACACCATGATTGACACTTTTGTCTTACCAGCCACTGTTTTCCACCTAACTCTTTCTTATGTATGTGATTTTCCACGATTTGAAGTGCGTACTTTCAACTTTCCAAGTCAATCATTTTATAGGAAATTGATATATATTGAAACACTACAAGTACAAAGGGCACAACAACTAGGCAAAAATGTATAATTATTCCACAATGAAGATGTCTTGATACAAAAAACCAACGTGTGTGTATGAGATTTTATTTATTTTTTATATTTAATTCAATCATCTCTTAGTGTGTATTCCATCTTATTTGGGTGGAGTTCTGTAATTTATTATTTTACAGTGCATTTCTATATTTGGTTAGCCTGAACACCAATATTAAGTTTCATAGCAACATTAAAAATTCATACATGACATGCAATTATTGAGTAATAGTGAAGATTCATTAAGGAAAATTTAGTGAGAGAAATGTATGTTTCTAAACAAAGTACATGTTGCCAACGTCCAGGGTTCTACCGTTACCTTCTATTGAGCACTCGGTAGCAATTGCGCCCTCCTCACAATCTTCCACTGGTGTCAGGAGAGGTAGTCTGTGATCAGGTACTGACTGACTTTCCTCATAACCTGCCTACCAAGCTGGCAAACTTTTCTATTCATCAAGTCCAGTGGGGTCGATTCGATATAATCCTCTTCATACGCGCACATGAGAGATTACTAATTTTCTATGTCCTCCTAAAGACCAACATGGACTACTGCACCTATCGAAAACATCACTTATTATTTAAGACACAATTTTGATAAGCGAGCATAACTAAAATATGTCACATGCCCCACCTTCCTGTGATGCTACAACTCCAAGTTGTTCCCTCCCACCCTCAACATGTCTGCCTAGAAACATTTCTGAATCAAAATGTGTCTGAAATGAATTGGAAACGCTGTGTTCACCCGGCCATGTGCCAGACATGGTATGTAAATGTTTCCACGTTTCAGATTCGTTTCTGTCTCCTGGCAATTTAGATACATTTGATGTGCAGAAATGTATCATTTTCAGAATACTTATAATGTGCCATTTTTTCTTTATGAATTTAGTTCTTGTATTACTTTTTGTTCAGGGAATTCTAGATGCAAATTTTGATAAGGTAATCTTTCATACATGCAACACATTTGGAGACCTCTCGACAAATAACAAGACAATCTATTTGGAAACCTCCTTTATTATTTGTATATAGTTTCTCAAGAAAAGGTTGATGTGAATGTGATATATTTTCAAATTCATATTCACCTATGCTATATATAAGCATTCCACTTATCCATTTTTTGTTATGAACACTTGTAGAGATGAAATAGTAATAATGAGAATAAATATAATTAGTGAATTAATAATTATTATAAAAAGACATGCAATAATGGAAGATCATCCTTTTTAGCAATGGGTATAAAAATTGCTTACCATCCTTGACATGCAATTGTAGTAATCATTATATCGTACTTCAAAAGTATCTATGAAAATATTCAAAACGGTAGTTCCTATGATTCTACCTTGAGTGCCATACATCCATCCTTGGGAGTAGAAAATCCTCTCTTCTTGCAGTGAATGGCTCTGACTCACCACATTTGGTTTTACCAATTCAACTTCAATGTTTATTCGTTTGTCCAAGCTAACTCCCTGTGCTACTTTCTATTTCATCATATTCGATTTGCATATTTTCCCCACAATCTGCCTATCTTTATTTCCCATTTCTCTCCAAGTCTTGATTTGTTCACTAATGTCATACCACTTAGCCCCAGCCATTTTTTCCTCCTCCAACATTTCCTTCCCTTGCTATCATTTTTCTTTCTTCATTCATGTTTTGTTCCTTAGTCACTGCCCATTAAAGATTGATTATGGTTCGTTTCTTTAACATCTAAACATCTGAAGTTTAGGCCATCTGTAAAAGTCAATGGAAAAGAAAAGGGCTACGTTGTTTGGATACGGGTACGGGTCCGATTCGGGTACGCGGGTATGTCATTTTTCAAAAACCTTGATTTGGATACGTCGTGGGTACGTCTCTATATATATATTTTAAATATATATATATATATATATATTTAAAAGAATTTTAAAATTAAAAATATTAAAAATAAAATTTAAATACTACCTAAAGATATAGTAAACTGTAAATTTAAAATAAAATATATATTATAATATTAAAAATGTAAAAACTAAATAGTATTTAGTTTAAATTTTTAATATTAAATTTTATTTTATTTTTAATAGTTATATTATATTTTTAATATTTTATTATATATATATATTTTTAATATTTTATTATATATATATTTTATTGTATATCTTATTTGTTTTAAAATATTTAAAGTTTTTAAAACTAAATATTTATATATTTTTTAATTTATAAATTATATTCTATAGTTGTATATTAAAATATTATTTATTTTTTAATTTTTTTAAGTTGTTTTTAAGTTTTTAAATTTGTATTTTATATTTTATTATATATATTTTTTAATACTTATTTCCCAACTCGAGCATCCGGAATTGTTTGCGGGCAAAGGCGGGGAACAATATCTTTCTCGTCTTTTCACTTGCTTTCCTGCAAGGGCATTCGAAGAACACCCTCCCCCCATAGTAGTTATAAGTTAAAATCCATGCCACGATTCTCGTAAGGATCCCATTATATTGATCAAGCTCATTTTTTCAAGTGCAAATCGCACTGAAAAGGCAACTCCGACAGCGTTCTAAACACAGCACGGTTTTTTTTAACTGTTTGACCCCTAGGAAGCTCGTCCCGTACGGAGCCGCTTACCCTACATCAACTCAACCAACTTGCTCGCGATAAAGCAACCATGGACAGTATGCACCATGCACGCGACCACCTCAATTATAAGGCCGCTCAGGGACATCCTTCCCAGGAAAGCCCCCTACGCACTTTCAAAGAGGGCACATGCCATCCACAAAAGCCAAATCGCAACCGGCACAAACACCTCGACTCCAGGCAAAGGCAGCATTTGGAACAGGGGCAAAGGCAAGCAGGCCGTAGCGCTCTAGCCCCGAGTTTTCAGTTTACAGGCACCTGCGAAGAACATCGCGTACGGAGCCCTACACCCTACATCCCGAAGCGATCAAACTCGCGATCGACACGAAGGACAGAGTGCACCGTGCACGCGGCCACCTCAATTTGAAGACCGCTCGAGAACTTCCTTACCCAAGAAAGCCCCCTACGCACTTTTAATTGGCGCAAACAGTCCGAACGCGTCAACCTCAGCCTGCAGGGAAAAGGGTTTTTTCGCGCGTTTTCTATTTATTTTTTTTGGTTTTCCGCGATAGTCGCCGGAAATTTTCGGGGACGCCCTGGAGGCGCCCGAAGTCGTCCCGGAGGCGCCCGCCGGCGTGCCGAACATTCCGCGATAGTCGCCGGAAATTTTCGAGGACGCCCTAGAGGCGCCCAAAGTCGTCCTGGAGGCGCCCGCCGGCATGCCGGACGTTTTCGGGACGCCTCCGGGCGCCCCCGGGACGTCCCCATGCCGGAGGCGCCTCCGAACAAGAGGCGTCGGGCTGGGGGGCGTACCCCTGCAACACAGGAAAAGGGTAAAGGGGATCAAACATTGCTTTTGTCCACAATAATATTACCATCGTATCCAATACCTTTACAGTTGTTGCATCTATATCCACAAGTTCTCATCCAATGCAATATCCCCCTTCTCATCGTAATCATTTTGCAAACTCATCTCTAGGGCTTCCTCATCTGCCATAGATTTTATCCTTCATGTTTCACCCCTTAGTTAGCCATTGTCCATTCATCATTGATTATAGTTTGTTTCTTTGACATCTTAGATTCTATAAGTCTATGTGATCTTTTGTTAGTACAGGAGGAGGAGAGGTTCGAGCACTAGTCATGTTACCATCACATTCATACACCTCCTGTTTTTGTGCTTCACTCACTAGTCTTCATTCAGATTTGATCTTCATTGAAATTTCTAATAGACATGAATTGCCAGTTTTTACAACCAATCATTGCTACATACATTCATGGTCACTAATTTCACGTGTCAAGTTTTCCTTCCCTGCTTCTCTCTACATTTGTCTTCTATTTTTTGGTCCCACTGTTTTCCACTGGTAGCACCTACACAAAACATGCATATCTTTATCGTTCTTGTCATCCTAAAGAAACATGTTATAGAACTCATTGGGACTTATCAATTCCATGTGACACCATGTCACCAGCTCAAGGACGACACAATTTCATTCATGCTTTTATAATTAAGCATTTTATAAAAATGAAACTTGTATAGGAGATAAACATAACTAAGGATTAAAACTAAGTAAATTATATAGATATGTTTAAAATGACTAAACTGATCTTTTTTGTGAATAATCAAAATGAAGGAGTATCACCTTTCAACCAATAAATACGAGGATTATATCTTACACAATCCACCATTATAACAATCATTGTAATGAACTCTAAAGTATATTTGAAAGAAAAATAATATAGAGTTCTTATCCTGATTAGACCATTAGTGATCCACACTTGTTAGTGGCAAATCCTCTATTCTTGTTTGGATCACATCGTTTCTTCAATAATATAGATATCGTTGTTGAAATATTTGTTATTATTATCTTTGCAATCTTCCATAGTCACCATGTTTCAATAGTTTGGTAGCTTTGAGAATCACTACAATGACTTGTATGTTCCTCATGCTTGCGAAAGCATAGTTCTCCAAGCTAGAATTAGTATCTTCATTCACATTAAGCAATAATAAATTGTTGTGGACAAACACAAGATCCAAGGTTCCTCTTGTTAGTATTAGAAATTGAATGCTCAATTACTTTCACAAGTTAAACTAATTGAAGATTCGTAAAGAAAGCCTCTACAGCTTAAGAGTGGAAGCAACTAGTCCTACTGTCATGTCATCGATGCATCCAAGTCATGTTTATTTTGCCTCCCTTATGCCAAACATTCTTTCCTAGTTCTTGAAATTCAAATTTTCCCAAGTAAACTTGAATTCAAATTATCATCTTCTAGAACCTTCAAATTTCTTCTTTTACTTCCATCCATGCTCGCATAAACAAAACCCATACAAGGTTTATAAAAGGGATCTTGTCAAAGTTTTCGCAAAGACCCTGTGATGAAAACCTAGAAAAATCGACCCTCTAAAACAGCTTCGCCCTTCATCTCCTCCTCCGATTCCATTTTTTTTCAAAATAATAAAATTAAAATATATCTTCCCAGTTAATCACGTGAACATTCCTCCTCTTGACACTTCTTGCGTGCATTTTGTTGCCTAATGACTCATGTTTTTACCATTGCTCCGTAGATCAACACATGTCTCATGCAACAACGGGGAGGCATCTTTTGGTTAAGCCAACAATCAATCTTTCGCCTATGCCCTTAGCACGAGATCAGCACTCATGCTTGACACCATCTTCCTTGGTTTCTTCAATCCCTTCTCCCCATCTACGTTTCAACACTCGTTCTTCATTGACTAACACCAACTTCCTCCTCCTTTAGATGCTCACTTCCACATTCCTCTAACGGTGACCCTTCTCTTCTTCTGCTCTATAAACTCTCAACTAACAAACTTGCTGGAATTCACAGAATTAGATAATGTTGTTCTAATTTGATTTTGCTTCAAAATGACAATGATTTGATGTTGATGTAGAGTGTACATTAGAAAGAATACAATGCTTTCAATCCATAAACAGCTAGAAAGCAATGGAAACAAACACACATTGTGAAGGTTATAATCTGGAAACCCCAACGTGGCAAATCCAGCTTAAAGTGGCAATTGCACATCTTCCCCTTTCTTCCTTAATGAAACAAATCAATACAAAGTGCTCATAGCGCATACAACTCCTCTCTATGTTCTCTCCTATCTTCCTAATATTGTGATGGAAGAATTACGAGAAACACAAAATAGTTACACTAATACAAACAACTCACTACTCACTACTCCTCTCTTTGGCTTTCATCCTCCTACACTCCCATAGATCATGATTTGTGATCATCACTCCCTTTTTCCACTCTCACAATCATCCTTATGCACTTCTAGAGACGCCACTTCAAAAAACCAAGCCTTTGAAACATCCCAAAATGAGAAGATCAATCAGCTCGTGTCCTTACTCTAACTCTTCAGTTAACGCGGACGAAAGCACCGCTTCTTGCAGAGCAACAACTGCAAAACCAGCCCTAAGGCTGGAAAAACTACCCCAACAATTTCGTCATGCAAGAATGTCCTTCAACTTTTGGAGGCCATATTTTCGCATAAAAACTCAAAATTACATGCTTTTTTTTTTTTTGACAACGTATAACTTTCGAGAGAAATCCAAATATATGATCACACTTGACTTTGGATGATGAATATTATTTACCTTCATAAAGTAGACAGTTTTTAGTCAGGTATAACAATGCACAACATTGTGACACAAACCTTTCCTTAGTTTTATCAATCCTAACTTGTCTTGGAATATTGGAGTTTATTGATGACTTACATGGAACCTTATGGACCATCTTCGAGATTATTCTTTCCTTCTCTTACTGCGTTGATCCTGCAATACACTTCTCCCTTTGCCACTTCGTATCATATTTCCTTCCAACATTTTCCCCCAAGCTTATGATATGTTTCGTCCAAAAACATCGATGCACCGACCTCTACACACTTTCTTCCTTGTGTTGCTATGGCAAAATATATATATATACACATTTTGACACTTATATAATATTTCTTGCCAACATTTTCCTATGAACTTATGATATGTGCAATCCAAAAACATTGATGTGCCGACCTCTACGAGCTTTCTTCCTTGTGTTGTCATGCCACAATATATATGTGTGTGTAATAGTATTTTCAGCGGTTCTTTCCATGCTAGAACATAGTTAGTCAATCACTCACTTGTTGTATCCCTCAATGGTTCCTCTCGTGCTAGAACTTGTTATCCATCGTTGGTAATCAGCACCGGACTATCCAAGGAACATATCCCGTTCTTTTACAAATGCCAACTCCTTCATTGTTCTTCCAAGAGTCCATCCGTTTATAATCAAGCACTCCTCCCTCAGCACTATAAAATATCAGGGAACCAACATTTCATGGCACCAAGTCCTAAGCAATATTTCCAAAGTTCCATCCTTGTGAATACAGCAGAACCCCTCTTGTCATTTCCTTTGATGCTTCTTAATATGTCAACCTATCTAAGAGTATCTACCTCTCAATTGTCTAAGTCTAGTTTTGTACATGTCCATTCAAACCCTTGTGTCACAAAGTCATCAAATGTCTGCAATCCACTCTACTCTTATTTACTAGCGCTCAACAAAGATGTCGTGTAGCAAATGTTTTAGTAGCCGATCTCTATACCCATTAAAGATCTGACCTACGCCATCCACCAAATGTTTCAATGGTCAATCCATCATAAAACAACCTACAATCTTAGGGCACCAAATGTATTACAGAGACTCCAATACCCTTGCACATAGGAAGGATATCTCCATAAGTGACAAAACTTCTACTCATCTCGTATTTTTTTTTACCAATCCAAATCTAGGATCATCAAAATTATAGCAAACCTTCCCACAAATCGACTCACAAGAGAAAGATCAGTCCCAACAATGCATAGCGAAAATGCAAAGCTATTATCCTCCTCTTTGTGCACTTCAAACCAAATAGCCCAAACATTTGATAGAGCACCCCAATGCACCACCGTATCTTCCTTTGCAGGAAAAACACCAACCTTCGCAAGCGAAGGAAGTCTCACACAAAGCGCTAGAGAGCCAAAGGCATTCTAATTGTAAACTTGTGTGGGAGTGTTTGTTAACTGCCATAGAGACGTCTTTCAATTATTTTACCTAATGCATACCCATCTGATGGATGCGACAATCTTGTATGCATGCGCTCATAGACTAAGCATGATGTAACATGAACCGAGCCCCTGACTTCATGATAGGCAACTAAAGAGAGCTGAATGACAACATGCACCTACAACACCAATGTAAACAAAGGTTCAACAATCTCGTTAAACGACAACACCATCACCTGAACAGATTCCCAACCAAAGGAAAGTGACACAACATGCCATACTAAAAGTAAAACCTACCCAACTACAACAATAAATAAATAAACCATGTAAACAACAACACACACCACATATAGCACCATATGCTCCTTTTTCCGTTAGTATCTACCAAACTCCTACATACATGCAAGGAAGCAAGCTTTCTTACAAATGTGCCCCTATGGCATTTATGTCCCTATCTTCTCCCTCCCTCTCATACATAAAATGTTGAGTGCAGCCTTTATTTACATTGTATGCTCCCTTGTTTCTACATTCTCCATATGGTGGCATTTCCACCTCATGGGCCATGGATATACTCTCTCAAGCTCACTACATACTCAGTAGACTTCCTAGGCTCTTGTTCATCAAATGTTCTACTTGGTACTGGATGACTCATGGACCTTCTCCTCCCTCCATGTTTTCATTTCAGCCCTTCACCCTGTTGTATATATAGCTTCCCAGTTAATCCTATGAGCATTCTTCCTTTTGACATCTCACACATGCATTTTGTTGCCCAATGACTCATTATGCTCCCTTAGCTCTGTAGATCGACTCTTGTCTCATGCAACACCCAAGGGGCATCTTTTTGCTCAGTCAAAGGTTAGTCTTCAACCCATGCCCTTAGCAACAGTCCGACGCTTGTGCCTTGGCGTTATCTTCCTTGGCTTCTTTAGTCCTTTCTCTTCATGTCTATTTTGGTGCTCGTTCTTCATTGATTGATGCCAACTTTCTCCTTCTAGCGCTCACTTCGGCATTCCTAACGCTTGCCCTTTTATCCTTCAACATTGTTCTTTCCTTCTCTTACAACACTAATTTTCTAATGATAATTTGGTGCTCCTTACTTTGGTGCATAGTATCATAGTTCTTGCCAACAACGCTCGAACAAACCCTTGAGACACAATTCTAGATGAGTTGCAAATTTACAAAGGTGTGAAGCAATGGCTCTTTTCTTCAACTCTATGCATTCGAAGGAGAATGACCCAATAACCAAGTAAAAACAATCAAATCCTTTTAATGATTAATGGTAAAACTTCTTTAAAATGCAATTTTCTTTCATATATAAAGTTATAAATAACCTATCTGCATAATTGTGGTGGGAAAATTATGGTGCAAAAACACCGAATCTTCAAAGGCTATCCCTCTGTATTTTGTGGCAGCTTTGTGGCATTTTTGGGTGTGAGTACAATTGGAGCACATTTGAGGCCATTCACATGAAGAAGTGAACAAGTTGACCCAACAATGCCTCAATGACCTTGCACTTCGCATCAAAAAGGTAGAAGGCAGGGAATCTCATGACACGATTGACTTGGATGACATCTACCATGTCCTAATTGGATTGTTGAGGATGAGGAGCACATGTTTACAGAGGAGATTGCAGATTTTAAGAGGGAAGAAGTGGAAAGGGCAGCCGAAGCGGAAGTAGAGGGAGTAGTGGACTGGGAGATGACATGATTGATGATGAATTTGTTCCTAATAAGGAATATTTACCTTCCAATTTGAGGGCGTCTCGATGACAATGTGGAGGGGGAGGAGAAAGTTGTAAAATATTTGAGAGATTTGTAATTTTCTATGATGACAATCAATCATCATATCATATATCATATTATGATGTGCATTGAACTCCTTTTTGTCTATATTTAATAGAAAATATATCTATGCATTCTCTAAATTCATTTCATATGCAGTTTAAGAGTGTTCTACATGTTATTTAAGTTTATATTATGAATTTATATGTTATCTTATTTTCCAAGTTTTTTGTTGAGTCTGAGTTTGAGTCGAAAATTTAGGTTGTTAAGTTTTTGTTGAGTCCAAGATTTGAACTATGGTTGCCACTATCTCTTAGTATAAACTTAGCTCGTTTAAAACAATTTGAATAAAGAGATTAGGGGAAGGGGCGATAAGCAATTGGGCAATGGAAGTAATTAATACAGATACGGTAAAGAAAAATAATGTAGCGGATCTCACTCTCTAGAAGCTCTCCTTTTTGTCTTTGAGCTCATCATTGCACCAACTGTTGTCTAAGAGAATACACCACAATGTTGAGTAGATATGATACGAACAGAAAATTAAGAATGTGAAATTGTGTGGCTAAAAGCTACAAAGAAACTAATGAATGATTTTTATTATTAGCAAATATTAGGGCATAAGGCGGTTTCACAAAAAGAAGCAAATGGCTCGCATGCATTGGTTTTGATTCTTGAATTGTGGGTCAAAATAAATCTCATCTTCTTGATCTATTATTGAAGCTGTCATTTGCTTTTTCCCATTCTTTGAAGAATGAGAGAACATCCCATCAAGTCCTATTTATTGTGAAAACCCTAAATCTTTCCACATCGGCCTGCTTTTCCCTTGCACTTTGAAGCCTTCGCTTGCAGAAATCATCGTTGGTTATCTTATCCTTGACTTTGCAAGGCAAGGATAAGGGTAATGTAGGAGGCAATGTCCGTATCTAGACTAGATTTCTCTATACGCTTTATCAGTGGATTTCTTCTTCACATCTACCCTGCTTACAGCATTTAACCTTGATCCATAATCGACTTGGATTATCCAATGAACGATTCACCAACACGGATTTATATTTCCTTAAATGATGTTGCAAGGTTCTATGCGACTACAACAACAATTTAAGGCTATAAAATGATGTTTACTACATCTCTATGGCTGTCATCTACATCATCTAATCTTTATGCCATACATGCTCATGTACGTACCTAAAATGCTTATATATCAGATTTCATACCCCTTTCTATGCTACTACGGTGACTACCAACATGTGACTTTTCTCAATCAACAAGAAAATGTTGTAGTAAAGAAGAATGTTGATTATTTAGCTTACATGTGACTGAAATCTACCTCTACCTGCTGTTATTAACAAGTACTGTGCTTTTAATCAGCTGAACATGTCAATTATATGCTTTCTTAAGAGCCTGAGAAAGTGAAGTAGTCGCATGGAATAAAATATGCAAGATAACGAATCAAACACACATAAAAGAGAGATGAACACAAGGATTTACCTTGGAGAAACCCGATGTGGGAAAACTAAAGAAGAGTGAAGCTATGCCTCCTCATCTCCACTATCAAATTGCAAGTTTTTCCAAGCCATTTACTCAATATGAGCCTTCAAATGCACTATAATGTTCTCTAGCACCTCTACAATGCTCTCCTAGCTTGCCTTGATGTGGAATACTTGCTTATTCAATGTGCTTGACTGCTGCTCTCTGATGTGCAGTCATCTCCTACCTCAAGAACTCTGAATTAAACCCTTGACTTTGTCATCTTAAAATTGTGGGGCTTCCAGAATATAGTTTTTGAAATGAACTGCAATGGTAAAGAGATGGCCTATTATTTTTTCAAGTAGAATAGAGTCTTCATAATCAATTTCTTGTGGGGGAAAAAAATTGATTCCTTTACAGTCATTCCAAAACTCCATCAATTTTCACGATTTTCTTTCATACAAAATCCTTTAGGTTCTTTAGGCAAGTTGAGAAAGTTGAGGACAAGGTTAATGTATCTGATTTTTCTAATGTCACATGCACAAATGAGGACACCAAATTGCTCAAAGAGAGATCTTATCGGGTATCTTCCCCAGAATCTAAACTCCACCCCTTGGCTTTGACCAGTCTTGTTCTCAACAATCCCAACAACAAAGGCCATAAATTGGCCTTTACAATACTAATGATGCATTTTGATCTGTTAATATATAACATCAACATTTACAATATTACTGATGCACTTTGATCTACTTGCTTTTACTCAGTCACCTACAAAAACGTAATAACCATCTTTATATCATAACATGAATAATCGTGAAAAGACAACTTTTGCAAAAAGAAAAAGAGGTTCTTCTGTGGTTAATCCAAAAAAATTACACTGTATTCTCAACTAATTTGTGGGAGGAATATTTCTAATGTGCAACCTTAAAAAGGGCAACCCATTTTACCTCATTTATACACCTAGTTGCAAGAAAAACAATGTTTCTGCCCCGTTATCTTGCACCAAGAAGCGTGTTGTGGGAACAGTTGTTATTTGGCCATTCATCACAAATCTTGGTACAGGAAATGCCAACCAAAATAGAATGCGAAAAGCAACGGTTTCAGCAGTCATTTCTTGCCATTGCAAACTACTTCCTATCATTTCCAGTCGTTCCAGGCCATTTTCTGGCTGTTTGCAGACTGTTTGTTGATTGTTTCCTGAATCATGATAGCTATGTTTGATCTTATGATGTTTGAACCATTAGCATGTGCATGATTGACAAGCCTCTAAAAACTTGTGATTTCATATACATAGGTATTTACTATTTAAACATTTCCTAGGCCAAAACCTCTCAAAATCAATTTCCTGTCACATTATCGTTGTTATCAACTTTCATGTTTCTTATTTCTGGAAACATGGTTGATATATGAATTCTTTCTTGTTCAATTTATTTAACACGACCCCAATGCCCAATTATGTTGGAACAGGTGTACTGCTTGCTTCTTGACCAAAATCTTAAATTAGAGGAAAAAATTATTAATTTGTTTTATCCATTAATGTGTTTTATGGACTAAGTGGAACATTACCTCAATGACTGAATAAACTTTAACTTGATACAATAAAAGGATAAATGAAAAGATGGTTAGTAAGATATCTTTTTCCAAGATGGAGAACTAGCAGCCATTTCACCAAGGCTCTCCCTTTGTTTTATTTTTACATTGCTGTAGGGGTAGCATGAAATATAGTATAAGCATGTAAATCTTTCTTGATTTGATGCCTTTTTTTAAAAATTGAGGTGTAACCTACAGAAGTATGAAGAAAGCATACATGTTTTGAACACAAGGAATGGAGACATGTAAATGTAAGTTGGCTACAAAAAGGACTAAAAGGATGTAAGTTGAGGGGATCAACTAATGTGGGAGAGTGACACAACGACAAGTGGATGCAAATTTTTTGAAATTAAGGTTGACAGAAAGGAAGACATGAGGCAATACACTATAAAGATAATTGAGAGAAAAACAAAACAAGAGACTTGGGAAAATGATTCATTCCATGAAGCGTTGCGTTCTTATATCATTTTCCGCAATAGCCTATAAAACATGAGTCATTTGTAAAAAATAATGTATAAATTGCAGATCCTAAGGTATATGTATCATTGTCATATGATTGCTCACAAATTATAACAGCTAGTGCTAATACTGAATTATTAATTTTACACAGATTGGCAAGCCCATTTTTCCCCAAGTTTGTCACGAGGTCAAACCCAAGGAGGTACCCATGATGACAACAAATACATGTTTTGCTGCTTTGCATGCAAGGAATGTTAACAAGGTAATGCAGGTTGCTACAAAAGGAATTAAAAGGTTGTCAGTGGAGCAGATCAACTAATGTATGAGAGTGACACAGCTCCAAGTGGACACAGTAATTATGAGATCTAGAGATTGACAAGGAATGAAGGTATCAGGCAATGCACAAATGAATGAAATTGTTAAAAAGACAAAACAAGTGCCTAGGGAAAAACAGGGTGGCCAAGAAGTGTTTCGTTCTAATACCATCTGTGGTAATACCCTATAAAAGATAGGAGCTGTTTATGGGGAAAAAAAATATAAATTGCAAACCCTGAGGTATATGCATCCTTATCATGATTGTTCATAAATGGTAATATCTAGTACTAGTATTTAATAATAATTTTTCAACGGATTGGCAAGGTCCGATTTCTCCCAAGCTTTTAACGAGGTCAAAACCCAAGAAGATAAAAAATTTAAACAATACAACGCAAAGTAAAGAAATCTCCTTGCTCCCACAAGGAAAATCTCATATGCCAAGGCTAGGTTGGGGCCTGCCAAGTCACCAGATACAGTCTTTCCATGGTACAAGTTCCTATGTAAGCCTGCTATTTACATTATCTGTGCAACAGAATGTCTATATGACATAGAATAACAAGTAGCTGTTCATAACAGTCAAGAGGCAAAAACTGTTGCTTAATGTTTTTTAGTTTTATTATTTTTTCATTTTCCCTAAATTATTTGCTCTATAAAATCATTTCACACAATTTTTTCCATAAGATTTTTTTATATTTATCACATCTCTTGAAAATACCATGTTTTTACTGCAGTTTTGGGGCATGTGCATGTTCTCTCAATGCACTTTACTATTATAATTTATGAACAGACCATTTTCCTTTGTTATTCAAAGAAGAATCCTGTACGGACAGTTTGGCCAAAGGCAGAAAATCCATTGCAATGCAGAACGACTCTGCAAGTAGAGGACAATTAAATTAACCTCCAAATGTTAACAATTCCCTTTTTTTCCTTTCTACTTTCCTTTTTTCGAATAATTTACAACATTTAAAAAATAAATGAAAATGTCCCAGACTAGGGTACAACTTTTGCCAATGAATTCCCAATTGCATATACATACAAAGGGAATCCAGTTTTGAGGGCATCCCAAAACTCTGAAGTTTGAAACAAAATTGGGCGCGATATAGTAATGTGCCCACAATAGTGTCCAAGGGGCTGTGGTGTGACGGTAACAAAAGACACTCATAAAAGTGTGACCCAAGTACAGATCCCCCCATTGCAATTAAGGGAACCATAATTCCAGTAGAAATGTGGTGAAGTTGTGATGTTAAAATTATGGAACACATTCTAGTTATTCTTAAAAGTGTGGTCCAAGCATACATCACACTATGTTAAAGGCACCCAAGAATCCAAGCTAAAAAAATAAACTGAAATCTCTCATATTAAGCTATAACTTTTGTCAATGGAATCCTAGCTGCACATCCATACAATGAGAACTGATTCTGGACAAACATCCCGAACCCTACAAGTAAGAACCCTTTCCTGCTTATGGAATGAAAATGGGCACAATATAGTAATATGCCCACAATGGTAGCCATTGTTTTTTTATTTACAGATATAATTGAAAAAACTCATCAACTTGTCCAAGGGATTGGAGTGTAATGGTAATGAGGAATATTCATAAGTGATGAGCTATGTTGTTTGGGTATGAGTACAGGTACGGGGACATCTCGGGTACGCGAATACGCCATTTTTCAAAAACCTTGATTTGGATACATCGTGGGTACGTCTGTATGTATGTACATATACATATATGTATGTATGTACACACACACACACACACACACACACACATATATATTACGCAAATACGCCATTTTTCAAAAACCTTGATTTGGATACATCGTGGGTATGTTGTCTGTATGTATGTATGTACATATACATTTATGTATGTATGTATGTACATACATACATATATATATATATATATATATATATATATATATATATATATATATATTACTCATTTTTTTAGTAAAACACTTAAAACTACATAGTATAAAAATATTTGTCTATGAAATATAAAACACTTGAAAATATATAATATACATTCAGTCATTACTTCAAAGACAAAATATACATTCAAATCTAGAATAAATCATCTTGATTGCCATCAAAATCATGAAGGCCACTCCCGTTATTTTTCAACTTTATCATTTAATGACGCTTTCTCTCGTAAGGGCTCACCGGTTCATTGAATCTCCTAGTGTATGCCTTAAGGGGTGCACAGGGAATAGCGTGGGATCAGCTTGGGGCACTTTGCAAGAGTTGTTCTCATACTATTCTATCATACCCACATCCCTTCATGCAGCCTTCATACCTCCTATGATGTCTCCTTGAAATCTGGAAACCCTGAAATATGGCTAAGTCTGAAACCCTGAAACCCTGGAATTTGACTAAGTCTGAAATATGATAGGATCCTCCAAAACCTAGAATTTGCATTATAGCTCCTAGAGGTCCAAAACCACTCTCAAACAACCTGAAAGTATATAAATAAAATATAACTTAAAAGTATAAGTTTATTTTGAACTTATACTTAAATGTTTATTTTATTTATATACTGTTTGGTTCAGACTGGGTTTACATTTTTTTTTAAATTTGTTGACTTCAGACTGGGTTTACCTTTCCGGACACCTCCAACAGGTACCCAGGATGTATCGGTACCCGAGGCATATCGAGACGCGAAATGTGGGGGGGGGCGATTCCTGCAACACAGGTGATGAGGGTATGGGGGAAACTTATGCATCTATTGCAGTTCTTGGGTGCTATGCCCGATCATGAGAAATTGAGGCCATGCTTCAATGTGAAGAAGAAATGGCATGTGCTGAAGGGTTTGACAATGTATGCCGCTATGGAAGTGAAACTGACCCTAGGTGACACACTGAATATTGATCATGAGGAGGCAAATATCCTTCAAGACACAAAAAGACTCACACTCAGTGATTCAGAGGATGAGATTGATCATGTCCAGGATGACAATATGGTAAATGTGGATTGATTGCTTCTTGTGCATGCCTTGGTGGGGTGTTGGGGGCCAGTGCATATTCAATCAAAGCTCTTTTATTTTATGTATTAATCATGACCAACACATGTAATGTTAACTGACTGCCCCTGTTTTGTCATAAAGGTGTCTTTATGGTATGGTGAAACTCTATTCTTGTTGACAGACAGTGGACAGATATTGTGGTAATGTTTAGAGTTGTTTTTACCATCTGATGACTGTTTGTGGCCTCTGAAGCTGTCTGAATAATGTCGTTGAAGGATACAATTCGAATTTGCTAGTGGTCTTGGTACATCATTGAGCCTATTGAGGGACCATGGTGTGAGAGAGCCTCGCGCCAGACTAGACCTTTGACACTGTTTTGAGCTGTTGTTATGTTTTATGCCCACTGCATTTGATGTATTAGGATGAATTATGTAATCTGTTAATAGCAGCTAAGTATATATGGATACAGTGATATTTAATATAATCTGAACTGTTATAATATTGATCATTGACGATGTCTCATTTTGGTTTTTTTAGCTCTATCTTCTCATATAAAGCTTGTTTATGAGAAACAGTGCATATTAGCTTTTTCTATGGGTGGGTAAGAAGGTATTAATTTTCCCATTTATAGCGTCCTTTTTTTTCTTACCTAACCAAAAATGGTATGCCTTTTGCCAGTGGATTCATGCCCATGCAAAGAGAACCCATTTTTGATGGGTGTCCCAAAACCTTCAAGTAAAAGCCCTTTCCAAGGGAGGGTTGGTGATGTAACAGTAAGCACATGATTCAGGTTCAACTCTAACTCATTGCAATAAGGCCACCCATAACTCTAGCAGACATATGGCAAGATTTTGGTGTAGAAAATAGATTATATTCTAGAAGTGACCCATGTTTACAAATCTTAATAATGTGGTCCATGCTTATCCCACTCTGTAATTAACATATCCCCTAACCTCAACCAAGAATGTGCAAACCCACCAAAGTAAGTAAAGTCTGAATGGTGGAGAATGCTGGCTCAAAAAGCGCCCCCAGGTCTGATTCCCCGAAAGAACGAAATAACGGACAAGGCCAGATGCAAACCCCAGACGAATTTGGTGGAATAGATACTCTTCTGTCCTTGGTACTAATCAAACAGAAACCAATTAGCCGTGCACTTCCGATATCTACGAGTTACCTGTTCGCCAATCAAATACAAAGATTTAACAAGCCCAAAAAATAAGCCCCCAATAACATTCATTTTTAAATAGATATGATAGAATTCATCGAGATTATTTCCACTTGGCAATGGAGCACGAATAGATTTCACTATTGACAGACTTTTGCATATCTGTAAATTTAGTGAGGTATTTTAGTTTTCCTATGACAAAGAATATAAGTTTTCGAATGGGACAATCTCAAGAAGTAAAAACAAATGGCCTTTCAAAGCAGATGCCCACGTTCAAACCCTAGGCGACTTATACTTAGAAATAAAAAAAATAGAGGATATATGTACTTAGCAATGGTGCATGAACAAATTTCACCATTGACAAAAATCCTAGCTTTTTGCAAATTTAGGGTGGCATTTTTGTTCTCCAAATGTAAAGGATGTGAATTTTTCAAGTAACGGGCATATTAGCACTGCATAGAAAACCCCTTCCTCGCCCTCCCACCAGCGCCCGATAAAATAAATAATTGAAGAAAATGTATCAGAAGATTAAGAAATAACAAGAATACTTACGGAAAAGCAAGAGAGCCGAGCCTGCTCCAGCAAGGGAGGAGTAGACAAAGCGGCGAAGAGTAATGTCAAGACAGGCATCCCATTTGGCGTCGAGGTCAAATTGTGGCTTCTCTTTTACTCCTCCTCCTCCTCCCATTTCAGCCCAACACAATATTTCTGCTGTCTTCCAAAGCTCTAGATATACAGGGTGGGTGTTTATTATGTCTGCAAATCTAGGGCGCCCTGGTTGAGAAAAGTTCTTGAGACTTGCACAAAAGGTTAGCAGAAAGATTGGTCACATGGAGGGAATTTGGTCACTTCGCTTTAGCGTATGCCGTATGACAAATTAGAAATGAAATGAAATTATTTGTATTGAGTCCGTGAGACTCAATGAGTTATAGGATCACACTTACCAGGCGCTGTCTCAATTGCTTTGTTGAAGGATAATTTGGGGCAATGGTTTTTCTTTAGGAACGCGGGTCCTCCTTTTATCGATTTAAGTTACCAGACCTCTTCATTTTTTTATTTTCATCTCTTCAAATAGTTCCCCCCTTATGTTAATTCTCAACATTTTTATATATTTGATTTCATTATCATTCTAGGTGATGTGCTAAATAGAAGAGATATATATTGTAATTGTAATATGGGGAAGTGATTTTACACTAATCTGTAATACTAAGTGGTAAGAAGGGATTTGAGAGGAATATATAATTTGTTGTGAATTTAGAGACGTATATCATGAATAAATAGCTTAATGTATATCTAAATAACAAGATGAACAAAATGAAGAAAAATCGGAGCAAACAAAGACTACTCCCTGAACACGGAAGTGCACTCTTTTGGAAACATCAGTGTATTATTTCAGAAATGCCAGTCCACTCTTTTAGAAATGTCAAGATATGGTTATAGTAACTGTCATGCAGGCAAAATTTGATTTGGTGATCTTGTCTGTCTACTCTAAAGCTTCAAACACCTTGCTTACTTTTCCAAAATTGTGTTCCATTCCCTAAGAAACTAACCTCCTTCTCCAAGACCCTACAAAAATCATTATAACTAAGAAAAAAAATGGGAGATGTATTCAAGGACTTATGTTATCCCTTAATTAATATTAGGCCCCTGGGTGGAAACAAATTCAACATGCATCACTAAATGCATGTCAACAAGCAATCTATGGAAAGTAGGGCCTAGTTTTATATGAATTTTTATGTGAACGAATGCATGGCAAAGAAATAAATGATTTAGATTTTGTTGGAAAAAACTACTCTTGCACTTTCAGAATTTATCTCTAGAAGATATAATTTATGTCTTGCTCAATCATTTCATTTCCAGTCATTATCCTATTGCACTAATGCACCTATGTATTTATAGACTTCTCGAATGTAAATTAGGACCCTCTTGGTGCATAAGTCGACACATAATGAGTGAGAAAGGCCAACAAATCAAGGACACAAGGCACAAGAGACCCAAAACAAGGGTCACAAGGGCCCTCGCCATAATCTTACATTGTACAATTCTAAACAAAGGCCAAAAAACCACATAAAATAGGGAAGGGAGGATACAGAGAGGAGTGAGGGGAAAAATAATAGAGGGATAACCAAAACCATGGGAAAAACATGTCAATAAGAACCTAGCATGAATAGATAATCAACAGACACACAAGTACCCTAGAATAATGCAAATCTATATCTAATAACTACCCTATACCAAATTTAGTTTTCAACATAATGTCCCGCTTTGATGCATGTGTGTGCAAACATATCAAAGTAAAATAAATAAACAATGAAGGATACAATCAAGATTTTGCACTCCTGAAGCTTTTGCAACAACTCTAGTGCTCTCGTAGACCTACAAAAGGACATGTGCTTGTGAATAAGTGCCCAAACAATCAATTGACATATGGAAATTGATAAAAGGATAAGTGACACTGATACATCTAGTTCTAGTTGGTGGTTGTGTTATATACTTTAGGTCCTTGTGGGTTTTTTTGGGTGGTTGTAACCCATGTTTCATGACCATGGTGTTGACACGTGATTTTTACTAAGTAAAAAAGTGTGCATTTGATTTTGTTAGCACTCAAAGGGCATGAAAGGCATAATTTTTTAAGATGAGTAGGATGCAAATGCATAGGATGCAAAAAATATGCAAATAAAGTGAGACCCTAATTTTGACAAAGTCCGTCAAAGCACCACCATGCTCAGTGGCACTTGAGGAAGTGGTTACATAAATGTAACAATAAACCCAATAGCACTTAGATGGAGAGGACCAACCAACTCTCAACATGCATCGATGGTGGCAATATAGTCGGTGAACACTAATCTAGGGAGCTAGCAAAAAGAACGAGTCTTCAGGCAGAACGACATTAAGGAAAGTTGTCGTTTGACACTATTTTTGAATGAATCTAGTGCAGTCTAGCATGAATATATAGTTTAGTTAGGCAAGGCACTTAATTGTAAATCAATTATTCTCTACTATATTCAAAAATTGTTGTGCATTATAAGGAGTGTGTACTTAATTATTGTAACTACAATGTGGTGACTTATACCTATAAAATCCCACATTGCCTCTTAGTCAAGGTTATTGAAACTATTATTGTTGATGTGAGTAAAACTCATCCAAATGATCGATGGGTGAAATCCTCTTGTTTTAAGATATGTGACTAGCACTCCAGGGCATGAGTTGTGGGTATTGGTTTTATGAGTAACCAAGAGATGAAATCACTATGAGGGCAATGTGGTTAGTTGTTACCCTCAAACAATTATGGATTTGGATATCTATACAGTTTCTTTCTAAAACCTAGCGTGGGCTTATACATATGTGATTATAAACTAAGATGGGCATATCAAATTAAAAAAAGAAACCTCAAAAGAGAGCAAGGGAAGGAGAAAAGAAACATCTTATGTCAACATGGAGTAAATTTATCAAACTAATCTAACTTATGAAATTAGCCAAACAAATTCAAACTAGTATTAGACTTACTTTAGCAACAACTTAAATCAAGCCAAATACAACGGAGAGTCCACGGGAAATATATGTGAATCAAAATTTGTAACATTGGTATAAAGAATTTGACAAATGACAAATTTTAGACAACACATTTAATCGCAAATCAAAACTTTTAATCAAAGCTTATGTATACAAAATAGTTTGACTAATAATGGTCTCAATCTAACTTATTTGTAAATAAAATGCTTAGCTAATTGTATAAATTTTTCTTATTTAATAAAATTTACTCATGCATCTATAAAATACGAGAAAGAAAACAAAAATAAAGTAATAATGAACTTTCTTGGGAATATTGCAACTTTCTTAATATTTGATAGGATCCTTTTATTATTTAGAGAGAATAAAATACAAAGTATAAATAAGCCCCAACTACGAAGTTTACAGTGATCAAATGCAAAATTCATGTGAATATAAAATATGTTAGAACTACAAGTAATTCCATGCATGTCCAACGATACACAAAACACTTGAGGTTGACTAGGAATCTATGGAGTGACTTGAGCTAAAAAGACAACTAGAGATGACTTCAAAATTATGTTACTTCAATGAACTACTTGTCTATGTGATCTATATCCATAATTGGATGTCGTAAAAGCACCTTGGCCTTCTTTATCAATGAGTCATGACTCAAAAGGGGGTCATGCAATACTTATTTAATTGTAGTGGCCCTCTTAAGATTCTCCTTAGCATACGAGACCAACTCAATCACTTCATCACTATGACCTCGATTTGCTCAAGTGATCTCCTCTTTGAAACTTATCATAAAAGGTAATACTTGAGCAGTGAAGTGGTCACATGGGACCAATTATCTATTAGGAAACAAGACTCCATGTATTTTGATCTCCATCAGTAGTCCAAAAATCTTGTCCATATATTTATTTATAGTTTGAAGTATTGCATGCATTTTTGCCTCCCATTCTTGGAAAGTTGTCTTTGTGTTTAGAGACTAGGTCTGGACCATGTTAAGTCCACCAAAGGCATAATTTCTATAGAGGACATAGGTCATGTTTTATTGCTTTGATTAAGGTGGCCAATCTATCCTCCAATTGTGAAAGCTTAATCAGGTAGTGCTTCACCTTGTGACCCAAGGGAATGCTTATGCCCTTTGCTTTAACAATGTCAAGCAATAAATTGTATAGTCTGTAGATTTTGTTCAACATCATTAGAGACATTGTCTAGGACTAAAAACTTTACCTAATTTTAGAGTCTCTATATTTTTTGCTTAATCCCCTAGAAAACCCTCTTGTTCATATCTCTTGTAGCCTCAATGATTGACTCGAGGTCCTCTCAAAATTCATCCATTTCACCTAGCCTAGTTTTTATTTTCTTGGTTAGGGTGAAAAATTGCTCCTTAGTCTCATTCTTGTTACTCTCTTCATTGACCTAGTGGACTAATCAAACCTCATCAAAATTTTAGGCTTGCCCAAAATAACCATGTCTAGTGTATGCATTATTTTTAGTTGATTGCAGGATTTTCCTATTGCAAGGGGAGCAAGGGTAGTAACAACAATAGGTGGGGGATTTGAATCTAAGATCAAGACTCATGTAGACATGTGGGTAGAAGGGTCAGTCAGGACAAAAGTCATGGTTATCAGTGATTAAGTGACCCTAGGTGCAAGAGATGGTCTAGGTGATGGAGAAGAGATGACAGGTGGAACTGGTTTAGGGAGAGTGAATAGGGGAAGTGGACACAAAAGGATGGGTGACCACACCTCTAAAAGTTACTCTCTTCTTCTTGCCAGTGTCTTTGAGATTTGAAATTGCCTTGCTAATGATGTTTAGAAACCCAAGCATGATTATGGCCCAAGAAGAAGAAGTGATGGTAATGGGATCCACATTATACACTAGTCCAAGAAGAGAGACTTGTTTTTTTAATGCCTATGTTGTGATGATTTTTGTAAAAATACTACGAGCAATAACAAGCATAACAAGATTTTATTGAATGGAAATAAAGGAAGCCAAAGAAAGTGATGTGGTAGCTTGAAAATATGGTTAAGGTTAGATTATCCCTATGCTTGGAGTAGATGTAATGGCCACAGTGGTAAGAGTTGGCATGTTAAATACATGGGCAACTGTGTGACTATAAGTTAATTTCAATCATACTAGGGTAAAAGCCTCTGTTATTGGTACAATTTTCTTTGGAGACACGATTTCAATAGTGGGTTATGCTTGCACTAGCATGTGAGGAAGACAAATAGGTACAACCTCTAGTTTAAGGATTGAAGGAGAAGGAGGATCGACAATAGGACTAGGATGACTAGGCGGAGTTGATCAAAGGTATTTGTACTTGATTTGATGAGTTAGTTCTTAAAGTTTATCTTTGGGCCAATAAAATAATAACTAAAACTTGATGAGAGATAAGAGAAGGTAAAGTCACCTAAGAATGAGGAGGAGACATTGTTGGAGAAGTTGGTGTTGCTAAGAGTCATTGTAATACTCTCATCTTCAAATGATCATCCATGGAGGGCACATCTTCTTTTGGCTCAAGGATCTTCTCTCTCTCTCCTTTATTCCACCATATTGTTGGGTCCTTTTAGTTAATCTTATGTTGATGCTGGAACTTTTTCCCAATAGGGTAGCGTGTTTGCCCTATCACATGAGAGGCAAGTCTTGTGCACTCACCTGAAGCACGCAGTGAAAGATTGGGTGTTGAAAGCTTTGAAGTACAATGTTATATGTTTGTTCATCTCTCATAACACAAATATTAAGCTATTCAATACCATAAATATATCACTATTATCCTTATTGTTCCAGATTTAACTACCATGATAACTAAGATCACCATTATTATTCAACAGTAGCAATAAAAGAAAAAGATACCCATGATTTAGAAATAAAACATATTCATTATTCAACACTTAGAATGTTCACTAATCATCACACGATATGGCAAATAATAACTATTCATTGATTACTTAACAAATTTCAAGATAAAATGTTGTATCTATCCTCCAAAGGACCATCCTGCAACTGATTACAACAAGAGTTTTTATACTTGTTTTGCCCTGACCAAGTGTCAAGATTTTAACTATCATGGACAAATGGCACATGAAATCCCAATAAGATGAGATTCATGGCTCTTATAACTAGTTATTCCTATAGAATCAGGCCTCTATGCCCCTAGATGTTTGCTCTATGTTATGTTCTAGTAGCCAAGTATTCCATTCCTCACAGGCTGGTACATAACCTCTGATCAGTGGGGTCAAAGTGTCATACTCAAGTTTCTCTTCTAACTACTCCCACGTTCCTCGCACTCTACTTCCCTCGTGTTCCCCTAGTCTTCCACTTCTTGTTTTGAGTCCTCTATTCTAGGGTCCCTCGTAACATGTTTTTCCTTGACTAGGTCCTATTGTGCTAGGTCTCCTGTGCCATTTTCCTTCTATGCTTGACAAGTTTTGTGCCATGTTACTCTTGTGCGCCATGGTCCTCCCACACTATGTTGGTACTTGCATTAAAATAGACAATGGCCCCTCTACACCATGTGCTAAAAATGGAACAATACTTGTACAAAATTTAGGGGTCAACATCACCCCACACCAAGTCCTTAGTTCATCTTGGACTAAACCGCACTAGCATCCTCTAAAAATTTTGGCCCCTTCTGCTCAAGTTCCTTCTTTAACCCATCCTAATGGGATAATGCATTAAGGACTTTAGCAATTATTCATTCAATGGCCTCCTTTGCTTTTTTTAGCTCCTCAGGTTGAGTTAGAGTCTCGATCTTTTTCACCTGTTCATCCAGGGTCTTTTTGGCTTCTTTTTGGATGTCTTCCAACTCAGAGACCCCCTTGTCAACATGTCCTCAAAGTATGTCAAAACTTGCATTTATATACTGACAATGATTATTAATGGCTTCTTCCATCGTCTTAATGTCTTTAAATGCTTTTGCACGCTCAGTGTGATCTTTTATTAATAGGGCAACATTGATCGCTTACCGCCTCAGGACCTCCACATCATGGAGTTAGGATTCTACTATTTTATTTAGGCATGTCAGGCATGCAAAAATTCCATCCAAAATTGGGATAACCTCCCTGATTCTCTCCAAAGTACTTTTGTAGATATCTATCATCATGGTGAATTGTTCAAGTATTTCTTTAGCCTCATCTCTGGGCATGGGGTGCTCTTTATTTTTCTTGAGCAATAGCTTAACCAATGTTTATAATTTTTTGATGACATCCCCATCTAATGGTATACCATTCGCAAGTGCCAGCTCTTCTTTCAAAATTGTCTTGCAAAGGTTTAAAACCCTTACCTTAGCCTTGGTGGCCTCTTGAATTTATTACTTTAAGGAGGCCACTTCCTCAGCTAACACTTTCTTTTTTGCATATGATTTATTATACATTTCTACAACTCTGTCATGTTTCTTTTCTGCCATGTGCATGTTCGATTCAAACAAAATGTTTTGGCACACAATTTCTATGGCTAGTTTCAAAAATGCGGCACTTGTCATTATTGGTGAGAGCCACTATGGATCAATCCTCATAAGGTCTAGCAGACTTGGAGCATCTGAGCTAGAAAAAATGCAATCCAAAAGAATATCAAACTAGGGCTCTTTGTTAAACATTTCTAAAAGGAAGGAAAATTGCTTCTTTGTTTTTGGGGTTGCATCCTCAGGGTGGAAATGATTCTAAAGATAGAGGTTCTTATCTTCTACATCGAACTAGTATCATTTGCATAGAGTGGAAAGTCCTCTCTATTCTTATTCCCCCTCAGTTGGCCCCTTTCCCCTTTCTGGATCTCATTCAAGTTCACCCTCTTGATGGCTTTCTATGGCCATCTCATTTGCTTTCATTCCATTAGTATCAATTTGATCATTAGATGGGGCCTCTTACACTGGGGATGGAGTCTTCTCTGAGTCTTCCCAAATTACGGATATGTTCCTGAGAGGGGTCCCTTTGGTTTGCTTGACTTGGAGGTTGTTGTGGCATTGTTCCAATGGTAGTCTTTGGAGAAAGTGGTCATGGAGGTGGAAAAGGTGGGGAAGTTGGATGAGGAGATGAAGGGTTCAAGGTAGGTGAGTGGGAAGGAGTGAAATGCGAAGGTGAAGATGAATCAGATGGTGATGAAATGTGAGATGGAGACAATCGAGGTGGTGAAGGTGAAGGATGAGGTGGAGAAGGTGAAGGGTGAGGTGGTGGTGGACATGGCATGGATGGTCAAGAAGTAGTGAGTTGGGAGGGCTATGCCTCCATCATCTTCTATCAATTATGAGGGGCCTACTGCCTACTTGTGTTGGCACTTGGCTCTGGTTATTTCCTCTATTTTTGTGGTGCCTAGGGGAGCCTCTCCTTAGGGTCTCCATCTTGAGGGTGCTGATGGGGGCATAACATGTAAAATAATTTGTGGACCTACTCCCCAACTAGGATAATCTTAACCTTAATATCAGTTAAGTCTATTTCTCCCCTATAAAGGCCTTTTTGCTTAGATATATGAACATTTTTTAAAGGGTGTGGCGCTCCACATCGATTTGTTCTGCCTACATACTAATTGGCTACATATCATAAATCTTGTTGATGAAATTGATGAAGTAGTGCATAGAGAAGGCATATGGCTATTTAATCCGTGGTGAAAGTTCTCCTAAAGGGTTCATTTGAATGCATGTCAGGGTGTAGTACTGCTTCATAATGAATTCTACTTGATTTATGATCAGGGGGCAAATCCTTAGGAATGCACCATTCATTCTTGAAAGTTGCCTTCATCCCATCAAACTAGTGCCTCATCTTTAACTTATATGTTGGGGTGATGTGTTGGGGGCAAGTGAAGGCTTTGAAGCACTCAGTGGGGGACTTGTGAGTGGGGGGGGGGGGGGTATAACCACTTCAAAGATCTCGAGATGTAGTTAGGCACTGTGATCTCATCAAAAACTAACAATAAGAGGATTACTCACCAAGAAAACTTGTACTTAGTTGTTTTGTGCACCTTCTCTACGTCTCCAGCTATCTTTTGGGTAAAATATAGTGCCTAATTGTATTGTGTGCCCTGAACCACTTGGTGAGCAATGTGCAGGTGGGCCATATCCACCTCCTTCCATCAGTTAGTCCCTCTAACCTCGGTGTAAATGATCCACATTATGACTCTAAGGGCAGGATCCTACAAGTTCCTTATATGCATTGCATGCCCTTGTTTTTGGTACATCAACATGGTGGTGGTCTATTAAATCTCCTTTGTATTTGTCAAATCATCCAACACATTCACCCTTGGGCATTGAAACCCCATGAGTTTTCTTATCCTCTCTGCAATAATCTTCATGTTGTACCCCACAAAGTGGATGTAATCCTCATAGATGCGTGAGAGGAGGAACCAAACTACCTTAGTAGGCTTGCTAAAGTATGGTAGTTCAAAGAGTTGAAAGAGGTCGGCCTTTTCCAACTAGTTCTTGATGGACAAGTCATAAACCACTTGATTCATAGTGTTGGTGGTCTGGACTTGATAGTCATTTTGACACTCTACTTCGTTGCCTAGATGATGGTGGTTGTATTAAAAAATTATTGTGGTTGACACCTTAAAGACCCAGTTTTCTGCATACAAGATCAAATATGGGTACTACATCTCTTTTATTAACAAAGATAGAGGGGGGATGCTGGGGTGTTTTGTGATGATGAGGCCTATGCTTGCTTTCCTTTCTTCACCATTTTTGCTTCTTGTGCACTTTCTCTTACTTCTCCTTTCGTGTTTTCCCTCAAGACTTCTGCACACTACACTTTTGGTCTTTCTTTTGGGTCTCCTGAAACCTCATCTCTTATAGGGAACTAAGCTCCTTTGCTCACCTCTTCCTCCTATGATATGGTTAGAAGCTTTTCAAGTCTCTTGGCATTTTTCTTTGGCTGCATTACCCTTCATGGCACTCGAAGGTTAACCCACTTCCATCCCACATTTCCAAATGAGTATGTGGTGGTGATTAAACTTGTTTCAACTCTCGAGCTTCATGCTTCAACAATGATAGAACCTTCAACCTATAACTTCAACAATATCCACTCCTACACACAAGTTCAAACTTGGCAACCTTTCCTCTTCACATTAGAAACAACTGTCATGTCTTTGCCAACTTTGCAATCACTTTGCTTTGTTTGGTTTTGAAGGAATTTAATTATAACACATTCATTGGTTCATCGGTTTGTCGTTCTTTCTTAACATTCAAAGTTTTATGTAAGGTAAAGTATAAAATGGCTTCGACAAGCTTATTTATAGGCCATATTGGGGGTTTACCTCCATTAATTCTTTCCCTCCCCTTGTCACTTCTAGTCATTAATGCATATCTTTTAACAACCTTTATACTTTGAATCTTGTAACGAGCATTTAGTGCCTTAACCAATTTGTCCCATCATTCCACTCACATGTTTCTCACCATAACTAACCTTGTCACATTAATGGTCCATCCCTTCCTATGCCTTTCTTGGAAGTGGATGACAAATGTGTCCCACCTTTCCAATGAAGTGGAAGACAACTGTCACCCAAATGGCAGGAACCTTTCAAAATATTTTCAAGGTACATTGAATGACTCACGCGTCCTTAATCACTTGTGTGCCATAGATGACTTCCATGCCTTATGATCCTTGTGCACCAACTTGTTTTATGTCTTGTATTCATATGCATGATGCCTTACCCCACACTAAAAGGGTTCGTGGTCCTCTACAAAAAAGCAAACACAAACTCAAAATTACATTAAAGAGTCATGTGCCTCAAGGGTTATGCTTTTTATTTAAATCAGTAAATTCTAACCTAATGACCTTAAGCCTTATTGATTACAAAAGTTTAACTAAATAGAATCATAATACAACTGAAGTTGACTCCCATTATAGTGTTTTAAGAGGGATTTTCCATCCATTCTCTTTAGCTGACAAGCTCTGGTAGGTCGAATCTATGAACTATAAATGATCCATCCCAATAGATGTGGAGCTTCCCAGGGTGGCACATGAACTTGGAATCATATAGTAGAACTTTCATGCCTAGATAAAATACTTTATTCTTTATATGGTGATCATGCCATGCTTTCTATTTACATTTTTCAACATCTTAAATCCAGTGGGCAAGGAACTGAGCTTCATCTAGTTTCATCAAGTCATCGATTTGAGCTTTCAAAGAGGCTTCATCATCCAAGTTTCCCACATGTGCTATCTAGAAAGATGGAACTAGGAGCTCTATTGGCATGACCGCTTTCTTTCCATATACTAGGTTGAATGGTGTACTTTTGTTGAGGCATTTGTACATAGTTTGATAAGCCCATAGTACTGTGGATACTCTATCATTCCAATCAGTTTGGCCAACATTAATTTTTTTTATTAAAGTGGTATCGAGGATCTTATTGAAGGCTTCAGCTATTTCATTAGCCTATGGGTGGTATGGTGTCATGTTGTGGTGCAAGATCATGAACTTGACCAATAAGATGCAAATCATCTCATTTAAGAAGTGGGTACCATGATCATTAGTGAAGCTTAGGGGATATCCAAATCATGTTATAATGTTCTCCCAAATAAATCATGTAGTAATTATTGCAATATAGTCTTTTGTTAGCACTACTTAGTGTGTGAGGTAATCAGTTGATGCAATGATGTACCAGGAACCTGTTCATCATCCTACAGGAATGATATGCCTCACAAAGTCAATAACCCATTTATTGAATGATTCTTGAGAAGGTATAGGGTGCAATGGCATAACATCTCTTTTGTTTAGTTTTCCGACGTGATGGCAAACATCACATTGCTTAACATAAGCCTTTGCATACTTGAATAAAGTTGGCCATCAGAGTCCAATGATTAAGACCTTATGCATGGTAGCCTCTCCAACATAATACCCTCTGACAATACCTTTGTGTACTTCTCATAGCACTTCAGGGCACTCATGTTGCATTACACAATAGTGAAGCACCTCATCATGGTCCATTTTGTATAGGTTACATATTATGAGTTGATAAGGTATGGTGCAGATCGTAAGTTGTTTTTCTCTTCTGAAGTTAGGGAGTCAGGCGTGCAACCAATGTTGAGGAATGTTACATCTTTAAGATTTACAAGTACCCGAGCGACTTGAAAAAGCTATACATTAGGAAGATCATCTTCTATGGCATGTGTGGGTTCATTGTTGTCAATTTGAGATAAATGATCAGGTCCATAGTTGGTCTTCCCAGACTTTACTACTATGAAAAACTAAAATTCTTGGAAAAGTACAATCCAATGACAAATCCTTCTATATAGTAATGGCTTATTGACTAGATACTTTAGGGCCTCATGGTCTATATAAAATATAAATGGAGTGCCCAAGAGGTACTACCTAAACTTTTTTAAAGTGGAAACCATAGATAAAGTTTTGTGCTCAATGGTGGTATAGTTCTATTTTGCTGATGTCAACTTCCTACTATTAAAGTAATTTGGGTGATCTAAGTTTCCATCACCTGGTTGTGCAAGTATCATACCGAATATAATCCTAGATGAATCAACATGGACATGAAAATGCTTTGTCCAATTAGGAAATTACAAGATAAGAGTTATAATTAACCTTCATTTGAGTGTTTCAAAAGCTACCTTACAAGAATATTTTCATTTTGCTTTAATAGCTCTTCCAGGGGCATTGCAATCTTGGCATAACCCTGAATGAACTTTCTATAATAGCCCATGTGTTCTAGGAAGGTGTGCACCTCATGTTGAGTTTTGGGCACTAGCAGACAAAGAATAATGGAGACCTTGGATGGATCCACCAAGAGTACCTCCTTACAAATGATATGCCCAATAAGTACACTAAAAGGTGTCATGAACAAGCACTTCTTCAAATTTAGGGAAATTTGTAACACTCAACAACACTCAAGCATGAGCCTTAGATTGGCATAATGGTCCTTGATCACCCTATATACCGTTTAGTCATCTAAGTAGACTTGGATAAACTTATTGATAAAATCATTGAAAGCCTTAACTTTTATCTATGAGAACACCATCAGGGCATTTTTCAATTTGAAAGGCATGACGATATAGGCAACAGATCCCCATTCAGTAGCGAAAGTAGTCTTGGATTGGTCTTCCTTAGCTATCTAGACTTGGTAGTACCCTAAAAACCTATCTGTGAAATAGTATACTTCACAACCAATAACACCTTATAGGATTTCCTCTTTGAAAGGTGTTGGAAAAGGATATATCACACAAGATGCATTTAAAACATGGTAATCCACGCAGATCCAAATCTACCCATCATTTTTGATATTGATTACCATGGGACTAACCCATTCAAATTCATCAATCAGAGTAATTACTCTGATGCAGAGCATGTTATCAATCTTCTCCTTCACATGTGCCCAGAGGTTAGGATTCATTCGATATGGGTGTTTCTTCATGGGGTGAGTGCTATTAATCAACTTTATGTGCATCTTCCCTAGATAAGGGTGAACCCCTTTCATTTTGCTATAATTCCTTGAGAATACATCTTAATACTCTTTTTTCAACCCAAAAATTTGTGAGATCTCTATCTCAATCCAATAATTTCCAATTATAGCCATCTTAGGCTCTTGCTTCATGCCAATGTTAAGTTGAATAGTTTGAATGGGCCCGTGATAAGGGTTATCCATTGGAAAACTTGTGTCTTGAATAGTTCATGAACTAGTACTTATAGGGACACCCATATGGTTATTCAAGGGGTCGAGTGAAGTGGACCTTTCACCTTCATCTACTTGAAAGACGAGTTTTTGCCTTCTTAGGCAGATCTCTTCATGGTATTCTTTACCAAGGATTATTGATGGTATAGGAGCTGATTGTGTGGGAGGCTTAGTGAATAAATGTAAGGGTTCTTTAGTTTTATGATAAATATGGCATAGGCAGTCTTCGATGGGACTTAGATCTCCAATGATTGCTTCACGCATGGCTTGAAAGGTGAGGCACAAGTTCATCCTTGGTAAAAAGTAAGAAAGTGTCGACATCATGTTTTTTTTTAATAACTGCCACAACCTTGTTCTTATGTGCCTTTATTCATGATTGTACCAAGCCCATGCCCAAGTGCATAGAGTCCCATAAAATGCATGGACCTAGAGGTAATCTAGTAAGAATGTTTCCTCAACTCGCCATATTGTCTCACAAGCTTCAATGTGAAGTTTAGGTGCTTTCACACCATTATAACTAAGTGTACCTCTGATCTTATTGTCATGGTGAAATATATGATGTAGAGCAACTCTCACTTGATCCTAATACAAAAGGTTCTCTTTATGAGTATACCACTATATGGCAGTGGTACCATCAAAAATGTGATTTAAAGATTGCATCTGATCATTTTTCGTATCATATAACTCTTTAAGGTGCTGGACAAAGTCACGCACCTCCATTTGTCCTTAAAATCATGGATCTTCATTTAGTCTCTCCAACAGTTGTTCCTCTAGTGGCCCTCTCATTTCTTAACCCATGAGGTGCACAAACTTGTGATGTTTAGGGAGTTGGTGTGGGATGATTTCTCCTTTATTTACAGTGCTGCACAATCTTTCAGTGAGATCATAGTCACCATAGTTCCAATAGTTGTAAGCATTACTTATAATATCTAAGATAGACTAGTTGTTTATCCATTAGAGAATACCATCTGGTATTGAATCATGTTATTCATCTTTTTGAATAATCACATTATACAAGTTTTTGATGTCTTCATCAGTGCTCACAAGCTCGATGTAGGGTGGTCCCTATGATTGGTCTAAGGGTATTACCACATGCTAATTGGTATTATCAAATCTAATGTATCAAATTTTAAAGCTCAAATCTACATGATTCTCGTAGAACCAAGGCCTTTCTAGTAATGCTAGATAGTCATTAGCTTATGCCAACTCAAAAACCTCAAAATCTATTTTGAAGGGAACCTCAAGTATGTCAATGGTGCCATTTTTTATGACTCAAATAAGATGCACTCGAGTCTTATTCACCATGAACAAGACGTGAGGAGAGGGCTGTAGGGATGGACTAGAAATTTTTTGCCAAGCATCTTTAGTGAGAACATTCACTTCCATGCTAGTATCTACTAAAATATCCAGGATTACCCATCTGTTGATAACATCATTAACTAGTATCTATCCATCTTTTGGGGAAGAGGAACTAGGAATTTCTTCATATTAGGCATGATTTAAATAATGATCTTTGCTTTGTTGACTAAGGTGAGGGTGGACTTCATTTGGTAGGTGGGCTTGACCTTTAAGCCAAGAGTTGAGCTGGGAAATGATGTCTTCATTGAGCATACATTTGCATAGTTCCTGAAAATTATTCCACACCATATGAGGTTTGGCTTCTTTTTACACTATGACATGTTGTGTGATATCCTTGTCCCTAAGGTATTGAATCTTGCCTTGAAGATCTTGTACAAGTACCATTGTATCTTGAACTACATCTTTTTGTTGTTGTGCATTAGGGTACTTCCTTGTCTATGGTTCTACTCGATATATCTTCTTAATCAAGTTGGTTGTGGATTGAGTTTAACCTCCACTATGAGTGGTGATATTTAATTGTTGCACTATGGGGATGGTTGATCATGCACACCATTGTGGTTTGTTTATACGAATCATGTTGGCACCCTTTTCATTTTGGTCCTTAGTGATGGTTGTATATAGATTAAGGCACTCTTCCAGTCGATGATCTTTTTTGTAAAATGCATAGGTTGGGTACTCTGGGCAATCTCTTTGATAGTGGTCTAGTGAACCACATTTGTAATAGGTTCTTGGTGGAAATTGACCACTACCTCATCCTCATCCTCTCTTTTTCCCATGGTAGCCACCATTATCTTAAGTATTGGTAATCGAGGTTTGGTGCGTGCTACATGTTCAATCTTCATAGGTATCACTGATTAATTGGTAATCATTGGTGTCATGTGTGTAGGCATCACAAATATTATAATACTTAGATAACTTAGTGTTTTTAGCTCATTGTAAAAGTGGAAAAGAATGGACATCATGTTCTTCATGACAAATTCCATAGGTTTGTTTCATTACTGCATGGATGTTCTTACACTGAAAGTTGTTCCTTATATGCCCTTCAATCTCACAATTAGTACACTAGACACCACTGCATGTCTTATGTGTATTGTTTGCCATCAAATTTTCAAGTTAAGATGCCATGGATGCTATTTATGCATTTATAAAGGGACTAATTCCAGTATCCATACTTCTGACCACTTCAGTGCGCAGGGTAGCTTCCAAAGCCTCACGCACACTGGTGAAGGTTCTTTGTGACAATGTTTGTAAAAAAGGTAGCAATAATCCTCCCATAAACATTATGCATACTAAGCAGGATTGATTTCAAATGATAAATTAGAAAGCAAAGTTTTGAATCGTGTATCATATTCATGTACACTCTCTGTAAGTCCTTGCTTTATGTATTTCAACACCGCTATACTTTGTTGCTCAAACTCAAGAATGTCTAATTCCTATAGGAAGGCCACTTTGAGCTAGTCATAGTCAACCACTACTTGTTAAGGGTTGAATTTGTGATACCATTTATGTGTGCGCTCTAAAAGTTTAGTTACAAACTATGTTGCCTTTCATTCAAAAGACGTGATGCTGTGCACTCTCCAAATTAATTCACACTTATGAACATGCTCAGCTGCATTCTCTACCCCATGGTATTTAGGTAAATGCAATGCCATCTCATAGTAGATTATAGTGGGTTGTGGTTGAGTAGCTGGTTACTGGGAAGATCCAGCTCTAGTTCTAAGAGGGGGTCCATTTCCTCCAGTGCCTCCTAATACTCCAGTAATAGTGGCCATGGGAAGAGGTGTGGTAGAGGGTTGATTTCCTAAGTTTGGGCCTATATTTTGGCCTTGAGGGCCAGATCTACCATGCATTCCAAGCTGTGTCATAAAATTCCCTTAGAGAGGGAAAGATGTAGATTTTAGATTATTGCCTAGTGGCCTAGTTTTAGTCTCCCTTACCCATTTAGTTTCTGACTCTATACTGTCTGTATCGCAATTTTCTATATGTATTCTATCCAACTCAAAGGCATAAACACACACTATGGTGGAGGAGCCTAGTTGACTTGTACTTGGTTTTTCATCTCTTGTAGTCCAGTTCATTTCTCCCTTGAAGGATAAAAGTGGTAAAGGACATGGCTCAAAAGTGATGGGTTCTTCGTGCATGTCCACCTCTTTATAGCTCTTCACAACACTCCTAGTGCCACTAACTCCCATGATCCTCTACCAAGATTCATCATACTTCCATTTTTGTAATGCTCATTGGTTTTTTACCATGTAGAACCCACAATCTTAAATCAACTGCTAGTCTCCCCTCCCAAATGTGTGGCTCATGCACAAGAGATTTTAGCTTTCCATGGGTAGAGTTTTCAATCTAAGGTCAATAATTAGATTTTTAACTTTGAAAGCAAACAATGAGAGGTAGCATCCCCTCAGCTCTCACAGAAATTGGAACTTTACCTCTTCAAGACATGAATAGATGGCCACTATGTACTCTAAAATATAGCTATTCTAAATACCTCTCCACTAATAGTTAACTGTTCATGTCCAAGGAACTCCAAGTCATGCTAAACTACTCTATCATTTAAGTGTCCATGATTACCTTCATCCAAGATTTTGGGATCATCCCTAAGCATATGCTAAGATCCAAGAATACAAGAGAATTGGGACCTTAGAAAAAAGAGTCTCATATAGAGAGCTGTAGAGATTCTGCTCTACCCGCTATCATGTAGAAATTATTGGTTCAAGATACAGAACCATAAAGTTATCTTTGACATTGGTAACTAATTATTCAATATTCTCTAATGTAATGTGCTCAAACATTTCCCATGATTATGCTTCAATTGTTTTAGGTCCTGATAATGGAACCAAAATGTTGGAGTCTTTTAGTTAATTTTATGTCGACACTAAAGCTTCTTCCCAATAGGCTAGTGTACTGGCCCTATCATGCAAGAGGTAAGTCTCATGCACTCACCTGAAGCACATAGTGAAAGATTAACTCTCAAAGGCTTTGAAGCACAATGTTATATGTTTGTTCATCTCTCATAACACAAATCTTAAGTTATTAAATACCATAAATATATCACTATTATCCTTATTATTCTAGATTTAACTACCATGATAACTAAGATCACCATTACTCTTCAACAATAGAAATAAAATAAAAATATACCCATGACTTAAATAAAACATATTCATTATTCAACACTTAGAATGTTCACTAGTCATCACATAATATGGCAAATACTAACTATTCATTGATTGCTTAATAAATTTCAAGACATAATGTTGTATCTATCCTCCAAAGGACCATCTTGCAACTGATTACAATAGGGGTTTTTATACTTGTTTTACCTTAACCAAGTGTCACGATTCTAACTATCATAGATAAATGGCACACAAACTCTCAACAGGTTAAGAGTCATGGCTCTTACATCTAGTTATTCCTATAGAATAGGGCCTCTGCACCCTTAGATGCTTACTCTATGTTATGTTCTAGTGGCCAAGTATTATATTCCTCATAGGCTGGTACATAACTTCTAATCCATGGGGTCAAAGTGTCCTACTCGATTTGCTCTTCTAACTGCACCTGTGTTCCTTGTGCTTTGCTTCTCTTGCACTCCCCTAGTCTTTTGCTTCTTGTTTTGAGTACTCTGTTCTTGGGTCCCTCATGATACATTCTTTTTTGACTGGGTCCTCTCGTGCTAGGTCTCCTGCATCATTGTCCTTTCACGCTTGGTAAGTTCCACACCACATTACTCTTGTGCTTCATGGTCCTCCCATGTGATTTGGTAGTTGCATCAAAATAGACAATGGTCCCTCCATGCCACATGCTAAAAATGGAATAATACTTCTACAAAAGTTAGGGGTCAACACATATTTAACTCTTTTAGTTGTCTTCAATGTTGCCCTAGTTGCATGCAATCTTTTGATAGCCTCTTCTTGATACCGAGGATTAATGAATATATGGTAGAGGGTATGTGGCTCATGATTATATATAACATTAAATTTCCTTTCAATCCCATTAGAGGGGTTTTAAACCTACCATTCAAATTCTAGAGTCTAAGCTCACTATCTAGTAGTGTAAATGAAGCCCTGTGGGTTAATGCTTTGGTTAAATATGACCAAAATTTGAATTTTATCCTCCCAAATTGAAGAGGTAGGGGATGTACCATACCTTATTTGGTAGTTTTACAAATGCCATCCACCCCAGTCATAATTTGATGAATGATCTCTTACTTAGCTAACTTATCAAGTATACATCTAGGCAGTGTTATAAGGGCATCCATTGCACCTTCTAATATAATAATTATGCAATCCAGATAATGCCAATAAGTACCAAATTTGACTAATGTCCTCCTTATTTCTTCAAACAATCAAGGCATATGTTTCTCATTTATTTTTGCATATATATGTGAGTAGAACAAGTCCATTATCATTTTGATATTTTGTCTATCTTCATGGATATAAAGTTTAGAGAAAACTTTCTAGATTGATTTTTTAGAAGCAAGAGTCCATTCTTCTATGCCTAGAAAGTTTATTGTAGAACAAATTACATCTACCATGTATGAGATCGTATATAAATTACCTCTTTGCTTTACTGTGTGAATCTCTTGGATAAGTTATAACAAATTTTTTATCTAAGGGTAGGAACCTTCATATCATCAATGATCATGGCAATCATGGGCACCCACATTTCATAAAATTGAGTTATATCCATAGCTCTCAATATTATGTTCATTAGCACCATGTCTAACCTAACTCCCTGCCTAAATTATCGGACGAGATTGAGCTTATGTTCTATATGCATACAAAACTATTAGAATCCTCTACCTAGTCCCTTAATGTCTCTCCAATTTCATTCCTTTCCATCCATTTGGTGGTGACCTTAGTTATACATAGTGTCTAGTTTGGGTAATTGGTAATAGCCCTCGTAAATAACTTTAGCAATAAAATTTATTGGAATCATCTTCCTTAATGTATCCATAGTGTCATTTATACATGTAGTAGCACAAAAGACATAATAGACCAAGTCTATATAGGGATATACCTCTAGCTTGGCCATAACTTGATGGAGTCTAATTACCTCGATAATTGTGATGTCAAAAGAGTATTCTTTAGTCTCAATAAAGAGCTTGATGTTGTCATTGACATCCTTGTGATATTAAATTTCATAAAATATAGCATTGTAGTTTGGAATCTCCATGTCCAGTGTTGTAAAATTGAATGTTGTGTTAGTGAATATCTAGTCTATGCTAAATAAACACAACTATTTCATTATATCCTGCATTTTGAAGTAGAATTACTTTGTATGAAAATGCTCACAAATTTATCTATCTAGATATTTGGAATCAAATGCTTAGTATGAATTAACTTAGTAATTTTTTAATTGCTTAAGAATTCAAAGGATTAGAGGCTTTGTGAATTCAATTGGTCATTTAAATGTTTTGGTTATGTACTCACTTCTCAATGGCATTAGTCATTTGATAATCGACTTAGTTTGTGTGATGTAATGATATTAAACACCTTTCCCTAAAAACTCAACGCATTTGAATTACATTTTAAATTGCTCCTTTTTGTAGGGGACCTTAACCCAAATACATTTCTTCCTTTCATTTAAAGATAAGATATGACCTATCTAGTCATTTTAACATGAAGTATATGATGTGTGTTAGCCTATCTAGCTGAGTCACTTCTTTTGCATGCTTGCAAGCTTGCCACCTAGATGTCGTAGTGTCTTTTATACTTTGCCTCATACTACATGGAATTATTTCACATAGTTACAACTTTATTTTTAACATTTGAACGTTGATTCTTCTACCTATACGAGAATGCAACATAATGACAAGTGGCAATCTCAAATCAAATTGTAAACCTGTAGGGCTATATGAATTCATTACATCATGTTTTGCTCTTTCAAATATAAACCTTTAAGACATTCTGAGGATGTGACGTGTGACATGAATAAAGGGGTTAGAGGGGTCTATTGTAATTTGTGTACCACAAAGCAACATGACCATGATAAGTGGCATCATGTGACTGGGTTGCAAACTTGCAAGTTAAAACTTCTTATCAAAATTATCTTTGTTCAATATATCATAAGGATGAAAATGAATAGGACATTCCCACATGGAACAATATGAATAAGTCACATACCTATAAACTATGATGTTTTTATAAATTTTTGTAAGGCTAAGAAGATGTATAATGTCAACAAATGGCACCTTTTAAATAAATATAAGACCTTGAACTATCAAACTTTGTATAAAATTTTACAAGCTACAAATATGCAAATGAATAACAATTGGGATGACTCAACTAACCAGGGCTCATTTGGATGAAATATTTTGAATATTAAAGTAAAGGCATATGGGTCAACATGATGTGATCAATTAAAAAACCTGACACATCGATATGGTCGTACACAAAAGTGATACATAGAATGTGAAATTATGAAGTAATTCAAGTGACTGAGAAGTTACGAGAAGGTGACACATGGACCCTATTGGCACTTGAATATGGAAAATAGTCCACAAATAAATGTGGATGATCATGAATCTATAAAAATGTAACATGTGGTGTGGAGACCTTGTAGGCTTGAAAGAGGAGTGTGCATGTGAGAAATTGTGAAAATCTACCAAGTGGATCCCATTTGGCCGAGTTAGCCAAACTCTTCATGATTCTACATACAAATACATGTGACTGTATGTGACTATGTGTGAATATGCTCAATATTTTCAATAAAATGCAACACTAAAATTAGATATGTCAAAGTTATATAATAAATAGATTTGTATTAAGTCAAAGCTCTATATAAAGTCATCAAAATTTTATGATTAGAAAATGTATCGATGCACCAAGATAATTCATCTATAGAAGCACTCAAACATCAAATTAGAAATCAAAAATCAAAAGATATTTAATAGATGAGTTGACTTGGAATTGGCACATACAATAAACTTATATTTTAGCTCATAACCATGCACTTATTCAAGTAAATCCATCCAAAAAAGGGGGTTTCTATTCTGAAGGAATAGGGGCATGTTGGTCACAACAAATGGACATATTAGTGGGAAAATGTTGTATATTGTTTAGAACCTATAATCTTTGGTTAAAATCATAAATAAATTAATAAATATCCATAAATTCCATGGTCTTACCAAAATAGGGGTTTGAGTCTTAAACTTATCATATGAATTACAAGGTTACTTACTCTAAGTAAATAATTGCATGCGTGTGCAATGATTGATTACTTTTACCTTTTGAAATTGAATGTTTTAGTCGAGGATTAATCACATAAACAAAATATTCCAAAAAGAATATTTATCATTTTTTTAAAGGGAAATGGCTTGTGGTGGGGGGGGGAAGGCTTGGGCATTGGTTTGTTGCCAGCTAAACATCTATAGCCTCGATAGATATACCTTTAGCTCCACTCTAGGCCTAACTCCATTAGTACTAAGGCATCCATAGCCCTGATAGAGGTTACCCAAAACACCTTCTTAAGAGAAATCCTTTTGATTTTGCTTCAATGATTTTTTCCTCCATTTCTTATAATTTTAATCATCTAATTCTTTAAAAGGTTGGGAACCAATATAGTCGAGTTGAAGGTATCTCAAAAGGATTCTATTTTGTCAACCTTTCCTTGTGTGATCCATTTTCTCTCTAAGGTAGTTTTGTTATCTTTTAAGTCTTGTGGAGTATTTTCTAGTGTAAAAATTTGATCTTTAATTCATATGACAAATTTGTAACAACAACCTCAATCATAGCAAGAACATGCATTAACAAGAAACTATCATCAATAGATTTTGAAGTTTCAACTAAATTTTCTAGGAATCATTACACCTCATAATATATCCAACTTAGGTCAACCATTTTACTAGGGATGATTTGTATTCAAGTCTATCAATAAATATCATGCTATTATATTGGGAAATACTTACTTAAAAAATAAGAAAATAATGTACTCGAATAAAAATAACAACTAACTATGAAAACAAGATAAACTAATATATGCAATCAAGGCAAACTAATCTATGTTACCCAAATTGCTTATTCTAACACAACATACAAATCACTTCGAAGCAATGGATGCTGGTGCAAATGAGAAGTGGTGATTCAAGTACTACCCATTTATCGAAAGTGATAGATAATTTCCTTGCAGATCTTTCAATCTGAAAGCATTATTGCCTAATATCTCTATAATATGGTATGGACCAATCCATAATGTGGTGAGTTTTTCATGTTGCCCTTTCCTTTCATGTGCTTTGTCTTACAGCCAAATTAGATATGAAATTATGAAAGCTTTCACTCCAGCCTTACCTTTTGACAATGTTTTGGTGCTTAATAAAATTTTGGAGATCTTCCTCATGTGCATCTTCCATTTGAACAATATCCACTAATCGTGATTTCACCCTATCATCATTTTCCATATAATATTTTATGAATTGGTATGTAGGTGACCCGATTTTTACTCTAAAAACTGGTTCTTGCCCATTACCAAAAGAAATGGTGAACTTTTAAGGGCTTGTTTATATCTAGTTTGATCAACCTAGAGTGCATACTTCAATAAGGCATGCCAATATCAGGGTTGGTTCTCAGTAGATTTATTGATTGCATCCACTAAATTATTATTTATGGATTCAGTTACCTCATTCCCTTATGAATAGAAATTGGATGCAAACTTCAAGGTGATGTGGTTTTCATAGGCTAATTATGTGAGTTATGTTGACTAAAAAGCAAGACCTTTATCATAAACTAGTGAAATAAGTGTACCAAACTTGATGACTATGTTCTCTTCCAAAAACTTGTTCACTTCCTTTGTATTACTATTATGCAACAATATGTACTAATCAACATAAATTTATGGCCAACTAAAGAATTTGGGTCAATTACTCTAATAAAATCCAATCTCATTTGAGTAAAGGGATGCCCTTCAATTATGGGTTGGAGTGGCATTACTACACGGACTTGCTTATTGGTGAAATTTTGACACTCATGGTAGGCCCTAACATAATTATGCCCATATTTGAAGATGGTAGGCCAATAATACCCAATTCATGGTATCTTATTCATTATTTCAATTCTTGAGGGATGACCACCACCCAATCTTTCATGAAAACTAAACACAAGTTCCTGAGTTCCTTCCTTTGTTACACATTACAAATATATTAGTTCATAGTTCTTTCAATATAAAATCCATTTATTTATCATGTAATGAGTTGCCTTTAACTTGAGTGTTCTTCGTAGTTCTTTATTCAGTTCTTGAGGGCATATCCCATATAACATGTAGTGAATGATTAGATCATACTAGTCATGACCTATCATTTATGTTTTATCTAATTACATAATAGTTATTATAGGATTACTTCCTATCATTAGTTGTGTGAGGCCTTGACCTCTTACCATCTTAGCTGGTTTAATCTCTAAGCCATATTCTTGGAGTTTTGCTATCCACTTCCATCTTCATTCACCTAATTAGTTCTGCCCTAGCATGAGTTTAATCATTGGGTCAGAGACAATTGCATAAAATTTATTACATAAAATTTAATGCCTAAATTTCTTCACTACTTTGACCAAGACATGCCATTTTGTCCAAAATAAGATATCTACGCTTGGCTTCCTTAAAATTGGTGTTCATGAAGGCTATAAGATGTTCTTTAGAAATAATTTTTGTGTGAGTTTTGCAACAATGGTATGGTCTGATGAAAATGCAGAGAGGTAAAAGTCCTTAATAAAGTCAAGACTAACTAATACTAGCACTTGGGGATAACATCCTTGATATTTTGAAATGACTTCTTAGATTCTAGTGTCCACTCCACTTTTGCATCATGTTTCAACATATCATTGAATGGTTTGACAATTTCAGTAAATCCTAAAATAAACTTGTGTACAAGATAATATTACCAAAAACTAATTTTAATTCCTTTTTACTACTGGGGAATGAAATTTTAGAAATGACACTAGCTCATTTTGGGTTTATAGAAATATGTTCATTAGTAATAACATGACTTAGTAGTTTACCTTATGGGATGCCAACGATACTCTTTTTGGGGTTCAATGAAACACCATACCTCTACATATGTCAAAAAACTTCCATAAGTGGTGCATACGCTCATTCAACCTATTTTTAGATAAGACAATATGATCATTCATATAGATAATAATACACTTACCAACCAAACCCTGAAAGGCATAATCCATAACATGCTATAACTTTGCCTCTACATTGATCAATTTGAAAGACATTCTTTTGTAAGTGAAGTTCCCCATTTGGTGGTGAAGTTTTTTTTTAATTGTCTTCTTTATCAACTAGGACTTAGTTGTACCTTGAAAAACCATCTAAGAAATACATCATTTAAGAACTGTTAACCATTTGAATAACTTCATCTAGAGAGGGTAATGGATAGTTGTCTTTATCAGATGACTGATTTAAATTCATGAAATAAACACATAATCAAATCTTGCCATTCTTCTCCTAAATTAGTACTAAATTAGCCACCCAAGTTGAATGTCTAATGGGGAATATGTTTTTGGTTGCTAAAAACTTTTTCACTTCCTTGTGAATAAGGGGTTTCAAAATGGGATTAATCAGAATTTATCACTACCTGAAAGGATTTTGTCTCTCTTTGAGTCGGATAGTGTGAGTCATAACCCTTGGATCGAGGATCTTCAAGTCATCATATGACCAAGCAATATTATCCTTGTACTATTACAACAAAGATTTGAATTCTTATTTTTCTTATTCATTGTAACTTAGGCCTATGTTCACATACTAAAAATGTTCTAGTGGCCATAGATTAATAGGAGTGAATTCACACATGCTTGATTCAAGCTACCTTGAATGTTCGGTGTATGCGTCTAAGTCAAAATTCCTCTCTAATGATACCAACCTTTTGGCATTTTGTTTTTCTTGAGTTTGAGGATCTGATCATCTCTTACCTCATCTTCTAGAAAGGCATCCTTGTCCTTTTCATCAATCACTTGCATTTTAAAAAATTGAACAATTTGTTTATATCATCAAATACCTAGAAAATTTCAATATTTTTAGGGACAAAATGACACAAAACTAGTTCAATCAAATATTTGTGTAATTTTGATTCTTTCAGAGGAAATAAATTTGTTGGAGAGGCTGCTAAGGAATCATCAACTTGATTTTGTTCCCTAGGGATTATTGTAATATTAAAAGCATCAAATGCCTCAATCAAGTCCCAAGCCCTATGCTTATACTTCTTCAAATATGATAATTTGCACTGATATTTGTTCCTTACATGGTTAATCACTAACATAGAACCTCCATACATTGATAATTCCTTTGTACCTTGATTCAAAGAAAATTATAATCCTAAGATCAAAGTTTCATACTCAACAAATTTATTAGTGCATGGGAATTGAAAATTATAGGTTATAAGATATTGTTTACCATGAGGGTTAACTAATATTATGCTTGCACTTGAGCCTTGATTGGATTAGGCCCCATCAAAGTGTAAGGTCCATAAACCTTGTGTATTGACCTTTGTTTCTTTTTTGTCTTTACCTATCATGGTGGAAAGAGTATACACACATATGTCAAAAGAAGTAAAACTTACCTTTTCATTATGTGTGTTGTATTCAGTAATTATATACTTCATTTTAGGCTCTTCATCAACTCAAATTTGATTGGTCATGCTTCTTCAGGGTAACTGCATATGCAAAAATTTTGTGGCCATATACCCATTAAGAGTCTTGGACCAATCTCTGCTTAGTAACATTCCCTAGGATTCATGTATTTATACCACCTAAATATCTATGAATTGATTACTCATAAACTCGGATGCCAATTGCATGTTAACATTCAATAGTTCCCAAACCACCTTAACCTCATATTTATCAAAGTGGAAAACAATTCTATGAAACTTCAACGGAGTCAATCCCAATTTTTGGTAAATACATATGGGTGTAACATTAGTATATGCTATAGAAAAAACTACTAAATTATGTTAATTCTTACCAAACATCCTTACGATGAGTATAAATGGGGGTACCTTGGTTTCTGCCTTATGAATAACCACATTCATGTGCATTGTTTTATATTTGTTTAGTACTAGTTTATTTGTGAGTGATTTTAAGAGAAAATCTTGTTGTTAAATGATCTAAGCTAATTCATAGAGATTTATGTTTGCCTTGATCCTTTTCATATCCTCTACTATGTTATAGCCACCCTTATTATGAATATGTCGAGCATTTATGGCTAATCACTTGTCATTACCTCTGAGTGGTGGGGGATCATTGTCTATAACTAGATATAGAGATGTTAAACATGATTTAGGGAATTGGATGTGGTCAAGGGTTATTGTTGTTTCCTTCTCGTAAGAGAATAATTACTTTATTGATATTGTTGAAATTCATTCACCTCGTCAACATTCTCTTTAGGTTCATTATCTTCTTAACTAGGGAAGCTAAAAATTTGCAATTCCATATTTGTGCTACGTGTTTTGGATGAACTTGAAGGGTCATATACACATGAAAAATACTAGTTAGGGACAACTTCAAATCCCTCCATTTATTTCTAAAATATTTCAAATATAATGCATAATTCAATGTAATTTAGCTCACCATGTTGAGTAGTACTATGCACCATACACTTGTTTGGTAAAACCACTTCATGGATATTAATTCTAGGTAGTTTGTTGGCTGAAGTCTCCACTTTGTTATTTGGTTGATTAAATGACATGTTATACCTTTGATATGTAAAGTTTCTATTGGTGTTCTCCCCACTAGTGTTATATATTCACTTTCATAAACTAAAGAAGTCATTGCTTAATTTTTTTAAGTCATGTGTTGTATTGCATCCAATTCCCCTTTTGTGGACTCTTGTGCTTGATTTTGTGTGGTATTGATGGTAGGGACCAAAAATTAGTTTTGGTTGGCATTTATTTTATGAACAGATGGTTCACCTAAGAAAGCCAACTAATGGCTCAGAGTGACATGCCTTAAGGATAATACATGAGTGATTGGGTTTGAACCGAGTAAATGAACATTATTATTCACATTTGGCATGAGATTAACTACTAGCATGTGTGTGTTGATATTGGGAATGGCAGGTAAAAAATGAAGTTTAAGGTTTAATTACATGTTTATTTTTATGGTAGCAACATAAGCTAATGTCAAGTCAGTCATAGAAGAATCCTTGCAAATAAACATTATTTTCATGAGGTTTAGGACATTTTTATACACATTTGACACTAATGGAACATCAAGCATGTATAGGGCTATAAAATGGTTGTACAAATTTGTAACCTTGCATTGAAAGCTCATATAGGTTCATTGGCTTCCTTTTTCAAGTTGGAAAAGTTTTGGTACAAGATATTGGGATCGATTATTTACCCAAACTAGGCTAAAAAGTATCTTGAAAGTTAGCCCATCTAGTGATAGAATCCTTATGCAAGTTTAAGAGTCAGTCATATATAGAGTCTTTAAATATGAAGGGAAAGAGCCTACATGTAACATCTTCATGTTGCACATTCATTAGTCTTAGGTTATATTTAAAGGAATGTATATGTTCCTTGGCAATGCATCCTCCCTTAGGTGTGAATCTAGGGAGATATCATCTAGATTTTTGGGTAACTCATGAACATCCATAGGAACATTTATAGCAGACCCTACCAATCAAGAAATAACTCTATATTGATGTAAATTAAATTTTATCAAGGAGTTTGGTTGGATCTTTGAAGTTCTAGGTCTTTCTTTATCAAATCTAGGTCTCTGCATATTTAATGCTTGAAGCAACCTCAAACATGATTCATAATTGGATTTAGTGAGTCTCTAGGGTATATTTAAATTTTTTTGGTTTATCATTTAGGCTTTGGTAGGCCATCTTTTTGGTGCCATTAAAAAACATATTGATGTGAGTAAAACTCACCCCAAAGGATCGATGGGGTAAAACCCTTTAGTTTTAGGCATGACTAGATTCAGAGCACAAGTTACAAGTATAGATTTTATGAGTAACCAATAAATGAAATAACCACAAGGGTAATTTGGGTCACTATTACCCTCAAACAATTTTGGATTTGGATAACCAAAAAATATATTTCAGAAACTTACTATGGGCATATACACATGTGATTCTAAACTAAGAAGGATAAATAAGATTAAAAATAATAACTGGGATGATAACAAGTGGAAGTCTCAAATCAAATTACAAACCCATAGGGCTATATGAATCCATTTCATCATGTTTTTCTCTTTCAACTATGAACCTTTATGACATTATGAGGATGTGACATGTGACATGGATGAAAGAGTCGAAGGGTTCTAGTATAAGTTATGTACTATGAAGTCATATAATCATGAAAAGTGGTATCTTGTAACTAGGTTGTAAATCTACAAGTTGAAACTCCTTGTCAAATTATCTTTATTCAATACATCATGATGATGTGAATGAATAAGATGTTTCCACATGGCACAATCAGACACATACCTATAGCCTATGATGTTTTTCTAAATTTTTACGAGGCTATGAGGATGCCAAATGTCAACAAGTGGCACCTTCTGAATAAATTTAATATTATGAATTATCAAACTTTGTATAAATTATTGCAAGGCTTCAAAGATGTGAATGAGCGACACTTGGCATGACTAAACTTACTAGGGGATGTTTGGATGACATAATTTAAATATAAAAGTGAAGGCACATGGGTTGACATAATATGATCAAGTGAAAAATTGATACGTGATTATGGTTGTACTTAGATGCAACACAGAATGCAAAATTGTGAACTGATTCAAGTGATTGCGAAGTTATGAGAAGCTAACACATGGACCCTATTAGCACTTGAATATGATAAATAGTTTGTAAATAAATTTGGATGATCGTGAAGCTGTGAAAAAGTAACATATGGCATGGACCAAACATTGTAAGCTTGAAAGAGCACTGCATAAGCGAGAAATTATGAAAATATACCAAGTGGATCCCACTTGGATAAGTAAGGCAAACTCCTCATGATTATGCATGTGAATGCATCTAATTGTATACAAATAAATGCAAATAGGTGCATTTTATCAAATAAAAGGCAATGCTCAAATCAGATATTTCAAAATTAGACAATAAATGAATTTACATTAAGTTAAAGTTCTTTATAAAGTCATTATAATATCATGATTCGATAATGTCTCAATGCGTCAAGATAATTATTGTATAGAAGCACCCAAATGTCTAGTTAGAATTCAAAGAGAAAAAGACATTTATTAAACAAGTTGACTTCAAATTATGACATTTAATAACCTTAAATTTAATCTCATAACCATGCACTTATTCAAGTAAATTCATCCAAAAGTGGGGTCTCTACTCCAAAGGAATGGGGCCATGTTGGTCACAATAATTACCTTAGAATTTTTTGATGATCTTATTGTTGGTGATCACTATTGTTGGTCTTGTTAAGATTGTAAACATTGATGTAATACATAGTTTTTTAGCATGCTAATGCTGATAATCTGGAAGTTTTCATTAATGGTTGCTGGTATTATTAAAGTTGTTTATTTAAATTATGATGTTTATGGTGGTGTTTGTCTCTTAAATTCATGAATAACTCTTATTTATATGTTTAAGGTAAAAGTGTCATTTGTGTTGATGTCATTCTAGAAGATATAAAGGTTAGATGGTCTAAGTCATATTTTGAGACTAACCTAATGTGTACTAGTAGTCTCTATTTGTGCCTTTGGTGAGCACACAAGTCTACTTGCATGATATCCTAACATGGTGAGTATCATTTGTTAGGGTGAGTGCAGTGGCCTAGACATAATAATTGGCACATAAGAAAATTCTCTAAATTTTTAGTTTTGTTATTAGGACACTATTGAATCAATTGTAGAAGATCGTACTTGGATATGATTCATGAGATTTCCTTGGAAAACATTAAGATATAACTACTTGAGTGTAGTCACTAAACTTAACATTTAATGCTATAATAATGCATTTGTGAACACTCCTTATACACACTTGGCCTATGCTCGATTTCATGATTCTAAACCATTATTCCTCTACATCTATGTGGATGATAATTATCCTTAATCAATTATGATAGTTAATATTCCTATTCTTCATTCCAAATAGCCTAAACTCACTATTAAATTGATTCATACCTCTAGTTTAGTTGTCTCTACTCTTTAGACAAGACTGCTCCTTCAAGATAATGATGTTCACCAGTAGTCTCTGAAGCCATCAGTTTCATCATCTTGACAAATAATGGATAATTGATCAAATTTAAATTCACATAATGAGTCATCCCACATGTTTCACAAGTCCTATTCAAGGAAATCCCAGAGAATATCATTATAAAAGCATATTTTCCATTTATTTTTTGACTAGTTGGCAAGAGGCTTCTATATTGAAAACACCATAATCATTATAACTACACATTGAGAGGAAATAACATATTTTTTTAAATTTTGAGTCCATATAGCCCATATATCCTTGATCTAAGTTTAAATAAACCTCCAAGGTCACATATCATTGTCAAAGCACATCATTACACCATGATTGCACTATCATTTAACATTACACCAATATTTCACACACACCACCATAACATGAGATAAATATATGGAGTTTGATCCCTCTTTGGAGTATAGGTATGTAGGTAGTGCTCAACACAAGGGTGTTGAGGTCAAGCACAACTTCAACCATTAACCCCCTTTTCTTATTTATTGGATTTGTTCCTCATTGTCTATTTAGTTAGGGTTTCAAGTGAATAAGAAGGTACATGAAGGCTTGTGAAATGAATCAAGCAACCCCAATCACACATAGAGTACCTATAGGTGAAGGCATATTGATCTTATTTTATACAAAGGGTAAAAACCCTACCAAATTCTTATACAACGTACAGATGACAGTGAAGTTTCACCTTATCCAAAAAACATGGCCTTGTCTCAAATTGCAATGGAGCCCTATTCCTGATTCATGGTAACCTCACATAATCCCATAGTAGACCACACAATTTCTATTATTGTCCATCAGATTTGTGTGACAACTAAGTTATTTATCTTTATTAATTTCCCCTTTTAACATATTTATATAATTATTAGGTTTTAAATCAATATTGCATGATTGATTTCATATCTTATACATTTTGATTAGTCAATAGTTTACCATAATTATATTAGCTTTTTCTTAATCCCCAATTTTGATAAAACGTATTGGTGAACCCACTTTATTTGTTGAATTTTTTTCTTAGGGTTTTGAATAATTTTTTATTTCCTTATTATGTTATACTATTTGCTAGTGTGAGCTCATCTCTCTCCTCTTGTTATCATTTTATTATTTAGAAAATTTAAAATAGTTAAAAAATAATCTTTTCCTCCTCCTAACCCTCAAGATGGTGATATCTACTTTCCATGTGACTAGGTCCATGCTATAACTATCCCAAAAGGTAAGGTGAGCCATCCTATAGTGCTAAATAAAGGTAACCAACATGTCCTTCCTCAAACCCCTCCACCTCCCACATCTCCTCTTGATGGTGTTTGTGTGCATATTTAATCATAAGTACCTAAGGTTTGTGTTTGTGAAGCCATTCAAGATCAAATTATCACCATGAGCAATTCAATATAAGAATTGGAAAAGCAGAATTGATATTTAATTTTAAATACCACAACATGGGAAAATTAGATCACATATATAATAATGTAGAGTATGCTAATGTGAATCATGTATTTGCATCTTTGTCTAATAATTACGTGGCTAACAAGACTTCATATCAAAATTAGAATTTACAAAAAAATACATCTACAACAAGTGATTTAAAAATTATGCAAAACTCCAATAAGAGTTAAAATGATATTCTAAGAGAAATACTTAGAAATAAGTTGATCAAACTCATATACATCCTCTACGGAAATCAAAATATTATTGTGCATATCATAGAATGCATGGGTATCATATAGATAATTGTATGATTTTGAAGGACAATATAATTGATAGTGGTGATTATATGACACATGCAAATCAAGCAACCCACTCACATTATGATTACATCTCTTAAAACACAAGTGCAAAAGGATCAAAGACAACAAGTATGGATATAAAAGGATAATCCATAGAAAAAATGATTACAAAAGAAAAAATTAGAGCAAAAAAATGTTTAAAATACAAGATTAGAGCAAGATAAGATTCAAAAGACAAATTAAGAGCAAGAGCAATTAGAAACATAATGTATCAGAAAGGCAATGTCACAGAAAGAGCAAGAGCAAATTCAAGTTAATCAAGAAATCACCTTTGTGAAAAGGTTTCTCATGAAGGAATTTCCAAAGCCAAATTTTCCTACAAAGTCTAATGGTACAACTATGATTTCTAAGGATTCAAGTATTACATCTAATCATACATCAATAAAAAATATAAGGTCCATCTTACACAAGCTATTGTTACACCTTTAAGTGAAGAAGTTAAAGCACAAATTACTTCTCTTCCTAGTACTTAAGTTGTGATACATGATTCTTCCATAGTATGAGATCTAAGATCCTTAAAATGATGAATATATTCAAAATGAACATAATTTATAGAAGATAAATCTAGTATACAGTGCGGTGAGTTATTCATACATAGATACAAAAGATGATCAAAATGAGATATCATAATCTCAAGCACAATTTAATAAATTAGGTCTATCTTATGATCATAATACCAATTATGCAGAATATGATTAGAATGACATGACTAATATGTAGGATGAATATGACAATGCAAGTGAGAATTACAACACATATGATACAAAGCCTACATAGATGCATCCCCTTGATGAGATTTTGGGATTCTAATAACATCTTTCCTTATACATAGTTTTATCGCTTATTATGTTATTATTTATAAATAATAAAATTTTATTTATGTAGTATCTATATCTTGTATACTTGGAAAATATCTATCATGACTGTATCTTTCAATTTTAGACCTACCCACTATCGAAAGGCTCGCGTTCACTATCTCCTTATGCCAAAATGCTTATCTCTTAATATGATTATTTTAATTCTGATGACCAATCCTTCTATACTAGATAAAAAGTTCTAACCCTGATTATTATCCTTCATTTCCAATTCTAGACATGTTCTTATTTTCTAGCTCCCTAGAAACTTGCATTTTGGATAAACCCCTGCATTGATGTAAGTGTTTGCTTTTATTACATAGTGTCCAATGCCTAAAAGTCATCTAATTTGCAAAAGAAACATATCCTAAAGTTTGAAATAAGTGATTTAGTGCGAGATATTTCTAAAAAGTATTGACATATATACAAGATCAACCCTCATTCATTACACACCTAGAAAACACTTGGAACTAAGAAGCCCACATACCAAGAAGCACTTAATGAAGCATTCACGTGAGCAAACCTACCCCTTTCCTTCCTATTTCTATATTAGTCATAGGAGCAATATTTCCATAATTCTAAAGCATTTTAAGAGCAGTTCATGAGCCATATTTTCTAAGTTACAAGCTAGGTCCTTGCATGTCTTTGCCTATCACACATTACATCCTTATGCACACACAAACCAAAATGTAGGGGAGAACTACATAAGTCTAAGGCCCTTAGCTATGTAGATAATTATCATTAACATAGGGGTCCTTGGGCAACTTAACACCATGAGCCCTTTAACCCATTTTTCCCATAGTCACTCCAAGGGTGAAGAGATAGGGTTTGATCATTTGACAAAAAGTGATAGCATGTATGCATGATCTGTATACATTAGAGAAAAGATGATAGAAAATACATAAGGTTCTTGTTGACCAAATTTCACCTTAGTACAATTTGTTCAACCATTTTCATGGAGAACCAAACAACAGTTGCAAAAATAGGTCATTTCAGAGGTCTAAAATTGCAAGTGAAGGAGGCTAAAGTGTTTTGGTTCCATTGTAGTGTATGTCAGGTTCTCCACAAGTCAAGTCTTGGCCCCTCATAAAATAGAGTTACTCCTCAAGACTAAGTCAAGTTATTTGAATGACTCGACTTATAGAAATTTCATGAGTAGAAGTAATTCGAGTTTACGAACTTGAATTACTCTTTCTAATGTTATGTGGGTTTTCAATGATGCATGACTTCGGGTTTTTCAAGGAGCAAGTCGTAAATTGCTTTATAAGTAGAGATTAATGAGAGGTCTGAAGTGAGTAAGTAATAGGGCTTAGAAAACCCAAAATGGTCTTGATAATGCCTCTTAGAAGTGGCCCTTCAAAACTTTTTTGAAGGGCCTTTCTTGCCTTGTTCCCCCCCAAGTGTCCCTTCAGAAAATTTCCTACGGGCACTTTGTTTTCCCAAGTGTCCCTTTAGACTTTTTTGAAGGGCACTTTTCTTTCTAAGTAACCTTTTGAAAACTTTTTGAAGGGAATTTTTCTTCCCAAGTGTCCCTTTGGACTTTTTTGAAGGGCACTTTATTGTCCAAGTGACCCTTTGGAAAAGTTTCGAAGGGCACTTTTCTTCCCAAGTGACCCTTTAGACTTTTTTGAAGGGCACTTTGCTGTCCAAGTGACCCTTCAGAAAAGTTTCAAAGGGTACTTTTCTTCCTAAGTTACCCTTCAAACTTTTTTGAAGGGCACTTTATCTTTGGAAATGCCATTTGAAAAAGTTTTGAAGGGCCATTTCCTTTGAAAATGCCCTTCAATTTTTTTTGAAGGAACCCTATGCCTTCCCCAAATGTCTTTTAAAACTTTTTCGAAGGACACTTTCCCAAGTGTCCTTTTGGAAAATTTTCCAAAGGAACTAGTCATTGCCTTTCAAGCGAAATCCCTGAAAGAATTCCTTCAAAAAATTACTCAAAACATAAACTCAACCTGATGGATCCCCATGACGTGCTACAGGACATCAAGTTTAATACAACCCACTAGTCATTGGGGTGCAAAGATAATGTGTCACAAGATGTCAAATTTAGGGTGGCTAACTAGCCATTAAGATTTAAATATGACGTGCCACAGGAAATCAAATTCATGCCTAAAGTCTTCAAGTAAGGAGTAAAGCCATTCAGAGAACCCGATAGGGTCTTAAGCAAAGCAAAATCAGGTTTTCAAAAGAGCTTTGGTTATGAATTTTATAAGCAAAAGCAATAAAAAAACTTGAAAGGGTAGAGATAATGCAAATTGGGTCCTTAAACAAGCTTTACTTATGACTTTTACAAGTAGAAGCAATCAAAGAACCTGAAGAAGCAAGTAAGAAGTAATGTCACTTGGAAAACCCAAATGGGTCTACAGTGTAAAACGTGGGAGATTTTAGGAAGCATCTAAGGTTCACAGTAGCGATATAAGCCATTTATTATTGAGGGTCATCTCACCATTGATTTTGCAGTGATCCTAGTCATTTCAAGAGGGCGAATCAAAGAGAAGGACAAACCCCAACTGAATGAGAGAACAACTAGAATCAGTTTCACCAAGATGGTGACTATAAACTATTTTAAAGGCTTTTATTTTGGTGCCCAAGAAATCTCTCTTCTCTCCCTCTTTTGCTATAAATAGGACCCTTGGGCTCTTGTTTTATCATCCACAGATAGTATGATGAGGCCCTACTATAATGTTTTGCCATTTTCTTGCCTTTGAGCAAAGAATCATAAGTCTATTTTCTTTCTAAGTTTTAGACATTTGCATGGGCATACAAGAGACATAGAGTGACAACAAGTGATGTTTTATCCTTCTGTTCTCTATCCTTCATGTTTTTGAGCAAAAATTTGATCCAACAGGTCATGTAGAGTGTATTCTAGCTGTATAATATTTTTCACATGTGTAACCTTTTTTCTGGACTATATAGGTTGTCTTTTCCAGTTATTTACCTTGTGTGATCTCATTTATTTTATCTCTACATTGAAATACTTATGTTGGAATCTTCTAGAGCCCGAGTTATAGACTATATTATGCAATATTATACATAAGTATAGGGCATACATGTGGATACTAATTCTTGGTGTATCACCATCTTAGACTAGACTTTTTATTTATACAAACTTCTAACTCTTTTCACTCATACAAATTGTTTCAATAGTTTTATTGCACAAAAATCTAATACAGGGAGCTAGCCCTTTCAACCTAGAGGTTCATTTCCACTTATAGGCACACCCATAGGCTTGGAAATTTTCCAACATTGCCCAAATCTGGAGGAGGCCTGAACAACCCTCCTCTAGGGTGTAAGAGTTGGAGATGATAGTTCCAATTGGTCACATCCATATCCAGTCATTATTTTGTACATGACTCTTGCATAAAAGTTAGACACTTGCATTGATGAAACTATTCAAGGCCACAAAAAGAACATTTATAGAATCTAATGATTTTTCTAGGATCATATTTGAGTCTACTTACAACATGTTCTAGATCAAACCTACATGCACACAGTAAAACATCTAAGTATCATTTATTTCAAATTCATTGAAAAATCTATCAATAGTTATACTTTACTATTTTTTAGCAATCTCAATTGTATAAATTTAGAATACTATTTGTCTAAGTCTTTCTATTAATTGGCCTGCTCATTAGGTTAGTTCACCATCCTTGTGTAAAATATAATAATACCCCTTAACCCTAGATAACCACACATATCTAAATCTAGGCTTAAATATTTGGTGAACCTAACATTTGGTATCCAAAACCTAATTGACCTAGGGTTTCCTAATTTACCTTTTATTTTGTTTTTTATTTCATAATACTCAGAGTTTAAAATCAAAATTTATTTTTATGAAAATCAAGATTAAAATAGATAAGAAATAACCTCTTCATCCTCCTAACCTTGAGGAGGATGATAATTCACATCCCTTTGACCAGGTCCAGACTATCATTTTTCCACTTGGTAAGGTGGCTCATGCTATGTTTTTCTATGAAGGTAATCAATATATCCTTCTTCAAACCCCTCCACCTCCCACATCTACACTAGATGGTGTGTGTATGCATATTCAAACTGAGGCACCTTGGGTTTGTGATTATGAAGCCATCAAAGATCAAAATGTCACTATGAGGAAGTTAATATAAGAGTCACAAAAGTGAAATTAGCATTTCAATTTAAAGATCACATCATTGAAAAATTAGATTACATACTTATAAAATCCAAAATATGCTGGTGTAATCATGTGTTTGCATCTCCATCTAGCAATGCTTCATGTCTAAATGAAAAGCTACAACATAATATATTTAAAACAAGTGATTCAAAAAGTGAACAAAAAGTTAATAAGAGTCCAAGTTAAATCATAATAGAAATGATTCAAAACAAAGTGATTCAATTACCTCATCTACATCTTATATAAAGATCAAAATACTATTATGCATATCATATAATACATGGGCATTATATAGATTATTGTTTTTCCTTGAAGAAAAAATAAGAAAGATAAATGATATTAGTTATTGTATCATTGATACCTCAATCAAGAAACCCACTCACATTATGTGTACCTCTCGTGAACCATAAGTTATAAAATAATAAGTATGGGTACCAAAAGATAATTCAGGATAAAAACACTTAGAGCAAGATCAACAGGAAATATTACAAAAAGAGCAAGAATAAAAGTTGTAAAATCAAACTCAAGATAAACAAATAAACATTCTAAAAAGAAGGCTTCTAACAAAGGATTTTTCAAAGCAAGATATTCCTACAAAATCAAATGATACAAATATGGTTGTTAAGGATCCAAACACCATATCTACTTCATGCATATATGATTAAATGATTAAGTGCAATACTACAAAGTCTATGCTTTCATCCTCAAAAATTAGGTTAAGGCACAAATTACATCTTTTCCTAGTGTGCAAGCAAAGATACATGACTCTTCTATATTCCATAATGAGATGCAACATTTTGACAATGATGAACATACCCAAGAGAAATAAACTTTTAAGAAGGAAATTCCAATCTATAGTGTAGTTGGTTTTTCATACATAGATGTTCAAAATGACATATCATAAGTTCAATAACAACCTAATAAGTTCCATCTTTCTTATATTAATAACACAAAATATTGGTATGGTCCTAATACCACATAATATTGGCATGATCCTAATGATACTAATTATGCAACATATGAATATTATACATATGATACAGAGCCTTCACAAAAACATCTCCTTGATGAGTACATTAACTTCAAATGACACTTTTCTACACATGTCTTCTTTGATTATCCTTCCAAATATTTAAAATATTCATTAAGTATAAAAACATTCAAATAATTCTAAAATTAATTTTTTTTTTGACATGTTCCTATTTCTACTATTTCTTATGCATATCATGTTAGTAAATAACATAACATTCCTTTCCTATATAACCAAGATACATGCACATACAGATGTTGGGCCTTCACTCCGCTCACATCCTAAGTATGTTTAGGGCATCTACCTCTTTGATCACAATACACACTAATTATACTATTGATCACCTTCTATTATCATGTTTGAGCTTATATATACTTACATGTGCCTCTATCCATGCTTATACCTTTGACAATGCAATTCATATTATATGTACTTAACATTGCTTGTAAAAACATATATTTAGGAGCTATTATTGTTGGGGTTATTTTCTTTATCTAGGTATAACTTTCCTTAGACGTGCACTGAAGTGACTAAAAACCCAATGTGCTGGCACACTGGTATTTCAAGCAAGAATGAGTTCTTACACATTCACCCAAAGCACACAACGAGGGACTAGTTCACGTGGGTTTTGTCATATGAAGGTGTAATAACATACAATGGCACTCAAATTCATCCACGTTACTCAATGATTAACCAGAAAAACAAATACACAGTAATTGTGGACCTAAACTTAGTTAACTGAACAATAGATAAAATAACAAACATCATTGTTTCCCTAATTAAAACAATGATATTTAACCAACACAGGTTCCATTCATCATATTGAAAGTGATTAATACATTACATAAATAGATGTATAATGCAACTCGATCATATAACTTTGTGTTATCTAGTTGAGTACAATAATAAAAATATCACAATAAAATCCTCAATCACATCAACATAACAATAATCAACATCAAAAAGTTCTATCTAGGGGTATTTATACTTGGTTTTCCTAGATCAAGTAGTTACAATAATAATCACACTCATAGTGACTCACCAATGATCATCAACAAACTTGAGTCATGGTGGATAATTACATTATTTTCTTAAGGACCTGAGCCTTTGTGCCCCTATATTCTCTCTTTGATGTTGGATCCTTGTCACTGACCGCCTATCTTCCCACATACCAATGCTAGATTCATGCTTAACTTAGTCTCTTTTATCCATGCAAATCATTCCCTAACCATCTCCTACTTCCCACACACTCCCTAAGTCTTCTATTTGTGTTATGAGTCCTTTATTCTCGAGTTCTCTATTTATTCTACATTATGTACTCTGATTGGGTCTTTCTGTGCCATGAACTTCTATGCCATGTTCTCTTGCATTGTGACTTTTCCACATCGTGCTTCTTCTAAAAATGACTTAATCAAAATTTAGGGTCCAACATCACCCCACACTATGCCATTAGTTTATCCTGGACTAAGATTTGGTCTCAAGCTCTACCAAAAACTCGGGGCCAACCTAGTAGATCTGCTTCTCGACACCTTCCCAATGTGACAAGGTATTCAATAACTTGGTTGTTAATTCTTTAATTGCCAATTTTAGTTTCTTGGTCTACTTTGGTTGGTTGAGACACTCATTTTATTTATTTACCAAATATTCAAGGGATGTGGAAGCATCCTTATGAATGCCCTCAAGTGTGGTGACCTTGGCAACAACCTATCCCCAGAGTTCCATGAAGTTTGAGTTTATTTCCTATTTTTACTCACCTTCCATGGCCTCCACATACTTAAATGCTTTGTAGTGCTTTGATTGATATTTTATTACTAAGGATTTATCAACCAACTAATGTCATTAAAGCTCTTATACTTGAATTCGAGCTTCCAAAATCTTATTGGGTTGCACCAGCTTCTCAAAAACCCCATCTCAAATGGGAATGGCATCTCCAACTCTATACAAGGCTCTTTTTCATGCCTCCACACCTTCTATAAAATATTTTATTGTCCATATTTTCTCATCCTAAGGGTTAGTATATTCTTTTTATCTTTTCAAAAGTAGTTCTAGCAGGGTCTCCAACTTATCTATTGCTTTACCAGATAGGGTGACTCTGTCTGCTAGCGTTGGGTCTTGGCTCAGGATTGTCTTATAGATGTTCAATATTTTAACCTTGGTAGATGTTTCCACTCCAATTATCACTATAGCTCAGGCAAATCTTCCTCAAAATTTATTTTGATGATGACCTCTTTATTATACAACACCACTATATCGGTGTGTTTCTTTTGGACCCATCATGCATCATACTCTATGAAAGCATTCTACCCCTTTACCTCAAATGCTAATTTGCATCATACTCTATGAAAGCATTCTACCCCTTGACCTCAAATGCTAATTTTAAGAGTACCAGACTAGATATACATAATTAAGATGACATGGATCTACCCAAAGGGTATTGATTAGCACATCTTCTTATTAATCTAACATAAGACTAATAGAGGGCATTTCAAATTGGCATTCTTCATTATACATGTCAAAGGAGAATGACATTTCATGTTAGGTCTAGTTAGATGTATCCTCCTATGCAAAATGAGAATACATATACAATATTTTATCAGGTATTCCCTTCTTGTACTAGGCATAAAGGTTTGTGGTTGCATTGGTCTTGTTTATTCTCAGAATGAAGTCATCAACTAGCTTCTTCTACTTCAAGGGACCTCGCTCAAGTATCTCAACATCCATGCCTTACTCTTGGTAAGTAATCCTGATGTCATGTCCACTTGGTACCAAATCTACTTCATAACCATCCCTCTCTTCACCAAGTATATCTTCAATATCTATATGTGCCTCCTCAAGGGTGGCTTCTTTATGTCAGACTATTGAAGGTATCTACTTAGAGTCAGGAGTGACTTGATATTCTTTAGTAGCGACTCTTTTTGGTGTCCCTTATAAAATCTCTCCTTGTTCTTCCATGTCACCATACTTAGGCACCACCATTTCTTGTTTTAAAAGAATAATCTATGTTGCTAGCTTCGAGGCTTCAAGTTGACTGGCTAGTGGATCTTTTTTGGTGGTACTTGGGTAGTTCTTTACTTTTTTGAAGGTTTTAGCTAAGTGCTTGTATTGGGATCGTGCCCATGGTGCTTTTGCTTCTTTTCTCACACCAATTATGGAGGGAGTCTCTCTCTTTCATACTTCATGCTCCATGAAGATTTCTTCTAGGGCTTTAACATATATAATAAAAAATGAATAGAATTTCATACTAAAGTTTGTTGAACTTTTATGTCAGTTCTATCTAAATCAATATTTTCTTTATAAGATTTCTTCTTGGGATATATGTATAATTGGCAAAGGGTATGAGTCTTTGAATCAATCTATTCTATAGTAATATTCATAGGCTACATGTCATGTATTTGGTTAACAATGTTCATGGTGTACCACACCATGAAAGCATATGGTAGCTTAAGCCATTTAGATAACTCTCCAAAAGGAGCCATTTAGATGTGTGCAAGAGAGAAGTGTTGCTTGATGGAAAACTTAGCTTGGTCTCCAACTTGTGTAGGTAAGTCCTTTAGAATGTGCCACTCATTTCCAAAGGCTTCCTTCATCTTTTCATACCATCCTTTCATCATAATTTTATGGGATGGAAGGATTGGGCTAGGGCGGGTGAATGTCTTTTACCATTCTATGAGGGATTTATTCTTAGGTGGGTATGACCATTTCAGCTCTCTAGAGGTGTAGTCAAGTACACTAATTTCATCAAACACCAAAAATAATAGAAACAAGACCCATGTAAACCTTTCGTTGGGTACCTGGTGGGATTTTTGTACATCCTTTATGATTTTGGTAACAAAATAATGTGCATAGTTATACTTTAACCCCTCAGTGATCTATTGTGAAATGTACAGGTGGGATATATCCACCTCTTTCCATCTGTGTCTACCTCTAATCTTTGTCATTATGATCCATGTGACCACTCAGAGGGTGGGATCTTGAAGACTCATGATGTGCATAGAATGGCCTTAAATTTGGTACTCAAGCACCATGGTTGTATTCTCTATCTCATCTTGGTATTCTAATTCATATGTAAGGTCCATGCCTAAGTACTACAACCCTGATATATTGTTAATTCATTCTATTGTAATACTCATTTGACATCTAATGAAATAGATATAATACTCATGCACCCATGAAATCAAGAACTTCACTGCTTCGACTGGCTTTCTAAAGTAAGGATTATTGAAAAGTTAGAAAAGGCTAGTAATATCTAAAGCATTTAAAATATTCAAGTCATAAAATAGATCACTCTTGGTGTTCTAAAACTCTACCCTTTAGTCATGCTATAACTCTACTTCATTCCCAAGTTGGTGGTGGTTATAGTCAAATACATTACAAGTCAATGCATTAGACACCCAGTTCTCAGTGATAGTGCGACCTATGGGTACGACATCACTTCAATCATTAGAGATGGTGGAGGGGGCACAATAATTTTCTTCTTTGTTTGGTGTACCATTTCTATCTCTATGTCTCTCGTGTGTGCTCTTAGTTCTTCATGTGCTTCTTCTCTAATCAATACCATCTCTCCACCCACACTCAACTTTTCTTCCTTTAGATTCGTAGGCAATGGTTCACTTTGTTGAACCTTTTTATTTGGTTGCATCACCCTTAATGGAGCTTGTAGGTTGAAGCATGGTTGTCTAATGTTCCTAAAGGAATACATGTTTATTTGTGTAACTACTCTAGCTCTCCCACTTCAACACCCTATAATGGTGGATGCTGACCTTTGCAACCTGTAACTCTAGAAATTCCATACCTCTTTACAATTCATTTGACCCTGTCTATTCCTCTCAGCTAAGACACATTGTAAGATGTAAAAATAAATTGAGTTTGTCACTTTACACTCATTTGGAACCTTGGAAATGTTCTATAATAGCTTGAATTTACTCCTTCAGCTCTATAAGTTCACAATCATAGCAATAATAAAAAGAGAAATAACCCCTATTTATCCTTTTATAGGCTTGAAGGGGTAACTTGCATTTACTACCCTGCCTCCTCAACCATCACTTCACACAATAAATGTAACTAATGCTATTGCCATGATGCAGTATTCACACACTTACCATTACCACTATTATCCTTGTATTAATTTCATGTCCCTCCCTACACATTTTGAAGTGCATGATAGCTATAAAGAATTTTGAATCATTTCCATTCCAAAGGCAAGAATAATTATTCACCTTAACTATCTTTTGGTTATGCACCATGTCTTGTGTACCCTTTTGTCCTTATGCACTTTCGCTTATGTGCCTTTACTCCCACACGTATTCATATAGACCATATCCTGACACTCCACAAATGTAACACCCCTACCTCACACTAACAGTTCTTCATGGTCCTCCACGATAATATATATATATATATATATATATATATATAAAATTAAAGTGTTGACTATAAAACCATTGAAGGGTACATGACCAGTGCGATGATTTATTGAAAATAAAGGAAATCTTAAATTAAGTTAATGGCATATGCCTTATTAGTACAAAGAAGAAAGAATTATTTAGAGAAGTACAGTCACAACTGACTACCATTGAAATGACCAAGAATAAATTGGTCATCTAAACACTTTCACCTACACGTGTCGATGGGAAAAATACTATGCATGATGAAGGGACCATCCTAGTGTACACAAAGCTTTCCAAAATGGGACATAAACTTGCAGTCATATACTAAGATTTACATGTTAGGAGAAAAAGTCTTGTGATTCAAATGGCAATCATATTAGGCTTTCTATTTGTGTTTCCCACTCCTTGACTCCAGTGTGTGATAAATCAAGTTTCATCTAGATGCAATAAAACATTGAGGTGTGATTTAAAGGATGCTTCATCATCCAATCATCTTATGCAGATAATGCTAAGATAAAAAACAAGCAATTCCACTAGAAGAATTGCTTTGGTAATGAATACAAGGTTGAATGGTGTGCTCTTGTTTAATCTCTTGTAAGTGGTCTGGTAAGCCCATAATACTATAGAAAAATGATCATCCCATTATTTGCATCCAATATTATATATATTGGTCAATGTAATGCCTAAGATATTGTTGAATGCCTCAGCTATACCATTGACCTAGGGATGATACAACACTGTCTTATGGTGGGTGATCATGAACTCTACTAATATGATATAGATAGTATTGTTAAGGAAGTAGGTACGTCAATCACTAGTGAAAATTAATAAACAACCAAACTTGGTAGTGATATTATCCTAGATAAATCTAGTATTCGAAGTAATACAATCTTATGTTGGTGCGGCTTTAACCTAGTGATTTAGTTAGTTAGTAGTAATGATGACATAACAAGAGCCAATACACCTTCTTACTAGGTTGATGGGGCCAATGAAATCAATGGCACATTTTTCAAAAGGTTCCCAAGACGAAATAGGATAAAGGGGCATTACATCCCTCCTATTTATCTTTCCCATGTACTAGTAAATGTCACATTAGCACACATAAAGCTTAGTATCCTTAAATAAGGTAGGCCATAATAAGCTAGCAAAAAAACCTTTCATGTGGTAGCTTCATCATCATAATGTCCTTCATTGACACCTTCATGGACCTTGGAGAGTACCTCAGAGCACTCATGTTGTATAACATAGTGTCAGAGCACTTCATCTCGACTAAACTTATAAAGGTCTCCCCATATAAGCTAGAATGGAGTGGGTCAAACAATGAGCTGCTTATTTTCTAGAGTGCAGAGGTGAGCTAGTGCTAAGCCATTACTAAAAAATGTGTTTATATATTTTAATTCCTCAAGGATGTGTGAGATATAGACCAATTGCATGTTAGGTAAATCATCTTCTATGGCATGCATTGGTTCGCTAGACTCAATGTATGAAAGATAGTCTAGACCATAATTGGCCTTACTAGACTTGATCATAATTGAGAACTAAAATTCTTGAAATAACATAATCTAATGGTAAATACGACTATGCAATACCAATTTTTTAACCAAATACTTTAATGCCTCATGGTCTGTGCAGAAGAGAAATAGGGTTAGTAGTAGTTATTGTCTAAACTTTTGGAGGACATATACCATAAAAAATGCCTCACATTCTATAATTATATATTTCCATTCAATCAAAGTAGGTTTTCAACTTTCAAAGTATATAGGGTGATCTAAATTACTCTCATCATTTGAGGTAAGTATAACACTAATCGCCATGCCAGAAGTATTTGTATGCAATCAGAATTGCATGATACATATGAATTAATCCCAAATCAAATAAGATAAATCACACCTACACTTTTGATTGGGGCACACACTTGTTAAGTGAGAGCATGACCAATATGAGGATCTGCTAGACCCGATTAAGGGATCACTTGTATCACCTATCATAACACATCATGCTAGGTAGGGTTCCAAAGCCTACAGTCTAACATAATCGCACAACAACCTTAAAAGAGTCCTATGGTTTCTATATTTATTTATGATAATAAACAATAAAGTAAACTAATCTAATAACAAGAAAAGTAAACTAATCTAGTGATCACCAAAACTTGTGGCACAAAGTGGGGGTTAGAGCAAAATAAGTAAATAATAACTAAACTAAACATATTTAGGAGACATATACTCATGTCAATGTATATAGAATCCTAATACATGGAAGAGAAGAATACATACTGCATTATCTATTTACTCTTACAAAGGAGAAATAAAGTTAGGAATTCTTACCTTTGAAGATGAACCCGCTGAGTCTCAACCTCTCCCTTGGCCAATGGTGCTTTGTAAGATATTGTTGTGTCTTATAAGGACAACTGAGATAATTTAGCTCTAGGATACACGACCTACCTAAGCATCCTAAATAATTCTCCACAAGATAAGATCGAAGCTCCAAAAGAAAGTATTGAGCCCTAAAACTTTATTCCTCAAGTAGAATGGTCAATAAGCAGATGTTCATTCACACTTCTTCACTTAATTCAACGCTGTTATTAAATGGTAAGGAATGATGTTATATATATAGTATTTTCTCATCCTAAAGACTTTTAGACATGTCAACTATGTTAGTTTGATCAGGTTGACCTAGCATATTATCGAGTAAGTGCCTAAAGTCTGTGCTAGGTCGGTCAGGATACAAGGCAATAAGGAAATGCAATGTATCCCTTGAATAAGCTACATCGACCAAGTTAACCTAGCTTACTGAATAGGTCAAAAGGGAAACAAGGTAAGAAATGAGGGATAAGACATGACAAATGGTGGGAATAGATAGTAAAGAGAGAAATAAGCTTAGGGTTCAAGGTTTTAAGAGACAAGAGTGTAGATAGCAAGTGGCAAAAGGAAAAACAATCTTATGAAGCACCAAAGGTCTGCCCACCCCTTTCTTAGTGCACCCCTTAAGGAATATACTTGGAGAGATTGAGACTCAGTAGGTTCTTTCAAGATACGAAGTGTTAGTAATCAATAAAAGTGTGAAAATATAATGTGTATACATATTCCCCATTCAAAGCTCATCACGTGTCACATAAGTGCAACACATGATGTTAATTTCAAATATAACATGATGACACTATTGCTGATGCTAAGTAAAGTGTAGTAAGAAGAAAATAAGATAAATTAAAGGATAGAATTGAAAAACACATAACTTCAACTTACCTTAGTGTCAGAGAAGAAGACTAGAAGAAAGTGAAGGTGGCCAATGTAAAACACACTAGATGAACTTGTAGAAGTTACTGCAAAAATAGCCAAAAATCAATTTTTTTGGAAGATAGGCATATAATAGTGGAAAAGAATCTCTATGTCATCATGAATCTAACACATTTTATGGTTTGTGAAATGGATGAATAGAAACAAAGATATCAGAAAAAGAAGGAATCTCAAGGAAAATAAATGAAGGATTTGAGTTGCTAAAAAGTAATTTTAAATATGAAAAGGAGAATTCATTTTGTTATTTTGCATTTTAAGAGAAGAAAAAAATAGCTCAGGAGAGAAAACAATCTAGAATGGTGAGGGAATGACATTCTAGACAAGAGGGAGATCTAGGAGCGAGAGTGGGTGCACTACATGTATGCATCTAAAAATCTCAAACTAGATTTTGAAATTTGAAATGAATTAAGTGAATTTTAATAAAGTTTTAATTTTTAAGCATTTATATATGATAAAAATGAACAATATTAGATTATAAGGGAGGGAAATGGAAAGACAGGAAATGGGTTTGAAGGAATTAGGGAAAAAGCCATAAAAGGCAAGTTTTTGGCAAAATGTGCTAGGTCGGCACACTAAAACCTACTAGGTTGACTAGGTCGACCTAGTAAAGTAAATTAGGCTAAAATCCATGTGGTTAACCTAGAGGGTATAGGTCGACCTAGCATATTTTGGAACCAAAAACCTAGTGTGGGGAATGCAGTTGGTCTGTAAGTGCCAAAATGGAAACTTAGCACCAAAAAAAAATGATAAGAAGGAAAATAAGAAATGTGGAAAAATAGGATAAAAATAGGAAATTTTTTGGTCAAACTAAGTTGACCAAGGAACCAGAGAAAGCTCAAAAAAGCTTACAAAAAGTCAAAAAAGAGCTAGAATGGTCTAAAATGACTGAAGAAGGGTAAAGGGGACCAAAATAAGATAAAATAGATAATAAATGAATAAATTATACTTGTTTATGATTAAAAATAGAATGTATAAGGAACATATTATGATTATACATGACATGGAGGAACTAATACATCCTTTGTTATTTCTTGATTGTAGAGACAATGACAGTTCTGGAGATTGTTAGATGTCTCTTGGCTACTAGACTCGTTGGAGAGATTGACATACAAAGATAGGGATATATTGATAGCCATTGGTCTAGGAAGTATAACAGATATGTGTAGGTTACCCTTAAGTCTAGACCTACTAGTCATGTTCCTTGGTTATTGGGAATGATTAACTAACACCTTTAGATGAGAGGTGGATGGGGATGTGATAAAAGTGGCTATCACACAAGAGGATGTCCATACCATCCTTGGGATACCTATGGTAGGAGCACCAGTTACCACAAGGATACTAGATAACAAAGAGGAGAGGAGAGGAGAGCCTTAACCATGTAGGATACAAGCTCAGAGATTATACTCCTAGGGTGGAGAGTGAGCATAGATGATGTTTATATATCATAGATTCTAGATCTTTAGAAGGCAGGGACAAGCCTCATGACACAATGGGTGCTCTGTTACAACTCAGATGGCAAGGTACCACTATACATGGTAACCTTGAGTAAGATGATGCTAGAGGAGTGGGTGCTATATGATCTAGGCTCTACCATCTAGGTCCATCTCATGCATGATCTATATGAGTATTGGTCAGAGGGTAGAAGACTATGGGATCAATCATACTACTGACAACATGGATATATGAGAGATTTATTATGTATTAATTGACTGGGTTACTTCATGTTGTTGATGATAGGTCACCTTGAGTGAGGAGATAGAAAGAGGACTAGGTAGTGCAGGCTATGCCCCATGTGCCAACACTATAGATGATGAGATGCACCAACATAGTATGGTGACTATATGAGTAGCTAGTGACTACTTAGGAGAGCTAGCACATAGTTGGATCAATGTTAGAGAGGAGAGAGATGATAAGACACTAAACATGGTGGAGAGAGCCATATTTGATGGCATGGGTGCTATGATGGATGGGTTTACCTCATTTAATGACATTGATACTCATGCCTGAGTAGTGGATTTGACATTTGAGGGAGCCACAAGGGAAGAGGGGATTCAAACCATTAATAGTGAGGTCAACACTGTAGCCATATTGAGAGTGATGATGGACTGGTCAGGCATGATGAGGGGTAGAGTAGAGGGAGGAGGTGGAGGAAGTGATATAAGATGTACTATTACTAGCTTTATAGAGAGATGAGCTGTGACTACTAAAGACATGACATCAATGGAGGCAAGAGGAGAGAGTGAAGACCATCATCATCTTTGGTGAAAGAGCCAAAAGAGACATAAATGAGTGAGAGATCACTTAAGAATAGGCTAAGATAGACACAAGCTATGAAAGTCAAGTTTGAGCTAAGGAAATAGCCTATAGAGGAGATACTAGGAGGTCACACAGATGGGGAGACTATGCTAGGTAGTTGTGAAGATGGTGAGACTATAGTAGCTAAAACACAGATAGGTAAAAAATATTATTAATTTATTACTTAAGCTTTGAATTGAAAGAAAGAAAGATAGATAGATATTATGATATATGACAATGATCTAATATCCATCTGGTGTGATTTTGTAGGTGTACCTAAGGATGAGGAGGAAAGATGGGGGTCCTTAGTAAGGGATCACTCCATGACATCCTAGATGAGATTCTACAACTATACAACCCCATGACACTAGAGGATCTGAGTGGACCATCTACCCCAACTCAAGCAAGCTAGTTTAGACTAGAGAGAGAGGTCGTGAGGTAGATACAAATGTAGAGAGAAAGGGCATAACCACTAGTAGAATGGGTGTAGGAGAGAGGTAGGCCTAATAAGCCCTAGTTGATAAGAGAGCTATGCATCTTGAGATAGTGACATAGATGATGTAGGCATATATAATGATATAGACCTAGTTGATGTAGGCATATGCAGTGACCCAGACTGAGTTGGTACAGGCACAGGTGTAGATAACATGTCTATTAGGATAGGTAGAGGGATTGAGATCTCAAACTGCCTCATTATACTATACCATTCAGAGGAGTTAGACTGAGGCCTCAGTAGGCAGTGTGGCTAGGCCACAAGATAGACAAGATGGAGCCTAGCCCTAGAGCTGGAACATTGCTTATGGTTATATATGTTGTATCAAACTCTTGAGATATATATATGATGTATCATTTTAGCTTACTAATGTGATTGTGTATGTGGTCGCTATAGATTTTTTATTATCATTATGTTGATTGTGTATGTGGATGTTTTGGATATATTTCTTTCTAGCACAAGTATTTAGATTTGTTGTATATGTTATAGGAAATATATGTGATGTGGTTTCTTTTCTAACATTATGAGAGACAGATGCATGGTTAAAAGGAAATAGGCAAAAAAGACGTGGAAAAATATAATCAATCAAAAATGCACTACACACTAATTCAAGCTAAGAAATGTGTAATAACATGAAAAATGACTAAGTATAAATAACCAAGAATGGCAAATAAGATGGTAAAAAGGGGATTTGTTTTCAAACCAAAGATGAAAGATTTTTGCACCAAATTAAAATAAGTAAAATCATACTATATCACATTGGGAAGTATGAAAAACAAAGTAATAAAATGGAAGGTATGCAAAACAAATGAAAAGTCAATGAAAATTTGGTCTTAAATTTATCACATTAATTCAAGCTGGGAAGTATGACAAAATTCAAGAAATGGCTGAAAGTTTACATGCACTCAAAAAATAAGAAAATAAGAGGTGAAAGAAAAATTAAGCATAAAACATACTAGTTCAAGCTGGAAAGCATGTCAAATGATGTTTAACTTAATAATCAATCTCAAACTTGACACATGTAATTTGATGGTGACTTGATTGTTAAAAATGTTATGAGGAGGGCTGGGTCCTATCCGTGGTCTTACATTGTAACTCAATAAAAGAAACACCACATGGGGTAGAATAAACATGAACAACCAAGTACACAGGGAATAAGGGTAATAGGATAAAACACTCATAAATGAAAAACCCAAAAGGATGCCAAAACATCATTGGCAAGCATAATAATATTATATTAAAATGCAAAAGGGATGGTAATTTTGTGAGGAGTTACTGGGTCCTATCCATGGTCTTATATTGCAACTCATAAAAGAAAAACCCAAGGGCTGTGATCATAAAGTGAAAAATATTTTTAAAGAGGAAATATGAGGAAAGGGGATGAAAAAGGGAGTGTAAAAAGTAAAGATGTAGGCATCTTAAGAGAAGACCTTAGGAGATAAGAGGCATACTAAGAACATGAGAAGACACTATGTGACTAGTGGCCATCTATGTATAAACGAAACCTATTCCCTATAGACACAAAGCTTTGTAGGAAGATAAGTGTGCTACTAAGATTATCTCATAAAGGTAAATTGGTACAATGAAAAAGTAAAATGGACCTATCTCCTCATGACATGTTCCCTACTCCTCAAGACCCATTATAGAGTCATCGGTCTACTATAAAGATTGGGTACTTGCATGAGCAAGTAGGTAGCACTAGAAGACTTTTTTGAATTCCCCTATTCAATCTACTAGCCTACCGCACCCCTAAGGACTTTGGCTCTATGTGAAACTGACTATGGATTTTGAGCTTCGATTGGAGATAGGAGATGTGCTTGAAATCACATCTTTTAGTGTGATTTGACTTTTAAGAATATTGCATATTTTTGCCTTTTGATATCATTGCCTTTTGTTTAAATGATTTGGCTTTTAACTTTCTTTCAAAGGCTTTTTAATAAAAAATTCCTTCTCCATACAGATTTGGAATGACCAAACATGAGAGAGATAATGATACACATGAATGAGCTGTAGGATAAGGCTAAAAGAAACTAAGTAACCAAAGATAAAAGATTGACTAGGATACTTAGGCTTGACAATGAACAAATATGTGATCTCAAATCTCAATCGTGTATATGTTTAGTTTGTAAAAAAAGGAAGAAAGGAAAAGGGAAATGCACAGGTGGACCGGTAAGAGGAAATAGTAATGAGAAAAACTATTTGCTAACTGATCACATGGTAAAAAGAGATAATAACCAAAGGGAACAGGGTAAATACAACCAAGTCACCATGATAATTATCTATGAAAAGCAAGGATAAGTAAACAATCATGAAGATACAAGACAATAGCAAGCTAAATATGGTGACTTTGTGAGGATCTATTGGGTCCTATCCATGGTCTTACAAAGCAACTCACAAAAAAAAAATCCAAGAGATGTAACAAAAAGAAAAGAGAAATATAAAGCAATGATAAGGAAAAAGAAACATATGCAAAAAAAAGATAGAATATAAAATTAACAAGAAATATAGTACAACAAAGAAGATAATGATAGATGATAAGCAAGAATTTAACACAGTGTCAAATGATATAGTCAGATATAGAAAAAGAAATAAAGATGAAGCACACATCTAATCTAAATATAAATATAAAATCACCATGCATGTGCTCATAAGTACTGGTAAATCTATCCACACACATTATCCAAAACATCAAATAAATCTCTATGAAGCTAGATACGAACTACTGCTAATGTGTCATTGATCTTTCCTGAATATTGGGTAAATACTTATTTTCTAGTCTCCTCAACTAAAAAAGTAGGAATACTCATTGGATCATGTTGAGGAGGGAAATCGGGCAAAGGATGATCATAAGAATGTGTGGAAACAACATCTATGAAAGAAAGAGGAATCAATGGTGGAGAAAGATCCATAGGTGAAGGAGGGTCCATGGGTGGAGAAGGAACCATAGGTGGAGGAATATAAGGAACCACATGAGGTGTAACTATGGGAGAAGAAGGGGGAACATTCTTGAAAGAATGACCTATGGGAAGAATAGTAGCTAGTTCAGGGATATCTATAAGATGATCCTTAAGATGCTACTAAAGGATATGATAATGATTAATATGATGTGTGCTGCATTAGTTCCATATACAATACCTCTCACCATACTTAGGTATATAGTCAGGAAGAATATTGGGAGGAGGTATGGTAGTGTCTATGGATGGGGAAGAAGGATGCAAGGTATCAATATATTCTCAAAACTTATGAAAATGGGTAGAAGAATGAGTATCTATCCCATAAAAGCAACATATACACTTGTGACTATGTTTAGGAAAACACTCATGAGAAAAGGTGTAATAGTGTAGAAGAGGAGGGAGATGACTCATCACCCCATTTGGTGGGAAATAGATCAATATTAGGCAAAAAAAGCAAACCATCACCAAGAGTAGGTGATGATGGAGAAAGAATATAACTAGTCTTAATAGGAAGAGAGCTAGTGAAAGAAGCAAGAGTAGGCTCACTAATAGTGGAAGAAGCAATAATAACTGGTTCTAACATAGGTTCCACTATGAGAAAATTAGGATCAACAAAAGGTCTAATAAGGATAACACTAACCTCATGAGTAAACCAATGACGAGAATTAGGGAACCTAGAAAAATGGTAAGGGTCGGTCATAATACGTTCCATGAGCATAGTCCTATAGGGCTCCTCAAAAATTGGAGGTGTCGATGCCATCTCTACTCTATGATAAAGAGGAAAAATAAAAGAATTAGGAACTACAAAATTTGGAACATGAGAGGATACACGAAAAGACTCAAGTAGAGAAGAATGATAATGCACAATCTTGGCATCACAGGCTTGGACAAGACCACCTAATAAAGGATCATCTGAGGAATAACTATCATCATAATCAGGCAAATGAAGATTGATGGTACAAGTTAGAATAACTTTATCATTAGAAGAAGCATGGTGAATAGAATGATGAGTCTTGGATAAGACTATAGGAATTTCATCGCAAGGAGGTTTGCGAGAATGAGATTTTAAGGAAGCAAGAAGTTATGAGATGAGATGAGGCATGAGATCAAAAGTTTTGATCTTGAGATTAATCTCATTAGGCTCATCGTCATTGTAGTCTAAAAGGTTGGGAAAAATATTACCAATAAGCTTGAGATGCCCATTGTATCCTCTGGTTGAGTTGATTGGAAAATATAGATGATGTAACTCATGAAATATAACTTTAGGTAAAGGCTTAAGAGTAGGAATCTTAAAGACACCATGATCTTGGAATTATTCAAAATTCCAAGGGTTAGTATCTCCTTGAATCTTATGAATGGCTCCATTATGAGGGAATTTAATGTATTGGTAGGTGGAAGAAGTAGCAGCGTGCATATGATGAGTCCATGGCCTACCAAAAAAGATGTTATAAGAAAGAGGAAAGTTAAAGATCATCTCCTTCACATGAATGGTGATAGGTGGGACAGTAAAGGGAAGCCACACACACTCGAGAGGAGGCATTTTCCTTCTATCATATCCTTGGTAAGTGCTACGTGTGGACTTATGATTACATTTAGAATATCCAAGGGTTTTAATGAAATCAAGAAAAGTAACATAAGTGCCACAACCCTCATCAATCAAAGCATGCTTAACTTGGATATCACTGATTTGGATGCTAATAAATAGGGGAGGATCATCTACATGAAGCATAATATCTTCAGGAATCATAGATGTGATGGGAAATTTTAATGAAAGAAAAGTGTCAATAGTTTCATCAATATTGATGGACATCTCTTCACATTGTTGAAAGATACTATCCTCGAAACTAGATAAGGCTGCCTCTAGTCCTGTTAAAGGAGGATGAGGGACATTCATCTCAAATAGTAGTTGTATAAAAAAATTTCAATGATGGGGATATGTCCTCATGATTTCAAGAAATGGAATTTGAGAAGGGAGATTAGTGAGTTATGCAATGGGATCCCACTCACCATAACCCATGAAAAGGTTGTTAGATATAGGCACGTAATGGTTAAGGAGGTCTTTGGAGGGAAGATCTGAAGAGAATTGAAATTTGAGTTGATAAGAATGAGAAGGTTTAGAAGAAGGTTGTAAATCATGTTGAGATGATGAACTAATAGGTTCAACTTGATCTTGAGGAGTAGAAGAGTAGAAGGTTGATTAACATTGGAAGTAGAAGATGATGGACAAGTGGTAGAAATAACATGGGATGTGTTATCCAAAGGAGAATCATAAGTTAGATCTTCATCAAAGGTTATAAGATCTTCTTTCCCCAACTCATTTAAATGAGTTGGAGAAGAATCTTGGATAACACAGTATGCTTGAGAAAGAGATGGGGTGTAGATAGGTTGAGAATTAGTGAAAGCCACTACTCTTCACATATTAGTCATGTTAACCACATTTTATTTGGAAATTAGTTTCGCAAGACTTTCTACGTTATTGGTGGAAGAGATGGGCTTGCCTTGGTTTTATTTAATTGGATGATGATTAGGTAAAGGATCCTTATAAATAGCTAAATGAGTGTTTGCTTGATTCAAGGTTTGAGATTTATCATTGGTTTTGTATTCTTTGATGCATGCTCATAAGCTTGTTGACATTGGCGTGTGATAGAATCATGGTCAAAATTATGTCCAATAAGAAAGTCCATGGATAAATTATGAAGTTGTCTATAGGTCTCATGAGAATGACCCCAACTAGTATGAAACCAATAAAACTTACCAGGATCATACTAGGTTGTCATAGGATGGATAGGGTAAATTTCATGAGGAAGAGGCCTAGGTAGACAATTTTTATGAACATTAAAGTTATTTGTTGAGAAATGAGGATTCATAAATTATTGAGAAGAAGATGTTGGTTCTAAAGAAGGGGTAGGAAGAACAGCTTGAACATGGTGAATCGTATCATATGAATCAAAAATACCATCACTAGTAACATTGTAGTTTTTGTTTTTGAGTAATATACAAGAACCCATGAAAGGTTGGGGTGCTCAAATTGATGCATAAGGAAATTTTGTCATTTAATTTGATCAGTAGCTTCTTCCAAATTACGTGGAGAAAGGGTACATACTAAATATTGTAATTTGGGATAAAGAGCATTTGTAAAGAGATGAAATAGATTATCATTGGCCATGTTGTGTTCACATTTGTTTGATAAAGTCTTCCATCATTTAAAAAATGCTTGGGTGATTTCATTTTTGTTTTGTTTGTAATTGATGAACTGGACCAAAGTGTTTTAAGGAAGATCACTAGTTTGGAATTCTTGAACTAAAGAATTCACTAGATCTTCCAAACTAGTAATGGAATGAGGTCTAAATTGGTTGTACCAATCCAAGGCATCACCTGTGAGGGTCTTATCAAGGATCTTGGTAGCGACAAAGGTGTTTAATTTAACTCAATATTTATAAAGGTTCCCAAATGTTTTAAGATGAAGAGAAGGATCAATTGATCCATTGTAAGAGATTGTAGGATTATAACTCCTATATCAGTGTTAACATTTTGAGTGGAGAGAGGTTCATTTTGTAGATGCTTGATAATTTTATTAATTAAAGGAGGTTGAGGAATAAGATTGCCTTGAGAATATTGAAGAGGAGGGGGAGGAAGAATTTGGTTATGTGTGCCCCAAGACATTGGTTACAGTTGTGTTTGAAGAGGAAGAAGGTGATTTTGCATTCTCATCATTTGATTTGTGTTAAGGGATTGGAAAGGATTCATTTGATTGAGAGTTTGAAATAAAAGTTGGTGAGTTTGATTAACATTATTAAAAGAGTTTGTGTTGGTATTAGTGGCTTGGGTACCACTATTGGTGTTGTTGAGAGCTTGAGATGAATGATGAGAATGAGAGGCACTAGTGTCAAAGCTTGCTTGTGTAGCAAAAGATGGACTAGTGAATGGAAGAGAGGAAGAATCATTAGAAGCATGAGTGCCTTGGGTAGCAAACATTGAACTAGTGGAAGGATTAAGGATAGTGGATCTTAAGAGAGGTCCACTAGATATAAAACCAACCATGGTAGTTGAGATACTAGGCATGGAGGTAGAAGAAAGGTTGAAGAAGAAGAAGCATGAGAAGAGGTCATGATCAAAGGGAGAGGTTGTGAAGCAAAAAAAATAGTACTACAAAATCCATTTAAGAATGTAGAATGTGGTGAATGAGGTTCATTTTCTTGACCACCAATCATGAGATTGTAAATGGTAGATGGATCTTTCCCTTTATATTGGGAATTAGTTAATAAACAAAAGCAGTTTGGGAGTATACTCTAAATCAAGTTGGTTTTCTATGAGAAAAGAAGTATTGTGTTGTAAAGAGGTATCATGAGGGAACCCATAGTCCATTGTGTGAGTTGCAATATGGACATTATTATAATTTTCAAAAGGAACTCTACTTTGTCTATGAGAAACCCTATGAGGATTGGTGAATTCTATCATGCATGTTGTTTGAGATTTAGTGTTGTCACTTAATAGGAAATCCATGATGAAATAAGAAAGAAAGCAAGACAAAAAAATAAAGGATTTATAAAGTGGCAAAAATAAAGCTAGGTCAACCCGATTGACTTAGTGAAAAATAGGGATAATAAAGTTGGACAGGGTCCACAAAATTGACCCAATTCAGGGAGTAAACGCTGACAAAAAAGGGCAAAAGGCTTGAAAACTATGCTAGGCTGTCCTAATCGACCTAATATAGTGCATAGGATCTATAGAAACTGCTAGGTTGACCAGGTCACCCTAGTGTAATTGATAGAGGTAGAAAGTAGGGTTTGGGAGAGTGTGGAGTGAGCTGGTAGATGTAGCACAATAGATAGGAAAAGAGAAAAGATTGCTAAAAAGATAGAAAATGAAATGAGATATACCTATAGCTAGTCTAGAAAAGTAGATACTAAAATGAGATACATATTAAATTGAATTGACACTGGTCAATCTAATTAGTATACATAAAAAATTACAATTTTGAAAGAAAATTATAGAGTAGAGTAGAAATAGAGAAATAGAAACTGACCTTGGTGTTTTGGAGATGAAAATAGAATAGGCAACTGACCTGTAACCTTAGAGAGAATTGGTCCAACCTATAGAACTAGGTTGAGTTGTTCGACCAAGTGAGATAAGACCCTGTTGCAAAATCTAAAAAAGTGTGCTAAGTTGACCTGGTCGACTTAGTAGACTAAACTAGATGTCAAAAAATGTGCTAAGTCAAGCTGGTTGACCTAGTTGATTGGACTACAAATCTGGAAGTCTAGAATTTGGAACCTACATTGTAAATCTTAAACAAGAACCTACTTCAAAGTGGCTATAACTGTGCTAGGTCAACTCGATCAACTTAGTAGGCTAAAATAAAGTCTGTAAAGTGCTGAAAACCTGTGTTGGGTCAAGCTAGTCGATCTAGTTACATGTTCCTACATAGATAAAAATAGTTGGGTCAACAAAATCGAGTTAGTAAGTCAAAACTAATGATAGAAAAGATGATAAAATGAATAAAATAAGTGAAATATACCCTATAAGGGTTTGATTCACATCGAGTTCACCATAATGTATACAATTGGAATTTCATGATGCACATGAGTCAATCTTGGATTAGATAAGATAGATCACACCTACACTTTTGATTGGGGCACACACATATTAAATGGGAGCATGACAAATATGAGGATCCACTAACCCAATTATGGGATCACTTGTATCATCTGTCATAACACATCATGCTATGCAGGGTTCTAAAGCCTATAGTCTAACACAATCACACAACAACCCTAAAAGAGTCATATGGTTTCTATATTCACTTATGATAATAAATAAGAAAGTAAATTAATCTAATAACAAGAAAAGTAAATTAATCTAGTGCTCACCAAAGCTTGTGGCACAAAGTGGGGGTTAGAGCAAAATGAGTAAATAACAACTAAACTAAACATGTGATCTAGAGGATTTCCCACTAAAGATTCTGATCAATATTGGCAATATTTAATTATTATTGTGAATGTAGGGAAGGCATTATCTGGCCAATAATGCCACACCTCCACTCAAAATGTTTATAATTAATTTTGAAAAATTGCTACCAAAATAAAATATATTTTAATATATTTATTATTTATTAATAAAAATATTTTTATTAAAATATTAAAATAAATATTTATATATTTTAATATGTTTATTAGAAATTAATAAATATATTTTAATTAAATATTTATCCCCTTTTCAAAAAAAAAAGAAAAGAAAAAACAAAAAAAATCCCTACCCTTTCCCTCTTATTACAAAAAACATGCATATCAAAGACTTATCAAGAATTATATGAGTGTTACATGGAAATATTGATTTAATCAAGAATTATAAATCTCGAGAAATCTTGAATTAATCAAGAATTACCAATTTTGTTTATGGTATTAATGTCTTGATCTTGGAATCTTGATTTGCACATCAAAGATCTTGGGTAATAATATGGTGTGGAACCGTTCACCATTTTGGGTATTAATTATTATTTTATGTGGGGAAGTTTATTATTCAATGGATTAGATCAGCGTTGGCACTAATCCTATGCCATTTTCCATCCTCAACTATATTCCAACGAGGTAGAACTCCATTTTGGGATTTTTAGTTTTAATCGTTGCAGAGTAAAACTGAATACAGGCAACATGAATTTCTAGAGAGCCAACACCATGCTGTCAAAATGGGAAAAATCTCAATTTGGGGAAATTATTAGTACCTCAGGGAAATTTTTTATTGCCCAACAAACATCATTGTTGAGAATATAGATATAACTGCAAAGTTTTTGCACAGGGGAGGAACATGATTTTTGTAAAGAAGCAATAGATTTGCATAGAGGAAATTACAAATAGGGATATCTGAATACAGAGGTAGCAGAACCTCTAGGTGGTTTATTTTGTTTCATAGATAGATATCTATTACAAAAATAATTATTTACTTAGAGAGATTTTTTGTAATCAATCTCAAAGAGTTTTAATAAGATCAGAACACTCATAGAGTGGACCTGGGGACGTAGCCATTTGGTGAACCCCGTAAATTTTTTTTTGTGTTATTATTTTTTTAGTTTCCTCTCTGTGATTAGAAATACTTTTAATTTCATTTATTGAAATTACATAAATTTTGTAATTTAATTTTTGGATTTATTAAAAGGATAAATTAGAAATTAAAATATTTCATTTAATTTTAAATCCAATCCAGGTAGATTGTAAAGGTTTTTATAACTTGGATTTTTGGATCAATTTGGTATCAGAGCCTATGATCAAAGATATTTAACACATTATCTTGCAATTGCAATAGTCTTTTATGTTAACTAGGTCTTGATCAAGATGTGGTGAAGGGAAACTTGTAGAGTTTGATCCTGAAATTGGTGCAAGATGTGCAAGCCAGGAGTCAAATATGGGAGCAGACATGTCTGAGGTAGAATTCTAACGTGCCTTCCTCAACATGAAAAATATGGTTGAAGAAATGTATAAGGAACATAAAAAGGAAAAGAAGGCTAATGCTATAATCCAACAGACCTAAGATCAGATTCTTGTGATGAAACAAAAGTGACTGCTATGGGTCTGCAAGGTTCAACTTCTTCTTCTTCTAACCCTAAACCTTCTGTTATTACTTCATCTTCTAAAACTAAATCTAAACATGCCAAAAGAAAAAGAAATGAGCTTTTCCACATGACAGTCATATCTAAGCATACTAAAATAGATACTCTTTTTGATAGTGGATCACAAGCTAATCTTATTTCTGAAGAGGTTGTTAAAAAGTTAGGACTCAAAACTAAACCACATCCAAAACCATATCCTTTGGATGGGTGTGTGATGATGCAAAATTATAGGTCACAAAAACATGCACTTTGAGGTTTGCTATTACTTCTAAATTCATTGATGAAATAAAACTAGATGTAGTTCCTTTGGATATTTGTGGAATTGTTTTGGGAAGTCCTTACTTATATGATAGAAAGACAATCTTTTATAGAGAAGAGAACAAATATATGTTGGTAAAAGATGAGATTAAATACATAGTAAGAACCCATCGTGTCAAAACCAATTTGACTCTTGTCTCTATAGGACAAATGAAAAGACTTGTAAACTCAAGTAAAAGTTTTGTTCTCATGATTGTGAAAGCCAAGGATAATGAAAAATCCAAGGCTTTAGAGGGTTGTGATCCTAAACATCAATTTGAAATAGAAAAGATTATTTCTAACTACAATGGTGTTTTTTAGGAACCACAAGGTTTACCCTCTAAGAGGGAAATCCAACATGATATTCAATTGTAATATGATGCCTGTCTCCCTAATATTGGAATGTATAGGTTGTCAATAATAGAGAATGAAGAAATAAAGAATCAAGTGATAGAGTTACTTGAGAAAGGAGTCATTCAGCCAAGTACCTCTCCATGCGGTTCATTTATTGTCTTGGTACCAAATAAAGATGGTACATGGTGGATGTGCATGGATTTTTGAGCTTTGAATAAAATCATGGTTAAAAATAACTACCCTCTTCCTTGTATTGATGATTTGTTAGATCAATTGAAAAATGCAAAGTATTTTACTAATATTTGAGAAGTGGTTATCATTAAATAAGAATAAGTGATGGTGATAGTTGGAAAACCACTTTCAAAACTAAGCAAGGTCTTTTTGAGTGGCTTGTTATGCCTTTTGGGCTTTGTAATGCACCTGCTACATTTATGTGGGTTATGAATGATGTGTTAAGAGCATTTCTTGATGATTTTGTAATTATGTACTTGGATGACATTTTAATCTTTAGTAACACATGGGAAGATCATCTTAAACACATTAAGAAAGTCTTAGATACTTTACAAAAGGAGAAACTATTTCTAAAGATGTCAAAATGGGAATTTGCAAAAACATCTTTGGTTTACTTAGGCTATGTTGTAGGGAATGGCTCATTAAAAATAGATCCTACAAAAGTTTTATCCATAATAGATTGGCCAAGGCCTAATAATGCAATAGAAGTTAGGAGTTTTCTCAGAGCAGTTCAATTTTGGAGAAAATTTATTGCTAACTTCTCTTATATTGCATCTCCTTTATATGCTTTAACAAGTGTTAAGCAGGGCTTTAAATGGGGAGGAAAGCATGAAAAAACTTTCAATACATTGAAAGAAAAGATAAGTATAGCCCCAATTCTTGCACTTCCTGATTTATGACAATCTTTTAAAATAGAAACTAATGCTAGTGGGTATGCAATGGGGTCAGTGTTAATGCAAAACCAAAAATTGGTGTGTTTTCATTCAAAAACTTTTACAAGTGCAGTTAAAAATTATTCTACTTATGATAAAGAGTTGTATGCTTTGGTGCAGAGTGTGAAAAAGTAGAAACACTATTTGATGGGCAAAAAGATAATCATTCATATACATCATCAGCCTTTGCAATACCTTCAATCACAATCCAAGCTACAATAATCATGATACTTCTGATGGATGGGATTTTTGCAGTAGTTCCATATTGTTATAAGGTACAAAAAGGGAACACATAATAAGGTTGTAGATATGATTTTTCAATCTCATATTGTAGCATCTACTATTTTGTAGCATAGTCCTTTTGTTAATGAAAGTTATAAGGAATAATATGCTAGAGATGTTGATTTTAAGGATGTCTATGAATATTTGATAAATGGTAAATCAATAGAAGCATTTGACTATCATGTGCATAATAGAATGCTATATCATCTTCAAAAAATTTGTATTCCATAGGATGAAAGAGTTCACATGATTAGAGAAGCACATACTTCTCTTGTTTCAGGGCATTTTGGCATTGGTAAAATAGTTGCACAATTACAAAGATATTGCTATTGGTCCCGTATGATTGAAAATGTATCTAAATATATTAAAGGTTGTATTCTTTGTTCCACAAGTAAACCAAGTAACTAGAAGTTAGGATTGTATACACCTCTTCCTATTCCTAATCATCCTTGGGAAAGTATTTTTATGGATTTTATAGGAGGTTTGCCTATGTCACAAAGAAAACATGATTATCTATATGTGGTTGTGGATAGATTCAATAAAATGTGTATTTTGGTTCCTTGTACTAAATAGGTGACAAGAGAGGATACTACACATTTATTCTTCAAGAATGTTTGGATCCATTTTGGGTTACCCACTTCTATTATATATAATCATGATGCTTGATTTGTTGGTGATTTTTGGTCAACATTGTGGGATTTGATTGATACTAAGCTAAAGAAAAGTACAACCTTTCATCTATAAACTGATGGACAAACATAAGTGGTCAATTGAACAGTGGTACATTTGCTCAGGGGCTATTATGGTAAACATCCTAAATTATGGGATGAACATTTATATTATGTGCAACATTCTTATAACTATGCTTTGCATTCTTCTACTTTAAAGTCTCCTTTTGAGACTTGTTTTGGTTATTTGCCTAAGTCTCCTTTGGACTTATCTTTTGAAAATGAATCTAACTCAATAGTGGATGGAAACAGTGATGTTGAGAAGGATAAAAAGTTCATTTATAGGATTTAGATGATTTAGAAATCTGTTCAAGAATAGTTGGAGAATAGCCAAGATAAATATAAGGCTAGGCATGACAAACACATAGTTGATCATCAATTCATAGTGGATGATTAGGTATGGATTCACATCAACAAAGAAAGATTGAAAGGTGAAGGCAAATAATGAAAACCAATTAGGTATGGTCTTTTCAAGATTTTGGAAAAGATTGGCACAAATGCTTTTCGATTGGATTTGCCTTCTTATATGCAGATTTATTTAGTGGTTAATGTGGAAAACTTGAAATTATATGAACCTCCTATGATCATGGATTAAGATGAGGGTATTTTGGTTCCTAAAGTTGATGATTTTTCTCTTGAGTTTCTTATTGAGTTACAAGAAGATGTTATTATTGATAGGAAAACCAAAACTACATGAAGGGGTGATATCAAATATCTTCATGTGGGTTTGAAAGGGTTACATCCAAATAAGGAAAAATGGATAGAAATCAAGAAAGTGAGGGAAAAATAGCCTCACCTGGTTGATTAAATCTAACTTTTGGAGGTCCAAAAGTTATTAGTGGGGAGGAATGATCCAGAGGATTTCCCACTAAATATTCTGATTAATATTGGTAGTTTTTAATTATTGTTGTGAATGTAGGGGGCATTATCTAGCCAATAATGCCACACCTACACTCACAACATTTATAATTATTTTTGAAAATTTACTACCAATATATGTATATGTATATATATATATATATATATATATATATATATATATATATATATATAACACTAAGGATATCCATGGTGGCATCTTTAAATACATTAATGGGTAAAGCATGAGTCTTGTTAGCCATGAATAACACATGGGGTGAAGGTTACAAAGCTATGTTAGCCATCTTCCATGAGGAATCCTTTGTGAGAATATTGACCTTAGTACCGATGTCAACTAAAATATCCTAGATAACCCATCCATATATGGTGATGTTAACCAATATCTCCTTGTCCCCTTTTGGGCTAGGTTGGATGGGAGTATCTTACCATCATGCATGGTTTAACCAATGATCTTCAGTAGGCTTTGGCATATGATGCCTTAACTAATTACATAATAACAATATAATGTCCTCATCCAATAGTCATTTTCATAGCTCTTGAAATTTATCTCGCATCATTTCATGATGGTCTTTGGCTCTCTACATATCGACACATTAAGTGACATCACTATCCCTTAAGGAACTAGATCTTTCCTTACAATTTTCTTACTAAGTTCATAGTGTCCTAAAGCACCTCCTTCTACTAATGAGCATTGGGATAACAATTAGCACAAGGCTCCTCATGTTGAACTTTCTTAATATGTTGATTGGTCATAGACTATGACTTCCTACCACTTTTTGCTATAATATTAACTTTAGGGCCCATCAGAATGATAAGGCACAGTCTCTAGTGTAGTTTTTAAATACATATCATGCTAACACCCTTCTCATTTATTTCCTTTGTAATAGCTATGTACAAGTTAAGGCATTCCTCTAGATGGTGCTTGTTTTTACAAAAGGCACATGTAGGATAGACTAGGTAATCACATTGGTAGTTCTCAAAGGAACCACACTTATAATAAGTTCATGATGGAAACCATCCAACTCCATGTCCTCAACCTTAACCTCATTCATGATAACCACCTCCATTCTCTTAGTTATTTTCTACAGAGGTCTGACATGTTCCATGCATGTGTGCCTCATGAATATCGCTAATGAGATGACAATCATTGGTATCATGAGTGTATGCATTGCATATATTACAATACATTGACACATTTGACTAAGTGACACATTTTAGTAGATGACAAGCCCAAACATCTAGTTATTCTTGGCAAATTTCACTAGACTACTTCAACATAGATCATATGTTTTTATGGGGACAATTATTTAGATTACGACCTTTGAACTCACAATCGACACACCATAAGCCACTACAGGTGTCATGAACACTATGTGAAATAAGATTTTCTAGTTGAAATGTCATTATAGTGATTTGAGCCTTCATGAAAGGATTGATCTTTGTATCAATATTACCAATAACTTTAGTGTAAAGGGCAACTTATAAGGCCTCTAAAAGGCAGCCACAAACCTCCACAAACCATCAATAATGTTGAGAAACATTTATCTCAAATGAGATATTGGGGATATGTGTATTGGAACATGCATCATACTCACACATACTCTTAGTGAGTTCCTATTTGATATCTTTTAGCACAACTATACTCTATTGCTTAAACATTAGAATGTCAAATTCTTGGAGGAATGCTACCTTAAGCTAATCATGATCTACTATATATTGCTAAGGATCATACTTTCAGTACCACTTATGTGCATGGTCCAAAAGGGTGGTTGAAAATTAGGTGGCTTTCCATTCAGAATAAGTTATGCCACATGCTTGTCAAATGAGTTCACATTTGTGAACATGCTCTACAAGATTATCCACACCTAAATACTCTAGTAAATGGAGTGTTATTTTGTAGTATATGGTGGGAAATTGAGGTGATTGCAATGTTAGTTATTGAGGAACACTTCCAATTCCTCCTATTCCTTGGGGGGAGTCCACCAATACCTCTTACTCCTCTTATTACTCCATTAGTCAAACTACTACTAAATTCACCTCCCACACCTCCTATAGTAGTAGAAGCACCTAAGATATTGGGCACTGAGGTAGGTTGAGTAATTAAAATTAGGCTGGTGCTTTTCCCACTAGTTATGTTGGGTCTACCGAGCATTCCAAGTTGGGCCATAGAATTACTTTACAAAGGAAAATAAATCACTAATACACTAGTATCTAAAACTTATTCTACTAATATTTCTCTCATAGGTTCAATATCCAACTCTATATTATCTATATCTAAATTGTGTATGATTATACTATCTAACTTAAAAGCATGAACTCGCACTATGGGTGTGGAACTGAGTTTGTTTAACTTAGTTTCTTTAGTTACCACTTCTTTGTTTGCTTCACTTACATATACTGAAGTTGGTGTTGGTTGTGGTCTAATAGGTGGGGAGTCATCCTTATGCTCCTTCACTTCTCTGTAGATCCTTACAACACTACTTGAGTCTTCCCATCCCCTTTTTAGGTCATTTCCACCCATAATCATTTAAAAAGCTTCATCATATTTATGCTTCTATAATTCCCACTGACTAGATACCATACTAAACTAACAATTTTACTTCACAAATACCCCTACCTTCCCCCACCAACTATGCTGCTCATGCAAGAATGGGTTTGTCCTTCCATGGAAAAAGTCTCAAGTCTAAAATCTATAAATAGTTTCTTCACCTCCATTGGAAAATGTCTGAGATATCAACCACATGGTTCTAAAAAAAATGGAATAAAGCTTCTTCTGGACAAGAATAAGTTGAAACTACATAGTCTAAGACGTAACTATTTAACACCCCATGCCACCAAACATCAATAACATGCATCCAAGGTGCACTCAACTATGCTAGATCCATCTGACACTCTAGTGTCCAAGTTGTCTTTGTTTCATAATTTATCAATCATTCTTGAACATAAGCTATGATCCAGGCATGTAGATGAATAGGCACCTCCACAAAGAATGTCTCATATAATGAATTATATATATTTTGTTCAACCCACATGTATTCAAATATTACTGGTTAAAAAAATGGTACTAAAAAGTTATCCTCAACACTAGTGATCCATCACTCAATATTCTCAAGTGAAAATCATTTGAGCATTTTCCTCCATCATGTAGGCAAGTGCTAAGGGTTTTAATAACATAACCAAAATGTTGGATTTGTTTTCTCTATCGAGGCATAAATTTCTTCAGGTGCATGCTGAAGTGACTAAAAACCCAATGTGTTGACATGTTGGCATTTCATGTAAGAACAAGTTCTTGCATGCTCACCCAAAACACACATCGAGGGATAGGTTCTTGTGGGTTTTATTATGCAAAGGTTTACTAACATATAATGGCACTCAAATGCATCCAATTTACTCATTGATTAACTAGAAAAATAAATACATAGTAACTATGGACCTAAAGTCAGTTAACTAAACAACTTATAAAATGACCAACATCATTGTTTCCATAATCAAAATAACATTTAACCAACTTAAATTCCATTCTTCATATTGAAAGTGACTCACAGGTTACATAAATAGAAGTATAATGTAACTCAATCATATAAATATGTGTTATCTAGTTGAGTACAATAATAAAAATATCACAATGGTATCCTTAATCATATCAACACAAAAATAATCAACAACATCACAAAGTTTTATCAAGGGGTATCTATACTTGGTTTTTCCTGACCAAGTAGTTACAATAAAAATCATACTCATAGTGACTTGCCAATGATCATCAACACACTGGAGTCTTGGTAGCTAATTACACTGTTTTCCTAAGGTCTTAGGCCTTTGTGTCCCTATATTCTCTCTTTGATGTTGGATTCTTGTCATTGAGTGCCTCTCTTCCCATGGGCTAGTGCTAGATTCATGCTTGACTTAGTCTCTTTTATCCCTTTGAATCACCCCCTAACTATCTCTTGCTTCTCACATCATCCCTAATTCTTCTGATAGTGTTCTGAATCTTTTATTCTTGAGTTCTCCATTTATTATGCATTATGTATTATGACTGGGTCTTTCTGTGCTATAGACTCCCACTCTATGATGTCTTACACTGTGACTCTTCCATGTTATGCTTATTCTAAAAAGGAGTTAGCCAAAATTTAGGGTCCAACAAGTATGGTAGGTTCATGTTGGTTGCTTATATTTGTCCTAACTTTCCATCTTATGTACTTCTTTGAGTGTGTTATTTGTTTATTATTGTCTTATCTTGTATTGCATATTGAACATTTGAATATGTTCCATTGTTTGTGGACCCCATGTATTTGTTCACCTATTTTGACATTTGAATATGTCATATTTTATTATTTGCAGAATTAAATATGTCATTATATGCTTTGTAAACATTTTACTATGTCATGTCCCTTTGATTGTGTGATATTTGAACATGCCCCTAGTATGAGGTCTCATTGGACCATTATATTCTTTACATTAATTTTGAGTGCTCTTATGTGTGTGCTTGATTGCTTGTTGAGCTTGTATTATTACTCTCTAGACATTTCCATGATCTATATCATGATTCTTAGGACTTGATGTGATCACATACTATGTGCATCAATGATATATCTTCCTAGACATGCTACTCTTATATGTTACGTGATCCATACATATTTTATATAGTTATTTTATATTTTTGAGTTAAGGTAACTACCAAATTCTACTTCCCCTCACCTCAAAAAGGAGGCATATTAATGGGGGCATGTCATATAGACATGACTTCCACATTTTTCATAGTTTTACATTACAGTGGGATAATGTCAAAAAATCATGACCTACACACTTATTCAGTATTTAACATCCATAGATTATAGTGGGGGCATGTTATGAAGAACATGTTCTCCACATCTACATAAATTCCCATATTCTCTAGGTTCAGTGGGGGTATGTCATAAAATCATGTTCTCCACACTTTCACCGATCTCAAATTCATCAAATTTCTTAATTATATGATTCACACACACACACACACACAAACACAACACACACACACACACACACACACACACACACACACACACACACACACACACACACACACACACACACACACACACACACACACACACACACACACACACACACACACACACACACACACACACATTTGTGGCAACATTCTATACATTGGTACTGTTATTATACCCAAATTTTAGCTTGGGACATATATGAGGTGTATATGCTATGAAAAGGGCATATAAAATTGTAAAATAAAATCATTTTTCATATTTCAAATTTTATTATGGACTATTACTATACCTAGGATGGACTATTATGGATTGTTATTGAACCAATCTACTACATTGGTTAGTTTACCTTTTATAAGTTTTAGTTGATTAAGTTGCTCAATCTTACCAAAATTATAATTTAAATTTAATTAAATCATCTAACTTTACCAGAATTATAGGTTTGATTTGATTAAATCATCAACCCTCACCATATATATTTTGATATGATTAAAACACTCACACTCACCAAATCATGCACATATTTGGGTTGCACTATTGAGATGAAACAAACTCAATGGATGTGTTGCAATTCACCTTTACACCAAGGTTGGGGGCATGTGTCATCATATATATATATATATATATATATACAAACACACACACACACACACACACTTGCAGGTTATAATTATCCTAAAATTAGCTTTAATGATTCATAATGAAGCATCCTTTAAAATAAAATTACCGAAACGCAAGATGGTTGCATCAACACACATGTGTACTCCTAACCTTACTCTTTTTACTTTAAAGCATTTCAAATTCTTTTAATTTCAGATTTCATACACTAATTATATACTATAACATGCTCTTAGTTGTAGGTTAGTCACCAATAAATCACTCATGTTGGGCTCACACAAAGACAAGGTGTGTTATACACACCAATATATGCATTTCTTTCTTTTAAACTAGTAATTTTATTACTAGATTGGGGGGGATGTAGATACTAAAATTTGATTTATGTAGTACCTCAGTCTTGTACAATTGGAAAATACCTATCATGAATGTACCTTTCTATTCTAGACCTACCTACTACTAAATGGTTTGTGTTCACTATCTCATTGCACCAAAATTGGTTATCTCTTAGTCTGACCATTGTTATTTTGATTACTAGGTCTTCTATATTGTGTACAAAGCTCTAAACTTGATAACCAGATTAAATATTTATAGAATTTGATGATTATTCTAGGATCATCTTCTAGTCCAATTCTAGCCTATTCCATATCATACATGCATGCACATAATAAACATGCTAAGTATCATTTGTTTCCAATTCATTGTAACATCTATCAATAGTTGTACTTTACTATTTTTAGCAAAATTGATTATATAAATTCATAATACTATTTGTCTAATTTTTTATATTAATTGGCTTGCTCATTAGATTACTCCATCATCCTTGTGTAAAATCTAATATAATACCCCTTAACCCTAGATAGCCACACATGTCTAAATTTAGGGTTAAAAATTATTTAAAAAAAATAATATTTCAAAAATTTCTAAAAATTATGGCTTATGCATGATGTGTGGTTCATTTACATTAGTAGATTTGTGCTCTGTATATGAAACACTTATATATATCTAGTATTATATCAAATATGATTCATAATTATACTTGAGTGAGATGTAAAACATATAGGTTGTCACTTTTAGATGCAATTAAAGGCGGTGATATTGTCTCAAACCCAAAAATAATTACACAGATAAAACCACTCCAATCTAGATAGTCACACACTATGTTGTTGTTCAACTACATTGGACTTGTCCCAGTGAACACAAGCTCTAATTTATCAGATCCAAAATAGTTACAGGCCTTCTACAAATTTTATGCATCACAACAACTTCACTGGGGCAATCTTTTCTCAAATTTTATCACTCTATGACTACCCTTTTTGCTCCTATTATATTTCAATACATTATGCAAAATATTTCCATTTTTCTCACTTACATTTACATTGTTATCTTACTGAATACTTGATTTGATAAATATACCAATGTTACCATTATTTATGTAGATCAATTTCACTTATTCATGCATGTTTATCATGTTTTCTTCTTTGATTCATGTTGTGTTTGTATTCATTCCTATAGATTTTAGACATTTGAGAATGTCTTTATTTATGGCTTTAAGCCTTCTTGTGTGTTTCTATATACGTGAGTAACATTTAGACATATCCATTGTATAAAACCCCTTGGCTTTTTTTTTTTTTGGGTGATTTTGTTTGTGTTATTTATATATGTATCATGGCCATGCCTCTTATTTGTCACTATTTTTCTCAATTTGGGATGTCATGATAGACATCATGCATCTCCTCAACTTATCGATGCCATACATCCTCCTAGAGTAGTTCTATATCACTTTTGAGTGCTCGATTATGATCATTTATTCACTGCATTCCTAATTTCTAACATCTATCTTGACATGACATTATGTATGCTTGGTTATACATGTATCATACATTACTATTTTGCTCAGCTTATCAATATAATGCCACACCCTCCAATTTTATCATTATTGTTTTAGATTTCAATATTTTCTATAACATCACTCACATAACTTTGTATTTCGAGCCAAATTATTGCACAAACTTCACAACTCACCTCAAAAGAGGGGGCATACACAATGGATAGTCTTATAGACTATGTTGGAATAATCTATTACATAGATAAAAAAGAATAATATTTACTTAGTTAATCATAGTATAAACTCAATTTCTACATAGAAATAATATTTAGAGAGAGCCATGCCATTTAGACAACAACACCAAGGTTGTAGTTATTCAAAATAATGTGTTTTCATCCCCAAATTCAAAAATAAAATTTTATAGATTTATTAAAATTTTAATCAATCTACAAAATAATTTTTAATGTTACTTAGAAATAAGATTTAAATTTATACATAATATTATCTTATATTTTTCTCAAATTTGTGACATCATGCATGTCATGGGTTCCAAAATTTTACACAAGTTTATTCAAAGATTTAGTTCAATATACTTTGTTATTAGAATCAATATATTTAGATATAATATTAGGGCATGTGCATGACACATGATCACTTTATTGCTCAAAATATGTAGTAATTTTTGTAAAATGAATGGAAATTCATGTCATTCATTATGTTGCATACACCAGACTTAGATCATGTTATTTTACAGTAGTTTTGTGCTATATTTGCACTAAAATTAAATCTTATTTTGTTTGCAGTGGTAGATTCACCTTTTTGTACTATAATGGTATAATGGAATTCATGCAAAGATTAAAAACTAATTACTACCTTGAGTTTTGAAATGATGGAGTCAAGTGTATCTTGGGTTATTAAACACATTCTCATACCAGTGAGGATTGGAGCATGCACAATCCAATTCAAATGTTTCAAACAAAAATAGATCTCCAAAGGTTCTACCCTCTGTAGCCACCATTTTTTCACCATAAAAACACAACATTTCATGTACATGAAAATATGTATTCATTCCCTATTGTTTGGTCCAAAATTTAATTGTATTTACTTCTATATTTTCATCTTAAGTAAAGACTGATTTATATATGTTTCATTGTAGGTTTGCATGAAGCAGACTTTAGCATGTGGTCTACATCCAAGCCTACTCAACACAAGTGAGCTCATGCATAACTCTCTTTATTTTACTTTAACACTTTTGATTTTTTTCATTAATAGAATAAAATATTGGAAAATTTAGTTACTAAAATTAACATTTAATGCTAAAATAATTCACTTGTGTCTACTTTGTAGACACACTTAGTCTATGCTCGATTTCATGGTTCTAAATCACTATTCCTTTACTCCTATACAAATGATCCTTATCATTAAGAAATTTTAATACTTGATATTGTTATTCTTCATTCCACATAGCATAAAATCATTGTTAGATTGATTCAAACTTCCAATTTAGTTGTCTCTATTCTGTAAACAAGGTAGCTCCTTTAGGTGAATCCCACTCATGGGTAGTGTTTCACACTACCAGTTTCATCCTCCTGTGAACTAAGAATAATTTATCAAATTATAATTCACTCAAAATATCTTCCCACATATTTTTCAAGTCATATTTAAGGAAATCCCAAAGAAAATCATTATATAAGCACATTTTCCATTCTTTTGTTGACTAGTTGGCAAGAGGCTTCTATATTACAAACATCATAAATATTCTAACTACACATTGAGATTAGAACACCTATTCTTCCAAATTCCAAGTCCATGTAGCCCAAATAACCCTGAGTTAAGTTTGAATACACATACAAGGTCACAATTCAAATCACATCATGACACCAACATATAACATTAAATCAATATTTAACACACACCACCATAACATGGGAGAACTAAATGGAGTTTTATACCTCTTCAGAGTATTGGTATGTAGGCAATGCTCAACATAAGGGTCTTTGAGTTTAAGCACAACTCTAGACACTAACCCCTTTCCCCCATTTACCACATTTAATTCTCATTGTTTATTGATCTAGGGTTCTAAGTGAAGAATAAGGTACATGGTAGCTTTTGTAATGAATCAAGCAACCTTGATCACACACATAGGACCTACATGTGAAAGCATACTAATCTAATTTTACATGGAAGCAAAAAAACCCTACTAGACACTAATGCACCCTATATATGACAACACATGTTGGAGTTTTTTGAATAGCACAACCTTATCCTAGATTCAAATGGAGGCATGTTCTTGTTTCATAATGACCTCACACACTCCCACAATTGACCACAGTCTTTGTTGTAGTCCATCAAATTTGAGTGTCAACCAAGTTATTTATTTTTAGTACTATCTACTTTTAGCATATTTCTATAATTAAAAAGTTCTAAATTAGTCTTGTGTGATTTATTTCACATCTTATACATTCTGATTTTACTCATCAACTTGTCATAATTAGATTAACATTTGCTTAATCCCTAGTTTTGATAAAACATGGAGCAAGAGTGCATATTTATGAGGAATCATCCCAACTTAGGAAAGCTAACTCCTAATAAATGTGTGGAGGATTATTTTTATGATCACTTCTATGAAGTGTTTTTCTACGAGTTACTTGGGTACCTTCACGCATGGCTAACTACATATATTATGAGGAAGAGTAGAATCTTTGCATAAAACATCCTTAGGTGAAGGCACATATCAAATAGTTACTATGCACCAACAAAGTTTTGACCAAAATAATGAAAATGTGGTGTAAGGGCATGTTGAATAGTTATATCTCGGAATTTTTAGTTCTATGTACTCTTGCCTAGAGATGCAAAGTATCAATTCTTATGCAATCTAGGAGGGTCATATATTACACAACTACATTTGGATATTAAGAAGCTTATGGTAGAATTAGACATTGAGAATATTCCTATGGAGGTATAGATATTTCTCTTACATGGGTTAAGTGGATGATAGAAGTTTAAAGGTGGGCAATGGTTACATGATACTTTTGTAAAGGGTGGCTAACTAAAGAACTTCAAGATGGAGAGTCCAAATGCTCATGAATTTAGGTGGTATAGATATGGTAAAGGTTGGGAAAAAGTGATTACCACCTTGAACCCTAGGAAGTGGGGAGAGGTAAGTCAAGGAGATGCCACGAGGACCCATGTAAAATGAGAAAGGCTTTGGAGGAATCTTACAGTAATGAGATGTGCTCTAATGAGGGAGAGACATGCACCATTGATCAAGATATTAAAATTTCAAAAAATGTTATTGGAGACACTTGGGACCCTATGAGTATGTAGAATCACATGATAATTAAAGCACTAACTCATGAAATTCATATTCAAATGGAGAAAAACTAAGGAAATCATGTAGACTGGTCTTAAATAATAGAGTTTATAGGATAAGAGGTTGTGAAGAGTCCTCAAATGAAAAGCTATAATTGATCACATAACTTAATAGTAATATAATAGGAGGCACAAGTGCTATGGGTGTAATGATAATTAATTGAGGTACTAATCCCACCTCAGTGTAACCCAATGTAAGGGTTAGTGGGAGTGCACCCCTATTCATAAGAAATGCTTGTGGCATGGGTGGAAGTGACACCAGAAGAAATCACAATTTGAGCACTCAAGCAATAATTGGTGCACCATTCATTCAGATTCAATATTCTACAACATTTCATTTATGAAATATACCCAAGTCTACTTGAATATCAAGGAATGGATAATATTTCTAAGCATGTACACAAGTGTGAACTTATATGGTGCATCAAGGGTGTCACCATACTAGAATGGAAAATAACTAGTTCATGATTAAAATTTTAAATTGTGTACATATGTGGTACCATAAGTTTGATCCACTCTAGGCTATTGTGGATTATGAACTTCTAAAAGAGGCATTCCTATAAGAGTTTGAAATTTCTAAATTAGAGCATTTGATCATTTCAACACTTAAGTAAGTCAAACAATATCTTACCGAGAGTGTTCACACATATGATGCAAGTTTAAAAATCATGATCTCCAAACTCTTGTATGAGATCCATTGTCTCCAACATGCTCAATCATTCATTGGTGGTGTAGACACTAAAATCTAGTATTTGATTCTTGGCAATGTCAATATAAATATACACTTATGCTACATGACTTGTGTGTCTACAAATAACTCTCACTCACCATTTTCACACACCTGCATGCTAGTTATGAGCCTAATCCATTATAAGTTTATATCAATCACCGAAAAGAGCCTCTCAGTCTATGATAAATCAATGAAATATTATACCAAACACTTTTGTAACATCACATCTTAATTTATATCTCCTAGATAGTAACATCATACTAAGACAACAACATCAACATTATTATCTAGAGGCTGAAATTATTATCTATCACCTAGTAATGGCTATTTTTCAAAATCAAAACCCTTCCCATAAATCAACCCATTCACCTTGCATGATGGTGGTGTGAGAAATTACCCAATTTAGTGCATATAAATACAAATCAAGGTTAAGCTCATTCATAACTTGGCACTCTTAATTACTACCTAAATACACTACTACACATTGATAAAAAATGCCTTATTATTTCCAAATTGCTAATCAAGTACATGGAGCAATTATCAACCAAATTTTAAACACACCAAGCTAGGTCAAGTGCCAACATTATCAATGTCAAACTAATTTCTAGGTGCATTCATATAGTGAAATAATGTAGTGGAACATTCACACTAAGGGATATAACTACATGTGGCTTGACCTCCCTCTTTGAAGTATTGGATATATAGGCAACAATCAATCATTAATGGGGGTGATTAGGGCTAGCTCAACCCAATTACACTTCCTCACTTTTTACAAGATTTAATCCTTCATAAATGGACCTAGGATTTCAAGGAGAATAAATTTGATTTTTGAAGTTGCACATGTATTCGAGGGTCAAAGATCACATATACATAGACTTATTAAATAGACACACTGCACTTTATGATATAAAAAGACCAATCTATCCAAGATAGTAATGTCAACCTCAGTCACTAGGATCGAAATTTATACCTAGGCCCAATGGTTTTGACCCTAAAAATGAATAGTTAATTGTAGATTTGAAAGAATCAAAAGCCTACTTCCAGTCTATTTTTGATGTGAAAACATAGTCACAGTCAACTAGTCAAACATAAAATCTAAGTGTCTTGATCTCCTTAGTAACTTTCATAAACAGTAAATTACATTATTAGATCTATCTCAATCAACTACATTCATATTTATGCTTAATATACATATATTTCAATTTTAATTAATTCTATGAGTTTATCCTATTGTGATTCACATAAATCCAAAAATAGGGTAAGCAGGGGGATTACTCTTAAAATTCAAAGTTGTGATGTCCTTGAAGAATTTCATTATGCCACGAGAAGCCTTAAAATTAATTTTGAGTGTCAAATAAATTGTTAGTACAGATACATGGATTATTGACAGAAATCCAGAATATAATAATTTATTAAATGAATTTTGATCATTAAAAAATGAAATTATGTCAGAAACTCTTATAAGATTTGCATTATTTTATCACATCCACATAAAGTGGATGAATAATCTTCCTAGATGATGGAAAATATGAAAAAATAACATATTTCCCCTAAACTACCCCTTCAAGAATCATCTGACAGTGTTATTCTAACAATATAACAACAACCCAAAAATAGTGGGATTAAGACAACTAAGCTAGGAAAGTTTAAATTACATTTTTATTATTAATCCACATACGATGAATTAAGTATCTAGGATAGTATTAACATCCCTACCCCCAATTTAGCATAACTTCAAGTGAACAAGAGATAAATTCTTTGAATGCCTCAAATTTATCCTGTGTAAGTGACTTAGTGAAGACATATGCAAGTTGTTGATCTATGGGGAATTATTGGAGTTGGATGTTGTTGTTCTAAACATATTCATGAATGAAATGTACTTTCACCTCAATGTGTTTGGTGCACTCATGAAATACAATATTGTAAACTATCTTCATTACTCCTTTATTGTCTACATGGAGGATTGTTGGATGATTCTGTGGTATTATATATCTTTCAAGTATACATCTGAGCCAAATAGCTTCAAAACAAATACTCCTATTGCATGATATTTTAATTTTATAGAGGACCTTGAAACATGATTTTGTTTCTCTCTCTCTCATGATATTGATCCATATCCTAAAAATAATGCAAATTCAGAAGTGGATTTCCTATCATCAATGTTCCCAGTGTGATCTAAATTCATATATCATGTTAAGAATAACTTATCCTTCTTATTGTATACTTACACCAATATCCATGGTCTCTCTGATGTATCTCAAAATTTACTTTAGTGCTTTCTAGTGGGAAATTTTGGGCTCTTGCATGAATCATGAGAGATAATTTACAACATAAATGATGTTTTTACTAGTATATTTCAAGTAAATAAGACTCTCAATCAACTGTCGATATAGAGTTACATTTACATGTGGTGATAGATCTATCCAAGATAATTGTAGTCTTATCTCAATAGGTGTGGCAATCAACTTGTAGTCCATCATGAAAAGCTTCTCAAGAATTGTCTTGGACAAAATTCCAAACCATGATAACAATGCAGAAGCCTAAGATCTATCATGTTGAATGGTCAATTTAGATCTTTCTTTGTCGACTTAATCATCTTCATTGAACATATAGTGATGATTAAATCATCAAAATATATTGAAATGATTACCATATCCCTCCCTTATTATTTTAAGTAGAGATTTAAATTGTTTGTAATCTTTTTGAATCTATGGTTTAAGATATGCTCATTAATTTTGATATACCATACCTAAGGAGCTTGTTTAATACCATACATTGATTTGAAAGTATACATACTTTATCTTCTTTTCCTGGTATGACATAACCTTATGGTTGAGTCATATAGACTTCATCCTATAAATATTCATCAAGAAAGACACTCTTTACATCCATTTTATGGACTTTTCAACCAAACTATGTAGCTAAAGAAAAAATCATCTGGGTAATTTTGATCTTTGATGTGGGAGTAAAAGTCTCCTCATAGTCAATGCCTTCTATTTGAGCACACCCATTTATAACCAACCTTGCCTTGTGATTATCAATACTACCATATGCTTTGTACTTTGACTTGAAGATTCATTTGCATCCAAATAGCTTCTTCACTCGTGGATTGTCTAAAACTTACCATGTTTTACTCTTCATCAATGACTTATATTTTGCATCTATGGCATCTTTCCAAGGTTTTAACTGTAGGGATTAAAAAATTATAGATGTCTCAATAGATTCAAAAACTATACTCATTAAGGCCAAATTGATGTCTTCTCGAGCCATAATATCATTCCTTCATCTAGTGATAGATGTATCTAGAACATCATCTAATTTAACAACTCATAGTGTACTTATATACCATTTAGGCATACATTGAGTAGTTCCTATGGAAGTTGGAGCTTCACCATTGTTCCTATCATCACTATCTTCATTTAAGGGATAACCATATTCTAATTTCATTATGGGACTAATTCATTCACCATGTGAGCTTGTGGAAGGAACCTCTGCTTCTTTTTTCTCAAAAAAGTCAACATCCCTACTAATGTAGATTTTATTGGTCTTTAGATCATTAGTCTATAACCAAGTACTTCTTTATTGTACCCTAATAAGATATATATTTTTTTGAATTTCATATCAAGTTTAGTTCTCTACTTTTTAGTAACCTGCATACTTGATTTACATCCAAAAACTCTAAGATGTGTAATGGATGTCTTTCACCCTGACCATGCTTCTTATGGTGTTACCCGATCAAGAGCTATAGTGGGAACCCTATTGAGTAGATATATTATAGTTGTAACTACCTTTGCCCAAAAAATATTTTCCAAGCCTAATTAATTTATCATTTATAACACCATTTCCATGATAGTATGACTTCTCCATTTAACAATACCATTTTGTTGTGGCATGTGTGGATGTGTCATCTAATGATGAATGCCATTTTATTCTAATTTTTTTTTGAACTTGTTAGTGTGTTCCCCCCATCGATAAGAGTGGAGGGTTTTTATTTTAAACCCAGTCTCTATTTCAACAAGAACTTTAAATTTATTGAAAGTTACAAAGGCTTGATCCTTGATTTAGAGACAATATACCTAGACTTTTGGTGAATAATCATCAATAAAGAGCATGAAGTATTTAAACCCAACATATCTAGGTGTCATGGGTCTACATAGATCAAGTTTTAGATGGGCCCCAAATGTACTTTTCTAAAATTGAGCTTTATGTTATTTTCCAATTAAATAATATGGACATTTATTTGTATCATTTTTGAGAGGTGGCAATCCTCTCACCATATCAAAATAATGGAGTATGTCAAGATATACAAGATTCGTGTGACCAAATATTCTATACCACAATTGTGCTAAGTTTGTATCCTTTGTAATAAGTGCCTAGTTATTTTTTTGAATAAATTTAAGTTGAAACATTCAACCCACATTGGAAGCTTGTGCTATAATTTTTGAGATTTTAGATTTATCTCAAATCAAACACATTTTTTTTCCACCTTTACAGTCAAAATCAATATTCAGAGTGTGGTCCAATAGTTTACTAATTGATAATACATTCTTATTAAAACTAGGTACATATAATACATCTATAATTTTATAAGTTTGTGTTCCAAGAGGTAATGCAATGTTGTCAATCCCTTAGACACTATATGAGGTATTATCACCCAAATAAACATGATTTTTTTTGGGTGTGTCTTGTAAAGTGAAGAACCAATATTTATGACCAATCATGTTTTTGGTAGCACTTGAATCAACTTGTCTAATGGTACCTAAATCAACATACCAGATAACACTTTATGAAGTAGATTACTCATGGAAGTTAGTAGAATATAGGAAGTCTACATCTTCATAGTTGTCTTCATGATCAAGATAATTGTTACAAGAGAGGTGTTTATTACTATATTATGTAATGTTTAGAGTGATGCCCTTAGGCTTGTAACATGTCTTATAAAAGTCTCTACTTTTTCACATATCTTCAATTCTAGAGAGTGAAGCTGACTCTATGGGTGCAAAATTATGTTCATTTTAAGCCTCATACATTGTTTGTAGCTTATCCCAAGCTTATTATCTTTTGTAGCCTCACATATATGGGATTATACCTCATTTGATACCTTAAACATGATAATAAATTTTGAATTATGGTTTTATTTATAAAACTTACGCTATTGATAAGTGTCAGAGGCATGTCGAGTGTATGTGCCACTAATAATAGGCAAAATTTCTTCATATTCCAGTTGTGTTTTGATTTTTATTTTCCAATTAGAATAATTTTTTCTTCAAGTACATAAAAATTTGAGCAAAAAATTAAGAGAATTTATAGCCATGGTTAAGACTACAAGTTATGGACAGGTTCATTATCACTCTAGGTTTAAAGGTCTCCCTTTTTATTTTATTGTTAGACTTATATACTAAACTTATATATATATATATATATATATATATATATATATATATATATATATATATATATATATATATATATGCCCTTATGATATACTTGTTCATATGTGGAAGAAGCTTGCCCTTTTTATATACCCAATGGTACATGAAAGACGTGTTAATGTGTGTGAAAGAGAATAATACCTAGATAATATTAAAAGGGGTTCATGTAATCATTAGAAACTGATTAGATGGAATTTCACATACGTGGGTATAACTTCCCTATATACTCAAAATTTTCCACTTGTCAAGATTTACACCTTTAGATTGGGTCAAACGTGTAATGGATGAATGGAAAATGGGTGCAAGTGTTCTTATTTCTCCCCAAAAAATTATATAGAAGATGCATAAATGTCATTATTGAAACTATATTAGGCTATGTATGTATTAGCTCAAGTATAATGGCATAACTCAAGTAATTTTACAATTTTACAATATTCTAAAAGTAAAATTCCATTGAAGAAGGAAAATATAATATCCTCTTGTTACACTAAAAAAATTACCCCCTATTTGATTTTACAAATAACCTTTCTTAAAATAATACCCCCTTTTTTGTCTTTTTCCCATTTTGTCTTTTTCCTATTTTATCTTTTTGTAAAAAGGATAAAATTGACTTAAAAAACTTGTGATTTGAACTCTAAACCTCCCACTTGTCTAGGTTTTAGAAAATAAACATTTTTTAATAAATACATGGGGATCGAAGTATGGCCCAATGACTTGGATCTTATTTAGCTCACAAGGCAATCACCCTTTACCCAATCAAATGTGTAAATGTAATGATAATCAGTTCCCTAGGGCCTAGGGGGTATTGACCAACTCCTCTATGCATCACATCATGTTTTTGAAAGACAAAAATCATATTTAAAGGTTATAAATAAAAAAAACCATACCTTTTCTCAATACCATGGTTTTGGAACAAGTGGGTTTGATTCAAATTTTTAGAAAATGAAAAATAAAAGGCAACTTTTGAAGGCACTTTGGTATCAAATAAAGTGGCTTTGGTTGTGTAAGGCACCTTAGATGAGCTTCCATGCCTCCCTTGAGCTTGTAATCACATCCTTGGCCAATCTAATCCTCCTCAATATGGATTTTTTATGAAAGATGATGGTTTTGAAGAGTTGAATATTCGTATTTGTTAATAATGATGCCAAAACTAAATTTTTTGAAGCTTTTTTCACATAGATTTATACTACCACCAATCTTGTGCAACAATAATGTGTGTGTGGATAGGAGTTGAGCTTGGGAGGAGGTATGACCACGATGGATTTTTTTGCTCAACCCTCTCTCTAGAACCACCTGAATCCTCTTGCTAACTTCATGTTCCTCTCACAGGTTTAGAGTCACAATAATTTGATACCACATATTAATAAAAAACCAAAATATAATAATTGATTAAAGGAATTGTAATCATACAAAATGAAGCCATGGAAACAATTCCATAAGAATTACATTGGCTTATCACGTCTATATAAGGTGGATGAATAATATTATTGGATGATGGAAAACATGTAGAAATAACATATTTCCCCTAAACTACCCCTACGTAAATCATTTGGGAGTGTTATTCCAACAACTAAATAACAACTCATAAATAGTGGGATTGAGAAAACTAAGCTAGGAAAATTAAAATTACATTTTTACTATTAATCCACATATGGAAAATTAAGCATATAGGCTAGTGCTAACAGGGATCAACCTTATTATGAAAGCATAAATTGTAAAAATGGCCTCATAACTTCAAAATTTGGCTATTAATAATGCACACAACACCTTTAACAACTTATGGTGCATTGACTCTGAAGTTGAGGGTCATAATAAGAATAATTATCCAAGGCATAGTGTTATAGTTTTTCTCAAATCATGTGAGATTTGTTGGGAGGATCACAATGTGCATTCTTAATTTTCATTATATTGTAAAATATGTAAATATTCTACACACAACACTAAAAATTATCGAGTGATCAATGAAATTTATGAAACACGAGAACAAGTGACACAAAAAGTGACTGCAATGCTTACAAGCCAATAATAAGGAAATTAGGGTTGTGAACAGTGGTATAGAGGAAGAGTGGTAGAGGATACTGTGGAGTATTATTCTTTGATGCACTTACTATAAGTGCGGCTCAATGGATCATTGTTTGATAGATTGTACTAAGTTACCCCTTGTGGATATTATCAAGGGGGACATAAAATTAAATAATGACATGACCTTTATACAAATATTACTTAAAATGAAAAAGTAGAAAAGGGTGTGGGGATGATCTGGATAACACAACCAAGATATATATAGATACCTAATTAGGGTGGGTACACAATGCACAATAATGCCACAACTTAATCACAAATAATAGAAGCACCAAATGAGAAAGTCCATCATGCATAACCTTCCTTAGTCATATATTATCCTGATGGCCTTGCCCAAAAGTTAATATTATAAGAGATAATGGATGTATCTACAAGGCAAACTCTAACATGCTTAAGATATAAAAGCCTAGGCAAGGGAAGACCTCTAGAAGGGACCTAGTGCGAGAGAGGTTGATGATCCCTTTGAGATATTTACTCTATTATACTAAGAAGGAGTTGCCTCGATTCTCAATAATTAGGTAGAGCTATAAAATTATGAGTGTAGTCAAAGAATGTCCAATAAGGGGGCATGAGGTAATAACGACATAAATTGCCGATTATGATCAAGAATTGTTAATTAATGCCACTATTGAAGGGTGGATCATATGTGACATTTTGATTGATACCAAAGTAGAGCCAAATATTATCACCAAAGAGGAATGGTGAAAAATGGGAAGCCTAAAATTGAAACGTTCTCCTCACTTCTTATTCATGGCCAATAAGACCTTTATGCAACCCTTAGGGAATTTGAAGGATGTCTCTATTGATATTATGGGGGTGAAATTTAGTGGTAAATTTTAAGTGATTGAGATAGATTAAGTGGATAATTATCATGCCTTACTTGGTATAGCTCAATGTTATATCAATAATGTCAATATGTATTTTAATAAGCCTTTTATGAGCTTCAATAATGGAGGATAATGAGTGGTCATCCCCTTTGACAATAATCACAAGCCTACATATGTGGAAAGTGTGGACATGGATGGGTAAATTAACCATGTATATAACATCACTACGTAAAGGGTAAAACATTTGAACCCCCATGATGATGAATTTATTAGTTGGGATGATATGATTAACTCCAACAAAACAAGTGTTTCCTATGATCATTAGATCCAAAAATCTTATGAGGTGACCGAGTGCAAATGTGGTAAGTTAACTATAAAACCCATGTGATTTATTAGGAAATAAGGTTTTAAGGAAACTTGGTTAAATATAATCATGTTCTAAGCATAAAATATTAGATACCACATGACACGTAGAAGATGAAAAGGGTGTTCTGACTTAACAAGGGGAAGATTTCCACACTTCTACCAATGTGAATGATTTAAAGGGGTGCTTACCAAAGGAGAAGGAATGATTACTTTCCTTGGTCTATACCCTAAAACATATAGTTGTACGTTGGTTGGAAATAAATAGACCTTCACTACGTATATGGATTACTGTAAGTAAGGAAATTTATACCTATTTTGAGCACAATAACATTAAGCATGGGTTTCCCAGCTATGGTGTAGATTTGGCTCTAGAGAATCATCTTCAAATTTTTAAATAAATATGGATAATAAATTCACACCATATTCTCATGCGGTTATGGATTCATGCTTTCTATGATACCTTGAAGACTTGGGTAATTGTATGGTACATCATTAGTGAAGTGTGAATAGAAATAATCAGTGGAAACATTGAAGGAATATTTCATCCATAATTTCTCCTTCTCCTTATCTAGGCCTAAACTTTTTAAGCCTTATAGTGGATACATAGATCTATTATGGAAGATGATGCTATCATGGAGGAGTGCATGTAGAGGATGCATATTGAAAAGGGTCTCCTGCTACCATGATTTTTTGAAGATATTATCAAGGATAACAAATCAAGTGAAAGAGATGATGAGGTATGGTTCGAGTGAAATTGGTAGTTCAAATGTAATAAGGAGAGGTTATTCAAAGTGTAGAGGAGAAGAAACCAAGGATAAATCAGACCACTTGAATGTAAAAACCTCTTTTAGAAAGCACAAAGTTGTAAAAATGAAAGTAAACACCAGTAAGAATTACAATGGACCCTTGAAAACCAATAAGGTCAATATAGTTACTAAGGATGAGCCAAATATTGCTACCATTGGAAATTATTAAATAGATGAGGAGCTAGCATGGATAAATGAATTATTGTGCAATTTTCAAGATATTTTTCTACACAACTATAAAGAGGTGAGACTTATACACCATTCCTTGGGGGAAATTAGGAGCAAACTCATTGAGGAAAAAACCAATAAAAAATAGACCATACCATATGAATCCTAATTTCCACACCAAATTTAAGGATGAAATTGATAATATGCTTGTTGTTGGGGTCATCTATCCATTTGATGAATCATAATGGGTCATTATAATGGTGATCATCTTGAAAAAGTATGGGTTCATCTAAATTTGTTTGGAATTTTCTTGCTAAATGTTTCTCATGTAATAATCCATTTTTGACCCCATTTACCAAATAAATCTTGGAAGAAGTTATGAAGTGGGAGATTTATACATTCAATGATGGTTTTTAAGGGTACAATCAAATTAAAATTTAAAAATGAATATAACTTCAAGAATATTTTTTCAACTGAGTAGGGGTCATTTGCATACAATTTTATGCCTTTTGAGTTGAAGAATGTGTTGATAGTGTTTTCACACATCGTGGTCATGGCATTTGAAGACTTCATCCACTAGTTTTTACAAGTCTAACTATATGATTTAATTATCTATAAGTTTTCAAAGGATCATCCCACAATCATAATTCTTAGATTAGAGTAATGTTGGTAGCTTCAAATCTTGTTCAACCTAAAGAAGTGTGTGTTTTCCACACCCTTTGACACACTACTTGGCCATGTAATATGCAAGGAAGAGGTGTGTTAATCTCATAAATATTGCTATTATATTTCAACTTAAGTGTCTTAACACTCAAAGGGATGTGCATACCTTATTAATTCATATGGGATATTATTGCAAGTTCATGTAAAACTATGTGAGGATTATTGGGTCATTATAATAACTTTTATGAAAGGAAGATCATTCCATATAGATGGACAAGCAACAAGAATCATTTGATACATTAAAAAATAAGTTCATTAGTGCACTAATATTATAATTATTTGATTAGAATAATTCAGTCCATGTTCATGGTGATGAATTTAGGTCACCTATTAACACCATATTAGCATAACTAGGAGATATCAAGGTTAGTCATCCCATCTACTTCATTAGCAGGAAGCTATAATTGGATGAACACAATTATGCTACCATTTAGTGTGAAGCAATATCCATGGTTATGAGATCCAAAAAATTACTAATATTTTCTTGCTGCCCCATTCATGTTCTTTGTAGATCATGAGGTATTGAAGCACCTTGTTAAAAAACTAGTCTTGCATGAAAGAATTTGTAGGTGGATTATATCATCTCAAGAGTTTCAATCTTAGTGGTTGTCAAGTTAGGAAAGGAAAATTTTAGACCATACCACTTGCCATGAATCATGCAAGGGGAAGAAGCATATAATATTGAGAATGGACTATTAACATCAATTTATAGAAGGTTTAATGCATACCTAATAATTTAGTTGATATAGAATCATATTTCACCATGGGAATTTCCCCAAGTGACTAGATAACAAAAGATAAAAAGTAATTATCGATTTGCACTACCCCATATCAAATCATTAGCAACAAACTTTACAAGTTTGGATGTGATGATGTGTTGTGCTGATGTGTTTTAGATCATGAGTGCACAAATTTTTTATGCAAATAATATGAAGGAGTCACAAGTGGACACTATGATAGTGAGACCACCATGTGTAAGATTATTATTTTTGGATTTTGGTGGCCAACACTCTACATAGATGCCAAAGAATTCATGTGAAAATGTGAAATATGTTAGTGGATTAGAAAACTTAATAGAAGGGATGAAATACCATTAATCTCAATCACTTCTCAGGAACTATTTTAGAAGTGGGCCATTGAATTTGTCAAACCCATCTTCCCTACCATGAGAAGGAATGCACACGATATATTATAACATCAAAAAATTACCTTACAATTTGGGAAAAATTGGCCCTAAGTGCGTTATTGCCATAATTGCATAATTTTTGTGGAAACTATTATAAGTAGGTATTGGTGCCCTTTGAGCCTCACAAATAATCAAGGCACACACTTTATAAATGAGATGATGCACATTTTATAAGTAGAGTTAATGGTGGTGCATCGTAAGACTACCCAATACCATCCTTGAGCCAATGAGACAATAGAGGCTTTAAAAAAAATTCTTGGCATGAGCCTGACCAAGATCTATGATGTAAGATGTAAGGATTAGGATGATTGGGTCTTCTCAGTACTTTGGGCCTATAACATGATTTGTAATTTATTGAACAAGTCTACTATGTTCTAATTTTTATTTGGTAAGGAAGTTATTTTACCTATGGATTTTTTGGTACCCTCCATGCACATTACATGCACTATTAAGTTAGATGATAAGGATAAATATTTAAACTAGAAGATCTCATGAAGCTAGATGAAAAGTGCATCCTAGTCAAATAGACTCAAGGAGTTGAAAAGGCAAGACAAAAATTATGTCATGATAAGCACATCAATAAAAAATTTCTCCAAAAGGATGCACATGTGTCATTATTAGATTCAGGATATGAAAAACATACAAGAAAGCTTCATAGTCATTAGATGGGACCTTGTATTATTCATGACATTCTATAAACAAGCACTTGTAAATCATGCACTTTGGATGGATAAATGCTACATGAGCATTTCAATGTGAGTAGGCTTAAGCCTTTCCATTTTTAGTCTTTAGTGAGCTACTTAAATAATTCATTTTTGAAGATGTAAGATCCTAAAATATTTCCTTCTTTCTAGATGTTTTTCTATTTTTGAAAATAAGTGCTAACTTTTTGTTATGCTAGTAGATTATAAATAATTCCAATTGGGTGAGTCAAGCAAAGTTTTTACTCAATATCTTTATGCCAGATCTAAGTATCTCTAAGAGAGCATTGTCATGCCAATTGTTATATAGAAGCATTCAGTTTCTTTCTTTTGTTAATAAGATCTAATATTTGTTCTAGTATTGTGTTGCACCAATTTTGTATGTGCAAGTAACTTAGGTATCTCACACCATGAACACCATATACCATTTTTATATGATGAGGGTTCATTTATAATTTTCAAAGGCAGTGGTTGTATGCATACATGTGAATGAAGTGAGACGGAAATGAGATTGGTATAGAAACAAATGGGTGCACAGTTAAAATAAGAAATCATAAACTAATTGATGCATTGGAGGAATATGTGCATAATTAATGTGGCATATGGTGATAAGAGATGCTAACACCATCAGGGATAGCTAGTAGATGCACACACATAAATGACCAAATATCTAGATATGTAAGGTTTACATGGCATGAGGATGCAAATAATGTTGAGTGTGATGACAATATGGGCACTTGATTATTAATGTTAGATTCAATTTATTTGGTGTTTTATTATTTTATGAAGGTTATTTGATTTATTTATGTCCTAGACTAATTATTTGGTCAAATTTGAACACTTCCTGGGTTCTTCATAAAAAATAGCTAGAAGTACCAATTAGAGTGCATCTCATTGAATATGTAATTAATTGAGATTAAATTTTTATCCCTTCATCCCCAATAGGTGGGGTACACTTTTTTGAGTCTAATAATTTTTATTCTAAGTTAATTCCTATTTTCTAGGGATTTGGGGTGTCTAGCTTAACTAGGATGAGTTGCTTGCTTGTTGAACAAGACTTCTTGCATGTTGACTTTGTCTTATCAATAAGTTAACCTATTTACTTGAGCATACTTTTTTTTCTTTTGAAAAAGGGGTAAAAACTTTATTAAACTTAAAACATCAGATTACAAAAGCATCCAAATAGCCCACAAGACAAGCAAACCAAAAACAATAGCCTCAAACCTCAAATCCACCAATATCTCTAATAAGAATGGGTTTTAGTTCCTGACGTAAATCACTAGGCAACTGATCCTATTCATCTGCCTTGTGGCCTTCTCCCTCTTTTGATGCCCATTTTGCCAAACAATCAGCTGCCCTATTCCACTCCCATGGAATGTGGGCACAGGATACCGACTCCATGCAAGAACTCACCTGTAAAATCTACTGCACTATCATGGCCAACTGCTAGCTCACATCATAAATTTTTCTTTCCAGGATCAAGTTAATCAAGACCTGAGAGTCAGCTTCACAGATCACCCTCCTCCAACCCAAAGCATAAGCTCTCCTCAAAGCATTTAGGATAGCCAAACCTTCCATCTTATTAACCGTCTGCACTCCCTAATATGTCGAGAAAATAAAAACTAGAGATCCCAAAAAATCCCTAGCAATCCCACCAATCCCAGCCGCCCCTGGGTTGCCCCTGGATGACCCATTCATATTAATTTTCAAAAGCCTAGTAGGTGGAGGCATCCACTTCCCCAACTGTTGAACTTTTTGTTGCCCCTGTGTACCATGTCTAACACAAGCTGAGATTAGAGATAACTCTCTTATGCCAAATCATTCCAGCACCTCAGCATCCCCTTTCTTCAATGGCAACATAACCTCACTCTTTGCTTAAATAGATTCCTAGATCATTCCCTTAATTATGCTCTAGACCTGCTGAGTCACCAATTTTTCCCCCTTAAAAGTCCTCTGGTTTCTTTCTAGCCAAACTTGCCATAGAAGGAAAATAGGGCCAGCATACCACGCATCCTGCAAGAAGGAAGTCGAAGAAGGGGGATGGCCCACTCTAGACCAAAAATATACCAAAGAGACAGCGTGGATGCACTGGCACCACCATGCATCCCACCAAAAGTGCCACAGTTGAAGAGTGAAGGGGTAGCAAAAGAAAATGTGAGAGGAGTCTTCCTCCTCTCTATTATAGAGCACACACCTCGAAGGACCAACAAATCTATAATTCTGAATATTGTCCCATGTCAAACATCTATTCCACACTAAAGTCCATGTAAAATAGTTACACTTCAGCCACAAGAAACCATTCCAAACTTTCTTCCACCACTGAACTTCCCCTCTATCCTCATACTGCTGGGAAATCAACTCCTGATAGCCATAGGATACCGTATACTTCCCCTTAGGATTTGAGGACCAGGCTAACACATCACTGTCCATAAGTGCATTGTAACTACGTCAGGATAGAATATTCTACAGGTCTATACACTTTACCTCCAAACCAAGAATCAACCACTCTTTTGGGGACTTCCATCTAGCAATTGCCACCTGCCCCTTAAAAGAAAGGGATTTAAATTCACACACCCTTTTCCAGCTAGCTTCACAAAACCTCTAGGCCAGAGTACTCAGTTGAGGATATTGGCTAATTATAGGAGGGAAACCATCCCACGAGTCATGCCAAAATTAGACCTCCACCCCACTCTTGCATATCCAAAAAAGATCCCTCTTAATCAGTGTGGCTCCTTTATTAAGAGTCATCCAAATTGCTGAGCCTTTACCAACCAAATCATACCATGGAATATCCCTCTTGGGAATCCCAAAAAAATACTTGTAGGACAACACTCTAGCCCACAGTTGATCTTGCTCCACGCACCAATGCTAGTATAGTTTGGCAGCCAAGGCAGTACCAGATAACACAGACTACCGTAATCCCAGCCCACCAAACCTCTTTAGGCTGCAAACTATCTCCCACTTAATTAGGCTCCACTTGGTTGAAGATAAATTCCTAGCCCATAAGAACTATCTTGTTAAGGAGTCCAAGTCCTTAATAAAGCTCATTGGCGCTACTTGGATCATACACATGTAGATAGGAAGAACCTGCACCACTAATTGAATCAGTTGAACTTGACCTGTAAAGGATAGCCAATAGTGGGTCCAATGATTCACCTTGTCCTAAAATTTGTCTAAGATCGTTTGCCATGACTCCTTAGCTAGCCAGCCAATAGAGATAGGAATCTTGAGATAAAGTAGTGGGAGACTCCCAATTTAGAACCTGAGGATAAGAGCCACTCTTTGCTGTATGGCTAGAGGAGTGTTAAATAAAAAATAGATGATTTGCCGTCATTAATTACCTATTCAGAGGTAGCAAGGTAAACATCTAGGCTCTTGTGTATGTTAGACTCCTCCCTAATAATAGCCCTGCCCATCAAAGCTAGATTGTCCACAAACTAGAGATGGGATTGTACAAGGATTTCCTCTCCCCACTGCCAACCCTGAATAACACCATCACCCACATTTCTTTTGATCAATCGACCCAAGCCTTCTGCCAATAGAAGAAACAAGTAAGGAGAAAGAGGGTCACCTTGCGTCAATCTACGAGAAGCCCTAAAGAGATTCGAGTGCTCACCATTAATTAGAACTGAAAAGGAGGTCGAGTTCACACAACTCAAAACCCAATGAATCCAATCCTCTACAAAACCAAAGGTGCCCAGGACCTTCTAGAGGAAGGACCACCAAACTCTATCATAGGCCTTTGACATATCCAACTTGATAAACATCACCTTCTCATTAGATTGGGTCATGGAATGTATAGTCTCAATAGCCATCACCACCCCATCTAAAATCTGTTGGCCGTCTACAAAGCCACCTTGCTCCTTCGAGATAAGCATAGGTAGCCACTTTTTTAACCTCTCAACGATCAACTTAGAAATTTTTTTATAAGCAACATTACAAAGAGAAATAGGCCTAAAAAGACTCAGCTTATCAGCCCCTGCACCCCTAGGAATGAGAGCTAAGAAGGTGGAGTTCAAAGCCCAAAGCATTTGCTTGTTCCTCTGGGATTCTTGAACAACAGCCAAAAGGTCAAATTTAATAATTTCCTAAAATTCTTGAAAGAATTCAATTGGGAAGCCATCTGGACCAGGTGCCTTTCCTTTCTACATCATAAAGACTATCCTCCTTAACTCCTCTAAGGATATATCCCTCATCAAATGCTCATTCATATCTCTGGTCACCAAAGAGAGAATACAAGATAGGATTTGGACCTCATCAGCCGAGTCCCCCTGCGCTTCCTCCTTGAATAATGAAGCAAAATACTACACTGCCTCATTAATGATACCTTGCGTAGAAGAAATAGTCTCCCCATTGTCCAACACCAAAGAAGTAATCCCCATGCCATGCTATCTAGCCCAAACCAAATTAAAGAAGAAGGCTATGTTCTTATCCCCTTCTCTAAGCTATTCGATCCAAGCCTTTTGTTTCCAAAATATTTCCTCCCTTAGTTCCCATTCCTCCAAAGCTTTTAAGGCCCTAGTTTCCTCCCTCAACAAAACCTCGGTCATTCCCTCATCTCGAATGGTTCTAGTAATGACATTTAGCTCCATCTGCGCCTCATTTTTCTTTTGGAAAATGTTCCCAAAACTTTGTCAGTTCCACTTCTTGAGTTGGTACTTGACGAATTGGAGAAGCTTAACAAAAGTATACATTACTGTACTTATAGTAGGCCTGCCCCTCCTCCACCAATCTGCCACTCATCCAAACAGGTCTGGGTCCCTGAACCACATAAGTTGAAACTTGAAAGGCACCTTCAGAGGCTCACGAGTAGAAGAAATGACCAATTTTATTGGCTAGTGGTCCGAGCCCCTCCAATCAAGAATCTCAAGGCAGGAAGACCATGAACCCCCCACCCAATAATAAGAGGTCATGAATCTATCTATACGCTTTGCAATGCACCTATCCCCCACTCTTTGATTGTTCTACGTAAAGCATCCATTAACCAGCTTGATATCCACTAAATTGAGTACCTCAATATTATTCTAGAGTAGGAGAGAAGAAGGTTCCAATCGTACATTACCTCCTCTCTTTGTTAAATCAAGAATAGCATTAAAGTCTCCCACCACAATCCAAGGCAAATAGGGAAATAATTGATGAAGAAAGTGGATGTTTTTCCAAACAAGAAGTTTACCTTGAAAATTTGTAGGAGAATAAACATTATAAAAAAGGACTGATTCACCTGACTCAATACATGAAGCCACCATAGATAAAGAGAATTTAAAGGAAATCCAAGACACAGGTTGGATCTTGCACAGATTCCAGAAACAAGCCACGCCCCCCGAAGATCCATGAGCTCCAATGCACTACCATGAACCATACCTCCATAACTTAGGTGAAATATTCCTCATATCATCCATAGAAACTTTCATTTCTTGAAGAAAGAGAATATCAAGTACTTGACATCTAACTAATTCCCTAACAGCCTTTTGTCTGGGACTGCTGTTCAGTCCCCTTACATTCCACGAGATATACTTGAGCATACTTTTAGTTGTCAAGTATATTTTTAGTTTACTTAGTTTTCAATTAAATTTATTTATTTATTTTTTACTTTATAGACATAACTTGTCATGCAAGTTATCTTGTATTAGGCTTATTTTAGCTTTGTTTATTAATAAAGAAGTGTCCACAAGGAAGTGTGGTGCATTATTCGAATTAGGAAACCTTTTTACATGTTTAATATATGATTTTTATTATAGGTATTCATAAATGGAAACTAACAAGTACATGTTTTTTATTTTTGAAGTTATTCAGTGCAATTTTTGGTTAATAATCTCATTTATAACACAACTAGATTAATGACTAGTAATTATAGAACAAATTGGTTGATACATAGCTTCAATTTTAGAAATCAAAGTTGATTTTCATTCCATACATACATGAAATATTTAATTTGGCGTAAGATCCTCATTTAATAAAGGTTAAAAAGGGTTTTAGACATTATCAAGAGAAACAATGGCTTTAGTGAATTTAACTTCCATGAATATTCTCATTTTTAAAGGTGACAATGTTGAATATTGAAGAGAATTATTACATGGAAATGAGTTTGGAATAATATTATCCATGGGTACATACAATATAAATATTGAAATAACTTGACTCATGGTCATAAAATAACAAAAAAGGATGAATACAAGGTGGATGCACAAGCTTTTTTCTATCTTCAAAGAGCCATAAACCCAGACATTTATCCAAGAATTTCAAGATGCAAGAAAGCCCATGAGATATGGATTACCTTGGAAACTTAATATCAAGGATATATTAAGGTAAGATAATTAAATCCAAACTTTTAAAATGAAGTTTGAAAATTTGAGAGTGTTAGATAATAAGAGAGTTGGAAAATATTGCATAAGGGTAAATTACTTGGTATATAGAATGAGAGTTTATGGAGAAACCACTCAAGATAGTGTTATAGTAAATTTTTTTCAAGATATTTCAGTTAAAAATGGCCACATTATATGATTAATATTGAGGATTGTAAGGACAAGAACACTATAAGTGTTGATGAATTGGTTGGTTCTCTCTCATTTCATGAGGATAAGATGAGACTATACACAAAATATCAAGAACAAACACTTGAAACCAAAGCAAATGTTTCAAATACCAAAGAGAAAAATAAAAATCATAATCAATAGAGTTTAAAGAACTCAAATTTAAATGAAAAATTTGAAGCTAACTTCACAAGTAGAACCAAGAAGTACTTTACTTTCCATTACTATTAAAAATAAAAAAAAACACGATAGAATAATCTAGGATACTGATAGTTAAGAATCAAGTTAATCAAGAGAGTGAAAAGAAAGATTTTCAAGCTAAAAAAATGATGTTTAAGAGGACTAATCTTATTATCTCACATTCAATGTAGGAATAGAAGAAACAAATAATTGGTGGTTTCTTGATTTATGTTGATCCAATCATATGACGAGTCACAAAGATGGTTTCAACAAGTTAGATGACTCCTTTAAAAGTCAAGTGCAATTAGGTGATGGAAAGTCCATCTATGTTGAAGGAATGAGAAACATGAAAATCACCACAAGTCAAGGTAAGTGTGAAATAAATAATGTTTATTTTTATCAAAATTTAAGTCACAATCTTATTAGTGTTGATCAATTGATGCAAAAGGGTTTCAAGCTATTTTTTGAAGATGGTGTTTGTTCTATTTTTTTATAAGCAAACTAGAAATAGATTGATTGGAAAATCCTATATGGAAAAGAATAAGATATTTACATTGAGGATAAATATGATGAATTAAGGTACATATTTCTCCACCATTGACGATGTTCATTTATTGTGGCATTCAAGATATGGTCATGCTAGTTTTAAAATCTTACATATCCTTGACACAAAAGGTATGGTAAGAGGTCTTCCCAAACTATATTTCATGAAAGATAATACATGAAAGTCATGTATTATTGGGAAAAATTATATGGAGTATTTTACTATTATAAAATAAAGATAAAACATACGTTTGGAGCTGGTTCATTCAGATTTATATGGACCAATGTCATGTAGAAGTATTGGTAGGAATTTGTATTTTGTTTCCTTCATAAACGATATGACAAGGTTAATGTAGATTTATTCATTGAAAGAAAAGATTGAGGTTTTTAATCTTTTAAAAGTTTCAAAAATTTGGTTGAAAAAGAATGTGGACATTACATAAAGTCCCTAAGAACATATAGAGGAGATGAATTTTGTTCTAATGAATTTCATGAGTTTTGTGCTTCACAAAGAATAAAAAGGCAGCTAATAACTCTTTAAACACCACAAAAAACTCATGTAGATGAAATAAATAATAGCTCCTTTAGGGATTTAAAAAGGAATATGTTGGAGAATAATCACTTAGAAAGGTGTTTTTGGGTTGAATTAGTAAAAGCAATAGTCTACATCATTAATAAAATTCCTACAATGGTATTTAAAGACGAGATCTTATGAATCTCGGTATGGAAAAAAGCTAGTTGTTACTCATGTAAAAGTATTTGGAAATTTATATTTTGTACATTTTATTGACAAGAAGATGAAAAAATTCAATCCAAATAGTGTTCCTTATATTTCACAGGTTACATTGATGAAAGTAAAGCGTACAAGTTTTATAATCCTACTAGTAAATCCACAATTATTTGTAGAGATTGTATTTTTTTTGAAAATGAGGTATATGATGATTCTAAAAAGGTGTTAAGTAAATGAGGGAAACATATTAAAGTTTATTTTGATGTATTACAGATTCCTACACTTGTTTCTAGTTTAATAGGAAATAATACCAGCTCTTCACAAGAAACTAGTCATCCATTTTCATCAACTCCAAGAAAGAACAAGTGTTTCTTGAATACACATACATCCAATCAAATTTTAGATCAGAATTATGAGAAGAGGATTACAAGGCTTAAACATTAAGAAGTTAGTTTATTTTATGATTCTTATGTTGAAAATATTATATTTGCATTGTCGTATGTGTCTAATGAACCTAGAAGTTATGTAGAAGCTAGTCAAAATAAAGAATGGATTGATGTTATGAAATTAGAGATAGATTAAATTAAGAGGAATGATAAATGAAATTTATTTCATACTCCATTAAATAAATATGTCATCATAACCAAGTTGGTATACAAGACCAAATTTAAAAGTGATGATATAATTGATAAGCTAAAAGTTAGACTAGTTGCAAAAGGATTTGCACAAACATATGTGGTTGACTATAAGGAGACCTATGTACCTGTGACAAATCAAGATAATATAAGACTAATTATTGTTTTATACTCTCATAAAGGATGGAAAATCTATTAAATGGATGTCAAAAATGCATTCCTAAATAGAGTGATTGAAGAAGAAGTATATGTTGGGTAGCCACAAGGTTTTGAGGTGAAGGGTAAATAATTTTAGGTATATAATTTGAATAAGAATATTTATGGGTTGAAGAAGATAAAAGAGATTATTAATCAATAATTTATAGATAATATTTGGATTAAATCTTTTTAATAATTCAAAATGAACCAACTCTTTACATACATGCATTGGGTTCTAATGTTTTATATGTTTGTCTCTATGTAGATGACTTAATATTTACAGGAAGTTATATGGAGATGTTGATTATTTTAAAATAAGATATGAAATAATAATATGATATGATTGATATTATACTCATGAAATAATTTCTTGGCATGAATTCCATTAAAATAAAGAGGAAGTATTCATTTGTCAATACAAATATGTCCAAGACATGTTAAAGAAGTACAATCTTCATGATTCTAAACTAGTGGACACTCCAATTTAAAGTGGATAAAAAATAATGAAAGGGGATGAAATTCCTTCATCTGATGAAAATACTTTTAGAAATATGGTAGGAGGTTTGATGTATCTCACTATGACAAGACCTGATATCAGTTATTGGGTTTCACTAGTTTCTATATTTATGGGCAATCTATTGCTCAAACATTTAAAAATACTGAAGAGATTTTTCAAATATATAAGAGGTTATTATAATCATGGTATTAATTTCATACCAACAAGTTCATTATGTTTAATTGGATACACATATTTAGATTGGGGAGGATCTCTTGATGTTGAGAATTCAACTTCAAGTTATTACTTCACACTGGAAAGTGGGTTGGTTTCATGGTCTTTAAAGAAACAAGCTATAATTGCATTATCTTCTACTAAATCTTAATATAAAATATTTAAATTAGTTTTCACATAAGGATTATGGCCGAGAAGACACTTAACTAGTTTTAGAGAGGGTCAACATGAGCCAACATAATTTTTTTGATAACAATGGGACAATATAATCATCCAAGAATATAATTTTGCATTCTAAAACCAAGCACATTGAACTCAAACATCATTTTTCTAGGGACTTGGTAAATGATAAAGACTTTTTCATTGAGTATGTGATAAGTGAAGATCAATTTGATGATATTCTCACCAAGGTATTGCATAAATAAATTCACAAAATATTTAAGGAGATGATAGGTATCTCTCTTCTTTACATCAAAGGGGAAAATGTTGATGTATGAACTAAATATAGAAACGTTAATAAATAAACTAATTATGAAATATTAATCTAAGCTAAATTAAACTTAATATAAAGTAACAAAAAAATAAAATAGTAAACACAAACTTATACCTCAAATATGCAAGTTTCCTCTAGTGCGATGTAAACTTGATTTACTCTTCAAAAATGTGGTTGCTCACTCTTTCAATGCAAAGGATAACATATATAATTTTGATGCCAAAAGAGTTTTTGGATGTTTTGATTCACTTTGATCCACTTTTATTCAATTGTGAATTGAATAACACTTCATTAGAATAAGTCAGGATGGATGAAAATGATGATTTTAAAGCTTATTTATAGTTTTTTGGAGGAAGATCAAATGTCATAAGATTATTTGTATTTATTAAATGATACAAATAATTAATGGTGGGTAATGAGTCCTCACCTATGAGGATGAAGAACATTTCAAATGGTTGAGATAAGTATGGGATTGGTTAGCTGAAGTTGTAGGAATGAGTCAATCTTCTTGACAACTCAAGGGATGACTCAAAGGAGGTTGAGGAAGTTATGGGTTTGGTTAGGATGAGTTAGCATATGAGGGAGAATAAGGTGGAAGGTGTTGAATGAGGTGTAAAATTTGGATTTTATATTTAAAATAAGGATTTAAAGTGTGCATATTTGACTAATTTGACTTATTCAATTTTTTGAATTTGGAGGAAGATGTAATGAATTATTTTATGAAGAATTATTAATAGATTTTTGGTGCATTTTGACACTAAATATAATTTAGGTGTCTACATTTGCCCCTTTTTGAAGTAGTGTTGCAAAGCAACATTATTTCAAAGAATAGTAGAAGTAGAGCATTGATGATTAAGAAGGAGAAAATTGCCCCAAATGAGTGAGAATGAGTGTGAGGATGTCCCCTCAAGGGTTTGTACGATGAAATGGACAAATGCTTGAAATTGATGAAAATAAGAAATTGACAAAGTGATGTGAATGAATGATAAATCAACTTACTATATAATCAATGTCAAACTTACAATATTTATATTGTGTAAAAATATTGCCTCGAGTTAATTAAAACTAGTGCATTGATTTGAAATACACTATGTTTACCATTTAGAGATTGCACACTTAGATTTTTCTAATGATGTAGGGGTCAATTGAACAGTTGTGAAAATGATATATCCTAGTGATAGTAAGCTGCAGATCTAAAAATAGAAAAAATATATTGAATTACAAATTATAATGATGGATTTATGTAGATGGATTGTTATAAGATTTTGATAAAAATCTAGAATAAAATGATTTAATGTACTCAAAAATTTGAAAAATGGAGGAATAATGAGTAGAATGGAGGGAAATATTTGAGAGGTTGTAAAAATATAAATAGAAGAAATGGGGTATAGGAATTCATTTGTGTGAATTTGATTTTCAAAGTTATTTGCTAAGAGAATTTAGTTGAGAGATTTGCTCTAAGACCTTGGAGGAAATATGTATCACATTCCACACCACGATTACTGGGAAAAGTGAGTAAGGAGGTTTCAAAGACTTGAGAGGAGTGAGACTTCAACAAGTTAGTTTTTGTTTGGAATTTGTTGCATTTATTATCATTAATTAGGGATTAAAGTTAGTTGAAATGAATTTATAAATGGTAAATCGATGAATTTGGCATCAAAAATGTTGAATTTGATATAGGGAACTATGAATTTGTTAAACATAAAAACAAATTAATAGAATAGGGTAGTGAAATTGTGATAGGGTCGAAAATGTGATTTCATAGTTTAGTAGTTGCAAACTCATGAAATAGGGAAGTGAAGTCATTCAATAGGGAAGCAAAATCAGTTAATTGAGGGGCAAATTCATTTAAGAGAAGTAATGGTTAAAAAGGTGAAATCGAAGGAATTGATAGAAAAATTGCACAATGTAGTAGTGAAAGTGCTTAATGTAGAAGCAAAAATGTGTTTTGAAGAGTTAAAGAAGTTATTAGGAAAAGATAAATGGTGTGAAAATAATGTATGAATTAAATATGTTAGTTTGATAGTATACTTGGTTTATTTTTATTTTTTTTGAATGATTGTAATGTAGTGATGGCTTGATTTTTATACTGAGTAAAATTTATTAAATGCTAATGTGTGTGATTTTCAGGAGGTATTAACAATGCTTGTGACTTGAGAGTGGAAAGCTAGAGTAATTGTGTAGATGGCAAGCTTTATAGGGTATGAGTTTGGAGTTATAGAGGTGAGTGGTTTATCTTACATTGCACAAATGCCAAAGATTTGAGTAGATAGGGCATTACTAAAAGCACTTGCAGAGAGATGGCCTAGTGAGGCTAGTACATTTCACTTATCGATATGAGAGATGATAATCACATTGGAGGATGTGTATTAGATTTTGGGCATTAAAATATGAGAACGATGGGTATATTGAGGGTAGGGTCCATAAGAGATTACATTATTTAGGATTTTTGGTGATGGTATGATTCCTATTGTTAGAGGCGGTGTAGATATAGATTATTTTACTAAATAAGAGATAGATTCTTTGATGATTATACTCATGGATGTTGTTAATGGCATTATGCTACCTAACAAGAGTGAGAGGTTATGTCCTATTGGTCTTCTAGATGTGATTAGAGATATGATGGAGATGGGGGAGAGATTTGTATGGGGTCCATGTTTACTCACACACTTGTATTGAGATTTACATCATGTATTTTATACAGATGGTAGAGAGATTGGGCCTTCAACATTATTACAGGTGTGGTGCTAAGAGCATATTGCTATAGAGAGATTGGTTAGACATATGAGCACTTGATATTTTGATGAACCATTGAAATATAAGTGGCACATAATTATTTGAACATGCAAACCATATTTAGGTGATCTAGAGTTTTATAGGAGGGCTATTGATGATCTAGGTGATGACCAAATCACCTAGAGATCTTACAAGGAGATTGTATTATAGGGCCACATGATGACCTACACATGGATTATATGGTGACTCCTTATTACATTATCAGGACACATGATTATAACATTGAAAGATATCACCCAAATAGGGAGATGAGATAGTTTGGGGTGATACTACATAAACCAACTAGTCCACATGTATTTACATGATCAATGAGGGAGAGAGCATAGTGGGGCATGACCAGTGATCCAATAATAGTCGATCATAGCTGTTCATAACTATAGACAGTTATATAGAGTGACTAGAGAGATGTGATTGATGTATGAGTTGTGGATGACTATGGAGATTGGTGGGCTTAATAGAGACTATTGAGACTGACTATTACATATGCATCACCATGGACATATAGACAAAGATTGGTGATCAACTTGAGTAGGCAAACAAAAGGCACATGATTGGGAACCTAGATTAAGAGGGCTATTATAGGAGATAGAGGATGAGTATGAGCATGAGGAAAAAGATGCACTATAGAGATTATCCAGCTACATGATGTGAAAATTACAAAGATGGAGGACATAGAGATTTTATGTGAGGTAGGGGTGGATATAAATGTGGATATAGGGATGGATTTGGAGACAGAGCAGAGGGTTAGAGGGGAGACTCTGTTAATAAAGGCTGATAGTGAAGGGGGTAAAGAGGAGCAGGATGTGGTTATGAGAGTAATACAAGACACCTAGACAAATAGAGAGGATGTGGATAGTTCTTATTATACTCCTAGATTTAGAGAGGAGCATATTCTTGTGGATAGATTTTGGGATGAGATTAGAGCTCATGATAGGGAGATTAATAGACTACACAGGGAGGTATCTAGATTACAAGGAGTGGTTGATGGTAGAGGGGACCAGACAATTGAGATTAGATGATTATAGTATGAGATTAATATGTTACAGACAATTGTGGATGGGATATATGGAGATGACATGCATATAATAGTTATTACACATGATGTAGAGACCCAGAGTCTAGACTATACAATATTGACACAATGCCATAGATAGGAAAGAGACACGACGAGGACTAATCTAGTAGAGGCTAGGGTGTTATAAGATGGATAGGGGTAGATCACTATATTACATAGAGTGATGAGGGCCATAGAGTAGGATACATATTGTAGGATCATATATGAGGAGGTTATGTCATGTTCTCAAAGGGAAACATCTTTTAGAGAGTATCTTGTGAGATGTTTTGCATTAACTAGATCAATTTAGCTGATTGAGTTAGAGAGGTTAGTGGGATATGTACAGTGTGTGATGGGTCCTCCACAAGGCACACCATGACATGAGGAGCTATTCTTGAGATTTTACACTCCTTTAGAGGGACATGATGAGACATGATATAGTGGATATATGACAAAGTGGTTTATTGATGTATACATATATTTTGAGATGTACCTTTTGTAAAGACACATTTTATATATACATTCATCACTATTATGAGACCTTGTATTATATAGATAGACATTGATGGGATATTTATATTGATTTTATATGGACTTTATGCATGATGTACAAATGTATGGATATATGTAGCACTGGTTATATTTCTTACATTTTGATTTATGCTAACATGATTTAATTCTTTTAGCACATGGATTATGGATTTATGACTTATGTGATGTATGATTGGATTCATGTATGGATGAGAAGGTGAGATAGATACATTATATATTTTTTGTTCCTTGCATTGGATTTCCAACAATATTGAGTTTTGAGCAACTTGATTTTTAATATAGCAAAAAACACATTACCATTGATGATATTAATTTTTTTGATTTTTTTGCATTTTGAGATTTTTGAAAATAAGGAATATAAAATATGTCTTTCCATTATCTTTAGCAAGGATGTAGGTTCACATATAGGAATAACAACCTTGAACTTAACATGCTATAAGATAAATGACTAACAAATGATAAAATGATAAACTTGGTAATATATAATGGATTACCAAAACATGATGTCCCAAGTAACTAAGGTGGATATAGAAAATGGTTTACTCATGGATGTGTTTTTTTTGATTTTTGAAAATGACGTAACATGATGGATATGTATGAATTTGTGTGAATGTGCTAAGGATTATTTTATAGGTGATGAGCTAGTTATTTTATTTACACAACATATGACTTTCAATCTGTAGCTAAAATAATGAAAAGAGAAAATAGGATGAGTATGAGATGATGAAGACAAAGACTAAAAATCAAAAATTTTCATGGAAAGGAAGGTGACTTAATCCTTACTAGTAAAGGAAAAATATACTTCATACAAAAATTATAAAATAATAGCCTTGACTTTATTGGATGCATCTAGAGAAAACTAGCCTTGATAGAATTAGTAAATGGGATAAAGTTATCCTTTTCAACATAGACATATAGAAAAGCTGCTTGAAGAAATATTTTATTAGATACCTTTTGACTTAATTTTTAATACTTTTCTTGTGACCCCCTACATGTAGTCTCATGTGACTAGGAAGATACACGGGATCATCACCAAAGGCTATACATAGGTGAGTAAGGGTATCTCCCCAATGCTAACCTCATGCAACTAGTAAGATGCGAAGGCTCAACACTGAAGATCAATGAAGGGTGAGAGATGTGGAGTTTTAATTTGATAATTTTTGAATAAAGATGTCATGTTATATGGAAGGATTTTACCCCCAAGTCTTAGCCCCATGCAACAGTAAGATGTTAGGGTTTATCATCAAAGACCAAGATAGGTCAATAAAGTTACCATATTTATTTTTGTAGCATGTTAATGTTTTTTACTTTAGAGGGAACTACAAGAGGAGACTCTATTATGGATAAGCTTCTAGACTAGGCTGTGGGTTAGTATTTTCTATGTTTTGCAAGATGTAGGGAAAAGAGATGTACTCTACCCATAATAACTAAGGCAAGAACCAATGTAGTGCTAATTTTGAGAATATTTTTCATGAGATAATAGGGTGATATGAAAAATGAAATGATATGATAAGCTACATTTTGAATATTTGTGTCATGCTTATTAAAAACTAAATAATCACCAACATAACATTTGATATGTAAGACAAAATGTAAATGATGACAAATGCAATGTAATGAAGACAATGTAAGTGTAAACCAACTGCCCCCAAGTGTCAAGGTACTTGTAAACAATAGGTTATTTTTTTTAGTTTTTTGATTTTTTTAGATTTATTAGCATCTTGTACCCAATGGAAGGTCATAAGATACATACTTTCCTTGTTCTTCAACTTTTTATTCCATGCCAACTTTAGATAATCTTTGTTGTTCTGACTAAATTTCCTCTTCAATCTGTATTTCAATTCTATTATTTACTTTGAATAGTACCTAACCATGATGAGTTTTTTGGGCCCACTAGGAATTATTAGAAATTTGTCTAGAGTATCATTCTCTATCAAGAAATCCTTTTTGAATAAATACATCTATATATAAGTTTTTTGGTAGAGTTCTATGGTGATTTTGGTTTTTTTTAGAAAAGCACAGTTATCAAATAGACCCACATTAATATGCCTAATAGTAAAAATAAACTCTAGAAACCTTTTAAGAGTTCATCAGATCATCACAAAATCATGATGGCTTTCTCTATAAGGGTTACAAGTAATACTATTAAATAGTATCAAACACCATGGAATAATGATTTCACCATATGTACAAAAACCAATATCTCTTACCCAACCACTACTAACTAACCACAAAATAATACAAAAGTCAAAATAAGATACATTTGTATTGATAATCCTCAATTCCTTGGAAAATCTAGAATGTTCAAACTTATTGTTATGTGCATTGAATGTAATTTCAAAATCATGATCTAACTTGTTATAGTGCCATTCTACTCATTTAGTATAATAAGTATGCAACACTCTTCAGCCAAGATATCTCCAACACACCATTACCACAGTTATGAGTGCTTTAGCTACACACAAGGAACAAAATCAATTGTAAAAAAAAATAATTGTTATACATAAAAATTAGATGAAAATGATGATATAATACAATAGAAAACCCTTGCTTAAGTAGGCAAGGATAATTAAAACTCAAGCTTAACTAGATAATGTGGGATAAATCCTCACATACGATAAAATTAGCAAAAGAATGAAAAACCTAGCTAGAACCTAAGAAGCATGAGAAATTATAACACCCCCCTCAAGTGAAGCTAGGGGATAAAAATAGAAGATGCAGTGTGAAGCCATTTGTCTCTATGGATGCCAATCTATCTTATTAGATTATATGGATGTCAAGTCACTGTAACCACCAAGTCAAAGTAAGAATGGTCCTGAATATAAGGATCACTGAACACAAACACTACACTCTAGAATATTGGGTATAATGATAAACCTAAGGAAGTATTACTTAAACAATCTTCAATAAGATGGTGATAAATGAGCATACATACTAGTAGGGATGGCACACTAGTGTTGCTAGTGGGGATACCACACTGGAGTTACTATAAGAATCACCAAGAAGGCCATAGAGTCAAGTAACAAATTCTCATATGGGTTTTAACAAATAAAGTGCCTAAAAAATATACCCATGTACAAAGAAGGAATCCATAAAACACTAAAAAATTTACAAAATATACATATAACTCTTATAAACTAGAGAAAAGAGAGAAAACCCATAGGAAAAAATCCCTCCCAAAAGAGAGAAAAGAAGATAGAGATAGAAAGCCCCTCAAAGATGATGCTAAAGTAGTCTATACTCTAAGTACTCGTAAGTCACATATGAACTCAATCTAAATAGTGGTTTGAATCCACTACTCGATCACAAAAAATAATTAACATTGAGCTTCACTAGAATAGATTCAATCAAGAAGACTATTAGTGGTGATGAAAGTATAAAAGAGTATTGCATGTGAAAGGATGCTCAACACCTAAGAAGTAGAATTTACACCACATCCCCCATACTACTGATTGGGTGGAGTGGAGGAAAAAAAGGTCTGTACGAGTGGTCTGAATCTACTACTTGAATACCAAATAAACTAACACTATATACACTAGAATAATTTCATGTCATGCTAAAAGAGACTGTCAAACTATTGAAGAAGATAAAGTGACACTGAGATTCACCAAAATAGCTACATTTTAATCCATGGGAGACTATTAACTGTCAAAAAGGTGTTGTCAAAAATAAAAATAAAGTCTCTCAAAGATGATGGCCCATGGTGGTGATGAAAGAGAGAAGCAACTGAAGAAGTGAAAAGGTGACCATAATAGAGCACACAAATACATGAAGGTAAACAAAGCTAAATCAACAAACCCCCATATAAATTTATAAATCTATGCAAGTACAATGTATCTCATACACAAAAAATACTATATGGAAACAAGGAAGACACTAGGCTTCAATAGAATAGCTCCAAATAAAGAGGCTGTTGACTTGTCGAATAAGCCATCAAGAATCATGAGAGATGATCTAAAAATAAGGGATCAAAAAAATGTCTTCATAGAAGAAGGTAAGGTGCTAAGAAAGGGGCCTTTAGGAGACATGACACAAATTAATGGTGTGTTAAAGTACCAATGTACAAGCTAATATGTTATGAGCTAATGGAAGAGTGTGGTAAAGGTGAAAAGAGCCATCATATATGCAAAAATACACCAAAAAAGGATTAAAAACCAAACATAATAACCTACAAAGCACATGTAAAAGGTCATCAGGCTCAACCAAAATGCATCTGAGATAGTGCATGCACAAAGTACAATGTAGAAAGTAGTAAGGCCTATAACACATGCAACTCCCTTTAATATGGCACTTTATAACTTGAGCATATTTATGATGAAAATAGGATTGATGAAATGGGAATGAAGAATAAAGCACTTTTGTAAAAGACAACACTCAAATCTGAGTTATTGAGTAAAAGTTATGACATAATTAATTTCCCATCATTAATGGCCTATTTAATTAAATTTACACAAAAAGTTTAATGATCCAAGGTATGCAATGAAAGCATAGATTTATAACCACTCATTGGAATTAACACAAAGTGTAGAATGCAATGGTTTTGATTGTGAAGGGGAATTAACCTCATGCCAGCCCAAACCTCACCCTTCGTATTTGACATGAGAAATAACAAGAGAAAACAAAGCCAACCATTTAAAAAATATTATTTTATAAAAAAATAATAATGAAATCCATGTCCCCACTAAGTAACATTCACCTTTCTAACCTTTACATGGCGTAAACCACTGATAGATCAAAGTGAAATGGATCAATATAATGCTAAGAGTCATATCTAATCAAGAGAGTTGAGCAAATCCAAAACAAAATTTAGATCAATATAATGAAATTTAGACCCATGAAATGCCACCATAATCAGAAAAATAAATGAGTGTTGATAAAATGATCTAAAATCACTAGCCCACTTACACCATGAGTTGAATCTATAGAAACCCAACTTCCCCATCAATGGCATTGGTGGAAACTGCCCAAAATGGGAAGATCAATAGGTAGAGGTGGCCATCCATGGTAGCATTTGGATGCAAAACATACATAAAACTAAGACTAATCTATGGATCTCTCCATGAATGCTGGTGAGGGAAGGGTTGTGTCTAATAGCCCAAAGAATTTGTTGATGCAAAAATATAGCCCAAAAATAGTTGATGGGTGCCCATGATAACATCTAGATAGCAAACTATACCAACAACTTAAAGATAAAAATGTGTAACTATATTAGGGGGTGTGGAAATACTAGGTGGCATCATGGGAAGAGATTTGTAGTGGTTAATAAATGTTGATGGTAACAATCATGGAGAAGGCCGAGCTCAATGAACTACATGTAGGCATCGATCTAACTCCCAGTCAACCCAACCCACTACATCTACCACCACTCCACATGTAAACATAGCTTGATCACTTGTAGAATTCATGGCCTAACCTTATGGCCCCTACACCCTTTACCACTCCCATGTTTCCTAGCTATTCCATGACCTACCACCAAGAGGGAATTAAGTCTTGTTGGTAGTAATTTGGAGAGACTTCTAATTAGATGAAGAAAATATTAGAGATGTGGAGGCCATTAACTATTCAACAGGTGGAGATATATGATTTTTTTGAGTGCATGAGTGTATATAAAGTTAGATTGATATACTAGAGCAAAGGCTTATTTACTCAGACTAAAGGAAACATCAATCAAGAAAGATGATGGCGTAGAGGGTTCGCTTAGTAAAAGTATAATGCTGATCCAATACTAGGCAAATAATTCCATCAAATATTCATTCAAATGTCGTCAAATGATAATGATTGGATAAAAATAAATGTTACAAATATATGAAAGGAAACAACCGTACGATGATTCAATGGTTTATGGCCTGTACCATAGATGTTGATATAAAATAACATAGATATTAGGTTATGTCAATCTATAAACACCAAAGCCAAAAAAAATATTGAACATAATGAAATAATGATGGCTAAGTAATGGATGTTGGAAGGAGGCTATGATAGCATGAAAGAGTTCACAACACTCTTTAGCCAAGATCTCTCCAACACACCATTACCATAACCATGAGTGCTTCAACATACACACAAGGAGTAAAACCAACTATAAACAAAACTACTTATTATACATAAAAAGTATATGAAAAGCATGATATAATATAATATAAAACCCTTGATTAAGTAGGCAAGGAGAAACAAGACTCAAGCCTAACTAGCCAATGTGGGATAAATCTTCACATAGGACAAAACTAGCAAAATGACAAAAATCATAGCTATAACCTAGCAAGCATGAGAAATATACTCTTAACATATTTCACCATATGTAGACAAACCAATATCTCTTACCCAACCACTATTAAATAACCACCAAATAATACAAAAGTCAAATTAAGATAGGTCTGTATTGATAATCCTTAATTCCTTGACAAATCTAGAATGTTCAAACTTACTATGATGTGCATCGAATGTAATTTCAAAATCATGATCTAACTTGTTATAATGTCATTCCACTAGTTTAACATAATACGTATGCAACACAAGAGTTAGGATTCTTTCTTGGATTATAACTAGGAGATCATTCCATGTTTCTTTTCTAGTTGGCTTGATGTTTACATTGTTTTTGATATTATTGTCATCAAATAATAAATAGTTGATTTGTTCATGTATTGGTTTATATCGATTATTTCCTATAGCCTTAAGCAAGGTTTTATGAGGTAGCATTTCTCCAAATTAGATGTATTCTTAGATATTTATGGATGTTACAACTGATATGTTATCATGGAATAAGTCCAATGATGTCTATTTTTGTGGACCATAATTGACATGTGTAGGTAATGTGATGTTAGTATATTTGATGGGAAAGGGAAGAATAGTGTTTATGGAAGGAAAATATACTGCATTGATGTTACTAAGAAAATTTGCATTGATGCCAAATGAAGCTTCCTCATTAACCATAAAAGAATCTCTAACATTTTTCAAACTTGTTTATTGATGAAGTTATTATTGGGACCAAGGTGGATGTTAATGTCGATGATGAACTTTCCTTTAATGCCAAAAGGAATTGTAAATCAGATTTTGATAATAAATTTGATCTTGGTTTCGATGTAGCCATTGTATACACATAATATTTTCAAACTTTATCAATTACTAAACTCTATATCTTTTAGGAACCTATCGAGTCTCAATATCTCTGAGTTGACACCTTAAGGGGTGCACCGAGAAAGGAGTGGGCAGATAATTGGTGCTTCACAAGATTATTATCCCTTAATACTACTTGATATCAATCCAACCATCTCTTAAAAATATTCCCTTAAGATTTGCCTCCTATTTTACACTATCCTCTAGTCATTTGCCACATTCATTAGCCCTTCCTTAACCTAAAACCCTTTTTGATGGTTTACGTTATATAGTCAACCCTATCGACCTTGTACTCTTATTGATAAAACTTATTAGGTTCTAGGTTGGCCCCTGGCTGACCTAGTCTGTGACCTAATTTATTTTTGTCAATAACAATATTAGGTCGACTAGGTCGACCTTGTTAGCCTAAACTTATAGAAAGGATTAGGGTTAGATCTACCTATATAAACACATCCATTTTGCCATTTATAAAAGAAGATAATAAGAGGTAAGATTTATTGTGCTTCTACTTATCCACCATTCTATTTAAAGAACAAGCTTAGGGTTTCAAACTTTCTTTGGAGATATGGATCTTATCTTGTGGAGAAGTCTTTTGGATGTATTGATAGGTTGTGTAACCTAGAGTTGATTTATCCTTATCATCCTCACATACCACAACAACCTCTTACAAAGTACCCTGGCCAAGGGAGAGATTGAGGCTCGATGAGTTCATTCTTCAAAGGTAAGTATTCTTAACTTTGTTCCTCCTTTTTAAGAGTATATAGATATGAATTTTTACTTATATTCTATGCATTAGGATTATATATAGATTGACGTGAGTATATGTCTTCTATGCATGTTTAATTTTCATGTTTATTACCCCCACTTTATGCCACAAGCTTTGGTGAGCATTATATTAGAATTGAATTTACTTGTTATTAGTTTAGTGAATATGAAAACATAAGACTTAATTAAGGTTATTATGTAGTTTTGTTTGACTAGAGGCTTTGGAACCCTCTCTAATGAATTTATTATGGTAAGATATCCCTTGGCTAGGTCTAACAAATCCATCTTAGTCATGACTCTAAATATCTATTGTATCCACTATCAAAAGTGTAAGTAGGATTTATCTTATCTGAGATGAGATTGATTTATAGATTTTTTGCACTTACCATTATATACATTTTGGTAAACCCAATGTGAATCTAACCCTTACAAGTTTTATTTCATGCTTTCATTTATATCTTATTATTATAGTTTTCTATATTTGCAGTACTATATCAAACCATTCAGTATAGTTCTAACTTTCTATGCATAGTTTCAACACACAATCATATCAAAATGACTCTATTCTATCTGTGTAGGTCTTCATTAGATACAAGATACATGATCAAATAGGTTGACATAGTACTCTTCTTTAGTTAAGCATATAAGGTCAAATAAGGTGAATTTATTATCTTATTCTCTCTACTAGAATTTAGATCAACAAACTAGGATGAATAGGTAACTTAGTCATCCTATTCTTATTCAACATATAGGGTTTTGTATAACTAGGTCAAATCAGTCAACTTAGTTTACAAAACTTGAAAGCAATATTTAAAGCACTTCAACATAAATTTGAAATCCTAACCATATTCAAATCCACTAAGGTTCCTATCTTTTCTCTCTCTATCATTTCAATACTTTCTTCAGTTCTATTTTATACAAGTTAGTAGCCTTTAAAATTACAACCCTACAACCAACTAAATTGACTTGGTTGAATTAGTTATGTAGCATATCTTCTATCTGAGAGAAATAGTTGACCTATTTGACTTTATTTTTAAGACCTTGCTTTTAAAGAATAGTAGCAACCCAATTGATTGTATTTAATATTATTTGCATATAGTGTCATCTAAACTGACTTTGTAGTATTCTAAATCAAGGAATCATCAACTAGCTATTAGTAATTAATTCACACTTCTTTTTTTAGTTGTTTGCATGCTTAGAGTAACTCACATAGTCTAAATAGGTGGTTTTTCAAATTGTCATTTAATTACACTATTTTACTCTTTTTCACACACTACCAAATCACATAATATTCAAAACATATTTGAACACTTATCTTCTCAAGGCCTACCTACTTGGATTTCATAACGAATAGGGAAGTTAACTTGGTTTTCTATCCAAGTGTAAATATGTGGTTAATGGTATATATTGGCAAAACACCTGACACCTTTATAATTATGGGATTGTGAAGTGAAGGGGTAGGCCCCAATACTAACCTAGTACCATTATCAACACAAATCCCTTTCAGCCTAAACATCCTGAAACTATCCATAGATTGCTTTCTAACTCCTTATTTTTAGCTAACTTTTGTATCACATTTAAATCAATACTTTATATTAATCTAATGACACTCAGGATGACACTTAGCATTTAATTTTTATTTGATTACTTTCTCTCTGATCATTGTGTGTTGTATTGAAAAAACTTGCATTAGCTAGTGTTGGTGCAAGGTTTTGTGCTATGTGCCCTAATTGGATCACTCACATTGATCTTATTATTTGTGTGTTTGCTTTTATTTCTTGCTTCACTTATATTAATTTTTTTTCCCTTGTTTATCACAATACCATTTTGGTCGATACAGTCTCTTACAAACTATAATTTTCCCCTTTTAATAGTACATAATTGACCTGTATGATTATGTATCATTTTCAACCTACTTTATCTCCCAATCTATAATACAGAGTCAACTTGTATGACTTTGTATCTTTCTCTACCTATTAGGTTATTAAACCAAGTTGAACTATATGAATCTGTATCCTTATCAACTTGTTTTATCTTTTGTCTACAATATAGAGTCTACCTATACAAATCTGTACTCTTTTTTGCCTACTGAATTGCAAAACATAGTCAACACATTTGACTCTGTATCCTTTTTGCCTTTTTGTCTTTGCGTCATCTTAGTCTTCTTTAATATTTATCTCTAATCATGAACTTCCTATTTGAATACAACACTGAGTTGAACTCAACATATATGATGAGCTTTATCAACCCCAATAGGTTTTTCCATAAACAATTTGTGGCTCCTACCCTATATAAAAGTAATGTGCATATATCCACTCACACTATAAACCATGGGACCCCTCCTCATTCATCTTCAATTTGAAACCCTCTTTTCTCTTTAGAAGATCAACCTGAATTAGAATATATTTTGGAAATGCTTTTCTTCATTAATGAATTTCCTCAACATGAAGGAAAATATCCTTCTATTTACCATATTGTGATTAGTGGTCAAACCGAGGAGCTCCATTCACCTTCCCCCACATTTTCCCATAGATTTTGTGACAATAACTTCTTTTCCTCTCAATGTCTTCCTTCTCTTTTGACCCTTTCTCATACTATGACCTCTTCCTCTTTGATTTCCTCCACCTCTATGCCAAGTATCTCTACTAACATGGTAGGTTCCACATCTAGTGGGCCTCTTTTAAGAACTTCTCTTCTCAATTATTCCACTAGTGAATCATTTGCTACAAGTGGTAATTATGCCTCTAGTGCTGCTTATTCTCATCCCTCTACTAGTGCATCTTTTGCCACATAAGCAAATCATGCTACTAGTGCTTCGTTTACTAACAATTCCTCTCAAGCTCCTAATAACATGCATGTTACCACTCATAGTGGTACCCAAACCACTAATACCAATGCCAACACTTCACAGACTACAATTACCACCACTCAAACCCATTAATTTTTTTATAAACTCTCAAATAAATGAAAACTTTCCAAGTTAATAATACCAACCAAATGATGGAAATGCAAAATCATCTTATCCATCTCCGAAATCACCCTAAACACGTTATATGGGGATCATATAATCGAAATTCCCCCCAACCTCCCCTTAGGGATTTCCATGGTAATCTCATCCCTCAACTTCCTTTTGTTAATAAAATAATCAAGCAACTTCAAAATGAACCCCTTATACCTCAAATTGTTAACATAAATATAGGATGTATCACCCCTACCATTAGTTATAATGAGTCAACCGATCCTACCCTTCACTTAAAAACATTCGTAAATCTATACAAAGATTGGGCCAAGTTAAACACTTTTGCTGTTACCAAGCTAGTAGCAAAAAATCTCTTTGGAGATGCTTTAGATTGGTATTACAAAATCGAATCTCATTCCATCACTAGTTTAGAAGATTTTGTTAATGCTCTATTATAAGAATTTAAAATTAGTGACCTCCCTTAAAATACCTTGGCTCATTTGATCAATTGTAAGAAAATTGAAAGAGAAACCACATAAGATTTCATCAAATGGTGGAAGACCTCATCTAATAAATGTAAACATAATATGGTATATGATAACCTCTTTCATGCTAAGTTGAAATCTTGGGTCCATACTCTCTTTCCATGCACTTTGGAAGAGGCCATTAACCAAGCTAAGCACCAAGATTTCCTCATTCATCAATTTGAGCCATCCCAAGATGTTATGGGTACTCACATGCTAATCAAAAATAAAAGTCATCATCTTAATAACAATGGTGTCATCGATTCTTATGAATACCATTTATACTATTCAAGATATTAATCCCAACCAGGCTTCAAAATAAGCTTCCCCTCCCAACCACATCCCTAATATTCATTTTTGTTCAACAAGTAACATCAATATTCATAAACCTTTATCCTTAGTAGAGTTATAAAAGCCTCTACCAAGGCCTCTTACATGAGATCTTGATCCCACTCATCCCATGAAATCTTAGTATGATACAAATAAATTCTATTGGTTTCATGCTAGTTGGGTCATTCTTATGAAACTTGTAAGCAATTACACAATTTGGCTATGGATTTTTTCCTAGGTCCCAATTTTGACCATGATTCTATCATTCATAAATTACAACAAGCCTATGACATTTATTTCAAAGCTTATGAAACACAAATAAAAACTCAAGTTTTGAACCATTCTAGCGCTTACTTGGCCATCTACAAAGATCCTCTTCCAAATCACCAAGACAACTATGATAAGCTTGCTCCTTCTATCGATAACATTGACAGTCTTATAAACCCAACTCCTATAGAGAATGTGGTCAATATGACTAATATGTGAAAGGTAGTTTCCTTCATTGATTCTCATCCCATCCATACTCCAAAATTGTCTCACACTTTCCATGTTATCCAAGACTCTTCCCTAACTCACTTAACACAGTTGGGGAAAGAAGACCTTATATCTTTTAATAAACCAATTCCAACACCTTGATTAGATAATACTTCTCATATCATTTTTGTTGCTCCTCAAACTTATGTATCCATCACCAATAATACTCAAACTTCTACAAACACTTTAAATTTATCTCAAAACAAACCTACATCAACTACCCCATCCAATCAAGATAATCAACAAACTTGTCCTCCAATTAAACTTCCTGCATCTTATCAACATAAATTCACATGCACTTCAGCTCTTCCTTCCAAGGACCTCCTTCAACACTATGCACCTCTTTTTATAGTCCCATTATGGGTTATGGTGACTAGGATCCTATCATGAAACTTACTAATCTCCCATCTCAAATCCCATTTCTTGAACTTATGCAGACTTATCCACATCAACATAATCATTTTATGTAGCTCCTATTCAAAATGAACATTCCTTGTCCTCCCCTAGTAGGATGTGAAGCCACCTTATCTAGATCAAAGGATAACATTATACAACAATGAGAAGAGATGTCTATACACATTGACAAAATAATGGACACTTTTCTCTCCCTCAAATTCCCTATTGCTTCTATGATTCCTAATGAGATTCTACTTTATGTGGATGATCCTCTCCTTTTTATAAGTGTCCAAATTATTGATATCCAAGTCAAGCATGCCTTGATTGATGAGGGTTTAGGTACTTGTGTTGCCTCTCTCAATTTTATTAAAACCCTTGGATATTATAAATGTAATATTAAGTCTACATGCAATACATGTCAAGGTTATGACCGAAGGCAAATGCCTCCCTTAGGTTATGTGTGGCTCCCTATCACCGTTCCACTTGTCACTGTTCAAGTGAAGGTAATGATATTTAACTTTCCTCTATCTTATAACATTTTGATTCATAGGCCATTGACTTATCACATGGGAGCATTTGCTTCTTTCAGCTACCAATGTGTCAAGTTTCATTATAATGGTGTAATCGATAGGATTCAAGGTGACACTAACTGTTGGAATTTTGAACAATTCCAAGACCATGGTGTTTTCAAAATTCTAACCCTTGAACCGTTATCAAGTGTTATATTTCATGAATATCAATGATTTAACTTCTTTATCAACTCCAAATGAGGTTACCATGGTCACTCAAACTCATCGAGAACATACTACCTAACCTCTTATATCTAGATGATGATGAGCCTAACAAGATCAATCTAAAAATCAAAACTTCATATCTCTCTCCTCATCTCATTTCTCAGCTTCCACCTTATCTGAAGCTACATTTCCATTAACCACCTAGTGATGATTTCCTATTATCTTAACTAAGACTCAACACTCTATTCATCAAACCACATTGGATGACAAAGTCATCCCTACCTATGCCATTGATCTTCATACACCTGGCTAAGATAATGGTTATACCTGAAATGACCCATTTTTAAGAGGTCTTGTTTAGGCTCGAGATGCTAAAATCATTCATTATCATTATTCTTTTCTTTAATCTTTCCATCAATATTATCCTATTTCATCATATATAATTCCTAATTTTTTCATTTTTCCTCTTGTTCATAGGGTAGATATGGTGTGCACACCTCTAGTTTTTAAAGAGCCTCATAGGAGTATACTTATGGATTATGCTATGACTGGTCCCTATCACTTTGCTATATACTAGGATCCCTCTAAATGACTTATCCTTGAGATGCTTATGATTGTCCTTCAACCTCTCAGGTATCCTATCCCTCCCTCAGTTGAGCTTAGTTTGGATCATATTCCCACTCCCTCTCTTACTAAATCTCTTCCTATTTATGATACTATTGCTCCTTCAGTTAATCCTTATATAGTTTCTCCTCTAGCCCCACCTTCCCTTGGTGATGAATTTCTCCCTTTATCATAGCTTGCTCCTTTTCCCACCAAATGGGCCAATCAACCATATTATGATATTCATAAAATTTTCTGTCATTGGACTAGAGACTATTCATTACAACAAAATTCTCTATCATTCATTTCCACTTCCTCTATTAGTACACCTGTAAAGTCTATTGACAAGTGTGTATGTTGCTTCCACGATAGAAATAATCATTCCTCCATGCATTGTCAAAAGCTATGATAATATATTGACACTTACATCCCACTATTCCTCAACCCATAAAAAAGGCTATACCTCCCTTGAAAGTATTACCTGAATACCTTCCCAAATATAGAGAGGTATATTATCTGTGGCGCTAATGTGGTACTCATCACACTAATTATTATCGTATCCTTTATCAGCATCTCATAAACCACCTCATGACCATTCTTGAGCCTACTACCCTTCCTCCCATAGGTCACCCTCATAAGAAGGATTCCCCTACTTTCCCAATGGATCCTCCACCTATGGTCCCTTCTCCACATATAGTTTCCCCATCTGTAATTCCCTAACCCATGGATCCTCCTTCACCTATGGCCCCTTCTCCACCGATGACTCCTTCACATATGGCCCATTTTCCATGAATGATCCCTTTATCTCCCATATAGTCCATTCTCATTCCTTCTCCTGAGCATCACCTACATGATAGTCCTCATTAGCATGATCCTTCAGGCATTCCTACATTTTCCATCAAGGAGATTTGATGCAAAGTATTTTCTCAACTTTACTTGAAGATCAATGAGACTTTGGCTATAGTTTGATTTTAGATTCACAGAGACTTATCAGATGTTATGGATAGTGTGTGTGGATAAATCTACTATTATTTATGAACACAACATGGTGTTATTTTATTTATTTATTCATTTGGATTGGATGTGTGTTCTAAACTTACATTTATCTATCTTATATCATTTGACATTGTGTCAAATTCTTATTTACCTTATATGACTACATATGTTTCACACTACATGTTGTTTATTCTATCATTTTATTCTTTATGTTCTCTTATGGATTCTTTTTCATGATTACATCCTTTTTCTCTATGAGTTCCTTTTATATGGCTATCTTGTTCTTTCTTATAATTGTTTGCTATCTTATCTCTATAAACACAAATAATTATTATTATGACTTGGTTATACAAACCTTGCTCCCTTTAGTCATTCTTTATTTACCATGTGATCAATTAGAAAACAATTCATCTCATTATAATCTCATTTTACTAGTCCACCTTGGATCCCCCTTTATTCCCCTTATTTCCATTTGTAAACTAAGCATACACATAATTTACACTTGAGATAACATGATAGTTTATACGTACGCCTAAGTGACTTAGTCCATCATGTCTTTGGATACTTAGCTTCCTTTAGCCAAAGCCTAAAGCTCATTTATATGTATCACTTTATCTCTCATGATTGGTCATTCCAAGTTTGTATGGAGGAGGAATCTTAAAAGCCATAAAAATTCAAAAGCCAAATCATTTAACAAAAGGTAATGATTTAAAAGGCAACATTCAAAATGTTCAAAAGTCAAATCACACTAAAATACATGATTATAAGCACATATCCTTTTTTAATCAAATCTCAAACTCCATAGTTAACTTTGTGATAGAGTTGAGGTCCATTGGGGTGTGGTAGGCTAGTAGATTGGAAAAGGACAATAAAAAAATATTTTAGTGCTACCTATTTTCTCATGCAAGTACCCAATATTCAAAGTAGACTAATGACTTTGTAAGAGGTCCTGAGGAATGGGGAACACGTTGTGAGAAAGTAGGTCTATTTTAATTTTATTGTTCAAAACAACCAACATGAGTTGATCTTAGTACCTTACTTATTTACCTACACAACTTTGTGCCTATAATGAACCAATATCCTTTGTATATCGATGGTCACTAGTCACTTAGTGTCTTTCTTTATCTTTATAGTGCCTCATGTTTCTTAAGGTCTTCTCATAAGATTCCTATGTTTTGATTTTTACAGTCCTTACAATCCTAATATTTCCCCTTGAAAAATATTGTTTTATTCCCTAATCACTCCCCCTAGGGTTCCCATTTGTGAGTTATAGTGTAAGACCTTTGATAAGACCAGGCCTTCCTCATAAATTAACAAATTTTCATATCACTATTCAAAACATCCCCTTTTAACATATTTTTACCCTTGTTTCCACCTCATTGGTGTTCTCTTTATGAGTTGTAGTGTAAGACCATAGATAGGACCTAGCCTCCCTTACAAAATTTTCTAATACCCAAGTCATAATGAAATTACATGTGCCAAATTTGAGATAAGTCATGATTGATTATGAGTTTCACATCATTGACAAGCTTCCCATCTTGATATAGTATGTTTTATGCTTACTTCATTGATATTTTACTTTTATCTTCTTATTTTATGATTACATGTAAGAATACAACCATTTTTATTAAGTTTTTCATACTTCCCAACTTGAATTAGTGTGATCAATTTAAGTTCATTTTGCCAAATTTGTTTCTCTTTTATACTTCCCAACATGATTTAGTATGATTAATTGTCTTAATTATTTTATTTTTATACCATTTGTCTTTCATGTGTTGTATATTTTATTACATTATTTTCATACTTTCCAATGTGATATAGTGTGATTTTACTTGTTTTAATTTGATGCCAATATTTTTCATTGTTTAAAGATATTTTGCCCTATTATTTACCACTTTTTGGTTTATTATACCTAGTCATCTTTTGTTATTACACATTTCCCATCATGATATAGTGTGGAGTACATTTGTTTATGATTAATTATATTTTTCCAAGTCTTTTTTGCCTATTTATTTTTAACCATGCATGTGTATCACATAATGCTACAAAAGAAAACACTCCACATATATTTCCCACAATATATATACCAAACACAAAAATACATGTGCTATAGAGAAATATATCCATGCATCAACAACCAAAACAAAAATATAACTCATGCGATCAAATCCAATAATCAAAATAATATATCTATATATCATGTATTTTATACATTGGTACAAAATACAAAAAAATACATAACTCTAGCTCTATGGTTGGGCTCTATCATGTCTATATTATGGCCTAACAAAACTTCCCATAAATGCCTTAGACTATCCCCTCTGCACAATATGTTATATTGAGGGCTTCCAAGATCTCAACCCTGCTACCTATCCTTGTAGGTTAGCCACCTAGGCATGTACCTATACTAGCTAGATTATGGTAGCCATATGTGTAGATCTCTCTTAAGCCAGTGATTCTAGGCCTATGCCTCTCCTACTCCCACCACTACCAATGGCTTTAATCCATCCTTGCATGTCTATAGCTACCTTGTATCCTCCCCCACCAGTCCAAAATATTTCACCTGAGCTAGGGAACATGGTACCATAGGATCATCTAGCATGGTGGGGTCGTATGGTGCTAGCACCCCATCTAAAATGTCATGATGCACTGCCATAACTAGGGATACCCATTTAACCTCATTTATTATAGGATATGCAAAACCAAAACTAGATAAATATTAGATCACATATACATATAAAAATATATTTATCTACCTATAATCATATACAATTAGTATGTTATATCAAAACTAAAAATTACCATATTTCTCATTAGTCTCAGTGTCACCAACTACCTTCTCCCTATCTACTCATTTATTAAGCATGATCTCTCCATATGTTCATCCCCCAAGCACCTCATCTATGGGTCACCTCTCTATTAAGGCAAATCCAATAGTCATCACCCATATATGTTGTGGTCCTCTCCTTAGAGGTGCCTCTATCAACCATCTCTATCTTAGGCCAACTATCAGATCATCTTTATGACCACCCTCATCTATACTCAATCTCACTAATGGCATCTCTATATGTGGTGTGTCTAAAGTGGTGATTACTCCTCTTGATATGGTGCCTATTATGGTATCTAATACACCTATGACAATAACTATGCCCTCTGCTCTTCTAGCTATTAGCTATCATGCTCAATCAATCCATGATCTCACACATTATGGCCTGTTCACTAATCTCTTGATTGATGTTCCTCCTTCTCCTCCTCTCCCCCTTAGCTCTTTAGCATGATATACCCAAAAATTAGGCACTACTAGGGAAGTCCCTAAGTGCAAGATTCCAAACTACCCTAGTAAGTGTGTCACTAGATATGACTCTACCCACCAGGTATAGTGGCTCATGATCTACACTCGAGCCAATCCTAATGCCACAATAACCCAATTGGGCCAAATAGTAGCAATATGTGTGTAGGTCTGCCACATGATCTCCCCTCATGTGACTATATATAGTACTAACATGTGGGGTAGGACCTACACTATCTGGTCTTATCTCCATCTAGTTACCCAAGATAACCTATCATCGACCATATGGGGTAACCCAACTAGATAATACATTGGGAACCTCTCATATATCCATGCACTAAGTAAAACCATTGGTCACATGGTTTTCTACCTTATGGATAACATCCCCTACATATCATGCATGAGGTGGACCCAGATGATAATCCTAAAATCATAAATCACCCCATGATCCAAAATAGACTGGCATAAGGCTATCACATACAATGATACCTTGTTATCCATCTTGTGACATAGCATCATGTTATCACAAGTCCAATCACAACCTTTTAGATGTATGTAATCTATGTAATATACATATCAAATAAACTAACCCTCAACCCTAGGTAGATCCTATTTAAGCATGTCACCCACCTAGCTAGTGCTCATCTCTCCTTCAAATCATCTAGTGTCCCTATGATCATTGGTGTCCCTCTTATAGGTAGTCCATGCAATGCATGAACGTCCTCCAATGTGATACCTAACTCTATGGTATCCTCATCTACCACCGATCAAAATATGTTGGTCAACCATTCTTATACTTTGAGGAACATGATAATGAGATCAAAATAAATTGGGATACACCTCATCTCTAAGATATCTCCCAAACCCAATACAACTAGTCTTACTCTATCCACATTTGTCAAATGCTCTAGCAAATCTAGTAACCATGATACATCGATCAATCACTAATATATTTAGTGCCTTTGTAAAATATCAAATAACAAAGGATGTATTAGATCTCTATTTCATTTATAATCAAAATACATTCTTACAAATTTCACAAAACATAGCTAGTTTGATTTAGTTCATTCATTTTTTTTGAATTTCCCTATTACAAACTCAATCAACCCTATACTTTATTAGGGATGTTAAATCAACCTTGTTAAAAATTCTACTAGATCAGCCTCTGTAGTACTAATTTGGCCACCCTTTAGCCTACTAATACTAAGTCGACCCAATTTATACTTTGAAATACTAATTAGGCTACTACTACTAAGTCATCCCCCTTCTTTAACCAACTAAGTCAGCCTACTACTACACATTCATCCTGTGGTTTTCTTATCCTTTACAGACTAAGTTAACCCAATCGACTCTATTCATCCATAATGATGATTTTTTTTGACCAATTACCATAAATGCCTTGAGTATTTATTGGTCTGAATCCTTTCTACCCAATACCCCATTTGACCCCTAGTGTCCCTAAAAAATTACTAGGGTGCATTCTAGTGTTTAGATTTTGCTTACCAGTCAATTTTATATAATTCATTCAATTTCAATTAAAAATATTCAAAAATTTGAAAATTTTAGTTACTTACCTATGCTACACTTGTATGAACACTATGAACCTTCCCTATCTTAGCTATCATCTCCTTACCTTCTTGGCTCTCTGGTCTCTCACTAGGTATATTAGAGCACTATTTTCTCAGAATAGTAAAAAATACCAAATGAACTATTTTCACCCTATTTATATTAACTATTCAAAATTATTTACCCTTCAAATATTTATCATCAAATTTATTATTTTGATCATATATTTACCTCTACTAACTCTTTTTTTGAACTATATAATGTTCTAGAATCCTGACATCATAGAAAATATTTTTAACTATTATATGTCCATGTTACAAAAATTTCATTTTTTTGCTAATCTCTATAGGTCCATTGACATTGGACACCTTCACATTTATTACATCTCCTTCTTTATCTATAACACTAAGGTAAGTAAATATATGTATTTTTCAATTATATCCTTTCATTTATCTTATTTTCTCCTTATTACACTTTATTCAACTTTAACATTATGTGTTGCTATATTCTTTTCATGATTCACCATCCCATATTGAACCTACGTGACATGTGGTGAGCTTAAAGTGGGGCATATATATACACATAATATTTTCAAACTATATCAATTAATGATGCTCTCTATCTTGTATGAACTCATCGAGTCTCAATCTCTTTGACTTCATGCCTTAAGGGGTGTACCAGGAAAGGGGTGGGCAAACCATTGGTGCTTTTCATGATTGTTGTCCCTTACTACCACTTGATATCAATCCAACCATATCCTAAAAATATTCCCCTAAGTTTTTCTTCCTATTTTGTTCCCTCCTCTAGTCATTTTTCATATTTATTAGCCCTTCCCTAACCTAGAACCCTTTTTAGTGGTTTATGTTATACAGTCGGCCCCATTGACCTTATACTCTTTTTGATAAAACTTATTAGGGTTTAGGTCCCCCTAGCCAACCTAGTTCATGACATAATTTTATTTTATCAATAATGATACTAGGTGTAGACACCAATATTTTGTCTACCCCCCCTTGGTCTAACACTCCTAACCCACACTTTATTAATTTAAAATAAATTATCTATTTTAAATTAATCATCCCCTCACCTCGACATCTCACCTAGACACCTTGCCTAGACACCTCACCCTAAGACCATTTCTTACCCTATGACTCACCCCAAGACTAAGTCCTTTAAAACATAACTACCTAAGACCTATTCCAACTCTCTAACTAACTCTTGTGCCTAATAAACTTGTCTTTTGACCATTCTCCAATGGTAAATGCACTTGGTGAATGGAGAACAGGCAAAAGGCTAAAAATAGCCCTTTTACCCATTCTCTAGCCACCAACATCGATCAACTATCGATCAATGCTAGCACAATCATCAACGTCAGTTACATAAGCTAGACTCTAACCCTGAGTTGCCCCCAACCTCTTTAGATATTGATGAGCACGCTCTAAGACTAAGCATCATAATTCTATTATCACTCTCTAGGCTATAGAAACTCTACAGAAATCACTCTAGACATTGGATTGGAAACATTGTATGAGATCTTTGACATTAACCGCAATAGGAATAAGCATCCTAATACCTTCGAGTCTTCACCAAAAAGCTAAGTATTCTTCTAGTCTCCATTTCAAAGTTCCAAAATAACTTGGTAATTAGTTCCTATTTACTATTTCTTAATACTGTAAAAGAAACCCAACTTCCTCTGTGGAAGCACTGAAAAGCCTTCCTCTAACTCTTAATCTATTCTCACACCTACCCTTTACCTTTTGCCTTTCCTCATACCCTATTCTCTTTTCCATAACTCTGCACAAATCTCCCAACTCCCAGAGTCCTTTGTCCATCACAGAAATACCCTGAAACCCATCCAAAGACTTATTGCCCCTACTGACATTGGTAGTATAACCAACGTCGGCACCTTTTACCTACCGACATTGGCAACATAGCCGACGTCAGTGACTGTGCAAACCAGAACCTATTCAAACAACCCTTAAACTAGATAAAACCTCTGACCAGCCTACTGAGACTCACGAATTATAGGAAACAGGTACACGATATTCTACCTTTTCATTTCTATAAGTCTTTTATCATTTCATTTTATACGAATCTCTTTGTCTTAAATAGTGGACTGTCATCCCTCACAGAGCTTTACGCTTTCGGGACTAGGCGCATAGCTTGACAGTCAACCGTATCTTATTCTAACATTTTCTTTGTTAAGTCTTATTCTTATCTATAGGTGTCTTCCTCCACAGCCAAAAAGGAGCTCCTACAACATCTGGATACGGTGCACAACTTAATCTGGGTAACGTACAAACCCCTAACCTTCAACCTTATTTTCTTCTTTCTTCTGAATGTAATTAGCAAAAATGTAGAGAAAAATTTTAGCACGCTTGGTGGGACCCTGGAGTTTTCCTTGGGTTCATTTTTTCTAAAAAGCAAACTTTCATATAGGTGCATTAGGAAAATTTTCTCTCCTTGCATCCTTCTTCTATCTTTTTATTTCAAAAAAGAAACCATTAGCACAAGTTAAAAAGAACATCTTTCTTTTTCTTCTTGTCACTTTTTCCCTACATCGTAGAGTAGTGAAAATTCATACTCTTAATCTTTTCCCCACTAGTTTGCATCTGAACAAAACATTTCAATTTGGGTTTTAAAAAAACCTATTGCATTTAATTCCTGTTTGAATGCATATTTAGCCTTCTCACTTAGTAATTAAAAATGCATTATGAATAAAGCGTAGTACACAGATGTTACACAACTAGATCACAAGCACATCAAATTAAACATTTAAACATAATTGAGACAAGGCCCATCTAGGATTTCATCACCTAGCAGATACCTTACCCTTCCTGGCGATCCTACTTGGACTTCACTACCAAGGGGAGGACCCACTCTGTTCTCTGGCAGAGTATAAACTATAGGCAAAGTATATATTGGCTAAGCAGCCCATCTCAGCTTTGGGTTCGTGAAGTGAAGGGAGCAAGCCTCCAGCACCAGGCCACATATGAAACCTAACACATATTTTTGAGCACTAAAACATAACCCGAAACCAACCATAGACTTCCTCTTTAGGACCCGTTCTAAAAGCCCAATTCCCAAACACATTCTTCTAAGGCATAAGCCACCACAACTCTAAAATTTATTCTTAAGAATTTAACATTTAGAGGTTGCTTGCCATCATCTATTTTTCTATTTTTATTTGATTTTTTGAGCTGGTAAGGTCACATTTTGAGGTCTAAAAACAACTCACAATTTCTCTTTCTTTCAAAACAATATCAGTTTTTTGTGTTTTTGGAAATACACAAAAACTGAAATCGGCTTTTCCACTGATGTCAGCAACACATCTTCACCGAATCGATTATACCACCGACCTTGGTAACACTTCATAACCAACATCGGTTATTTAATCGATGTCGGTCACTGTCAAAATATTTTCTTTCCAAACAACAAGCTTAAAACCTGACTTTTTTGCTGTTAAACAAAAATTTTGGGTTTTTGAAACTGAAATACATAGTTTTTAAAACCTGAACACATTTTGCCTTGGATGCTTTTGACACATAGTCAAGCTAAAACTCTTGTTGACCACGCAAGGCAACAACCACTTCCACCTTCACCCTTCATAACAAGTCCTCTAATGGAGTATACTTCAGACACTGAGCGTACTCCTATCCAACCTACCCCAAATCAACCTCCTATTATTCCTGCAAGGGATCAAGACTTTGAGAGATTCCTTGACCTCAACTTCAAGGCTCTCCAACACTATCTCGTGAGAAGCCAAATGCAAGATCCTTTAGGTAACCCTGTTTATAGGATGCCAACTTCTTTAGTTGAAACATCTATAATATCAACAGCCTCCGTTACTCAACCCATGGTCACTCAGGCCATTGCCTCAACTAGTAACCCAACCATGGCCAATGTTCAAAATTTGGCCTCCTTTTCTATTTATGGACCTACCTCCATTGGGGTTTCCATACCCCCTCAACCACAAACAATTCAACCAAGTTCTACACCTTTTCAGAACTTGATCATCTCGATCCCACCCACTCTTGCACCCATAAATACAAGAGTGACTACCTATCCTTTTACTAGTATCTCCACCACTCAACCACCCTTGGCAGCACCTAGTCAAGTTGTGCCCTACAACTTCATGGCACAAGCCCCCTTGACCTCAACATCAGTCCCCATAACGAACTACCAATATGTTGCACCTATACAAATGCAACCAAGTACATCATATGCCCCTCCCAACATCTTCCAGGTACCCTATAACCTAGGGGGTGCCCCTCCTACCAATCCATCAGCCGATCTAATCAAGATGCTGATGGATAAGATGTCTAACCTTGAGACATCTATTTCGGGTTCAAGGAGTGTTCTTTCATATGAACAAATCTATAATGAACCTATCCATCCTTCGGTCCCTATTCGACCATATCTTAGCCAGTGGGAACTCCCAAAATTTACTCATTTCTAGAGTAAAGAGGACCCACAACAACATCTACGAGCATTTAGACATGCTTGCTACCTTATAGCACACGATGATGCATTGTTACTTCACACATTTCCCATGTCACTTTTTGGTGCTGCCCTTGATTGGTATAGTTCTATTATCAGTCACTCTCTCTTTACCTTCACTCAATTAGCTCAACTATTCCTTGACCACTTTTCAATCAACATCACTAAAAAGGTCTCCATCACAGACCTATATTCTATTAGACAATTCGATGATGAATCAATAGCTAATTTCGTTGCCTGTTGGAGAGGTTTAATCAACCAACTCTCCTTTTCTTTACCTCAACTTGAGCTCATTAAGCTCTTTTCAAGAGCATGCGCTAAGCACATCTCATCTAATTTGTGGGTTCAAACATTCTGCACATTTGATGAAGCTTTCACCATGGCCCGAAAGCTTAAACTCCGCGCAGTTGAAGAAGATAAAGTCAAATTGGGTAGTAAAAATACCAATGCAAAATCCAATGACCCTTTTTCCAAATCTTCTTCTTCCCATTCCAAATCCAAGGGATCAACAAATGCTATGGTACTTAGATCATCATCTTCTACCATAACTAACCAATCCGAGCCTTCCACATCACAAAGCATCACACGACAATTCCAACAACGATACGTACATCATCAATATACTCCAATAGGAAAATCATACACTTCTGTGTTGGATAAACTAGTAAAGTAGGGAGTCCTTAACCTCCCTCAAATTCAACCAACACCCCAATTTGATCCCTCGCGAGCCATCTTTGCATGGTATAGGGAAAATGACTTCTGTAATTATCATCGTGTCAAAGGCCATGACACAGATAATTGCAAAACACTCAAGAATGTTATTCAAGACATGTTAGACAAAGGGGATCTTATTTTGGATAACCCAAACATGTTGGTTAACCAAAACATAGACATATTTAGACAACCATTCCCTAACCATCCTCTTAGTCAAAACAACATCCAGACCATGGTCGATGACCCCCAAGAGTGCAATATATGCATGGTTGACATGGTTTCTCCTTTCATTCCTAACCAACCTCTCCCATAGTTTGAAGAGGTCAGTCAACCTATTTCTCCTCCACAAGTAGAAGAACCTTCTTCTCCTATTAGTCCTCAATCCACACCCCTTTCACACATAGGAGAATCTACTTTGACCTCTCTTATATTGGAGGATGCTTTGACGATACCAATGCCACTAGTCCCACCTTCATCCTTCCTATTACCAATGGAGGATCATACTTTCCATGCTCCTAGACCACAAATGGAAGGCATGATAATCCCTACACTTTATCCTCTCAAAGAGCCACATTCACTGAGAGAAGAACTTATCTCTTCACCTACATCGACCAAAGAAGATCTGGTAATGGCTCTTTCTCACCTTTGGCTCGAGATCACTACGTCTAATACATTTCTACTTTCACAACCACCCACATCTTCCAAAAGACCAATTATAAATCCTCATGCAACATCCTCTAAACCATTCTCTCAATTGGCTAAAAACTTAGGATTTCTCCATTCGAGGAACTTAGAACATGAGGCATTATGGGAGTGACTTAAAGCTCCTTATCTTACACATCCTGCTTCATCTCTTATTATCAACCCTCCTATGAAAAATTATCCCAAAGTCTTTGACAAGAATCAGGCTTTTACTTCCCAATCTTTAGAAGCTTAACCATCCACACCTAAACCTAAATCCTCACAGGTATCCACTATACCAAAACAGGTCAAATCTCTCAGTGTTCACCCCATATCGAACCTCAGTCACCCACAAGTGAAGGTAGATTTAAAATTCGCCCCCCATAGTAGTGGTCCTCACACCGTATTAAAGAAGGCTACTAAACCACATCAGAGAACTCCTCCCCTACCATCACTATTGCCCTCTATTTTGGGCCCACACCCTTCTACCTTAATAGGAGTGCTTCCTACTCCAACATCTAATAAAAACAAATTGCCTCCCTTACTACCTTTACCTATCAAAAACATACTTCCTCTAAAAAATTTGGTACCTCTCACCAAGGAAGCCCCATCTACGTGAGTGGCCACACCACCAACCAAAAAGGTGATACAAAAAACTCCCTCAACAACCACAAAATAGAAGTTGTCAACCTCTACTACAACAACAAGTGCAGACCTCCTATACATTGCTATTACACCAATTATTGCAGTCCTCTAGCATCATCCTCCTACCTATTAAGCCATACCAACCTCTCAGACCAAAACCATCTTAGTTTGATGACACTCAAATCTATGCGTATCATCACACACCTGGACATGACATTGAGTGTTACTGCACTCTTAAAGTTGTCATTTGACAACACCTGATAAAAGATACCTTTCTAATTAAGGATCCTCTTGACCACCCCTTTGATAAATTACCGACACCATCCCATGCCTCCTAAACCTCCTCACCAGAATTGGGATCTCATCATCAGACTATGGTCCCCCTACCACCTTTTCCACCTTTGTTTGAAATCAACACTGTCAATATGGCCACCAGGTCACAAACCATGAAGGATAAATGAAAAGATAAGGTTTCTATCCCTTGGACATACCCATTTGTCAAGCCTTCTCAACCACCAAAACCCAAGATTTCTATCTTGGGCACGTCCCAACCAACATCTTTAGAGACAATTCATGATTCCATGGTGAAACAACTTCACCAAACCACTGTGAAGATGTCTTTATATGACTCCATTCAAAGCTCTCCACAACATCACCAAGATTTAATCAAAGCTTTGCAGGCAGTGGAGGTCTAACCTGAATATCCCCAACCATTGGCTACTTTAGTCAAATCATTACCAATCGTTGCCTTTATCACCTTCAGTAATTTTGAGATTCCAGACTACAACCTAGAAGATCAGGATCTCGCCCTCTACCACTAAGCCTATTAGGCAAAAGCTTCATAGGATGCATCCTCGCATTGCTCTCCTTATCAAAGAGGAGCTTCATCATCTTCTATCTGTCTCATTTATCCAACCCATTGATTATCCGTAATGGGTGTCAAACATTGTCCCTGTCACAGAAAGCAATTAGGGGAATTTGACTTCCTACTGACTATCATGACCTCAACCAAGCATCAACCAAGCATTGACCAAAACGTGCCTACAACAAAAATCTAAGAGAGTGAGATTTCAAAATCGAAGATCTCATTCTTAAAGAAAACCAACACATGACTAATATGGAAAGAAGCAAATGAGGCAAGTTTGCTCCTAATTGGCTCAGACCTTATATCATAATGCACAAGTATGGATCAAGGACTTATCGTCTATCTTCTCTTGAAGGCCAGTCAGAACCTGAGCCCCTTAATGCCTTATATCTATGACCATTCTACTATTAATCAAGTAATCATTCACTTGATATTTAACTTAAGCTCATCCCTTGAGCAACCCTAGTCATCTTCATTCCTATTCCCTTTAACCCTTTTTTCCTACAAACATTAACTAACTCTTTTTTAAAGCATTTATGCTTTGTCCTGATAAAAAGGAAACCCCCAAACCTCTATAGGCTCGTCCATGACTAAAATTTAGTTAACAAACAAAATATAAAATTGGGATGCCTGATAAAGGTCATAAACTATAAATGTAGATTGGTCCTTTGAAAGACAACTGCATCATTGCTGTAATTAATAGACTGCTCCCTTGAAGGACAACTATTCAATAAATTCCAAGCATACAAAGTAAACTATAGACCATTCCCTCGAAGGATTGCTATGCCCAAATTTTGTTACAAATATCACCCTCTCAGAAGCTTCCTGCATAAATCAGCTTCACATGACCACAAAACAAAACATCCCCAAATAGACTCCCTGCATTGATCAGTCTACAAGCTATAAAGTCATGGACTTGCCTATGGTCATTTTTTAGGGTCACCTATAAAAGGGGCAAAGTTATCCCTACTAAAAAAGGGTTATGTTATCTTAACATATCACTTAATCACACCTATTATCCCAACATACTCAAGGAATTTCGAGCTCACTTAATGTCAAGTGATTTGACTACTTCTCTAACACAAAAAAATGGTCAACGACGTAATGCATGAACATGGCTTTTGTTTCCAAAAACCCCTACCTATGCTATCATTATGGTCCTTGTCAATGAAAGAGTAACACATCTTTCACTTCTTACTTGACTTCATCACATACCCATAACATGACAACCAAAATATTTTTCAAACCAATAACATAACATCATGATTTATTTAATACAAATACCGATTTGTGTTATATAAATTATTATATCTCTTTCACATTAGTTTCTATGGAAAACAATACACATGGAAACTAACAACCAAACACAATTTATGTCAAGCATATATCATCACCAATATGAAAAGTGCTGAAGCATAAATAAACACATTTCATTTTTAGCATACATCCATCACCAATATGGAAAATTGTTAGGAATGAAAAACCACAAACCTATGTTACAACATATACCATCACACAATATGGAAAAAGTTGTAACATCATCATAACATCATCAATATGTTTCATCACATTAAGCATATATCATTAAACATATGGTAAATGCTTAAAACACTAACATATCCACAACAAATCACACCCATAACAAGTCACATCCATAACATGTCAAAAACCCAAAACATCTCATATATATATATATGTACATTAAAATTTAAAATAGTAAAATATATTTCTCTCTCTCTTAAAATACATATACATCTTGCATCAATGACACACAAGCTGGTATATACATCTCACCTAACTAAAGCCTCAAGGCTATGGTGGTGGTGGTGGTGGTCATGGTTGTGATGACACTAAATCATCGCCACTCTCCGATCGTCACCATCTCCACAAACTCAAAGCAGTCACACGAGACACTAATCGCCACTCAGCTAGCATCTCAAAGTATCACTATATCTGAGGATACTACCTGATGGCACCCTCATAATAGGCAATCTCATCTAACGTGATGTTGTACCTAGAAATAGGTATAGTCTACGGTGGACCCATCAACCCTGATGCCATGCCCTATAATGAACTCTGTGGTTGTGGCTGAGGTGGCTGCTATGGTGCTGACTATGCTAGCTCATGCACTAGCTACTATGGTGGTGATTGAATAGGACCCTACCCTACTAATAACTATGCCTGGGCTGTGGCCAACTACCCTTGCAATGTAATAACCTGCCTTATCAAGGCAACCACCTATGCTATCAAAACTATCACCTACCCTTGAAACCCTATGACCTATCCCTACAAAATGATCACCTATGCTTGTGCTGCATCCCTCTCCTAGATGACAACATCTCTCTCCCTGTTAACAGTTTATAGATCAGACAGTGGTCCCCTCTAAACTCTTGCATACTGCCCCACCAACCAAGCTAAGTAGGCCACTGTACACCCTGGATCTACTACACTAGGACCTACAAGTATCTCCTCAAAATTAGGTAGCTCTATCTCCTCTGGCAGTGGGAGCGGCACCTTAATGCCATCTTGTCTATACAAAAGAAAGGTGGGTGGCACATCTTGTAATAGCCCAAACTAGCACCGTACTCTCTCTATAGGAACTCTCTCAAGCTCCCTGGATCACCTTCCCCTCACCCATCTCATGCTCTACACCCCCACCAACTACTCTACCTAATCTCTAAATGCTGGATATACTAGGTAGGGCCTCTAGATGATGTCTATAAGGATCAAGGCATCTAATACCCCCTATAGTAGTCGATGTCCTAGATGATGTCATCTACATGAGTCTCCACCATGACCTCTCACCATCGCCTGAACTCAACTCTGAAACTAGCCTAAATAGCCACTAGAAGGTCAAGAGGTCATGTGACCATGATGTGCTCATAAGCCCAATAGTGTAGGAGGTGCCCCACACACAAACTATATCATCTCCACCAGTTAATCCCCCATAGCTCCCTGTATAGCTAAGCCAAAAAGACTAGAGCCCATGCAAACACTGTCTACTTCTCAATCATATCTACCAAACCCCAATCATTGTGATCGGGAATCTCCCTCCCTCTGCATCAAGAAGCACATAAATAGTGATGCCAATCATCATCAAGATGGCTAACCGATGCTCATCCTCATCTGCAGCATACACTAACTTGTAAGCAAGACTAGCTGAGTGGTAAGTCACCTCAACAACGTGCTCCCTAAATAGCGTTACCATGTGAATGTCGTGCACCTCTCTCGAGCATGCATATAAATCTACCCCATGTATCATCAACTACAAAATCTAGTACATGTCCTCTACCATCACTGTCAACTCTCCAGTGGGCAGGTAAAAAGTGTTGGTGGTATGATCCCACCACTCAATCAATGCCACCATCAAGCTAACATCTCTGGCCACTCGATAATATCACCACAACCTACCTAGTCTTACTATGGTAATGTGTGCCCACTCCTCTCTAGTAATATCTCAATGCATCTGCATCAATAATGTCAGTAGATGATCTCGTAACATCAGTGTTTGCCTCATCTGCATCCAACCAACAACATTACAATAATGTTAAATGACTAACAACCTCTATGACTCTTCTTCCCTTTTGGGAGAACTACATTGGCCTGAGGCTCTTAAAATAGGGGCTATGTAGGTAGCACTTAGTTGACATGGGGTCTTTTGAAGTTAGCTCGGCCATTCACCTATTCTTCTACCTAATGGACCAACTATACAAACCTATATACCTATCACTACACCCAAGAAAGCCTCAACATCACTTTAGCCCTTTGAATTATCTTTTTCAAACTTTTTAAAGTCCTAAACACATTTTATAGCAACTAACATCAATTAGTGTGCCGATGATGGCACTTACCTAACTGACGTCGATAGCTAACTGATCGATGTCAGTCACTGGTCAGCCAATGTTAGTGGAATCACTGGTGTTGGTGACTGGTTTGGCCCTAGGGCTGAATGGGGTAAGCCCTAAAATTAGGGCTTCCCCATTTTCCAACCTAAACCCCACCTAAATCCCTCTAAACCTTCTTAAATTGACCTACCTAACCTACCCACCCTTTTAATTAACCCTCCCCCTCAATTTATAGCTAAAACACAAAAAAATACCAAAAATAAAATAAAATTAAAAACCAATCAAAAACTTCATTAAAAATAACCCTACCTTATTTCGTCACCACCATCACGGTGGTATAATCAGTGTCAGTGGTGGTGGTCCTACCATAGGGCTTCCTTCACCTTCTCTGTCTGCTTTGTCTCCTTAATAAAAACCCTGGTGGCCCACAAACACTTCCATGACCTCCCACAACACTCAACCTCACTCACTTTTCCAACCAATTGTAATCTAACACCTATCACTGATCCCACGATCAACTAGAAGTCACTATCACAATACACACCTTAGAGCTCACTTTTTCACTTCTTCAAAAATCACAAATGACTTTTGGTGGGCCACTAATCTAGTTTTGTCAGGTTTGGCATGTTGCTGATGTCGACAAGACTATGCCCTAGGTCACCGATGTTGGCTGATTTCCACCAACATTGGCAATTAGTTACTTTCTATATGACTGACATTGGTTTCCTAACTGACGTCAGCAAGCTAAAAACATAAGTCTCTTGACAACCACCCAAAATCATGCCTAAAACAACCAGCCCTAATAGTAGAAGTCATCTTAGACTCCTCATGGGGCACATTGGAGATCATGTACATCTCCCTAAAAAATACACTAGAGATCTCTTACATCTTAGCCCAACTCGATAAATGACCTTGAAGATCATGACTATCTCCTCAGACCACGACCACTTTTGAGACAACTATGCCTTGGTTGTTTTGATTGCATATGCTACCTCACAAATAGTTAGTAAATTGTCTATGACCCTCACACCTATTGACAGATCATACTCTAGTTGATCCCTAATATTTGTGATATTTTCATGTTTTCTAAGAGCCCTTCCTTAGCCCAAGATACTTGGAACACGATGACCATTAGAGGTACAGCTTTGATTGTTTAGCCTAGTCAGCTATGACTAAAAGCTGGAGACTGATTACTTTAATTTTAGCACTCCTCAACCTTGCCTGTGATAATTTGACCTACCTATCATGTGCAATGGTATACATGCAATTTCAACTATTACAGCATTCACACTCAAACTTCACCTTACCCATCTACTGCGTATCAAATTGGCACTTGATATCACCTTACCTTCCCTCGACTCCCACTTTGAGGGGGAATACCTCATCCCATACCTGGGGCAAATAACATCTATTTTTATCTTGTGGTTTGTCAAGACAAACCACAAGACAAAAAGGGGCAAATGTAGACACCAATATTGTGTCTACCCCCTTGGTCTAACACTCCTAACACACACTTTATTAATTTAAAATAAATTATCTATTTTAAATTAATCATCCCCTCACCTTGACATCTCACCTAGACACCTCACCCTAAGACCATTTCTTACCCTATGACTCACCCCAAGACTAAGTCCTTCAAAACATAACTACCTAAGACCTATTCCAACTCTCTAACTAACTCTCATGCCTAATAAACCCATCTTTTGACCATTATCCAATGGCAAATGCACTTGGCAGATGGAGAACAGGCAAAAGGCTAAAAATAACCCTTTTACCCATTCTCTAGCCACTGACGTCGGTCAACTATCGACCGACGCCAGTGGAATCACTGACGTCATTTACATAAGTTAGACTCTAACCTTGAGTTGCCCCTGGCCTCTTTGGATATTGACGCACACGTTCTAAGACTAAGCATCAAAATTCTATTATCGCTCTCGAGGCTACAAAAACTCTGTAGAAATCACTCTAGACATTGGATTGGAAACATTGTACGAGATCTTCGACATCAGCCGCAATAGGAATAAGCATCCTAATACCTTCGGGTCTTCACCAAAAAGTTAAGTATTTTTCTAGTCTCCATTTCAAAGTTCCAAAATAACTTGGTAATTAGTTTCTATTTACTATTTCTTAATACTATAAAATAAACCTAACTTACTCCGTGGAAGGGCTGAAAAGCCTTTCTCTGACTCTTACTCTATTCTCACACCTACCCTCTACCTTTTGCCTTTCCTCAGACCCTATTCTCTTTCTCGTAACTCTACACAAATCTCCCAACTCCCAGAGTCCTCTGTCCATCACAAAAATATCTTGAAACCCATCCAAAGACTTATTGCCCCTACCGACATCGGCAATATAACCAACATTGGCACCTTTTACCTACCGACATGGGCAACATAATCGACATCGGTGACTGTGCAAACTAGAACCTATTCAAACAGCCCCTAAACCAGATAAAACCTCTGACCAGCCTACTGAGACTCATGAATTACAAGAATAGGTACACAATATTTTGCCTTTTCATTTCTGTAAGTCTTTTATCATTTCATTTTATACAAATCTCTTTGTCTTAAATAGTGGAGTGTCATCCCTCATGGAGCTTTACGCTTTCGAGACCAGGCGTGTAGCTTGGCAGTCCACCCTATCTTATTCTAACATTTTCTTTATTAAGTCTTATTCTTATCTACAGGTGTCTTCCTCCACAGCCAAAGAGGAGCTCCTACAACATCTAGATATGGTGCGTAACTTAATCTGGGTAATGTACAAACCCCTAACCTTTAACCTTTAGTTTCTTCTTTCTTCTGAATGTAATTAGCAAAAACGTAGAGAAACACTAGGTCTACCTTGTTGGCCTAAACTTTCATAAAAGATTAGGGTTAGATCTACCTATATAAACACATCCATTTCACCATTTCTAAGAGAAGAGAAGAAGAAGTAAGATATATTATGCATTTGCTTATCCACCATTCTACTTGAGGAACAAGCTTAGGGTTTCATACTTTCTTTAGAGATATAAATATTATCTTGTGGATAGGTCTTTTAGATGCATTGATAGATTGTGTAGCCTAGAGCTGATTTATCATTGTCATCCTTACATACTTTAACAACCTCTTATGAATCACCTTGGCTAAGAGACAGATTGAGGCTTAACAGGTTTGTCTTCAAAGGTAAGTATTACTAACTTTATTCCTCCTTTATAAGAGGAGATATATATGCATTTGTACTTATTTTTCATGTATTAGGATTATATATATATATATATATATATATATATATATATATATATATATATATATATATATATATATATTGATGTGAGTATATGTATTCTATGCATGTTTATTTTTTATTTTTATTACCCCCATTTTGTGCCATAAGCTTTGGAGAGCACTAGATTATACTTTGCTTTACTTCCTATTATTGTAATGAATATGAAAACATAGGACCTAATTAGGGCTATTGCATAGTTTTGCTTAAATGGAGGCTTTGGAACCCTCCCTAGTGAATTTATTATGGTGAGATATCTATTGGATAGGTATAACACATCAATCTTGGTCATAACATTTAATATCTAATATATCCACAATCAGAAGTGTAAGTAGGATTTATCTTCTTTGAGTTAGGATTGATTTATAGATCTGCTGCATTTCCCATTGCATACAACCATAAAGAAGTGTTAAGGTATAGTGTGTTCACATTATTATGTACTAACATAAATATTATTTTTATAATAATATTAAGTTCATAGTTAATTTTTAATAGGTTAGTTTTATTTAGTTAGTCAAATATATTATTAATAATAATATATTTTTAATATAGTGGTTTGTTGGGAGTTGGTTTAGGTGAGAGATATTTATAGAGATTTGATCTCCCCTATTATGGGAAAGGTATTTCCTATATAAAATATGTAATAAATGTTTATTGTATGGATAAGAAATACAAAATGAGAAATTATTATTTTAATTTGTTTATGTAAACATTGTTAATTCTCTACAAGTCTAAACTAGATCAATTATCTGGTATCATAGCAGCTATGGGTTCATGAAATCATGTGAGGGGAAGCTGCAATGCATTTTTGTCCTTAAGGATGATATATTTCTTTTGAGACAAGAAAATTTAGTTTTCTTGATAAATTTATATGTGTAAAGTTTAATTTAGAAAGGAATAATGTGTTAGAAATCCTATCAAATATGTGCATTGAAACATGAATTTTAATGCCATCATAACATTGTGTTCACTTGGGACTTTATGTGACTAGTCTTCCACTTTAACAAATATATATTGGTGCTTCTATATTACAACTAGATCTATTAAGATTTGAACACCTTTTTTTTATTGTTAATTCAAAATTTGTACTATTTCAAAGAGTTTCATAGAAGCATCACTTGTTAGCTTGTTGGTTTGGCTGTGGAGTAATATTGTGTGGCTTTTTATATAACTATGTATCTTCTACAAATATCTTATAATAATCTTGGCATCAAAATAGAGATCTGAGCTTGATTCACTTTCAATACAAAGCTAACAAACCTGCCTATAATTATCATCTTGTCACTCCATACATGGTGTCTGCAATCAAAAATACATCGTGTTTATAAATCAATCTTGGCTCGAAGAAGATAGATCATACCTACACTTTCAATTGAGAATATATTTGTTAAGCAGGAGCATGACCAATATGGGGATCCACTAGACTTGATTAGGGGATCACTTGTCACAATACACTATGTGAGGCAGGGTTCTAAAGCCTACAGTCTAACACAATAATGCAATAACCCTAAAAGAGTCCTAAGGTTTGATATTTCACCTATGCTATTAACCAATAAAGTAAATATAATCTAGTGCACAACAAGGCTTGTGGCATAATAAAATGTTTAATAAAATAATCAAAACATGTATAAGAGAATCTCAATTAAGCTAAGTATAAGTAAGACCCTAATACATGGAATATGAAGAGTAATATTATTCTAAATAATACTTATGCTACTTATATCTACTATAAAGAGGAGAAAAAAGTTAGAATATACTTACCTGAATGTGAACCTGTCGAGACTCAATCTCTCCCTTAAACAAAGGGGCTTTGAAAGAGGTTATTGTGGTTTGTAAGGATAACTAAGAAAGTTAAAAACATCCAAGACTTATCCACAAGAATAGATTCTCCAAGTAGAAACCCTAAGCTAAGATTCCTCAAGTAGAATGGTGGAAGAGCATATCACGAAGTGTAAATGAATAATAACTCTTGATTGCATATTCTAATAATGATAAAAATGATCTTGTATTTATAGGTGGATCTTGCCCTAAATCATTCTAGAAACATTGCATGTACAGGGTCAGCCATGGTTGACCCTGTATGTTTTTGGGGATAATTCATTAGGTCTAAGATAGGCCGACCAAAAGGCTAACAAATCTAAAAAGTGAAAAATACCCTAAATTATATAGGGTTAACCATGGTCAAACTAGTACAACCGATAGTCTAAAAAGGAATTAAGGCAAGAAAAGGAGGATGGAAAGAGGAAAAATATTGTAAGAGTGTGCAAAGGAGGAGTAATAGCTTAAGGAATGGTTTTAAGAGCTAGTTGGATTGGTAATAATATGGCAATAAGGGACAACAATCCTATGAAGTACCAAAGGTCTACCCACCCCTTTTCTTGTGCACCCTTTAGGGCAAGCACTCAGAGAGATTGAATCTCAATGGGTTCCTACAAGATGTGAAGCATTAGTATTTGATAAAAATTTGAAAATATTATGTGTATACATATGTTTCACTCAAATATCATCATGTGTAGGAATTAAGGCAAGAAAAGGAGGATGGAAAGAGGAAAAATATTGTAAGAGTGTGCAAGGGAGGAGTAATAGCTTAAGGAATGGTTTTAAGAGCTAGTTGGATTGGTAATAATATGACAATAAGGGACAACAATCCTATGAAGTACCAAAGGTCTACCCACCCCTTTTCTTGTGCACCCTTTAGGGCAAGCACTCAGAGAGATTGAATCTCAATGGGTTCCTACAAGATGTGAAGCATTAGTATTTGATAAAAATTTGAAAATATTATGTGTATACATATGTTTCACTCAAATATCATCATGTGTCACTAAGGTGAAATAGGAAATGGTGCTTAGAGAAAGAATATAGTAACACACAATGCTGATGCTAAAAAAAGTTACAATATTTTTAAAGCATAAAATAACTGAAAGTAAATGACTAAAAAATAAATAACTAAAAAGTAAATGCAATGCATGACTTCACTTACATTTATTGTGGGATGGTTGTCTATTGTGTTGTTAGTTTTGATTATGTAAGGCATTAGAGACTGCTTTTGACAAACCTTAGAATATAAAACTAAAGAGAAAAAAACAAACACAAGAAAATCCAAGACAACTAGTGCTATGAGGATAAGATGTACTTGAGAAATTTGGCAAGATGGGGTGATAGGTGCTATGTTAGACCAAATTACCAAGTCAAAAACAAGAGTAAATTGGGTAACTAAAAATCTAAGACAAATAAAGACCAAAAAACTCAAACAAGTTATCCTTAAGTAAGAAAGGCAAACTCACCAAGTCAAACTAAGGATACATGTCAAATAAGATGGTAATAAAATAAATCATTGATAAAAGACTAAACAAAATGGTAAAAAAACATTGATGAGTGAGCAGTCACTCATCAATGGAAAAAGGTGCATAAAAGGGAAAACAACATTGATGAGTGAGAAGTAACAAGCCAACCTCACTCAACAATGGAAAAAGGGTATGAACTTAGGTGTTCATGATAACATGATAATGAGATGATGATAAATGGTAAAAGGAAAGTAAAGTAAGTGTATAAATATAAAATCATGGTATTAAGAAAGAAGAATCCATAGTTTCTCAAATGTGTTGTTTCGTTCTAAGGATAGATAAAATTGAAACAAAGTAGTGATAACATGTTTTAAGAGGTGAAGAATAAGGAATTAAAGAAGGGAAAAAAATTTGGAATCAAATTTGTCTATCGAGGGGGGAAATGAAATAGGTGGAGGGGAGAATGAAGGAAAAACCAAGGTAGAGGAACTCTTTATCGAAGTCAAGACATTCAAATTAGGTTTGTCAAAATAAGAATAATTTTAACCTTAAGGACTATGAAGAACTTCTCTTAGCTACACAAGTCTTAGGTCAACAAATGAAGCATATAGATCATCCCATGAAGGATATATGCATGAAAATTAAAATAGACCTACCTTCCAATAATGTGTTCCTCAGGACCCCTTACATAATCATTAGTCTACTGTGAAGATTGAGTACTTGCATGAGAAAGTAGGTAGCACCATAGAGTTTTTTGAATTACCCTATTTCAATCTACTAGCCTACCACACTTTAAAGGACCTCAACTCTATGTGAGGCCAACTATGGATTTTGAGCTTCGATTAGAGATAGGATATGTGCTTATAATCACGTCTTTTAGTGTGAAAATGACTTTTGAGATTTGTATGTTGCATTTTAGATATCATTGCCTTTCCTTTCAAATGATTTGGCTTTTAACTTTTTTGATGGATTTTTTTATTCCTCCTCCATACAGATTTGGAAGACCAAGCATGGTTGCTAAAGATGACTTTAACTTGAATACTTGGGACAAGTTGCTAAGAGAAAGAAATTCAAATAGCATGGGGTTTAAGAGTCTCATAAATCTAGGTAAAATAAAAGTGCTATCTTGATTTTGACCTTGTTTTATCTAAAATGTGGAGTGAAAGAAAGTGGAAATCAAGAGGGGTGACACATGGAATAACTTGTATTGATTAAAATCACACAAATGTGATAAAAATAAAAAAGGGTTACAATGACAATAAAGTGTGATTCCTTATCATAAAAATGAGGGAAATGGAGGAAAACATGCTAACATAGATTATTGTGTAGATTTTATATAGCAAAAAAATAAAAAACTAAAGTTGAGAACAAGGATGAAGAACATGAAAAAGGTGATAATTTTATGATGAGGGTTGGGTCCTATCCATAGTCTTACACTGAAACTACATAAAATAAGGAAAATATAAATCAAAGGGATGGTAATTTTGTGAGGGATGCTGGGACCTATCTGTGATCTTACAAAGCAACTCACAAAAGAAAAATCCAAAGGATGCCAAAACAACATTGGCAAGAAAAAAGTATAAATGTGAAAAATAAGTAAAAGATGGTGGTTTTATGAGGAATGTCGGGTCCTATTCGTGGTCTTACAATTCAACTCACAAAAGATAAACCCAAGGGGTGTGAAAAACAAGAGAAAATACAAGAAGATAAAGAAGACTATGGTACATCAAGAACCCAAAAAACCAAAAAGGGAGGACTAAAGGTTTGTGAAGAAGAAGAAACTCGTTGTAGAAGGATATATACATGCTTAAGTAACCTATAAAAAGTGTTAGATATATGTAAATAGAAATAATGAAAAGAAGGAAATGTTTAGGCAAACTAATTTTTAAAGAATTGAGCATTGGTAGGCTCTTTGAAAACATTGCCTTCATTGGTTTGAAGGCTATAGATAATTGAACCAAGAATATATTTAACTAAATATGGGCCCCACCATTTTGGGTGTATTTACCTTCTTTATCATGAGTGTAGTCTATTTTAAGGATAAGATCATCAACATTAAAATTATGAATTTTAACATGTTTGTTATGTTGTCTGGCGATGCGAGCCTTGTATTGGTGGTTATGTTGTAAATAAATAAGATGATATTTATCAAGTAGATAAAGGGTATAAAGATAAGCTTCACACAATTATTCATTGAGAATAATACCATGAAGAGATATATGGAGAGAGGGAAGCTTAACTTCTAAAGGAAGGACCAACTTGGATCCATTTACCAGAGAAAATGGAGTTGCCTCAGTGGCAGTACGTATGCTAGTCTGATAGGCCCAAAGTACAAGGTAAAGATAAAGATGCCAATCCATGTGACTTTTAAGGATTGTCTTTTGGAGAATTTTATTGATAATTTTATTAGTGGCCTCAACTTGAAAATTTCATTATGGATGATAAGGTATAGATTTTTTTTGATTGATCTTGAATTTGTTGCAAAGTTATTTAACATGTTTATTTTTGAAGTTACTACCATTGTCTAAAATTATGGTATGGGAAACACCAAAGTGAAAAATGATTTGGTTATGAATAAATTTATAAATGGTTGGACCGGTGACATTAACAAGGGGCATAACTTCAATCCACTTGATAAAATATTTAGTAGCGGTGATAATAAAGACATGCCCATCATGGGAGTGAGGAAGTTTACCAATGAGATCAAATCCCCAAGTGGAAAATGTCCAAGGAGATTTTATAGTTTAAAGTTTATATGGAGGTGAATGGATTAGATCATCATGAAGTTGATAAGGATTACACTTTTTAGCATATTCAATTGCATCCTTTTCAAGAGTAGGCCAAAATTAACCCATACACAGGCATTTGTGGGCTACAGCATGTCTACTAAAGTAGCCACCATAAATGCCCCCATGTGCTTGTTGAAGAAGAGGAATAACCTCATCTTGCATAACATAATAGAGTAAGGTACCTTTAGTGTTATGATAATAAAAGATGTGTCAAAATACATACTTGAAAACTTGTTTATGAATGCATGTCTTTTCATATGAATCTAAATTAGGAGGATAAGTTTGATGTTTCAAGAATTGAATGATATATGTATACCAAGGGATTTGTCGAATGGTAATAGACTCAATGTGATAGATAAGCAAATTTGATGGTTAAGTTGAAGACTGATGAGGCCACCAGTTGCTCTATTTTTTAGCCTTATCCATACCTAGTATATATCTTTTTCTATGCAAATATCCATAACCATCCATGACTCATACAAATGAATGAATGAATTTATGACTTTATGTGTGCATTGATATATATATATATATATATATATATATGTTATGAATTATTGATGCTTTTTACTTGATTAGATTATACTTGTGTAACTTTATTTAATAAGCATTTAAAGAATAACATAAGGCTGCAAAATCTCATTTGGGGAAAACACTTATAGGTTGACCATAACAACTATAGGCTCCACCTATAGGCTGACCATAACCACTGTAAGTTACCCACAACAACTATAGGATCCACCTACAAGATGCTCGTAGCCATTACAGGTTGCCCACAATAATTATAGGCTTCACCTACAGGTTATTCATAGTCACTATAGAGTACCCATAGCAATTGTAGGATTCACCTACAGGTTTCCCATAGCCACTATACAAAATAGAGATATTATTGTGATCAGATCTTAAGTACACATCTAGTTATCTTGAAAATTGAATGGATGATTGGAAATGACCATATCTATTGTATGGACTCCCTACATGTAAGGAAATTTGGATGTGCTACTAAAGATGAGAAAGACAACGACAATGGGAAGGAGGAAAAAAAAATAAAACAACAAAAAAATATACCTTATCCTTAATCTAGTCAAGCCTAAAACAAGTAACTTTAGTTACTAACCACTTGAAGGTTGACTGGCGTAGTTTCTAAAGTATTTATATTTTTCCTAGTTTGGTATCTTTGGTTAAAAGTTAATAAACTACCTTCTATATTTGATGGTAGAACCTAGATCAAATTAGAGTGAGTGAGTTGAAATTGAAGATTGGATAGTTAATATAACTATATAAGTCATTGCATTGTAATATTTTGTAGCAATATTTAATTGCTACATATTTGAGTAATGAGAAATTTGATTCTATAAGAAGCTTTTGCAAATCTGTTAGAGAAGGATTGGAACTCAGTTCTAAATGAGGAAGGGCCCCCTTAGAAGGAGTTGTAGTGAAGATCTTGACCCTCCTTAGTTAAGAGTGTGTAAGTAGATTTCATTATTAATCTAATTATATAAAGTGTGATGCATGTGTGATTTATAAGTGTGAATTATTTTTGTATTTTTGTCATAATAGTTTCATAGTATAACTATCTAGTGAATTTAACATAAGTTCATTATATTACAACTAGTAAAGCAAGCTGATTTATGAATCAAGAATGCATATATAGTGCTGACATTCTTGAAAAATGTATGCAACTTGGGTTGATAATTAATGTTAATCAGACTCAAGAATCTAGTATTCACTAAGAAATTAGTCTGCACAGCATTTTGGTGTTATTGTTGAAGAGGGTGTCAATTATTATTTTCTAAAATCAATCATTATTTTTAAGATTAGTTGATGCATTATTCTACCCAGTCAAGAAAGTTGAGTGAGGAAATTATGGTGTCTTATACTAGATGTCTAATTTTCTAGACATATAGTTCTAGTCGGGTAAGTTGAGAGAGGCACTACAGTGTCTTATGTGATATGTCTAAGTTTCTGAAAGTAAATGGTGCATAGCCTTGAATGCCTCTTTGAAATATTGTAATTTACTTAGTTCATGTTTATAAGATTTATTTCTTGCAAGAGTGATTTATTTTTTGCAAAGTGTGCCTTTAATTTTATTTCTTTCATTTCCTATTTTGTAGGATAATTTTCCTGCTTTCATTACTTGTTTTCTAGGATTATTTTCTTGCTTTCATTTTTTGCTTCATAGAGTAATTTTCCCACTTTCTGTAGATAACTTTACTATTTTTTATAAGTAAAATTTCAATTCCAATTATTTTGATTTTTGCACTCATTTATTGTACTTTTTGCTTATTCTAAAACAACCCTTGGAATACTCCAAAAACAAAAAGACATTAATCTTGTGCAAGAAGGAATAGGACAACTGGAATGTGTAGCATAATGTTTATGTAGAGAGAAAGAGATTTTTGAAGGAGATTCCTACCAAGTAAGCCACAAGTTGATACCAGGAAAGAACTATAAGTACCTGCAACAACTAAGAATCCTATTAAAAAATATACCATAACCTAGAGGGATCTTGAAGAAGGAAACACTACAAACCAAAAGAAATAGCTTGCAAAAGAATTACTATTGGATTTGAAAAAGAAAATAGAAGCAAAGGAAGTATTAGCTAAGTTAGTAAGAAGAAATGAAGGATACGAACTTTATGAACCAAACACTCCAAAAAGTAGCATCTAAATAACATTCCATCAAGGATTTTTTAAACAAATCCAAGAAAGCTCAGGAGAATCTTCAGATTTCTCATTTGAAAAAAAAGAATGTGGAATAACAGATAAATGTTTACTATCATACTAACAAAAGGACTAATACAAAATTTAAAGATGTGATCCTGAGTACCTTTGGTATCTATATCATAGGAAAAGCCATCATGAATGGAGAAAGAGACTTTTTAGATGACAACAGGACTCCAGACACAATTATTTTTAAATTTCCTATTTTAGATGTAAAATGCATAATACAAATGAAAAATATACTGCCCTCAACCTTGCCTAATTTTTAGAGGTATATTATCAAAAGACCTAGACACATTTTTGTTTGAATTTGATATCCTCTATAGAAGTTATGACTATAGGCAGGATGCACATGAATTGAAACTTTTTCTAGCCACCCTCAAAGACCCAACACTTCATTAGTTCATGGGACTGGGTAGTAATTCAGTCCTCACTTGGGAGGATATGAAAAAGAAATTTCTAGCTAAGTATCAAAAAAATGGACGAGGAAGAAGTTACAAAAGAAATGACATCTTCAAGATGACTCAAGAAGGGGATGAATCTTTGGAAGACTTTGTTGAATGGTTCATGTTCAATGTATAAAAATTCAAGTAAAGTGCACTAGGAGAAGAACCTCTAAAACTCATCTTCATGAAAGGAGTCTAAAAATACTATTTGGAAGCCTTGGACTTAATGAATGGGGGAGATATATTCCATTTTTCATTTGTAGACATCAAGAAATTAAGAAATAACTATTTTAGGTCTACCATAAACAAAGTTAGGGGCAATAAGCTTCCATTGATAGCTGCAAGTGGCCTATCAAAATTTGAAGTGAGTAACCTATTATAAGACATGAAATAAGACATCATTAGTCATTTGGCCACCCAACTGGATAACCTACACTCAAGACAAAATCAAATAGCCTTGGATCAAGGTTTGACCATCTATTGTCTAGATTGTAAGAAGAAGAAGAAAGATTGTAGATGTCACATGGTTCAAGCTAAAGTAGCTAACATCATAGCTAATAGTCCAAAAATAGTCGAGTTGTATGCTGTAGGAGAAGATGGAGACTAGGTTTTCTATGTTGCATAAAGAAAGCCATGGGTTCAATGATCATCTTATCCATGTATGGGACAAAGTACACTTTTTGCAAATTCTACCTCCTTTAACTCATAATTTACAAATACTAATCCCAACTAGATCGGTCCATGGATGAATGTCCCACCTCCTAATTCTAGTTGGCAGCCACCTCAGACAAGCTACCCCACCGCCTCTTAGCAACCTCTACCAAATGCATCACCACCTCCTAATTCTAACTAGAATCTACCTCAGACAAGTTAACCCACCACCTCCTGACAACCTCCAAAAAATGCATCCCCACCTTAGACACAAGATTGGTAACCACCCCAAGGTCCACCCTTCACAAACCAGTGGAAATAGACCTAGAGACCCAATCAGCCCTAAGGAAATCATCAAGGATGATTCCCTCCATAGAAACAATAACAACAACCTCCTGCTCTTATGCCCAATACAAAAGCTACACCTAAGCCTAATCAACTTCTTATCCAACCTATGCAGAACCCTAAAAATAAGCCAATTTAACTAATTTTCAATACTGAACCTGTCTAGTACCTAATATATGTGATAAACATCAATAAAGTTCACCTATGTTTAGGGAAAGTTATACTTCCTCCATCCCCACCCATAATAATGGAGTTAGATTAAGAAACTCTAGAAGATCATGCTAATCCACCCTCATTACCACAATAACTCTCTAAAATAACAAATAAAGTTGTTTCTAAAGTAACCCCACCATCTATAGAATGTCTTAGCCTTTAGCACCATGCAATTGAGCTTGAATTTAATTTCATAAGACAACTCAAAAATCTTTGTGTTAAAATTTCCCTCTTCTAGGCCATCAAGGATGTGTCTGTATATTCTAAAGTTGTTAGAGACTTATATCTATGTAAATATAGAAGGAAGAGTAAGGATCCCAATACAGTGCACGTGATTGGCTAGCTGACAAATGTTATGCTAGGAAACATCCTACTTAAAAATATTTAGATCTAAGATGCTCAGTGGTAATAGTCCAAATCTATGATTAGTAGATGTCCAATACATTGATAGACCTGGGGGTTGCAATAAATATAATAACAACTAAAACCATGCATAAAATATAGTTGAATAATATTCATCCCACATATATAATACTATAAATAGCTGACATGTCTATAATCAAACTAAAAAGAATCATTAAAGATCTTGTTATTACTGTAGATTCTTGGAATTTTCTTATAGATTTGATTATGCTACAACATAAGTCTAATTTGGGTGTATATCCTCTAATCTTAGGATGTCATTGGCTTGCCACAACTCATGTCTTCATCAGCTATAAATTAGGTGACATTTTGATCTCCAATGACAACCACACTATGAAGTTGGTCCTCTATCCCCCAACATAGCCAGCCTTGGCACCAAAGCATATCTTATAGGCTAAAGAAGATGCGGTAGATTAGCCTCCCTATATTTATGTATTCACCATAGACCATACATGCACCTTGGATGATTAGGAAGATGATATAATTCTCTCCAATGTTCTCTAGAATAATTACCAAACTCATTCTACAGATCTTAGTCACCTGTAATGTGTTGAGTGCCTATTTTTTAGCTTCTAAGAAGTAGATAAATCTAATGCATCTGTACAATAAATATTCCACTAGATAATGCCACATAGATGTATCCAAACCAAATCCATTAGTAATATAAAAATAATGAAGACACTCTCATGACAAACTAAAATCTCTCCAAAAAAAATATTGCTTATTAATGGCAAGTTGGAATCAAATGAGGAAAACTACCTAGTCAGCATATTACATGCAAACCAATGCAATTTTTAATGATATTATGAGAACATGAATGAAATCAACCCAAAAACATGTAAACATCATATCTATATCAAATAAGAGTGCCAACCAATCAGACAACCACAACATAGAATGAATGTAGCTTTTAGAGAAATAGTCAAAGTAGAATTGTATAACATATTGACTACTGAATTTATATACCCCATCTCAGATAGTGAATGAGTTTCACCTTTGGTAATTATACTAAAGAAAAATAGAGAATGGTATGTATGCATAAATTAAAAAAACTTAATATAACTAGACATGATCATTTTCCTCTGCCCTTCATTGATCAGGTGTTGGACACACTAGTAGAGAAGAAATATTTTGCCTTTCTAGATGGTTTCAGTGGTTACAACTAGATTAACATTTATCTTAAGGACCAAGAGAAGACCACCTTCACTTGTCCCTAGGGTACTTATGCTTATATTGTATTACCTTTTGGGCTATGTAATGCTCTTACAACACTCTAGAGGGTTGTCTTGAGTATCTTTGTAGATATGACAAATAGATGTATAGAAATTTATATGGATGACTTCACTATTTATGGAGAAACAATTGATGAGTGCTTGAGCAACTTAGAGAAACTGATAAAATGCTATCAAGAGCACTCTTTGTCTTTAAGTCTTAAGAAATGCTACATACTTATGATAGAATACATTGTCTTAGGCTACCATGTATCTATTGAAGGAATTAATGTTGACCTTGCAAAAATTAGTATCATAAAAAATCTTCCTGTTCCTCAAAAACAAAAATATGTCAAGATTTTTTTAAGGCATACTGGTTACTATAGGAGATTTATCAACATTTTTAGTAAAGTAGCAACACCATTGTTCACTCTCTTGACTAAAAATGCTGAAATCATCTAGACTCCTACCTGTGATACAACCTTCAAATAATTGAATGAATTATTGACCACCACCCCTATTCTATGTGGCATTAATTGGAAGTTTTCCTTCTATATTCATATAAATGCTTCAAATACTACCTTAGGAGCTGTGCTAGGCAAAAAATAGGGAACACTCAATTATGTTATCTATTTTGTAAGCAAAAACCTATAGGTAATAGAATTAAATTACATAGTTACTGAAAAAGAGTTCTTGAATAGTCTACGCTATAAACAAGCTCTATCACTACATCACAGGGTATCAAGTCTTTTTTCATATAGACCATGCAACCATTTGGTACCTTATGAATAAACCATCTGTCCCAACCAAAGTGATAAGATGGCTACTCTTATTATAATAATTTGATATCACCATTGTAGATAACCCTGGTAGGGACAACATCATGGCTGATTTCTTATCATGCCTATAATCTCTTAAAGAGGATACCATAGTGAATGACTCATTTTAAGATGAGCACCCTTTCTCCCTCACCCTTACCACATCTTGGTATGCTAATATTGATAACTACCTTGCCATAGGGTTACTCCCATAGCTCTTCTTTCCTAAACAAAGAAGAGCTTTGATTCATAAAAGTGGAAAGTATTCATCGCTGTATAGATTTTTTTTCTATACTGGGCCTGACTCTATTATTAGTAGATGTCTTAGAGAAGACAAAGTTTTAGATATCCTCAAAGCCTACCATGATGAACCTTGTGGAGGGAACTTTGCAACCAAGCATACAATAGTAAAAATATTGAATATAGAATATTATTGGCTCTCACTCCATAAAGGTGCAATAAGGTATACTACTCATTGTGATAGATGCCAGCGTATGGAGAGACCTACATTTTTAGATGAGATGCCTTTGTAGCCTCAAATGGTGATTTAAATCATTTAAAAAATAGGGCTTAGATTTTGTAGGACCTTATGATCCAAAATCTAATAACAAAAAGTACATCCTTATATGTACTGATTATGTCACTAAATGGGTGGAAGTCAAGGCTCTTACACATGCTAGAGATGAGAAAGTGGAAGCTTTCCTCTATGAATAAATATTCAAAATATATGGTGTGCCACAAGAAATAATCACTGATTAAGGACCCCAATTCACTACTAGTTTAATTACTACTTTGCTCCAACAATACGAGATTAGACATAAGAAATCAACTCCATATCATCCATAGTCCAATGGATATGTGGAAGTCATCAATAGGGAGTTATAAAATATTTTGACCAAGACTATTAGTATCTCCCATAAGGATTGGGAGGCTAGACTTCTTGAAGTGGTTTGGGCTTAATGAATCACGTGGAAGATTACTACAAGCTTCACCCCTTATGAGTTGGTCTATGGGAAGAAACTTATCTTGCCAATATAATTTGAGCATAAGACCTTATAGACAATACTAACACTTGGGATGGATATATCTAAAGCACAGAAAGAAAGGCTTATGCAATTGAATGCCTTAGATGAATACAAACAATATACATTACAAACTACAAAATTTATACAATACTAATGGATTAGTTAGTAGGATAGGTATATTAAGACCAAACAATTCAATGTAGGAGATTGGGCCCTTTTTTTGATTTAAAATATAAGAATCACAAGGGCAAACTCCATATCGAATGGTGTGGTCCATTTTAGATTGAGCATGCTTATGAAAATAGACCAATGCAAATCCAAACCATTAATCTAGAAATTTTTTGTCTACTGATCAATGGCCACAAACTAAAGTTATACAAAAAACTACTCACTCAAGAGGAGTTTCGAAGCACATACACACACAATTATAAAATGGATACAATGATGTGTTAGATTAGCATAATGTCTCACCTAACAAAGGGAGAACCAACCAACACACAAATGAAAAAGGAGAAGAGGACATCTTAGCTCTCCTCTGGCATGAAGACTAAGATCTTCACTTGGTCCTTAACTAGTCACCCTCACTACTGACTTGGTAAGGACCTAGAATAAACATTCTACTGCAAGTAGTAGTTAGAGTAAAAAAACCCAATAATGAAAACTTATTTTGGGCATTATGGGTAGTTTCTAGGTAGAAAACTAACATGCTGGCTACCCAAAACTATAAAATGAGCCTAAATCGAAAACTAGCTTACTGGTTATTTAGGGGTAAAAACAAAAATGAAAAATAAATAATCATTCTAAGCAAAATGTTCATCTTCCTCTAGTTTCTAAGGGATATTTTGTAGTTGATGTAGGCACCTCCTTCAGTTTCTATAGGCTCTTCTATAACTACTACAAGTGCATCTTTCAGTTGCTATGAACTCTTTTGTAGCTATTGTAGGCACTTTTCCCATAGCTAGACACAACTTGTAGTTACTATGGGTACCATCTCTAGTTGCTACAGACATACCCTAACAACTCTCTAAGCACATGTAGGATAGTTCTTCTCAAACTCTAAGCTATAGCCTTGGCTATGAGATTTTGAGCATACAAGGAATACACCAGACCAACCATAAGAGGAATGGAGGATTAAAGCAAAAAAGTCAAAACCTTACTCAGGCCTACCCCTGAATAACAAGGCAAAGTCACTACACATAATCCACAAGTAGTAAAACAACATAGAGGTAAATCATATAGGCTCATGCAAAGGAAGATCACAAAGAAACAACACCTTCAACTACTCTCTTCCATGTTTATGCATCACTTGACTTGGATCACCTAGCTTTTTGATAACCACCTTGTGGTAGAAGAGCAATAATATCTCATCTATGTCTAAGATCCCTATTCTCTTTCCATGTAAGCTATCATAAATCACATGTAGGTGCACTAAGGGCACCATAGAAGCCTATTACCTATGATCTCATAATTTATTGAAAGGGGCCCACTTCAGTCTGGTTACAATTACAAGCATAATCATTCCATTCCATCAATCACTCACATGCAAATCCTTAGCATCATCTTAGGTAAACTGTTAAAAAGGTACGCCATATATTTTGATCTTTGAAAAGTATTCATTATTTTAATATAACATGTATGATATTGAAAAGCATATTAAATCATGAAACATGTCATTTATTAATACCCCTCAACTCACACTTAAACCCACATGATGATGTCTCAACCTACACTTATACCCCTAATTATGACCTTGTTCTATCCCTTCCATTCTATTCATTCCATGTCACTTGAGGACATGTGATAGCTCATGTGGGTAAAAGGATGCTGTGGGTGAAATACAATGCATTACAAGATCCATACGTGTGGGATTAGATGCCATAATGAAGCCATAATAACTTATATGGAAAATAATCAATTTCATTACTTTTTTTGTAAGTTCAAATATTCATGCAAAGCTAAAGCACACCATAACCTACAACCTACAACCGTAAACTACCATTGTTGAACAAACTTTGTTTCTCTATAGGTAGATTTTTATTAGCCAATAGAGTGTGTTACCAATTATGAATTGAAAGGATTGATAGAAAATTTGAACTTAACAGAATGGGAGGGTCAGTTGTGAGGAGAGAACCCAAAGATCATAGGCAACTTTAGGGATACTAAGCTAGCTGAGCTATCTTTAATAGAGCTAGTTAGATCACTTATTTTGAGAAATTTCATTATTTCTCAGATCCCCTTGCTAGAGAATTTGAAGATCTTTTATTGGAGACCAAGCTACTATACATAGCATCACATTCCCAGTCACTAAAGAATTGGTAATCTAGACAATTGGGCTGCCAAGTATAGGAGAGAATTGGCAAGACAAACTCAATGGTTAAGAAGCTAGATAATAATTTTGTTAGAGAGATGAAAGACTAGTACTAAAGAAAGGTGGCGTGGAGAGACTCAACTTACCTACAGCTTAGAGGGAGATAACCTCATACATCATCAAATATATGACATGTGAAGGAAGGTATTCACTAATTTATACTATTTAATTTAAATTTTTGAATCTTTTAAGGAATGATATAACTATTAATGTTCCAAATCACCTATGAAACATTCTAAAAAATATGTCCAAAGAGTACCAGAAGGGTATTAAAAAATACCTATCCCATCATTGTCTAATATGGTTGATAACTAAACATTGAATAAACTCTGTCAGACTTGATCTAAGTTAGGAACAATTTTTAGCCCTAAGAAATAATTAACCTCAACAAGAAGAGGGTAATAATGAGGAGGAATCCCCTAAGAAGTAGGCCCAATAGATTATACAGGAAGATGCTATAGGCACTAGTACTACTGACTAGCCCGTAACTACTGAGGGTCCATCTAAAACCACTATGAGTAAAAGAAAGAGAAGGAAACTAGTCCTACATCCTTCTAACATAGAGGAGAGAAGTCCATAGTAGCAAATTATTTCTCCCACTATCTCCTCACCATAGATTTATTCTTCCACCATGGCTCCTTCAGGACAAGAGGAAGTTCTTCCATCGATTATTGCACAAAAAGAACAAGCTCCATCAACCACCCCTCCTAAAAGGAAGATGAAAATTGAAAAAAAAAACCCAATGTATCAAAAAGGAGACCTCCTCTTAGGAGATCTCAAAGAATTAAGAAATAAAAGACAACTATAACCTCCTCACCCAAAGACATTAGTGAGGATAAAAAGCCAAAGAAAGAGCCTAGGTTTTGAAAGACCCTTGATGGGTTTGATATTGAAGAATGGTCTACTGATGAGAAATATACCAAAAAAGAATTAGAACAGTCACCGCAACCATTCAAATTCATTGATGAAGACATTAATCTCCTCAGACACATTGGGTATAAAGAAGAAGAATTGAAAATGATAGATCAACCTATAGTAGAAGAGGAATTAATTGAAGAAGAGACTATGGAAAAAGAAGCAAAACAAGGGATATTTCCTTATGCCTAGGAGTTCCAAACATTAGAATAATATATAAAAGAAATATATAAGTTGAGGAATGAGATAACAAAATTGAAAGGTAAGAGAGGCATTGAAACACTTTTAGGGGCATCAAAATTTTTAGAACCTTTTATGGATAGAGAAAGGTTATTAGAGGAACCTGCAATAGCTTCCCTAGAGGAACCTATAACAACATCATCTACCTTGACCATAGAATCACTTGTAGTGGATTATGGTCTAGCTTTGGTACCCTTCTGGAATAGATTTCCTCCTCTATTGCCCAGTACAAATACACTTACAATAGAAGAAGTTATTGATTTGGATCTTTCAGCTACCACAATTGTAGAAACTGATGACCTCTTGCATTTTCTTAACGAAAAATTTGGTGACGATGAAACTCACTACATGAATTTAGTACAAATATTCAAGGTATATGTTGAAACAAGAAAACAATAAGATGACTTAAAATAAAAACTAAAAATGGTTGAAACTAGGATCGAGTATCTTAAGAAAAAGATTAATAAAATGCATGAAACCACTAAAATGTTAATGGAGTGTAGATCACCTTCTAGGGTGTAAAAGAGATGACTTAAATTCAGATATGATAGGATCTATAATGATCAATCTTATATGGTTTGTAACCCCAAATCTTTATTTGAAGTATATAGACATGCTAATCCTGACCTCTAAGCTCAGTTAAGTGAGTTTTACAAACACTAATATATTATACCCAGTGATGCAAAATGGAGTCCAAACATCTACTTGGAGGATGTCCAATTGAATGCATTTTATTTATATGTTTTTAATAAAACAAGAAGGAAACAAGTGGAATAGTATCAATAAAAAGAAAGAGAAGTTACCCTAATGATCAAGGGTGAATCAAGTAATCTAGATGCTATAATAGAAGAATTTATCTCCTTCATGAACTCAAGTACTCTACAAGCATGGGTTATCAAAAAATAGGTAGAAGTTAAGAATCATTATTTGAGTCTTATGGAAGGAGAAGGAAAGCAATTTTTTCTTTCTTGTTCTCGTAGATAGGTAGAACTCTCTAATGCTTTTAAAAAAAAGGAACCTCACTCCCCTCAAAACCTTAGGGAGGCCATACACATAGTATACATGTATATTGAGTTTTTCAGGAGGAGAAGGGTAAAATGGTTGGGTTTGATGTTTCAATCTCTTTTGTTTTGGTTCCCAATTCCTGATAGGGAGGGAAAGGTCCCAGTTGATAGAGAGTCTGAGAAGAAAAGATGGGAGAACATTAATGATGCTAAAGGCTTATGTATACTGGAAGGGTCAGGTTGCACTGAGCCCCTTGATTTCAATTTTTTTTGTAGTTTCAAAATACAACTAAGGCTTGCTTGAGGTTAAGCAAGAGGTTAAGGAAGGGGGTGTGATGAGGCCACCAATTGCTCGATTTTGTAGTGTTATCTATACTTAGTATATATCTTTTTCTATGTAAATCCCCATAACTATCCATGACTCATACAAAGGAATGAATGAATTTATGATATTGTGTACATTGATATATATATATATATATATATATATATATATATATATATATATATATATATCTGTGTGTGTGTGTGTGTGTTATGAATTATTGATGCTTTTTTCTTGATTAGATTATACTTATGTAATTTTATTTAAAAAGTATTTGAAGGATAATTTAAGGCTGCAGGATCTCATTTGGGCACAATACTTATAAGCTACCTACAGTAATTATAGGCTTCACCTATAAGTTATGCATAACCACTGCAGGTTATTCACAGTAACTATAAGCTTGACCTACATGATGCCCATAGCCACTGTAAGTTACTCATGATAATTGTAGGCTTCACCTACAAGTTTCTCATAGCCATTACAAAGTGCCCATAGAAACTATAGGCGTCACCTATAGGTTGCCTATAGCCACTATACAAAATATAGATATTATTGTGATCAGATCTTAAGGACACATCCAACTATCTTGGGAACCAAATGGATGATTGAAAAAGACCATAGCTATTGTATGGACTCTCGACATGTGAGAAAATTTGGATATGCTACCAAAGATGAGAAAGATAAGGATAATAGGAAGGAGACAAAAGGAAATAAAACAAAAAAATAGTATACATTGTCCTTAACCCAGTCTAGCCAAAAATAAGTAACTTCGGTTACTAACCACTTGAAAATTGACTGGGGTAGTTTATAAAATATTTGTATTTTTCCTAGTTTGGTGTTTTTGGTTAGAAGTTAATAAACTACCTTCTATATTTGATGACATAACCTAGATCAAATTAGAGTGAATGAGTTGAAATTGAAGATTGGATAGTTAATAAAACTATAGAAGTCATTACATTGTAATCTTTGTTAAGTTGTCGAGCTAAAAGCTTCATTGATGCAAATGGAGGAGGTTGCTGAGTGTCAGGCCAATCGACATCAGTCAGGAGTAGATTGGAAGTTGCCGACATCGGTCATTCATTGGCTGACGTTGATCATCTCCAGACAGATAGAGACCGACGTCGGTCATCTGTGCGTTCCAGTCTAATTTTAGACAGATAGTCAGTTTACATGTAAAAGACTAATTTTAGTCTTGAGTCCACTTTTCTAATTATTGTTTGCTTGGGATCTATTTAAGAGACCCATGGGGCTGTATTGTAATAAAGGACAAAGTCAAGGACTTGTAAAGGACAAGGACAAGATCCTTCTGAGTGTAAGATCAAGGAGATCTACATGGTAAGTAAGATCAGTTAGATCTACAAGTGTGCAAGATCAAGGAGATCTACTTGGAGTACTTGATGGTACTTGGTGGACTGGTAGTAGGCACAACAACCATTGGGTTGATTGTCACTGACTAGTGGAGGGAACAACTCGGTATTGAGTTTATTTTTGATTGTAATTGAGAGAGAGAGAACTCTTGAGGGAGAATTACTGGACATCCAAGAGGTGTGGGAAGAATGAGATTTCTTCATTGTATTTCCTTCTGGAAGAGTGTTAATATAGATTGTATTGTTTCTCATATCATATATTCTTTGCTGATTCTAAATTCTAGTTACTTATTACTTCTAGTTTAATTCCATGTTTAGTTACTTATACAAAGGTAATCAAGTGTGCTCTTAGGAGTGGATCCTAACAAGTGGTATTAGAGCTAGGATCACCAAGTGATATCACTAACAAGTGGTATTAGAGCTTGGTTCACTAACACCTTGGTTTCAGAGTGTGTTAAGTGTTTGTTGATTACAGGTCACTCATAGGGGTTTTTGTTTGAGTGGGAGTAAAGCAATGGCAAAAGAAAGTATGCTAAGAATGGAGAAATTCAATGGAAAGAATTATCAATTATGGAGGATGCAAATAAAGGATTATCTATATCAAAAAGATCTGTACTTACCATTGGGTGGGGTTTCATGTAAGTCCACATGTATGCAAGATGAAGAATGGAAAGTTCTTGACAAAAAGGCTCTAGGAGCTATAAGGCTGACCTTGGCAGCTTCTGTGGTTTCCAACTTATCTTAGGCAAGGACAACGGTAGAGTTAATGGAATCTCTGGCAAATTTATATGAAAAACCCTCAGCTTCGAATAAGGTATTTCTTATGAAGTAATTATTTAATTTGCAAATGCTAGAAGGTGGATCTGTATATAGTCATCTTAGTGATTTCCATGGTTTGGTAAACCAATTAAATTCAGTCAAAATAGTTTTTGATGTTGAAATTAAGGCTCTCTTAATCTTATGCTCTTTACCTAAAAGTTGGGATAGCTTGGTAATGGCAGTAAGTAATACTGCATCTGCTTCAAATATCTTGAAAGTTGATGATGTTGTTAGTGTAATCTTGAATGAAGAGATTCGTAGAAAAAGCACAGGGGAATCATCAGGTTATGCTTTAAGTGTTGAAAGTAGGGGAAAGCAAAGAGAGAAGAGCAAGCAAGGGAAATCAAGGTCAAAGATAGGTAGTAGATCTAAATCCAGGTATGGTAGTATAATCTGCTAGAATTATGGAAAGAAAGGACATGCAAAGAAAGATTGTTGGTTGGTAGAAGATCAACATGAAGGAAATGAAGAAGCAAAAGATGTAGGTATTATTGCACAAGATGCTCTTGTATGTTCCTTGGATAAAGTAAAATCTTGGGTTTTAGATTCTGGTGCCTCTTTCCATGCAACCCCAAATAGAGAATTTTTTCATGATTATGTCCATGGAGACTTTGGAAAAGTTTGTTTAGGGGATGGTAAGCCTTGTAAAATTGTTGGTAAAGGGAAAGTGTAGCTAAAATTACAGACTAGAAACATATGGGTGTTGAAGGATGTCATGCATGTTCCCATCCTGAAGAGGAGTCTAATTTTTGTAGGAAAGTTGGGTGATGAGGGTTGCACAGTAACTCTCACAGCAGAATCTTGGAAAGTTTTCAAGGGTGCACTTGTATTAGCAAGAGCTAAGAAAGTAGGTACACTTTATCTATCTACTTGTATTACTGATTCTTCTTCTGTTTTATCTACTTCAGATGTAGATGCAAAGATGTGGCTCTGTAGGCTTGGTCACATGAGTGAGAAGGGAATGCATGTTCTTAAGTCTGATGTTTTTAACACTTTTAATAACTAGAAAGCCTTGGTTTTTAAGGAGAAGATGATGGACAAAGATCAGCTCAAGAGGTTGAATAATTCTGAGTAGGGCAAGGTTGATTTGGACAAGTTTATGATCCAAAATGAGCTCACAGGTAAAAATCATCACTCACAGGAAAACATAATTACCGACATTAGTCAGGTGAGAACCGACATCGAACAGGTAGGAATTGATGTCGGTCTGATGGAGACCAAAGTCGGTGATGTCAGGCAGGTGGACACTGACGTTGATTAGAGAACCAATGTCAGTGACAAGTGGAAATTGACTTTGATTAGGTAAGAATCAATGTCGATCAGGTCGATCACATGGAACCGATGTCAGTCGGATGTAGATCAAGAGATAATCGACATCGGTCACTGTTAGAATGAAATTTGGGTGGACAAAAAGCTGTCAATGTGTCTCAAACACTCATGTGGAGGACTAAAAGGGTAAGTAAGCCTCAAATTCATTATTCCCCTTCTTTATACTACTTGTTGCTCATTGATGGTGGAAAACTAGGAAGTTTTAGAGAGGCAGTGCAGGTAGAATCTAAGAAATAGTGGGAGCATGACATGAATGAGGAAATTGATTCCTTGGAAAAGAACCATATGTGGGATATGGTTGAGTTTCCAGTTGGAAAGAAAGCACTAAAAGATGAATGGATTCATAGGTTAAAGAAAGGAGAGAATGGACAAGTGAGATAGAAGGCCAGGTTATATGGTCTTGAGCAAGCTCCAGGGCAGTGGTATAGGTTTAACAGGTTTATGACAAAGCATGGCTTTAGTCAATGTCAATGTAATCACCATGTTTATTTTACTAGGTTGGATAATGGTTGCAACATTATCTTGTTACTGTATGTAGTGTATATGCTTATTGCAGGGTCACACATGTAGGGAATTGTTGAGCTAAAGGTAAAAGTAGCTCAGACATGTGCTAGGAAGGATTCATGAGCAAAAATCCTTGGCATGAGTATTTCTAGAGACAGGGAAGATCACAGGTTGATTTTATCTCCAAAGGATTATGTGAATAAGGTAGTGGAGAGGTTTAATTTATAGGATGCAAAACTAGTTAACACACCTATGGTTGGACAGTTCAAGTTGAGCTATGAACAGTGTCCTAAATCAGATGATGAGGTTGAGTACATGGTATGTACTAGACTTGATATTGCCCAAGCAGTGGGAGTTGTCAGCAAGTTTATGGCCAATCTAGGAAAGGAGCACTGGAAAGTAGTTCAATAGATTCTCAGATATTTGAGAGGGACCAATAGTAGGTATTTATGCTATGCAGGGTCAAGCACTTCTCTACATGGGTATGTAGAAGCAGATATGGCAGGTTACTTGGATGACATGAGAAGCGCCACATGATATGTGTTCACTGTTGGTGGAATGGTGGTTAGCTAGATTTTAGAGATGCAGAAGGTTGTTGCAGTCACAGAGGCTAGCAAGGATGAGAACCCTACTAATATGTTAACAAAGATGGGAACAAAGGAGAAGTTGAATCTTCATTCAAATTTTGTTGGTCTTCAAGACTGAACTTGAAGATGGAGATATAAGCTAGAAACAAATAAGAGGACGTTGCTGTAGAGGTACAAGTGTAGCTATTTATCTCCAAGTGGGAGATTGTTAAGTTGTGGAGCTAAAAGCTTCACTACTGCAAATGGAGGAGGTTGCTGAGTGTCATAGTAACTGACATTGGTCAAGCCAATCGATGTCAGTCAGGGGTAGACCGAAAGCTGCTGACATCGGTCATTCATCGGCTGACGTCAGTCATCTCCAGACAGATAGAGACCAATGTCGATCGTCTATGCATTCCAGTCTAATTTTAGATAGACAGTCAGTTTGCATGTAAAAGACTAATTTTAGTCTTGAGTCTACTTTTCTAATTATTTTTTTCTTGGGATCTATTTAAGAGACCCATGGGGCTGTATTATAATAAAGGACAAAGTCAAGGACTTGTAAAGGACAAAGACGAGATCCTTTCAAGTGTAAGATCAAGGAGATCTACATGGTAAGTAAGATCAGTTAGATTTGTAGGTGTGCAAGATCAAGGAGATCTACTTGGAGTACTCGGTGGTACTTGGTGGACTGGTAGTAGGCACAACAACTATTGGGTTGATTGTCACTGACTAGTGGAGGGAACAACAAATCGATATTGAGTTGATTGTTGATTGTAATTGAGAGAGAGAGAACTCTTGAGGGAGAATTACTAGACATCCAAGAGGTATGGGAAGAGTGAGATTTCTTCATTGTATTTCCTTCTGGAAGAGTGTTAATAAAGATTGTATTATTTCTTGTATCATATATTCTTTGCTCATTCTGAATTCTAGTTACTTATTACTTCTAGTTTAATTCCATGTTTAGTTGCTTATACAAAGGTAATCAAGTGTGCTCTTAGGAGTGGATCCTAACAATCTTCTATAGTAATCTTTAATTATTATAGATTTGAGTAATGAGAAAGTTGATTTTGTAAGAAGATTTTGTAAATCTCTCAGAGAAGGATTGGAATTTAGTTATGAATAAAGAAGGGCCCCCTTGAAAGGAGTTGTAGTGAATATCCTAACCCTCAATCAAGAGTGTGTAAGTAGATTTCATTATTAATCTGATTATATAAAGTGTGATGCATATGTGATTTATAAGTGTGAAGTATTTCTATATTTTTGTCATAATAGTTTTATAGTATAACTATTTGGTGAATTTAACATATGTTCATTGGACTGCAACTAGTAAATCAAGTTGATTTATGAATCAATAATGCATATATAGTTCTGACATATTTGTAAAGCATATGCACCCTAGGTTGATAATTAATGTTAATCAGACTCAAGAATCTGGTATTCACTGGGTAATTAGTCTACACAATAAAGATGAGGATTTTTTTTATTTGTATAAGAAAAGAAAGATCAGAAAAAAATTGATGAAGATGAAAGAGAGAGGTTAAAGAAGCAAGAGAGTCAGCAATGGAGTTTTGATCTCTAAGAATAGGCTTAATAGTGAAAAAGATAAAATACTTAGTAAGGGTGGTTGTAATTTTATGATATATAATAATGTTCTCACTTTTACATTGAATATCACTAACTTGATGGCAAATAAGCTGAGAATCACCTAAAGTATGAAGGTATTGAATGTCTAAATCAAGAGCATCTCTCATTCCTAAGATAAGAGCTTCATATTCAACCATATTATTGGTGACATCAAAGGTGAAGTATAAAGATAAAGAAATGATATTTCTAAGAGCACTCATGAGAATACAACCTACCCTAGCTCCTTAAAGGCATTTAACACCATCAAAGTGAAGGGTCCAAGTATCCTCATGCAAGTCAACATTAATTTCTAGGAGCTCCTCGATAAATAATTTTGGTTTAGTAATAATGGAGGGAGTGGAAGATTCATCAACTTGATTGGCTTCAAGATTGATGATAAATCTATGAAAGTAATTTTTGAGATAGATAGCTTGATTAAGACCTTCAATGTAAAGGATATTATCATCTAGAAGATCATATTGAAGAGAATAAGTGACTAGAATGGGAGCTATAGAAAGTTGATTAGCTACGATTTTACCTTTAACAAAATTTTAAGTGATGATGCAGAGATCAAATTCTATAAGAAGGACCATCTATTTGTCAATTCTATCTCCAAGAAGAAAGGTTTTAAAGTAGAAATGATGAAGGGGATTAGAATGAATAATGACATAAGTAGTTTGGTAAATCATATAGTGATGAAGATTTTTGGCTATGAAATAGATGGTGAGGCAATCACACTCAGTTTTAGTATAATGTGTCTTATAGTCGATGAGGCCTCTGCTAATGTAGTAGATATCATACTCTCTTCTTGTATCATCTTGTTGGGTAGGCATTGACCCAACTAAAATAGGTGTGTAAGAAGTATATAAAATTAAAAGTTTATCATTAGAATGAGGATGAAGTGTGGGTGGATGAAGCAATTACTCTTTCATGTTATCAAAAGCTTTTTGACATAGATCTATCCATTCAAAAGTAGTACCTTTTCTTGAAAAGGGAATTGATGAAGTGAATTATATAAGCCATTTCAGAGATAAATCCTCTAATTTCCCCAAGTTTGCCTAAATAAGTATGAATGTTAGGATTATAATGAATAATAGGCATGTTGATGATATCACTAATTTTGGTAGGGTTCACATAGATATCATAGAGAAAGACTACAAATCCTAATAATTTTCTAGATGTGACTCCAAAGACACATTTGTAAGGATTAAGTCTAACTTTATATTTAAGGATATGGTCAAATATGATAGCAAGATTATAAAGATGATTTTTACTATGTTTAGATTTATAAATAAGATCATCCACATAAGTTTCAATAATTTTGTGAATGAGATCATGAAAAATGTGAGTCATTGATCATTGGTAAATAGATCTAGCATTTTTGAGGCCAAAGGGAATTTTGATATAGTAATAGGTGCCCCATTATTTGGTGAAAGTAGTCTTATGTTGGTCCTTAGGAATGATATGAATATGATTATATCTTGAGAAGCCATTCATAAGAGATAACATTTTCTAACCAGCTATGGAATCAATAATGGCATATATTGAAGGTAAGGGGATGTTGTCCTTGGGAAAAGAAAGATTAAGATTGTGGAAATCAATACAAATGCAAATGAACATAATGACTTTCTTCTAAAAAATAACAATATTGGAAACCCATTCCAAATAATCCACTAGTTTAATAAATTTAGCATCAAGCAATTTGATGATTTCCTTGTGACATAAAGTTGAAACTTCAGTTAAATTTTTTTGTTGCTTTTGATGCACAGGTTTGGCATTAGGATAAGCAATTATGCTATGCACCACAATGGTAGGATCAATTCCAAGCATGTCCTCATAGGACCAAGTGAAATCCTCATTATATTTGTCAAAGAATAAGCTAAAATTATCATGGTCAAAAGGTGAGAATTCTTGAGAAACTATAATTGGTCGAGGATAAGACAGAGTACCATATTCAATATGAGTGGTTTATTTGATCAACATGGCATTACCATCTTGAAAGTGGTATGGTACATTAGGTAAGGCAAAAATTGGATTTATTTTTAGATCAATGCTAGCAATGAAGTTGTTGAAGGAAGGAGTTTTAGTTTTAAAAATTCCCAAGTTTATGATGTTATCGAGGAAGCTAAGGTTCTCAGGTATAAAGTAACTCAAGGATAGCTTCATCACTAGGAAAATTAGGAAGAGGACCATAATGCTCAACATCTACTTCAAGATCTAAAATTTGATTACCATGGTGATCACACTTAGAATGTATCTGATGAACATCAATTGCCTTGGCATTAAGTGTAATTTTGGGAGTAGAAGTAGATGGAGTAGAAGAGATTGGTATGTTTATGAGTTTAACGATGGGAGAAGGATTAGATATAATGATTGGATCTATAGGAGGTAAAGGAGGTGTAGGAACTTCTAGAGATTTGGAAGGCATAATTTGTTCTACCACCCAAGGAATATTGATAAGAGGAGGATTGGTAGGAGGTACATGACCCTCAAGATCTAAGGTATGATCCATAGAAATGGTAAGAACATCTCAATTAAAAGCATGAATTTGGTCTAATGTTTTCTGATAGTATTAGACATCCAAGTCTCTAGATTGAGCTTAGGCCATGATATATTTGTCATCATATGTTGCATAAATCATACATACTTGAGAATTTGGGTGAGTTTCAGAGGATGAAATCCCAACATTACTAAATGTACGAGAATACATGATGAGATGATATTTTAATAATTTAGCCATTCCAAAATCATTACAAGTGAAGACATCTTCTGGAAGAGAAGGCTCTTGAGTGAGCATTGCATGGAGGGGGGAAATTGGTAATCTCATTTATGAGAGGAACAATACAATCTCATGATAAGAGATAAGGAGGAAGCCATTGTGAAATATAGGGAGGTAACTTGGTAGTATTACAAGTATGTTGCAACTCATTGAGATCATCATCATCAAAACTAACAAGAGTAACTTGTAAATCAGGTTTCATTTTGATGAACTTAGGTAAAAGTACACTATTAATCTTAGGAATCATAAGAACATGATATTGTGATTTAGGATTAGGTAGCTGAATACTCTATGGGTTAGGATTGGCTTCATGCTTATATTGTTTTCCATTATGCAAAAATTTAATACATTGACTACTGAAAGAAGCAATGGACCTAATGCGATGAGTCCATGGAAGACCAAGGAGTATGTTATAAGATAAAGGAAGATCAAGGACTATAAACTTAGTTCAAACTATTTTAGGTCCAATGGTTAATGGAAGCCAAATACAATCAAGTGGCTTTTGATTTGTCTTATCAAAACCATGACAAGTAAGATGAGTTTGCTTGAGATGATCCATCTAATAACCAAGTTCTTGTATAAGTCATAAATATGTGACATTAATACTAGAACCTTCATCAAATAGAACTTTTCAAATAAGAGTGGTATTAATGGATACTATGATAAAGAGTGGTTGATCATCACCACAAAAAAGATTTTCATCATTGATCTTGTTCTCTTCAAGAAATTCAATAGAGGGTTTGAAAGAAGGACACATAGTTTCAATGGTATTGATGTTGGTAGGTTCAAATTCAATAGAAGATGGATCTTTAATCTCTTGAAGTTGTTTCATAAGGAATTTATGATGATAGGGTGAAGTATGAACCAACTCCATAAGTGGAATCTTAAAAGGCATAGAGTTGAGTTCTTCAAGAAAATTTTAGTGAGATTTAGAAGAACCAGCATGAGGTTTAAAAGGTAAATTATACTTTGGAGGAATATATGTGGTTGGAGGATTGGAAGGAGGAAGTTGTTCCTTAGGTGCTTCTGAATTGAGATTTATAGTGGTAGTGTTTATAAGAAGTTATTCTTCCAAAGATAGCTTTTTAGTTTGGGTAATGGGATCTTTGTGAGATAGTTTATGATGATAATTGACCTTAGAAGCATTGACATATTGATAATTGCTAAAGTATTGGTCATAATCAACATCAATGGTACAAACATCCTTAGAATTTGATTAATTATTTGAGAATGATTTTTGATTGTTAAAAGTAAAAGCTTTGAAAGTTTGTCATTTTTAAAAGGCAATAGAGTATTCTTGATGATGAAGATTGATCATAGCTTCATGGTTGAATGAATCACCGAGCACATAAGAGACAATAAATTTAGTGAGCCATGTACAAGATTCATGAGATTTCCTAATGTTGGCATGAAACCAAAAAAATAGATTGGGGTCATAACACTTAGGAGGAACATTGGGATAAATGAAAGGTTTTGAGGGCGATAAAAAATGTTTCATTTACTAAATTGTAGGAGGTGTATGAGAAGGTGAAGGAATATCAGTTTTGGAAAATCCTTGTTTGGTTTTTAGAGTATTACTAGTGATAGCATTAGATGTTTGTAAACATCCTTTAATATGTTAGAATTAGGTTCAAATTGCTTCATGAGAAAGTCTTGATGTTTAGGTTGATCAAAAGCTTCATCAAGTGTTCAAGGAGCAAGGTTTAAACCTTATATTGGAGAGTGGGAGTCAAAGTAGTGATAAAGAGTTTGAATAACTGATCATTAGTCATGTTATAGTTAGATTTATGAGCTAAATATTTCCATCTCTTGATAAAGTTGTGAGCTGATTTAGTGGGAGATTGCTTAGCATTGATGAAATGGATAAGATAATTTTTGAGAAGATCATTGTGTTGAAACTCTTTAACTAAAGGATTAACCAAATCTTCAAGTTGCCAAAAAGAATGTTGGGGTAGTTGATTTTACCATTTTAATACATCACTGGTAAAATTTTTCACTAAGAGTTTAGTTATAGAAAAGGTATTAGTTTGGGTCCACTCCTTGTAAAGGTTTCCAAAGGCTTTAAGAAATGAAGCAGGGTCTTTAGTCCCATTATATTTGATAGTTAGAGATATGTTACCAATATAAATAGATACAATAAATGGGACTAAAGGCTCATTTTGAATAGTTTGAAGCATCTTGTTATTCATTATGGGTTGAGGAATAACATTACCTGAGGCATCTTGCAGAGGTGGAGGAATGAAATTGGGATTAGCTTGAGGATGCATAGTTGCAGATTGATTAGGGATATTGATTAGATGTTGGAGTTGCATCATTTGATGGGTGTTAGAATTTTTCATAATGTTCATTTGTTGGATAACTTGGGCTAAAATTTGAGTCATATCAGGAGGTGGGTTGGTGTTGGTAGGAGCACTCCTTGAATTGGTATTAAGGGGAGGATGATAGAAGAAAGATTATTAGTGGGATTGTTAGGTAAACTTGTATTAATCACTCCCACATTGGTTTAAATATTTTAAAGATGAGAAGTTTATTGATAAGAAAGGAAGGGATCTGATCCATCAACTTTATCTTGAGGTATTATTTGCACCATGTTATAGGTCATGGATGAAGGATGAGAAGAAGTGCCCCAAGAGTGATGGTGCTCTTAGGAGTAAAAGAGAGCGAGAAATGAACATCCCATATAATATCTAAATGGATTCAAGCTATCCAAGAAAATTTTGATTAGAGACTTAATTTTGACTGAAGAGAGATGAACAAAATGCAAAATTGAGGAAATAGGGAACTAGATTGATGAACAGGGAAAGTAAAAAATAGTATAGGGTTAATTGGGTTGACTTAGTATAGGAGATAAGGCCTATAAACTATACAGGGTTGACTAAGTCAACTTAGTATAGTGACAGAGGTAGGAATAAGAGATAATAGGGTTTACAAACTATACATGGTCAATTGGGTTGATCCAGTATAGTGGATAGGGGCTAAAAAAGGTACAAAGTTGACTGGGTCAACTTAGTACAATAGATAGAGAAAAAGAGAAGGTTGATAACAAGTTATGAACTAAAATAAGAATTTTTTTGTAGTTAATCTATGAAAGTAAGAGTTAAAGGGAAACAAATAGTCAGTTGGATCAATGCTACCCAATCCAATTGAAGCACACAGTACAAAACCTTGCACTAACATTGACTAATGTAAGTTTTTGCACACATAATTGAGCAAAGAATAAGCAATAAACTTGGAAAGTAAAGAGCCAAATAATTGGTCAACTTAAGATGTTTTATTATATTATTAATAAATTATTTCAAATGTGATGTGAAGTTGGTTGTAAAGCAAGGAAATAGATAGTAATCTAAGGATGGTTTTAGGTAGTTTGGGCTGAAAGGGACTATAGTGGAAATGATACAAGCTTGGTATTGGGGCCTACCCCTTCACTTCACACATCACATCGGTAAGGGTGTCAGGTTCTTATTTAGAATATACCATTTAAAATGCTTTATATTTGACCATAGTATCAAGTCAACTTCCCTTTTGGTGATGAAATCCAAGTAGGTTGGCCTTGGGTATACAAATGTTAAAATGTTTGTTTAGATTAAGTGATTTGGATATGTGTGCATAAAATAGAAATAATGAAACTAAATGGTTAATTAAAAACCCCCTAATTAGACTATGTGAACTATTTTAAGCATGTAAGCAACAAGAAAAAAAGGTGTGAACTAATTAATAACATATAGAGATTAATTCTAACTTGAAACAAGGTATAGTGTTGACACTATATGTACAAAATATATAATAGGGTCGATAGGTTAGAACATGTACTATAGAAGTAAGGTCTAAAAATGAATAAGGTTAGCTAGGGTCAACCTAGTTATTTTAGACAACACACATAATACAAAACTAGATCGACAAGGTCGATCTAGTTAACTATGTAGGGGCAGTTTTGAAGACCGTAAAATATGAAAGAAAATATAGTAAAATAAAGAGAAATATAAAGGAACCTTGGTGGATTAGATATTCAAAAAATAAATATTGTTGATCAAGAACCTTGAAGAATGCTGGTGAAACTTGCTAACTGGGTCAACTAGGTCGATCAAGCTATGTAAGGACCTATTGTAGAAGCTTAAAAATATACAAGGTCAACCAAGGTTGACCTAGTATGTTTTTTGATGCCTAAAAGTGTACAACATTGATTGGGTTGACCTAGTAGTTTAAACTAGAAGTCTAGAATTCTGGAAACCTATACTAGGTCATCTGAGTTGATCCAGTTGCTTGTTCCTAAAAACTTGCACACATAGATTAGAACTAGGTCGATAAAGTCGATCTAGTATGACATATATATGATAAAAATAATGATATAAAGAATGAAAAAAGTGAAATAAATCTTGAAATTGTTAGTTTCACATCAGGTTTACCAAAAAATAAGTAATAAAAAATTCATCATGTATCTTAGCTTGAAGAAGATAGAGCATACCTACACTTCTGATTGGGAATACATTTGTTAAGTGGGAGTATGACCAATATGGGGATTTTCTAGATATAATTAGGGGATCATTTATCACAATAAACCATGTGAGATAGGGTTCTAAAGCCTACAGTTTAACACAATCACACAACAACCCTAAAAGAGTCCTAAGGTTTGATATTTCACCTATGCTAATAAACAAGCAAAATAAATCTAATCTCGTACACACCAAAGCTTATGACATAATAAAGGGGCTAGTAAAGCCATCAAAACATGTATAAGAGAATATCAACTAAGCTAAGTATGAGTAAGACCCTAATACATAGATTATGAAGAGTAATATTATTTGAGCCAACACTTATGCTAGTAAAATCTACTCAAGAGAGGAGAACAAAGCTAGAATATACTTACCTAAATGTGAACCCATCGAGACTCAATATCTCCCTTGGCCAAAAGGGATTCACAAGAGGTTGTTTTGGTTTATAAGGATAACTAAGAAAGCACAAAGCATCCAATATTTATCCACAAGACTAGATTTTCCAAGTATAAACTCTAAGCTAAGACTCCTTAAGTAGAATGGTAGAAGAGCAGATTGTGAAGAAGTAAGAGTGAATAATAACTCTTGATTGCATATTATAATAATGATGAAAATGATATTGTATTTATGGGTGGATCTTGCCTTAAATCATTCCAAAAATGTTGACTATATAGGATCAGCCATGGTCGACCTTGTATATTTTCTAGGATAATTCACTAGGTTTGAGCTAGGTTAATCGAAAGGCTAACAAACCCAAAAAGTGAAAAATACCTTAAACTGTACAGGGTCAGCCATGGTTGACATAGTACAAATGATAGTCCAAAATAGAATTAAGGCAAGAAAAGGAAGATGAAAGGAGGAAAAAGACTGGAAGAGTGTGCAAGGGAGGAGTAATAGCTTAGGGAATGGTTTTAAGAGCTGGTTGGATTGGTAATAATGTGGCAATAAGGGACAACAATCCTATGAAGCAATAAAGGTCTACCCACCCCTTTCCTAATGCACCTCTTAGGATATGTAGTTAGAGAGATTGAGTCTTGATGGGTTCCTACAAGATGTAAAGCATCAACATTTGATAAAAGTTTAAAAATATTATATGTGTATACATGATAACTTCTAAATTGATTTGAATTAATGACAAAGATATTTTCATGAGTGTAGTTTTTATTAAAGTCTTTACATGCATCATTCATTTGTGTTACCATTTAGTTCTAGATGTAGATATACCATTGACATTTGATGTCTATAGTTTTTATAAATACTTGATCTGTTTGCAACCCACACTTTATAAAAAGACTTGTTTGACATTGAGATCTAGACCTACTCATTGCTCAAATTCATTTGATATGTTGTTCCAAGATTATTTTGTGGCATATTTTTAACACATCAACATTCAGATTTCTCCTACTAATCACTATATTCCATCCAGTTGACACCAACTACAACCCGTGCACCATGAAATATTGGTATCTTCCATCTTAGTCATTATTGTTTTATGGTCAAAGCTATATTTACGAGTCTTTCAATTTTGAAGACAATGTGTCAAGTCTTTTGAACATGATATAAATATTCTATATAGTTTAATTATATTCTTTTACTTGAGTCTTTAGTATGGTCATTTGTTTTAAGTTTATCATTTATAAAGTTATGGTCTTTTAATAGTTGGCAAATGTTATATAGCTTTGTCTATACTTTAATTAAGTATTTGAGTTTTAAACAAAGAATAAAGTTTATGTGTCATTTTGGTATTAGCCAGAATTGGAGTTAATTAGTTTATTTTATTTATGTTATGTCCATTTCAAGTTTATAGTTATTTTTTATGTCAGTATTTAGAGTTAAAATTAAAAATGAGCCAAAGTGTCAAAATGTCAATAATGAGTCTTGTATGAATTTTAGTGAGTTGACATTATCAAAAAGTCTTTGTGTTGGTGTTGAGTTTTTATCAAGAGTCAAAAGTCTCAAAAATAAAAAAAATTATAAAAATAAAAAAAATTTACCTTACGGATGCATTTTCGGGTGACCCTGATGTCCTGAGTCAAATGTCAAAAATATTAATCTTGTGGGGGGGGAATCTATTCCTTTCAAAGCAACATGAATCTGAGCAACATCGACATATCATCTAAGTAAGAAACCTATTCAACTAGAGGTTGGAGGATATTGGAGGATAGAGGCTTTCTACACCTCTTATTAGCCACCAGTGATAGGGCCACTTTTTGATTTAGTGGTATTTTTCTTTTAGTTGTGTGGTATGTTTATTTTCAGCATAATGTGGTGTGAATAAGAACAAATATTGTATGCCTATTCACATTTTTCATAATTGAACTATATATTTCTATGTAACCTTTTTGAAATGTGAAAATGATGAGAGGTAGAATCTATACTGCACATCATGACATATTTTATGGTAAACCACTTGTAAAACTATTGCTTTGTAGTTTTTGGTTAGCCACTTGTAAAACCCCTATTTTGGTTGTTGGTTAACCATTTGTAAAACCATAAGGTATTATTTGTGGTTTCTGGTTAGCCAATTGTAAAATGACTATTATGATTATTGGTCAACCATTTATAAAACCATCATGTTATATTTGGGATTATCCTTTGAAAATCACCAAGTCATGAGTATAGGTATAGATATGGGAAATTATTTTTCCCATGTTCACATTAATGGGGTGTAGGATAAGATTAATAATGTTCACAAGGGGGTGAATGTTAAGGTATAGTGTGTTCACATTATTAATATACTGATGTAAATATTGTTGTTAAAAAAATATTACATTCATAGTTAATTGTTAATAGGTTAGTTTTATTTAGTTAGTCAAATATATTGTTAATAATAATATATTCATAATATAGTGGTTTGTTGGGAGTTGGTTTAGGTGAGAAATATTTATAGAGATTTGATCTCCCTTATTATAAGAAATATATTTCCTATATAAACTATGTAATAAATGTTTATTGTATGGAGAAGAAATACAAAGTGATATATTATTGTTTTAATTTGTTTATGTAAATATTGTTAATCCTCTGCAAGTCTAAACTAGATCTATTAAGAAGGCCTATTGAATTACATTATTAATAAGTTTATTTTTCATTAGGTGTTTGGAAATGATGGATTTAGGATGAAAAGATTTTTTGAAATACAAAACCTTGATTAATGGATTGAAGATATATTATGGTTCGATGATGGGTAGGTTGTGTTGGTTGAAAGAGGTTTGGGCCAAGATAAGATATTTGTCAAAAATGGGTATTTATTTGAAAATAGTTGTTTGGTTGAGAATAGATGGAAGGTTATGACCTTGATTTAGAAATGAAGTGACTTGATTAAGCTTAAGAAAGACATCTTGGCATACCCCCAAGTTATGATTTTCAAATGTGGGTGTACTCGGGTTCACTTCTTTGTCACTTAAATTTTGGCCAATGTAATGAGGGATGTTGGAATTAAAACTATAAAAAGTAGATGGGAGACTTGAATGATTTTGGAAAATAGGGTCACTAGTGATAAGGTGAGGTTGTTATGGAATGCTTTGGGATTCCCTAGTAATGAAGTGTGCTAGAGAGGTAGCTTGATCTTAGATGGATGGATTTGTTGGATCTATGTTGAAAGTGAAAGTATTGGGATTTTGTGATTTGTGAGGGTTTGTGGATTTGTGAAGAAGTTTGGATTTGATGGATTTATGAAGAATTGTGGATTTGATGTAGTTTGGTTCAAGTTTTGTAATAAGTTGGATGTAGAATCAAATAGTTGATTTTGATGAATGTGGAAAGGTTTATTTTGATGAGTGTAGGAATTGAAAGATTGATTTGGATGAAACATATTTAAACTTGATTTAATTGGGGTTTGATTTGTGAATGTGTTTTGGTTTAAGTAAATATTTGAAAGAGGTGATGAAGGTGAACCAAAAGCTTGATTTAAATTGATGTTAAGGTTAGAACCAAATGGATATATGAACGTATTTTAATTTGTGATTGGTGGCATTTGATATATGGGTGGTGTAGAATTTGTAAAATAATTTAGAAAATTTTGACTATCATAGCTTAAAAATTGATTCAATGTTATCCCTAAAGTAAAATTATGATGTTATTCTATGGGTAAACATGAATAAGTATTTAAGTTTGAAATTGATTGATTGATGTTTGGGTTGAATTGGTTGATTGATAAACTTAAATAATTATTCATGTTTAGATTTGATTGATTGATAGGTGAGTTTTAATACATATTCAAACTCATAGTTGGATTTGTTGGATGGTTTATTTGACATTGATTCAAATATGTGTTTGAATCAAAATGGGTTAGATAAAACCCTAGTTTGAGACATGGATTATTTGGAGTTGGATTTGTGACCAAATTGGTCAAATTATTGTTCCAAATATCCATGCTTCTTGCTATGGATTATTTCATTAAGGAAAGATTTGACTCAACAACACAAAATATTTGAAACTGGACTCTAGTAAAGCAAAATACCAAAGTGACTAAATTTGTTATTGCCAACTAAATGCTTTTGAATTTTTAGATAAATTTGGCTTTAATATGTTTGATATCTTCATGTTTCAAAAGGATTTTGTTTTAAATCAAGAATAATGCAACACATGGTAAAACACAATGATAAAACAAATAAATTCCTATGCTAAACAATCAAACAATTGCACATAAAAGGTAGAAAAACTAGGATGAGGACCGTGAACAACTTTTTGGGTATTTTGATGTCATTGACTCATCCATACTCTTAATTACAGTCTAATATTTAAAGTAATAATCATGGAGTATCCTATAATTTTCATGGCCTACTGAGTCTGGTTTTGAGGGTTTATGGAAGGTTTTTTTGGGTGCTAACTGTTAATCAATGCACTAAAGTCAAATGACAAAAGAAGTTGTCTTAGGCTTAAGGTTTAAATAAGATTATCTAGGGGTAAAAACCATGGAAGAAATAGATAAAATGGATTCACTATTGGGTCTTATCCTAAAGTTTTCAACACAACTGTAGGGGTATCAGTGTGTTGACAATTGATGAAATCATATTTTTAGGCAACTATTGAAACCTTGGGTATTGGAGTATGAAAATCTCTCACATCACAATGTGACTAAAACACATAACTACTTAGGTAATTGAAAAAACTAATCTCAATTTATATACCCCATGGGTAAATGGGGTTTAGCCTATTATGTGGTGGTGAAATCCATAGTCAATAGAGCCCCTAAAAAAGAAAATAAAAAATAAGTGTCTATTTCTGATTTATGAGTATCATCACCAATGTGATGCCAAAGGAAGAGCATATATGAGCACTACTTGGGTAACACAAAAAATTATGGAATTATTTATAATTTCCAAGTATCATCACCAATGTGATTCCAAGGAAAGAGCATACACAATTTTCATAATTACAAAAAGAGTTCTAAAATAAAATGTGATGTAATTTATTAAAATCTTTGAAAATGAAATTGAAAGCATCAGTAAAATAAAGGAAATTAGTCATTTATTTAGCCTTTTTACTAATTATCTTTGACAATCATTCTAAAAACAAGTGGTTTGGTATAAATCAACCTACAATGGAGAAAAAAACCATTAAAAACCACACAAAAACCACACAAAAAACACTTTTCTATGATAAATTTGTAGTTACATAGAAATATAGAAAAGCAAAATTGTAATAAATCAAACACAGGGAATGGATAGGATACAAAAAACACATGACAAAAAAATTCATGCTTAAAAAATGATTTTTTTAGTCTGTATGATTATTTCACAGTTCATAAAGATGAATTTTTTGGTCAAAATGACAAATTTGCAGCCTGTAAAAATGATTCGTTGCTAGAAAAGGCAATTTCACTACACAATTTTTTTTTGTTGTTAAAAATAATGATTTCATTATTATAAAACAAATTAACTATTGAATCTACAAACACAAAAACATAAAATAAAAAAAGTACATAGAGACAAATTCATTGTTATAAGATGATTTCACTGCTCAAAATAACAATTTTGCTACTAAATATGATGATTTTGTTGAAAAGTATGATGAGTTCACTGTTTTCCTGTAGTAGATAATTTAAAAAAATTAAAAACACATACGGAAGTAGAAGGTGAATATAAAGATAATGATTTAAATAAAATAAGGAAAAAGAGACTAAAAATAGTTCAAAAAATGATCTCACTATTATAGGGTATAATTTTGCTATTAATGTTTTTGAATTCGATGTTACGTAGTAGGCATACACAGTTGAGTAGAAAACATCTGATCATGACATGTAACTTATACCAACACTTACAAAGACAAAATTAAATGCATATGCAAATAAAAATAACAAAAATCAAATGAAAAATGCTTTTTAAATGTAAATATGATGAATGTAGGATGAAAAAGATGAGGGAATGTCCCATAGGGTATGCCAAAATATATGGACTAAATCTATAAATGCTGAGAAATCAATTAAATATGCAATATTAATATAAGATAAATTCAACTTAAGATAGATAAATGGAAAAATAAAATAGTAAATACAAACTTATACTTTAAATATGTAAGTTTTCTCCATTACGATGTAAACTTGATTTGCTCTTCGAAAATGTGGTTGCTCAGTCTTCAAATACAAAGGAGAACATACAACATTTTGATGTAAAAAGAATTTTTGATGCTTTGATTCACTTGGATTTATTTTTAAATTGAATAGCACTTCATTAGCATAAGTTAGGATGGATGAAAATGACGCTTTTCAAGTTTATTTATACTTTTCTAGAGGAAGATTTAATGGTGGAAGATTATTTAGATTTATTAAATGATCTAAATAATCAATGGTGGCTAATGAGTCCTAATATATGAAGATGAAGACCATTTAAAATGGTTGAAAGAAGTATGGGATTGGTTAGCTGAGTTAGTAGGAATTAGTCAAACTTCTTGACAACTAAGGGGATGACTCAAAAGAGGTTGAAGAAGTTGTGGGTTTGGTTGGGATGAGTCAGCTTGTGAAGTACAATAAGGTAGAAGGTGTTAGATGAGGTGTAAAATTTAGATTTTATATTTAAAATAAGGATTTAAAGTGTGCATTATTGAATAATTTAACTTATTCAATTATTTGAATTTAGAGGGAGATGTAATGAATTATTAATAGATTTTAGGTTTATTTCGATAGTAAATATAATTTAAGTGTCTACAATTGAGTATGATGCCAATATGAGAACTTGATTATTAATGTTAGATTAGTTTATTTTGTATTTTATTAGTTTGGAAAGGTTATTTAATTCAATTAAGTCCTAGATTAATTGTTTAGTCAATTTTATGCACTTTTTGATAACTTCCTAAAAAATAGTTAGAAGTGCCAATTAGAGTGTTATTCATCAAATGTTTACCTAATTGAGATTGAATTATTATTCATTCATACATAAGAGGTGGGGAATTATTTTTTGGATTTAATTTAACTTAAATTTATTTTAAATTAATTTCCATTTTCTAGGGATTTGGTGTGCCTAGCTTGACTAGGTTGCATGAGTTGCTTATTTGGTTAGCAAGGATGCTTGCATGTTGACCTTATCTTGAAAATAAGTCAACATATTTTATTGAGTCTAATTTCAAGTTTCTTTGAGTCTATTTTTATTTTTTTTAGTTTAATTAGTTGTTAAGTAAAGTTATTTATTTATTTTTCACTTTATAAACATAACTTATCATGCAATTTATCTTGTATTAGGCTTATTTTAAATTTGTTTATAAATAAAGAACTGTACTCAAGAAAGTGGGGTGATTTATTTCAATTGGGAAACCTTTTTACATGTTTAAGATTTTATTTTTATTTCAAGTATTCACAAAAGAAAACTAGGAAGCATATGTTTTATATTTTGAAGTTTTTCAGTGCAATTTTTGGTCAACAATCTCACTTACAACACAACTAGATTAAATTTTAATTATATAACACATTGGTTGATATATATCTCAATTTTAGATTAAATCAAATCTGATTTACATTCCCTCCATACATCAAAAACTTCAAATAAGTGGATCACATGTTATGCCCAATAATGTAGGAGGAAATAAAAGGCATAGGTCATACAGAAAGGAAGAAATGCAAGGATGACATCTCCATGAGGTAAAATGGATGTACAAAAAATGTCATTGATGACAAAGGAAATGAAACAAACACCATTAAGTAAATTAACATTGATAGATAGTATAAATAAACCCTTACACATCATTTTCACAATTTAACATTTGAAAAAAATTAAATGATTCATAAAGGGAAGAGAAAACAAAACCCTAGGTGATGCAACCACTTAAATAATCTCTCTCTAATACCACTATTTGGAGATTATCCCAAATTTGGCTATACAAAATTGCTTTCCAAACTATACTTAGCTCCAAAAAAACATAAATAATTGCATTGACCTTGAGCAACAATCAATTGTCAAATCTCTAAATATCCTTACTGGAGAAGAATACAAGGAAGATACACTTTTATAACCTTCTTCCAAATGATAGGACAAAGTTGCAAACAATATATAAAATCTACTCTACACAACATAAATGAAAACTATTTGAAGAATCAATTTCAAAATTAAAGGTAGAGGAACCCATTCATCCAAGTAAACTGAGTTAAGAGATATAAATAATAAATTACATATATTAAGAAGTTACAATAAATATAAATATTGCATAAAATAAGACACATCCCACACTTACAACCACCACACCAAAGGAGAAAATTTAACTTTTATTTTTTCTCTTTTTCTAACTCCTACTATATTACTCCATTTAGGGTAAGTTTCAGTGGCCCATATAGAAATGAACTTGGGTTTTTTTTGGTGAATTTATAAGTATGAATTTCAAAAGTCTGGCAAAAGTTAACAGATGATGTTTAGGCATGCAAGCAAATTGACATGCAAAATGTAACTTGCCTTAATAGGTATGCTGACATATGACTATACAAAAAACTCACATATAAATGGTAGTAGTTTTATTGGATGACAAAGATTTGATGTTGAATGATAGGAATGTCATTACATGACAACCATAATGTCAAATAATAGGTATGTTATCATTTGACAACTATGTCATCACTTAATAGTGTTATTGTCCCTCGACAACATTATTGTCATTCAATAAAAATGATGTCACTCAATAACATTATTGTCACGTGAAAACATTTAGCTTGACAACATTATTGTCACATGATAATATAGGTGTTTCTCAACAATATAACTACTACATGACACTATAACTATCTTATGACAATTGCATTGATGAATGACATCTATGCTTACAAATGACATTTGTGTTTTCTGACAAGTGACAATGTTGTAAGTGATAACTATACTATCAAGTGACATAAGCACCCTCAGATGGTAGCTATGCTGATAAGCTTCAAAAATTTAGTCTTTGAATGACTATATATTACATATAATGAAGAATAAGCTCATATTAAATTTCAATGAAGTGGTGAATTATATTTATATGTATGAAATTTATTTTAAACAATACTAACTTAAACCCAAATAATTTAGGTAAATCTATATTATTTATCACCTAATAAAATATCCAAATGCTAATTTCTAAAACTAAAATATGCATGAATTAATGAAGAATAGCCACTAAAATTTACCCTAGATCCATTTATTCTTTTCACATAAACTATATAAAAAGACATGCAATCATACCATAAGTCTAATATTAAAAAAATTACTAATTTTCATTTAATTTAGAATTCCTAACATTAATTGCATCAGGTAGATTTTACGCCTACCATCTAAAACCCCTATGCATGAACAAGATGTGTCACCTTGATAAGAACATACATTTAATGTTATGATGACTAGTTGTTATTAGTTGGTTACATCATCTTCACCCTAGCTCAAATAAATTCTAAACCTCTTGGTTCAAAGTTACTAGAAAATATTGGTTTACTAAATTTTAATAGTTCAACATCAGTAATACATGAATTTTAAAGTTTGGTAGGCCCACTCATTTAAATAAATATAACATGTATGTATAGGATCTTGTGGCAACAATTTTTGTGTCTAGAAACCTCTAAATATGCCCCCTCTTTTTCCTAGGAAAATGTTTTATCCATTTTTGGACCTCTCAAGCCTCTAGTCATCATTGAAACTTGATTCATGTGGGTAAAGGCAAACCACATTAAAAACAAGACCGGTGTCAAAATATTTAGACAAATCAATCAAGTAAGCATTCTCATTTAAATTTTTTAAATATTTAACAAGGTCCAAAATTTTTATGTTTCAATTTGTGATACAAGTCTTTAGGATACCTCTCTTTGCTCATGTGTACCATAACCTATTCTCCTTCCTAAAATAAATGTTCTCTACTATGCAAATATACTCTTTATTTAATTTCCTCATTCATGGTCCTTAATTTTTGCTTGATATGATGATGTATTTTTATAATATTCTCCACAAAACCCTTTGCATCATAGCTAACATGTGATCCTTTAGGTGGGTCAATTAAATCTATTACACCCTTGGTATTTCTACCATAAATAATTTGAAAAGAGACTTATCGGTGAAATTGCTAATGCTAGTATTGTAAGCAAAATATGCCTGGGCTAAGATTAAATCCCATTATTTTGGGTTATCTCCAACTAGGCACCTTATCAAATTTCACAAGCTCCTATTCACTACCTTAGTTTTTCCATCGATTTGTGGGTGATAAGTTAAACTATATTACAACTTGTTATTAAGCTTTTTCCACAATATTCTTAAAAAATAGATGATAAATTTTGTATCTTCATCACTTGTGATTATCTCCAATACCTCATGAAAGTGTATACTTAAATAAAAAGTCAATAATCCTAATTGGATCACTAGTCTTACATTGAATAAAGTGGGCCATCTTGAAAAATTGATCTACACCCACAAACATAGTATCACTACCTCTTTGGGTGTGTGGAAGTCCTAAAACAAATTCCATTGAAACATCAATCCAAGGCCCATTAGGAACTAGTAGAGGCTTGTATAAGCTTGTATTTTTATACCCTCCCTTAGCCACTTGGTAACTTTTATAAGAAGAGACATATTAATTCACATCTCACATCAAATTTGGCCCAATAATTTTTCATTTACCAAGCTAAAGGTTTTATCCATTCTAAAGTGTCCCCTTAATCTAATTGCATGCATTTCCCTAACAAATTTCTCTCTCCTAGATCTTATTGGAATAGATAATTGTTGTCCCTTATATAAACATCCATTAGATAAGAGATAATCATAAAAAGACCCTTTATATATACCAACTTAATTATTGAATCCATCATAAATGTTACTAAAATAAGGAAATACAACATATTCATCCTTTACATCTTAAAATCCAATAGTCTCATTATTTATAGTAATAAGGAAATGGTGTCTCTTGCTCGATTCATCAACCACCACATTAGGTTTACCTCTCTTGTGTTGCACTACAACTATATAACTTTGTACAAATGATACCCAATTTACATGTTTATGTGACAAATTTGATTGTAAGTTTACGTGATTTAATTTATTACCATGGGATAATGATGCAGAGCATTAATAGTGGGACCTAAGGAAAAAAATACAATAATTTTGGGAGCATGCTTGCTAAAATTTTAGTTGACTAGTATACATATTTATGTTAGTAGTTATGAATAGGAGAGTGGTAGTTGAACACTTGAATACAATTATACATGATAGTTGGGAATTTTTATATTAAAAAAGTGTTGTGAATTTATAAGAGAGGTAGAAATTCGGTAGATGGGAAGAAAAGAAGAGTAGGTTTCAAGAGCTTAAATGAGATCTAGTCATTAATAATACTCAAATTTCTTTAAATTTTTTGTGTTATTAACCATGATTAAATAATCTAATCAAAGTGTGTGAGGCATTAATGAGGAATATCCCTCCACTTGTAAAGGGTTTTATGTTTCCAAGTGTTGTATATTTTGGTGAATGTTTGTTGTGCTATATTGACTCATTTTATAATGTTTCAATATTTTAGAGCAACTCAATTGTGAGGTAATTGTATGTGTTTTATGGTTCAATTTGATGCAAGGGAAAATTGGCTAGATTTGATGATTATATGTTACCATATTCTATTATTTATGGGTACTATTGTTAAGGTTTTTAAATTTTTATGGCAATAGTGTACAATAGATCTAGGATATATTCCACTAGACTAGTAGTAGAAGGACTATTACTCTAACCATCTGCATAAGTTGATATGAAAGTATCAAATATGTTGGGAGTAAAAAACTCATGGGTGAGCATAGTTGTTACTGAGTAATATATAAAAGGAAATATGTGGCTAGGCTATGATTATAGAGGTGAAATTTGGACAACAATTGAGAATGATTGAAGAAATTAATAAAAGGGTGGAAAAGTATCTTTAAAGAAATAGATTTTCAGCCTTGAGGTTTAGGTACATGGAAAAGTATGAAAAGGAAATGGAGAAACAAATGATGAAGAAGGATATGAAAAATATTATGGAGGTCATCAAAGACTTGAAGGAAATGGTTTTGTGAAAAAGTATTTCTTAATATTATAGAGAAGATTAAAAGATAGGATAATATGGTGTGGATCACATCTGCATTGTTGGAATGAAGAGGAAAGATATTTTTTAGATCAATAAGGGCTTAGAAGATATGAAAGAATATATTATGGAATAATTAGGAGTGAATCAACCTATGGTGAGCACAATTATTTAAGAAGTTACAAAAAAATAATTTGAAGAAGATAAAGTCTTAATGTGTTGTTAAGAGGAAGAGGAAGAGATTAAGACATCTTTTGAGGAAGATGAAGATGAAAATAGGAAATTAGAAAGGGTTAAAGAGACTATTCCCTTAAAGGTTGATGAGAAAGTGGAATATTTTCATATAAATTCTTACATTCATGAAGATAATATTAAAAATGAATTTGATTTGTAAGGTTGTTATATAATTTTCTCCCATGGAGCATGGGGATCAAGATGAAAATGAAGATGAAGGAATGGAAAAGTATGAAGATAAATCCATTATGGTGATGACCATTACAAGTGTGGAAGTGAATGAACATAACATTTATTTTAAATATTTTAAAATAAATGAATATCTTATCATTTTTTATTTAGTTGAGTAGAGTAGGGATACAAGAAAGGTAAAGATTATACTGGTGAGTATATACAACATTGTACAATAAAAGGCATGGTTTGATATATGCAAGAAAATGAGGAAGGAAAGTAAGAATATATCTCGTACTAAAATTTTATGCATCCACTTCAACAAACTCACTTCGATACACTTGATAAGACATTATCCCAAGTTTAACTGTATAAATTGCCTTCCAAACTATACCTAGTTGCAACAAACAACACAAGCAACTACACTCACCTTGAGCAATAATTAGTTGTCAAATCTTTGAATACCCTTGTTGAAGCATAATATTGGGAAGCTACACTTTGTTAACCTTCTTTTGAATGTTTGGAAAGATCTACAAACAGTCTATAAAATATATTTTACACAACACAAAGGTCAGATAATTGAATAATCAAATTCAAAACTATAGGTATAGGAACCATTCATCTAAGTAAATTAAGTTAAGAGAAACATTAATAATAATTTACATATATTAATGAGTTAAAATAAGTCTTAAGATTGCATAAAATAAGAAATAACACACTTATAACCACCACACTAAATTGAGAAACTTTGAATTACATTTTTTTCTCTTTTTCCATTTCCTTGTAGACTAATTTTATTTTTTCACACAAAATATAAAAAAAATCATGCAGTTTTAACAAAAGTCTAATCCTAATATCAACTACTAGTTTTTATCTATTTTAGAATTCCTAAAGTTAACTATGTTAGCTAGATTTCAAGCCTAACATATAAATCCCTTATTCATGAACAAGAAAGTGTCAGCCTAAGAATGCTATGCATTTAAAATTGTGTTGACTAACTATTGTTAGTTGGTTACATCTCTAGGGCACATAATATTGAGAATAAATTATAAGTTTTAGGAAAATTTAAGGTGATAAATTAATATTGTAGATAATAAAATTTGGTATTAAACACTTTACAATGTCAATTTTGACCTAGAATTATTTTACATGACTCATGTACACACATATGGATATTGTACACTTTTCTCTCTTATCTAATTACCTTATATGGGCCTGACATTCTTGATTTACTATCAGTAACCTACAATAATTCCTTAGTCTATGTGTAACCTATTCATCATCATATGCAAGATGCCTCAAAATTATCACATCAATATTATTTCCTTTTATATGAGTCCAATAGACTTAGATGCCTATGGAATTTTAAAGGAGTCAAACTCTAACAAATCTAATCCCATACCAAGTAACAATCATTTTTCAGATTTAATTTATATTTATGGGTCAACTCATAAGTTTCACATGTTGGTGGTGTGAAAAATTACCCAAAGAGTCCCATATAAATACATAATAGGCTAAGATTTTTCCGTATCTATAACTCATCAAAGCAACATATATAAACATCTGCACATTGAGAGGGATTGCCCTAAACTTCCAAAATTATAAATTAGCTATAAAAATCAAGCTTTGGAAAAGTTTTAAGCACCTAAGACAAACCAAGTTTTCCATTATCAAGTGTCAAAAGCTAGATTATAGGTTGCATTCATAAAAGGATCACCATTGCACACATACACCTAAATGGGAGAACTATGTGTGGTTTGATTTCCCTCCTCAAAGTATTAGATATGTAGGCAATGCTCAACTAGTCATTAGGGAGTGGTTGAGGTTAGTTTAACCCACATTTCTTCCCCTTTTATAGGCCTAAAACTAGTTTCAAAAATGGAGATATGGTTTTGAAGTGAAAGAGATATATTTGTGGATTTGTCCACAAAAAAAATACCTAATATCACATAGGTAGATATTTTCCCATAATCACAATGACCTATGTCAAAATAGTAAGGCAAAATTGCACAAGATGAGTCTAAAAATAATAGACATTTGTGTAAGATGAAGGCATCTAGGGTATGACATCCTTGTCCAACATATCTAAATACCTAGGCTCATAATTTGAGCAACTCTTGGTCTATTTCTAGTCCTTTTAGTCACTTGTATTTAGTTTAATACCTACAAAAAATAGTAACAAGCTAAGTATCATAATCTCTTAGATCATTTCCATTTATAGTAAGTTGACATTATTTAATCATATTTTACTATAACATTCATATTTAATTATTATTCTCATATATTAAATAATTTTAATGGTGTAAAATTATGTCTTATTAGATCACATTAATCCAAATTAAGGCAAATAAATATAAAATTGAAACATAAATTGGTTACTAATAGAATTTGAGCTAGGGGAATGCAATTTAGCCAAGAAGAGGTTATATAAGAAATATCCATCATTAAAGCTCATTGAATCTTAAGAACTAAAGAAAAATTTCATTGTACAAAAGGATAGATTGATTGAGGGTTCACATAAAGGGTGTTAGTATAATTTCCTAGAATCCCTCATTAAGACATGATAATATTTTATAGTCTATGATGTTAGAACAACTTTAGGCTATAGGTAGTGTTAGCACTCCAAGCTTTACCCTTTGAAGGAGATAGTTTAATTCTCTTCAAGCTAGACTAACATGGGATTGGCTTAAAGGTTATGGGTGACCTGTAGTAAAACCAAAACTCTAACTTATAGGGATAACTCCTCTGATATATCAACTTAATATCTCCTCCTAATACTTACTAATATTGGGATGAAAAGAGATAGGATGAAAACATGAAAAAAAAACCTATTCTAAGGGTGGTGATGCACTAATCTTTAATTATCCTCTCTTAATTTATATTTAAACATGATTTGTGAATATAATGAAAGACAAGTAACTAAAAGTCTTCTTGACACACTCCTAAACATGAGTATTTCATGTGGAGGTTATGTGGAAAGTTTGCAACTTGAAGGCAATGGGAGGAAGGTCTATTTGAGACACTATCAATCAACTCACTCTTCAATATAACTACCACCTATCAATACTTCACATGACCTCTATAGGATGATAATATAACACTATGTGAAAGAGAGTACCTACAAAATAAGATGAACATCATACTTTTTTGTAAGTCAATAAGCATAACAGACACTAATGTTGATAAGAAGTTTGCAACCAATATTTATTTATTGATTCTTAAGGTTCTAGATACAATTTAGTAGAGTTTTGCTACACCTAATTGAGGGATGAAAATAAAGGAATCAATGATTGAATATAAATATTTGTTTATAAGATAGAGAAAGGAAACTTGGCGTAGGAGTGGTATGAAGAGGCCATAATGGTCATGTTATAGTTACAATAGTCCTCCATGTTCCTCCGTGCATTGTTTGAGTTGATATGTGCCTTGAATGAGTTTTTTGGAGCATTGGGGTCTAATTTTAGTAAATTTTGACTCATGTAGATCCAATGCACGCCATACATAGTCAATTACCTCTCCCTCATCAGATATCAATCATTTAAAGATGTTTAATTAGGCCTTTTTCATGAGGCATTAACAAGTTGCCCATACTTGCACGTTGGCCATGTTCAAAACCACCCAAAATCCTTCATAATGCCTATAAACATGGATTTTTATCACCTAAAGAGGTATATAATGATTTATTATGATGTAACATTTACTCCATATCAGATTTCTATGCCCATACACATATTCATTTTATTGGTTGAGTAGGCCTTATGGACTAGTAGCCTAGTCTCTTATTCATTCACTATTTGGATGACTATGAGAGTTAAACAGACCTTCAAACTATCTAAGTAAACCATTTTCAACCTAAATAAACTTTCCATACTAGGATATAGATATTTCAAATAATATATACATTCAATCTCACTTCACTTAGATGACTAAGCCATCTTCACTAGCTTCTACAGACTAGCTGATTAGTGGGGTTTTGAAGAAGCATTTACAAGAAGTATTTTGGAATTTTCATGATTTTAGAGGATGAAAAAAACCTCAAACCATACCCTCCAATTATTTTTAACTTGTGATCAAGTTCTATACTTCATATCCTGCTCAAAACCTTAAAAACATGCATTTTTTAAAGGTATCCGTATATTGTCCATATAGACCAGTACCTTAACATAACCCTCATCTAAGTGGTAAATATGAATCAAGTGTTTTAAAAGTGATTCCAATTATGATTTTATGAATTTTCCCTTAAATATTTCCAATTGGGTCCTTATTAGGGTTTTGAGGATGTTTAATAGTGTCTAGGACTCTTAATAATGGTTCAGAGAGGTTAGGGCCTTAAACTCTAAACCAACTACACTAAACTCTTGTATATAAATCCCCACACCTCTCCTAAAGTTCTTATTTCCCCATGCAAAAGTTTTATGCAATTGTGAACTTATAAACTTGCCTCTCAGGTGAGAAATATACATTTTGGGCAATCTTGAGTTGTTTACAAGCCAAAAGGACCAGTTGTGGCATCTCCCCTATAAACTAACATGAGCCACACATATAAATTTTTTAATGATCATTCCCATAAAGGTTTGAGGTGTCCTTTAATATCCTTTTCCCCTCTACTCTATCCTCTAAGTGTCACTATCTTAATGTAGATGTTATATCAATAAGCATAAGTGCTAGGTTTCTGAGTTTTGGTCTTAACTTAGAGCTATGAGGCACCTAACCACTATCCTCATCATGAAAATAACCCATTAGGGCCCTTAGAGTACCTATATTATCATAATCAAGCCATTCACATTTTGTTGTATGCAATATAGTCTCTCACTTAGATACCTAGGTTTGTCTGCAAGAGTAACCAATTATGGAGGCTCTTATAGGTGGATATTGTGAGATAGTTTGGGAACTTTGAGACCCTCTCTAACTTAAAAAATCCATGGTATATGAAAATCCTTCTCAATTCTTTGTTTATAGGCTAACAATGACTTTCTAAGGCCTAATCTATATAGTATGTCCATTAAATGTGCAAACCAATAGGTCACATGATTGATTAGGGGACTTGGGGAAGACCATTAAAACCCTTTCATGGTTCAATCACTCTATTTGGATGCATTTGGAGGCATAATTCTATCATTAGATCTGAGTCAGGGTTTAGGAAGGGTTTTAGAGGTCCACCATATTAACTATAGTTCATAAAGTACTAAACTCCAAACCAAAACTTATTATCATGAATATCTAGCATATTTACCCCTTCATCTCTCTTAAATAGCCTTGGGTCCTATGCACAGTGTGTGTGAAGATATGATTTCTAGAAGGTGTGCCTCGAGTTCCCTTTTAGGCAATATATGTGTGTTATCTTATTAATATTATTTCATAAAGCTAGGTCCCTCAAATCCTCTCATTATTTTATGGATTTTGAGTCCATATGGGTGCTCAAATTTCCCTAATATCCTTAGGCCTGGGTCTCTTTGTGGTGAGAGAGACACGTGTGGGAAGGTACAACTCAAGATGCCTTATCAAAGAAATGGAGCTAAGGAGAGGACTACAACCATCATGAGCTAAATCATTTCACTCCTCTACCTAAAATTCCTTCTCCAAGGTATTAAACATATTTACACACATACCACATTGTATTAAACTTGCTTGCAGGTCTAGAATTACTATCGAGGTAGAGGTAGGGTCATAGACTTTAGAGAAGGGCTTAGGCCTCATAGACTCAGATTGGGTGTTGGGGATATTCAATCATTTATGGATGAATTTTTGGTTTCCATTCTACCATGACACCTTCCTAAATCCATTTTACACCTTGTGCATATGTTTCTATCTATTCAGACCACTCACCAACACTACTCTCTCTTGTGGCCTACCTTAAGCATCACTACTTAGTATATAGGCCTAAAATAATTGACATGAAAACTTTATAAGTCCCATTTATATCATTATATGGGTGTGGTCATGGTTCACTCATCATGTTCAAATCATGATCATAACCCTAAGACTCATCTCCCTTAACCCTGTCAACACACCTGTATACACCATCATACCATAACTCCTATGCTTCTAGGTCTACAAATCATGCCAAACAACTTCATTAATTAGGGGTACCCTCAAGTAATAAATTAAATAGTTTGGATGTGTATTTATCCACCAAATACTCTCCTTTCATATATTTTGGGCATTGGTACTCTCATTGGTGTAGAACTTTCACATTATAGGTAACCTTGATTAACTATGTGAGCTTTACTCAGTCCAAAATGCACTCCTATATATTTATCTATCTTTGGTGAGGTGATCCCCATGTTTTAATTATCTCTTAGTTTGAACCTTATCCATTTATTTGCATAGACTATCTCATACTTAGGCTAAGGGTGCAGACCATCAACAATACTGTGAGTCTTAAGTCATGTATACTAACTGACAAGGGGTCTATGGAACAAGTCTCTAAGTGAGGAGAGTGCCTTATTAGTTACTTGAGATCCCTATGACTCTCTTATGTTCCAATTCACCTCCTTGAGACATTCATCTACTTGTTCATATTCACTTATCATGCTAAGGTATGATTTATATATGATGACTTTGAAGGAATTTTGCATGGTAGGTCTAGGTGGTTTCCTATAGGTGATGATTTACCTTATCAATAGGGTATATATCTACATAGGTCCATTTATTTATAACACTAGTGGTTATTGATAAACTTCTAGGGTGTTTAGGCATTGATTCCACATCTTGAACTTGGGTAGGGGGTGATGACTGGAGGGTGATGATTGTATGGTCATATGGAGATTGAAATTAGAATGTAAGACATACAACTGAGGTGAAATGATAGTGTAAAGGTTATCAAATGGTAGAGGCTCTTTGAGGGCTTGAAATAAACTATGAGATCACACCCAAGATGACTTAAAAGGATGCTAGACATCTCTATGCATATGCATAATAGAATATAACACTTTGGAGGCAATTAATGAGGCATACACAGTGAAAAATGAAACCTAAGACTTTCTAAAAAACCTTAACTTTTGCTAAATAACCTTAATATCTTCTAAACAAGATTGTGAAAGTGTTTTAGGGCAAATTTGTAGTTCCTAGGCCTATGGGGGATATGATGAAGTTTTAAAACCTTGAGAGAAGGATATTTTGGTGTGAATACAACATCACTTTGCTATTTTTGATGTGTTTTGATAACTTTCAAGCCACCATTAGACAACATACTACCTTTCTATGTAATGAAACCCACATCTAAAGGTCATATCACTTGAAATCACCATTTTTGAGGATTAAAGATCCATCTAAACATTCAAGTTAAACTAAGGAGGTGTGGACACCTTCAAGACACCATCATTTCACTTTCAAACACCTTCACCTTTAGACATATGCTTTAGATACACCTCATCAATGAAACCTTACTTATAACATGCATACTTTGAAAATTTATATATTTCTCACCTATATATGCCCACATGTGTGAACCAAATGTTGAAGAGACCATGAAAAGTCTCTACAAAAACAACAATCATCAATTTGATCAAATAAACTAGAAACTTAATGAAACTGTTCTCCTTCTCTTTCCATGTGTAGATGAGGATGGTGACCAGATCACTCAACTTCTTAGTGAATATTCATAAAAATAAAAATACTAACTCTAAAATGAATTCCTATGATTGGAGTGTCATCAAGTCTAATTTATTTGGCTAGGAGCTTGGACCCTTTCTCTCGCTCCTCTATATGGACTATGCACAAACTTGAAGTTCTCTCCATGTCTGCAAATGAGATTGATGGGGAAAGTGAATTAATTTTTGAACATTTGGGCCTTGAAACAATTTTATTTTTTCAACATATGCCTATAGTGAACTCCCCTTATAGACCCCTGACTCCATCTAAGCTAATATGTACTATATAGATCCATACCATTCTAAAAGCTCCTAAAACCTAAAAATTCCCTATGTTTTCTCATGTTTTAGACCATAAACCAATATTGGCTGGTAGGAGGGAAAATAGGGGTTAGGTGATGTATGAAAGTTCATGGTACAAATTGGGGAGTTGAAGAGGCACATTTTGACATATGTGTGGCCCCTTTAGTGGTAATTAAGTGTGTTGATTTATGAGAAGGACCTCATTAGTGTATGAAATGCTTTGGGTATGGTATAATGGGATTGATGAAGGCTCTTGAAGATGTGAATGGTCGTTTTAGTATCCTTTCAAGGTCAAGTGGTGTCACATTAAGGTTAGATATTCCCCTTTTAGACCATATACATGATTTCAAAAGGGCATTTTAAATGAATATCATTTAAACTCTTATGAAAAGAACTTAGGAACTGATAAATGCTTCAATTAGGCTCCCATGTACTTTCATAACATTCTTAAAAACTTGTAATCAAACCATACCTTACATATCTTGCATACACTAAAACTATTCATGATGACTCATTAGCTACATCATTAAATCATCTCCACCATCACACTTTTGAACTATTACAAAAAATTTAAAGCCTATTATAGACCTTCACACATGCTGAAACACTATGATGACACTTGACATGAATTGAATTAAGGAACAAGGATAACCACTTAGTGTTTCATGACATGACAAGATAATGGACCTACTACATTTGATATGATAACCAGTGACCTTATTTTAGACTATCCTAAATCATTAGGAGGTATAAAAATTATGAAGTTTAATGTTGGAATAGGGTGATCAAGGCTTAGGTTGACCCCTTTATAGTCCTGAGTGTAGAAAGTGGTCAACATTTTTGGTGACTCAGCTAGCTTGACCTACCTACTATTCAAGAGAACCCAAAACATCTTTACTTAACACTCATGATTAGATAAAGATCTTTGACTAAAAAATGATATTGCCTAATACATTACATCCCTTAAGGACCAAAAAAACACAAGACAAAAAATAAGAGAAAAATAAATAATAAAGACACACAACAAGAAGTAACTAAAACAAACCAATGACTAACAAACATGTGCATCATCACTTAGAAGAAAGAAACTAGCTATTATGTACAAGAGGATTTGGTGATTATAATAACAATAATTTAATAACATCCCATTGAAAAGGATAAAGAGTTTATCACCACTCAATATAGACAATTATAAGTCATTGATATCCTTGCAACTAGTAATGATGTATGGCCCACTCCAAAGACTATCAAATTTTGAATGTTTACCTGGCTTAGCATGATCCTCATCCCACTTAAGAATAATGTCACCTTATTGAAAGGTATTTGATGAGGATATATTATAAAATGATTTTTTTAATTAGTATTTATTGGACCACATGACATGCATGACATTATCTTTTTTCTCTTCCAACTCCTTCAACTCATTCATCCTCACTTCCATTACATCACTCTCCATGAGCTCAAACTGGTGTGCAAGTTCCAAGGATAGTAGCTCAAGTATAATGGGTAGTTCATATTATTTTAAATAAACAAGGAGATAAGGTGAGTGACCATTATAATTATTAGTATTAATTCTATCTTCCCATAAGGTAGTCCTTAACTTGGTGTGCCACTCCATTTGGTTGTCCTCCATTATCCTTTTTATGATCCTAATCAAGTTTTTATTAGTGGAATTTGATAGTACATTTCCCTATATAAAATAGTTGGATAAATAATTGAGATAAATACCATGATTAAGGGCCCACTCACAAACCTTTTCATTATTGAAGGCCAAGGCATTATCTAATATAATGGTGGAGGGGACCCCAAACCTAGTCACTAGGCTATCTTAGAACTCCAAAATTGAGTTCTCATTACCTCCTTGAGTGTAGCTACCTCAAACCACTTGGTAAAGTAGTTATTAAATATTAAAAACCATTTATTCCCGAAACTATATGGGTTGGTGAATCATACCTATGAAGTCTAATCCCCATTTCATGAAGGGCTACTCAACTTGAATGGGTTTTAGAGGCAAGGCAGCTAGTCTTTACTTGCTGATAAACATAACACATTTGGGACACCTCCTAACCCAATCATGTGAGTCATTGAATAAGGTGGGATAAAAATATCCTAATCTTATGATATTTTATGTTGTGTTATTGGCTGAAAAGTTTCCTCTTGTAGGCCCATCATAAAATTGATCTAACAATTTGTCCACTTGACTAGTCTCCCCACATTTCAAAAGCATGCCACCAATGTCCTTCTTGAAGATTACCCCATAAAATAAGATGTAAGGTATGGATTTTAGCCTGAATTACCTCTTATTTGTCCTATCTAAGCCCATATGACACTCTCTTATTTAGAGGAACTTCACTATGTCTTGGGTCTAATTAGAAGGAGACATAGTTACAACTGCTTGTTGGCCATCTTGGGCTACTAAAACCACTTCTTTCTCTTCCTTAAAATATAATTCAAGGTGATCACAAAGTCTTATACCTATAATAAGCTTAGTAAACTTCAACTCTATGTCATACTCTATGCATTTAGTCACCCAACTAGCCCTCTTTTCACTTAAGTCTCTATTAAGGATGAAATCCTTAATGCTAGGGTGAACTACCATCAAAAAAATATTATTGTTAGACACCATGTGTCTAAACTTATTTAGGCATATCATTAAAATAAGGACATGTTTTTAAACAAATGTATATCTCTCCTCATACCCTTCTAATGCTTGACTGAAGAAGGCAATGAGATGCTCTAGTCATTTAATATTTTTTTCAAGAGCATAGTAGAAATAATATCACTTATGGAAAAGGCATACATGAAGAAATATTTGGTAAAATCAGGGTTGAGGAGGGTGGGATCTTGGGAAATGGCCTTATTGATGGCCTCAAAACTTATTTTACCTTCTTTAGTCCATGGGAACTTATGTTTCTTGATCATGTGAGTTAGTGGCCTCACTAATCCTACAAATTTGAGAATGAATCTTCTGATGAAGTTGATTTTTACCAAGAAACTTTGTGATCCCTTCTTGTTTTTGGGTAGTGATAAATCAAGGATTGTCTCTATCCTCTCAGGGTCAATGAAGAGACCATATTTTGACACATCATGTCCTAGAAGTCTGCCTTCTTAAACTACAAATATGCAGTTTTTGGGGTTCAAAGAGACCCCAAACTATGTACACCTATCAAACACCAACTTAAAATGTGTCAAGTGATCCTTGGGATGTTTGGAAAACATGGTGATGTCATCAAGGTAGATGAACACCATCTCATTTATGATCCCTTGGAAGGCCACATCTATTGCCCTTTGGAAGGTATCCCCTGCATTGGATAGTCCAAAGGGCATATTTTTGTATGCATATGTACCCCACTTGGTTGTGAAGGAAAATTTATGTCTATCCTCCTCTCTCACTAATACCTGATTGTATTTAGAGTATCCCTAAAATAAAGAGAACCTTTGTGACCCTGAAACTCTCTAAAGAATCTGATCTATTAATGGTAAAGCATAATGATCTCTTAGTGATACCTTATTGAGATCTCTAAAGTCCACACACAAACATATCTCCCTATTATTCTTGTACATAGGCACATGATTTTTCATCCATGAATAATGTTTGATATGGAAGATCTCAATTTTGGGGTGGATTGGCCTTTGTTTTTATCTCACAAGTTTGACATTCTCCTCGAAATCTATGGTATGTTAAGCCTACCTAGGATCAAACCCCTTAAAGTCATGATATTCCCATGCAAAAATATCTACAAATTTTTGGCATAATGCTATGAAGGCTGCCCTCTCTTATTTGGTGTTCACCTTTCCTAGCTTGAGTAACTTATCTTTGAATATGACAAACTTCTCATAGTGTTCCTCCTTAGTGGAAATGATTACCTTATCCTTCCTAAACTATTCATCCTCATTAAATATGCTCTCTAGTGTTATCAATCCCTTAGGTAACTTATTTGTCTTGAATTAGACAATTTGGTCTCCATATTGATGTTGCAGTCTGCTTTGATTCTTTGAGAATAATTATGCTTCGTGTTGTAAGAAAAAAGTAATTTGTCTATCACTTTTAAATACTTGACAACTCACCTCATTATCAAGGATTGAGGGCCTACATATCACTTTGATTTGGGACTGCATGATACTGTGCTCTATTGGTAGTTAACTGGTCTACATGATGATCTGATTCCTTAGGAATGGAGCAAATGTCAAAGGCTTTAAAGTCCTCTAAGAGGTCCTATTGTCATTTAAAACATGTACTCATGGATGCTATATGATGTGGGGAATCTTGGTAGTGGGTTCTTACATAGGGTGCAAGAGTCTAAGGCACTTGGTATAGAAGTCTTACCACTTAGTTATTTGTATGAGCATCGTTTATCTCATTACAATGATGAGAACATCCCTAAGGTGTGGGACCCTTGCACTTCTTAGGATGAGCCTTTGGAGTAGGCCAAATTCTTTCTATTTTAAATGCACCTAGTTTAATACTAGTGTGTAGGCTTAAATAGTAGAAAGGTAAACTACCACTAATCTAAACCTAAGACCCCTTGAGAGAAAAAGGGAGGGAGAAGGTAAGATATGTTGAAAGTAAAAGGTGATGTACCTAGAATAGAGAAAGCACCCCTAATATGATAAACATAATGAAAGCTCTTGAGAATAAGACAATATCAAATAGATTCTACCAAGTCACTCTACACACATAAGTATTTCATATAAAGGTATGGGAATGCAATGCAACATTGAGAGGGATGAAGATTATCCATAGGCAAAGCCTACACAAGCCCTGGTGCACACAAGATATGACCTGTAAGTGAGATCCAAGTTCAATGAGGAGGTGATAGGAATGGATGATGATGAGAGGGGTGAACAATACCCATAGGAAATATTAATAGACACAAAATAACACATAGATCATCAAAATAACGAAAAAAGGTGAACTTAATTCTCATTAGCATGCAAGTTTTAGCTAATACAAGTGTTCATGGAGGGAAAATTTCAATAGTGTGAGGTTGTTAGAAATGTCTCAACCTTTTTAAATTAAAAGAACCAAGCTTTTATAGTAGATTAAACTAGTTTTACAATAAATGTGCCACTTGGGGTGGTGGATGTAGCATTAAATTCTTTTACAGCACTACGACCATGCCTCTTAAATTCTATTTGGTGATTAGATCTAGGATGATGGTAGGATCATATTTGGATACACGTGTGTATATGGAATGAAATATTTCCATGATAGAGTCAGGGGATGGCATGCACTCAAGTCTTGATGTCAAGTAACTACTTCTATATTTAATCACTCTGACAATGCCTTAAACTCTTCTCAACCACCTCTAATGACCTTTTTCATATCATGGTATTACTTGGCATGTGATACTTCATGATTGGTCTTAGGTACATATCTATGAGGTGGACACACATCATCACAATGGGATCTTGGAAAAATATTTTGGCTTGTTGGGTAGGATAATAATTAATGTGACATGTGGGTGATATTTATTTGCTATGGCTATTTGGTGGGTCCCCATTTCCCTTCTTCACCAACTAATGGCACTACTTAAAATTATGTCAAAGGGGACCCACTTTAGATGAGTACAAAATAACCACATGGAGAGATGAAAATTTTCTTGGGAGAACTACATGATTCTTTATGTTGAATGAGCATCAAACTTCCACTAGCAATGGTGGAAGGAGAGCTGTATACTATACAGTTCATGGGTGCAGATGCATGATCCTATGTGTAGGTATGGAATTGTATAGACTAAGCACAAGGATGATTTTTAATAAGGGCATGCATAAGTATTGATTATCATATATATGTTCTTCATAATTCCTATTACTTCCTATATTTGACCTTCACTTAACCATTTCAAAGCCCCGAGACCTACTTCTTTGAATTCTCATGCTCTTAGACTTGCATGTCATAAAATCCTATGTGTGGGTGTGTATTGAAAGCTTTATGTAGGCATGAATAATATTTGAGTTTAGGTGCATATGAGAAGCATATTCACTTACTTTACTTAGAATGCTTAGGTCTTCATAGGTGCACAGATCTACTATAGGGCATCGACAAACCTTGTGTTGATTAGGGATGAGTCAGAAAGTCAACACTTTTGGTGACCTTTGTGGGTTGCTTGCCCACTAAGCAAGAATATAGTAGCTTTTAAGTAATCCATTAAGAATAAAATATTTGAAACTTTTATCTTTAGAAAGAATTGATATTAACCTGACAAAATAAGAACTACACCAAAGGTGCGTAGAAGAAAATATTTAAGCTAAGAAAACATTGTGCATAAGTGCTTAGAGGAATTAAAACTAATATAAAACAAGGGTGTACAAAGCACAATTTTAGGGAAATGAAAAAGAATCTATTCTAATTATTTATAATTTATACAAGACTTAATAGAGATAGTGCTTGAGATGAATCCCATTGAATGGGATGGGCAAATATTTTTCATTCATTCTTATAAGTTGGAAGGTATTGGATAGATTACAACTGGTGATGGTATATGGACTGCTCCATATTACATTGAACTTGGTGTGCCTACTAGTTTTTTCTCTATCCACATCCCATTTGAGAATTAAGTCTCCCACTTAGAATATTCTCTCATTAGTCCTTTTCTCAAAGATCCTCTTGGTCTGTGCTTGTTGGAGTTCCATGGTGTGTGTAACTTGTGCTTTAGTTTCTTCAAGTTCCATGAGCTCTATCATTCTTACTTCAATGGGATCACTCTCAAACATTTCTAATTAATGTGCAAGTTCTAAGGAAGGCAAATCTAGGGATTTTAGTAACATGGATTCCCTTCCATAGACTAGTATGAAGGGTGAGTTTTTTAACACTCTCTTGGGCATGAATTGATCATCCTAAAGAGCAGTTCTAAGCTTAGTGTGCCAAGCTCATTGGTTATCCTCTAGAGTCCTTTTTATGATGTGAATCAAGTTTTTATTCATAGACTCAACTAGATCTTTGCCTTGAGGGTAATAGTTTGATAAGGTACTCAAGTATATGTTGTGCTTGATAGCCCACTCATTGATCTTGGTTCTAAGGAATGCCAATATATTATTAGAGATAATGGTGGCTAGAACACCAAATATTGTTACAATGCCTTCATAAAAGTTAAGGATGGATGTCTCATTAGCTTCCTTGAGCATAATTTATTTTTTCCATCTCATGAAATAGTAGATTATTATGAGAATCCATTTATGCCATCACTTGATGGCAAGTTAACCATGCCTATGAAATCAAGGCCCCACTATGCAAAGGGTTGGTTAGCTTGAATTGGGTGTAAAGATAAGGATACAAGCCTTTGTTCACTTGTGAATAAGGCATATTTTTTGTAATTTCACACATACATATGCACATATTTGAATAGAGTTAGACAATAATATCCAGCTGACATGATCTTCACAATAGTGGTCTTAGGCAAGTAATGGCCTCCTAAAAGGCCATCATGTAATTCTTGAAGAATTCTACTGGTTTGTTCTGCTTCAATGCACCTTAGGAGAACTTCAATGAGATCCTTTTAAAAGAGTACATCTTCTATGAGAAAATAAAGAATAGACTACAATCTAAAATTCCTATGCTTAGCTTTGTCAATGCTAAGAAGATATATGTTATGCTAAAGGAAGGACTTCATATCTTTCACTTAGTTAGTCATGGTTTTTTTACTTACATGCTCTTCTTCATGTGATACTAGGATTACACTACCCTCAAGTTTTTTAACCTCATACAATAATTCACAGAGTCCCTTCTCTCATACTAACTTTGGTAACTTGGATGTCTACATCACACTCCATCACTTTTGTGATCCAACCAACTCTTTTCTCACTAATGTCCTTACTAAGTAATAACTTTTTGATACTAGCATATGTGACCATGAGTTGGATCTTATTGTTTAGATAGCATATTCCTTAATTTATTCATAATTTCAAGTGTGTGATTCTTTATAAAACTATAACACAACTCATAATCCTTCAATTCCTCATTGAATAAGGAAATTGGTTGATCTAGTTGGTCTTTATTCAACTATGTCAGGATGGTTGAAATGCCTTCAGCTCCACCAAATGCATAAAGGATGACATCCTTTCTATAATATGGGTTGATCAAGGTGGGGGATTTCATGATGGTGTGATTTATGGCCTCAAATCTTTCCTTACCCTCATGTGTCTAATTGAATACAATGTTCTTCTTTAACAACCCAGTGAGGGACTTGAATAGGATGGCAAAACAAGGCAAAAATATTCTCACAAAGTTGATTCTCCCTAGGAAGCTCTGGAGACTTTTCTTATGGCTCAAAAGAGGAAGAGATGAGATAGTTTTGAATCAATATAGATCAATTATAAGCCCTTCTTTAGAAATAATGTGCCTAAGGAGGGTGCCTTCATGAACTATGAAGATGCATTTGTTAGGGTTCAAAGATATTCCAAACTCACAACACTTTTAGAAGACCTGCTCTAGGTGATCCAAATGATCTTTTTCATGCTTAGAGAAAATGGTTATGCCATCAAGGTAAACCAAAATGATCTTATTGATGAGATCTTTGAATGCCATATCTATATCTCTCTAAAAGGTCATTCCTATATTTGTTAAACTGAATGGCATGCATTAATATGCAAAGGTTCTTCATTTAGTGGTGAACATAGTTTTGTAATGGTCATGATCTTACATAAGGATTTGGTTATATCCTAAGTACCCTGTAGTAATGAGAATCTCTTCACTCTTGTGACAATTTACAAGATCTACCCCATTGATGGGAGATGATAGTAGTATTTGAGGGAAGCCTTATTCAGGTCCATGAAGTCCATGCAGAGATGAATCTTCCCATTTATCTTATGCACTAGGATTAAGTTGGTGACCCATGAGGAATGTTTGATTATAAGTATTATACTAGCCTCAATGAGTTTAGAGAGCTCCCTGCACATTAGTGGCTCAAACTTTAGATTAATAGGCCTCTAATTTTTATGCATGGGTTATGCACTAAGATCTAGCTCAATTGTATGCTACACTAAGATTAGGTAAAAGCCTCTTAGATCCTTATAGCTCTATACAAAGATATAATCATATCTCCTACTGAGTTGAATGAAGCTTTAAATATCTAACATGGAACAAACCTTACCATCTTTAAGAGTTTTACCCTCCAAAATGATTATAGGCATAGAGATTTATTATTTGGCTATCATGATATGATTTTTTACTTTAAATTGGTCATTGGAGTTAAAGATACTTTCTAGGGTGACTAAACCCTTTGGTAGTTTGTTCCGTTTCAATTGGATGACTTGATCTTCATATTGGGCTCATAGCTATGCCTAGTTTATGGCACAAAACTTTGCCTAGTCTTGTAGGAAGTTTATGATTTGCTCATCACTTTCAAACACTTTCTAATTATCTATGTTGTTAGGAACTATGAGTCTAACCATGAGCTTGATGAGTTATTTGATTTTTTCATAAGGTTGTGTAGAATGTCATACTAAGAACCTACAATCGCAAGCCTATTTACATCAACATTCTATGCTCTTGATATGAAAATGACATTAAATGCATTAAAGCCTTCTATCAAATCCCATAATCTATGTTTATAGGCTTTCATCAAGTCACTCTTAGTCATGCTCTATGCTCTAACTTGGTTGACAACTAGCTCACTATCACCCAACACTTGTAGCACCTTGATTCCTTCCTTTTGTGTAAGCTAAAGACCTTGGATTAGTGCCTCGTACTCAACAACATTGTTCATGCAAGTGAGATATACTATAAATATATGGAAGTATTTTTCATTTTGGGAGAGACTAATATAACACCAAATCTTGCACCATTATTACTTTGGGAGCCATCAAAGTATAACTGACACATACTTTCAGGGTCTTTGCATGCCTTGATAAGCTTAGGCAGTGTGGCATTTTCTTCCATGATGCAATATATGCCCAAACCTATTTTTGCATTATCATATGGGTTGAATTAAAAATGTTCATGCACCCATTCATATAGTAGACTATTTGGGGTTTCCTCTAATAGTGTATGGATTCATGGAGAATTGAATTCTCCTCTTGGTCAAACATCATGTAATTCTACTTAACTAGGATAGGAAAATATGGTTCTACATGACTTTTGAAGATAGGTTTTGCCTTGATGGTCACTTTGGTCCCATACCTAGTTCTTAATATCATATGTGACCAATTAAATATAGAAATCCACCCACCTTTTCCATGAATTTTCAAGAGAGGTAAATGGTGAAGTAAGGGGGTAGGTTGATGACTGCGATATCTTGTGTAATGGAAATGCCTAGGCATACATTTAGCATTAGATTTAATTTATTGATTATACCTATAGATTTAAATTTCATGACATCAAGATGGACTACTCTTTGTGAAATAGGGGCGTATGCAATTCTGGGCATATCCATGATCTTCTTTGACATCACCAAACACTTGCGTTGGAGTCGATCATGTAATTATGTATTAGGTGTTACCTGATGATTAAGGAGATATAGAATAGAGGTGGATTAATATTGATGTTATGCACATACATTTACTCTTTTGGTTGGCATAATATCACATAAGTGGTAGGTTCCAATTCAAGGACATGACACTCTTGGAAGCCTTTCAACATGCCCTGGAGCAAGTTCCATTGAGATGAAATAGTAAGCACATACCACATTATGATATTAAGGCTCATATTTTTCATCTACTCTACTATGTTGAAGAGAATTTGAGATCTATTTGGTTGTGGATTTGGAATAACAACCTCTCTTAGTGTTGGTGCACTAACTTGAGATGGTCCTTCCTTATGCATTATATTTTCTAGGTGCAAATCTTGTGTAGGTGCCTTAGTTTATGCAACATCACAATTGACTTGGGAAATTAAAGGCAAAGGTGCTAAGGCTGGTATATCTTATTTTTTATCTCTCCTTTTGAATATTATGTTGAAATAAACTAGAATGCTTCCTCCAACAAGAATGATACTTTGATTGACATATCTAAAGTCCTTCTCTTTCCAATTGACGAAAGTGGACCCCTCCTATGGTTGAACTAGTGCTTGGATCCCTTCCTCTTGCAAGGATATTATAATTGTTTACTCTTATAAATAAATCATACTTTATACCATGAGAACTTGGTTCAATATCTCATTCATGCATGTAGCTTTATTATGTAGCTGATTGCATAAGAAGCACCATTTAGAATCCTATGCTAGATTATTATATACTAGGATAAGGGCTTTATAAGTGTTGGCAATGTTAGTTTTTTGCATATAAGATGCTCTATTATAAGCGAACTAATTTTGGGGTTACATGCCACCTTAATAGGGATGTGTATTTGATTGATATTTCTGAGTGAAAGGATGATGATGCCTAAGATACTACACTTGCTACCTTTTGAGGGCAACTAGTTTTTTCCCAAAAATTTAAAATAGCTTCTTCACTTCAAGCAATTCATTAGAAGAGATGATGGGTGGAGTAGGTGGGATAACTATAGTAAGGATAGGTGTTAGCATAGGTTGTAAAAATACTTGATTAGGGAGTGGGTCTATAAATATAGGTATGGGGGGTCTAGGCACAATCTTGCCTACTTAGATCAAATAATTCTTTGTATGCACTATAACTTCATAGGCATCTAGGAGGACTGTGCCTCCCATGGACTAAATCACCACCACTAATTACTATTAAGATATTTTAGGAAATATAAGAATGCATTGTTTAGAGAAGGCTTACATAAGGGTGGGATTATATCCTAGACTCTTTATAATTTGAAGTTGAAGTCAACCATCATTTCGTATGATGCCCACTTTATAGTCATGAACTATTCTATCAGGGACAAGTGATCACTCTAATATTTAAACTACTTGTATAATTATTTGTTGAGCTCATACCAATTATGAATAAAGTTTGGTTGAAATCCTTGGTACCATTGAAGAGTTTTTCCCTTAAAGGAAGAAGCTAGTAACTTGACTATGATATTTTCTTAGGTGACATGGTGTACTGAGAAAATGTTTACAATGTCTTGGATATGCTCCATAGGGTAGGTTGAATTCTCACCCATGAAATAGGGCAATATTTTGAGAGTAGACACCAGAATGTCATCATACTACATTAGGACTAATGTGTTGGGGATCAATCAACAAAATTGATTACTATATGAAAGCAACTATATGCAGAAATAAGCCAGATAGATAAGTAACTAGAATAAGAAATAACAAAGAACAAGAGATACAAGAAACCACCCTGAAAACTTGTATTAAACTCTTTACAGAAGGAATTACAATTGAATAAACTTATTTTCTTCCACACCTCTCTCAGATGTACAGATCTCTTCCTAGATCTCTTTCCCTCAAGAGTCCTCTCTCTCAATTACAATCAACTCCATAATCTGGATTGATTCACATATATAATCTTGTACTATTCTCTACAGTAGTGTCTCTTACTCTACAGTATTGTCCTATAAACTATGAAGATCTATCCTTAATATATAACTTTAGAGATTCATGAGCATGCACTTACAGCCATTAGATGCACCTCCTAATCAAGGGCTCTAATTAGTTCTACTCAAAATAGAAACGTGGACTTACAACTAATAGTTTATCCTTACATGCAAACATTTTGTTGTCACACTAAAATAGATTCAAACACACACAGGTGACCGACGTCAGTCCCTGCCAGTCTACCTGTGACCGACGTTGGCTGACCTACTATCGACATCGGCAGCTCTTGGTCTACGCCTGACCATTGACGGTGACTGTTAGATTCTAGCAACATCTACACTTGCTCATGGGTTAAAGCTTTTAGCTCCATACCTTAACAATCTCCCACTTGGAGATAAACAGCTGCACCAGTACCTATACATCAACATCTTCTAGCTCCTCCATCTTTAACTCAATCATGAAGACCAACAAAAGTTGAATGAAGATTCAACTTCTCCTTTGTAACCGGCTTGGTTAACATATCAACAGGGTTCTCATCTATATGGATCTTCTCCAGCTTCAACTCACCATCCTCCAATACCTGTCTAATGAAGTGGTACCTAAGCTGTATATGCTTTGTTCTTGAATGAAAGGTTAAATTCTTAGCCAAATGAATTGCACTCTGACTATCACTGTATAGTCTGCAACTCTCTTGCTCCTTTCCAAGCTCTTCCATGAACCGTGCCATCCATATCATCTCTTTGCTAGCCTCTGTGACTACAATATATTTTGCTTTTGTAGTTGACAAGGCAACAACCTTCTGTAACTTTGATATCTAGCTAACTGCCATTCCACCTACAATGAAAACATATCCTGTGGTGCTACTTCTGCCATCCAAATCACCTGCCATATCTGAATCTAGATAACCATGTAGAGAAGTATTTGAACTTCCATAGCACAAATGCCTACTGCTAGTTCCTCTCAGATATCTAAGGATCCACTGAACTACTTTCCAGTGTTCCTTTCTTGGATTGGCCATATACTTACTTACAACTCCCATTGCTTGGGCAATATCAGGCCTAGTACAAACCATTGCATACATTAAACTTCCTACTACGGAAGCATATGGAAATTTTCTCATGTACTCTACCTCATCATGTGAATTAGGACACTATTCTCTACTCAACTTGAAATGTCCAGCCATAGGTGTGCTTACCGATTTTGCATCCTGCATATTGAACCATTTCAACACCTTGTCCACATAATCCTCTTGAGACAAAATCAACCTATGATTTTTCCTGTCTCTCTTAATGTTCATGCCAAGGATTTTCTTTGCTGCTCCCAAATCCTTCATGGCAAATGTGTGAGCTAATTTCACCTTAAGCTCAAAGTTATCCTGCATGTATGATCCTGCAACCAACATATCATCTGTTAGATCTCAGATACCATTGTCTTGGAGCTTGCTTGAGGCCATACAAGCTTTTCTTCAATCTGCACACTAGCTTCTCCTTACCTTTGACCTCAAATCCTTTTGGCTGATCCATATATATTTCTTCATCCAAATCTCCATGAAGAAACACTGTCTTAACATCAAGCTACTCAAGATGCAAATCCTCAATAGCAACTAAAGATAGTACAGTCCATATAGAAGTCATTTTAATAATAGGAGAGAAAATCTCACCAAAGTCAATACCTGGGTTTTGTGCAAATCCTTTCACTACCAACCTGGCCTTATATCTCATCTGTCCATTCTCACCTTCTTTCAATCTGTAGATCCATCTGTTCTTTAGTGTCTTCTTTCCTGCTAGCAACTCAACCAAATCCCATGTTTGGTTCTCATTCAAGGAATCAATTTCCTCATTCATGCCTAACTCCCGCTGACTCTTGGATTCCACCTGTATTACTTCATCAAAACTCTCTGGTTTTTCACCATCAGTAAGTAATAAATAGAATAATGAAGGGGAATATCAAATTGGAGGTTTACTTACCCTATCTAACCTCCTGATGGGTGTCTGAGACTCATCCATAACATGCTGTCTACCCAAATTCTCTGACAGTGACCGACCTCGATCACTTCCATGCCTATAACTGACTATCGTCGGTTCTACCTGACTGACATTTATTCCTGCCTAGCCGATGTCAGTTCCTGTATGGCCATCATCGGTCCCTATACGGCCGATGTCAGTTCCTACCTGACCAACGTCGGTCTCTGTGTTTTCCTTTCTATGATTTTTCTTTCCCATAAGCTCATTTTAGACCTTCACCTCATCCAATTTTGCATTACTCTGCTCAGATTGATTCAGCTTTTTGAGCTGATCACTATACATCACTTTTTCATTGAAAACAACATCACGGCTTCTAATTATTTTGTTAGTTTCTTGATTCCAAAACCTGAATCCAAAATCATTAGAGCCATAGCCAATAAATGTGCACCTCATAGACTTAACATCCAGCTTCTTTCTATTTTTCTTATCAACGTACACAAAAGCTTCACAACCAAAAACTTTGAGAAATGATAGATCTACCTTTTTACCTATCCATGCCTCTTCTGGAATTCCACCATCCAGCGCTGTAGAGGGTCCATTGTTAATCAGGTAAACTACAGTATCCACAGCTTTTACCCAAAACTCTAAGGGTAATCCAGCATGCAATCTCATACACCTTGCACACTCCATGATTGTTCTGTTCATTCTTTTAGCAACTCCATTTTATTGAGGTGTTCTTGGAATAGTCCTTTGCATGTGGATCCCATGAATATAACAATACCAGTTGAATTTATGGCTACAAAATTCACCACCATTGTCAAATCTAAGGCACTTCAATCTCTTGCCTGTTTCATTCTCAACCATAGCTTTCCAAATCTTAAACGTGTCAAAAACATTAGATTTCTTCTTAATATAATAGATCCATACATTTCTTGTAGCATCATCTATGAAGGAAACATAGTACTGTGATTCTCTAATAGAAGCAACTTGGGCTGGTCCCCACACGTCTGTGTGAACAAGCTGCAATTTGTGCTTCTTCTTTGTTGACCTAGTCTTGAGAAAACTCACTCTCTTCTATTTTTCAAAAATACAGTCTTCATAGAAATCTAGATCTATGCTTTTCAAATCTGGAAACATACCTTTTGACTTAAGAATTGTCATTCCCTTCTCACTCATGTGGCCAAGCCTTTGATGCCACAATTTTGCATCTACATCTGAAGTAGATAATACAGAAGGAGAATTATCAGTATTACAATTACATAAATAGAGAGTACCTGCTCTCTTACCTCTGGCTAATACAAGTGCACCCTTGGTAATCTTCTAAGATTCAGTTGTGAGAGTTACTGTACAATCCTCATCCCCTAACTTTCTTACAGAAATCAAATTTCTCTTCAAGCTGGGAACATGCATGACATCTCTCAACACCCATGTGTTTCCATTCTACATTTTCAGCTGCACTTTACCTTTGCCAATAATTTTACAAGGCTCATCATCCCCTAGATAAACTATTCCAAAATCTCCATGGACATAGTCACTGAAATATTCTTTATTGGGGGTTGCATGAAAAGATGCACCAAAATCTAAAACCCAAGATTCTATATTATTATGCAAAGAGAATATAAGAGCATCTTATGCAATAATACCTACAACTTTTGCCTCTTATTTACCTTCATGTTGATTGTCCTCTTTAGGCTTTGACCAGCAATCTTTGCTTATGTGCCCTATCTTTCCACAATTCTAGCATTGTGGCTTCCTGCCATTTCTAGATTTGGATCTTCCTCTCATCTTTGACTTAGATCTTGATCTCCCTTTCTTTCCCTTCTCTTTCTACCTTCCCCTACTTTCAAAACTTAAAGCATTCCTTGATGTCTCCTCTGTGCTTTTCCTGCAAATTTCTTCATTCAAGATTACACTCACAACATCATCTACTTTTAAAATATTTGAAGCAGATGCAATATTACTAACTGCCATTACCAAGCTATGCCAGCTTTTTGGTAAAGAGCATAAGATTAATAGAGCTTTAATTTCATCATCAAACACTATTTTGACTAAATTTAATTGATTAACAATTCCATGGAAATCATTTAGATGATTAGATACAGATCCATCTTCCTGCATTTGCAAATTAAATAACTGCTTCATAAGATATACCTTATTAGAAGCTGAGGGTTTTTCATATAAATTTTCTAAAGTAGTCATTAACTCTACCATAGACTTTGCCTATGATAAATTAGATATCACAGTAGATGCTAGACTCAATCTTATAGATCCAAGAGCCTTTCTATCAAGAACTTCCCATTCTTCATCATCCATGTCTTTGGGCTGCTTTGCAGTCCCTCTTAACGGTAAGTATGGATATTTTTGATACATATAATCTTATATCTGCATTCTCCATAATTGATAGTTCATGCCATTAAACTTCTCCATTCTAAGTTTACTTTCTTTTGCCATTGCTTCTCCCACTCAAACAGAAATCCCTGTGAGTAACCTGTAATCAATACACACTAACCAGATCTGAAACACCTGTTAGTCAAACTAAGCTTCGATACCTCTTATTGGATATCAAACTCTAGAACCTACAACCAAGCTCTGATATCACTTGTTGGGGATCAATCAACAAAATTGATTACTATATGAAAGCAACTATATGCAAAAATAAGCCAGATAGATAAGTAACTAGAATCAAAAATAACAAAGAACAAGAGATACAAGAAACCACCTTGAAAACTTGTATTAAACTCTTTACAAAAGGAATTAAAATTGAATAAACTTCTTTTCTTCCACACCTCTCTCAGATGTATAGATCTCTTCCTAGATCTCTTTCCCTCAAGAGTCCTCTCTCTCAATTACAATCAACTCCACAATCTGGATTGATTCACATATACAATCTTGTACTATTCTCTACAGTAGTGTCTCTTACTCTACAGTATTGTCTTGTAAACTATGAATATCTATCCCTAATATATAACATTAGAGATTCATGAGCATGCGCTTACAGCCATTAGATGCACCTCTTAATCAAGGGCTCTAATCAGTTCTACTCAAAATAGAAACACGGACTTACAACTAACAGTTTATCCTTACATGCAAACATTCTGTTCTCACACTAAAATAGATTTGAACACACACAGGTGAGTGATGTTAGTCCCTGCCAGTTTGCCTATGACCGATGTCGGCTGACCTACTACTGACACCAGTAGCTCCTGGTCTATGGCTGACTGTCGACAGTGACTGTTAGATTCCAGCAACATCTATACTTACTCATGGGGTGAAGCTTTTAGCTCCATACCTTAACATAATGGACTACCTCCATTGAAAGGCACAAACACCTGATTACTTGGTATCATTATGAATATAATGGGGAACATACCTCACCTTCTTATGTTAAACATTTTGAATAGAGGCATATACTACACTCTAGGAGGCGACTAGCTTGCACTTCATCATTCAATAAGGGATAAGGATAATCTAAATCTCCTAATTAAGGGCACTAAAAGCTCACTAAAATGGAAATTGATGCCTCTTGTAGAGGTTCTTATTCTTCTTAGCATGTAGGTAAGGGAGTGATCTTTATGGACCAAAGATGTTTGGAGTCACAGGTGCTCTCACTAAGTGTTTGCTACACTTGTTAGCTAAATATAACACCAATTCCTTAGCTTTTCATTTGACTGTTGGTCCCACCAAACATGCCAAAAACTATTTTCATTCAAAATGTGCACCCATGGATGTTATATGATATGGGGAAGCTTGGTAGTGGGTTGCTGAGCATAAAGGCCTTGCATGGGGTGCAAGAGTCTAAGGCATTGGGCGTGAAAGTATTATTGCTCATCTATGCACATGAGCATTAGTTGTCTTTTCACAATGATGAGAATGTCCCCAAGGTGTGGGAACCTTGAATTTCTTGGGATGAGCCTTCAAATTAGGCTAGATTCCTTCTATTTTAAATACACTTGGTTAAAAATCAACTCACAGGCCTAAAGAGTAGAAAGGTAAACTACCACTAATCTAAACCTAGGATCCTTAAGAGGAAAAGGGAGGGAAAAAGTAAGAGATGTTGAAAGTGAAAGGCAATGTCACCAGAATAGAATGAGCACTCCTACTACCATAAATACAATGCAAACTCTTGAGAACAAGATAATATAACATATATTCTACCAACTCACTCTACATGCATAACTATTTCATATAGAAGCACAATAATGCAACACAATGTTGAGAGCGATGAAGATTATCCATAGGCAAAGCCTACATAGACCCTAGTGTGCATAAGATACAACCTATAAGTGAGCTTTGAGTTTAATGAGGAGGTTCTGGGAATGGATAATGATGAGAGGGGTGAATAATACCCACAGACAAAGATCAACAATCACAAAATAACACATAGATCATCAAAATAATAAAAAGAGGTAAACTAAATTCTCATTATCATGTAAGGTTTAGCTAATACAAGTGCTCATAGAGGGTAAATTTTAGTAGCGTGAGGTTGCTATAAATGTGTTGACCATTTCATAGTGAAAAAACTAGGATTTTATAGTAGATTAAGGTAGTTTTACAATAAATGCACTACTTGGGGTGGTGGATGTAGCATTAAATTATTTTATGGTGATGTGATCATGCTTTTTAAAGTTTATTTGGTAATTAGATCTGGGTTGATGGTAGGATCATCTTTGAATACGTGTGTGCATAGGGAAAGGAATATTTCTATGATAAAGTCAAGGGATGGTGTGTACTCAAGTCCTGATGTCAAGTAGTTGCTTCTATTTTTAATTGTTATGAGAGTGCATTGATCTCTTCTCTACCACCTCCAATGACCTTCTTCATATCATAAGGATACTTGGCACATGATGCTTCAAGATTAGTCTTGGGTATAAATCTATGGGGGGACACACATCATCTTGATGGGATCTTAGAAGAATCTTTTGGCTTGTTGGGTAGGAGTAGTACAAACATGACACATGGGTGCCATTTATTTTCTACATCTATTTGATGGGTCCCCCTTTCCCCTCTTCTCTAACCAATGGTGCTACTTGAAATTTTATCTTAGGGGACCCACTTTAGATGATCATTAGATCACCACATGGAGAGTTGATGCTTTTCTTTTGAGAACTATGGGATTCCTTATGTTGAATGAGCATCAAACTTCCACATGGTAATGGCATAAGGAGAGCTGTATACTACATAGTTCATGAGCACATATGTATGATCCTGCGTATGGGTGTGGAATTACATAGACTAAGCATGAGGAAGATTTTTAATAAGGGAATGCATGAAGATTGCATATCTTGAGCACATTATTCATAATTTCTATTGCTTCCTATATTTGACCTTCACTTACTCATTCTAAAACCTAGAGATTTGCATCCTTGAATTTATGCACTCTTAGACTTATGTGCCATAAAATCCTACATGTAAGTACATATTGAAAGCTTTATGTAGGCATGATTCATCAATGCTTTGATATATAGACCTTCACCTTCTCTTTGAGATTGAGCACAAATGAGAAGCATATGTGCTTACTTTACTTAGAATGCTTAGGTCCTCATAGGTGTGCAAATCTACTATAGGGCCTCAACAAGCTTCGCACTAACTAGGGGTGACTCAGATTATCAAAAAGTCCCAAACCCTATGTTTTTAGGCCTTCAAGAGTGGATTATTGACTACACTTAGGCCTCTTACCTATTACACCACTAACTCACTATCCCCCATAGCTTACAAGAGCTTGATGTCTCTCTTCCTTGCCCATTATAGCCCATGGATGAGGACCTCATATTATATATTATTGGAGGTGAAACTGAATTGAAATATTAGGGTAGAATAGTACCTTTTATTATGAGGGGAGACAAGCATAACACCTTCCCCACTCCCATTATTTGATCTAGACCCATCAAAAAACAAGTTCCATACCCCTTCATATTGTTGGATTGTGTTGATGATACTTGGCATGGCATCTCCTTCTTTATGCATTCAATACACACCCAAACCTACCTCTTCAATGGTGTTGTAAGGATCATAGCCATGATTATCTACTACCCACTCATAAAGGAGCAAATTTGATATGCCTTATAGTGGTTCCATAGGCTCTTGGTCATTAGGGTGCTCATCCTCACCTAAGATAGTGTAATTGATATTTGACAAGTTGGGCATGTAGAGTTCTAAGTGGAACCTAGATATAGGTTTAGAACTTATGGTAACCTTTGTCCCATACCTAGTCTTGAAGACCATGTATGATCAATTGGAAGAGAGATACCCCCCAATTTTGGTAGTGAATTCCCTAGATAAGCACAAGGAAAAGTAAGGAGGAAGGTTAAAGACCATCACATCTTGAGATATAGTGTAATTAGGATAAGAAACCAATTTGATTTTAAGGTCCTTAAGGACACCCATAGTCTTAGTAGGAGACCCATCTAACTATAAAACCATTTTTACATTAGGTTGATATTTAAGTCTCAATTTATCAACTATAGACCTAGGCATGACAAAAGAGATAACCCCACTATCTATCATGTAATTATGTACAAAGGAATCACCTATGATGAATGAAATGTATAAGGGAGGTGGATTTACTATCTTAGGTATTTGGAACTCATGAGGTTGATTTGAACTAGTTAGGATTGCACTTATCTTTTTTACTTGTTTGTCCAAGACATAGAGTTTGGAAAGTTCTTAGAGGAGGTACTTTTACCACAGAATAAGCAAAGTATCCCACATGAGAATAGTAACATGGGCCTTATTCATCTAGGACAAAATGATAAGATAAGGGCCAACTACCTTGAATTTCAACCTAGGGGTAGAAACATTACTTGGAGATTGTGTAAACTAAGGTATAAAAAAATCCTTTTGATTTTGCCCTTTCCCACATTACATCTGATGAGTTGATGGTGTTTTGTGAGCTACATCTTGAGTGTCAGCCCTTTGAGGTGTTTGATAAGGTAGAGAATCTACCTTGGAAAGTCTTAAACTATCATCAAGTACCCTTCTCTTAGCCCTTGAATGGGTTGTAATTGAATGTTTTGCCTTAGTTACATTTTGACCTTGATTTGATTCCACTTGTTCAAATGAATGATCACCTTCTTGGAAGTTTACAAATGTAGTTTCAAAAGGTTATTTGATTCCACTTTCCCCTTATTTATTTAGCATATCATCTTGGGTAATGAAGAGAGTGTCCCTATGTGGCATAGGAGGACCTTCCTTATGTTGTGGAGGAGGTAGATTATCATGTGATGCAAGAGCAGGACCTTGTTACATGAAGGATGCTTGACACACCTCAAAACTTAGAGCCATTGCTATATCACTTGACTTCCCCCATTGAGTAGTCCATTGAACCTCTTGAGAATAATAATTTTTAGTTGGAACCAAGGCTCTAGAACTACTAGAAACATTAGGATTATAGTTGTTATACGGTCTTGATTATGTAATCTGCCCTTAGCCTTATTGAATGGGTTGATAAGGATGTTTATTATATTTATAGGGATTATAAGGGGGTTGGTGGGGTGTTTTTAAGGATTATATAGTAGATTTTTTACCTCTCCAAGGCCACTAACTTGTTATTTTGGGCCTTGAGCAACTTTTCTATCTTGCCTAATCTGTCCACTTGGATGCCATTTTCCTAATCATGATTTGTTGGGGTTGGTAATGGAGAAATAGTAGGCATAAGGGGTTAAATTTATAGGAATAAAGGTATGAGGGGTTTAGGGGTGAGATTACCTACTTGGATTGCATAATTTTATGCCCTTATGGCCACCTCATAAGATTTTAGCAAGGTGTTTTGCCCCCATTAACTATATCATAATTATCGCATCAAAATTTAGAGGCCTTAGGTAGTACAAGAAGGCATAATTTTGGGTGGGATTGATGACTATAAGGATCCTATCCCAGGTTTCTTGAAACCTATAGTTGAAGTCTACCATGAATTCTTGGGGGGATATTTTGATTGTGGTAATTTGTTCCACCAAGGAGAGATGATCACTCCTGTCTTCAAAGTGCTTACATAAATGTTCTCCAAACTCATCCTAGGTATTGATGGATGAAAATGTTATGCCCCTACACCATTAGAGAGACTTACCCTTAAAGGAGGTTACCAATAGTCTCATAGCCACATTCTCTTAGATTACATTATGGACTAAGCATAAATTGGATATGTTGGAAATATGTTCTATAGGGGTAGTTGAGTTATATCTTATGAAATAGGGAAGGATATTGAGGGCAATGACATATATGTCATCAAATTGATTGAGGTTTAAGGGGATGACACCATTAAAATGCACAAAGGATTGCAATCTAGGCCCAACCATTAGGGGTATATGAATTAAAATAATGTTTATTTGGGCATAATTAGGAGAGTTGGGAGTGTAGGGTTATGATTATACCTAAGATACCTCTTTCTCCTACAAATGTCTAATGACAACTCAATAAACTCAATGTCCTTACTGTTTGAGGAAGATCTTGTGGAAACCCTTTGCATGTAATTAACTGTAGATCTACCACTGATGTACTTGAATCTTTCATATATTTTATAAAATTGCAAAAGCATACTCCAAGTCACTTGAAATCTGGTCCCACCAGGCATGCCAAAACTATTAGCACTCCAAGATGTACCTTTTGAAGGAGATAGTTTAATTCTCTTCAAGTTGGGACTAACATGGGATTGGCCTAAAGGTTTTGGATGACCTATAGAAATAACAAACCTATATATTATGGGGATAACTCCCCTGATATATAAACTTAATCTCTCCTCTTAATACTTACTAATATTGGGATGAAAAGAGATAGGATGAAAACATGAAAAGAAAACCAATTCTAAGGGTGGTGATACACCAATATTCATTTATCATCTCTTAATTGATCTTTAAACACATTTTGTGAATAGAAAAGTAACTAAAAGGATTATTAAAACACTCCTAAACATGATTATTTCATGTGGAGGTTATGTGGAAGGTCTGCAACTTGAAGATAATGGGAGGAAGGTCTGTTTGAGACACTACCAATCAACTCACTCTTCAATATAACTACCACCTACAACACTTCACATGACCTATATAGGATGAGAGTATAACAATAGGTGAAAGAGAGGAATTTTAAAAGAATATAAACATCATAATTTTCTCTAATTTAATAACCATAACACACACTAATGCTGATAAGAAGTCTACAACCAATCTTTCTTTATTAATTCTTAAGGTTCAAGATACAATTTGACAGAGTTTTGCTACACCTAGTTTAGGGATAAAAAGGAGGACTCAATTATTAAATATATAAAGTTTTTTAAAAGAGAGAGAAATTAAAATTAGCATATGAGTGGTATGAATAGGCTGTAATGGTCATCCAATAGTTATAATAGTCCTCCACACTCCATGCATTGCTTGAGTTGATAGGTTCTTTGAATGAGCTTTTTGGATAATTGGGGTCTAATTTTAGTAAAAATTGACTCATGTATAGCCCATGAATTCCATAAATATTAAATTACCTCTCCCCTTATAAGTTATCAATCATTGAAATATGTTTAATTAGGCCTTTTCCATGAGGCATTAAGTGGCTGCCCATACTTGCACATTGGCCATGTTTAAAAACCACCCAAAATCCTTCATAATTCATATAGACATGGAGTTTTTTCATCTCAAGGGGAATTTAATGATGTATTATGATGGGACATTAACTCCATATCAGATTTATATACCCATTAGTATTTTTATTTTGTTGGTTAAGTAGGGATTATAGATTAGTAGCCTAGTCTCTTGTTCATTGACTATTTGGATGACTATAAGGGTTGAACTAGACATTAAAAATATCTAAGTTGAATTTTAAAAACTTTAATAAACCTTACATACCACTATATAAACCCTTAAAATAGTCTATACTTACAATCTTAATTCACTTAGATGACTAGACCATGTTCACTAACTTCTATAGACTAGTTAATTGTTGGGGTTTTGAAAAAACATTTCTAGGTAGTATTTTGGACATTTCATGAGTTTAGAGGATGAAAAAAGCCTAAAAATATCCCCTAAAATTATTGATAACCTATGACCAAGTTTTTTACATCATCTCTTTCTCAAAACCTTGAAAACTTGTAGTTTTTAGAGGTGTCCATACACTATCTATACAAACTAGTACCTTTGTAGAAGTCTCCTCTGAGTGGGAAATATGAATAAAATGTTTTCAAAGTGATTATAATGATTTTGGATGCATTTTCCCTTAAATATTTATAATCAGGTCCTTATTAAGATTTTAGGGAGGTCTAAGAGTGTCTAGGACTCTTAACAATGGTTCATAGAGGTTAGGGACTTAGTCTCTAAACCAATTACACTAAAATCTTATAGACAGAGACCCCTACCTCTCTTAAAGTTATAAACTCACCATGTTGAAGTTTCTTACATTTGTGAGATTATCAACTTGCCTCTCAGGGGAGAAACATACATACTGGGCAATTGTGAGGTGTCTACAAGCCAAAAGGACCAACTGTGCCATCTCCCTACAAACCAACATGACTCACACATCTAAAAAAACCTAATGATCATTCATATAAAGTTTGAGGTGTCCTATAATATCCTTTTTCCCTATGATCTATCCTCTAAGTGTCACTATCTTAATGAGGATGCTAGTTCAAAAAGCATAATTATAAGGTTTATAAGTTTCAGGCTTAACCTGGAGTTATGAGGCACCTAAACACTATCCACATCATTAAAACCACCCTTGAGGGCCCTTAGAGTACATTTATTGGAATAATCAAGCCATTTACCTTATGCTATATGTAATATATTCTCTCACTTAGCACCTAGGTTTGTCTACAAGAGTAACAAGTTATGGAGAATCCTATAGGTGCCTATTGTGAGATCATTTGGGAAATTTAAGACCCTCTCTCACTTTAAAAACCCATGGTATATGCAAATCCTTCTCAATTATTTGTTCACATTCTAAAAATGACTTTATCAAGCCTAATACTTATAGTATGTCCCTTGCACATTCCAACCAATAGGTCACATGAGTGATTAAGGGACTTGGTAAGACCATTAAGACCTTTTCATGGCTAAATCACTCTATTTTGATGTATTTAGAGGCATAATTCTATCATCAGGTCTAAGTTAGGGTTTATGGAGGGTTTTAGAGGTCTACCATATTAATAATGATTCATATAGTATGGAAATCCAAACCAAAACTTATTATTATGAATCTCTAGCTCACTGACTCTATCTCTCCTAATCAACCTTAGGTCCCATGCAAAGTGTGTGTGGAGATATTATTGCTAGAAGGTGTGCCTTGAGCTCTTTGTTAGGAAATTTGTGTACGTTATGTTCTTAACATTCATTCATAGAGTTGGGCCCCTCAACCCCTCTCATTATTTTATGGATATTGAGTCCATAGGGGTGTTCTTCCCTAAGATTCCTAGGTTTGGGTCTCTTTATGGTGAGAGATACAAGTGTGGGAAAGTGCAACTCAATATGCCTACGAGAAATAGAGCTTGGGAGAGGACTAAAACTATCATGAGATAAATAATTACACTCCTATACCTCAAATTACTTCTCTAGGGTCTTAAAAATCTTTCCACACATACCACATTGTATTTAACTTTCTGGAAGATTTGAATTTTCTATTGAGGGGGAGGTAGGGTCCTCGACCTGAGAGAAGGGCTTAGGCCTCATAGACTCAAACTAGGTGTTAGGGGTGTTCACTCATATATGGATGCATATATGGTTTCTATGATGCCATAACACATTAATTAATCCATTTTATGCCTTTTTCATATTTTTATATCTGTTCATACCACTCACTAGCCCTACTCTCTCTTGTGGCCTACCTTAAGCATCACTACTTAGTGTATAAGCCTAAATCAATTGACATCAAAACCTGAGTAGTCCCTTTTAGATAATTTTATGGGTGTGGTTAGGTTCACTAATCATGTTTAAAATAATGATCATAACCCTATGAATCATCTCCCTTAATGCTACCAACACACATGTATACATGATCATACCACAACTCATATGCTTCTAGGTCTACAAATCAGACCAAACAACTTCATTACTCAGGGGTACCATAAAGTAATAATTTAAGGAGTTTGGATGTGTATTTATCCCATATAGGCTCTCCTTTTATATATTCTAGGCATTACTACTATCAATGGTCTAGGACTTTCACATTATAGGCAACCTTGATTGACCGTGTGAACTTTACTTAGTCCAAAATGCACTCCTACATATTTCTCTATCTTTGGTGAGGTGATCCCCATGTTTTAATTCTCTATTAGTTTTAACCATCTCCATATTTGTGTATAGACTATCTCATACTTAGGTTGAGGGTACAAACCATCAACAATACTGTGAGTACTTAGTCATATATACTAATTGACAGGGGGTCTATGGAATAAGTCTCTGAGTGAGGAGAGTGCCTTCTTAGTTACTTTATATCTATTTGAATATATTATGATACCATTCACCTCCTTGAGACATTCATCTACTTGTTCATATTCACTTCTTATGCTTAATGATGATCTATATATAATGACTTTGAAGGACTTTTGCATTATAGGTCTAGGTGGTTTCCTATAGGTGATGTTTTACCTTCTTAACAGGGTATATATCCACATAGGTCCATTTATTTATAACATTGGTGGTTCTTGATAACCATATATGGTGTTTAGGCATTGATTCCATGTCTTGAAGTTGGGTAGGGGGTGATGACTATATGGTCATATAGAGCTTGAAATTGGAATGAAGGGCTTGTGATTGAGGTGAAATGACAATGCAAAGGTTATCAAATGGTAGAGGCTCTTTGAGGGCTTGAAATGAAATATGATCTCAAAACCAAGATGACCTAAAAGGATATCGGACATATCTATGCAAATTCATAAAAAAATATAACACTTTGGAGGCTATTAATGAGGCATACATAATGAAAAATGAAACCTAGGACTTTCTAAAAAACCTTAAATTTTGTTAAATAACCCTGCTAAACAAGATTGTGAAGGTGGTTGAGGGTAGATTGGTAGTTCTTAGGCCTATGGGGACTATGATGAAGTTTAAAAACCTTGAGATAATGATATATTGGTGTGAATACAACATCACTTTACTATTTTTTATGTGTTTTGATAAATTTCAAGCCATCATTAGAAAGTTTATTTCCTTCCTATGTAATGAAACCCACATCTGAAGGTCATATCACTTGGAAGCACCATTTTGGAGGATTTAAGATCCATATAAACATTAAATTTGAACTAAAAAGGTGTGGAGACCTTTAGGACATCATAATTTCACTATCAAATACCTTCACCTTCAGACATATGCTCTGGATACTCCTCTTTATCAATGAAACCTTGCTTGTAGCATGAAAATATTGGTAATTTAAACATTTCTCACCTCTATATGCCCACACATGCAAACCAAATGTTGAGGAGGCCATGAAAAGTCTCTACAGGACTTGAGGAACCAAGAATAATCATTATTTTGATCAAACAAACCAAAAAATTAATGAAACCTTTCTCCTTCTTTTGCCCTATGTAGATGAGGATGGTGACCAGATCAGTTGACTTCTTAGCGAATGTTCATACAACTAAAAATAATAACTCTAAAACAAATGCCCATGATTTGAGGGTCATCAAGTCTAATTTATTTAGCTAAGAGCCTAGACCCTCTCTTTCCTTTGTATGGACCGAGCATAAACCTAAAGTGCTTTCCATGTCTACCAATGAGCTTGGTAGGGAAAGTGAATTAGTTTTTGGCCCTTTGGGCCTTGAAACAATTTGATTTCTTCAACATAAACTTTTATTGAGTTCTCTTTTTAGATCCCTGACTCCACCTGAGCCAATCCATACTGTATGGATCTGTACTACTTTAAAAGCTCCTTAAACCTATAAATTCATTATTTTTTCTCATGTTTTAGACCATAAACCACTATTGGTTGGTAGTAAGAGGGAAAATAGGGGTCATGTGATGTATGAAAGTTCATGGTATGAAATGGGGAGTTGAAGAGGCACATTTTGACAAGTGTGGGGCCCATTTAGTGGCAATTAGGTGTGTTGACTTATGAGAATGACCTCATTATTATATGAAAAACTTTTGGTTTGGCATAATGGGATTCATGAAGGCTTTTACATATGTGAATGGTGGTTATAGTGAACTTTTAAGGTCTAGTGGTGTCACATTAAAGTCAAATATTCTACTTTTAGATAATATACATGACTTCAAGAAGGGATTTCAAATGAATATCATTTCAACGCTTATGAAAAAACCTTAGGACCTATTAAAGGCTTCAATTAGGCTCTCATGTACTTTCATAACATCCTAAAAAACTTGTAATCAAACCATACCTTATATATCTTGCATACAATAGAAAGGTTCATGATGACTCATTATTTGCATCATTCAATCATCACCACCATCACACTTTTTAACTATTAAGACAACTTGAAAGCCTATTTTGGACCTTTACACATCCTTAAACACTATGAGGACACTTGACATAAATTAAAGTAGGGGGTAGGGATAACCACTATGTGTTTCATGACATGACAAGATAGTGGACCTAGTGCATTTGATATGACAACCAATGACCTTATTTTGGACTATCCTAACTCATCAGGAGTTATAAAAATTATGAGTTTTAATGGTGGACTAGGGTGATCAAGGCTTAGGTTGACCCATTTCTAGGTTGGAGGCCTTAAAGTGGTCCACAAGTATATATATTTCATCAATTATGGTTTATTTCATAGTGGACTCCTTTATAATTAGTGTTCATTCATTTTAAAAATAATTTGGTTATTTAAATTATACATTTTAAATACATTAGATATATATATTCACACATAATAAAACATAAACAATTAATAAAAATTGATAAGCACAAATTGCACATAACACATAATCTCTCAAGGTAACCATGTATCTATAACATTATGTTTCTCAAATACATACCAATCTTTTCATTTAAATTTTAGAGTGTTTATAGAGGTGTGAAGAGGCTCTATCATTTCATCTTGTGACTATTCAAATCTAACATCAAAGGAGAATTTTCATCTTCTAAATTCTTTCGATATTCAAACAAAAGCTGAATTATAATTTTTTTTACATCACACACTTGTCACTTATACAATTTTAAACTTCATAGTCTACTACCAACACTTTCCTAGACTTAAAAAATTGTCTCATCTTGAGATAAAGTTGTAAGGAGTGTACTAAAACTAGAACTGGTGAAATTGCCTACACTGAGTTGTGGGGTTGGTAAAAAACAATGATTCTAGTTATCATTGAAAGTGTCATTTACCAATTTTCACCTCTTGCACACTACTTAGCCACCCTTTTAGGTTTTCAACTAAGTAGTGTACCAATATACTATCCTTTATTGGTTTTCAATAGATTGGCACATTTAGGAGGCTATCCTTTAAAGAGTTTTCAACCTTAATGGCCCTGCTCACAAAGCTTACTTCCTTTCTAGACTTTACAATCTTCAAACTTTAGAAAAAAATCATTCACAGTATCTTACTGTTAAGGTATAGGCATGAATTGAGAAGTTGAAATAGAGTCCACTTATGATGGTGAAGGATCTACTATAACCTTTAATGATGATGTTGCTACTACAAATTAATATATTGGACGCATTGGTTATAATGAAGGCACTTGCTGTGGTGTTTGAGTTATTTTATTTGAGCATAGGGCTTGTATGAGTTGGGTAGATAGGATGAGTTGAAGTTTATCAATGATGGTTTGAATGAAATTATCAAATTTTGACAATTTTTGCTTAAACTATTGCCAAGATGTTTTATACCATGGTAATTAATGTGCATAGTGAAGTTTGGCTTTGCACAATTGTTTGGATGTCCTCATCATCAATAACTACAATGATTGGATTTTGTTATTACACCTTATACTAGATATCTTATGTAATTAACTCCATTCTATTTATGTATCTTTGGGTATAAATGCTTGTGAACATCTTGTGGAGTATCTCATTCTCCAAAGTTCTCATCTTCTCCATAACATTATCTTTTAGAGAAAGATATTATTTGAACAAACTGTCCATATTAGCTGGTTTAGATGTGTGACTCTCCATGATTGCTTTGGATTTTTCAACCTTTGAGAGGTCTATCTTGATTTAATTCTATGCATCTTTAATCTGGTTCTTCTAGTTGAGCATACTTCAAGAAATTTAGATTATATGTTGCATCTTAGTATCAACATCTTGCTCATATTATTAGAGTAACTCTAAGATTACTTATATTTTTCTTAGAGGTGTTGACTTAGGCTCCTAGATATTTCAACCATTATGTGATAACCTAGTCTTTTGTAAGCCATGTTAGGAGATCCATGAGCTACTTCTCCTCTAACATTACTTACTTTCCCATGGCTTGTAATATTAATGATGAACACGTATCATCTATTATCTTACACACCTTAGTGAGTATGTCAAGGAGCTTTATGTTATCCTTTGATAGTTGAGTGTTATCATGTTATATCCTGATGCTTTCTATTTAATAGACTCCTTGAAAGTAAAAACTCTAATATATTTAGCCAAGGTTAATTTGGTAACATCTAGTGATACCTCTTAGCTTATCGTTGTAAGTGCAACTGAATTCATAATAATTGTTGATGATATAACTTGATATATAATTTATGTGACAAGGAGGGTGAATGTTTTTATTTGTAGGGGTGAGGATCAAATATCTAATGCCCACTAGTACAAACTTTGTCCTATGATGCCTGTTATTAGGTTCAAAATATATTGATCTTGATTTACAGATATGGTTGGTAGTTGTTATTGGTTATCAATGATCTAACCCTTATTCACCTTGATTGTGTGTTATGTATTTTATTGGATCCTTGTCTCCTTGAAATTTTATTCCTATATTCATTTCACTTCCTCTTATGTTCTTATTTTGCCTTGACAACTTGCTCTTTAACATCCTTTACTACTTACTCCATTGTAGCTTTATTTTTCAATTATTCTTGCTTCTGCAATTATTCTTTCCTCTTCTCTTCAACTTCTTTGGATACCACATCATACTCAACTTTATTATGTTATTCTTCTTTTTTGTGTAGGTATTGATTTTTCATTTCCTCAACATTATTTTTTTGCCTCTTTCACATCTCATTCCTCTTATTCTCTTTTATTTTTATCTTCTTCCTCCTTTATGGCTTGTTCCTCCTCAACCTTCTCTTTGTCAGCCTTATCCTTATCTATTTCATCCTTGGCCTTCATAACTTTATGTGATTTTTGTTCTATAATATCATCTTGTGGCTTGGGTTAGTCTAGGTGTTGTTGTGCTACTAAAAACTGATCTAATAGAGCTTGTTGATGCACACTTGTTTTCAAGACTCAATATTTTAAGAAATAAAAGGGGTGTCTTTAGTGTTGTTGGGGAATATGGAGAAAATGGGGTTGAAGGTGGTGGGGTTAGAGAAGGATAAATAACCACTTATCACTTTCTCATAGGTGTTTTTGAAGGAACATGCAAAATCAAAAATGTCTTTCAGCATTTACCTGCATGAGTTTGTACTACATGCTATTTTTCTTCTTAAACTTCTTCATAAACATATTGACATGTGATAAATGCACTCATGTATTCTAATTTTATTTTATAGGACATTATAGTGGCATGATTGCATAGACTACATGTTAACAACCTTAGCATATGTTCTTAGTGTATTCTTATTTCTTATATGACTGTTGCTTATGTGGCTGACTGTATTGGTGAAATTGTTGGGGGTGAAGAACCTAAGCCTAATGCACCTCCTTGTAAAATGGATTGCATATGATTTTTCATCTCTTAAGTTAACAAAGGTTTTTATGTTTCATTAGAACATGCTAATTACAATGATAGAGTATGTGAAATTACATCAAATTTTATAGGGCAGTTTAATCAATACTTTGAAAACAATTACAAGGTTTATCTAGAGAAATACACTTATTTAATATCTCAATACATGATGTAAGCTATTTATAGATTTATAAATTTATACATTAGAGATAAATAACAAGGGAAACATTCATAATAACATAGATAACTCTATGATTATACCATAAAAGAGCATAAATACTTAGAATTAATATTAAAGGATCTAGTACCAAGGATTAAAGCAAGGAAACATTCATAGATCAAGGTCCAGTTCTATCAATATTTTGTATGAAAGTTCTTTGATAAAAATAACAACTAATATTCTTTTTATTCACATACTCATCAATGTCAACCCTTCTATTACATTATTTACAAATATTTATAGGCATTAGTTTCTATGATTGTAACTTCTAGATTTACCATGCTAAGAATAGTTCTCCATATCACATTCGATGGAATCCTAACCAACATAAATATTCTTATAACAACTCATTACAACCTATAAATATAATAAAACTATACTTCTTATAGGATCTTCTCATACATAAAACCAAATTTACATTTACCTTTTACCACTAACACTTTCCCAGACTTAAAAGTTTGTCTCATCCCAAGACAATGTCATATAGGTAAGCTGTCCAAAAATTGAGAAAAGTGACAAAACATGGAAGTGCATAGGATTCATAGACTTCACTCAAGGTGCTAATAAACTAGTTTTCACCCCTTGTACACTACTTTGCCATCCTTTGAGGTTTTCAACTAAGTAACATACTAGTCTACCACCTTTATGGGTTTTCAATATACTAGCTCTATGTAGTACTATACTAGCTTCTAATGACAAAAAAAATTCACCAACATTCAAAATTTGTGAACTTGCACAAGCATCAATTAGTAGGTGGTGGAATATTCACCTGTTGGATGATATATAATAATTGTCTTGGTGGAATGATCTTGGGTTTAGCTACCACTGGTGTAATGCTTACATCAATGAGGACTAAGTCATCCTTATAGGAATTTTAGTTAAGAAGAGCTTATTGAGTACTACATAGAACAACATGCAATGAAGCTTGATTAGCTAGTATTTGGTGAATATTCATGTTAGCCATCTTGAGTAGAGCATATTTCACCATGTTGAATTTTTTGTGATTTTTGTGTGGAGTTGTGCTAACTTATCTACATGTTTTTGGGATTGCACACCATCAAAGGGGTTGTGCAACATATGGTTTTTCTAGGTTTGCATACTCTCCATGACTGTATCCCTTATACAAAGAGAGGTTTGTAGTGAAACATCCATGGAAACTAGAGTTGTAATGGGCACTATGAGTGTATCTTGTGTGAAATTAGCCATGGAAAATTTGGGATGCATAGTGGTCCAAACCTTATCCAACTACTTTTTCGAATCAGGGTTTTGAAGTGTAATTTATGTAGATTGAGATTGAGAAGTATCTATTGTGGCTTGATACTCAACTAGAAACTCATATATGACCTCAATTTTAGCTTTGATGGTTGTCTCATTCTAGATGATGCTTGATTCATTGAAGGTATACCAATCTATGGTGATATTGTTTAGAAGAAGAGCAAGTTGTTCCTTCTTCAAGGGTGAAAGATCTATAATGAGATGTGTGTAGAGGTTAGGACAAGAATACTTGATGATATTCCTAGATATACATAGCTATTTTTTGATGGAAAAATTTGTATCCTTGAGTTCCTTAACTTGCTACTCTAATGCAACTACCTTCTATGAAATATATTCCTAAAAAGTAGTGGCACCTTCAAGTTGCTTAGACAATGGTAGAATGGAAACATCCAAATATGTTTTTGTTATGGTAGGAATCAAGACAAGATGTACAACTAATGTAATCATAGGTTCCATCCTTAATGGAGCTAGGGGAAAATAAAAAATGGTGCACCATGAAGAGGTTACTAGCACATCCCACATCCAAATGTTTGACAAGCTAAATGGAACATTGTCATCTTGTGAGGCAACCATAATGCCTCCCACCTATATTTGGGGCATGTTTTGAGGGTTCTACATTTTGGTATAGCTTGATTATGTTGGCATAGATTATGCTTTCACAATAGCTATTTGGGCTTCCTCAACACTCTTCTTCATAGTTTCCTCCTATGACTACTTTGTAATATATTCTTGTGCCTTCTTGGAGCCTCTTTATGTGATTTCTTATCAACATCTTCCTATGCCTCCTTAGTGGCCTCTTCTACCTACACCTTATATTGCCATTATTGATCCTCAATCTACTTCTGCACTTACTCTTGTACAAGCTTGATCTTCTTCTATTCCTCTACTACTTATTATTGTCTATGCTATGCTTCCAATTCAACATCCTTACATTGTTGTTCTGCTACTTGTTGTTGTTGTTTGGCTTGTTTGATAGTTTTAACTTCTTGCTAAAATTTCTTATTTTCTTCTTCGTCTTATTATTGCCTTAGTAAATCAACATCCTTGGCTTGATTTCAAGCCTTTACTTATTTGGCCTGGCATTGGGCTTCTTCTTATTCTTGTTGCTCTTCCTCTACCTTCAATTTAACCTTGGTCTTAACCATACACTTTTCTTCTTAGTGCACATGATTCTTAGCTGCTCTCTATGCTTCCTCACATGTAGCTTGCTATTCTTCCATAGTGTAAACTTCAAGTGTGACTTATTCTATGTAATTCTCAACCTCAGAGTGTGATAGTGAGGAAATGAGAATAGTCATTTACACCTCTACCCAAAAAAATTGTTGATTACAAACTAGGCATCTTGTGGGTTTTGGTGTGTTGACTTACTACGCTTGTTACTCTTCTATCACATGATCTCCAATGGTGTGCAAAAGAACATGTGAGGTTTCTACCCTAGATTTTTAAGGGATACCTAGAGTCTACCTATACTGAAATAGTTGTGCTAGGGGGCTAACTGCTACAACTCCTAACTATAATGGGCTCACAGTAGATCTTCATACCTCAAACATTTTTTGAATACACTATAATTTGGCATCTTTGTTCACTATATAAATGATGATAGAAAAAGGGCAAGGGGTAACTCAATCCATATATTTTTTGGCACTTTGTTTTGCACATGTATGGTGTATACTAATTTCCAAAAAAATATTCTTTTTTTTCTTCCTTCTCATAGAGGTATCCAACCTTATCATCCATCATCATCCTATAAACTACTATTCATCAGTGCCCATATGTAATAATTCATAGAGCCCATCAATTTTGGGCACATTAAAGTCATCCAACTAGGTGATTTGGATGTGAGTCTTTGACCTTAGAGGAGATGGATATATTATACCCTTGAGGACATTGTGCTTCCTTGTATCTCAGATTTATGTGACTACTATTGTAAGTTATGAAGTTAAAGTCATAGGGTCAGGAATAGATTGGGGTACCATCTGTAATGGGGTTGCTCTCATCACTATGGTTACTTTTTTTTTGGTTACCTTGGTCTGTACCATTTACATGTCAATAAAATATAGAAGTGGTAGACCTAATACCTTGTGTATTTCATGAATTCTAATGGCAATGCCCTTTGGTAGCTTCATGATGATCACATATTGGCCCAAATACTACATGACATTAGGTGGTATGCATAGGTTAGTTGTGATTGCCTCCACCAACTGGTAAACTTGGTTTAATGCTCAAAATAGGTGCTTTCTTAGGTCCTAGTGAGATTCCTAAGCTACACATCTAGATAGTAATTAATTTTAGGATGAACTTCACCCTCAGGTGACTTTACTATGTAAAAACTAATAGTAATACCAAAAATTAGTACTAAAAAGTTTGCTACACCATCACCAAGATTTTATCAATGTTCAAAGTAAGTTCACTAACCAAGAATTTAGGCTAGTTGAATTCCTTATTCTAATGGTAATTAGATGGGAAATATTAATGACCCCTTTTGTAGTCTGCTTAGCATCCTTGGTTGTCTGCCAAAATCTATGAGAAATGCATTCTACTAGAATACACTCTAACACATCTTCAATGTCCTCTAGTGGAATTCTTCATGAGTTTCGAGAGTAATTTTCTTGAATCTCTAGAAGGATGGGTGACATTCTAGATTTTTAATGAGTGATGGATCTCCCCCTCATAGGCATTCCTTTCACCTTTGCCATCAGAATGATATTGATGTGGATAGTTATGTCTTGGGAAAGATAAATCTTGCCCTTATTTTAATGACCCAATAATACCTCCATTACATCATTGAATTGCCCAAAATTAGTCAATCAGATCAAATAATCACATTTATATTATAAAGTCTATATGGCTTCACTAATGTTGCTAGTTATGCCCCTTCAACTGTGTTTGGCACAAACATTTACATCTCCACAATGTGAATAAACTCATAGCTATCTAGGTTTATGAAGTATATTTGTCATAATACCATGCCAATGCCCATGTCCTCTTTTTGCACTTTTATAAATTCTTTGATGAGTTGGGATTGATCAAATCCAGCCATTATGTATCATTTACTTTTAGGTTGAAAGAATTGCCTAAGATGTGTGAAGTCTAGACTCAATTGAGAGTAATAATTACTTGGAAATTTTGTAGAACTTTGGTGTACTCAGCAGTGAATATGAATTTAGCCTCCCTAGTTCTAGATTTATAGCTTCTCACACCATCTTCAATGCTTTGCTATCTTAATTAGATGTGTTGCCACTCAATCCTTCACATACGAGATTTGAATGAGGTGGATCCTTTCTTGTTGATGTGGCATTCATTTTGATGATGTGACATTCCATTACAATAATGGTTAATGTTTTTTAACCTATCATTTTAATTGGGCTTTGATCGTATATTAATATTTGATTTTTAACACTAACCTGTCACTTATGTATGAGATTTATCAATCTCCCCTCATACTTAATCATGAATTACAATGGCTTGATCGTTAAACTCCACTATCTACTCAAGATTCAAATGCATGAGTCCTTCTCAGACTTAATTGATGTCCATACACTGTACTCATTTGACCATCATATTTCATTCCTATAATGCATCCTTAGTAATGGAAATTTTGACTTAATAATTGATCCCTCTTATCCCTCACTTCTATACAAACATACTCATATTTACCTCACACATGTTGAAAAAACACAAACCCCAATATACTAAAATTAATGATTGCAATCATAACTACCATCTACTTTGTGCAATATAACCCATTTATTTCATGTTGTTTTAAATTAATGGTGGTAAGACTTCAACCTATAGCCATTTACTTGCTTGGGTAAGACATGTCCTTGAAATCTTGTAGGACCACTTTTCTAGGCTATGAAAGTTCATGGATGATGTAGGGACCCTTCCACTTGATGTTAAGTTTTCTAGGGAAAACTCTAAACTTGCTATCATAAAGAAAAATAAGTTGATTTACATAGAATTCTTTTATTTAAAGATTTTTATTATGCCATGCCTTTTGTCTATTTTTCTAGGGAAAACTCTAAACTTGCTATCATAAAGAAAAATAAGTTGATTTACATAGAATTCCTTTATTTAAAGATTTTTATTATGCCATGCCTTTTGTCTATGCTTGTTTATCTCCTAAGCCCATACTACTCTACATCTTGCTTCATACATGTGATTTAAGCCCATCAAACTATTAGTCATCAAATCTTGATCTCCCATTCATAGCACATTTGCAACTCATATACTGAGAAACACATATTCTATAGGCATCATGAATTTTAACCCATAAACCAGATGGAATGGTATAAATCCTATCACATATTTTAAATGTGTGTGATAAGTCCACAAGATTGTTGGAATCTTATGATCCTAGTCATCACACTTCACATTATATATCTTAGTAAGCATCTTACCTATCACCTTGTTCATAACTTCAACTTAGCCATTCACTTGTAGATGATAAGTGATGTTTTTATGATGTGATATCATAAATTTGTCCATGAGGGTCTTGATGGTCTTATTTAGAAAATGAGTTTCTCTATCACTTACTAATTTTAGAGGGCAACTGAACCTGGTGATGATGTTCTTGTATAAAAACTTTGCTATGTCCTTCATACTACAACTTGGAGTCATAACAACTTCTACCCACTTGGTAAAGTAGTATATCATAGTGATTATGTACCTTATATTATTTCATTTACTTAGAAGATTGATTAGTCCTATAAATTCAATGTCCCACTATTTAAATGGATATTACACTAACAAGGGTTGTAAAAACATCTCATCACATTGGTGTGGCTTCCCCATCCTTTGACATACATCACACTACTGTGCAACTATTTATGTATCCTAAAATAGATAGGGCCACTAAATTCCACTTTGCAATATTTTACTCATAATTACATCTCCTATGAAGTGACCTCCTACAACTCTATGATGTGCTTCATCCATTATTTATGTATGATTATGATCTAGAGATACTATGTGTAGCACTTCATCTTTGCCTAAATAACACAAAAATCCATTAAAAATACTATACATAAGAGCTATGGTAATCAACTATTTCTTATCTCTCTCTATATAGTGTTCTAGAAAGGTAACCTATTCCAAATAACATGCAATCTCTTGTAGTTACTCTAGAATCATAGTCACCCTGAATAAGTGTGCATCTGGTGACTCATCTTGGAGTTCCTCAAGTTCTTCACCATTAGTTAGCAAACTAAGATGGTCTGGGATAACATTCTCTTGACCTAATTTACCATTAATCCAAAATTGAAATTCCTAGAAAATCACTAGCCAATGTGATATTCATCCTCCTAACATTGTCTTGTTCAACATGTATCAGAGAGCTTGATGATTAGTAAGGAATTTGAATAGTGTGGCCAATAAGTAGTGACTAAAATTTTATATTTCGAATACTATCAGTAAGGCTTTCCACTTAGTTCTCATATAATTATTTTCTATGACCAACAACTTTCTACTTGTAAAGTGGATCGGATGATCCAATCTTCCTTCTACTGGCTATGCAAGTACTACTCCAACTACAATCCCTGAAGCATACATATGCACATGAAAAGTTTTACTCCAATATGGGAAAATTAGGATTGGAGTAATCACTAATCTCTACTTTAAATCAAAAAATGTGGCTTGATAGTCCTCTATCCAAACAAATTAGATTCCTTTTCATAGTAACTTCTCTAAAGGGGCTAATATAGTGGTGTACCCCTTGACCAAATTTATAGTAGTAACCTATGTGTCCCAAAAAAGATTACACTTCTATTGAAGTCTTGGGTGGTGACATACCTGTAATGACTGTGATGTTAGTTTGGTCTACTATAATTCCTTTAATACAAACTACATGACCTAATAAAACACTAAAGGGTGTGAAAAATAAACATTTATTCAATTTTAGCACTATGCATAATGTTCTACATATATATAACATTAACCTAAGTTTTGATAAATGTTCTCAAAATAAAGAGAACATTACCTAGTCATCTAAGTAAACTTCTAAGAAGTCATGGATGAAATCTTTGAATGCAATCAACATAGACCTAAAGAATACTATAGGTATGTTTTTGAGTCTAAATGGTATGACATTTTAAGATAATGAACCCCATTCTATTATGAATGTGGTTTTGGTCTTGTCCTCTTCTATGATGGGTATATGATGGTAATCATTGAATCCATCTATGAATGAGAACACTTTATTCCCTGTGACAAACTCTAAAACTTCTTATATGAAGGGAATGGGAAATTGGTCATTGACAAAAGCATCATTAAGGATGTAGTAGTTTCCATAGATGCATATCTCCCTAATGTTCTTTGGCTATACTACCATGGGGCTAACCTAGTCAGCGTTGTTGATTGGGAAGATAATGCCTGCTTCCAACATGTAATAAATTTCAAATTTCACTTTCATCTTCATATTTGGTTTAAGATTATATGGCCTCTTCTTGATTGGTCGTGTGCACTCTTTTAGCTCTATGTGTGTCTCCCTTACAGAAGAATCAACACCTTTAATTTTTGTGAAGGATGTAGGAAATACATCTTGATAATCTTGGAGTAATTATATAACCTATGGGATATCTTCGTGCATCCAATAGTCTCCAACATGTGCCATTTTGGGTCAATCTTCTATGCCAATATTCATTACATGTTCCTTTAATGGCTCCTGATACCTCTTGCATTCTTCTTCAGGAATGAAGTCACAAAGTATATGTCACAACTTTCTTCCTCTATTTACTATGTGATTGGTTCTAGTAGAGGCTCCAACTCTCTTTCTATCTCAAAGATATCCCATATATCCATGTAGTCTTTGATGTTCATCCTAGAGGACTTCTCATATTCTTCCTATATCCTATGGTAGGGTTAAATCCATGATTGGGCCTCACCTTGGCTGATTTATTGAATCTGTAAGATCTATGTCAATTTTTTCTCTATGACTTCATGCGAACTAGGTTCCCATGGCTATAGTAAGTATTCAAATCTTCTGTGACATATAAAGGTTTTCATGTTTTGTAAAGCCACTTGTACCTGAGGATTGTCACTCTCAAAGATGAAAGTTTAAATTAAATTGGATTGGATCTATGCCTAATTATTTGTTTCTCTTCTTCATTCTTGATGGATGTACCATGTTATAGGGAAAAAACAAAGGGTGTAGATGAAACTATGTGGTCAGTAGTTAGGAGCGATACCCTCTGACAACCATACCTCAATACACCTATACACATGCAATTCTAGGTATTCTCCCTCCTAATAGATAGGCCAATCTATTATGATAGTCTATGAAAGTTTGAATTAAGTTAGTAATAGTCTGTATGCTTCTTCCCATTTTACCTGTACATCCCTATGGATGGCCCACTAGTTTGTAATAATTTCCTTCATCACATAGTCAAGGGTACTAGCCCTTTGGTTCACATTTGGCACATACTATTAAAATCATAGGATGAACTCACCAACATCCTCCATAGTAAAATACTATGGTATTTGTCACTCAGTTATAAATACCATTCACAAAGGTTGTAACTCATGATCTTCTTTCACCCAATTGAGTACATGAGTGTTTGAGTCTCCACTTATTGAAGAAGCTCTATCTCATGGTAGAAATGTTGAGGTGTGTTCACATTATTAATTTGTAATAAAATATTTATTTTCAGATAAAAAATAATACATTAATAGATTTGTGATATATTATATGTTAGTTTTAATAGTGTTTGGTAATTAAACGAATATATTCTATCAACAATATATTTTGTATATAGTGGATTTATTAGATTGAGTTATTATAGGGTGATATGGAGATTTTGGTGGAGATATAATCTCCCCAATTATAGGAAAGAATTTTCCTATATAAATATATTCCTATATGAAATATATACAACTAGTGTGTATTATAATATTATTTCTTTTTATTATCACCTGTGTGTTTGGCTCTGTGTGTAACTCTATTTTTACCAATATCTGGTATTAGAGTAGGATGGGCTTGTGAGAATTTGTGAAGGGCAGATATTGTTTTATCTTTCCCCTAATAATGGAATATTATTTTTTCAAATAGATCTATATACTATTACTATATATTTAAAGTATTTATTTTCGCTGGTGTCTTTGGAATGCTTAGCTCACTATCCAATTACATAGACTTGTATGTGCTATTTTGAGTAGTTTAAAATATAAAAGGATGAATTCACTATATTAGGGCATCAATTATGGATTGGATTAACATTTATATTATCCTTAATTGAAGACATATGCACTTGGAAGAGTTAACATTCATGATTCTCTATGGTGATCCATAATGTAAATCCTCTCCTATAGCCTTGACATTTAATTCAAGATCAATTTTGCATTCGACTTAGATCTGGGCATGATTTTCTTGGCCTTGACTCAAAAATCACTTATTTTAGAATATAAGGACATCTTCCACATTGAATTTATGCATCACATTCTCCTTTTGATACATCAAATTTGCATTTCCCAGTCTCATTTAAGTGTACATCTTAATCCTTGGTCTCGCCCTACATTCTATTCTCACAACCAATGATTAAGTCATGACCTGCATAATCTAAATCCTCAATAAACTTTATCTTATTGGCCCATGCCTATTTCCATGATCATTTTGTGTCTTCATTCATAGTTATCACTATTTTTATGCATGATCTGGCTTACACCAAACCTGAGCTTGCTTCCTACTACATTTATACCATACTTGGAGCATTTCCCCCATACACCATCCATTGCCATACAAGTTTCTCTTTTTTAAGTAAGTCATTATTTTTTTAATAGTTATTTTTGGCAAGATTAATCTAAAGTTATTTTTACATTTTTAGTGATAAGTCATTGCGTCTCAATTTATTTTTTATAGTCAAATTGTCAATTATCAAAAGTCTTGATAATTGTCATTTTTGGTTTGTCACAAATAAATCTAGAATTAAGAGTCCTTATTTACGTCAAAGTCAATAAAGTTATTAATGTCAAAAAAAATTCAAAAGTGTCAAAGATTCAGTTCTAAGCTATTTCATTTTTTCTAAAAGAGTCTAGAGTCAATATCTTTTTGGGTCCATAGTCAAATTATCATTAAAATCTAAAAGACAATTTTATGTCAGAAGAGTCAAGTAAAAAAATTCAAAGTGTCTATATGTCATCAAACAAAGTCAAAATCATAAAAATAATAATTTAAAAAAAATTATACATGAATTCATTGTGTATACATGACATCTTGAGTCATATGTCTAATCTATCAAGATGGATCTCCCTCAAAAATTTAATGCATTTGAGCTTCATCGACATTTTTCTAAGTAACCAGTATCACATACTAGATGAAGGAAGAAATGGAGGTTTGAGGTTTCATATCCTCTCATTATCCACTAGTGATGAGGCCACTTCTATTTTAGTGGTGAATTTGATTTTTAGTTATGAGTTTGAATAAGAAAAGAAGAACATTATTATTCACATGTGTGGTGTGTTTTGCACCAAATCAGATAATGCCAAGGATAGTATTTCAGTGGCAGTGGAAGCTATCTATTATATATTTTTTTGGGTGGTAACAAACATTAACATAGGCTGCATAAGATGACAATGAGAATTTATTCCTCATGATATTTAACTTTCTAATGTTGAGTGTATTTTCAAAACCCTACTGGTTTGGAAATACTCTAATATTTGGAGAAAAGGGAGAGTGTAGATATAATGGAATGTGGAAATAGTTGTATATGAGGGAAACTAACTATAGAAATCCTCTAACTATAGATATCCTCTGATTGCCTTACTTATTTATGGAGATGATTGGCCAGTGAAACATCCATTACATTCACATGAAGTAAATGTAGGATGCATTCTTTGCATAGTAGTGGTCATGTACAACTAGATCTAGACAATACAATTCAAATATTAGTATGCAGACCTAATAGTATGCATTGGCATATGATTATATTTAGGCTAGTTCTTGAATATATATATTCTCTCCATGTTCACATTAAAGGGGTGTAGACTAGGATTAATAATTTTCACAAGGGGGTGAATGTTGAGGTGTGTTCACATTATTAATTTTTAATAACATATTTATTGTTAGATAAACAATAATATGTTAATAGGTTTGTGATATATTACATATTAGTTTTAATAGTGTGTGGTAGTTAGATGAATATATTGTATCAAAAATATATTTTGTATATAGTGGGTTTGTTAGATTGAGTTATTATAGGGTGATATAGAGATTTTGGTGGAGATATGATCTCCCTAATTATAGGAAAGAATTTTACTATATAAATGTATTCCCATATGAAATAATATAGAGATAGTGTGTAGTATAATATTATTGATTTTTATTATCACTTGTGTGATCGAATCTCTGTGCAACTCTATTTTTACCAATAAGAACACCCTTTATATTTGGTTCTATGTAGTCCTACTCAGTATGACCTAATTGATATATAAAAATATATATCATATTGTTTTGGATATCTTATCATCATTGATCACACATCCTCTTCAACCTTCTAAGGGATCTCCAGGGTATTTAGGCCCATCTTTCCCAAGATCCATTCTATACTAAGAATTTGAGTCTATAGAATATTATTTTTATAGAGGAAATTATACTCTATTGCTTATAGAGCCTTCTACTTATCTTAAACTATGAACTTCACCCATTTGACATTAGCTATACCATAGGGTGAGTATGGATCTTTTGGGATGATGTAAGGCCTAGATTTAATCTTGTTCAGATGAATGATAATGATCTTGTCCTCCTGATGAGACTCTAAATAATTCATGACTATGTTGATAGTCATAGACCCATCATAGGCCCACTTCTTTCCTATCAGCATAGGGTAATGAGTCTCATCTATCTTCATATTTATCACTTCAAAATCATCTTGTAGGGTAAGTTCTGTGACTTTGATTTTTATATCTTCCAAGTGACCAATAGGTTTGACCCTTCCATAGTCTATAAGGCTGAGCATGACATGACTATCACTCAATGTCAGTCTTCTTAAGGCTTCCAAAGTGGATATGGGGATCATATTTATAGTGCTTCCAAAGTTAAATATAGCATTGGGTATTTCATACCTGACTAGTTTTATGTCTATCCTCACATCGATGTCCCAAGGTTTCTTGGTCTTTACAAACTAAACCAACTTATTTGTCTATTGCTAGCTTTTCTATGCACATTCTAGTGACAACCCCATAGTGACAACCCCATTTGTTATCATAGTGATAATGCCATACTATCTTAGTATACACACTATCTTCCCATACATCTATGAATCAAGAGTTGCACCATCCCTTTCATTCATCGCTTATTATTGGATTGTCTTTAAAATCTACATAGATTCACATATTAGGCATTTTTTAGTGGTAGGTTTAGGATATTGGTTTGGTCATGCATTTTTAATACCCAAGTCTTTAGGCATTTCCAATAGAGATAACCCTTATTCTTCATGTTATTGTCTAATTACTACCTATAATGTGGCATCATCCCTCAATTATGTATGGATCATGTTAATATTTATAATATGTCTCTCCCTTTGTTGTCTTTATAAGATGGGCTAGTCTTCTATATTATAATTCTCTAGCACCTTATAACATGTGTATTAAGGTTATCTTTGGGGGTTTATAGGGTAATTTCCCTATACATGGTTTAGTTGTCCATAAAGATAGCAACAAATGGGTGGCTTAGGCCCATTATTTCCTTATCCTCCCTACATAAAACATTGATATCCTCCTTTGTATCCTCCTCTATTCCCCTAAAATCCCCATCCACCTTGGTGCTATTGTTGCCCAAAATTATCAATGTTCCATGATGCATTACATCCTTGCTACTATGGATATTCATTGAATCCATCCACTTGTGGTTTTTGTCTATTTAGGGTCCATCCTGACTACCACACTTGAGGAATCATAGTATTCTATGGTGATTGGTATGGGTATGTTTTAGTCTATTATGGGAAGTTCTATGAGGTGATATTCTAGTTTTGTGTAGAAGGTAGGGTACCTACTAGTAGTTGTGGTTGATACTGTGATTCATTGACCTAAGGTGTCACCATTGGATTCTAACCTGGTATGATTCTCCCTAGGTTAAGAGTAGTCTATGGCACAACTATGGCTTTATATGTAATAACCAAAAATATGTTCTTAGTGATATCCTCCTTTATTTCATGAAGGGCACAATAATCTTTGTCATTATGTGTATGAAACTTACATAATTTATAGTACATATTCTATGGGGTTTTAATGTACTATTTTAAAAGGTGACACTATGAGGTTTTATACCCTACCACTCTACATATCTCACAAAACTCCATCTTTACCCAAGGACATTCATTTCTATGATGCCATATTTGTCCACATTCTATGCACCATATATTTGACTTAGGTGTGTCAACCCTTCCTTGAAACTAATCCAATTTGATCAAGATAGTCTATAGGGTACTGTTTACCTTGGATGATGGCAAAACTGCATCCCCATACTCTTCAATCTACTCCACCCAAATCACAATATATCTTGCAACTAATTTATATCTAAACTGGGTTTAGGCTATAAAAAATCTAATTCATGGTCTTAAACCCTCTATAAACTAATCAAATTTATGTTTATCCTCCAAAAAAAATTCTACTTTGTTCATGATGTCATAAAATCTATGATCATAGTCACCAATGGTCTTTTAAGGTCCTTATTGGATCTCCTATTGAGTTGTGGAGCTAAAAGCTTCATCAATGAGCTAATGTGGAGGTTGCTAGACTTATAAAGTAACCAACATCAGTTAGGGGTTGACCGATATCAGTCAGAATTGATTGACATTGGCTAGGGGTCAGCCGGCATCGATCATCTTCAGATTAACACTGACCGGCATCAGTCATCTGTGAATTTCCAAAATTTTTCTATTTTTAGTCAGTTTTATTTTTAGACAAATAGATTTGAGCCTTTGATTTAAGAGGTGGATCTAACAGGGTGAATGCATAGCTCATGAACCCTAGTGTTGTAGTATATTATATAATAGGGTTAGATCCTCATAGCATGTAGGGATAAATAATTCAGTAATTTAGTTGATTGTCTAGACAACTCAGTAATTGAGTTGATTTTAATTGATGGAGAGAGAGAACTCTTGAGGGAGAATTACTGTACATCTTTGAGGTGTGAGGAGAGAGATTTATTCATTGTATTTCCTTCTTGAAGAGTTTAATACAAGATTGGTTGTTTCTTGTATCTCTTATTATTTGCTGTTTCTGATTTCTAGTTACTTATTACTTCTAGTTCAATTCAGTGTTTAGTTGCTTATACATAAGTAATCAATTATACTCTAAGATCCTAACAACTGGTATCAGAGCTCTAAACACTAACAACTAGTATTAGAGTGTGTTAGTGTTTGTTGATTACAAAATTCACTCACAGGGGTTTCTGATTGAGTGGGAGCAAAGCAATGGCAGAAGAAAGTAAACTAAGAATGGAGAAATTCAATGGCAAGAATTATCAATTATGGAGGATGCAGATAGAAGATTATCTGTATCAGAAAGATCTATATTTACCATTAGGTGGGGTTTCAAGGAAGCCCATAGATATGGAAGATGAAGAATGGAATGTTCTTGATAGAAAGGCTCTTGGATCTATAAGGTTGAGCCTGACAGCTTCTGTGTTTTCCAACTTATCACAGGCAAAGACAACAGTAGAGTTAATAGATACTTTGGCAAATTTATATGAAAAACCCTCAACTTTGAATAAGGTATATCTTATGAAGCAATTATTTAATTTACAAATGCAGGAAGGTGGATCTGTATCTAGTCATCTTAATGATTTCCATACAGTAGTAAATTTGTTAAATTCAGTCAAAATAATTTTTGATGATGAAATTAAGGCTCTCTTAATCTTATACTCTTTACTTGAAAGTTGGCATAATTTGGTAATGGCAGTTAGTAATACTACATCTGCTTCAAATATCTTGAAAGTTGATGATGTTGTTAGTGTAATTTTAAATGAATAAATTCATAGGAAAAGCACAGGGGAAACATCAGGTAATGCTTTAAGTGTTGAAAGCAAGGGAAAGCAAAGAGAGAAGGGCAAGCAAGAGAAATCAAGGTCAAAGATGGAAAGTAGATCCAAATCTAGAAATGGAAGAATAGCCTATTGGAATTATGGAAAGAAAGGGCATGCAAAGAAAGATTATTGGTTGAAGGATAACAAAGAAAATCAGCATGAAGGTAATAAAGAAGCAAAAGTTGTAGGTATTGTTGCACATGATGCTCTTATATTTTCTTTGGATAATAAAGTAGAATCATGGGTTTTATATTTTGGTGCCTCTTTCCATGCAACCCCAAATAGAGAATTTTTCAATGATTATGTCCATGGAGATTTTGAAAAAGTTTATTTAGGGGATGATGAGCCTTGTAAAATTGTTGGCAAAGGAAAAGTGCAGCTGAAATTATAGAATGGCAACACATGGGTGTTGAAGGATGTCATGCATGTACCCATCCTGAAGAGGAATCTAATTTCTACAAGAAAGTTGGGTGATGAGGGTTGCACAGTAACTCTTACAGCTGGATCTTGGAAAGTTTTCAAGGGTGCACTTCTATTAGCAAGAGGTAAGAGAGCAGGTACACTTTATCTATCTACTTGTATTACTAATTATTCTCCTTCTATTTTATCTACTTTAGATGTAGATGCAAAGTTGTGGCACTGTAGGCTTGGTCACATGAGTGAGAAGAGAATGAATGTTCTTAAGTCAAAAGGTAAGCTTTTATATTTGAAAAGCATAGATCTAGATTTTTGTGAGCATTGTATTTTTAAGAAATAGAAGAAAGTGAGGTTTCTCAAAATTGGGTCAACAAAGAAGAAGCACAAGTTGGAGCTTGTTCACACAGATGTGTGGGGACCAGCTCAGGTAGCTTCTATTAGAGGATCACAGTATTATGTTTCTTTCATTGATGATGCTACAATAAAGGTATGGGTTTATTGCATAAAGAGGAAATTTGATGTTTTTGACACATTTAAGAAATGAAAAGCTTTGGTTGAGAATGAAACATGTTTGAGATTGAAGTACCTTAGATCTGATAATGGTGGTGAGTACTGCAGCAATAAATTTAACAATTACTATTCTATGAGTGGAATACATAGGGAAAGGATGGTTCTAAGGACACCTCAGCAAAATGGAGTTGCTAAAAGGATGAATAGAACAATAATGGAGCGTGCATGAAGTATGAGGTTGCATGCTGGTTTGCCCTTATAGTTTTGGGTAGAAGCTATAGATACTGTGGTTTACCTGATTAATAGAGGTCCTTTTACTACACAGGATGGTGGAATTCTAGAAGAGGCTTGGACAAGTAAAAAGGTAGATCTTTCATTTCTCAGAGTTTTTGGTTCTGAAGCTTTTATGCACATTGATAAAGAAAATAGAAAGAAGCTGGATGCTAAATCTATACGGTGCACTTTCATTGGTTATGGTTTTGGAGATTTCAGATTCTGGTTGTAGAATTTAGAAACTAACAAAATTATTAGAAGCCATGATGTAGTTTTCAATGAGAAGGTGATGTACAGTGATCAGCTCAAGAGGCTAAATAATTTTGAGCAGGGCAATCTTGATTTGAAAGAGGTTATGATCCAAAATGAGCTCACAGGTAAAAATCATCACTCATAGAAAAACACAGAGACCGACATTAGTCAGGTGGAAATTGACGTCGATCAAGTGGAAACTGATGTTGGTCAGGTGGAAATTGATGTCAATTAGATGGAATTGACATCATTCAGGTGTAGACCGACATCGATCAGAGATGACTAGGATCAGTCACTATCAGAAGAATATTTGGACAAATAACAAGATGTAAATGAGTCTCAAATGCCCATAAGGAGGTCTAAAAGGGTAAGTAAACCTCCAATTCATTATTCCCCTTCTTTATACTACTTGTTACTCATTGATGGTGGAAAACTAGAAAGCTTTGATGAGGCAATGCAGGTAGAATCTAGGAAACAGTGGGAGCATGGCATGAATAAGAAAATTGATTCCTTGGAAGAGAACCATACGTGGGATTTGGTTGAGTTGCTAGCCAGAAAGAAAGCATTGAAAAACAAATGGGTATATAGGTTAAAGTAAGGAGAGAATAGACAAATGAGACATAAGGCCAAGTTGGTAGTAAAGGGATTTGCACAAAAACTAGATATTGATTTTGGTAAAATTTTTTCTCCTATAGTAAAGATGACTTCTATTCAGACTGTATTGTACTTAGTTGCTATTGAGGATTTGCATCTTGAGTAGCTTGATGTTAAGATAGCATTTATTCATAGAGATTTGGATGAAGAGATATATATGTATCAGCTAGAAGGTTTTGAGGTCAAAGGTAAGGAGAAACTTGTGTGTAGGTTGAAGAAAAGCTTATATGGTTTTAAGCAAGCTCCAAGACAATGGTATTTGAGGTTTGATAGGTTTATGACAGAGCATGGCTTTAGTAAATGTCAATCTGACCATTGTGTTTATTTTAACATATTGGATAATGGTAGTTATATTATCTTGTTACTGTATGTAGATGATATGCTTGTTGCAGGTTCACACATGCAAGAAATTACTGAGCTTAAGGTAAAATTATCTCACACATTTGCCATGAAGGATTTAGGAGCAGGAAAAAAAATCCTTGGCATGAGTATTAAGAGAGATAGGAAAAATCACAGTTTGATTTTGTCTCAAGAGGATTATGTGAATAAGGTGTTGGAGAGGTTCAATATGTAGGATGCAAAACTGGTAAGCACACCTATGGCTAGACACTTCAAGTTGAGCAAAGAACAGTGTCCTAAATCACATGATGAGGTTGAGTACATGAGTAGAGTTCCATATGATATAGTAGTTGGGAGCTTGATGTATGAAATGGTATGTACTAGACCAGATATTGCCCAAGCAGTGGGAGTTGTCAGCAAGTTTATGGCCAATCTAGGAAAGGAAAACACTAGAAAGTAGTTTAGTGGATTCTTAGATATTTGAGAGGGACCAACAGTAGGCATTTATGCTATGGAGGGTTAAACACTTCTCTACATGGGTATGTAGATTTGGATATGGCAGGTGACTTGGGTGGTAGGAGAAACACCACAAGATATGTGTTCATTGTTGGTGGAACGACGGTTAGCTGGATTTCAAAGTTGTAGAAGGTTGTTGCCTTGTCTACTACAGAGGCAGAATACATTGCAATCATAGAGGCTAGCAAGGAAATGATTTGGATGACTCAGTTCATGGAAGAGTTGGAAAAGGAGCAAGAGAGTTGCAGATTGTATAGTGATAGTCAAAGTGCAATTCATTTGGTAAAGAATTCAGCCTTTCATTCAAGAACCAAACATATATAGCTTAGGTACCACTTCATTAAATAGGTATTAGAGGATGGATAGTTAAAGCTGGAAAAGATCCTTATGGATAAGAACCCTATTGATATGTTAACAAAGTTAGTAACAAAGGAGAAGTTGAATCTTCATTCAACTTTTGTTGGTCTTCAAGATTGAACTTGAAGAGGGAGAAACAAGCTAGAGATGTTTATAGGATGTTGCTGTATAGGTACAAGTGCAGCTATTTATCTCCAAGTGGGAGATTGTTGAGTTGTGGAGCTAAAAGATTCACCAATGAGCTAATGTGGAGGTTGCTAGACTTACACAACTATCGACATCAGTTAGAACCAACCGACATCTGTTAGGGGTCGAATGGCATCAATCAGAACTGACTGACATCAGTTAGGGGTCGGCTGGCATCGGTCATCTTCAGATTGACACCGACCAGCATCGGTCATTTGTGCATTTCCAAAATTGTTCTATTTTTAGTTAGTTCTATTTTTAGACAAATATATTTGAGCCTTTGATTTAAGAGGTGGATCTAACGGTGGCAAATGCATGGCTCATGAACCCTAGTGTTGTAGTATACTATATAATAGGGTTAGATCCTCATAGCATGTAGGGATAAACAATTCAGTAATTGAGTTGATTGTCTACACAACTCAATAATTGAGTTGATTGTAATTGATGGAGAGAGAGAGAGAAATCTTGAGGGAGAATTACTGTACATCTTCGAGGTGTGAGGAGAGAGAGATTTATTCATTGTATTTCCTTCTGGAAGAGTTTAATACAAGATTGGTTATTTCTTGTATCTCCTATTATTTGTTGTTTCTAATTTCTAGTTACTTATTACTTCTGGTTTAATTTCATGTTTAGTTGCTTATACATAAGTAATCAATTGTACTCTAAGATCCTAACATCTCCTTCAAATCTTGGATTATTTGGCTTGAACTCTTCTTAACCTTAAACTTTGTGATGAGCTAGTTTTTAACATCCAAGGATGCTTTGGTTATATTTTTATTTAATATTAACTCTAATGAATTCCCACTCAAAAGACTAATCAATTCAAACTTCTTTTTATTATTGTCAGTGATTACTTTTTCTTACCATTTCATGTCGTAGGTAAGTACCATTCAGGGTCCATAGACCCATCATAGGAAGTCAGGTGTATAAAATCATCTAATTAAGGTGCCATAATAGGTTTTATTATAGGTGTCAATTTATTGGGTTATAATCTGTATCATATATGGTTTTGGGTTTGGATACTTTTGTACACTTTGAGGTAGCTCCTGATTTGGTGGTGGTTGTGATGTCTCCTCTAGTTCTATGGATGTGGTAGTTGTAGATATATCTTTGTTATTTCTTTTTTCTTATTCTAATATTTGAAGTTATGTAATGGAATCCTTAGCCTATGAAATAATTAGAGGATTTGTCTCTATAGAAATCAATGCTTTTATGTTCTTTTATTAGTCTGAGAAACTCTACACAACTTCATGATATGTAGCCTTTTATACTTCTAGGGTTTTTCTATGAAATTATTCTAGAATTGGTCCTTTCCAAGTGTCCTCATCTAAAGTTATATATGAATTATTATGATTTTGAAAAAAATGGACTTGGGGGATATGTGATTCCTTGGGAAATGATCCTTACCTCCAAATATGTATCTCTCAAAACTTGAACCTGTACTATGTCTATGACTATAAGGTAATCCTTGATTTTATTTCTGGAAACTATAAACTTTTACCCATATATTCTACTTCTAGACTACTACCTTCTTCTTTCATCCATGTTAAATCCTCATCACTCCCTCATCTCTATCTCTACTTAGCCTGGGCTCCTCACTTTGTTTATCTTCACCATACTCTTCTCCTTATCATTTCCTTTCATCTAATTCATCAATACTATTAATACTCCTATTCATAGTTTCTTGAAACACACTCTATTGATTCCATCTCCTCTATTGTCATAACTCTCTTTCTAAGTCTAGAGTCTTTTTCCAATCCTTTTCCTTTGGATCCATGCTAGACGTAGGTTTAAGCTCTATCTTTTCATCTTTGACTCATTCATCAGTATCTTTCACACACCCCCATATGCCTGAAGTGACTACTCCATATTAGCAGGAGTGGGAACCATGGCCTTTTCTATACCCAAAATTTTGATCAATGTTAAAATTTGTTGAAAATGTTTTCCTCTAATTTCTATCAAAAATAGGTATTTCATTATGTCAAAGGTAAGTATCCTTGTACTATAAATTAAATGATATATACATCAATAGTGGTAGTTATCCAATGACTTATCACACAAGTCCAATTTGTCTCCATATTATACAACTATACTATCTTCCCATTGGTCTACATAATAGTATCACTTGATTATGGTTAGAAATAATGATATTTAGTTCAAGCCAACCAATTAACTAGTAGGTTTAGTAATTCACACTAGAAAATATCATAAATTTCATCGTAGAGGTGTTCTTATATAATCTCTCTTGGAGTACACCCAGTTTTTTGGCCTTCTCTCTCTATGAATTTAGTTATTTTTGGTCTAACAAGCTCTCCACCTCTCTTTGGGTTGGTAACCATCTCAACATATACATGCTCAATCCACCATTATTATCAGAGGTTCTTAGGTTTCACTAGAACATGATAATTGTAGGGATAGAGTGTGAAAAGTTATATCAAAATATTATAGGATGGTTTAATCAATACTTTGAAAACATATGCAAGGTTTATCATAGAGAAATACACTTATTTAATATCTCAACACATGATGTGAACTACTTATAGATATATAAATTTACACATCAAAGCAAAATAATAAGGGGAACATTCATAATATCATAGAAAACTCTAGGATTATACCATAAAAGAGAACAAATACTTATAATTCATTTTAAAGGATCTAGTACTAGGGATTACAACAAGGAAACCTTCATAGATAATAGTCCATTTTTATAAATATTTTGTGTAAAAGTTATCTGATCAAAATAATAACCACTATTATTTTTACTCACATACTCATCAAATTCAACCTTTCTATTGCATTCATTACAAATACTTATAGGAATTAGTTCCTATGGTTGTAACTTCCATATTTACCATGCTGAGAATAGTTCTCCATATCACATTTAGTAGAATCTTGACCAATATAGAGATTCTTGTAATAAAGCCTAACAACTTGCAAACATAATACAATTGTATTTCTTATAGGACTTTCTCATACATACAACCAAATTTACATTTACCTTTTACTGCTAACATCTTCCTCTTAGAAAATGTTATTTATAATGATTAAGGTGGAGGTGGTGGAATATAGACCATAAAAACAAAATGAACTTGGTTTTGCACTTAGTAGGTGTGAACCATATTCCAAAATAGAAACTATTTTTCTTACTCTTCTTCATAAATATCTTTATTGATATCTTCCAAAAATGATCCATATACTTCCTTTGGTGTAACTCTCATTATTTGGGGGTTTTATTCTTTTGTGATTTTTAGCATCCTCTTGTTGCTCAACCATATAAGCACGTTGAAAGTTTTATTTTGAGGTGTTGATGTTTTATGATTTGGTGATTTTTACGTGGTTGTAGCAACTTATGAAGAATAAATAAATGGTTATGCTTGTGTTTGTGGCTAGGCCAACACATCTAGTTATATTTATGGTAATGGTTATTCTTATCCTAGAGACATCAATCATAGTGGTTGGATGCTTTGTGAAACCATGTGTTTTTTCCTTGTTACTTCCATCCTGGTTGTATTCATGTCAATAAAAAATGGAAGGGGAAGAACTAGAAGATTTTTAAGTTATTGAATCTGAATTTGGACCCAATTATGTATTTTTGTCACTGTGGTGAGAGGCCCAAGTACTCAAAGACATACCTATATACCCAAGGTTGTTAAGCGATCAATCCTTGAATCTTGATCCACCATTGATTGAATCTCCCTAAATACAAATAATTCCATCCATCTCAAGGCCATACTAGGTTTGAGATAGTGTTCACTGGCTATTAGTCTACATCTGGTGAGATTGAGCCTTTTGGTGATTTCCATTATGTGAGGCATAAGTGTAGTGCTAAAAATTGATACTAAAAGGATTGAAATGTATAAGCATCATTGAAACTCAATTACACTAGCATAAATAACTAATATATATCTAATATTGAACCTCAAAATGATAAGGTAGGAACCACATAATGGGTTCACTATGGGTAATGCCATGGTCATTGAACCTAAATGTACATTACCTCAAAAATATTGAATCAACCACTGCAAAAAGACTTATAGTTTCAAGTTTACTAAAAACTCAAAAATATTTGATAAATAACTACAAAGGTGAAAATGTGTAAATGTGCATGAACTAACATCATGCCCTTAAATCAACATGAATTATTAATTGTCATACTATGCATGAACCAACATCATGCCCAACTTAAATATAAAATGGTGTATATGTGCATGAACTAACATCATGCCCAACTGAATTTGTCCTATAAAAGGAGTACATATGCCTTGTACATTAACCCAAATATATCTAAATATGTATCAGTATGATTTTTTTCACTCATGGTGTGAAAAATGAAGTATATATGCCCTACATATGCCCCTAAAATATGTCTATAAATTTCAAATAACTATCCTAATATGATATATGATTCACATTTTAAATTTGAAATTTATATATTTTCCTCAAATATACTCATGGAGGCTTAGTCTCTAGGTCAAAGTCCACTAATATGGCCCCTTTTCAGGTGAAAGACATATTTTTCAAGTCACTAATCTCAAAAGAGAAGTGAATTGTATCATGCCATGTATAAATATAATATTATGCAAAATCATGTCAACGTCTAGAGAGTATGTCATCATATATATATATATATATATATATAGCATCAAATCATGCATATAACATATGAAATACCAGGGAATATAAGTCGTATGTTAATATAGATGTATCTATGAAGCACACAGTAGTAACTATAACTGAATACGACTACACAATAAGGAAGTACATGATATAAATCATGGCACAAAATATAAAGGGGGGCTATGTGATATGGATCATGACACTTACAAAGATAAAAAATGCACAAGCTCAACTCTCAATGTCACACTATAACATATAATGTCAAACATAAGGCCAAGGGGCCACATACAAGGGCATAAAGATGTCACTAATAAGAAACACTAAGGAGTCACAACAAGAGGAAAAAATTCCACAAATAACAAGGCTAAGGATCCATAAACAAGGAGAATGAATTATAAGAAAATGAGGCTAAGGAGCCATAAAAAAGGTTAAGGGGTCACATATAATAGGCAACAATAACTAGCCTATCATATAAAATAACAACATCGATGGAGCATATAACAACTGAAAGTTAGTCTAAACTATCCATATATGTTAGTATCACATCATAGGAAAATAACATATCCAATGTATCATTGTGTAATAAATAAGTAACTATAAAGGTGCATGTAATAAATATATTTATCTCAAAATGGTAAAGTGGTCATACAAAAATATAACTTATGGAAGTAGGTGCTCCCAATATTGGCATGGCTCCTAAGTATAGGAAAGTTCAATATCTATGTGTCAATGTATAATTTGTATGCCTTTCATCACACTTAAATACCTCATGAAATGCATGTGTATGAAAAAATATAATTTTTACCAAACATTTGATAAATAAAATATGTAAATAATGTAAATAACAACTCATGTCATGCTTAGGCCCTAATTTTTTATGTTTTGAATATTATCATTTTTTGAATTTATCTTGCACATGTAAGAATCAAATAAACACTAAGAATTTATGTACAATGGTTAATTTTATATTGATTAAAGAGTTTGTTTATGGGATGCCTATATATAGGTCTTGTATCTTGAAACCACCATTTATTTCCATTATCAATTGAGACCATTATTATATCATTATTAATTTGATCATCTTATTTATCAATAAGCTACCAATCTTCTTGATAATTTTAATCATACTCATCTCATTGATATTTTAATTTTCACATTTCATTTCCATCATCATCTATATCTACATTAGTACATGTTAAATCAAATACACCATATTGTGGAATTGATTTTTATTGTTAATGTTTCTCCTCAATATGTTCATAATATAAACTTCTTAAGGATTAGATATCACTACTTAAGTAAAAGGTGGATAAATGTTTTATCCCTTTGGTTATTGACTTGGAGATGTAATCATATCATTTTTATTATTACCTTTATTATTTTTATCTATGCATGGATTAGATATAATGTTTGAATCCTTAGAAACCATGTTTGTACCATTAGCCCCTTTAGGAACATATTACTTTCATATTTACTTCTTAAGTACATTTTCTTGTTTAGCCATTTTTTTAATTTTATTTTTCAAGGTCTAAAAACTATTTGTATGATTCCCATGTATTCTATGATAAACACAATAATATTTGTATTATCATGTAGGATGTGAATAATATAAAGTGATAAACGTTTTACAAATCATATTCCCTAAAATTTCACTTAGAGACATATTGGCCTTATGTGAAGTGCTTAATGCATCATTTATATATTTTTGCTGATTTTGGGCCCATATTCAAGATGAGGTAGATGGATAATGAGATATGCTATTAACACTAGTGTAATCCAAATTTTTGATATGCACAATATTGTATTCAAGGGATGTGATCCTTAGACATATATTCTCTAGGGATTCCTTCAAAATATTTATTTGATCCAAATAGGCACATAAGACATAGTAGGTTGGGAATGTCCAATATTCATATAATATTCATTAAATTAGGCACATTATTAGCCACATATAATTATGGATTATTCTTGTATTCTTCCATATTATGGTCTTGAAATGGGTGAAATAAGAGCTTTGATTGGGCATCTCCATTAGGTTGTTCTACTATATTAACTATTTCTTGTGATTTATATCTATTATATTTTTGTTCCAATGAAAAATGTTGTAACTTCATATTAATTAAAATATGTATTTACACTTTATAGATGCTAAAAAACATTCCCAAAGAAAAAATAACAAATAAAAAATAAGAAGCCACAAAGGCAAAAATGAACAAATCCCCACAAGTGGGTAAGTGTTAGCACAAAACAAAGGTGATGATAATAAGAGTAAATAACAACAATATGAAAGCAAAAAAAAGTGGGATTAAAAGCACTCAATTTAGTGGGGAATATTTCCCACAATATATTTGATCCTAACCTTTTTACCTTTTTTATTTTTAACATTCTTCCATAGCCATTGAGAGGGCTCCACCATGACCATCTACATGTCTGAGGTTTAAAAATTTGAAAGTGTGTCTAAAATTAGGAATTCTAAGGTTGAATGTGTTGTCATCTCTTTGTCTATGTCCAATTTATTTGATTCATGACCTCTCTTCACTCCCCCTATAGGGTTATTCATAGTAGTATTTTGATCCACTACTTTTTCCCTCTCACTAGGCTCAAATTATACAACATGAGAAACATAAAATCCATCTTTATTCTTCTCCAATTTTGTTGTATGCTTAATTTCTGCATCTTTATCATAATCTATAAGGTGAAACTAATAGTATGGATAACTCCATCTACTACCATTTTATTTCCCCCCCTTTTTCTTATGGGATTATACTCAGGCCCGGGGGAAAGTAACATAAAGATGACTTGGTAATTTACAAGTATGCCATTTAATTTTAGTATTATCATAATCCAATACTTGAGTGTGTTATGATTGACCACATTTGAGGATAATTTTATCTAGTAGTCCTTTGATAAGATCAATATCCACACATATGCAAGCATATGTGCATAATTTTACTGAAGTTCTCTCTTTATAATTTTTAATGTATGTGCCCAATGCATTTCCTATCTCTTTGGAAGTGTACCATAAGTTTAAAGGTAGATTTGAGAGCTGAACTCATATGTGCCTTTTGGCAATTGATAGGGTATTTGGGTTGAATTTTGGAAACCAAGTAGTAATGAATAGTCTTGCATTTCCCTAAAACCAAGGGACTTTTGTAAGACTTTGTTGATAATCTCCCCAAGTATAGAAATGAAATATAAAAAATCCTTTGGAGTAGATGGATATCTCACAATATTTATTCCATGTTTCATAAACCTATTGATATAATTTGTAGTTGAAGGCCAAATCCCATTAAACCTATAAATAAATTCATTGTTTACTAAAGTGGTTTGGTATTAAATCACTTCCATGTCTAAGCTCTCCATATTTGGCACCTCATCCACTTGCTCTACAATATAGTCACTAGGAGGGGGAATAGGCTTCTTAGGGTTAGATTTATAGGTTGTATTTTTATCATTTCCTTGAAACTCACTAGTTTAGATGTAGATGGTTGTCTTATACTAGCAATGCCTCCCTATAATATTATCACCATATATATAGTTGAGTCCTTACCTAAGTTATAACTTGATAAGGGAGAAAAGTCTAGGAGTTATTTTCCTAGATATAAAAGACAAATAAGATCAGTTGGGAGCCCCAGGGAGGGTTTGAATTTCTAATATATATTGGCCATAAGTTTTATCAATTAAATCCATATACATAATGTATACACATAGAAGGATTGGACCATGACCTAATGCCTTGTATTCTTAATCTCTGATCTATTATATGTAAGAATTTAATCAATATTATAATTTACTAACATTTTTTCAAATAATTGATTATCATCCTCTAATAAGTGGTTTTGATGCTAGATATAATCAACAATTTTTTCCTCTCTCATTTTATTTCCTTTATTTATTGATATCACATCTCTTTCCTTATATTCATTGTTATTCTATTAACCTATAGTGCATCTAGGGATGTGTGTGACTAATTTATGGCTTACACATCTTGATATTAGCTTATTGCATTTCTTAATGTTCTTAGTATGATCATCTTATGAAATAACCATGGATAAATAAAGTATATATAAGAAGTAGTGGTTAGTATTTTATCATCATATTGTGATTTCTATTCTTATTACATTATTGTGGAGGTTTCCCCCTTAAAGTGGCTCAGTAATAATAGTTAAGTATTCTAATATTTTGCTAATTATTATTATGGATCTACTTATTCTACTCTTAATTTATAGGAATTATTCATGAAGTTCTATTCAAAAGGAAGGAATTTTGAACTACATAGATTACAGGCTAAATCTTCACAACTAGTTAGTTCCCACTAGATGACGAAGATTCTTAGAAAAGGTACAAAAGTTTTTTTGGCACACTTATATTCCATGGAAGTTAAACCAACTAAAGAGTCTACACATCATGACTTATAAAAGGTGTTGTATGATCATTCTATTATTTTTAGTGACATGCCAAAAGGACTTCCTCTAAGTCATGCACACGATCATGCTATCACATTCATTCTAAGAAGTACACCACCCAATATCAAACCCTATAGGTATCTTTATGCCCAAAAGAGTGAAATTGAAAATATGGTATAAGAGATGTTGGAGGTAGGAATCATCCAACATAGTTAAATTGAATATTCATCCCTAGTGGTCATGGTGCCAAAGAAGGATGATAATTAGAGAATGTGCTTAGACTATAGAGAAATCAATAAATACACCATCAAAGATAAGTTTCTTATTATAGTAATTGATGATTTGATATATTAACTGCATGATGATATTTATTTTACCAAGTTATATCTTTGCTTTGGATACCATCAGATTCACATCCACAATGAGGACATACCTAAAAAAGCTTTAAAAACCCATGAAGGAAATTATGAATTTATGGTCATGCCTTTTGGCCTCATAAATACACCATCTACATTTTAGAGTTTGATGAATATTATTTTTAGGCCATTTTTTAGAAAGTTTGTGTTAGTGTTTTTTGATGATATCCTCATCTAAAAAAAATTAGGAAGACCATTTGAAGCATGTGAAATAGGTGATTTTAGTTCTGAAACAACATCACCTTTATGCCAAACCTTCCAAATGTGATTTTGGTGTCTAAGAGGTGGAGTACTTGGGTCATATTATTTCACATGAAGGATTAAAATTTGATCCTAAGAAAATCCAAGTGATGATGGAGTGGTAGATTCCAAAGACCCTCAAGAACCTCTATGGAGTTCTAGCGCTAATTGGGTACTATCATAGGTTCATAAAAAATTATGGTAGCCTTGCAGCCCCACTCACCTCTTTGCTGAAGAAAGACACCTTCTAGTGGACTAATTAAGATACCAAGGTATTTTAATAATTGAAAATGGTTATGTGCACAACTCCAATTTTGGCTACTCATGATTTTTAAAAATTATTTGTTATAGAGTGTGATGCATCAAGATATGGCATAGGGGATGTACTCATGAAAGAAGGAAAACCACTAACATTTGAAAGTTTCCAATTGAAGATAAAAAATAGGCTCAAACCAATATATGAGAAAGCTATGATTGCTATTCTACATGCAATGAAGCAATGGATACCTTATTTGATGGGTCATCACTTTCGAGTAAAGACTGATCATGATAGCTTCAAATATTTTTTGGAATAATGCTTGTCATCTGAAGAACAATAAAAATGGGTGATTTAAATGTTAGGCTATGAATTTTAAATAGTGTATATGAAAGGAAAAGAGAACATGGTAGAATATTCCCTCTCTTGATGGGATGAATCAGTTTAGGTATTATTATGCACCATGACCATGTGGTAGGTAGACTAGCTAGAGGAAGCAAGATCAAAATGAGAGAATGATAGTGATACTAAGGATTTAATTCACAATATTCAAAAGGGTTATAATGAATCTAAAAAAATTACATGTAAGGGGAACACATTATGGTATAAATATAGATTATACCTTTGTAAGCATTCTCTCCTCAAACATAAAATTCTTTAGGAACTTCATGCCTCTCCATCTGGGAGTCACTTAGGATTTTTGACTACATATCATAGAATCAAGCAAGATTTCTTTTAGGAAGGACTCAAATGGGATGTTCATAAATATGTGGTTGAATGCATGTTATGCTAATAAAATAAAGGTGAAACCATTAAGAATCCAGGTCTTTTAGAAATTTTATCCATCCCTATCCAACATTGGGAAGAGGTTTCCATGGATTTCATTATAAGGTTACCACAGTCTAAGGGTAAAAATGTTATCATGGTTGTTGTGGATCGACTCACCAAGTATGTTCATTTTTTCTCCTTATCACAATGATTTGTTGTCAGTACAACATCGACTTTTCTCAATATAGTTCAAAAATTGCATGACACTCCAAAGATCATTATAAGTGACTAAGATCCCATATTTATTAGTAATTTTTGGACTGAATTATTTATATGTTTGGGCACCTAGTTGACTCATAGCTCATCCTATCATACTCAATCTGATGGACAAATATAGATAGTCAACAAATGTGTTGAAGGGTATATTTTTTATTTTAATTTTGATAAATAGGATAAATGGGTTCATTGGATGCCACTTGTTAAATGGTGGTATAACACTTCTTTTCACACTTCTTCAAATATGTTTCCCTTTATGGTATTGTATGGGTATCACCCCCCATCCATCACTTTAGTTTTGCTGGTGCATCCCAAGCTTTGATCTAATAAGGAACACGTTCACCATCAATAAAAGGTGTTAGTTTGTGATAGAATTTAGCAATGGCATAAAATTGAATGAAGAAGCAAGCAGATCAATACCATAATAAGTCACATTTTGACATAAGTAATTAGGTCTTTGTGCATTTGTAACCATATAAGTAGATATCTCTAAAGCAACATAAAAAGGATGACAAGCTATCACCTAAGTATTATGGCCCTTAACATATCCTGTGGAAAATTGGTAGTGTGGCTTATAAGCTAGAATTACCCCCAACCACTCATATACATCTGGTATTCCATGTATCTTTCCTAAAGAAAGTAATTGGACTTAGAGTTTCCACTTAGACCGAGTTACTTGAATTATATGAATAAGGCCAAGTCATTCTATATCTTGAGGAGATCATTCACACTCATACTAAGCAATTATAGACCAAAGCAATTAAGTAATATTTGATCAAATGGAAGAACCTACATTCTAAAGATGCAACATGGGAGGATGAAGCATTCCTACAACAATATCTTGGTTTGATTCAATGTTGAGGACAATAATGTTTTGAAAAAGATGGGCATGCTATGACCTTAACCTCTAGTACATCTAAGGATATGTGTGGCCAACTTGTTTCTTACACACATTCACATTAGTTTGTTGCATTTATCGATGTTCTTGGTATGGTCAGACTATGGAATAACCATGGATAAGTAGAGTATATATAAGAATTAGTGGTTAGTTATTGTAGTTTAATTGGGTTTCAATTCATTTACTCTATCCAACACTTATCTAGTTATTCTAAGTTAGTTCTTGACTTATTACAACTAGGTGTAAACAAGGTATGTTCTTATAGTGCTCAAAATTTATCACTCAGTTGCACTGGCATTAATTCACATAAGGTAAAAGCTTTATGTGCTCACTTGAAGCACAATAGAGAAATAATCAAGGCCTACATTGGGATAGTTGTGCCATGGTGCAACTCATTCTTCATAAGACTTGGTCATTACAATAAATGATATTGGTAGGTTCATTAACACAAGCCACCTATGGGCTAGGCTAATGGTATATGGGCACAAAGATTATTTGGGGAACTACTTTTGGTCATAATGGCATAATCATATATGAGGTTGGTTCTATTCTATCAAGGGTGCAAGCCTTTATTTTTCTAAACTTAGCATCATCTAATACTTGAGGGGATAATGGAATTATTTCATATCAAGGGTCCATGCTTAGGCTAATTCTCCCATGAAGGTATCAAAGCTTGTGTGCATAGCTTTTCTTACACTTAGGCTAATTCACAGGTAATGTTGACATTATCACTTAGCACATAGATGCCATTAACGACTTAGACTAGAGCTTAGTTAAAATTTAACATTTATCTATTGAAATTACACTATTACCATTCACTCCACATTCAAAGAACATTAATCAAAGACATAACTAGATAGAGCTCAAATAGGTGCAACCCCATTCTTCATTAATCAAGATTAAAATATAGGGCATAGTCTAAAATATATAAAACAAAGTAAGTGCATAATTAAAAATGCTTAAATTCTTAGCAGCTCATAGGTGAGTATAGGCATATACAAATAGAGGTTGAAAGGCATCCTAGATAAACGTAGGTTCTAATGGTAGTTAAACATGTAGAACTAAATTTTATAGAGCTTTACTACACCAATTCACATCCTCTACTCTCTGTATCAAGCTTGACTTTATAGCAGATAGGAGCATCTTCATGTTAGGGTGGAGGGTACACACCAAGTACTAAGTTGGAGCCTTAGTTGATCATTATAATAGATCCATCACCTTGTGCTCTTCACACTATGGTCACCATGTGCAACCACTAAAAAATATGCCCTAAAAAATTAGGTACTAATTAACCATTTTCCAACTATTACTAGGTCTATGATGATTCCTCTAGCTCGCATAAAATATACTAAAATGATAATCATACCAAGTGATTACCTCAAAATGAGATATATAATAAGTTGGAACAAATCCATTATTGGACAAAAAAGGGGCCCAACATCACCTCATACACAATTACTAGTCTATCCTTTGACTAGTCTTTTAAAGCTTTTAGCATGTAGAACTTGGGTGCACTCTTCTTCAACTCAGCACTGAGGTCCTCAAAGCCCTTGATAGCAAGTTTGAGTACTCAATGATGCTATCTATCTCTATGGAGGTAGTGCTAACTATGAACACATCTATCTTTTCTAATTCCTTCTATAAGGCCTCAAGGTTTGCCTTAGCTTTTGTCAACCCCCTATCTAGGATTTCTCCTTGTTTACAGGGCTTAGTATACAAGGTGTGGAAGAGTGCTTCTAAGATTTGTTCTTGGTCTTTGATTTGGAAACTTAATGCATTGACCTTCCCTATTATTTAGGTGCTCTCCAACCTACTTTTATTGTATACCTAGGCCATCAGCTCTTCTTTCTCCCCCTTTTCCTACTTGAAGTGTATGTTTATGATTGATGTCTAGTTGGAGAAGCTATAGAAAATGGTGTTGGATATATATACTCCCTCTTAAATTTTTATGAAGAGGTATTCAACCTCTTTGAGCTTTACATCTAGCTCCATTTTTAGTGTAGTGCATGGGTCCTCCTCTTCTTATTACATTGGCTTTGCCTTCAACCTCAACAACATTTATTCCACTAAAATACATACCTTATCAACCTTTGAGAGGTTTGATGTGTAAATTCCATCCAAGAGGGATGGCTCAGTTGCCTCTATACACTAAACTAGTTGCTGCAACTTAAACTTCATGGCCTTTACTTCCTCTTCTATATCGAGGGTGATTATATTACATTTTGATGCCCTAACATCATTGATGGCGTTCTTCTGCATAACTTTAAAGGTCATCCAAATGAGTCATTTGCTGACCTAACTAGGTTCATGGTGTAGATATTTATGAGAAGGCTATAATGCCCTTCTTTTGGTTTATTTATTCCCAATATGGCCTTTTATGGCACCCCAAAGTGAGGCTCATCCATATAGCTATAAAAAAACAAATGACAACTATTGAAAGGTCTTAGTATTAGTAGCTCTGGGGGGCATGTAATCAAACATGCAAAAATATTCATATATCCACCCCTTCTACATATTTTCTCTTAGGCTCAACTCCATGCCTTCTTTTATAAGGGCCAACTCCATTTGTTATTCTTCCTCTTCATTAGTGCTTTTTCTCTCTTTAGTGCTTTCCTTTGAGTTTTCTTCTTCTTGACCATATAGGGGTTTTTATTTGGACTTGTCCCCTTTGTCTGCCTCTTCTTCTCCCTTGGCACTAGCTTTGTCCTCCTCTTATTTATACTAGGTTTATTTAGTACTCTCCATTTTTACTTTTAAGGTGCTAGCATCACCTTCCTTATCTTTAAGCACCCCTTCACTACTTGGGTGCACATGTAATGTAGCTTGATCTATTATGCTAGTGGAGGAATTAGGAACATTTTTTTTAACTTATTTAATTAGTTTTTCACTTGTGGTAACCTCTTTCTCTTTCTTGGCCTTTTCCTCTTAGGCCTTCTTTTTCTTGAGCTTCCTCTTTTTCACTAGTGTTAAGTCCTTTTCTTCCTTAACCTTCATTTCCTCAGCCTCAACTCTATCAATTTGATCTTGAGTCATGTCAACTATTTTCATAACCTCTCTTCTCTTCTCTAGCACTAGCACCATCTCTATTTCTTCCTCGAGGTGGCCCATTTTCTTTCATAACCTCTCTTATCTTCTCTAGCACTAGCACCATCTCTATTTCTTCCTCGAGGTGGCCCATTTTCTTCCACAAGCTTCTATTTTCCTCATCAATTCAAGGAGGCTATGTGGAGGGATATTTTGATGATTCACTAGATGGATTTATTACCTATCTAATAATGGTGGTAGTGTCACCTTAAAGGGCCTTTTAGACTTCTTTAGTGCTGGGCTCTTCTCCTAATTCTTCTACAATTTAGACCTTAATTCTTCCTTTCTCATTCTATGTCTCTTCCTATGTCTTTTGTGCCTCCATTTCCTCATGTGCCTCTTGCACCTCCACTCTTCCAAGATTATTATGGGCATTGTAATGGGCCCATTGGACTTATTATTCTTTTCCTTCTTACTAGGAAAAGTAGTCCCTTACATGAAGGTCACACACTTTTTATTTGGGGCTAATGGAGTAGCTTCCTCTCCTAAGGTGATCCTTAACTTTATGCACTCTTGAATTTATTCTAGTGTTTCTCCCCACTTTTTTTGGGGAGACCTATTTTATGATAATGGCACTAATTTCCCTTCATTATCGATCTAGAAGGGGAGATCATCATCCTTTCTAAGGTCTGTGACATTCTTTCTTAGCTTCATTTCATAATATAAAATGTGTATGTGCTCAAGTATTACTTCCCTCTAGAGGGGATAGAGTTCAGTGAAATATGAGTCATCCTCCTCATCTTTGGTAGCTTTTCCTCTTGGGTGCATGTATTGGTATCATGACCTACTTCTTTCCAAATTCATGGCCTTCATCGAGATGTCCAGTTACTGTGCATTAGGAATTATCCTTAGCATATCCTTAAAGTATTTGGAAGAAAATGTGTAAGGGAGATTTAACCAACCTGATCAATTACCATCTATGAGATTCAAGCACACTACACAAAAGTGTTGCATAGCAATGAAGGTTTCCATTATAAACATGTTTTGAGGGATCTCCTTACGGATATTCTAATCCATTTCAAATGATTGTATGTATTGGGTGCACCACCTCATCATTTAGGTCTTGTATTTCTAGGAGAAGGTGGGTGGGTAGGTGAAGTCTTGATACTTCAGCATCAGGGAGTCCTTATGCATTGAGGAGACCCAAAGGTTATATTCATTTACATTGGGCATGTCGATCTCCTTCATCACAATTAAAATCAATATTGATCCCAATTTGAAGGTCTTTCATATTGTATGACATTCAAGTGCATTCTTCACCAAATATTTAGCAATAAATTTTTCTATGTTAAAGTTGACCCCCTGTGCCATGTGGTGAGTGATGCATAGGTAGGCCTTAGTGATGTCCATCAACCAATCATCGAGGTAAAGTTTTAAATTGATGAGGCACACCATGTCCCTCATGCTAGGTCCTTTATGTCTTTTATGGGGAACAAAAATATTCCTTTATAGTACCCAAGGAGTTTTGTAACCCTTTATACTTTAATATCATCTACCATCATCTAGTGAATATTAGTGCTAGAGTATAGGAGCCTAATGATTCCACCAATTAGGCTTGATAATAACTAGATACACCTCTATGCAAAGTATAAGTGATCTCTATAGATGCTCAAGAAGAGGAACTACATGAGTTCCTCTATATTCCCAAAACATGACAACTCATAGATCTGAGTTACACCAGTGGTTTCAAGTCTATCTCAGATGGAGACATCAAATAATGTCATGCATGATTCTATCTTGGCCCTCATATCAACCATCTAGTCTTACACTAGATTTTGCACATTACTTGAGGTATGGTGGATGTATTTTTTTAGTCAGTATGTGTGAAAGATGTCTAGTTCTTTCCTACCAAGACCTCTATGGGAAACTACATTTATTGATAGGACATATTTACAAGCACCTCAGAATTAACTATTTTGATGCCAACTCTTTCCACTAGCTACACTTTCTTCTTTACAATGGTCATCTATTTAACTATCTACACCCTCTTAGTGTCCTTCTATGCTTGATATAGACCATAACTCATTCATTTCTTCCCCATCATGAAGTGGCTAGTGTTGAAGTGTGATATATTTAACTTGTCAAAGATTGTAATGTTTGTTGACACACCTCATAGTCATGAGGTCTATGACTCTAAATTTGGCACTTGAGTTTTGCTTGCTATTAATGGTAGCCTCGGTGTCACTCAAATTTTTTGCTATCTAGTTTACATATAATTTGTGACCCATAATTCTATTTGCCAATCCTAAAGGGAATATAATTCCTTTCTTTTTTTATATCATTCTCTTTTTGCATTTGAGGTGCTCAAGGTTTCACTCTGGTAGCATTTATTTTCTTTGGCTCTGGTTCAACTCTAATTCTATGCTTTATGTTTTTGGTGCAAATTAATTTGAGGTTTGTAACCTAAACTAGTTGGCCTATCACTACTTTATACCTGTAATTCATCTACCCTCTTAATTGTAGGTGATTAATGGCTAGTGATACCTAGATTTATTATAATTTGCAAAAACCCATGAAATCTATGAAAATTTGCTATCACGTTAGCATTTAATGTGGATCTTTGTGCCTCTTTCATCACTTAGTAAATTATCCTAATTGTATTTTTGGTAAAGTGATACGTAGCTCAAATGATCACTTCTTACCTAAATTTGGGTAGATGCCAGATTGTCTTGATAATCTTCTTCATATGCTTTATTCACTTAACAAAACCTTCACCTTCCTTGTGGAAACCTAGGCACAATACCTCACATGTGTGTAGTTTAGACTCCAAGGTTACATATTCTCTTCCTACTACACTTTCATTTCAAGCATGCTTTCCCATTTTGGTCAATTTCTCTATGCTTTCATCTCTTACTTTGGTCTATCCTACCCCATATACATCCATTGCACTGGTCCTCTAGTGATTCATACTTTAGGTGTCTTATTCACTTATCATCTTGTGTACCTCTCTTACATCTTATGTGCACTAACATCCTATGCAACTCTATTCATCACTTGATACTCATATTTCCAAATTTTAGTGAGTTTCATGTACCCAAAAACTTAGGTGTCTAGCCTTAGGAACTTATAAAACATATGTGCTAGACTCACTTGACTAGAGTTATGCATGGAAGTGATATAATAGTTCACTTGTGGGCCTAAAAGCACTACTTATTTACTCAATAAGAATAACAATATAAAATATAAAGAAATGTTTGGCTTACACCAAATGTCATTTAGGTCAACACAACACAAATGACTTGTGATCAAAAAGTTAGTGTCTAATGGCACAAGTGCCATCCTATTACCTATAAGGATTCTTTTAGTTAATGTTGAAATGCCCAAGGAGCATTTCACCCAATACTGTATGTAACTTGCATGCACCAGTTTCTAATATACTATGGATGACATATGGGCCCATCCACCTAAGTTGTAGCTTTTCTTGGTACTTAAGGTACTTGTAATCATAGAGTAAGACCAATGCTCCTTAAATCAATACCTTACACTTAACATGCTTGTCATGATATAAATTTTGGTGCACCTTCTCTATTTTCTATCTCCACCTTACTTGGGCACACACCTCATGCAGATGCTCTAAGTCCTCTAGCCTTACACTTAATGATTCTTGGTCATCCAAATGACTAATACACATAATGCACAATGATGGTACCGTAAAAGCCATTGATAGAATAACCTCTACACCAAACACTAATTGAAATGGTGTAGCCTTATTTAGGCACTTGGAGGTTGTATAATATGCCCATAATACTATTGACACTCGATCATCCAAATATTTATGATTAAAATTTCATATCTTCATGAGGCAAATCTTTAGGATCTTAATGAATGCCTCAATTATGACATTTTCTTGTGGATTATAAGGCATTGTCTTATGGTGTGCCACTATGTATTTGGTTAATAGGATCTACACAGTTTCATTGATGAAGTGTGTGCCTCTATCACTAGTCAAATTGAGTGGGTACCCATAGCAAATTATGATGTTTTCCTATATGAACCTCATGGATATTATGTCTGTACAGTCTTTTGTTAGTACTACCTTAGCCTACTTAGTGAAATAATTAATGGCCACTAAATTGTATCTTGAGCCTATGTGCCTTATTGTGGGAGTGGTCAGCCCAATAAAATCATTGGACTATTTTTCAAATGATACTTGGGAAAGAATGGGGATGAGAGGCACCTCATCTTAGTAGTTGGACTTCCATGTGCACTAACATATGCCACATACCTTAGCATAATCCTTGGCATCTTAGAATATACTTAGAAATTACAATCTTGATTGCAACACCTTGCATGCAATTACATCTCTAGCATAATGACTACTTATTATCCCCTCATGTACCTTGCATAAAATGGAGTCCCTTTCATGTTCTAAGACACATCATCATAGGAATTCATCTCAACCTAGTTTGCATAGTTCCTCATTGATGAGTTGAAAAAGGGGAGGTATGAAATGTAAGCTATTTTTTTCTTTGGTTATCTTAGTTTAGGGCACATATATATAGACATTAAAAAAATGGCTATCTCTTCCAAGTCTTCAGGGATGCACTAGAATATATAGAGTTGCACATCTAACATGTCATACTTAATAGGCACTATTGTATTGCTAGAGTTGATGTAGGATAAATGGTTTGGGCCCAAGTTCTATTTTCTAGGTTAGATGACAATCAATAACTAGAATTATTGAAATAGAACTATCTATCTATAAATGTGCCCATGGAAAATGGGCTTTTTCATGAGGTACTTAAGTGCCTCATGGTCCATAAATAAGATGAATGGGGTCACCAACAAATATTGCCTAAATTTTTTTAGGACATAGACTATGGCCAACACTTCATTCTCAATTTTTATATAGTTCTACTCCATTTAGCTTAATTTATTGATCATAAAGGAGATGGGATGATCATTTTACCTTTGTCAAGTTTCACTAGAATAACACCAATTATAGATCTAGATGCATTGCCATGAATGTGGAATGGGGTTGTCTAGTTGGGAAATTGTAAAATAGGTGCTCTAGCTAATTTGAGCTTTAGAGTTTTAAAGGCATCCTTTTACATTACATCCCAATAAAATAGGTTATCCTTGTACAAGATCTCCTCTAGTAGTGCTGAAAACTTTACATAGATCCTTATGAATTTCATATAGTATCCATAATGGCCTAGAAAGACATGAACATCTTTTTTCATTGAAGGGGTCTAGAGCTGAATGATTATTACAATCTTCACAAGATCAATGAGTAGACCATCTTTACAGATGATGTGCCTGAGTAAGGTTTTAAAAGGTTTAAAAAAGTTGCACTTCTTAAGGTTTAAGGATATCTATAGCTACCTACACCTTTCAAACATTAGGCATAGGTTATCATAATGGTCTTTTATGAGCCTACACATAGTCTAGTCATCTATGTACACTTAGAGGAACTTGTGGTTGAATTATTTAAATGTAGTGATCACCACTCTAGAGAACATGACTGACACATTATTGAGTTTAAAGGGCATCACGTTATAAACAAAATAACTCCATTTAATTATAAAATTTATTTTGGGCTTGTCATCCTCTTCAATCTAGACTTGATGGTATCTAGAGAACCCATTAGTGAAGGTGTAAATCTCAAAACCTATGATGTCATCTAAGACTTTGTTAGTGAATGGAGTTATGAAGGGGTCAGTGACGCATGTGACATTCAACATTCTATAATCGATGTAAATAATAATGTGCCTATCCTTATTGATGATAATCACCATGGGGCTCACCCATTTAGATTCTTGTATCAGTTAGATAATGCCTACAACTAGCATACCATAAATCTCCATCTTGACCTTGGTATGAAAAATGGGGTTCATTCTATAAGGGTACTTTTTGATAGGTCATGTGCCATCTACAATCTTTATGCTCATTTTTCTAAGGGATGGGTGGGTGCCCTTCATGTATATATAATTTTGAGGGAACAAATATTGAAACTCCTTTAGGATATCCATAATTTATGCTAGCTCCATGTTAAACCAATATGTGCCTAGAGTAGCCACCTTTAGTTCCCCCTCTGAGTTGATGTCTACTTGGGTTGTTTTGAGTGGCATGTGATAGGGCTCATTCCTCTCCTGATGTGTGTCCTCAACTTGCCTACTTACCTCAGTTGTTTATATTCAAAGATGAGTTAGGTATTCTTCACTAGGGGAATTATAACCTACTTAGTGTATAAGCTTCCTCTTTCTAGTTAAGTATGTCTAATTATGTATTTTCTATATATTCGTATCTTTATCACTCAAGTCAATATTGAGTGCTTATTCCCCAAATAAATTTAGGAGTGCTAATCCTTTCTCCCCAAACATATATTTTAGGCACTCCTCTAATATTATAGTGTCCTCAAATACTACCCTTTGAATTACTTGCAATGGATCAATCAATTCAAAGTTATGTGAGGAAAAGGAGAAGGTGTGCACAAACTTCTCCTTTAAGACATCCCAATTGGCTATCTTATGGCACATTTTATTGACCACATACCAAGCTCATGCCCATGTATTAAAATTTATATATAAGGCTTGTAACCATAGGTTCCTTAGTGTGTTTGCACCATAATCAACCCATATTTCTTTGTATAAGCATATGCTCAATATTGGGTTTGAATTATTAGAGTATGCAAAAATGTCCAGGTCATCATTGCTTTTTTTGAATTTGGTGTGGATGGATACTTTTACATCTTGATAAGTTGGAAAACTAATCCTTTGCACTACCCACCAATGAGTGGTAGTGCTTCTCAAAGTATACACTAGTGTGCCTATCCTATCTACCTCCTTTGGGATATATGACTCAAGGTTGTGGATTTATTCTTCCATAGGATTGCTCCCCTTATGTATTAAGAGTGCAAAAAGTTTAGCTTTGATCAAGAAAAATTCTCTCTTGCTTTTATTTCTATTAAAAGAGACCATTCTCTTTAAAGTTTTATCAATCTAGACCCATCTAATCTTCATAGGTTTTGGCACCTTTGTGCTCACTAAGCGACACCTCTAATTAGTCATCTCATAAGCTTCTTTAATCCATCAATCATAAGTAATGTTGGTGGTGTCTAAGGTTTATTATCTATCTTCCCAAGAATTCACTCCTTAGTTATTGGGGTTGAGAGTCTTGGTGCCTTGCACCATGATGTTGTAGATATGGTTGATTTCATATTGATCATTGGCCACTTGAGAGGGGGATTAATAACCTCTCCTTACCATTTTTAAAGGTCATATATCACTTCTTGAAGTGTATATCAACATTATTCATGTATCACCATGGCCTTCCCAAGAGTAATGGATAATTATCTTGTTCAACCAATTTGTTTACCTCTTAGTTAGCATAGAACTCAGTGCTCGTGATATCTATAATTATGATTTTTAGAGTCCTAATTGGTTGCATCCTAGATTTTTTGGCCATGAAAAGTGTGTGAGGGGAAGGCCTCAATGATAGCCTATCCATCTTCTCCCATGCATTATTTATCAAAATATAAACCTTAGTGCCTATGTCCATAAGGACCTCACATATATACCATCCATCAATGGTGGAATTTACTAGGAGTTCTTGATTGTACTTTACATTTTGGGTATGCCCAACTTCTCATGACCTTTCTATGTGTGGCATAAAAAATTTAGTTGGATTCTACCCTGCATGATCTAAAATCAAGTTATTTAATAGGGGAAACATCCCTTCTATTTATAAGATGTACAAGATCTCTATTAACTCTTATACCTCAGCTTCTTGACCATCTTGCTCCTCAAAATATGTGGTAGCTTATACCTCTAGGTCTCACACTAGTTGGAGCTCTCTTTGAAGGTTATAAATCACAATCATAGATTACTATAATACATATTTCTAGTGTGTAGGGTTTGGGTAAGGCACAACTTTAGGTTTAGGCTGTGTTATGCTTTTAGTGCAACTCTATTCCCTATATTCTAGATGTAACTCTAGTACTAGTGAAACTAGTAGATGAGTGGTGAATCCACTACAAGTAGTTGCCTACACTTTGATTGGTTCCATATAGGTTGGTTGTTATGATCTTGGTGGGTGGATTCACTAATAGTCCAGGCTTTTGGTGCAGCGGTTCATTACATTGGTATCAGAGCAACCACCCGTGTTTGAGTCACAGAGCGGGTGGGTTATGCCGGCATTGTAGTGTTCATCTGGGGCTCGTACACATAGTGGATCTCGTGTATGTGTGCAAAGCTAGCCTAGAGTCTAGGCTTTAAAAGTGTGGTGGGATGTTATGATCCTGGTGGGTAGACTCACTAATAGTCTGGGCTTTTGGTGTAGTGGTTCGTTACATTGGTTGTGCCATTAAAGTCCACTCTTCACTTTAGGATCATGCCTGATCATTCTTACACCCTTATCTATAACAAGTTGGCCTTGAGTCAAATTTTTATACAAGTTAGGGAATTAATTTGACCTTGTGTGTTCTTCGATAATACCTAAACATTGGATGTGTGGGGAAGTCATGTTGATAGTGCTTGGTTGATCCACACTTGTAACATGATCATGGTGGGAATTTTCCTCCACCACATCCTCCACCTCACCCTTGGGTGCCTTATTACATCTCATAGCCTACATTTTATTGGCTGTAGCCTTCATTACCTTGATTATCTTTCCATTTGACTACTGTAGTGGCCTATTGTGTGCCTATTTCCATGTTCTTATGTATCTCATCAATCACTTGGTAATCAACCATGGTATGGGTGTAAGTATCATATAATAAATAGTAGATGGTTGTGTTAACTTGACTGGCACATTATAAGAAAGGGTAGTTGTGAACATCATACACTTCATGATAAACCTCACAACTTAGAAGCAATGTGTGCACATTCCTTCAAAGGTAGTTATTCCTGTTATAGCCTTCTAAATCATAATCAATGCACCATACTTCACTTCAAGTGTCTTGAGATGAACTTACTGTCAATTTCTAAAGTTGACTAGCCATGGATGAAATCTATGCCTCCATGAATGATCTAATTATAGTATTAATGCTCTTGATTACCTTTGCTCTGAGCACAACTTCAAACACTTTATGAGGGTTGATAAATGTCTTCATGGATAATTCTCTTTGAAATGGTACTAGTAATCCTCCAATGAACCATTACGCATGTTGGGAGGGGTAAATGTCATAAGGAAGCTTGGAAAGAAGAGTTTTGAACCTAACATCATATAAGCACATGATTTTTCAAAGTCCTTGGTTAATTTACTTAAGTACAGTGATGCTCTACTATTCAAACTTGGGTATATTGAATTCCTTTAGGAATGATTATTTCAAGGTGTCATAGTCAATCATAACCTGGTTAGGATCAAATTTCCTATACTAGGTATGAACATGATTAAGTAGAGTTATCATGAACTATGTTTCCTTGTGCTCTATTTGGGTTATACCCTAATCATGCCATTGTAATTCAAATTTTAGCACATGCTCTGAGGCATTTTCCATGCCATGGTATTATGGCAAGTACATGGCCATCTTATAGTAGATTTTCTATGGGGGCATTGGCATATGAAGTGATTACCCCTAGTACTTATCTTGGTAGTGGTATTCTAATGCCTCTAACCACTAGGTTAAGAATTATCCCTATTATTTCTATCAATGTCAAAGATGATAAATGCACTGTACTACTGACTTGTGGTGTCAAGCCACTTCTTGTGGCTTGTTGCCTAGTCTACACAATTAACATTAGTTGGACTAGAATGCTTATGCTTACATTATGTGTTATTGAGCTAACACCCAAATTTATAGAGTTATCCTTACTTAACTCTTCATAAAGAAAAACTTGTTCAATCACAAAATTATAGTCCAAGTCTAAAAAATGGTCAAAGTTGATGTAGATAATATGTTTAGTTATCACTCTTCTTTATTCATATAAGGGATCTAATGCATGAGCTAACACCATAGGTTCAAAGGAGGTAGGAAATTTTGCTGCATCTTCAATGGTAAAATTCTATAGGTACCCAATGCAATCTTCACCCATCAATAGTTGAGCTTGATCTATGGCTTCATTATTTTTATCCTTGCACTATTTCAATTTAAGAAATCCTTTCCCATACCCTTTCCACTCATTACGGGTTCTCTTGGCACTTCCAAGTTATACATCTTCCATTAGCCTATGACTTCTCTTTTTACAAGTTTATCACTTGAGTTCTTGAGTATCAATCTGCTCATCCCCTTCTATTTGACTTCACCTACATAACCCCTTATTCATCATTGTGTTGATCATATGCTAAAGGAATTTAGCCTTTAATTCTCATGGTTTTAAAGCCATAATACACCATTAGTTTCTTAAACTTTGTGCCAAAATATTCCACAAATGTGCTTATGTGTTCATGCAAAAATTGATACTCTTCTTCCTCAGGGTAAGTGTATGTTGACACTACAAAATCAAGTATATAACTATTTAGTGCTTCTTACCACTATTTGTGTACTATTTTATTCCAAGTGGCATCTAGGTTCTCAAGCCTCTTTAGGCACTCTTTCATCCACTTAAGGCACTATCCATAGCTTTGAATTATATGGGTCATATAGGTATCCAACCATTACTACACATGCTCAATTAGTTCATAAAGAATACCTCATATAGAGTATCATCCAAGTTGTTTTGAACCAACTTCCTTAGATTTTGTCCTCCATAGGTTGGATGCTTCAGTGCAAAGCTATCTTCCACCTATTATAACTAATGTTCAATGTTCTCAAGAGAGAGTCAGATCATTATTCTATCATACCATTACAATAACAAAATTAAACATGGGACCTGGTAATAGAACCAAAATGTTGTAGTTTAATTGGGTTTCAATTCATTTACTGTACCTAGTACTTAACCAATTGTTCCAAGTCAATTCTTGACTTATTAAAACTAGGCACAAATAAGGTATGTTCCTATAGCTCTCAACATTTATCACTCAGCTATGCTATCATCAATTAACATAAGGTGAAAACCTTATGCACTCACTCGAAGTGCAATAGAGAAATAATCAAGCCCTATATTAGGCTAGTTATGCCATGGCATAACTCATTCTTCATAAGACTTATCCATTTCAATAATGGTATTGGTAGGTTCATTGGTACAAGTCATTTTTGGGCTAGGCTAATGGTATATAGGCATAGAGCCTATCTGGGGAACTACTTTTGGTCATAAGGGCACAAACATATATTTGGTTAGTTCTATTCTCTCAAGGGTGCAAGCCTTTATTTCTCTAAGATTAACATCATCTAGTGCTTGAGGTGTTAATAGAATTAATTCATATCAAGGGTCCATGCTTAGGGTATCACTCTTGACAAGGGTATCAAAGCTTAGGTGCATGACTTTTCTTACACTTAGGCTAATTCATAAGTAATGCCAACATCATCACTTAACACATAAATGCCATTAATGATTTAGATCAGAGATTAGTTACAACTTAACATTCATATATTGAAATTACACTATTAAAACTATTGCATTCACTCTAAATTCAAAGAACATTATTCAAATATATAACCAAATAGATCTCAAATAGGTGCAACCTCATTCTTCATTAATCAAGATTAAAATATAGGGCATAGTGTAGAATATGTAAAATAGAGTAAGTGCATAATTGAAAATTCTTAAAATCCAAACAGCTCATAGGTGAGTATGGGCATATAAAAATAGAACTTGAAAGGCATCTGAGCTAAACATAGGTTTTAATGAAAGTTAAACATGTATAACTAATTTATATAGAGTTTTGCTACACTACTTCACGTGCTTTACTTTCTAAATCGAGCTCAACTTTATATTAGTATGGAACATCTTCATGCTAGGGTGGAGGGTGCATGTTAGGTGCTAAATTGGAGCCTTGGGTGATCATTCCACTGGATCCATCACATTACACCCTTAATTTTTTAGTTGTCATGTACAACCACTCAATAAGATGCCATGTAACCACCTACCAACTAGTGCTAGGTCTGTGATGATTCCTAAAATTGGCATAAAAGATACTAAAATGATAATCATACCATGTGATTGACTCATATTGATATATCTACTGAGTTGGCATGAATCCATAATTGGATGAAAAAGGATCCCAACATTATTATTTTATCATCATATTATGAATTTTGTTCTTATCACATTATTATGGAGGTTTCCAACTCAAAGTGGCTTAGTCATAATATTCAAGTATTCTACTCTTTTTCCAATTATTATTATGTATCTAATTATTTTTCTCTTAATTATACCATATATAATTCTATTATTATGAATCATCTAATTAATTTCCTTAAACTCATCAGGAGTGGAAGTGGCAAAGGAAGATATGTAATATCCCCAATCTACTTCATATTCTTTACCTCTACCTTTGGAAAATATCTATTCAATAAATCCATCTTCCACTCAAGCATTTTTTTCAAACAATATGTGTGTATCCTCCTCTTGCAAGCGTGTAAAATCCAACATGTTGAAAATCCTGATGAGAGTTCCCTTATTGCTACAAGTGGCCAAGCAAAGTCCATCAAGAGTAAAAGTGAGGAATTCAAAGTGCAATTCATGGAATACTATGAAGAGGATATTCCATATAGGAATATGCTAGATGTGAAATTAGACACGGTGGAGGCCCAGGTAGGCAATCATGGATGTGGAAGAAGAGATGGAGAGGCGAGTAGGCCCTTTGCATTAGGTTTGGTCTTGATTTGATGGATGAACTTAAAAATGATGATGTTATAGACATAAATATTTTGGTCAAGGGAAGAAATAATCTTGTCTCAAATGGTAGTGGGAGTCTTTAAATTCTCCCATTAAATACTCTCCTATTCTACACTAAGGTAGATAGAAAAAATTGAAAAAACCTTTTTTTCTACTTATCACTAATTTGGTGTAGCTTGGTGACCTCAATGAAAATCTTGAAGATCTGATCAATTTTCACAATAGATTCAACCATTTTTTCCATGTTTTGATACTAGTAATTTTATAAAAATCAACTTTATATCTATTATCATTCCATTTAGATAATTTTTTAATTATTTGTAGACTTTGCATTATAAGGATTAAAAATAAATTGAAGTTTATTCATGGTATGGATATTAACTTTACTTTTATTTATTGGATGGCATAAATGGTCTAAAGATTAAAACTACTTAAACATAATGGATTCATGCAATGGGTCTAAAAAACTTTGTTTGAGTATGTTTTTCAACTCCTTGTTGGGAATAGGATTTTCCATCTTAGAAAGCATGGCCCTATAATAAAACACATAATAATGGATAGGATTGTTGGGTTTTTTATTAATATTTACAAATTGAGCCTAAAATATGCAATAAATTCATCAACCAAAGGGTTGAAGGTGTGCACAGACTAGAAATAAATATTACAGAACCATGCCAATAAGTAATCTTAACTTCTCAGAAATAGTTTGGTTAATAAATTATCATTGGATACACAGTCCAAACATGTTACATGAAAATATTTGAGATGCTACTCATGATCACCTTTACCATTATATAATGTTATCTTAAATGCTAAAAATCCCATGGGTAAAGGATAGGCTAAAATATATAAGTCTAATGGGTTATGCAACAAAGCATGTAAATTTGTATAGTGAAATTTTTTAGAGATCCCTTGTCATAATTACAAAAAATTATCTTGCAGAGCTACAATAATCTATGTAAGGGAATGTAAATTAGGTGAGGTTGATTATGAAATATGCGTATTCATTATAGGATTAGAGTGAGTCACTTATTTATGAATATGAATGGAAATATATGGGAAACCTCATGTTTCTCTTGCACCTTGGGTAAACATCTCATGGATAAGTGAATGTGTAGACATGGGAAGAGAAGCAATAATAATAGTCATCTTAACACCAATTGTTGAGTTATTACATATATAATATTGAACATTATAAACATTTATAGATTCAATATGCATAAAATATACACTAAGAGGGTGTGTGGGGTGTGGAGGGGATGAGGAGGAACATTTTAATGCTATACATTTTGTACTATAGGCACATACAAAGGTAATTGGGACTCCAAATTTATAAAAAATGTATCATTGAGGAGATTTAATAATTTATCATCATTAATTTTATTGTTTATTAATAATCCCTAGTTTAATATATTCTCATGAGAGATATTTCATATTTTAGGTTAACAACATGTGATTATGGCAATCATTGCTTGAATTAAAAACAATACACTATTATAACCAACAGATAATGTGCCAAATATAGAACCAAACTCTTGAAGCAAACTATGAGGAATTTATAGTAAAAAGAGTTTTTTAATTGAAATCAATAAATAAATGAAACATATAAATAATTTTGAAAATAGGTGCACCATTCACCCTCTAGATGGAATTTACTAAACATATTTAATTAAAATTTATAAAAAAATCATGCAATAATTTGGCAAACTAAAATAGGTTTTTAATGAAACCAATGCAACATACAAAAAATCTTGGGTGATTTTAAAATAGAGGAGTTTTGAATAAGATATTAGCTAAACAAGGAATAACCATAATAGAGGAAAACTCTAATAGGAGAGTGAGCATTAAACCCTATGGAAAAAGAGTGAGATCATTAGATTTGGACCTATGGAGATGGAAACAATTAGGAATTAGGTTTGAAAATCAAACCTAAGCAAAAAATCTAAAAACACTAGAAAGAAATATGAAACGTTAAGGGCAACCTATGGTTTGGAAATGTTCAAGCAATATAGGTTCACAAATATGTTTACCCTATTTTTAGATTAGTTTGAATCACAATAATATAAACTAAAATAATTAATTTAGATTATAATGTATATCAATCAAGTATAAATCTAAATGTATAATACATAAATTAACTCGATAATCAGATTTTATACTTATATAAAGTAAAACAAAGGATAAGATACTTAGCTTCATTGTTTTACTAGTTGACTGTGACTATATTCTAAAAACAAAAATGGACTACAAGTAGGCCTATAATTATTACAAATTTAGAATTGTCTCTATGCACGTGAGGTCACTAATGTTAGCCCTGGGCAAAAAAGTTGATGGTAGTGACTAGAGATGATGTTATGTTATGGGATGATTTGAATCTTTGTGACCATATAGTGTGATATCCTTCTTGTTATGAATTTCTATGTGTGATATTAAGGTTTGAATGTGTGAACAACTCTAGAAATCATCTTCCTTCTCTTTGAAACCCTAGGTGTGATTATGAAGAATGAAAACCTATATAAAATGAGCAAGTGTAATTAGGCTTAGTTAACCCTAATCCCCTCCTTGATGATTGGCCATTGCCTACATATCCAATACTTTAAAGAGGGTGTAGACACCTAAATTTTACCATCTTAGTGTCGTCACTAATCTACAATCATCAACATTCATCATTTATCCTAATTAATCCATTCATCATCAAAAATATAGATCAATATCACCCTAATTACAATATGACCCATGCAATCATATAAAGTATGAAATTGGATGACTTAGGCATGGCTAATAGCACCCAAACTATAGGTCCTCTTTCTTGCTCACTCAACCCTTCTTTGCTAGACTTTCATTGATTCTCAATCACCCATAGCTTTTCAAACTTAGCTTCTTGAGACCTAGTAGCCCTCTTGAACCCAACTCCACCCCCTAGGTCTCATCTTCCTAGGATAATAGTGGCAAACTTGGATAGGATAACTAGAACTCAAGGGTGTCCTATTTTTGATGTTGTTGTCCAAGTTCACATTCGCCTTAAATGATCAATTTTTTTTGATTCCTTATCTTTTCCCCTATCAGCATAATACAAGGTCATCTAACCCATGATCATTAGTTTCCCTATAAAATACCATTCAATGTCCATTTAGAAGGGTTAACACTCATCCACAAGAAAGAAGCAAGAATACAAGTAAGCACATAAGCACTCTTTCCTATTCTCTACATATAGCCTTCCAAAACCAATTCAAGCCCATTTAAGCACTCATACCAGTCTCTAGTCATCCAAAGTACATTCTAGTTTCAAATTAAAGTTACATACATCACATAATTTCACCAAGTACTTCAAATGGGAGAACTACATTATCTTGGTCCCTTTTAGGAGTATTGGTATGTAGGCAGTGTGCCCACACATAGGATGTGAAGTGCGTCTAACGTATCCTTTACACACTAACCCCTTCTCTTTTTCCCAAGTTTGTTACTCAAGTTTAAGTACCAAGAGATCCTAAGGGTTTAAAAAATTAAAACAAACACACAATGAGCTCTGCACATATCCAGGCTTCAATATTTCATTGCCAAGGTGTCACAAGCCTACCAAGTAGAACCCAAAAAAACTAGACCACCAAGACAATAATGCCAAAAGTGGACAACAATGCTGGAAGTGGACAATAATGTTGGAAAGTGGACAACAATACCAAGTAGCAGGGTGTTCTAAGTTTATCACTCCTATCTAATCTAGAAATAGAGTTATAGGTCTTGTTTACGATAGTCTTCCATCCCTACATAATAATTTCTAGACCTTGCCTCATCTGTTTCAGCCCAGAACAAGATAAGTTTGATTTCTTTAAACTTATTATTTTTAGAAAATGTAAAATACATATCTATTTACACAAATCAATAGGCTAATTAAGATACATTAATTATTGATTTACATTTACTCAAACCTTTATTTGCTTAGGAATTAAACGCTTAATTCCCAAAAAGAATTAAACATTTGGTGAACCCGACTTACTTTGAATTTTTGCACAAAAACCCTAAAAACCCTAGGGCTAATTATTTATAATTTTTAAAAATATTTTCTTTATTTTTCATAAATTTAAAAATTATAAAAATATAAATTAATTGAAATATTTTTCAATAAATTCACCCAAACCCTAGTTTGCACATACTAGGTCCTATTTGCATACAAACACTTTCAAACCACTAGGAAAAATATATTGCTAATTTTAGAAATATTTCCTAAAATTTTTAGGCTCATTACTACAAATTTAGAACATTTTTTTTCAAATTATTATACTAATTTTTAAAAAAAATCTTTTTAAACCCTGCTTACATCAAATACATTCTCAATTCTTTTCAGTACTTTTCGCATCATTTTTTAAAAATTTAGTTACATATCAAACTCAAAAAATCAATTTTAAATTCAAAAACTTCATTGTATTTTACAAATAATATTTATAAAAAATCCCTAGTGATATATACTAGTACCTACTTGCTTTTGAGGTATCACCGTACATGTTTTGTAGCTTAGTATCATTTTTGTACAATTTCCAATTCATTTTTTTGGACTCTGCATTTCTTAATTTTAGTACTTTTTGTTTCTCACACATTGCATATCAAAAAATATTGCAAAACATTTCAAATTGTTTTCTTACTTTACCAATGGCTCAATATACCGATTTTGATGAAATTGATAAAAGACAACTTCAAGAACTCTTAACCAAACATCCATATATGCAAGATGACATGCTTAGAATTTTAAAAGAAGAACAACAAAAAGTAACCAATGGTAAATCTTCTCAAACCATAGAGTAGCCAATTGCAAATGACACTACGAGGGAAACTATATTTCAACAACCCCCTATAGCAGCCCAACCTTCCTCTATGCCACTAGTTGTAGCTAGTACATCCCTATCTCCTAATGTGGTAGCACTTGTGTAAGAGATCTGATCTCTTTAATCCAAGGTGCAACATCTTGAGTTAGGTACCATTAGACCTACATAGGCTTTGGATTCTTTTGATCTTCTACATACACTATTAACACATCACATTAATTCTACACCCTTACCACAAGGATTTGTTCAACCCAAGCTTACTCTTATGATGGCAAGGGTGATCCAGAGACACATTTGAGAGATTTTCACTTAACATGTTTGGATTATGTACCCAATGATTGGATACTTACCAAAATTTTTCCATGGAGCCTAAAGGATTATGCTCTACAATGGTTTTATAGTCTATCGAATCAGTTGGTCACAACTTTCAATCCTTTAGTAGACATGTTCCTAACACATTTCAGTATCAACATTGGTGACAAGGTTTTATATGCATAAATTGTATAATAGAAAAAAGGTCAAATGAGCCCCTCATAGATTATGTTCTCAAATATAAGACTATTATGGCTAAGCTGACTAGTCCCATGGTCGATCAAGAGGTATAGGACATATTCAAATAAAGCCTTCTACTATCATTGTAGAAATCCATTATGTTTAAAAAATTCTCTTCCTTCACCAAATTGTGTCATCCACTTAAGGGTAGAGAATTCAAGTTAATTTCAATGGAAAAAATCAAGTATTCAAGTAATCCAGACACAAAAAACAAGAGTAATAGCAAAGTCCCTTAAAAATTCAAAATTAAGGATAATAAGAATCAACATCAACCAACAATTAATGTAGCTTTTGAGCCCCCTCAACATGTGTTTTTATTAGTACATCCTCGAAATGCATTTATCAATTTACCATTTTCTCTAGCCAAAGTTCTCCAACAATTATTGGAATGTAACATCATCACTCTCCCACTTATTCAAGAAGTAGATCTAGCAAAGCCTCTTCTATGGGGATGTGATCAACATGCATTTTTTGATTTTCATAGGGCTCCAAGACACACCACAAATAGATGCATCAATTTATGATATAAGATACAAGACTTGATAGATGATAATATACTTGATCTAGGCACTTTAGTTGAGCCTCCAAAGACAAATCCAACACAAGATAAGGCTTTGAAAATATTTTTAGATCTATTTACATAACATTTAAAACAAGAAATTAGGACACACCAGGTGTTCATCATACATACCATACACATCCTCCACCAGTTACATACCAAGCACCTTCAGTTGAGGCACATCCTTTGAGAGGTATGATAGGTGTATATGAGTCTAGAGTTTTAGCTAGACCTTTGATATCTTTTTTAGATCATGAGATAGTGGAGGATAATATAGGTTACAATGAATTTTTTATCAGATCACATATCCATAATCAACGTATCCACAGTGTACTCATTGACAATGGATCTAGCCTTAATATGTGCACCTTCACACTATTACAACATTTAGGTTATTCAGAGTAGGATATCACTTTGATAGATATAGTTATTAGTGGTTTTAGTGGGCTTATTAAAATTTCATTAGGCAATATAGTAATTCTTGTTAAGCACAAGATTATACTGAGAGGCGGGGGGTGAATCAGTATAAGATATTTTTTGAATTTTGACTATTAATCTTAAATTCAAAACCTCAAATTACTCTACAGTTAATATATTCAAAGTACTCAAAGAATACAATGCAAAAACACACAATGCAAATAGACACAAATTTGCATGGAAACCTTTCAAGAGAAAACCACAGAGAAATTCTCTTAATATAAATATTCGTAGGCACCAACCTACTGGAGCACCAACCCCAAAAACAATTTTGTAGGCACCAACCTACAGGAGCACTGACCCCTTTCACTGAGCACCAACTCAGTAAGAGACACCAATCTCTTCAAAATGAAGGTACCAAACTTCTCAAAAAAAAATCACTCTTCTATCTCAAATTTATTGTCAAAACAATAGATGATAGAACACTTGCTTTATCTCCTTTAGATTTGATCTACACTTGAGTGTTTTCGCTGCTATACTCTTCCTTATACTTGCCGATTTTTTCTTTTCAATATTCTCACAAAAATTTGCCTTTAAAATTTTGCTCTTCTTTTATATATCTTCTACTTTCAAATCTACTTTTTTGCCATTCGTTATGCACTTATTTATAACCCACAGAAAGCCACAAATTAAGGTCGTGACTCCTCAAGTGAAAAGGTCCTTTCGAATGGTCACACCTCCTCCCAATAGGTCAGCCAAGGTTGATAATTCCATCAACATTTCCATCGACAATTCCATTCACTTCCATCGACATTTCCATCAAAAATTTCATTCACTTCCGTTGACATTTCCATCAACAATTCCATTCACTTCCATCGACATTTCCATTCACTTACATCAACAATTCCTTTCATTTTCAGCAATAATTCCGTTCACTTCCATCGACATTTCCATTCACTTTTGGCAATCAATTCCATTTGCTTTCGGCAATAGTTCCATTTGACATCAATGACAATATTCCAACACTTCCATTACATGTTGGTCCTACACATGTGGCTACACCATTCACTATAGTTCCCAACATAGGAGTTTTTGACATACTACTTGGTTGACCCTGGATTCAAAAACTGAGGTAGTACATTCTATAGTTCATAGATGCATGAAGTTCATTCATGTTAATCAGGTTATTACAATCGGTGGAGTTCCTTATGAGTCACCACTCTCCACTTCAAAGCCATTTGCCAGCTTCCAATCACCAGATCTAGTTTTTCCACCAGTTATAACTTCTCTTCCAACTTTTGTTATAGTTCTTCTTCAGGTTTAGCCATAGTTAAAACATTCATCACCAGTATATAGTGTTTATACACCCCCATAGTTTCAATATTTTTGATAGTTTCAAGCTATAGTTTTCACACCTAGAGCATATTACATTATGATCTCATACAACTACATAGAGAACACCTATTTATAGAACTTCTTCTCCTACTTTCAGATGGGTCCCTAAGAGCCCTACAATTGCATCCACTTCTCAGAGTTATAGGGGGACCACACATTCAACTTCCACTTTAGATATTTTAGAGAAGTTATATTAGACACACATTTTAGCTTCACAATCTCAGTCATACACTCATGTATCACAATCATGCACGATTCAGTTGTTTGACACAAGACATGGAGTCTCACCCAAGACTCATTAGTTAGTATCATTTCTTCTTAACTCTTCCTATACATAGTTCAAATATTTTTCCAAAATACAAAAATATTCAAAAATGCCAAAAATATTTTGATTGTATAAATCACCCATGCTTTACATCACTAATATGATGCTAAGACTCACATCTACTATTTCTTGTTATTGTATGTTGATTTTCTACATTAGTATGCTTCACTTGATTTTATTTGAGTGTGTGTAGTGACATCCAGCCACTTGATTACTTCATTCTACCCATAGAGGGGGAATTCCTACTTCTACATTCAAGACATACATTGTTATACACACCCATTGGGGGCATCTTATACATGACTACACCATCTAGGTTATGCCATACTTACACCACACACTCTAAGTTACCATATTGATATACATTACTTTATAGCTTACATAGAATACTATATCAAAATCTCACTAGTATCTATCACTTGTATATTTCTTACCATATACCTAGTCTTGTACTACACATGTTTTGAATACATTCACATTTACTTTGATTAGTTAGATGTGCTTGTCTCTTTCTAGTTATTACATGCTTTCTTTGATTTCTTAGCGTAGCTTGTGTGATTGCATTTTCAATTCTAGATTGTCTCCTTCTTGTGCCTTAGGACATTTACCAATGTTATTTACTTCATTTTCATGTGTGTGCCTTAGGAAATTTTCCAATGTCCTTTGTTTGTAATCTTCTATGTGCTTGTGGCTTGTGTGCCAACTTTGCTTATTTCACTTGTATGTGTATGTGGAATTTGAACATGCCTTACATGATTATTTATAGTTTGAGTGACATGTGCCCATGTCTCTTGTTTTCATGGCTCCTTTGGCCCATATAGTATGCTTCTTTATTCTTGCTTCTTACTTGTTTGCTTGTTATTTATCAAATATGTGCAATGCCATGATCTATATCATGCATTTTCTTTATTTTCTTGGATGAGATGATAGACATCATCCTCCATCCCTCAAACTAACAACTAATAATTAACATTTCTAGTTCTAGTTTAGTACATTATGCATGTTTTCACATTGTTATATCTATCTAGGCATAGCCTTGTTGATTTAACAATATCTCGATACAAACATTGCTATATCTTGAAACATATTGTTAAAAATTAAATGCTATATCACACACACACACACACACACACACACACACACACACACACACACACACACACACACACACACACACACACACACACACACACACACACATATTAACACACTTGAAAGACTCTTTTATTTTGAGGGTAGTCATTTTAGGTTTATCAATCCTACCCTCAGAAGAGGGGTCATGAAATAGGGATTTGTGATAGAGATAAAACCTCCTAGTAATCAAAACAACATTCAAAACAATCAACATAGAATTGAAAGGTCAAATCAGTCATATTAGAACAAAAAAATAAGAATAGTCTTAGATCAATAGTTAGTGTTCATACTGAACAATAGCGTCATAAAAGGATAGTAGCACTAGAAATAGATAGTAGCACCAAAAATAGGGGTGTCCATAGTTTGGTGCTCCTATCTAAGTAGAAAAAAACTTAGGGTTTCTAGAAACAGGCAAAAAGTTTAGTTTAGGGATAATTTTTGTACTTCTAGATCCTTCAAATTCAATAGTTTTAACATAGTTTTATTAGATATAGGGGGTTATCATGCATGACAGATGGTTCTCACTTTTAGTTTAGATTGGGTAGTTGGCATAAATTCTAGATCAAAATCCATGTTCTAGACATCAATGATTGGGGGTAATGTGTGTGACACATTGATCTTATTTTATTTTCAAGTTTAGTTTATTCTAGGCTTTCCCAACATTTATGTGTCTTACTCTATCTGCAAGTGGTTGGCATCACATTCAAGTTAAACTTTCATACAAGTTTATATTTTTGAGTACCTGAGTTCTTAATTTGGATTTCATATAAGCCTAGTACATTAGTTTTGGAGTGGATTTCATACAAGCTTAATCTCCATCTTTCAAAATGGCTAAGAGTGGCCTAGTTTCCAACACACATTTGGCTTGTATACATACAATTCTTAACACCATTTGTGTTGAAATTATCAATCTTACTTGAATTGCATTAAAATGCACATTTTATGTCAAAATATATAAAATGTCCTAAATGGTTTGAACTTGTCACTTACAAGTGCTAATTTAGGTCAAAGTATCCCTAAATAAGGTAATGCATTTTATGGGCCAACTAACTTTGATCAGATCATTTTGAGTCAAAATGACTATTGTGCCATTTAGTGCTCTCGATCACTCTTTTCTTCTAATTCATTGGTACATGTCATGTACCTTTGTTATTTAGTGTTGGAAACATCCTAAATGGGAATACAGCTCTAACACATCTAACATCACCTTTCAATTCCCCTTCAGTCAAACTACGACCTAGTAATATGACTTTCTGACCATTTTGATTAATTAAGGGCCAATTTTCAAATAATTAAACAAATGTTGATTAACCTTATTTAAGGACAATTAATCCAAATCAAGAGATTAAGTGGATTTTCCATAAGAGTTGCTGAATAATTCTTTTTAAAAATTTATTCTTATTAACTACATCATCATGAGACATCATTTCTTGGGAAGACATCCCTAGGCCATAAATGCCACAACTATCCAGATTATGGGTCACCCATGCCTAGTTAACACCTCCCATGCCTCTTTAATGCCCCTTATTCCAAGGTCATGATGGAGATAATTATGGATTTAATTCCAAATATTAGAATTATCCATGGCCACACATCTCAATCTTGAGATGGACGGTCATGGTTGATCCTGACCAATCTCAAAAATCTATAAATAGAAAGGCCATGGATGTGAATTTTAAGTTATTTTGGTGAAAAGTTATTATGCTTAAATATCTTCAAAAAGCTTGAATATTGTAAAGTTATAATGTTAAATTGTTTCCGCAATCCTTTGCATTTGATAATTGATTTTGCTTGCAAGCTTCATTGATAGGCTAGTTTAGTGATTTGGAATCATGAGCCTAGGTTTTATGGAGTGTCCTTGAGGCATTGGAGGAGATTACCACCATTGTTGACAAAGACAAGGATGCTTGATCAAGGGAGAACATGTTTTTAAACCACATGGGTATGGTGAAACCATTTAGGAAGGTAATATGGTGTTTCTTTCTTTCATTTGCTTCTTGATATCCTTTGTAACTCTCACAAGAATAAATAGGATTGGTTAGTTAGTTATTTATGTATGTTTCATTATTTATGGACTAATGCTTGATTAACTTGCTTTGAAATCCTCTTTACATCTTGGCATGCTTGGTGGGACTGGATGCATCTCACATTTAAATAAGATCACTTTGTAACTCTAAAATATCCATTTAGACCTTTAAAACTCTTTCAAAGTGATTTTCTAACTTTATTTTGCCATTTTTATTTGCCATGGTTTTACATAGTAACTGACATCGGTAGGTAATACCAACATTGGTTGCGTATCTTAAACGATGTCAGTTAGCAAAAGTAACCATCATCGATTGTAATAACCGATGTCAATCACTGTGTTTTTTCTAAAAACATAGACCCAAGAGCTATTTTTCCAAAGTTCATTATTTCAAGCTAAAAAGAGCTTCAAAGCTAAAGGACATGCTAACATTTTTGCTACTGAACCAAGCTTGATATTTGTTCAAAACATGTTTAAATCACCTTTTCATGCTTAAAAATCAATTAGGAACTTTGTTTTGGTGTTTAATAAAGAGTTTAGATGTTTTGGTGAATGTTTTCAAAGTTTGAAACTAAGACCAAGGGGTCAAATAAACACCACCAAATATTTTATTTGGGATTAAAATTGAACACACTTATTAATTCTTGTTTTCAATAGTTGTTTACTTAGGTTTTGTTTGGCAAAAAGAGGAATGTTGCGTGTATGATCTTCCATTTATCCCCTTTAGGGAACCCTTGGAATCAAAAGCACCATTCCTATTGCAAATATCCTAGTCCAAGGCTTAGAAATAATGTCGCGTAAAACACTCCCCAAAAATTTGCCAAAGTTTGGGTGATCTTGAAAATGACCCTAAAGTCTATCTATTTTATGCTTTCTTTATTTTCATGCAAACTTGGCTTGCGAGGGGGATGTCATTACCTCCCATGAGTTCTTTAGGGAAGATTTGACCTAGGGTTTCACCTCCCAAAATTGACTTCATTTGACTCCTTTAGAGTTACACATGGGATGTATCTGCATTTGGACATTGCACTACACTAAGTGAACAACATGATGTAGTGGTTGTAAAAAGGACTAGACCTTTTTACAACTAGCCAATGTTGTGATTACCCAATTTCTATGCTTATATTTTACATCATTTAACATGAAAGTCATTATGCAATTGATTCCCCTAGAATGATAAAAAACCAATTAGTTTTAGTCAATCCCATTTTTCCATACCTTTACTAGGATTTGGACGATTATACTTAGTGTATTTTTTTCATTATTTTCTTGGTATACTTTGAGGCTAAAACTTGCTTGTTTGTTCATAAGCCATGTCAAAATCATGTATTTGAGTTAAGAAGGGTAGCGTTATGCTACCCAAATCATGTCAAATATTTTTTGTCTTTGAGTCTTTGAAACATAACATTTGACCACATCATTTAAGCATGTTTACACCATTAGGCTACTCAATTTATTTCAAAAACTTGTTTACCATTGTATCAAAAACCATTTATTTCAAACCATGTCATGTATACCATTTGGACCTTGTTTATGTGTCATTATGCCATCTACTCTTATCTAACTTGTTTGGTCCAATCTTGGTCTTCAACATTACATTTTCAATTAACCATGTCAAGTTTGGATCCAAACATTGATTGATTTCTGTTTAGGCCTCAATTCATGGGGTTGGTACATAGATATTTTTTTGGGTTGCATAGCTTTGGTTAAATGATTACCCAATTTTGAATAGTATTGATTGTTTATTTGTTTAAGTGCCGATCCTCATCATTTTTTTGTGACTTTGTTTAGGAAAACACAACCTTTCTTCAAAAACCTTTGATGTTAGACATTTGATGTTAGGTTATTTTATGACAAATCTTGGCACAAGCTACTTTTGAGATGCAACTTCACTCTTTCAACTAAGGTTGAACCTTTTGTCTTTTAAACATCACTTTTTAGAGTTTGCATAACTTTAGGTCTTTCTATTTTTGGAGATTTATTCATTAAATGTAGATATGTATAGCTATACTTATGGTGTAGTCATGGATAATCCAACTTATGATAGACTGGCCACACAAAATGAATTTTATGACTTTAGTTAAGACCCCTATGGTGAAAATATGGTTTGTGAGATAGATTTCTATCCACCTCACAAAAATTAGTCATGGGAACATAATCAAGATCTAACTCTCAATTGGAATGATTGGGTTTATCAAGAAGACTTGGATGCTTTGGCTTATGTAAGTAATCAAAATCCACAATGTACCAAGACCACCATTTTAGGACCTCCTCCTATGGTTTGCACAAGAAACCAAACTAAGAAGCGCCTAGTTGTTACCATTTTAGGACCTCCTCCTTTGGTTTGCACAAGAAACCAAACTAAGAAACGTCCAATTGTTACCATTCTTAGCTCATCACCAATTTTTGATGAACCTATTATTAAAGAACCTCCATTTGATGAACCAACTATTTTTGATCCCTTATTCAATAATCTAATAGTTGAAGAGTCCATTATTGAACCAAAAACCATTATTCCTACTAAATGAAATGTTCCCCACTTAAAAAATTTTGTGTCAATCTTTGAGCCTAAACAAGAACCATTACCTCTTCAAAATTCATCTTATGAGGATCAAAATGTGTTCAAAATTGATCTCTTGCAACCAATTATGAAACAAAACCAACATGTTATTATTGAAATGCCCATTTGTGACAAGATAAACTATGATAAGTTACTATTCATATGTTACCTATTTTTAAAGAGCCTCATCTTCTTGACAAGCCAGTCTTGGTAGAGTTGTCTCTTGATCTTTTCTCACTCATTGAGGAGTCTCAATTTGATAGACATGATTTTGTTGAGATGTCCCTTGAGTGGTTCCCTCTTTTTGAGGGGATTCACTTAGATAAGTCAGTCTATGTTGAACCCTTCCAAGAAGAATCAATTTTTATTGAGCCCATTGTGCCATCACAAGCCATTACTTGTCAAAAATTTAGCATTCAATATAACATTATCAAAACAACCATACCAGATGAAGAATTAATATTAGATTTAGGTTTTATTTTTAAACCAACATTGGATTTAACATCAAAAATAGAATCAACATTAGTTACAACATTGGATTAAGAGTCCCTTACTTTAGAATCATAGTCAGAAACAAATTATAGTATTGGTTGTTACAACATTGGTTACAATTACCTTGCAGATCAATTTGAATATCTTTGTGATCCTTATATGGTTTTTGAGGATGATTAATTCATCATAGACACAAGTTATCCTAGTATATTCAATGAGGATTGTGCTACCTTTCACCATCCCATTATTACCACCCAACATAGCCATTAAATTGACATCTCACCTCCCATGAGTGTCAATTGGGACCAACAGAATCACACTTTATTAAATTGTGTACATGGTAACATAGTATTTGATGAAGAGCAAGGAGGCCAAGACCACATTCATATAGCATAATAACACTCTCCTAGTGAAACCTTTTCAGAGGTGCTATGGGACAAACAAAGTCAGAACTCAACATCTTCTAGTGAAACTTTTTAAAAAGTGCTAGAAGACAATCAAAGTCAAAAGTCAACATTCCTTAGTGAAACCTTCTTAGAGGCACTATGGGATGATCAAAACAAATTCATTGGTGAAAACCTCATCGAGGCATCAATAGCTAAGCACAAAATTTATTCATTATTTACTAAAAATAATATCAAAGATAAAATCAAAATATCTTCCAATCTACAACATAATCAGATGGTAGCTACTCTCAAGATCAAGCAACAAAACAATCTAATGGTCCTATTAAGAACATCTTCAGAGGTCTTTGGCCCCACCTCAACTAAAATTATGTCAAATCTGGCATCAATAAACATTACATATGATTGAAAATCCTAAGCATCATTTGTTTCTCCACCATTATACATTCCATTATCATCCACCATTCCATTTCATAATCAAATATACCATCGATTATTTGTCCTTGTTTACCATCCATGGCCACACTTTCCTTTATAGAGGCTACAAAGATACCTTGTCTTAACACTTGAAGGAATCAAAATCAACAACCAAGGAAGATTACAAAAGCATTCTTGACATCGAAATTTATAGGCCATTTTTGATAAAGCAGTTACTCAGATGAGGTGTGGGCTAGTAATTAACATGATTGAGTATTATATTTATATAATTTGTTGATTAGGATGTGCATCTCCCCATGAATAGGAACAATAGAATAAAAAACCAAACCCAAGCCAAAAACATGTACCATACTATTTCACATGCCTTTACCATTGTCACATATCCATTTACCATTATTGTAGGTTCCTACCATTCACCCCATCACTTGGGGGCAACCCTCTTACCATTTTATCCAATCTATCAAAAACCATCATTATCCTAGAGCAAGACCATGTCATCCTATCATTCCATTCTTATCTAGACCAAAGCCTATTTTTAGTCATCCTACCCAATCTTGTTTTGATCTTGGTTACTTTGGTTCTTCCTGCACCTTTTATAGGAGGATTCCAATCAAGTTTCAAAAATCAATCCAATCCATGTTTATAATGATAGTATATGAAATTATTTTGACAATTGATCTAGAAAGATATCTTTCATCCTATCAAGTTTATTTATCTAAGCCTGATTATAACTGCCTATGGGCAAATCAATGTTTCACTAGTCTTGCTACAAATTATAATTGCATATGGGAAAATTAGTATCATTAACCTATGCTATTGTATCCTAGTTATAACTACCTATGGGTAAACTAAGGGTAACACTTGTTTACCATACATTGTTGCATCACCTTTACCATTGCTATTTTCATTTGACTAGTCATTTACCAGATTTGAGAACTTGTTAGGACCTAGTTGGTTTTTTCCTGCCTTTTGTGTGGATGGAATTAATATAACTTGAGGTCATTTTAGGACTATGTAGGCCATGATCAATTCATGTTGAGGTAACCTTATTGCCCCTTTCCATACTCTCTCATCATTTTGTGAGCAATCAAGAACCTTGATCTCATCGATTTATGAGCATGGGCCATTATTGCTAGCTTAGCTATCTTATTAGAACCTCTACTCTTAGGATGTGCATCTTCTCGACTAGATGGTCCCACCTTGTGTATATTTTATCTAAAAAAAACCAAAAACATTAGAAATACTTTAAAAATACAAAAAATATTAAAACATGATCCAAAAAATAACAAAAACATTCTCTCATGCTTTTATACATTTATACATTCCCATTACACCATCCCATGCTCTCACCATTTTTTAAGCAACTATTAAGTTTGAAAGCTCTTGCCATTTTTAAAGCATAGAAACACCAGTTTATCTTGTCCCATGCACTTGCTATTTTGCAAGATCATTCTTTCTCATCTCATCAGCTTCTTGTTTTCTAGACCATTCTTATTTATTTGTCATATCTTTCATTTCTTATATAACATTAATCATGCTAGTCTGATCATCATTTTTCTTCTATCCCATTTCTTGGGAGAACTACGTTTGGCCTAAAGTTCATGTTGGAACATGCATCCATGGAACTATGTAGGTGGCATCTACTTGTCTTATACATCTAGAGTTAGATCGACCAACCCCTTCCTTTTCTTTTCTTCTCCCATTTCTTTTGTCATTGTTCCTCTTTAATTAGGTAACAATTGTCATGTCATTTTTCTTTGTTAAGATGTGGTAGAAAGTAATGCCTCTACCACACATGCTTGAACATTTGTCTTTAAATTACACTAACTTTATTTTTGTTTGTGTGTATTTATTTGAGTTTTTCTTGGTGTTTTGTTGTGCTTTCACACCTCTCCTTTTATTACTTCTCCTTTTCTCATTTTATTACTTTTTGTCTCCATTCTTGATCTTGTATTTTCTTGATTGTTTTTGCTTATCTCTTTTGTGTTTCAGAACATCTTGTTGATTCATATGGATTATGATTGTCTATATATTGATCCTATGTTATTACATTATTCTTGGACCATTTTATTTATTTGATTGTTGTTGGTGTCTTGTTTTTTAATTTGATTTTGCTTTTCTCTTTTATGTTCAAGAATGCCTTGATGGTCCACATGGATCTTGATTACTCATATCTTGGTCTCATGTCATTGAGAAATTCTTGAATTTTGTTTTTACACATTTTTTTCCTACTTAAGATCATATCTTGATTTCAAGTAAGGTTCATTTATGTTTATCTTTTTCTTTGTTTTTGCTTTTTTGTTTAAATATAAATCACTGTAACTTTGGTTTTGGTCATTATTTTACCACTATCCTTAGTTATAGATATTCACATTTGAACTCACTCAATGCAATTAGAATCTTATGTCATTCTAAGTTATTCATACTTATGATTTGTAATTTATTTTGCTATAGCAAGCACTTTGTGATCAAGTCTCAATGTCTTAACATCAACATCAGTTCCAATGAATGATTCTCAATAACACTTTGCAAAACCTAGGCTCATGATATAGAATTAGGCATCTAGGTAACATGCATTTCAGGCTTCTCTGTCTATGCTTAAATGTGCATCTATTTGCATACATTGTAATACTAATCAATTCTTAGTCATTTTTCATCATTCCTCATTCCATTCTCTCCCAAATAGAGGTACACTACATTGGCCTGAAGTTCATGGTGGAACATGAGTCCATGAAACTATGTAGGCAGTGCTTAATTTATATTGAGGTCAGCTCAGCTATCTCCATTCTTATTTTCATCTCTCTCATCACTTTATGCATTCTCATATTCTTGGTTTTATATGGCTTTTAAAGCCATTCCACCATCGCATGTACGTTTGTACCCACTCACTTTAACTTCTTTTTGGTTATATCCTTGAGCTATTTTGCTTGCCAATTGCCCATGTTGGGGCACAACATCTGAAAAACATCTGAATCAAATCAGCTCTATAGGGGAAAATCATTATTTATTCTTTATCAATGATCAAAATTTGCCCTAATAGGGCAAAACTATTTTATCACGATCAAATTTGCTCTACTAGAGTACTTATTATACTCTCTTTGGAGACCCCATTCTAGTGGTGATTCCCTTTATAAAGTAGAACATTCTCCCTTTTCCTCTATTTCAAATCTCTCCAAATTAAAGCCCATGATGGAAATATTTTAGTGTGCAACTTGTCTCGAGATTGATTAATATTGTAAATGTATAGCTTACTCTCAAATTGGGTACATTTACAGTGTGTCCCTTACATTTTTGGATTGAATATTTCCCATCTCCCCCATCTTTGGGGCCTATTATACTTATAATTATATTTTTATCATTGATGGTAATCATGTGTGCAAGCATTAACTCATCTAGATGTGATTTATTTCATGAATTAATCTCTCACTTTCTCTCTCTTTTTGAGAGTCCATCCTTCTCTTTCATCTTAGTATGTCCTCTTGAGGGGGAATCATGGGTCTATTCCAATTTCTTCTGGACAACTCTTTTCTTTGAAAAGATGTTTCTTTGCTTGAATGTATCACTACACCTTCTCAAATAGGGGCAAAATGTAGACATCTAATTCCTAACACCATTTGTGTTGAAATTGTCAATCTTACTCGAATTGCACTCAAATGCACATTTTAGGTCAAAATATATAAAATGTCATAAATGGTTCAAACTTGTCACTTAAAAGTGTTAGTTTAGGTCAAAGTATCCCTGAATAGGGTAATGCATTCTATGAGCTAGTTAACTTTGATCAGATCATTTTGAGTCAAAATGACTATTTTGCCATTTAGTGCTCTAAATCACTCTTTTCTTCTATTTCATTGGTATGAGTCATGTACCTTTTTTATTTGGTTTTAGAAACATCCTAATGGGAATACAACTCCAACACATCTAACATCACCTTCCAGTTCCTCTCTAGTTAAATTATGACCCAGTAATATGACTTTCTAACCATTTTGATTAATTGAGGGCCGATTTTCAAATAATTACACAAATGTTGATTAACCTTATTTAAGGCTAATTAATCCAAATCAAGAGCTTAAGTTTATTTTACATGAGAGTTGTTGAATATTTATTTTTGAAAATCGATTCCTATTAATTGCATCATCAGGTGACATCATTTCTTGGGAAGACATCCCTAGGCCATAAATGCCACAAATATCAAGATTATGGGTCACCCATGCCTAGTTAATGCCTCCCATTCCTCTTCAATTCCCCTTCTTCCAAGGTCATGATGAAGATAATTATGGATTTAATTACAAATATTAGGATTATCCATGGCCACACATCTTAATCTTGAGATGAACGGTCATGGTTGATCCTGACCAATCTAAAAAATCTATAAATAAAGAGGTTATGGATGTGAATTTTAAGCTATTTTGGTGCAAAGTTATTATGCTTAAATATCTTCAAAAAGCTTGAATATTACAAATTTATAATGTTAAATTGTTTCCATATTTTGTTATATTTGATCATTGACTTTTCTTGAAAGCTTTATTGATAGGCTAGTTTAGTGATTTGGAATCATGAGCCTAGGTGTTATGGAGTGTTCTTGAGGAATTGGAGGATATTACCACCATTTTTGACAAAGATAAGGATGCTTGATCAAGGGAGAAAATGTTTTTGAGCCACATGGGTATGGTGAATCCATTTGGGAAGGTAATATGGTGTTGGTTTCTTTCATTTGTTTCTTGATATCTTTTGTAATTCTCATAGGAATAGATAAGCTTGGTTAGTTAGTTCTTTATGCATGTTTCATTTTTTATGGACTAATGCTTGACTAACTTGCTTTGTAATCCTCTCTACATGACTATCCACACCATAATGTTAGATTTTCAACACATTCATGGGCTCCATGAGCCACTCATATGACATCTATTATATAATAGTATCACTTCATAGCTTCACTTTGCAGGGTAATGATGGAGTCAAAGTGTTAGCATTTGTATTCTTGAGCCACCTATTTAGAGGGATTAGACATACAGTCCAGACATCAATTAACACACTCATGATTCATTAACTTTACTTAGTTGGTGATGATGGAGCCAAAGGGCCAACCTTTATATTCTTGAGCCACATTTTGGGGAATTGAGAACTCAAATTCATTCATGATATTACTCTTAATTCAACACATAACACAATCTAGAATCATAATAGGTTTTGTATTGGTTCACATACCTAGTGAGGTTTATTCATTCCTCTCTCTTCCTTTACTCAACTTTTATACATTCTTATTTTAGATATAGTGTATCTAATAAAAACTAATCTAATTCATACTTTTATTTATATATTCACACATCACAACATTCTCTCTCTACACACATCTAACATCACATAGCTTCATGAGATTTTTCCCTTACAGGTAAGTTTAGGCATGCTTTCTAGTTTTCCTTTATCCTAGTATTTTGATTTATTATATCACTAGAATAAAGGGGGAGGAAAATGTAATCATATAAAATACAAAATTAGATGACTTATGCATGGATAATAGCACCCAACCTATAGGTCCTCTTTCTTGCTCACTCAACCCTTCTTGACTAGACTTTCAGTAATTGCCAATCACCCATAGCTTCTCAAACTTAGATTTTTGAGACCCAACTAACCCTCTTAGACCCAAATCCATCCCCCTTAGGTATCATCCTCTTAGGAAAATAGAACCCAACTTGGATAGGAGCACTGAAACTTAGGGGTGTCTTATTTTTGATGTTGTTGTCCAGGTTCACATTAGCCTCAAATGGTTAGATTTTACCAATTCCTTATCTTTCCCTTGTAGGCCTATACAAACTCATCTAACCCATGATCATTATTTTCCCTATAAAAGGCCATTCAGTGTTTACTTATAAGGGTTGACACTCATCCACAATAAATAAACAAGAATACAAACAAGTACACTCAAGCACTCTTCCCTATTCTCTACATACAACCTTCCAAAACAAATTCAAGTCTATTCAAACACTCATACCAGTCCTTGGGCATCCAAAGTACATTTTAGTTTCATACATCACATAATTTCATTGACCAATTAAAATGGGAGAACAATATTAGCTTGATCCCTTTTAGAGTATTGGTATGTAGGTAGTGTGTCCACACACAGGGTGTGAAGCGTGTCCAATGTATCTTTTACACAATAAAACCTTCTCTATTTCCCAAGTTTTCTACTCAAGTTCAAGTACTAAGAGATCCTAAGGGTTTTGAATATTTAATCAGACACACAATAAGATCTACATAGATCTAGGCTTTAATATTTCACTATCAGGGTGTCATAGGCTTTCTATGCAGAACCCAAAAAAACTAGACCACTAGGATAACAAATAAAAGTGGACAATAATACTGGAAGTGGACAATAGTTATAGAAAGTAGACTATAGTGCCAAGTAGTGGGGTGTCCTAAGTTTGTTGCTCCTATCCAATCCAAAAATAGATTTTTGGGTCTTGTTTACAACAATAAATGATCCCTATACAACAATTTCCAGACCCTACCTCATCCATTTCAGCCTAGAAAAAGCTAAGTTTGTTTTCTTTACACTTCTTACTATTTTTAGAAAAGGTAAAATACATATCTATTTACACAAATCAATAGGCTAATTAAGACACATTAACTACTAATTTACATTTACTTAGACCTTTATTTGCTTAGGAATTAAATACTTAATTCTCAAAAAGAATAAAATAACCCCCATCTATCTTATTAATCAATCAATTCCATATAATCCCACCAAAATTATACTTTGATTAATTAACTAATTAAATGATATTAAATTATAAAATTAGCCAACCACCTCATTAAATTTATTTAACCTCCTCATTAATCATTAAAAACCTTATTCAAACCTTTAACAAAACCATTTAATACATTCAACCATTCAAACAAAATAATTTAAGACATTCAACTTTGTAACAAAATCATTTAAGATATTAAAACCTCTCATTTATCATCTAACTAATCCCTCAAATTCTTCAGCCTCCTCATCAAATGAATTTGACTCATAGACCAAATCTCCACCATATAAAAACAAAAATATAAATTAAATATGGATTTATCCTATCCATCCATTTTTAAGTGAATAAATCTATAAATTAATCTTCTATCTTCCACTTGAATGATCATGGAATCAAGTGAAAATCTAGAGAATCTTGTCATCAAACAATCAATCAACCAAATGTATATGATATTGAAATTATTGCACATAAGTTTTATGAGCAACCCAAATACACAAAACATGAGCAAATATACATCTATGAAAGAGAGCCTTGCATCTGGTAAGTGAAGGTAATGTTTCTTGTTTTCTCATTGCTTAGTCAAAGGTTTGTGTGAGATTAAAAGTAGGAAGTTGGATTTTTTTTCTTGGTTTCTAGTTAGGATTCAAGTTTCAAAATTTACATTTTAGCTCACCTAGTGGGACTTATTCTTTTTTCATTTATAACACTTTTTTTCTCTTATTTTGAAGGGGTGTTCTAACTATTTCTATGATGTAATTGGTTTTGGCATAGTTTGGTTTAAGCTAATGATTATTTGGATTGAAATCATAACCATTTTTTTTAACATTTTTTAAATTCTATTTTCATTCTCTATCAATAAACATTCTTTTCTTGTTAAATGATGTTTCATCCTTGAGAATAGAGTTAATGTGCTTATTATTGGCATTTTCATTATGTGGAGAAATTTTTATGTCTATGCTTAGGGTTCTTATAAGTAGGTTTGATCTTTGACATTTTCACCATAAAATTCAATGTTTGTGTCCTATTTATGTTTTGGTGTTTGCATCCTATATTTGACATATACACTCTAAGATTCAGTTTTTGCTTCCTAGGTTTAACATTTGTGTTATGTTAATCAACATTTTCATCTTAAGTATCAACTTTATGTTTCTCTATAATTTTTATATTAATCTATGTTTCTACCCTAAAATTTGATGTTTATTATCTACTAATCAAAATTTATGCCTTGCTAATTGACATGTTCATCATGTGTATTAATTTTCTTATTTTCTAGTTTTTTGTTTTATATTTTACCTAATGTGCAAGAGTCATTTTCCAAAGATAATATAAAAAATACTAATCTGTATTTTTGAAGCACCACTTGTTAAATATCTATATTTACAACACTTAATCATTGAAAATTATTTTATTTACTTGTATTTATTTATGTTCATGGTTTATTTGCATAACAAAAGTCATGTATGCTATTATCTTATTTTGAAAGGTGATATTGAGAATTAGAAACAATTTATTCTCTTATGTTTCCCAAGTCAACAATTATGTATGCTCTTTACTCACACTAAAAAGTGATCTTGGAAATTAGAAATGGGGTTGAGTCTTTAGTTTTATTTTTCTTAGGGGTTTAAAAACTTGTATTTTATTACCGATCATTGACCAAAGTTCATGTACCAATGAAATCTAAATATTCTAAGGTGTTATTATGTTTATTGGCTAAATGGTGACCTATTTTACTAGCACTATGAAGTGAGGTGGTTTCATCCACCAATACCTAGGTCTCCTACATCACCCTTGTCCCACAAAATTGGGCCTCACCATACCATAAGGTATATAGAGGACTTACCTAGATAAGCATATTTAAACCTAGATTAATAACCTTTCAACTGTAATATCATAATGGTTCTAGAAAAAAACATTCCCAAATATCACCCATAACATATCTTTTGAAGTCTTATGTGTGGACCATTGTTATGTTACACTCTTACTTGATTAACATAGGCTTATATTTGAATGTCTGTTATTATTGTCAACTTGTGTTAAACTAGTATAACACCATTTTAATTCCAAACCAAAAACAAAATCTACCTATAACAAACTTTAACATAATCTATGGCACCAACTACTAGGAAATAATATAGAATGAACCCAAACCTTGAAATAGAAAACCATTTTGATAAAAACCCATTTTGTTTTGATTATCCCTTAAATTGATTAGAAATCCATGATAATGATACTGATGGCCTCACTTGTCAAAGTGAGTATAATTTTGAAGCTAATGATCTATTTAAGTTTGAACAAACCTGTGCCTAAGTTAACCAATACCTATTTGTGAATAAAAATGACATCCTACTAAAACTCATATAGATAGAAGCTAGTCTTCTTTCAAACTTTAATCCTAAATAATTGAGACATATTATAAGTAGGAAGGACCAAACCCATCCTAATCAAGACTAAGTCACATATATTAATGTTGTTGGATGAAATAAATCCAATTTAGGGTTGAATAATGAAAATCCCCATCCACATGTATCTTATATCCATGTCAACAAAGGGAAATTAGTTTTAGCTAAATAAATCCAATAATACCAAAACCAAGTTATGTCTGATCAACCCCAATAGTTAATACCACTATTGGAAAATCCATCCTTTCATGTTAAGGACCAAGCTAGTATGATGGATGAGATGGATTAAAGACTATAATCAGATTTTAGACCAATAGTACAATAGGTGGTAATAACCTATCAATAATGCCTAGTGTTTCAAGGTAGTAATAGGATTTAGGGTTTGATGGGTACTTAGATTCAAACTAGCAAGAAGATGATATGATGGGTGCTAGTTATGAATAGGCAAGAATGATAAAGACTAGATCAATGATGATGGGTTGATATATTAAAACCAAAAAAGTGATAAGATGTTAGTAATATATTGACAAGGATATGAGACCTGATCAAATGATGATAGTGGATTGCGATGATGTGGATGATAAGACTAACTCAAGACCTTAGACTAATTTTCTCAAGATGGGATATGACTACATGATGAAGATGATTAGGATGATGGGATAAGGATAAGTATGATGATAGATGTTAATGAAATGACCCGTATGTGACCCCCAAAGCCAATTAGGATAATATAGGATGAGGGTAGACTAGATGGGTGAAGAAGACAAGGTCAAGACAAATGATGAGGGATTAAGGATAAGATATGGATGTTCAAAAAAGATGTGATTTAGGATAGGATGTGACTAAGTGAATAAATATATGTACAAAGTGGGTGAGATAAGGATATACAAGATAGTATAATAATGAGAAAAAATGATATGGGAACAATTAGGACTAAGGTGGGACAAAGGTGGATAAGACTAGGTCAAGTTTGGACTACGGGATTAAACAAGTCAAGGTGAGGAATATTGATTATGAATAAAGTGGACTTAGGATAAGACATGGATGACTAGGTGTGACTAGGATATGTGAGAAGGATGATTAGGATATGACTAGACTAAGATAGGATAAAATAATGGAAATTATATACAAAGATAATATATATAAGGAAATGATGATAAGGATGTACAAGATGATAGGATATACAAGATGATTTATACAAGATGAGTAATGATGTAAAAAATGATATAAGGATGAGGAAAGAATATACAAGATGGTATGTGTAAAAGACCTAGATAGGTATATAGGTTTGGGTGAAAGCTGTCTTGGCTCACAAACATGGGTTTAGCACAACACATACCAAATAAAGCAAGCCACAAACCTCTAATTATTAAACTAATGGGTTTGTAACTAGATGCCCCTACTATCAAATGGATTTATGAGTGATGTTGTAGGATAGTAACTTTTTACAGAATCTACTGAACCCTCTTGACCCCAATTGCACATGATGGCTACTTTGGAGTTGATATTGAATCTTATAGTGGTACACCTATTATGATTGAAGGATCCTAATCTAGGTATACATAAGGATTTATAGGTGTGTCCCCTATATACATAAAGCTACAATGGGGCTCGAGTCTATATAGGATTCTATCTAAATACCTTGTATCTTAGAGTTTAAATGCCTCTCATTCCATGGAACCCTTTATGGGGAATTCCACTTTGGTGTTAAATGATAACTCTCTTGATTTTTAGACTCCATTGAAATACATAATTTGGAATATTATCTGGTGGTGAAATCCATGATCACTAGACTTGTATAAAAATAAAAATGGAATGGGGTTTATAAGTGGTTTTTGATCCTCTAGGAATAACCTTAAGGATGCAAGGAGGAGAGCATACACCAACCATATCCCTAAGAGACAAATAGGCAACCAAAAGGATTAATTAACCAATTAGATTTAGATGTGTGATATATTTACAAGATGAAAGATCATACAAGAAAGATATATATATATATATATATATATATATATATATATATAAAATAAAATGATATATACAAGAAAAAATGATAAAAAAGATATATATAAAATAAAAATAATTTTAAAATGCTTAAATGAGTCTTTGATAGGTGTCCTACAAGTAAATAGTTAGTAATTTCAAGTGGCACTCCAAAAGAGGTAACCTATAGGACAATGATTAGTAGTTTGATTGATAATATTTAGGGATAACCTTCAAGACAAACCAATAGGACAATATATGATGTTATAAAGATAAAATAAGCTTCTAGATTCACCCCTATAAGAAACAAGATGTTAGTATAATATAAATTAAGAAAAACACCCTAAAAAATTGCATTTTAGATTTATAATTATATTGGGGTAAGTGAGCCATGACACAAGGGTTTGGGGGAGATAGCCCCCAATGGGATCAAGGGGTAGAGCCCCTTGTGGGGTCTATGGGCAGCACCCCTGGCATGCTCCCTATCATGGTATAGGGTGGGGTCAAGGGGAGGATCCCCTGATGCCAAAGGTAATTTGGGCCTTGTAAGAAGCCTAGAATGACTCAAAATTCACCAAAAATGATTGAAATGAAGGCAAAAATTAATGCAAAATCATGATTACATAGTACAAAATCAACTAGAGAGTGCAAAACCACAACACTAAGGCAAAATCATAGATTATGAGTTGGAATTTTGTAGTGGTTAGTTAACCATGATAGTCATAAAAAAAACCATAGTTAGGATTGCAAAATCATGACTCAGTATGATAAAATCATTATTTTTTATAAATTGATAGTTACAATTTTGTTATAAAGGACAAAGCCTCCAGATTTAGATCATTTGATAGAAACATATGATTTATGCAAGTGATAAATTATTCAAATGCTTAAAAACATCTTATTTACAATAGATTATGATTGATTAAAAACTAATGTTTATGATGTATCCAAAATTTTGATAAAAAGGATATTAAGATGAGATATTAATAAAAAAATGGGCAAGATCCAGAACTTTAAATGAGTGATTTATGTTAAACTTAGTCTTAAATTTGCCATATAAGATCAAAGATGATTGTAGACACCTAAATTTAATTTAGTGTTGAAATGCACCTAAATTTATTAATCATTCTTTTTAAATTAATAATTAACATTTCTTCTTAAAATAAAATAATTGATTAATTCAAACATTTTGAATAAGTCAATTGTGCACCTTTTAATCTTTATTTTTTATATTTAATTCCATATTTTTCACCTAGTCAAACCTCTCCCACCTTTGTGTTCCTCATCCCAACCAAATCCATGAAAGCCTCCACCTCTTATGACTCCTCTGAGTTGTCAATTTATTTTGACGAAGTCAGCTAACCAACTCCTTTTTTTCCTCCACCAGATTGAAACAATATCCATCTTCATAAATGAGGACTCATCCTCAACCATTGATCATTTGGAACATTGAAAATGAGGACTCATCCTCAACCAAGTGATCCTCCACTATTGGATCTTTTTATAGGCTTCTATAAATAAGCTTGCACATCTCCATTTTCAACAATGAGGATCTTTTGCCATCATAACAATCATCCCATATTGGGAGACCTACATATGGTCTAATATTCACACATAAACATTGTCTAAGTGGATTATGTAGGTAGTGCTTATAGACATGGGGTCTCTAGGGTCAGCTCGACCATTGCCTTCATCATCATTCCTTTTGTAAGAATCATAAAATCTTGAGAGAATCACAAATTTGAGAAATTGCAATCAAGAAATCTTGCATCCAAATCAAATCAAAGTCATACCTTTTGTACCAAAATGCTTCCTATTCTTCCTTTGCATTAGAGGAGTGAGCAACACATTATTGATAGAGCAAATCAGACTCAAATCATAATGGAGGATTCTTGTATCTCAACTGTGAAGTTTTGATTATTATTTTTTGCATTTGTTGCTTTAGCTTTAGTTAAATTTATCTTAGATTAGTTTATTGTTTTTGCATTTATATTTAGTTCATACATTTCTAGCATGGATGGTGGGACTTACCCACATATTTTTAATCTCTTGTCTTCTTCTTTTACATTTAGATAACATTACTTTCCTTATTTTTATTATTTATGTCTACCTTTTATGTTTAATCTCATTTATTTTTGAGTTGGTACAAACCATAGGTTTCTATCATAGACTTTTTGTTTGGTTGTATACATTTTTGATGCATAATAATGGATTTGGAGGACTTTGCAGTAAAATCATTATGTTTTTCAATGAAATTGTGACACTCTATAGCAAAGTCATGACATCTAACAATGAAAGCGATATTCCTAGTAGTGAAATCACAATTTACCACAGTGAAATCAAATTTGAATGCAATAATTTCATCATTTTTTATAGTCTTTACAATTTATCCATTGTGTTTTACATTTTTGATACTAAGTTTTACATTTATTTTACTCAAATAAAAATGCCACTGAGTTCTACATTTTTGCCATTTTATAGCAATTTCAATTTTTGCTTATAATTTCTCTATTTTTCTAAAAAAAATGATTTTTTCTTACAAAAATGCTACTAAATTTTAAAAAAAAGCTGCTATCTTTCAAAGGCCATAACTTTTGACCCGAGACTCTGTTTGAGCTCTCATTTTTACCAAAAATAAGGTATAGGAATGAAGAATGAAAACATGTAAAATTATTTAATTTTTATACACTTTGACTAATTCAAAAAAAATCAAATTTGTATCATACTTTCTTTTATTTGGTTTTAAGTTTCTGACTAATAGTTTCACCTTTCTCTTTGATTATGTAGCTATGAGATCATTCTAAAAGAGTTGTTTTCTCTTTATTTTCTATTGGTTTTATTTAACCTTTTTACATATTTATTTGAATACAATACAAGTTTAAACTTTTTAACTACTTATTTGCAGGACGTTTGCCAAAGACAATTGTAAAAAGTAAAGAATCTAACCAAATATTTCATTTGTTTTCACTAACATTTTTCATTTTCAATCTTTTAAAATCTTATTGATTAAGTCACACTTGAATTTATTTGGATCAAATTTACCTTTCCTTATTGACTTATTGTTTGGTTTCAAGATTGTGTATGCTCTTTCTTTAGTGTTACATTGGTGATGATACTTAGAAATTAGAAATGATCTTGTAACTTATATGTTACCTAGTTGACCTTGTGTATGCTCTTTCCTTAGCATCACATTGGTGATGGTACTTATGAGTCAAAAATAAGTGTTAACTCTTTATTTTTCTTTTTTTATGGGCTTTATCAACTATTGTTTTCATCACCATGCGATAATCAAAACCCTATTTATCGATGGGGTATATAAATTGAGACCCAGCTATTTTAATTGCCTAAGTGGTTGTGTGTTTTAAGCACACCATGATGTGAGGGATTTCATGCTCTAATACCCTGGACTATAATAGCTGACTCAAAACCTGATATTATTGATTATCAACACACTGAGACCCCTATAGCTATGTTGGGAACTTTAGGATAAGACCCAATAGTGTGCATCTACATATCAACTTATTCCATGGTTTCATTTTCCCTTAGATCAGCTCATATATACCTTAAGCCTAAGATCACTTTTTTTGCTATTTGACTTTGGTGCATCAGCTAATAGTTAGTGTTGAGAAGCTACCTTTCCCCACACCCTTGAAACTAGACTTAGTAAGCCATAAGAACAACATGATACTCCATGGTTAGTGCCTTGAAATACTAAGCCATAGCTAAGAGAACATATGAGTGAGTGATAATGGAAGGCCCAAAGTTGTTCACCACCCTCATCCTACTTTTCACCCTTTTATGTGAAATTGCTTGATTGGTTATAATATTTTTTTTTTTGTTGTTTCTTTATGATTTCCACATGTTGAAATCCCTTGTATGGAAATTAATTCCTTAAAACTAAAAAAAATTGTTTGTTGTTAGCAATCAAAATTTTAGTCACTTTGGTACTTTGCTTTACTAGAGTCTAATTTCAAGTCTTTTTCATTGTTAAGTCAAGTCTTTCCTTAGTAACATCATCCATTTAAATAAGTATGGATATGTGGAATAATACCTTAACCAATTTCATCTAGAATCCAAATCCAAATAATTCTTGTTTTAGCCTAGGATTTTATCCAACCAACTTTGATTCAAACACATATTTGAATCAATATCAAATCAATCACCCAAAAAATCCAAATCTAAGTTTGAATATTTATTTATCCTCATACATCCATCAATAAAATCTAAACTTGAATAGTTATTCAATTTTTCTAAATCAACATTTCTATAGGAATCAAATAAATCATTTGACTTTATATCTAGTTTACCCCAAAACTCAAACCCAAACTTCTTCACTAATCCATCTAGTTCTACCCTTAACATCAATCTAAATAAAAATTTTGATTCAACTTCACCACCACTTTAAAATATATATTTGAAATAAAGTCCATTCATAAATGAAACTCCCATTCAGTCTAATCCAACTACGCTCCATCCAAATCAACCTTTCAACTCCTACACCCTTCACAACTAACCTTTCTAAATTCATCAAAATCAATCATTTGATTTTTCATCCAACCCATTCCCAAACTTGAACCAAACTACATCAAATTCACATTTGTTCACAAACCCAATATATTCAGGTCCATCAACCTTCACATATCTAACTAATCCATCCTTCTCAGATCAACCTACCTCTCTAGCTATGGAATCCCAAAACATTCCACATCAACATCACCTTATCACTAGTAAACATATTTTACAAAATCAACCAAGTCTCCCCTCCACTAATTATAGCCTTGATTCTAATATCCCCTATCACACTAATAAAGGGAATCTAATTCTAGAACCCATACCATCTAGTGTCATTCCACCCTTAGAGTTATAACAAATTCAAAACTCCAAACCTGTCAAAAACATCACCGTGAATATTAAGAAAAAAATCACTCCTTTATGGGAACCTTATGATGTATTCTATCAAAAACTAGTTGCTATAAACCTAGTCATATATGAAAACACCAAATACGTTGAGCCAAATATCCCAAAACCTAAGTGGTATAGACCTAGTGAATTATCACAAAATTGAAGGTCATTTTATAAAACATTGTATGAGACTAAAGGATTATATCCAAGATCTGATTGACAAAGAGTACATCAAAGTAGAGCCAAGTGTATCCATGTTAAAAATCATAGCTTGGGGACATGCCAAGATGTCATTCCTAAGCCTAATCAAGACACACGACTTCCAAGTCAAGGTCATAATCTTCCATCCATTTCTAAAGATATCATTTTTGACCCATCCATTTTTAACCAATCCATAACTAATCAACCTACCTTTGAAAACCATGGTTTATCATCCATTTTTGATGAAGATCCCATCTTTATTAAAGAGATTATTTTTGACCAAAAACTTATCTTTAATCAAGATCTTATCTTTGATCAGGATCCTATTTTTGACAAAGATCCCATTTATGACCAAGATCCTATCTTGGACAAAACTTCCATCAATCAACATATCCTATCACCCATTTTATAAACACCCAAATCCTTATCACCTATGGAATCTCCCATCACCCCACAACATGTACCCCAAGTGATAAAGGTAATTATAGATAAAACATTCCATGAGAAAGGAATTATCAAACTCATCCATTTTGAAGTAATTTCTAGACCATATAACATCATCTACAAATCATTTGAAAGTCAATGTAAATATGTTAGTGGTAATTTTATGGTTTCTAAGGTAACTTCATCCATAATGAGAATAAGATCCATTCATAGTCTCTATGATGACTTTACTGCCATCACTACTTTCATAAACATTAATAATCCTACCTTCCATCTTGAAATCCAATATCCTACACCTTTTGATTGGGACCAGTGATCTTACTTATAGTTAACTTCTATGATGATAAAATAATTGCAAACTTCCTAGTTGGTCTCTTGCCAGAAGAGTATCAAGAAACATCTACATATTCTGAGGAACAACAAATACACCTCAATAAAAATAAATCCTAAAATCCAAAACTAAAACAAATGTAAGCTCATTCCATTTTAATCCTATGAATTCTAGATCATCCCTCCATCATTACCCATCCAACAACTTTCCCCCCCTATTTTATCATCATATGCTTACCCTTAACCATCCTAAACTCATATTCAACCATCATATACCATTTGTGAATACCCTTACCTATCCAAACCCATACTTATATGTTTAAACCCATCAAAATCCATCTAATCCTTGCCATCATAAAACCATCTTTATTATCATTTTGTCCTTGATAAGGAAGTGGAAATGTCTTGAGACATGTTCTTAGAAACATCTTGGTGTATCCTTACAATGCTATTTTGATGACTAGACACTTAGTTCTTACATCTTGGTGTTACCTAGATTTATCATCTTCATTATAATCCATTCTTATTCATCCATATTCCATATATAATGTATTACTTCTATCCCCTACCACTCACTCCTAGGTGCTAGAACATGGTTTTCCCTTTGTTGGTCTTCTTTGTCTATAAGCTTATAAATCTAAAAAAATAATCCAAAAACATTGCAAAACCCAAAAAAATCCAAAAACATTGCAAAACCCAAAAAAAATATAAAACATTGGAAACTATAGTCAAAATGTAAAACATTAGAAAATACATCAAAATCCAACAAAACAAAAACCAAAAAATAATCAAAAAATCCCTTGTCCTTAGTTACGTATCCTAGTAATCCCTTATATGGATTACTCATTAGACAGTTCAATATTGTCAAAAATAACATATGCCAAAGGGTTATACTTTAGCCAAGGACATCCAAAAAAATTAATTTGCTTACTTGTTTTAGTCATTTACTTACATGTATGTATAGTAATTTACTATCTTTTACATCATAAATGTTTACTTGCTTTTGTAGTGTTTGTTTTACTTACATCATTTTAAATTATTGTAAATATCTTTTTTTTTATCTTATCTTTATTATTGTTTCTTGTATCTAGATCACTTTGTGAATTACTAATGGTGTCATTATGATCTTCCATATCATGAGGCACTATGTTTTGTCATTATGAATCTACTAGTCCTTATGCATATTACGCAATAGTCATCATGGTTTTTCTATACCATTGGTTCATATTATCATACACAATATCAAAAATTAGGTTGTTTAACTCTTACTTGGAATTATTGTCAAAAATCCAATGCAAAGAATGAAATAAATAAAAGGCAGCTTTTAGACTATCTCACATCAAGTATATGTGTGTCATTTATTTCTTCCATCCATCCTTATCTCATCCATGTTGTTGAATCATTTAATCGATCATCATTAATACATATGGTCACTTTATTTGTTTGTTAATGTTTGCATATTAATCATCCATAATTATTTCCTAATCTTTCCATTCAATATCCCACACTTGTCGATTAGGACTGACAAAATCATATTTTTGATCCTTTCTCCATCATCTAATTATAGTGTGCAATCATTAACTTAAATATGACATCCATGGGTCAATCTTACCTTACACCATCACTTCTCTTCCTATTTTTGGGAGAACTACATATGGTCTGATATCCACACATAGATGTTGTTTGAGTGGATTATATAGGCAACGCTTAGAGACAAAGGGTCTATAGGGTTAACTAGGACACCACCTTCACCATCATCCATCCAAGTTATTTCATCCACATTTTCTACTTTCATTTAATCAAAGTGCTATATCTCCTTATATATGCTTACAAATATCAATTTTGTAAATATTGATCACAAATCAAATAAAATATATTTTTCATTTTTTATCTTATGACTTACCATCATTGGAATATATCATTCCCACATCCAATCATGAGACCCTTGAGTCTGAGCACAATACAAGCATGTAGTTTATAAAGTGGAAAATGTACTTTTTCCAATATCTTCTCTAGCATTTGACAACTAGAGGTAAATTGTTTTACATGTACCCTCTACAATTTTGTAAACATTAGTATTGAGACAAGTATCTAGATTATTAATGATAGTTTTCTCATTTACATGCCTTCATAATTCTCATTCTTCATCCATTTTCAAAAAAAAAAAGTGTGCAATCTCTAAGTGGTTAAAATTATTGATTTTCAAATCAAAACTCTAGTTTTAATTAACTAGGATAACCCTTTTACATTACCAACACCTTGCAAAAAATTGACATCAATTCTAAAATAACTTGATAGTTTGTTCATCCATTTAACTCTTTCCTCATTTCATCAATTTTGAGCGTTTATCCATTTCTCACACAAACCCTCAAGGGGGAAACATCACACTCATTTTAATTCATTTGAGGCAAATTTTTACTTCTCTATCATCAACACTCCACTTCTTCTATTCTTTGAATTAGTTTTACTTTGAAACACCATTTATAAAAGGGAAAAAAGTAGACACCTAAATTTCATTTAGTGTCAAAATGCACCTAAATTTATTAATCATTCTTATTAAATTAATAATTAACATTTCTTCTTAAAATAAAATAATTGATTAATTCAAACATTTTGAATAAGTCAATTATGCACCCTTTAATCTTTATTTTGAATATTTAATTCTAGATTTTCCACCTAGTCAAACCTCTCCCACCTTTCTCTTCCTCATCCCAACCAAATCCATGAAAGTCTCCACCTCTTGTGACTCCTCATGTGAGTTGTCAATCCATTTTAACTAAGTCATCTAACCAACCCCTTTTTTTCCTCCACCAGATTGAAACAATTTTCATCCTCATAGATGAGGACTCATTCTCAATCGTTGATAATTTAGAACATTTAAAAAGTCTAAATGATCCTCCACTATTGGATCCTTTTAGAGTAATCTATAAATAAGCTTACACATCTCCATTTTCAACAATTAAAATCCTTTGCCATCACAATAATCATCCCGTATTGGGAGAACTACATATGGTCTGATATTCACAGATACACATTGTCTAAGTGGGTTATGTAGGTAGTACTTAGAGACATGGGGTTTCTAGGGTCAGCTTGATCACCACCTTCACAATCATCCCTTTTGTAATAATCACAAAATCTTGAGAGAATCACAAATTTGAGAAATTGTAATCGAGAAATCTTGCATCTAAAGGGAATCAAAGCAAATCAAAGTCATCCCTTTTATACCAAAATGCTACCTATTCTCCCTTTGTATTGGAGGAGTGAGCCCACATTCTTGATAGAGCAAATCAGACTCGAATCACAATGGAGGATTCTTGTAGCTTAACTGTGAAGTTTTGATTATTGTTTTTTCATTTATTGCTCTAGCTTTAGTTGAATTTAGCTTAGATTAGTTCATTTTCTTTGCATCTATATTTAGTTCATACAATGATAATCAAAAAATAGAATTATGGTATAAAATGATAACCTTGCAAAATTTCCACTAAGGCTACAATACCATAGTTTGATAGAGTAAAGTCATGATTCTAGGAATTTCAAAATTTGTGATTTTGTTGATGATGGAAAAAGGGAAGGGGATATGTTTGTTTGTGTTTATTTAGATGGTTCTCCCTACCTAACCTCTTCCCTATTAATCCTACAAAAGCCACACAAATTAAAACCACAAACTCAGGGATAAAGTTTTGGTTATAGCAAGTGGTTAGTAAAAAAAACTTGTAGGTCAAACTACAATGGTCAACTATTAGGTTTTTATCAAAACTACAAAATTTCAAGTCTCAACCATAATACTATAATTTACAAGATATAGTCATGAATTTCAAAGTTGTAATTTTGCCTAAAGACTGAAACCTGAAAAACCTAAAAACCATTAGAGGTTAGACAAAATCGCTATTATATATGTGAAATTACAACTCTCTATATATGGTCACGATTCATGAGTTATGGTTTTGTTGAAGGGCTAAAACTTGCCATTTTTAGATAAAATGGTTAATGGTTAGGTAAAATGGTTAAGATAAAATCACAATTCTTGGGGATAAGATTGTGACTGTATAAGACAAAGGTATAAATACCAGTATAATACTATAGATTTCACCTGTACACATAAAATTCAAAAATTCTAGGATTTTTCTTATCTAATTGATCTTATAAGATTGCACAAATACCAATTAGATGCAAAATTATTATATTTTGTGAGTTCATGTCCCACCATGGTCACCAAAATATAGTAAGAAATTTGAGTTCAATAGTTTTATATATGTAGTTTAAATACTCAAACATCAAACTACTAAGTAAAGTCTAGAGCCATTAGAACCTAATGCAAATATATGAACAAACTATTCAAAACAACATTACAATTCTAAAGCTAAATGATGAAAACCATGATCAAACATATATAAAATGAAAAGGATTTGGATGGGAATTATCTTAGACTCAATAATTTGACATTATGATGACATGATGGTATATTATTGATGAAGGATGTAAGGATTATTTTGGCATGAAGACTCTATGAATTTATAAGATGGCCTCCCATAGAGGAAGCAAGTTATTTAAATAAATTTTGGAGGGAGAGATAAATGGTGGAGATTTAAAGTTAGTTTTGGGTAGATCAAGGGTTGAAGATTATCCAAAAAATTTAAAATTCCTTGGAAGCCCTTAGATTTAGAGGCTTCTAAAGAAGAAGGGTCAGATTAGAGAGATTCTAAAATTGAAGGATTATAAAATTCTATTAGGGGTTAATGAGGCTTTAAGGATGAATTAGATAGGGATTAGGTGAGTGATTAGGGACTAGGGGTGTAGGAGAGCCTAGGAGTAGGCTAGTGTAGGTGGGTCATGGGAATTTAAAATTTCCAAATAATAGGTAAATGGGATTAGATTATGATAATGGGGTTTTGGAATGAATTAATGATGAATTGGGATAGAATAAGGTTAGTAGATTATAAAATATGAAGAAGGGGATATTAGATAAATAGCTAGAAGGTGTGATAAATTAACATGATTAAAAGGGGATAAATTAGATAAGTGACATTAGTGTTGACTAATAGGAGAATTAGTGATAATAATGTAGGTGAGAAAATTTAGATGCATACATTTTTCCCCTCTTTAAAAGGGAATTATGAGTCAATGAGTAGGAGTAATGATCTTTCAAAGAAAAATCATGTCATGGATGATGTTAGTAGATGATGTTAGGGGATAAATAAAATACATGGATATAATTTTTGATGCAATAGTATTTGATGGTATCTACATTAATTACTCAGCTTTATCTGAGGTCATAGAGAGTGTCAACCCATTCACTTACAAAGAAGGTATCTCAACAAAGGATAAATAAGCTATATATGACCTATTGCCTTTAAAACACCAAAAACTACATTATGTATCTACCAAACCTAAAGTCATGCCATGCATTAACTTATTACAAGATTTGTTCTTTGAAGGGTGGATTGTAGATGGCAACTTCCTAGAATGTGTCAATAACACCATTGTCCCCTACATATAAGTGAATTATTATAAAGGTACTTATGCCTACCCATCCTAGATGCTACCTTAAATTTGAATAGTGTATCCAGTTGGAAGAAGAGTAATAACATAAAAAAATAAGTTAACAAATGGCTTCTCATGAGAGAGACCTTTTGTTTCAAAGAAGCCACCAAGAATCCTATACCCATTACTAGATTCTAGATTGGAATCCATTTTGGTATGGAAATATTAAACTATTTATTTGGCCACCCAATCATTTGCTTCCTTCATTTGGAGTGGGTACCACTACTTGACCTATTGATCACCTAAAAAATGCACCTTTATGCTAAGAGATATTATTAGTGTTCACCTATAGGAATTGATGTTGCACAAAAAAAGCCCCAAGATGGTAATTTTTATATGATGTCATATCTTTTGTATGTGGTCATGGGGATTATATATAAACATAATGGGCCATTTTTGTATCTAAACCCCAAATACATCAAGAATAGAATCTATGACATATACTCATTTGTCCATATCTATGCTTATATGAGAAACATATCGAGAATTGTAGAGGATTTATATCTTCAAGTTTGGATGATAATTCATGGTGAACCTCTAGCTAGAATATCCAAAAAAACTGCCAACACACTCATGTCATTGGGTGATTACTGGTTATACCTAGACCACACTATTTTAATGGTAATTAGACATAAGGTTGATCTTCTTTGCCTCCCCACATACATCCCAGTAAAAGTATTTGAGAAGGATATTACATATCAAATGTGGAATGGGATAAATGAGGACCTAACTAAGAGCAAGAAGAGCACCTTACATGGATCCTATCTCACAATTGGGAGGATGTGATACACATACTGTAGATACTTTGGAGAGGCTGGTGGTGCTAGGAAAGATTATGCCCTAGCTAAGTTTCCCTATAAGCATAAGGATTTTGATCATGAATTCTTATTTATCAACACAAAAGATGATATATAATTCAAGGAAAGAGCAAGGACTATTGGTGTGAGTGAGGACTTACTTAGGGTAATCCAAGTGGATCCTTCCCTCATACTTGGATAAGCAAAATTTAGAATCCCATTGCTAGAGGGATGGATCTCTTTCAAATTTTGGAGTAGTAGACCCTTCTTATAACCACAAGATCAAAGCTAGGACCCCCAAAATCAACCCACTATGATGAAAACTAGAAAGAAAGAGCAAGGTGTAGGGGAAACATCAGTTGCTACTATGTAAATGGAAGAGGAAAATTTTCAAGTTTAGGTTGACATGAAGAAAGTAAAACAAAAATAAGAATAATTTAGGTAGAGGATAATAGTGTTGGGAGACAAGAGGAGATCATTTATCTAGAGTCCTCTAATGAAGAATACATTGCACCTACTATGGTAGCTATAGTAACCACAACATATAACATGATTGTCCCTCTTTCTACCCAATAAGTGGCTACTCCTCAAGTAGAAAAGACAATAATTTTTTATAAAAGAAAATATAAGGTAAGAAGGCCTCAAACACAATCCATAGATGGACCAAGCAATCAAACACAACCTTTAACTAAAGGAAAGCCAAGGGATGAATTAGATTAGGAATAAATGCAACAAGTTAAGGTCTTAATCTGGTAAGGACTAAAAGGAAAGGTACCCCTTAGGGGTGACCAATTAGGTAAGAATGCTCCCACTATTCCCCTTAGCCACTATGCTATTGTTTCATTACCAATTATATTTTATTTTTATTCACTAATTATCTTTTCTTTTACTCCTATGTCATTTCCTCTATCTGGATTGTTTTCAAAATTATTTCTACAACTGCTTCTTTAGTCGACATTTCTATTTCCATTACCACCAGTCAGCTTAGAACCTACCCAATGTCCTAGTTTCAACACTGCCTACCACTTTAGTTCCCACCAATTCAACAAGTGCATCGGCTACAACTTTTAGTTCAGCCCTATACCAATTCAATTCTAACCACAAAAATGAGCAATGTCATGCAACCACTAAATAAGCCTTAGCTAAATGCTAATTTTGTATACACAATTTTCATGTATTTAGTTAAACTAACTACATTTGGTTTAGATTCGTGTTATAATTAACTAGATTATTTTTTCTATAATGCACATGTTGCATGACTATTGTAATATAAGAGTTATAACATATAGTTTTCTATTTAATTATAACTTAGGTTCTATTCATTTTGATGTAAATTGACGTTTTGTTACACTTGGAGGATGAGGTGATCCCTTCCCTAGGTCTTTAAATACTTGTAAAACCCTCTTTTAAAGGGTTGGATTTTTGATTAATATACAATAAGAAATCAATTCATTTATTGTCATGCAATTGTGTTTGTTCTCTTCTTTCTTTTATGTGTTACTAAACTTTTAACTTATTTGTCTACATCAACTCAATAATTTTGAAGTGTGCAAATACTATGGATGAATCTAGTTGTTATAATTGATGTATGCTGATATTAGATGTGAAAAAGCTATTGAAGATTAGTAAATTTCATTGAATTAAGTAATTATCTTAGACCATGTTGATATTTCTAGGTGTGCAAGAGTATTTATTTTTGGTATAGTATTTTAGGTGTGTGATATAGCTACTCTAGATAACTTCTTGGTCTGAGCTATAATCTCCCCACTAAGGGTGTGCATAAATAACTCTAAAGAGAGAAACCTTTAGCTGAGACCATTAAGTTCCCTATATGTTTTTACTAGACTACTTAATCTTACTTGTTCATGAGTGTGTAATAGTTACAAATGGTAAACATTGGTCTTGGCGATACTCATCCACCAAAAATATAGTTTTGGGAGTGACCTTTAAAGATCACAGAGCCTTATTTTCTACCTTACTTTTCCCTCCATTTGAGTTTCTTTGAAATCCACCCACCATAGAGTAATTCTCCACCCAAACAATTCACTTAATGTTTGATTTCTTTTATATTTCACACATCCATCCATAAACCTAGTTAAACCTGCAAGCTCAACCTATTATTCCACCAATTGGTTATTTTAACCATATACCTACAACTCATGCCATGGAGTGGAAATTCATTTCCATAAAGATCACAAAATGTTAGAGGCAACCTCATTCAAATTCTATTGTCTACATAAAACCCACATCAATAGAAGAAAGTTGGTGCTAAAAGGAGGGCAAACTTGTGTGTTTCCTTAATAGTAGAGGTTAGTAACTATTTAGAGTTGCACTAGAGACACCTAGGAAAGTAATAAGGTCTAGAGCCAAAGTTGAACTTTTGGTTTCAAATTTATCAAATCATATAAGGCTTAGACTCATACTGATCACCCCGGAGGTGCACTAAGCCATAACACCTTCCCCAGTGAGAAACATATCACTTATCAACCATCTTATAACTCAACCTTGGTTAGTCAGATTTGCTATTGATATTATTGAAGATCAACATAATTTACCAAGGAACTTGAAGAAATATTTTCATACAATTTCCCCCTCAAGTGGGAGAATGGAAGAAGAATACATTAAATCTTTCAAAGTCACTCTAAGATTAATGAATGTTAAATATGAGGATGTTGCATGCAAACTTTTTCCATTCACTCTATAATATCTACTTATGATTGGTATATTAATTTTTAGGAAAATTCCATCACCTCATGGAATTCATGTCAAAATACTTTCCTTACACAATTTGGTCAAGTTAGTAATCCATGTTTGGTGGATCAACATTTCACCAACATAAAGAGGGAGCCTAATGAATCAATTAGAGATTTTAATGCAAATTTATAGAAGATTTATACTTGGTTAAACATGGCATATAAACTATAAATAGATTTCAAACTCAAGATGTATAAGAATACTTTGGATGCCATCACTTTAATATTTCTAAGGAGAGATATTACTGCCAATAATTTAGCCTTGGCATATGAAGAAGCTATCAACATTGATAAGCATCTCAATCCTCAAAATTTAGGGGGTCAAATTTTTAATAATGGTTTTCCATATCTAAATCCAATTCCACATGCTAATCAAAATGTCCTTGCATTCAACCAAAATTAGTTGTACATTCTACCTTCCATGATGCAACAATCAATAAATCAAAATTTTGGGTTCTTGAATAATTAAGCACAAAAGAATGACCATCAATAGAATCATCAAAATCAACAACTGACTTACGCCAATAGAACACTCATTCAGGGCATGTACTCCACCAAATTTGAATTAGATTCTATACAAAGAATGGTCTAAAAGTTAAGCAATGACTTCTTGAATATGCAAAAAAGGATGGGTAATACCACCAATCAGAACTATAACTAGAATTATGGATTTTGAAAATATAATAAGCCTTTCAATAGAACCACCAATATTACAAAACAATAATAGTCCTCTAAGTTACCATAAACCAATATCATGGAGATAATTTTGCCTAATTAATGTAGAGTTCATAGTACATCATAGTATGGGGATTTGGATTGTGTAGAGTTTTATGTAGCCTTTGAAATATTTCAAATGAAAATGATCAAACTAATCAAATAATGAATCCTCTATATTTCCCTCATGAATTTGTCCCCTTAAGTACAACTATGGAATTTTAAACTTATGATTTTCCCTTCCTAATGAAGATAAATTTTTTCTAGAGGATAATTCTAATGAAGTGCAATCATTTCAATAGTTCAATATAAACAATTAAAATTTGAGGGATAAACAAGATATCACCACTTCTAATCCTCCCAATAATATAGTTATTCCCTTAAATCCTAAAGTTGATAATAATCCTCCTCCCCCAAAAGGGAATGATCAACCTCAACATAGAGAAGAATAAAGTAAGGAAGGATATAATATTATGAAGGATATGAAAAATATCATAGCTTATATCACTCTTCATGAACTAGCACAAATCATAGAGTATAAAGAAATCTTATGGAAGTCTATCACATGCAATTCTATTGTAGAAAATTCCAAAACAACCAACACAAATGTCATATATAAAATCAAGCATGAGGTCCTTCCTTTCTTGCTAAACATTTAGGAGTTTGGTAAGAATATACCTAATTATTTGGTGGATTCTAGAGCTTTAGCTATTGTGATTCCAATATCCATTTTCCATAAGCTTGGTTTGACCCAAAATCCATCCAAAAGGACCTTTTTGTAGCTACATAAAAAAATAGTGCCTATGATAGGAGAACTTAATGATGTACGCATATAGGTCACATCATAACCTAAAGTATAGATGACTATCAACATATTGGTAGTAGATATTCCTAAGGGGTATGAGATACTATTGAATAGAGATTGGTTAAACATACTCAATGGATATATTTCCAAAATGTTCTCTCACATTTGGAAACCATGGAGAGGCATTAAAAACTAGATTAGAATTGATCAAGAGCCAAGGATGAATCAAACTATTACATAGTACAACATTACTAATGAAGAAGTAAGTTATAAATATTCTAGTCTTAGAATTTACACTTTTGCTATAAAACATGAAATGTAGGAAGAAGTATAGGGTCTTTCCTAATTATGGACCCTCCATTTAGATGAAGCAAGATCTAATAAGGGATCAAGTGTTGGCATTAAGTTGGTCATTCCACAAGAACATAAATACTTAGCAATGTATAAGATCCAATTCCCATGTACTAATAATAGATTAGAGTATGAATCCTTCATTTTTGCATTGTAATTTGCCTTAAAGAATAATGTCAAGGAACTACTAGTATATAAAGACTCAAAAATGGTGATCAACCAGGTTAGAAATAGGTATCAATGTAAATTATCATACTTAAATAAATACAAACATAGAGCCTATGATTTAATTTAGTCATTCGAGGCTTTCAATATAGTGGCCATTCCAAGTGAACAAAATTAAGCTATTAACTTATTGGCTACTTTAACAATAAATATGGAACCCTTTAAAGAATTAAAAATGTAAGAGTTATCCATCACATTGGTACCTTGTCCATCAGTGCCAGATAGTATTAAAAATTTTCAAGTTTTTGATGATGATTAGAAGATTGTCTAATTTTTGATCGATTCAAGATAGTTTGAGTCCCATATAATTGATGACAAGGAAAAAAGCTATAGGTGCCATAAAGAGCTGGATGAAGAGGATATCATCTAATTAAAGGAAAATCATCCCCCATTAGGGATGATCACCTTGGAAAGAGCCTTTGATATGGATCCTCAAGTGCAATAACAAAGGTAGCTCAAGGTTAATGAGTCTAAGTTTAGCTCAGAGAATTTGGGTGATGAAAGAAACTCACGCCTCATCAATATTGGATTATACTACACTCCAAATGAAAGGAAAGGGTTAATGACTTTATCATTAGATATAAATATGTAATTACATGGATGTATGATGAATTGAGGATATTCGATCCTAGAGTCATCACCCATACAATTCCACTCAAGCTAGACCATAAGCCATTTAGGTAAAGGCAAAGATAGATTAATCCTATTCTAGAGTAATTGATATAGAAGAAAGTAGAGAAGCTACTAAGTGCCCAGATAGTATTTCCTATTAGGAATTCAACTTAGGTGGCTAATCTAGTTCAAGTAAAAAAAGAGTGGTGAAATCATGTTTTGTGTTGACTTTAGGAACCTTAATAAAGCTTCTAAGAAAGACAAATATATTTTACCCTAATTAAATGAGGTGATACAAACTATGAGTGGTTTTGGAATGATGTCTTTCTTAAAAGGGATTTTAGGATATAATCAAGTATTGGTGGAATAAGAGGATAGAATGAAAATTACATTTACCATAAAATACATAACTTATTGATATAAGTGAATGTCATTTGGCCTGATCAATGTAGGAGCTACTTTTCAAAGAGCCATGGATGATGCATTCTAAGGGATAATAGGTAAATGCATAATCATATACATGTATGAACTTACTATTTTATCAAAAAATAGATTTAATCACATAGACCATCTACATTCCATATTTGAAAGATGTAAGAAGTTTGGTATCTCACTAAACCCTAAAAAGAGCATATTCAGTGTTACTGAAGGTAAGTTACTAGGCCACATTATCACCAAATATGGGATCACCATTGACCTAGACAAAATTTAAGGAATTTCCAAAATAATGTTCTCAAACAAAAAAGGAGCTTAAGTCCTTCTTAGAGAAGATTAATTTTGTGAGAAAATTTATATTAGGGTTTGTAGAGATTGTCAGAGCTTTGAATGCAGTGATTAATTAGGATGCCAAAGTGGAATAGACACAAAAATCCAAGAAGTATTTATAGGATATAAAAAGGATATATAATAGGTCCTAATATTGGGAAGCCTATATTTCATTAAGGACTTATTCCTATACTCATTTACTTCAGAGCATGTAATTGTTATTATACTCACATAAAAGGAGGAGAGCGCACATCTTATTAATTTCATGAACATGAAATTAAAGGACATAGAGATCAAATAATTCTTGATTGAAAAACAAATCTTTTCCCTTACCAAAGTGGTGAAAAATTTCCAACATTATATTCTCAAGAACAACACCATTGCTATTATACCAACTTCTACTGTCAAGTTTACATTAGGACATAATGAATTGGGAGATCATAATGGCAAATGGATGGAAAAGTTTTAATAGGTTGAAATTAAAATTAAACTTTCCAATATCATCATAGGACAAGGTATTTTTTAATTAATTACTAAATAAAACCCACACATCACCATCCAAAAAGTCTGCCAAACAGAGGTTTCCCAAGAAGAATGCTGTTAAGGTATTATTTAGTTCCTAATCACTTGAACATGTCCCCAAGAACTCAAGAGTGATCAAAAGAGATCCTTGAGGCTCAAAGATACTCATTATAAGATATATAAGGGTATCCTCTATAGGAAGACCTATGATAACATATATTTAAGATATGTATCATGTGAAGAAGCCCAAGAGATTGTGGAAAATATGCATTAAAAGATTGGTAGTGGCCATCCATTTGACAATGCAATAGCCCATAAAACTCTTAGAATGGGATACTATTGGACAAAAGTATTCAAGGACACTCACTCCCATGTAAGGATGTGCCATGAATGCTAGGTATTAACAAAAAAAGAAGTGCACATAGTAATGTTACTATAACCTATGATTGAAGGTAGGTTGTTCTCCTAACGGGGCTTAGATTTCATTAGTGTTATCAACCTAAAATATTTAGTTGGGCACAAATTTATTCTTACTACTAGGTTTGGTACTCCTATTTCCTTGGTTTATGACAATGGGCCATCATTTCAATCAACCAAATTTATAGAATGGGCCCATGATAATCATATCACAATTATATCATCTTCTAATCACTACTTGTAAGGGAATGGATTAGATGAATCAACCAATAAAAACCTCAATGATGTTATCAATAAATCTATTGTGGATAAGCCTAGAGAGTGGCATCTCTTACTAAAATATGTGCTATAGGCAAATTGAAATTAGTACAAGTAGGTCTTTAAAGCCTCACCATATTTTTTGGTCTATGGGAGATAACCATTGTTCTCAATCATGTTGAAGTTGCTAATATATTAGTTCATGCAAGAATACATGGAACCCACTAAAAGGATAGAATACAGATTGCTAGACAATATAACAATAGAGGATTCTAGGATTGAATCCCTACAAATTGCAACAGACACCAAGATATTGTTAAGAGGTGGTTTGATAAGTGAGAAAAAGCTAAAGCATTCAAGATTTATAACCGAGTGCTTCTATGGAACAAATCCCATGAAAAGAAAGGAATACATGATAAGTTACCCCACTATGGATAGGACCTTATTAGATCTCTAAGATCTTAAGTTATAATTGTTATTCCCAAAATTAGCTACTCTCATTTTCAGAACAACCCCTACAAAACTTGTCTATTTCATGTTTTTCTCTCTAAGTTCATTTTTCGAGGCAAGTTTTTCTTGTTCTCGCATTTGCTCAACTAGAATCATTTGAAGTTCATGACGTTTCCTTATTATGTTTTCCCAAAAATGTAAAAATTGTTACAATCTCAATGCGACTAGAGGACAAAGTTTTCATTTGTCAGAGTTAATGTTTTCTAGCATTTCCATGCAGGGGCAGCATTTTTTGCTGCCACTACATTTATTTTATTTTTTCCATGCAAAGGTGGCATCTTTCACTGCCCTTGCATCTGTCATGCAAGAGAAGCAAAAATTGCCTCATTTTGATCTCTTCCATGCAGGAGCAGTAATTTTTACCACCCCTACATATCTGTTTAACCTCCCATGTAGAGGTGATGATTTTTGCCACCCCTACACTATCTCAATTTTCATGCATGACATTTATGGACACGTGCATCGAGTGGTTGGGGGTGATTTTTGCCCCCATTTAATCTCTTTTTGCCCCATTTCAACCTCATTCTTCGATTCCTCCTCTTGCTCTTTACCTCTAGACGATGAAGCAAGCAAGAAGAAGCACATTTTTGCTAGATTCGAGCCTCGTTTCATATTTCTCCAGGTAGGGTTTCAATTTTTGTTTATTTTCTTTTTCTTTTAGCTTTTTCCTAGTTTTTTCTCTTCTTTTCATCTCTTAGTCTAGAGCTTTGTTTTCTTTTGTGTTTTCCCTTCCTCCTTTTTCCCACTCAAATGTGATTTGAGTGGGGAGGATCCTCTTCCTTTCTCCCCCTGTCAAACACCCAACCCATGTAATGGCAGTGATTTTTGCCACCCTTACGACCCTTTACCCTAACTTGTGAAAGGGCAGCAAAAATTGTTGCCCTAACACAGTTGCCAAACTACCAAACTCATGTATTGGCAGCAATTTTTGCCATCAATGCACATCTAAACACCATCCAATGTGCATTGGAAGCAAAAATTTCTGCTAATACATCTAACCTCACCACCACATGTAAGGGCAGCAATTTTTGCACCCTTACATGAAAACATCCAACTATCTTAAAGCATTGGTAGCAAAAATTGCCACTGATACATTCTCCTTTTCATCCTGACATGCGCAGGTGGGAATTTTTGCCACCTATGCATGCAAAACTTCTTCTACATGTAAGGGAAACAATTTTTGCTGCCCCTACATACCTTCTCCCCATTTTTCCTAACTCTAAGAAATTTTCATTTTTTCTATTTTTTGAGCCTGCTCCCCTTTCCTTCTACTTTCTACCTTGCTCAAGCACGTTTCCCTAGTCATGATCACCCAATGTGTAATTTTCTCAAATTACCAATTCTTCCCTAATTACATGATCATGAATCTTATCACAGTTTCTCCTCAAGATATTTCTTCATCAACACACTTCCAACAAAGGCTCATCCTTATGACTGAAGCTTCTCTAAAGAATTTGAAGGCGATGAAGTACCAAAATCAAGGTGTCTTCCAAATCACCTTGATCACTTCTAATGTTGATATGGCCAAGTTCATGGAGAGAATCAAGGCAAAAAATCCAAGTTCTGAAATAAAGAGGATAATTAAAAGCAATATCCACCTAGTCTCCTCTTTTCTTGTGGTGGTGCATAACACAGAGTTCATCCTCTAGTGCACCCAATTCTATAATAAAGAGACCAAAGCTATGTCAGATACTAGTGGCAATGTGGTAAATCGACTAAAACCCAAATTCATTGATAAAGTTTTCATGTGCCCTCCTGTTATTGAAGTATTGAAGATCAACTTTGTTGAAACATAGAAGGAATATGACAAAGATCTCGAGAAGGTGAAGAAGGTGATCAACAATAGATGGCTGAAAACTCCCAGAGCCAACTTATCTAAATGGCCATGAAACTTTCCAAGGAGTGACTTTATAGAAGAAGTTGGTGATTTAATTACTCTTCTTAGTAGAGTATGAGGTTTACCCTCTTCTTCCTAATTTCATGAATGGATGTATCCCTTTATCAAGATAATCCTCCAAGGGAAATAAGTCATCTTTTGGGGTGAACAGATCAGTAATGCTCTACATGAGTAATTGATAAAAGTTTCTACTACTTTGAAGTTCTATATGACTTTGTACTTGGTGTACATTATAGCTTCAATGAGAACCTTTCCAAGTTTGAAGTTAGAGGGAGACAAAAAAACCACCCCTATATATCAATATTACCCTCAGCTAACACTAAAGGGATCAATCCATCACTTTAGGAGGGTAAATGATGCCTTCTTCATAGTATTTTTATGTCTTTTTGATCCTCAATTGAAATAAAAGAGAGTATCAGATGAAGCCTGGACTATCGTCAATGACTTTGACTATATGTTCTTATAATTCCCTACCTTTTGCTATTTGCAGGTTGTCTTTTTCCAAGGCTATCCCTATATGCTCCCCAAATTTTATTTTGATAAATTGGTTCTAATGGATCTCTGTAGACAAATTATTATTGTGTATAATAAATAGATGGAACTTAAGAAACTAGGTTTTAGGTTCCCAATTGAAATTGGCAGATACTCGATATTGATCGCTGCCAAATCAAGGGTAATGGAAACCAAAATGCAACTTCTCACCATGAAGCATTTCAAAAGTAGGCCCAATTTTAACTATAGGGGTGTCAAAGACATGATTATAAGGAAGACTCAGTTCCATGAGCCCATGATCAAAGACATCTAGATAAATTTAAGAACAATAGAAGATATCAAGAAAATGGACTAAGCAGACTGTCTCTAGAATAAATCAAATATCTAGGGCTCGTTGATATTCTTCTGAATCTAGTAGATGACAAAGATCTAGTCAATAATAGGTATCTTATTGAACAAATTGCTAACTCTCCTCTTCCTCTAATTTAATGGTCTCAAAAAGAGTTGACCTCTTTAAGGATGAGATTCAAACCAATATTGGCTAACACCAGTGATTGGTTAGCAAACAAAGGGATCACATTAAAAGAATTCATCACAGGATCAGAGGCCAAATTCTAAGAAGAGATAAGGAAGAGAGAAAAAAATAGGATAAAGAATAAAAGTGATGTTCCTTCTCCTTCTAGGCCCCACAAACTTAGGATCATCTTTGTGTCTAACAAATCAAAGGTTGCTGAGAAAGAACCAAAGTCAACAGATATGGGGGTTGAGAAACAAAGTTCCCAAGAAAAAGCAATAGAATAGATGGAAATAGATGACAGGCTTGCAGATCAACAGGGGACAAAAACTCTATCTCCACAAGAGGGGAACAACCAATCACGAGAGTTTCTTCTTCTCCACCCCAATCACCTATTGTGACTCCACCCGTTTCTCCCATCAGTATCCCTTCTTCTGGAGCTACCTCTCCTTCTAGAGTTATTTTTGGTGACCCTCAAGGCACTTTTGGAGATGTCCTTTGATCATTAGGATCCATCTCTAGTCTTTCATCTCCTTTCAACATCAGAGACAGTTCCACATTTGACCAGTCAGTTGTCAGTGTAGTTTTTCTTGATACTACACCTACTATGCTCACTATGCTCATTGTTTCCACCAGTAGTGTAGATGTTACCCCAGTGATACCAACTACAGGGATTGTTGCTACTATAAGTACTTTTTCTCTCCCACCTTGGTTATCAAATTTCACACTTAAAAGGAAAAAGTAAGCCATCTCTCTAGATGACTTTGATTTAGGTAAAATAATGCTAGTGAAAGCTAAGACCCACAAGAAGCCAATAATCTTTTCAAAAATGATTAGAAACAAGGGGCACAAATTTTTAGAGATAGCTAAACCCCCACAAGATGCAACTCTAGAGAATTTTGATATGAGCAGCTACTCCATTTCTCGAGTTGAGTTGGGGAAAATAACTCACGAGGGCACCAAGAGCGATTTGCAGTTTGCAATGGATATTATGGTCTATAAATTTGATAGAGAGAGATGAAAGATTATTACAAGGCAAATGTGGAACAGTTAACCATAGTGATCAAGAGATTCACTTTTGCCCCAGAAGTGGTAACTCTAGAGGCCTTCTCTATAGATGACCCTGTAATCCAGAAAGCAGAGAAGACCTATCTAAAGGGAAAAGTACTTGAAGATTACCTAGATAAGATGCATGCACAAGGGATATCCTTATCTATAGAGGTGGCTGAGAAAATAGGTAAAATGAAGAAAATGAGAACAGAGTTAGAAGACCTTATCTCTATTATTTCTCAAGATATTGACAACACAAATAAATATCTTAGCAAGTGGACATAGATGAAAGCACTAAAGAAATGTACCTTAATATCAATCAACATCATTGCCAACAGAGATTCTTATATTGAAATTAAAGAATCACTAATATATAGGATTCGAGTACTTAAGGAACTGATCAACGACCTCAAATCTTCCAAGGATGCTAGTGAAGAAAGTGACACCACCCTATTAAATAGATTGGAGGAATTGCCTTGTAGACTCACCTCTCAAGACAACTAAGTCATTTCAGTAGATGAAATGATTCAAGAATTCGAAGGTATGATCCAAAGAGAATTCAAGGATAAAGTGTTCTCCATGACTTTTGTGGATAATATTTTAGATAATCAGTTAACTCTAGATAATCTAAGAACTAAGGTAACTAGTCATGCAAAAGCAATCACAACAGTGAGAGATGCCACAATCAAAGCTAAGATAGTCTTCAAAAATACCATTGCGCCAGATAGTATAGGGATACAAGCATCTATCACCATTTATGATACTTATCTAAAGAAGTCTGATGACAAGAGTTGAACTATTCTTCCATACTCTCTTCTTCATTCTTCTCATGTACTTTGTAATTGACTTGGGACATTTTCACATGCACTTTTGTAATATGTAATTACACATTAAAATTTGGAAAAGTCCCAAAGTCAATGCTGACTCATCTTTGACTATATTTTCATTTTTTAAGCCTTTTTCCAATTTTGAAGGTTTTTCCCTATATATATAGAGGGAGCCTCTTTTGTAAAATATCTCTAGATAATTGAGAGTAAAAACTCTGCCAGAATTGAGATACTTCTTGAGACTTTGATCTCATCTTGTAAATCAAATTTTCTTAAATGAATGAGAAGCAGGTTATTTTCAGACTTTGTGTTGAAATAATTTGTGTTATTTAGGAGATCATTCTTATGTTCTCTTTCCTAATAATCTCTCATCTATTTGATTAAATAAGTAAAGTCTATGTGGAAATTATCTGAAGACATTTTGAAGGATATCAGAAAGACTTTGAGCTACTTTTATCCTCTGTGATCTTATTATATGTTGTAGTTTTAAGTGAAGACTTTGAGCTTTATTTCACTCTACTGTTACGTAAGCTTCAAATCAGTGAGACAAGCAATGAAAGACTTTGTGCTTTTGGGGGTTTCTCATCAACCTAGTTACTACTTGAGAAGATTTTTTGCTTTTTGCTAAATACTATTTCTGAAAGAAGAGGAATGCTTTCAGTCATCAACCAAGATTTCTCTTTTACTCTGTGAACATCATCTCTGAAAAAAGAGAGATGGATGGTGTTATCCTATCATGAGTATTGTTTTTTGCTTATATATATATCATATAAGTGATTTATAGGAAACCTCCCCTTGATGAGAGGAGAGATTTATCTCATTAGGATGTGGTAAACCCATACTTTTTGCCATATAAATCTCCTTGTACTGTGGCTGATATACATGTTATGGTGTGGAGCTAAAAGCTTCAACTGTTTGCAGACACAGAAGGAAGGATGCTGAAGAACCAGAGCCACCAACGTCGACAGTATGACCGACGTTGGCTAGATGCAATGGAGAAGGATACCGGCAACGACAGAGAGTCGGCCGACGTCAGCAGCACCAGACCAGCAGGGACCGGCGTCGACAACCTGTGTATTTCCAGAACTGTTGTTGACGAATAGTCAGTTAAGTGAAGCGTGTGTTTGCATGTCAAGCGACTAATTATAGTCACGAGCTGCGTGTCTAATTATTGTAACTAGAGTTCTATTTTTGTAAGCATGGGATCTTATATATAGACCCATAAGGCATGTATTGTAATTGTATCAAGTAAGAGCATTGAAGCTAGCAAGGTCAAGGAGATCTACAAGTGTAAGGTCAAGGAGATCAGCTGAAGCATTCAAGGAGGGATAGCAACTCAGGTTGTAGAGTTGGTTTGTGTTGAGCAAGGGAGAGAGGGAAGAAGGTCTTGAGGTGTGGCAAGCCTTTGAGGTGGAGGAAGAAGTGGCATCTTCCTTATTGTATTTTCTTCTAGTAATATCTAATACAAAGAGTGTGTATTGTCTCTCAAATTCTTTGCTGTCTCAAGTTTCTATCTACTTTATCATTCTGGTATAATTTCGTGTTTAATTGCATATAAGAAGTAATCAATTGTGCTCTAATTAGTAGAGCTATAGATCCCCTGACAAGTGGTATCAGAGCTATGGTTTGCAGGAAGCAGGGTATTGTTTTTTGATTACAAGTCATTCACAGGGTTTTCTGATTGAGTGGGAGTTCAGCAATGTCAGAAGAAAGTAGACTACAAATGGAGAAGTTTAATGGCAAGAATTATCAACATTGGAGGATGCAGATTGAGGACTATCTGTATCAGAAGGATTTGTACTTACCGTTGGGTGGGGTTGCATGCAAGCCCACATATATGAAGGATGAAGAATAGAATGTTCTTGATCAGAAGGCTCTCGGTTCCATAAGGTTGAGCCTTGCATCGTCTGTGATTTCCAGCTTATCACAGTGTAAAACAATGGAAGAGTTGATAAAGTCCTTGGAGAATTTATACGAAAAGCCCTCAGCTTCTAATAAGGTATATCTTATGAAGCAGCTATTTACTTTGCAAATGCAGGAAGGTGGATCGGTACATACTCATCTCAGTGATTTCCATGGTTTGGTAAACCAATTAGTTTTAGTCAATATTTTTTTTGATGATGAGGTAAAGGCTCTCTTGATTTTATGTTCTTTGCCTGAAAGTTGGGACGGTATGGTTATGGCAGTAAGTAATTCTGCATCTGCTTCTAAAATCTTAAAAGTTGATGATGTTGTGAGTGTGATATTGAATGAAGAAATACGTAGGAGAAGCACAGGTGAATCATCAGGGAATGCTCTAAGTGCAAAAAGTAGGGGAAGGCAAAGGGAGAAGGTTGAGCAAGGGAAATCAAGGTTGGGAAGGAGATCCGAGTCCAAAGGTATTACCTGCTGGTTTTGTGGAAAGAAAGGACATACGAAGAGGGAGTGTTGGTTGAGAGATAAAGAGAATCAACATGCAGGTACTAAAGAAGCAAAGGATGCAAATATTGTCATGCAGGATGCTCTCATACTTTCTTTGGATAGTCAGGTAGGATCATGGATTTTAGATTTTGGTTCATCTTTTCATGCATCCCCAAACAAAGATTTGTTTTATGAGTATGAACAGGGAGATTTTGGAGTGCTCTATTTAGGGGATGGTTTGCCTTGTCAGATAGTTGACAAAGGGAAAGTGCAGCTGAGATTGCAGATTGACAACACGTGGGTGTTGAAAGAGGTCATGCATGTTCCAATTCTAAAGCAGAGTCTGATTTCTGTAGGAAGGTTGGGAGATGAGGGATGCACAATAACCCTCACAGCAAATTCTTGGAAGGTTACCAAGGGAGCACTTGTTCTAGCAAGAGGTAAGAAAGTAGATACTCTTTATCTGTCTACTTGTATTACTGATTCTACTTCTAGTATAGATTCAAAGATGTGGCCTAATAGGCTTGGTCACGAGAATAAGAAGGGAATGGAAGTTCTTGATTCAAAAGGTACGTGTTCAAATTTGGAAAGCATAGATATAGTTCATTGCATAAAGAAGAAATTTGATGCTTTTGACAGGAACAAAGAAGCCTTGGTGTTTATGAAGGAGATGAAGGACAGAGATCAGTCACAGGGGCTGAATAAATCTGAGCAGGGTAGCATGGACAGAGATTTGATCCAAGAAGAGCTCGCGGATGAAAAATTCATCACTTACAGGAACACACAGACACCAATGTCGACAGCTTGGCACCGACATCAGTCATCCAGATATCGGCATCAGTCTTGTGTAGACCAGCAGGGTCGGTAGGTCAGATAGGAGAAGTCCGACGTCGGTCATAAGCACCGACGTCAGCAGGAGGGACACCGGCGTCGGCTAGGGAAATGATGTCGGCAGTCAGGGTCAGTGCAGGGAACCGACATTGGTCGGGAGCAGACTGGGAGATGGCTGATATCAGTCACTAGAACGGATAGTGGGTGAATCAACTAAGTCTCAAACACCCATGTGGAGGTCAGGAAAGGTATGTGAACCTCATATTCGTTGTTCACCTTCTTTATATTGCTTACTGATAGTCATGAACTAGGAAAATGGAAGAAGCAATGCAGGTAGAATCCAGAAATAGTGGGAGCTTGGCATGGATGAGGAGTGTGAGTCCTTGGAGAACCAAACAGGTAATTGTTGGTAGTGTTGTCAGCTGGAAGGAAGCACTAGACAGAGGGATGGATTCCCATTTTAGAGAAGAGAGTGGATGGACACATGAGATAGAAGACTATGGTATATGGTCTTGAGTAGGCTGCAGAACAATGGAGGTTTGACCATTGTATTTTATCTTTACCAGGTTGGATAATACTAGCTACATTATCCTGTTACTGTATTGTGTTACTTGTTGCAGGGTTTTATATACAGGGAGTTTTTTGAGCTAAGGGTAGAGTTGGTTCAAAAGTATGTCATGGAGAATTTGGGAGCAGCAAAATTATTTTGGCATAAGAGACAGGTATTGCATCACAGGTTTGCGTGGTGGTTGGTCTTCAAGAGTGACGTTGAAGAGGGATACAGAGCCTAAGGAACAAAATAGATGGTGTACAGGTACAGGTTACAGCTATTTATCTCCAAGTGGGAGATTGTTATGGTGTGGAGCTAAAAGCTTCAACTATTTGCAGACACAAAAGGAAGGATGTTGAAGAACCAGAGCCACCGGCGTTGGAAGTATGACCGACGTCAGCTAGATGTAGTGGAGAAGGAGACCGGCGACGGCAGAGAGTCAGCCGACGTCGGCAGCACCAGACCAGTAGGGACCAGCATTGGCAACCTGTGTATTTCTAGAACTGCTGTTGATGAATAGTCGGTTAAGTGAAGCGTGTGTTTGCATGTCAAGCAACTAATTATAGTCACGAGCTGCATGTCTAATTATTGTAACTAGAGTTCTATTTTTGTAAGTATGGGATCTTATTTATAGACCCATAAGGCATGTATTGTAATTGTATCAAGTAAGAGCATTGAAGCTAGCAAGGTCAAGGAGATCTACAAGTGTAAGGTCAAGGAGATCAGCTGAAGCATTCAAGGAGGGATAGCAACTCAGGTTGTAGAGTTGGTTTGTGTTGAGCAAGGGAGAGAGGGAAGAAGGTCTTGAGGTGTGGCAAGCCTTTGAGGTGGAGGAAGAAGTGGTATCTTCCTTATTGTATTTTCTTCTAGTAATATCTAATACAAAGAGTGTGTATTATCTCTCAAATTCTTTGCTGTCTCAAGTTTCTATCTACTTTATCATTCTGGTATAATTCTGTGTTTAATTGCATATAAGAAGTAATCAATTGTGCTCTAATTGGTAGAGCTATAGATCCCCTGACAATACCTATTTTTCCATCAGTTAGCTGATGATAAAATATTCACCCAATAGTTTTTGGTGACTCTGTTGAGATTATAAACATGCATTTTGAAGCCTCAAGCTTCAACTTAAAGCATCTCCTATTCCTTTTTCATTTTATAGTATGGTAGATCCACTGTACACATGAAGCCAAAGAGCTCAAGGTATTGTTGATCCTGTATTCGAGTTGGTGTGACAAACTAATTTTGAGATTTCTCTTCCACCATCTCACCTTCAACAAACCAAGAGTTTTTCTCCTACCAACGTCAGATCTCCCATACTTGATGAAGCTTCTAGTCTCAATATTAGTAAGGTTTTGTCTATATCAACCCCACCAAGATTTGTTATCCCACCATTCAATCGTGCTATCATAATGGCTCAAGGCCCTTGGGGCAACTCCTTTGGTCCTCTCAATTTGACCCCACCTTTACACAAACTACCTCATAGTTTGAGAAAGAATTTCCCTAAATTCTATGGTGAATGGAAGATTCATCCTTAAGAGCATACTATTTGCTTCTCTATAGCATGTGATGTGATAGGTGTGGAATGTGAAGATGTAGTGGTGAGACTGTTTGTAGAAACTTTGCAAGGTGCTGCCATGGATTAGTTCTACCACCTTCAAGCTTAAACTATAACTAACTGGAATACACTCAAAGCCAAGTTTGAGGCTAGGTTTAAACCTGATAAAGATGCACATGCCTTGTTAGCTCAGCTTACACAAATGAAGAAGGAACCTCATGATCCCATGAGGAATTTCATAGAAAAATTTAATAAGCTGAGGAACTGAATTCCTATGATCGCTCAACCAATGCCAGAGAATCTTAAGTGCTTTTTCATCAACTTGTAACTTCCTAAAGTAAGTTTTCTATTGAGGCAGGCTGGTCTTATGGATCTCGCTGTGGCTCAAAACTTGGCTGCTGAGGTGGAAGATGATCTTATTCTAGCAAGTAAGATAAAAAAAGACTCTAATAAAAATAAATTTTCTTCATCTACTGAAAGTTCTTCCACAAGCACCATAGATCCTATGGTATAAAAATTAATGAATGAACTACTAGCCTTGAAAAGATAGATGGCCCAAGGTATGTCTACTCCTTCTTATCAAGATATGCCAAGGACATTTCCCAATTAGTCATATCAAGGTAATGCTGCTAGAAATCAAGGGTAGCCAAATTGCCTTCTTCCCCCACACAAGAAAATTGTCATTGAAGCAACACCTACTAATTCAATAGTTGGTTACCTTGAAGTTGAACAAGATTTCTCACTCCAACCTGAGTTAGACCAACAAGATGATGCTAATCTCTTTGTATAACAAGAAGAAGAATTAGCTGGTGACTCCAATATTAGTTTCCTAGATTATCAGGATGAAGCTGGAAGTAAGGGAGAAGTGTTTGATGGATTCTATGCTATTTTTACCAGATCCTAAAACTAGTCAGCTCAATAAGTTGATAAAGAAAAAGTAGGAGAACAACCTCAGCTGGTAGTTTCTATGACCGAATGAGGGACTTCACTACCTTTTCAACTAAAAGATGAGGTAACTAATAAAAAAGTAAGTAACTCAAATCATCCCATACCTTCTACTTCTATTTCTTAGACTAGTACCACACCTAATAAAGATCAATATAATGGGCTCCATTCCTCTACCTCTAGCTCATTTCAATTATTCAATATAATTGATCATGTCAAAAAGACCAAAAATCAAATGACTGAGATTAAGTACTTTTGAGCCAATCCTGAATAGTTTGATAGGTTGGCCGATTACGTGAGAAGTAAGACTGTTCCCATAGGACAAGATTCTTCAAAGGCAACTCATGATTCCTCCAAGAATAAATCCACCTAGAATAGTCTTGTCGTTACTCCTCTTGTTGCTCCTGAGAAAATAGAACCTTTTTATGTTTCCCTGTTAATAAATGGTTATAAATTGAGTAATTACATAATAGACTCTGGAGCTTCTGATAATGTTATGCTTGCCAAAGTAGCAGATTCTCTTGGTCTTACTTTGACTAAGACTTTTGAGAGGTGCTTTTTTATGGGAAATAAGCAAGTCCCACTCCTGGGTCAAATCAAAGATGCCCAATTTGTGTTTATGGCTTTTCCATAAAAGAGAAGCAAAAATAAAAATTTTGGTGGCTGATGTTCTAGCCTCTTATGACATCCTTCTTGGGAAAAATTTCTACAAAGATGTTAGTGGCAAATTAAGCATGGACCTATCTGAGGCAAGGATCCCAGTCAAAGGTGTTATGTAAAGGTTGCTTCTTGAGAAGGAAGTGAAGTATGTGGTTACCAAAATATCAGCACCTAAATCTCAAATTTTGTTTGAGTCTTCAGGCATGGGTAATTACTTTTTGTCCATGGAGGAAGTCCATGAGATCCCTGATAAAATTCTCAAATGTGTCAATCCAAAAATTGGTTCAGATGGAACATCAAAAATATTGGTTGAGCACAATGTAAGTGTAGAAGAATTTCCCCTACCAAATAAAGAAGAATCTAAGGAAAAATTAGTGTCTGATGAGGTATGGATTTTGGAATTCAATGGTAGCTACTCCTCTACCAGCTCAAGAGCCAGAATTGTGTTGATATCTCCTCAAGGAGATATTTTTCCTTCTTCATATAAGTTGTAGTTTAGTAACACCAACAACATAGTTGAGTATGAATCCTTGCTACTTGGATTGAAAGCTACTAAGATAAAGGTGTCAAACTCCTTCACACCAAAGGTGATGCTGAACTGGTGGTTTGTCAGGTAAGGAACCTGTATCAAACCAAAAATGAAAAATTGTGCCACTACCATAATATAGTTTGGGATCAAATTGAAAGCTTTGATGCTTTTAGCATCTCTGTCATACCCAAGGAATTTAATGACTGAGCTAATGCACTAGCTGTTTCAACAACTCTATTGGTTTCTCACCCTAATTTCAAAAGAGACAAGTACACTATTAAATTGGTCTTCTAACCAAGTGTACCTGATAATGCCAGCCATTAGTAGGTGTTTAATAATGATAACCAAATCATTGCCTTCTTGGAGTAAAAGAACAACTTTAAAAAACTTCATTTTGATGGTAGTGAGCTCCAGAAGCTTGAGCCAGCCTCTGAATCAAGTGCAAATGTAGGTGAATAATTATTGCAACTTAAAGGGAATAAGATCGCAAAAGGCCTAGTTTCTCTTGAGAAGCTATTTGACAAACATGATAGATTCGTTAAACAATACCAAAAAGATTCAAGCTCCTCCTAAGAATTTGATCAAGTTAATTTAGGTACCAAGGAAAATCCCAAAGTGGTGAACATCGACAAATGTTATACTCTAAAAGAAAAGTTCAAGTTCACTACTCTGCTCCACTAGTATATAGATGTCCTAGCTTACTCATATAATAATCTGAAGTCGCTCAGACCTGAAGAAATCCACCATAACATTCCTCTCAAAAGTGATTCAGTACTTTACAAGCAAAAATCTAGATAGTACAATCCAAAGATATTAGGTACTATTTTATTTGAAATACAAAAAATGCTGAATGCTAAGATAATTTTCACAATCCATCATTTCACATGGATTGCAAACATAGTCTCTGTGAGGAAGAATAATGGCAAAATTTGCATCTATGTGGATTTTAGAAACTTAAATTAGTCATCCTTAAAGGATAACTATCCTCTCCCTATCATGGATCAAGTTTTATAGATGATGATAGGTTCAGAGATGTTATCAATGTTGGACAGCTTCTCAGGGTATAATCAAGTTGAAGTTGAAAAAATAGACTAGCATAAAAATTCCTTCACCACACTTTGGGGCATTTTTGCCTATCGAAGAATGCCATTTGTCCTCATAAATGCTGGCACCACTTTTTAGAGAGTAATGGAACTTGCTTTCAAAGATGAAATGGGTAAGTTCATTGGAGTATACTTGGATGACTTAACAGTCTTTTCCAAGCATCACCCTAACCATGTGCACCATTTACAACAAGTGTTGGAATGCTATTGCCAGAATGGCATTTATCTAAATCCAAAAAAATCTATTTTTGGGGTAATAGAAAGGAAACTTCTCAAGCACATTGTATCCTGAGAAGGCATAAAGATTGACTCAGAGAGAGTCAAGTCCATCTAGGAGCTTACCCTTCCCACAAGTAAGACTGAAGTTCACTCTTTCTTTAGAAAAGTGAATTTTTTATAAAGGTTCATCCCTAAGTTTGCTGAAAAGACTCATCATATTGTAAACATGATGAAGGGAAAGGCCACTTTCAATTAGACTAAAGAATGCAAATTGGCATTTCGAGACATCAAGACAACGATTACCCATGCCCCAATTTTGGTTTGTCCAGACTATAACAAAGATTTTACAATGTATAGTTATGCTTCTGAGCATACACTTTTAGCTATTTTGGTTTAATAACACCAAGAAGGTGTGGAATCTCCTATTTCTTTCATGAGCTATCCTCTCAAAGCTCATAAGCTAAAGTATTCAAACATGAAGAAACATGCTTATGCAGTAGTAAAATCAGTGAAACATTACCACTTCTATATCCTAAATTCACATATGATTGCCCTAGTTCCTGACACCACAGTCAAATTCATATTAGCTCAATAGGAGTTTGGAAATAAAAGAGGTAATTAGATTGCTAAAATCTAGGAGTTTGATCTAGTCATCAAACCAATGAAGTTGGTGTGAGGAAAGGGCCTATGTCAATTGATTGCTAACAATAGACCAAAAGAAATAAAGCATGGAGAAGAAGAAATTGAAGACACACTAACAGTCCTCTTTGTCTTCACTATGAATGAGTGGTACTCAAATATTGCTCATTTTCTTACTTATGGTGAGTGTCCTACTTACTTGTCTTATAAAAAAAAGAGGACTGTCAAGTTAAAGGCTGCTAATTTTATCCTCTGGGATAATGGCCTGTATAAAAAGAGCCTTGATGGAGTATTCCTTTACTATGTGGATAAAGAGAACCAAAATCAACTTTTAAAGTCTTTCCATGATCTGGCCTATGGAGGACATTTTTTTGCTCCAATAACTGCTCATAAGATTTTGTGAGCTAGGTATTACTAGCCTACTCTCCTTCAAGATGCATATAAATAGGTACATAGATGTGAGTTATGCTAGCAGTTTATTGGAAGACCCAAGTTGGTTGCTCTACCTCTTAAACCTATAGTGATCAAAGAACCATTTCAGTAATGAGGAATTGACTTCATTAGCATAGTCAACCCATCTTCAAGTGCCAGGCATGATTATGTCCTCACTGTGATTGATTACTTTACCAAGTGGGTGGAAGCTATTCCAACCAAGCATGCTACTTCAGAAGTAGTATGCAATTTTCTCAAGGAAAACATCATTTCCAGGTTTGGGGTCCCAACCAAGATTATCACAGATAATGTAGCTTGTTTCTCTTCCCAAGAGATTACTCTGTTCTATTTTTATTATGGGATTACCCTCTCCCACACTTATGATTATTTTCCACAAGGGAATGGCCAAGCAAAATCAAACAATAATAACCTGGTGACTATCATCAGGAAGCTGGTGGATGACAACCAACAAACCTGGCACAAAGTACTGATTGATGCTTTATGGGTAGACAAAATTACACCTAAAAGGGTAATTAGTATGTCACCTTTTCAACTTCTTTATGGTTTTAATGCTGAGATACCCATCACTCTAGAATTGCCAGCATTGAAATTGGCTAAGGCAATTGAAGATTAGACATATGAAAGCTCTATCGATAAGAGGATCATGTGCTTGACTGAGTTGGATAAGTAGTGAACTATGGTGGTGGACCAAATTACTGTGCATTAGATTTTGGTGAAGAATCTCTTCGACCAAAAAGCAAAAAACTGTGATTTTTAGGTTGGAGATCAAGTCCTATTGTGGGACAAAAGAAGAGAGCCAAAGGGAATGCATGGGAAATTCAATTCCCTTTGGAGGGGCCCTTTTACTATACATCAGTTAAATGGTGAAAATAGTTTTCTATTGAGGTATCAAGATAGTACACCCTTTTCTCTACCTCACAATGCGTAGCATCTAAAACACTTGAATTTTTGAAGTATCAGATAAGATCATCTGTACATATGTTTATTTGTATAATCTTTAGTTTTGTTTTCGTGCTTTTTTTTTCATTTTTTGTGTCTTTTCCTTTCCTTTTTAGCTTGACTCCATAGCCCAATGGCTTGGATGAAGGCACTTAGAGATTGGTTTCTACTCCCATCAATCAGTTTGATCAATGGAAGTTCCCTAATAGGAGCCAACTGTTGTTCCCAAAATTAGCTATGCTCATTTTTAGAACAGCCGCTATGAAACTTGTTTGTTTCATGTTTTTCTCTCTAAGTTTGTTTTTTGAGGCAAGTTTTTCTTGTTCTCGTGTTTGCTCAACTACCATCATTTGAAGTTCATGATGTTCCCTTATTACATTTTCTCAAAAATATGAAAATTGTTACAATCTTGATGTGACCAAAGGATAAAGTTTTCATTTCTCAGAGTTAGTGTTTTCTAGCATTTCCATGCAGGGGCAGCATTTTTTCTTGCCACTACATTTATTTTATTTCTTCCATGTAAAGGTGTCATTTTTTTCCACCCTTGCATCCATCATACAAGAGTGGCAAACATTGCCTCCCTTGCATCATTTTGATCTCTTTCATGCAAGAGCAGTGATTTTTGCTGCCCCTACATATCTTTTTAACCTCCCATGTAGAGGCAATGATTTTTGCCACCCCGTTACTATCTCAATTTTTGCATGTGCCATTTATGGCCACATGCATCAAGTGGTTGGAGGCAATTTTTGCCCCCATTTAATCTCTTTTTGCCCCATTTCAACCTCATTCTTCCATTAATCCTCTTGCTCTCTGCCTCTGCATGATCAAGCAAGCAAGAAGAAGCGCATTTTCACTAGATTTGAGTCTCGTTTCATATTTCCCTAGGTAGGGTTTTGGTTTTTGTTTATTTTCTTTTTCCTTTGGCTTTTTCCTAGTTTTTTCTCTTCTTTTCATCTCTTAGTCTAGAGCTTTGTTTTCATTTGTGTTTTCCCTTCCTCCTTTTCCCCACTCGAACACAATTTGAGTGGGGAGGATCCTCTTCCTTTCTCCCCTATCAAACACCCAACCCATGTAATGGTGGCAATTTTTGCTTCCCTTATGGACCTTTACCCTACCTTGTGAAAGGGTGGAAAAAATCTCTACCTTAACATAGTTGCCAAACTACCAAACTCATGTATTGGTGGTAATTTTTGCCACTGATGCACATCCAAACACCATCCAACGTGCATTGGTAGAAGAAATTGACACCAATACATCCGACATCGCCACCACGTGTAAGGTCAAATTTTTTTTCCACCCTTACATGAAAACATAGAAACTATCTTAAAGCATCAGCAGCAAAAATTACCACTGATACATTCTCCTTTCCACCCTGACATGCACAGGTGGCAATTTTTGCTACCTATGCACACAAAACTTCTTCCACATGCAAGGGTGGCAATTTTTGCTACCTATGCATGTAAAACTTCTTCCACATGCAAGGGCGGCAATTTTTGCCACCCCTACATACCTTCTCCCCATTTTTCCTAACTCTGAGAAATTTTTGTTTTTTTAATTTTTTGAGCCTACTCCCCTTTCCTTCCACTTTTTGACCTACTCAAGCACATTTCCCTAGTCATGATCACCCAACGTGTAATTTTCCTAAATTGTCAATTCTTTTCTAATTACATGATCATGACTCTTATCGCAGTTTATCCTCAAGATCTTTCTTCATCAACACACTTCTGACAAAGGCTCATCTCGATGACTGAAGCTTCTCCAAAGAAGTCAAAGGTGATAAAGTATCAATATCAAGTTGTCTTCCCAATCACCTCAGTCACTTCTAATGTCGATGACATTAGAGACACAGAGATTGGCCATGTAGATATGGCTGAGTTCATGGAGAGAACCAAGGCAAAAAATCCAAGCTCTAAAATGAAGAGGATAATTGAAAGAAATATCCACCTAGTCTCCTCTTTTATTGTGGTGGTACATCACACAAAGTTTGTCCTCTAATGCACCCAATTCTACAACAAAAAGACCATAGCTGTGTCAGATACTAGTGGTAACATGATAATTTGACTAGACCCCAAATTCATTGATAAAGTTTTCATGTGCCCTCCTGCTACCAAAATATTGAAGATCAACTTTGTCGAAGCACAGAAGGAATATGACAAAGATCTCGAGAAGGTGAAGAAGGTGATCAACAACAGATGGTTGAGAACTCCCAGAGCCAACTTATCCAGATGGCCATGTTCCAAAGAGTGACTTTATAAAAGAAGTTGGTGACTTAATTACTCTTCTTAGTAGAGTACGAGGTTTACCCTCTTCTTCTCAATTTCATGAATGGATGTATCCCTTTATCAAGATAATCCTCCAAGGGAAACAAGTCATCTTCTGGAGTGAACAAATCAGCAATGCTCTGCATGATCAATTGAAAAAAGTGTCTACTACTTCAAAGTTCTATATGACTTCATACCTAGTGTACATTATAGCTTTAATGAGAACCTTTTCAGGTTTAACGTCAGAGGGAGATGAAAAAACCACTCATGTATATCAATATTACCCTTAGCTAACACTAAAGGGATCAATCCATCACTTTAAGAGGGTAAATGATGCCTTCTTTATAGTATTTTTATGTCTTTTTGATCCTCAATTGGAACAAAAGAGAGTATCAGATGAAGCTTGGACTGTCGTCAATGACTTTAGCTATATGTTCTTATAATTCTCTATTTTTTTCTATTTGTGGGTTGGCTTTTTTCAAGGCTATCCCTATATGCTCCCCAAATTTCTTTTTGATAAATTACTCCTAATAGAGCTGTGTAGACAAAATATTGTCATGCACAATAAATAGATGGAATTTAAGAAACTAGGTTTTAGGTTCTCAATTGAAATTGGTAGATACTCGATATTGACCATTGCCAAAGTAAGGGTAATGGAGACCAAAATGCAACTTCTCACCATGAAGCATTTCAAAAGAAGGCCCAATTTTGACTACATGGGTGTTAAAGACATGATCATAAGGAAGACTCAGTTCTATGAGCCCATGATTGAAGACATTTAGATAGATTTAAGAACAATAGAAGATATCAAAAAAATAGAATACAATAGATTGTCTCTAGAACAAATCAAATATCTAGGGCTCATTGATATTCCTCTAAATCTAGTAGATGACAAAGATCTAGTCAATAACAGGTATCTTGATGAACAAATCACTAACTCTCCTCTTCCTCTAATTCAATGGTCTCAAAAAGAGTTGACCTCTTTAAGGATGAGATTTGAACTAATATTGGCTAACACCAATGATTGGTTAGCAAACAAAGGGATCACATTAAAAGAATTCATCACAGGATCAGAGGTCAAATTCCAAGAAGAGACAAGGAGGAGAGCAAAAAATAGGACAAAGAATAAAAGCAATGTTCCTTCTCCTTCTAGGCCCATAAGCCTAGGATCATCTTTGTGTCTAACAAACCAAAGGTTGCTGAGAAAGAACCAAAGTCAATAGATATGGGGATTGAGAAATAAAGTGCCCAAAAACAAGTAATAGAATAGATAGAAATAGATGACAGGCTTTTAGATCATCAGGGGACAAAAACTCTATCTCCACAAGAGGGGGCACAACCAATCATAGGAGTTTATTCTTCTCCACCCCAATCACTTGTTATGACTCCTTCACCCATTTCTCCCATCAGTATCCCTTCTTCTAGAGCCACCTCTTCTTCTAGAGTTATTTTTGGTGACCCTCAAGGTGCTTCTGGAGATGTCCTTTGATCATCAAGATCCATCCCCGGTATTTAATCTCCTTCTTTCAACATCAGAGATAGTTTCACCTTTGACCAGTTAGTGGCCAGTGTAGTTTTACCTGATACTATGCCTACTACACCCACTATGCCCATTGTTCCCACTAGTAGTACAGATGTTACCCCAGTGACACCAACTATAGGGACTATTGCTACTGTAAGTGCTTCTGCTCTCCTGCCTTGGTTATCAACTTTCACACCTAAAAGGAAAAAGCAAGCCATCTTTCCAGATGACTTTTATTTAGGTAAAATAATACCATTCAAAGCTAAGACCCCCAAGAAGCCAAGAATCCTTTCAAAAATGATTGGAAATAAGGGGCAATTTTTTTTGCAGATAGCCAAACCCCCAAAGGGTGCAACCCTAGAGAATTTTGATATGAGTAGCTACTCCATTTCTCAAGTTGAGTTGGGGAAAATAACTCATGAGGGCACCAAGAGCAATTTGCAGTCTGCAATGGATATCATGGTCCAAAAATTTGACAGAGAAAGAGATGAAATATTATTACAAGGCAAAGGTGGAACAATTAACCATGGTGATCAAGAGATTCACTTTTGCCCCATAAGTGACAACTCCAGAGGCCTTCTCCATAGATGACCCTATAATCTAGAAAGTAGAGAAGACCTATCTAAAGGGAAAAGTACTTGAAGATTACCTAGATAAGATGCATGCATAAGGGATTTCCTTGTTTACAGAGGTGGCTGAGAAAATAGGTAAAATGAAGAAAATGAGAATAGAGTTAAAAGACCTTATCTCTATTAATTCTCAAGATATTGATAGCACAAATAAATATCTTAGCAATTGGATAGAGATGAAAGCACTGAAGAAATGTACCTTAGTATCAATTGACATCATTTCTAATAGAGATTCTTATATTGAAATCAAAGAATCACTAATATATAGGATCTGGGTACTTAAGGAACTGATCAATGACCTTGAATCTTCCAAATATGCCAGTAAAAAAAGTGACACCAGCTTGTTGAATAGATTGGAGGAATTGCCTTGTAGATTCACCTCTTGAAATAACCAATTTATTTTAGTAGATGAAATGATTCAAGAATTTAAAGGTATGATCCAAAAGGAATTCAAGGAGAAAGCATTCTCCATGACTTCTATGGATAATATTTTCGATAATCAATTAACTCTGGATAATCTAAGAACCAAGTTAACTAGTCATGCGAAAGCAATCACAACAGTGAGAGACACCACAATTAGAGCTAAGGTAGTCTTCAAAAATACCATTGTGCTAGACAATATAGGGATACAAGCATTTATTGCCATGTACGATTCTCATTTGAAGAAGTTCGGTGACAAGAGTTAAACTATTCTTCCATACTCTCTTCTTCATTCTTCTCATGTAATTTATAATTGACTTGGGACATTTTCACATGCACTTTTTTAATATGTAATTACATGTAAAAATCTAGAAAAGTTCCAAAGTCAATGCTGACTCATCTTTGACTAGGTTTTCATTTTTTAAGCCTTTTTTCAATTTTGAAGGTTTTTCCCTATATATATAGAGGGAGCCTCTTTTGTAAAATATCTCTAGATAATTGAGAGCAAAAACTATGTCAAAATTGAGATACTTCTTGAGACTTTGATCTCAGCTTGTAAATCAAATTTTCTTGAATGAATGAGAAGCAGGTTATTTTCAGACTTTGTGTTGAAATAATTTGTGTTATTTAGGAGATTGTTCTTATGTTCTCTTTCCTAATAATCTCTCATCTATTTGATTAAATAAGCAAAGTGTGTGTGGAAATTATATAAAGACATTTTAAAGGATATTAGAAAGACTTTGAGCTGCTTTTATCCTTTGTGATCTTATTATCTATTGTAGTTTTAAGTGAAGACTTTGAACTTTATTTCACTCTACTATTACGTAAGCTTCGAATCAGTGAGAGAAGCAACGAAAGGCTTTGTGCTTTTAGGGGTTTCTCATCGACCTAGTTACTACTCGAAAAGATTTTATGATTTTTGATGAATATCATTTCTAAAAGAAGAGGAATGCTTTCAGTCATCAACCAGGATTTCTCTTTTGCTTTGTGAACATCATCTCTGAAAAAAGAGAGATGGATGGTGTTATCCTACCTTGAGTATTATTTTTTTCTTATATATATATATATATATATATATAGCATATAAGTGATTTATATGGAACCTCCCCTTGATGAGAGGAGAGATTTATCTCATTAGGATGCGATAAACCCACACTTTTTTCCATATAAATCTCCTTATACTGTGGTTGATATACCCATTTTTCCATTAGTTAGCTGATGACAAAATATTCACCTAATAATAATGATTTTTATTAAAGGGACTTCCAAGTAAAAAATTGACATATCTAATCAATGGATAGTTTTTGAAGCATTACTTCATGGCTGTTCCATCTAGAGATGTCTTTGAGTAACAACAGATGTTTTGGTAGAGGTAGGGGTAGGTCAGATTTACTTTATTAGTTATTTCCCTACTTTTAGTCATTTATTTTCATTAGAATAACTCATGATTTCTAGATTAATCATTTTTACTTTTTGTATTTTTTCTTAGTCTAGTTGTTTATTTTAGGTAGTTTCCCACTTTTTAGAATAATTTTCCTTTCAATTTCATGGAAACCTAACCGATCAATCCTGGTATAATCAAACATTAACCTATGTGTTTTGAATTCAACTTGAATTGGTGGGTTTTACATCTTGTACATTATAATTCTTAACCTAGGTAAGCAATGAGAGAGTTAACCATCATAATGTTATCAAGTGAATGATTTCACCAAGTTTATAAAAGCTTCTCCCATAACTCCATGTAAATTTAGAAAGATTTTCTTATCTCCTTGGATTAAATGCACATTAAATGCTAATAATTTTTTGAAGCAATAACCATTGATATGAGTGAAGTTGACAATGACATTTTAATGAACCCAATTATACCAACACCAACTCAATGTGGTCATCTTCTTCTTTCTTCCATTAAAAATAAAAAAAGAAAAAGAAAAGAGGTATAATCCAAAAGTTTAAAAGAAAATCAAAAGGGATTAAAAGCCTACATGATGAAACAAAATCTATTTATCATGCATCATGAAAGATATATGATATAAGGGAGGAAGGGTGATCAAAGGTATTTATATCAAGCTATGGACACTTGGCTAGTAGCAAAGCAATGCTTGAGCTCCCTAAATTTTTCCTAACTTAATTCCTAATTAGAATGAAACCTATAGCTCATCCCATGTCTTTTGTAAAATCCTTTGTTAAGGAGTTAAATATTTCACTTCAACACACACTAGTCCAAGGTATAGGTAAAAGTAAGTATGTTGTATGAAGTTATCAAGAGTCTCTTTCATATTTCTAATTTAATCATTTATTTTATAGTATGATTCATGATTGATATTGGGATTGTGAAACCCTAGATTCTAGATTCTTAGAAACTCACAGGTATTCACTCCTATGAGTCACCATTTGTTGTATTCAACACACCCCACATTGCATCTTCTAATGGATAAGTGGAGACCCCTTTATTTTTAGAAGGCTTGTTCATTATATGGATGTACATGAACGTTAGCCTATTTCATTATCTATGTAAATTTGAGAAATTTTGGCATTAAAGTACCTTTGTTCTTCTTGTAACCCATTTTCATTAGAATGACCTTTTAGAACTAACTTATTAATGAAAATTATGAAAGCTGACTATGTATGATAGGTATTCAGATATTACTTATTCAAATATTAATTATTTGGATTTAATTATTCAAGCTCACTTTTTTGACATTATGAACATTTTAGTCTTTGATAACTTTCTTTTTGGAAACTTTCAGTCGGGAGCTTTTCTTTGAGAACTTCTTCTTCAGAAACTTTCAATCAAGAGATTTTCTTTGAGAACTTTCTCTTTGGCAAATTTCAATCAAGAGCTTTTCTTCTAGAATTTTTTAGTTGGTAACTTTGTATCAGTAAAGTATTCTTTACATCCTTTCAATCAGGAACTTTTTCTTCAAAATCTTTATTATGGGAACATTTTGGTCTTCTATAACTTTATCTTCTGTAACTTTATTATGGAAACATTTTAGTTGTCAAGAAATTTCTCTTTGATAATTTTAATTTAGAGAGTTTCAATCAAGAACTTTTTCTTTAGCAACTTTCTCTGATAAATCTTCCCAAACAACAATATCCCTGAAGAACATTTAGGTTTTTGAAGACTTTTGCTTGGGAAATTTCTCTTTGATAGCTTTCTTTGACAAATATTCCTGAACAACAATCTTCCTAAAAAAAATAAGTCTTTGAAGACTTTCGGTCAAGAATATTGGCTCACCAAATCAAATGATTCACCTTGAATATAAACACTAACCCTTCACTAAACTACATATTGATAGGCATTAAAAAGAATAGCATTGTGGCACCCCTTGAATGACTAAGCGTCCTATATCACATGCCCAATAGGCTAAGGTGGTCAAGTTATAATTAAATAAAGGTGACAAGCTTGCAGACATTGGTAATTAATGGGGCACAAACTAAAAATGAATGTTAAAAGGCTATAACATTGAGCTATTAATTAAATACACATCAATTAATTTTCATCAAGATTAAGTGTATATTTATTTTTGCAAATTCAAATCCATAAATACATTTAAACAAGTTGTAATTCATGTAACAAACTACCAAACCACCATTACTAAGAGCTTGAACTCTACTAGTACTTAGAACTAACAATGGCATATTCATCTAGAGCATACATGGGAGTTAAGGTGTCATGTAGATTCTCTAGCAAGGATTTAATACAATACATGGATATAATTTTTGACGTAATAGTATTCTATAAAATCTATGCTAATTACTAATCTTTATGGGAGGTCATAAAGAGCATTGACTCATTCACTTGTGAGGAAGGTGTCTCTTTACAGGAGCAACAGGTTACAATTGACCTATTTGCATTTAAATTCCAAGTAATTGATTATGAAGCTACCAAACTTGAAGTCATGCCATGCATTGCCTTATTGTGAGATTTAGTCTTCAAAAGGAGGATTGCAAATGGAGGGTTATTAAACTATGTTAACAACATCATAGTTGTTGCCTACACATTAGGTGATGCATTATAAAGGTAATTACACCTACCTATATAAGATGTTAAATTTTATTTGCATAATGTATCCAATTAGAAAAACAACATTATAGAACAAGTAGTGAATAAATGGCTTCTCCTAGGAGAGACCTTATCTTTCAAAGAAGTCACCAAGAATCTAATGCCCATTACCACATTATGGATGGGAATATGCATTGGTATGATGTTATTAAACTATTTTTTTGGCCACTAGAGCATCCACTTCCTTTATTTGGAGAGGGTACCACTACTTGACTTATTGGTCACATTAGAATGCACCTTAGCACCGGGGGAGATTGTGAGTGTTCACCTATAAGAATTGATCTTGCATAAGTAAAGGAGGCCCTAAGGTATCAATTTTTATATGATGTCATATATTTTAGATGTGATCATGGGTATTGTCTATAAACACAATGGGGATATGTGGGATCCAAACCCCAAATACATCAATAATAAAATCTATGATATTTATTTGTCCATATCTATGCTTATACAAAGAACATATCAATAACCATAGAGGATTTGTATCCTCAAGTTTGGATGGTAATTCATGATGAACCTCTAGGTAGAATATCCAAAAACATCACCAACACACTCATGTCTTTGGGTGATTTCCAATTTTACCTATACTACACTATTATAATGGTCATTGGATACAAAGTTGACCTCTTCACCTCCCAAAATACATCCCAGACAAAGTAGCCAAGCAAGAGATTACATATCAACTATAGAATGGGATAGAAGAGGACATAAATAAGTAAAAAATAACACCTTACATGGCTCCCATCTCACAATTAGGAGGATGTGTTACACATAAAATAGACATTTCACAGAGGCTAGTGGTTCCAAGAAATCTAATGACCTGGTTAGTTTTACCCATAGGGATTGGGACCCCCATGGGAGAGTGCAACAAAAATTTAACAAACTAAGCATTCCCTACAAGCATGAGAATTTTAATCATGACTTATTATTTCTCAATGTAAAAGAGGATGCAAAATTCAAGGAAAGGGATAAGACTATTGGTGTGAGTGAGGACTGACTCAGGGTAATCCAAGTGGATTATTCTCTCACACTTGGACAAGTAAAATTTAGAATCCCATAATAAGGGGGATGGAATTTGACATATTTTTTGAGAAACAAACCCTTATAAAAACTAGAATATCAAATTCATTACCCCAAAAATCCACCAACTATGATGATAACTCTAGATCAAGAGCAAGGTGTAGGGGAAACATCAGTTCCTGCTATGTAAATGGAAGAAGAAACTTCTCAAGTTTAGGTTGAACTAAAGAAAGTAAACCAAGATCAAGAAAATTAATTAATTTAGGTAGAAGATAACATTATTGAGAGATAAGAGGAGATCATTTATCTAGAGTCCTTTTATAAATAAGACTTTGCACCTACTATGGGAACTCTAGTAACATAACATCTAGCATGAATCTCCCTCTTCCTACCCAATAAGTGGCTATTATTCAAGAAGATAAGACAATAATTTATTATAAAATAAAATTTAAGGTAGGAAATCCTTACACATAATATACAAAGGGACCAAATGAGCAGGTACAACCTTCAACTGAAGGCAAGCCAAGGGATGAAGTAGATGAGGAAGAACTACAACAAGTTAAGGTCTTTAGCTTGCAAGGACTAAAAGGAAAGGCACCCCTTGAAGGTGACCAACAAAGTAAGAATGCTCCCACTAATTCCCTTAACCACTCTTCTAGTATTTAATTACCAGTTGTATCTTCTTTTCCTTTACCAATTGTCTATTTTTTTCCTCCTATGTCATCACCTCTATCTGGGCCTATTTTCATAATTATTGCTCTATCTACTCTTTTAGTCTCAAATTTTGTTTCCACTACCACCATTTAACCCAAAATCACCTAATATTGTGGCTTCAACATCTCCTACCACTTTAGTTCCCACCACTTCAACAATTGCATCAACTATAACTTCAAGTTCAACCCCAACTATCACTTCAGTTCTATCCATGACAATGAGCAGTGCAATGTCACCATCGAATAAGTCTTAGATAAAAGCTAATTTTATATACAAATTTTGCATGTATTTATTTAAACTAACTATAGTTAGTTTAAATTCATGTTATAATTAACTAAATTATTTTTACTAGTATGCACATGTTGCATGACTGTTGTAATCTATGAGTTATAACATATAATTTTGTATTGAACTAAAACCTAGGTTCTATTTATTTTGATATAAACTAAGGTTTTGTTATAATTTAAGGATGAGGTGATCCCTTTCTTAAGTTTTTAAATACTTGTAAAACCCTCTTTTAAAGGTTGGATTTTTTTTATCAATATATAGGAAGACATCGATTCATTGATTGTCATGCAACTATGTTTGTTCTCTCTTCTTCCCTTTTTGTGTTATTAGAATTTTAACTTGTTTGTCTTCATCAACTCAATAATTTTGAAGTGTGCAAATGCTAAGGATGAATCTAGTTGTTATAATTGATGTATCCTGAACTTAGATGTGCAACAACTATTAAATATTAGTAAATTTCACTGATTTGGGCAATTAACTTAGACCATGTTGATATTACAAGGTGTGAAAGAGTATTTATTTTCAATATAGTCTTCTAGGCATGTGTTGTAGCTACTCTAGATAAATTCTTGATCTGAGTTGTAATTATTATAGGTTAATTCACACCCCTGGAGAGGGTTCTTTAGGCTCTCTCTAATTGAGATATAGTATTGAGACAAGCCTAGGCTATGAGTGACTTTAGTTGGGGTTAAACCTCTAGAGTAGGTCAGCTTTCTCTTTGATGCTCACCGAAAAATAAATTTAAGCCTAATGCTTCATGGGGAAAGGGTTATAAAGAGAGTAAGGGCTCCTAAAAAAGTTAACTAGGTAATGCACCAAGTTTAATAGGGAAACTCACATAAGCTCAAAACCACACTAGATCTACAAAGGATGATGCTAGCTTACATAACCGTAAGATCAAGATAATTTGCATAAGTACTTCATGGAAGAGGTTCATAATAAAATAAAAATCTAGACCTATAAAAAACATTGAAAACACTCTAAACAAGGTTATAAAGAAGGAACATGGACAAGGAAGATTCTCCTTCACACAATGCCATTGTGCACAATTTTACAAACATAGATTCAAGGCAAAAGATAGGTAAAGAAAGTCCTTATGCATTAAGAAGTAGTTGTTAGAAATGCTTGATAGGGTCAAGCCTAATCAAGCTAAAAATAATTTACATTATCTTAAGGAATGTCCCATCTCTCATAAAGATAAAAAAATTCTAAAATCTAAGAACCCCTTACAAAATGGAAAGAAAGGGATAATATAGGAGAAGGGGGAGAGGAGAGAGAGAAAGGGGGAAACACATTTTTCATGATAATCAATGAGTTTTCAGCTTCAAGAGATGTTTCACCATGATTTTGGTCCAATTAGAATAGGTTATTATGAGTAAGATATTCTTGATTTTCCCAGATAGCATTTGAATTATTCTATGGGTTGAACAAGCTACACTAGAAGATAACAGTTTACCAAAAGTGGCAAGTCATAATCCTACAGTAATTGAATGCTCCAACTACTTTCCAATTCCCTAAGTCTTGATCCTTTAGATCTTCCACTAGATTTCATTATGAGGATAAAATCCTCATATTTTTAAACTACCAAGGACACATCATGTCTATTCTAAGTGGTTGTTTATTGAGGGCATGACTTGGAATGATATTCTCATTAATCATATATCTGCTCTATGCCTTAGATCCTAGACCAAAATAACTATGGTAAAAACCAATCAAAGGATATTAGTTTTCATATAGTTTTTGTGAACATATGATAGCAATAAAGGGAGATTAGTATTATGTTAGTGAATAAAATAAATCCAAACAAAACACACTAATGCTAACACCTGAAGCCTATCACAAAGGGGGAGCTTAGTTGACAAGATTAGAATGGAAATCATAACTAAAATGAAAAATAAACCTTCTTTCACCTTTCTTGGATGCTCCAAATAGCTTGTTGAAGTGGCTTGCTCAGTTTGTACTCATGAAGTCTGCATCAATGAAGTGTAGCTACCTTCATCTCTCCTTGGCACCATGTTTCAAATAAGTAAATGAATAAAAAATTGAAATGCCAAACTATAAGGTTGAAGTGTTTCAAATCAGTCTAATCTAGGAAATAAACCATTGCTAGGTATTTTATCCAAATGTGGCATCAAAATCTAGGCTCAAACAAGGCATGTGCTAGGACTCTTGGCCAAACAATGTCAAAAGTTAGACTTTGAAATAGATGATATTTTAATCTAACAGATTTGAAACACTTCTAATAAAAACTAGGCATTTGAATTTTGAACATGAACTCAATCAAATAGGTATAAGGTACGAAACAAATGGAATTTTAGAAATAGTTTTTTTCTCACAAATAATGGTATAAAACTTGGTTTTTTTGACAAATAGGCTAGACAAATGTGAATGGTGTAACTGTGCTAGATAAATATTCACAAAGGTATACTTGAATTGGCTTGAAAAATGTGTATAAACTTGAACTCTATGTAAAAGGTCTAAGAAATAATGTTTAAAATGTTTTAGGAAGCATAATAACACTAGACTACTCAAAATATGTGATAAAATGTTTGTTTCAAAAACTCTTTAAGGCAAGGATGGTTTCTCACAAATTCAGTAGTATAACACTACCTTTATTAAATCAAATGACATATATACCTTCAAAGTTTTGACAATATCTCTAAGGCAAAAAAGTATGTATTGAAATGATCTTGATGGAAATAAGATGCTAACACAAAAATGTTTGGTGCATAGACTCAAAGTGCAAGTGTTTAGCACAAAATGACTTAAGTCTTAACAGGTGGTGATAATCATTATGAGTCTTAAATGACCTTTAACCCAAATTGGAAATTGAATCTAAGTTCCCTTGAGTTTAGTGAAAATGATGAACCTACTTAACACATCAACCCTATAAACTTATGAAGGTGAAATTTTGAATTTAGATTATAAATGAAGGACTTTAAACAATGTTTGGTAAAAGTCTAGACTCAATTAGACAATATAATTATGCCAAAGTGGATGATATGACTCCAAGTTTTGATGAAATTTGGACAAGGAAAATTAATGATTCACATGGGTATCATAATGCCTCTTTTTTAAAATAAAAATGAGGACTTTGTGTTTTGGTTTGTATCATTTGTTCACACCAAGTTTTGACTCAAAACAAGATTTTAATCTAGGACAAAACCAACTAATTAATCACTCTTAGGTCCTAAACTGACAAAGTTGATTGGTATTGTTACAATCCATCAATATACATCATTTAAGAGGATTTTTTAGTTTTCATCCAAAAATTAAAATGCACATTATATAGTAGGGTTTTTACACCCCCCTTCTCTCAAATGACAGTATTATTACATGGACCTTGAGGTGTACCTTACACCAACACCACTTCTATGGTAAGTGGGGATTTGTCTAAGATCTATAAGTTTTTGAACATATAGATGGATCAATTACCCAATGAATTTCATGTCATGTTATAAAATAAACACACTTAAATTGGGTGTCCACGAAGCTTGGCTTGTTGTAAAAAAGTCTAGTATTTTTTGCAACTGATACATCTATTACTTACTCAGTGTAGTGTAATGTCCAAAGTGTAGATACGTCCCATGTGTAACTCCAACACTACAATGTGGTTTAACCATTAAAACCTCTAATTATAGTGGGAGCAGTTGAAGTCAGTGCTGGGAGATGAAACCTCAGGTCAAAGCTTCCTGATAGAACATACAGTAGGTAATGAAGTCCCCCTTGCAAGCCAAGATACAATAAAATAAATGATTAATAGAAAGAATTTAGGGTCATTTCAATATCACCCAAAATATTTTGAGTTTTTGTGGAGTTCTTTAGATCAAATTATTTCTATGCCTTGAACTAGGCATGTTTGCAATAAGGATGATGCTTTTGATTCCAAAAGTTCCCTAAAGGGGGTGGATGGAAGAGCATACACACAACATCCCTCTTTTTACCAATCAAATTCTAATTTTAAACAACTATTGAAGACAAAATTTGACAAGTGATTTCAATTTTAAACACCAAATGAAAGATTAGGTGGTGTTCTTTTGACCCCTTGGTCTTAAGTTGTAACTTTGAAAACACAAATTTTCAAAACATTTACCTAAGCATCTAAATTTTCCATTAAGCACCAAAATAAAGTTCCTAGTCCATTTTAAACTTTCAAAAAAGGTCTAAAAAACATGTATGAACAAATTTCAATATTGATCCTACAATGAAAAAGCTAGTATGTACTTTAGCTTTGAAGCTAGTTTGAAAATGAGTGAAGTAACTTATCAAAATAAGCTCTCTATTTTGAAATCACTGTTACACAGTCAATATCATTATTTCCCTACAAAATTGCAATTACTAGACAAAAATATAATTGTTATGGGTTCTATCATCATACAAACATAATATCACTATTTTATTACAAAATCGTTGCTAAAAAAATCACAATTTTAAACAAAATCATTGGCCAAATCAATGATATCACTACTTAAAAAACAATGTCACTTTTTTGGTCAATAATGTCACTGTCACCAAATAGAAAACACAAAATTGTTGTTCTATTGAAAAAATCACTATTGTTGAATATGAAATCATTGCATAGGGTAAATAATATCGTTGTTTTGAGATAAAATCACTATTTTGGGTGAAATCACGATTTAGGCAAACAAAATCATTGTTCTGGGAAATGATATCACTACCCAAGGCTATAAAATCACTTTTTAGCAAAAAAATTTTATTACAAAATTGCTACTGTGATAGTAGTGATATTGTAATAGAGAGAATAACTAATGTTACTAGGAAAAAAAATGCAATTATTAGAAAAATGAAATTTTAACTTAAAATTTCACTCTTTTGACTCTTTCACTCCATGATTCTGTATAAAATTAGTTAGTAAATTTCTTGAAAGAGCCTTTGTGAGCAAATTTATGGGAATAGGAACCCACCAGGTGTGCCATTATGTGAACATAGGATTATAATAAGGGGATATTAGTACTGTGTTAGTAAATAAAACAAATCCAAACAAAACACACTAATGCTAACACCTTAAGCCTATCACAAAGGGGGAGCTTAGTTGACAAGACTAGAATGGAAAGCAAAACTATAATGCAAAATAAACCTTCTTTCACTTTCCTTGGATGCTTCAAATATCTTGTTAAAGTGGCTTTCTTAGTTTGTGCTCATGAAGTCTACACCAATGCAGTGTGGCTATGCCCATCTCTCCTTGGCACCATGTTTATCTTTGGCTTGGCTTGGCTTGTCTCAATATTTGGGCATTATAACACTAAAATGTAATGATTTTGAATGCATTTGGGCATTATAAGTTTGTAATAAAAGAGGTTCTTGATTTTTTTTTTCATTATAACTTTGCATTATCCAATCTTAAAATTTAATCTGCAAGGCCTCTTATTTATAGATTTTGAAAAATGGCCAGAATGAACTTGAACTATCCATCTCAAGATGAAGATGTGTAGATAAGAATCCATTCAATTTTTAAGGCAAAAATCAATAAATACCTTCATAAATATTTGGGATAGATAGGAAATAAAGAGGCATAGAGGGTCTTAATGAGGTATGGGGTGGCTTAGTCTTGATATTTTATGCATTTATGGCCTAGGGATGCCACCCCATAAGATGATGTCATTTGATGATGCAATTAATGACAATAAATTTACAATAAATATTTATTCAACAAGTTATATGTAATTATTAATTAGGCTCATGATTTTAATTAATTATCTTTAATCATGATTAGTCATTTTGGTGCAAACCTTGGCTCTTTGGTGCACAAATTAATCAAATTGGTCAGAATGTCCTATTATTGGCTCAAAAGTTGACTGGATTAGAATTAGAACTTGATGTTAGATGTATTGGATCTGTTATCTCATGTAAGATGTTGTCAATACCATATACCAAGGCACATGTCCCATGTAATAGATTTGATAGAAAAGACTAATCCAAAGCACTCAGGTACAAAATTGGCATTTTGACTTGAAATGATCTGATCAAAGTTAGCTAGACCATAAAATACATTACCCCATTTAATGATACCCTAGCCAAAATCAATAGTTGAATATATCAATTTCAAATCTTTTAATGTGTTTTAGTGTTTTAGGCCAAATTGTGCACTTTGGTAGAAATTAGTTAAAACCCTGGTTGGAGGTTATTGGTGGCTAGTTTTAGGTGTTTATAGTTTTATATATGTATAAAGCACTCTATTAAATGTATAGTCCCATATGAGTCTACATCAAGCTCCTTTCCTTTACTTTTTTTGATAACTTAGGTTGAGTTTGAGTTTAGGTCTTTTAATATTGCTTGCCAAGTTGGGTTGGTTTTGCTTTATCGACTTTCATCGAATGTCCTGGCTCATATTTTAGCTATTCGTTATAGGTAATTGACCCAAGTTATTAACCCATTTGACTTTATTTTGATCCATCATATTTTAAGATCTAATTAAATGTAGACCATAGATATTTGGGGCCCATGACCCTGAGCTCAATTTCTCATTGGTCTCTAAGACTCACTAACCATTTGACTTGCTTAAAGCTCTAGTGTACTTGACACTTATTAGTTGTGTATTCCTTCTCAGGTTCTTGCCAAGGATTTTGGATCCAAATGATCACTTTATGGGTCTTAAAAATGATGTTCATGCAGAGGTGTACAAAATTTTGACCAACTTTTCAATTTTATAACTTGAAGTACAAAGATCATGGGAACACCAAACTTACAAAAAATAGACCTAATGCTGAAAGGAACAAACCCTTTTGATCCACTAGCCATTTGAGATTTCTATGTGCTTTTGTAAAATGTTGAAGTTGATTGTTTCATGTGATCCTACATGACATTTTGATGATGGTTTGGTCTAAAAGGGCTAAGTATGAAAACTTATCAAATTCTGTGTTAGGAGCCAACTTTAGCCATGCATATATTTCATTGTGCTATAATGCATGAGCTAAAACTTGGTACATATGAACTAGACTCCAAAATGAACAGACCCATATGATGTTTTTTCTTAAGACCACCACATGTGTGAGATCTAACACCATGAAAATGCCTACTCAAATTTATTGCTACTAAAACTAAATGTTTGAACAAGCTCTGGATGGAATGAGTGAACTAGATGAATTCCATGCAATCCCATTATTATCTAGAGCACTCCATAGGGTCTTTGCAACTTTGGAATAATCTTTATAAATTGACAAATTAAATTTTAAGTGAACCTAAAGTGCTTCAAAATCTTGTGAGATTCATGATTTCTCTATTTCACTCATTCCATCCAGAGTTAGTTCAGACCATTTTGATCAATCAGGAACTTTGCCTCTTCCACTTCATTAGGACCTTTAGCCATTGAGCTCATGCTTGGTATGTGGGATAAATGTGGCTAATAATAATCTCTCCACTAAGGGTGTGAAACAATAACTCTAAAGAGAGTATCCTTCAGTTAAGATGATTAAGTTCCCTATACAATTTTCCTAGACTGCTTAACTATGCTTGTTCATGAGTGTGCAATAGATAAAAATGGTAAACATTGGTCTTGGAGATACTCTTCCACCAAATAAATAGCCTTTGGAGTGACCTTTCAAGAACACAAATCCTTCTTTTCTACCTTAATTTTTCCTCCTTTTGAGTTTTTTGAGATCCACCCACCATAGAGTAATTTTCCACTGAACCAACTTACTTAGTGTTTGATTTCTTTTAGATTTTACACATCCATTCATAAACTTGGTTAAATAACTTGCAAGATTAACCTGCTATTCCACCAACTAGTTGTTTTAATTACATACCTACAATTTATGCCTTGGAGTGGAGCTTCATTTTGATAGAGATCCTAAAATGTTAGAGGAAACCTCATTCAAATTTTGTGGTCTACATAAAACTAAAATCAACACTGTCTTCGGTCTTTCCTCCTCATATCTTTCAGAGTGGGGCACATCAGGGATCGAGATTGGATAAACATAGATGCAAAAATATCTAAAACACGTGAATGAAATATGTAAAAGAGATAGCCTATTATAAAAGTGAAATTGAACATGAGAAAATAATAAGATTCATTCGCCAAATAGATTTTAGAAATGTATATTATATATAGAATTAAAAATAAACTAGAAATTAAAAAAGTAAGTTAAGCCTTATTTTTCTAATGACCTAATATGACACCTAAGTTACAACTAAACAAGATAAATTAAATGGAATAATAATCTACACTAACACCCCCTAAACATAGCTTAGGTGGGTATTATAATTGTGTAATGAAATTACTTAGATGATTCACAATAATAGAATTATATATCCCAAAATTAAGAGCATGATAAACAGATCCATAATAATATTTGCCAAAAGAGTAGAATACTTGAATATTATAACTGAGCCACTTTTAAGGGGCAACCTACACAACAATGCAATAAGAACCAAATTATCAATATGATGATAAAAAATAAGCTACTACCTCCTATATATACAATACTTAGCCAATGTTTTTCCATAGGCCAACCATACTAAGAACAAAGAGAATTACAACAAGATAATATGAAGGTGTGTAAGCCATAAGTCAGCCACACATATCCCTAGATGCATTATAAGTTAAGGGAATGACATTCCCCTCCCCTTAAAAACAAAATTGTCCTCAACATTGAATCCTCCCATGTTGCATCTTTAGAATGTAGGTTCTTCTATTTGATCAAATACTCCTTAATGCCTCTAGTCTGTAGTTGTTTATTGCATGTGTGAAGGATCTATTTAGGCTCTAAAATGACTCAACCTTATTTATATAATCTAGGTAAATAAGTTTGAGTAGAAACTCTATGTCTAATTACCTTCTTTAAGAAAGATACATAGAATGCCAAATGTATACAAGTGGATGGAGGTAATTATAGCTTGTAAGATACACTACCAATTTTTTTTAGATCTGATATGAGACATAATACTTAGGCGACAACATGTTATAAATTTTATGTTTCTTTAGAGATATATAATTATACAGATGTAAATGCATAAAGACCCAAACAACTATGACAAAAATTTTCTCACTGTAGTGTTGATATGCTTATTACTTCATTCTATTTTATGCCATTACTAAATTCTCTTGCAAACTAACTAACACCGCCTGTTGATGGTGAACGTGTTCCTCAGTAGCTCAAACATTAAGATGTACTATCAAATATGAAGTGATGAATGGGGGGTGATACCCAAACAATTTCACAAAGGGAGAAATCTTTGAATAATTGTGAAAAGAAGTGTTATACCACCATTCAAAAAGTGGCCATCTGATGAACCCATTTATCTTGTTTATTAGAAACACAAAAATGAAGATAGCCTTCTAGACATTTATTGACTACCTCTATTTATCCATCAGATTGAGGATGATAAGATGAGATATGAACCAACTAGGTTCCCAAACATGCAAATAATCCATTCCAAAAACTACAAGTAAAAATGGGATCTCAGTCACTTACAATGATCATTAGAGTACCCTATAATTTCTGAACTATATTGAGAAAAGTAGAAGTTACTATATAAGAAACAAAAGGCTATGATAAGGAATAAAAATGATCATACTTGGTGATTAAATCCACAACTACCATGATAACATTTTTACACTGAGACCATGGTAAACCCATAATGAAATCCATGGAAACCTCCTCACAATATTGTTTAGGGATGGATAAAGGTTGTAAAGACCTGGGCTCTTAATGGTTTCACCTTTATTTTGATGATATACCATGAATTCAACCACATATTTCTAGACATGCCCCTTGAGGCCTTCCCAAAATAAATATTTCTTGATTCTATGATATGTTTTCAAGAATCTAAAATGACCTCCAATTAGAGAGGAATGAAGTTCCCAAAGAATTTTATGCTTGAGGAGAGAATGCTTACATAGATATAATATATATTTATACCATAATGTGTTCCCCTTATATTTAATATTTTTAGATTTGTCAGAACCTGGATAGATATTTTTAATCAAATCCTTGGTATCACTCTCATTTTCCCAATCATATCTTGCTTCTTTTAGCCAATTTGTTTGCCATATGGTCATTGTGCATAAAAATGCCTCAACTTATTCATCCCATTAGGAAAGGGCATATGCCACCACATTCTCTTTTACTTTATTATACATTATTTCAAAATCATATCCCAACATTTTATTTACCCATTTCTATTATTCTTCAGATAAAAATCATTGCTCCAAAAAATATTTCAGGTTATCATGATCAGTATTTCCCTAAAAGAGATGACCCATCAGATAAGGTCTCCATTTTTTAATGACATGTAGAATAGCCATCATATATTTGTCATAAATTGGTTTGGACCTATTTTTTCCATTCAATTTACAACTTTAAAATATCAGTGGTCCACTTTATTACATGAGTACATCCCCCATGCCATATCTTGATATGTCACACTCCATAACAAAAGTTTTTGAAAAATCAAGAGTAGCCAAAATTGGAGTTGTGCACACAACCATTTTAAACTATTCAAATGTCTTAGTAACTGAATTGGTCTAATAGGAGTATTTATTAAATAAATAGGTGAGTGGGCATACAATGCTACCATAAGTTTTGACAAACCTGCGATAGTAACTTGTTAGCCTAAAAAATCCTCAAAGGTTTTTGAGGGCCTTAGGAACCTACCACTCTATCATCGCTTGGTTTTCTTTAAGATCATATTTCATTATATGTGAAATAATATGACCCAAGTACTCCACCTTTTGGACACCAAAAGCACATTTTGAAGTTTTAGATTAAAGCTAATGTTGTTTTAGAACTGAAAGTACCTATTTCACGTGCTTTAAATGGTCTTCCTAATTTTTATTTTAGATGAGGATATCATCAAAATACATTAATATAAAATTTCTCAAAAGTGGCCTAAAAATAATATTTCATCAAACTCTAAAATGTAGATGGTGAATTTATGAGGCCAAAAGTCATGACCATAAATTCATAATGGCCTTCCTGAGTTATGAAAAATATTTTAGGTGTGTTAAAGGTACAATCACTAAAGGAGGTGAATTAGTGATGCAAGATAATACAATTTAATTCCAAATTCTTAAAAATTCAACATATATCAACTTAATCAAGCAACTTAAACATGAAAGCACATACATCCAAATAGTACATAAGATCATACATCACATGAACACACCATATATATGGGAAACCCTCCTAGGGGATAAAACCCATTGAAATCTGCAAGATAGACTACATTCCTATAAAACAAGATCCAACATTTAGACTAGCACCAACTGATCAAGGAACACCCATCCTTTAGTTTAGTGAGACACCAATCCCACTAGGAGCTACTGTCCCTATCTAGCTAAGCACCCATAACAACTTAAACTTTATCAAGCTTTACCTTTCAAGTAGGAACCAACCCCCTATGCAACTAAGAACCTACTTATATACCTAAAAATATCACCTTGAACACCTATTTCTACTCTTCAATTGATGATGATCACTCTTGTCTATACTCTTCACCTCTAATCTCTCTTAAGATATATTTAGGGATAAATTGCTTAAACTTTCTCTTTTAGGCTCATTATGTTCAATGACCTATGTGTCCTCTTTCATCAACTTAATTAGATAAACATGTCTAATATTTATCACACTTTGATGGTCCTAACTGACCTGTACCTTCTCTTTCAAAGTATATCTTTTTCACTTGAAATCCACACACACACAACTAACTCAATTAATCCAATTAAAACTTGTACTTATACCACTTTATTCTTTTAACCCATATTGGTTGGCCAAGATGCTTTACATATTTTAACTACCTATGAAATAGGTCCTCATACATGTTACATGTAAGAACCACACACTCCTTAGGTCAGCTAATAACATGTGAGACTAACTGAACCACACATGTGAGACTACTTGGACCACCTTCATCCTTTAACAATGATTTTAAAACATAAAATATATCTTCAATATCCCATTTATAACTCCCTTATGGGTCCATGACACTTGGAACACCAACTTAACACTTGAACCTACCAAATAGGTCTCCTTGCTCTTCAGGTCTTCATATGTAGAAAACACAGTCTCAAAAATTTGAATCAAATACTCAAATATTTCACATATGCATATGATTAGATAACATGGGTGAACCCTTTAGGACCTCATCTACACCTCCATGTTATTTATACACTTTAACATAGGCTATAAATACATAATTCAAATCTCTTAGAATGACCACTCAAATTGGTCACATATAGTCAAAATATAGTTATACTATTTTAACTCTCCATATATGATTAGGGGCATCTCATGACATAAAATGCCTTATTATAATACTTATAGACTTATATAACATCTCTTTACTCATTTTATTCTTCAATTCTACTCAGAACTCTTCCAACACACTTATGTAACATGGTCACTCAATCTGTCAGTGCATTCAACAAACATAGATAACTTCTAAGCCTTTTTTCATATTGAAGATGGATTGGTAAAACCTCAAAAATCCACATCGATGGTCTTTATGGAGTCTAAAACAATTTTTAATAGTTATTTCTTCTTGAAACATCAATACACTATCAATAACAACTCAAATATCCTTCTCTAGTCACTTGTAAAACATGGTCAAACACACATTCAAATTTGGAGCTTAATATCTTTGACTTTATGAACATTCGAAAATTTTAACCAATGTATTTAGATGTGCCTTGGAAGCATATTCAATTTTATTTTTACATCACCATGAAGCATATCTTGGATCAAAATATATAGCTCAAAAACTAATTACTAGTTTTCCCTCATTAATTTGAATATTCAAATTCCATCGGTCATTGTGTAAATGCTAAAAGTTAGACACTTTGTTATCATCTCATACTCCATGAAAATTTTGAAAAAACATGCTTTATTGATCTCCTTATAAGTATCTTGTCTTTAGCTCTTTAAAACTTTCCATTGATCATTGACATAAGCATATATGATTAAGACACTTGGTACACTTGTGTGCCTTTTGAGCACATTGACTATTGACTCCAATGAAATTCTACCACTTGGCAACCCTACATGCCTTTTGAGAATATTTTGACATATTGATTAAACACACACCACTAGATCATACTGACAATATCATGTGCTTCATTAGATCATTATCCACTCAAATTAAATACTCATCATTATATCTGTGATTTGATTAAACTCTCACCATAGATCTTTAATATCATGAAATTGGTAAAGTGTGGGAACTTATTGAACACTATTGAACTTTGTCTAAGAAGCTAACTTTTCACCTTAATAAATTTTGCTATGCTCCATATCTAGAGCCAAAACTTGAACCATATGATCTCCTCATATAGGGGAATCCATCCATGTATCAAACTACTCCTAATACCTTCACATGTGTGAAATATGATGTCATAAATGTTATTACTCAGCGTTATCTATCAAGATAACTTCTTCAGCTTAGATATTCATATAATGATTCTGATAGTGTCTATGTAACATGTCCATACCATCAATATCATCCATTAATTACCTCACTAAGTCAATCACTCTCCAAACCATCAATCTAATCACTTTGTCAATAATGCATTAGTATCACATGCTCTGTTTGGAATCAATGACAGCCAAACATCAATGACCATACTCAACAATATCCCCCTTTGTCATTGATGGAAAAATACACTTAGAATTAATTCTGACTCATTTGAACTCCTTCATTTTGATCTTTCTTCACCTTTGACATTAATGACGAAGGGTCTCTTCCTCAACATGCTAAAGATCATTCCTCAACAACATGTGTAAATTCAAATACTAATTAATATGATTAGGATACTTACATACTTTCAAGCATATGAATCAATTACTCCCCTTTTGACATTCACCAATCTAAACTTAGACTTCTCTGATCCTTAGGCCTGATAAAATACTCATAGAGCTTAGAAATATCTCTCTATCATCAAGCTACATTTCATGTCATCTATTCTTTGACATACACCAATATAAACTTGAATTTTTTAATCCTTGGACCTATCTATCTATAGACCTCACAATCTCTCTTTACTTATGAATGAAGATTCAATACCTACTCAAAACACATGACATGGTTTGATCAATTCATCATATCAATTTTCTTGAATTCACAACTGTAGTAGACATCATCACACTTTTATCATGATTGAAGCATCTTAACGTATGCTCCACCTTACATCATGTACATCTTTTTCAAGCCACTCAAGCTAACCAAGTTAGCTCCCCCTTAGCCAAACATATCTTCAAATGTTATTCTTGTCCTGTAACATTAATCAAAGCTCAACTAGAATCCACCATGCTTCCTCTTGATTGTCAAGTGTCTCATTGAAGCTTATATAGAGACACCCTAACCCATAATGTCCTAGAACAATGTGAAACTAGGAGTTACCCATAACTCTTCATATTATTTCTCCTCCTTGATCATCTAATACTAATAGTTCTTATTATTTTTAGGCTTTAGAGAAGCAACATGCTCATCCACTATAATATTCACCTTTTCTTCTAAGATTAAATTGACAACATAAGGAGACAACAAAGATTCATGAAATACCTTTTCATCTAAAGAAATAAGCTCATCACTAGACATTGATAACTTATGTTCTTTTCATGAAACTTGCTTAACAACAATAGAATGTTCTCTTGGATCCATACATCCCTTAGAACTAGCCTCAACTAGAACCTTGGTCTTTTATTTGAGCTCAATTTGAACTAATTTTTTATTCTCCTTTTTCTATATAGAGATATGACACATTATTTTGGCATTCCCGAACCTTCTTCATATTTGACTTTTCTTTTGATTTAGCAGGTAGTCCACATTTATCTTTCAGCTCAACTGAATTAGTTTTCTTGGTCTTCACTTCCTTAGGTTTCCATACCAAGGATTGACCTTTTTTTAGCACTCTAGGATGTCCATGTACCTTTTTATGACTTGAGAGATTGATTTTATAATATCTTACAATATGACCAACTTGATGACAACTAAAATAAATAACATCATTCATAGCTTCTACTTGATGAATATAATGAATCTCAACAAACATACCATCTTGTATCTTAAGTTTATTATGCTCAAGAAGCTTAATTGTCTTAGGTCTCCATACTTGGGTTAGTATTTTCTCATGCATTCTAGGTAGAATATAAAAATATGTCCCATGTCATGATAATTATAGCAGACTACATTATCCATACCTCTAGTTGACCAGTTGCTCTTCCTTCTACAGTTTCTTGCCTTATGACCAAAAATCTTACATGCAAAGTAGTGACCATGAAATGAACGTTCATACCTTATAACATCTAGTTTCCATATAGGTATTCTCATGTTTCACTTGGTTCTTACATCCTTCTTATCTTGATCTGATCTTTCTTGATCTTTCTCAGCCTTGTTTACCTTGACAACAAATTTCTCAAGCTCATCCTTTAATGAATCTAGTTTGGTCATCAATTGAACACTTTCATCCTCTTTAGCTTGCATACTTGAACTTGAAGCCTATAACTAAATTCTAAGATCTTGGATGGTCTCCTTATCCCTCTTAGCTTCTTTAGTTATGTCATCCTTCAATCTACATGCTTGCTCATCAATACTATTTATAGAATCAAGATTGTACTTCTACTCATCATGCTCACCTTGCTTTGAATTAAACTTGGAATTTGTCTCTTCTAACTAAGTTTTGAGATGTTTGTATTCTTCCTCTTTTGAACTAAAGTTAGTCTTTGTAACTCTTAATTGATCCTCAAGATCCTACATGGTCATCTTGTCTTCTTTGACTATTTCACTTAATCTTTCAAACTTGGTTTGAAGATGACTTATCTTTTCACTATGTTTCATGAACTGTTCATTAATATCCTTAGGCATCATCTCATGTTCACCATCCTTAGAATTATAATCACTCTTCCTAGTCTCAATATGACTAATCTATTCTTCAATACTTTTGACCATTGATCTCAAATCAATATTTTCTTTCCTCAACTATTTATCCATCTTCGTACCTTAGATCACCTTCAAGTTGTTAAACTTGCATAGAAGATCTTGTTCTGATACCAATTATTTAAGGTACAATCATTGAGAGGGGGGGTGAATTAGTCATGCAAGATAATCCAATTCAATTCCAAACTCTTAAAAATTCAACATAAATTAACTTTATCAAGCAACTTAAACATGAAATCACATACATCCAAAGCATACATCACATGAACACATCATATATGTGGGAAACCCTCTTGGGGGATAAAACCCACTGAACCCTAAAATATATAATATAGTCCTATAAAACAAGATCCAAAATTTAGACTAGAACTAACTGATCAAGTAACACCCATCCCTTAGTTTAGTGAGACACCAATCCTACAAGGAGATACTCCCCTTGTCTAGTTGAACACCCACAATAATTAGACCTTTAGCAAGCTTTACCTTGCAAGGAGGAACCAAACCCATAGGAAACTAACCACCCACTCAACTAATTGAACATAACACCTTGAACACTTATTTATACTCTTTAATTGATGATGATCACTCTTGTCTACACTCCTTGCCTCTAATCTCTCTCAAGTTGCCTTTAGGGCTAACTTGCTCAAATTGCCTCTTCTAGGCTCATTAGGTTTAATGACCTATGTGTTCTCCTAAATCAACTTGATTAGATAAAAATGTATGATATTTATCACACTCTGATTGTCCTAATTGATTTTTACCTTCTATTTCAAAGGTTCTCTTCTTTGCTTTAAATCCACACACAAATAACTAACTCAATTAGTCCAATTAGACCTTATACTTATACCACTCTCTTCCTTTAGCCCATATTAGTTAGCCACGATGCTTTACATATTTGAACTACCCTTTAAATAGGTCCTCATACATGTTACATGTAAGAACTACACACTCCTTAGGTTGACCAATACCTCATTAGCCCCAAACCACGATTAGGTTTAGGTGAGACCTAAAACATTTAGGCCTTCATACTCACACATTACATGTGAGACTAATTGGACCACCTTCATCCTTTACCAATGATTTTAACACATCAAAGCTATCTCTAATGTCTCCTTCATAACTTCCTCATAGGTCCATTCCACTTGTAACTCCAACTTAACACTTGAACCTACCAAATAAGACTCCTTTCTCTTCAAGTCTTCATATACATAAAACATAGTCTCAAAATTTTGAAGAAAATACTGAAATCTTTCACATAGTTACATGATTAACTCACATGGGTGAAACCTTTAAGACCTTAGATACACACCTATGTGATTTATAACTACAACATAGGCTCTAAGCACATAATTCAACTCTCTCAGAATGACCACTCATACTGGCTACATATAGTCAAAATATAGTTATACTATATTAACTCTCTATATCTGATCTAGGACATATCATGACATCCAATGCCTTTTTATTGTAGACACCTAAATATGGAAACCAATGACCTTTAACTAGGATTTTAAACAATTTCTATCAAAGTACATAATTTGGCCAAAAACACTAAAACACATTAAAATTTTTGAAATTGATATATTCAAGTTCTGATTTTGGCTAGGGTATCATTAAATGGGGTAATGCAATTTGTGAAGTAGCTAACTTGGATCAAATAATTTTGAGTCAAAATGCTAATTTTGCCCCTGAGTGCCTTAGATTTCTCTTTTTTGACAAATCTCTTGCATGAGACATGTGCTTTTGTTATTTTGTGTTGACAACATCCTAAATGGGATAATAGATCCAACACATCTGACATCACATCCTAATTCCAATCTAATCAAATTTTAGGCTAATAATAAGACACTCTGACCCATTTGAGTAATTTGTGCATAAAGAGCCAAGGTTTGCATCAAAGTGCTTAATCATTCTTAAGAGATAATTAAACCAAATCATGAGCCTAATTTATAATTCCATGGAACTTGTTAAACAATTTCTTTTTGGAAATGAATATTGAATATCTACATCATCAAATGACATCATATCTTTGGAAGACATCCCTAGGTCATAAATGCATAAAATATCAAGGTTAACCCCTCCCATGCCTCATTAAAACCCTCCATGCCTATTCATTTCCCCTCTATCCCAAATATTGATGAGCCTATTTATGAATTTTAATTACATAATTTAATTAATCCTTAGCCACACATCTTCATCTTGAGTTGGACGATTTAAGTTGATTCTAACCATTTTGAAAAAGCTATAAATAAGAGGCCTTGCTTATTGAATAAGAAGCTCTCATATGCCAAAGTTATAATTCCAAATGCATTCAAAAATCATTACATTTTAGTGTTATAATTCCCAAATATTGAGCCAAGCTAAGCTAAATCAAAGCCAAACATGGTGCCAAGGAGAGATGGAGGTAGCCACAGTTCATTGATGTAGACTTCATGAGCACAAACTAAGCAAACCACTTCAATAAGCTATTTGGAGCATCCAAGGAAGGTGAAAGAAGGTTTATTTTGTATTTTAGTTGTGTTTTCAATTCTAGTCTTGTTAACTAAGCTCCCCTAGTAACTAGGCCTAGAGATGTTATGCTAGTGTGTTTATTTCATTTTGATTTCATTTTGGGATGAACATAATACTAACCATCCTCTCTTGAGTCAAATTATTAGTTCATATAATAGCACCCTCAATGGGACACTAGCCCCATAAATTTGGTCACAAATATCCTATAAACAACGTACTAATATTTTACATGTAGGATCTTAGAGTTGGAGGCCAAAAAGAGTGAAAATTTAAGGTAAAATTCTATTTTTTTGATAATTGCATTTTTGTTCTTGGTAACATTGGTTTTGCTCTCTATTACAATATCACTACTGTCATAGTAGTGATTTTGTACAAAAAATAATTATTTGCTAAAAAATGATTTCATAGCTCTGAGTAGCTATATTATTTTCTAAACAATGATTTCATTTGCCCGAGCAGTGATTTTGTAAAACAACAATATTGTTATCCTTGTACAGTGATTTCATAGTTGAAAAAAATGATTTTGTGTGTTTTCTATGTTTTTAATCTTGTAACAAGGATTTTTTCAATAGAACAATGATTTCATTAAATAAATATATTAGCATTTTGGGCAGCGATATCATCATTCTGGGTAGTGATATCATCAATTTAGATAGTGATTTTGTTTTATAACAGTGATATTGTTAAAATTGGCAATGATTTCATGGGTGAATAGCGATATTGTCTTTTCTATATGATCTAACCCATAATAGTGATATTTTTGTTTGGTAATTATGATTTTGTAGCGAAACAATAGGATTGACTGTGTAATTGTGGTTTCAAAATAGAGAGCTTGTTTTGAGAAGTTACTTCACTCATTTACAAATTAGCTTCAAAGCTAAAGGACATACTAACTTTTTCATTGTAGGATCAAGTTTGAAATTTGTTCATACATGCTTTTTAGATTTTTTTTGAAAGTTTAAAATGGATTAAGAACCTTGTTTTGGTTCTTAATGAAAAATTTAGATGCTTAGGTGAATGTTTTGACAAATTATGTTTTCAAAGTTACAAATTAAGACCAAGGAGTCAAAAGAACACCACCTAATATTTCATTTGGTACTTAAAATTGAACTCAATTGTCAAATTTTGTCTTTAATAGTTGTTTAAACTTAGAATGTGATTGGCAAAAAGAGGGACATTGTGTGTATGCTCTTCTATCCATCCCCTTTAGGGAACTTTTGGATTCAAAAGTGCCATCCTTATTATAAACATGCCTAGTCCAAGGCATATAAATAATGTCATCTAAATCACTCCCTAAAAACTTGCAATATTTTGGGTGACCTTGAAATTACCTTAAATTCTTTTTATTAAGTCATTTATTTTTATGCAAACTTAGCTTACAAGGGGGACTTCATTACCTCCTACAAGTTCTTTAGGGAATATTTGACCTAAGGTTTCATTTCCTAAAACTGACTTCAACCACTCCCAATAGGATCAGAAGTCTGAGTGGTCAAACCATCTTCTAGTGTTGGAATTGCACACAAGACATATTTTCACTTTGGAAATTGCACTACACTAAGTAAGCGATGGATGTAGTGGTTGTAAAAGGGACTATACCTTTTTGCAAGAATCTAAGTGTTGTAGACACTTAATTTAAGTGTGTTTATTTTACAATGTGATGTGAAAGTCATTGGGAAATTTATCCATCTATACATTTGAAAACTTGTAGATCTTAGACAAATCCTCACTTATCATAGAAGTATTATTGGTGTAACCTGTGCCTCAAGGTCCATATCATAGTACTATCATTTAAGAGAGGGGGTGTAAAAAATCTACAATATAGTGCACATTTTAATTTTTTTATGAACACCAAAAAAGCCTTTCAAATGATGCATATTGACAAATTCCAACAATACTAAGTAACCTTGTCAGTTTAGGACCTAAGAGTGATTAATTAGTTGGTTTTGTCTTAGGTTAAAGTCTTGTTTATAATCAGAACTTGGTGTGAATAAATGATACAAACCAAAATATATAGTCCTCATTTTCCTTTGAATAAAGAGGAGTTATGTTGTCCATGTGAATCATCAATTTTCCTTGTTCAAAGTTCATCAAAACTTGGAGTCATATCATCCACATTGGCACAGTTATGTCGTCTAATTAAATCTAGACTTTTACCAAACATTATTTAAAGTCCTTCATTTATAATATAGATTCAAAATTTCACCTTCATAAGTTCATAGGGTTGATGTGTTAAGTGGGTTTGCCATTTGCATTAAACTTGAGAGAACTTAGGTTCAATTTCAAATTTGGGTTGAAGTCCATTTAAGACTCATAATCATTATCACCACTTGGTAGACTTAAGTCATTTTGTGATAAAAACTTTCAATTTGAGTCTATGTACCAAACATTTTTGTGTTAACATCCTATTTCCATTAATATCATTTGAATACATACTTTTTTACCTTAGAGAAACCATCTTTTCTTTAGAGAGTTTTTGAAACATACATTTTGTCATGTCTTTTAAGTAGTCTAGTGTTGTTATGCTACCCAAAACATTTCAAACATTGTTTCTTAGACCTTTTTTCATAGAGTTCAAGTTCATACACATTTTTCAATCCAACCCAAGTATACCTTTGTGAATCTTTATCTAGCATAGTTACGTCATTCACATTTGTTTATCCTTTTTATCAAAATAACCAAGTTTTATACCATTATTTACAAGAAAATAAACTATCTCTAAAGTGCCTTTTATTTCATACATTATACTTATTTGATAAATTTCATTTCCAAGATTCAAATAACTTGTTTTTGTTAGAAGTGTTTCAAATCCATTATGTTAAAATCTCATCTAAATCAAAGTCAAGCTTTTGACACTGTTTGGCCAAGAGTCCTAGCACATGCCTTTTTTGAACCTAGCTTTTGATGTCATGTTTGGCCAAAAGACCTATCAATATTTTATTTCCTAGATTAGACTAATTTGAAAGACTTCAACCTTAGAGTTTAACATTTTGATTTTCGGTCTATTTACTTAATCTTTTTTGTATAAGATGTGTAATTTTAGATACTTAACATTAGTTTATTTTATCACAAATCATTACATAAACCTTTCCATCCTTTTGATGAATCTAGACCAAGTTTAAACATCATCTTTCAAACATTGCCTTTTTAGACTTTGTATAACTCTCTTCACTTTCTATCATAAAACATTCACTATGGATCCCAACATTATTCCTACACTCATAGTGGACTCATGTATAATCTAGAGATTATTAATGTGGTTGTGAAAGAAGAAATGGTGTAAGACCCCTACACAAATAATGTTATTTATGAGATGGATCCTTATATCCCTCATAACACTCAAATAAGGACATAAAACCAATATCCATTGGCAAGCTATTTGGTTAATACATCACCATACTCAGAGCAAGATCAATCAAAAATAGAGTAATACTTAGCTATGGTACATACTATTAAAGAACATTTTCCTCAAAAACCATACTCTATTAACACACCTTTCACATATGATCCTTATTTTTTTTATCATCATTTATTAGAGAAAAAAGATGAGATTTTGGTTAGAGCCATAGAAGTAGGGGCCAAGTTTTTGGTATACTTCTCCCATGAGAAGTTACCAAGTCTAGTAAGAATGCCTCATAAAATATTGTATAGTCAACATGCTTCTTCTAGCAATCCTTTAACTCTAGTCCAAATAATGTATCATGACCTTAGTATGCTTGTCAAAGGCAAGGACCCTATGGAGGATCACTTTGTATAAATGAAGATAACATACCAAACTTACTTGAACCTAGCACATAATTTTAACTAGATGACCATGTCAAGTAGGCCTATCATAGATTTAGTCCCCTCAATTAGATTGTTAATAGAGTTGACTAGTCAAGACTATTAGGGTGTAGACCCATTTGTGTAGAATAATTTGATTGATAATTTATTTCATGTGTCAATCATTGAATAAGTATTTTCTAATTCTACATAAAATAGTGGCCAAAACATAGTGGATAATGCACAAACAACATCCCATTCAAACCAAAGTGGTGTTAATACACAAATAACTAGCCAAAAAAATGTGCCTTTTGTTAACATCACAAGTGGTTCTTAAAATTAGGGAGTACGAGTTTCTACATCCCAATCTCAACCAACTACTTCTAATCCTCAACTGGCTACTTCTTCAAGTACATAACCAATAGGATTAGGTAGCTAGCCAATAACCAATGCCATGCCTCAATAGTAAAATGTGATGAATCCTACTCCTCCTCAATAAGTGATGAGTGGTATTCCATATTAGTAGGCATAATCTAGTGTACCAAGGGGCAACTAATGTTCCACCACATTAAGTAGTGGTAAACATACCTCTTTAGTCACAAGCTAGTTTGCCAATCCAAAACCAAATGATGTATAACCAACAACATATAAATATTGGTTAGTGATAGATGCTAAATTTTTAAAATGCATACACGTCTCAATAGGGATTCATGCAACAAGGAGGTTCTAATGTTTCTCAAGTACCTACTAGGCAATAATTGCCTTTTGTTCAAAATGTACCACTCATTCAGAAATAGGGTCTTGGTTCATATGTTCCCACTCAACAATAAGGATCAATTAGTTAGTAACATGTCCCTTTTCAACCAAAAGAGGAAAAATATGGTTATATACCTCCATCCTAACCAAAAAATCCTCAGCATCAAACCTTCATAACCAACCCTAACCATAATATTGCATCATAACATGCATAATTCCAAAAATCAAACCTTAATCCATGTATACATATTCCTAGTCCATTTCCTAACCAATCTATTATACCCCAATAAATATTTCCATTATACCCTAGTCTAAGTGCTCCACTCGTGACTACCCAACCATCTACCTAGGCCAATATTCCCACGAGTTTCCTAGAATAAGAATTACAATAGATGAAGGATATAATCACTACCATCCAAGTTGGGAAATAGGGTAAAGTTTTTAATTTGGATGATGTGTGTTCTTATCCTTTTAACATGGACTACTTACATATTTCATTTCCTCTAGGATATAAGCCCCTAAATTTTGATAAATACAAGGGGAAAGGTGACCCCAAAGCCCATTTAATAGAATTCTTTGTTGTATACCAACTAGTGGCATATAGTGACATATACCTTTTTTTGTTGTTCCCAAGGAGTCTAGTGGGACAAGACTTGGAGTGGTTTTTAAAGCTGTCTAAGAATTCAGTAATAGATTTTGATAACCTTTTAGAAAAGTTTGTGCAACACTTTTCCTCTAATATCGAACATGATATTTCATTGGTCAACCTGACACAAGCAAATAAAAAAATTGGTGAGAGTTTTGTGAGTTATCTACAGTGATGGAGATCCTTTACAAGCTAATTCACCCATAGTTTACTAGACAAAAAATTAGCCACTATGTTTATTAAAAATTTGCATAGTGAGATAGCTTATCATCTGGTACTACAATGTGTGCATACTTTCAAAGAGATCACTGATAAAGGTTTATTAATTGAGAAATCCCTAATTAATAAAGGAATCATCAAGCTCGCTTTAACTAAATAGAATCAAGGTATCAATCAGGGAAATGGCCAAAATCAAAATCAATTCCAAAAGTAAGCATCACAACTAGCATAGGATAATATCCAAGATACACCAAAGCAATTCAACCACAATAAGAATGTAATGGTAAATGGAGTAACTAATTCATGTCATGTCCAAATGGTGAAAAAACCATCTGTTTAACCTATGCCACCTTTTCAAATTACTCCTACCTAAAAACCTTTTCAACCCACACACTAAGCACAATAACCTAGGCCCATGTAACAAATGCAACCACCTTTGCCATTGTAAGTTCCTCCTCCAAAGAGAACAATACTTACTCACTATGTTTTTAGTGACCTTAAAGAGCCTATTGAATCTATGTTTTGTAAACTCACCACTGCTAATTTGATTAGTTGGCCTATATCAAAGCATCATCTAAAAGGCATTCCTTATCCTGATTTGTACCATGAAAATGAATTCTATGAGTATCATCAAGTTAATGGGCATAATTTATGAATATGTTTGCAAATCAAGCATTTGATTGAGAATGTGCTAGAGAATGGGGAGATAACATTGGATACTGGTGCTTCCACCTCCAATCAAACTCTTGGGATTTATCAAAACCATTTTCCCAAACATAATAATAAATAATAATAATGGAAATAACAACACTAATCAGTGAAACAAAAAAATTAACAAATCAAAATTAAAGGCTAAACCAACAAAACTAGTAGAACCAACAACATAATCAACAACACTGGAATAATGAATAGAACCAAGGTTAGAATAGTAACAACCAACAAACCTACCATGAAGTTGCACATAAATACAATAGAGTTGTAGGCTATATTATAGGAGGTAGCATTAATACCATCTCCATTAATCCTATACCAAATTTTAATCAGATGAGACCATTGATAACCATACCAAACTAGTCCAATCACTTTGACAATCTTTTCTTGACTTGGGACTTCACACAAGAGAACTAGCACATAGGGATTCCAATTTTTAGACATTATACTGATAACTTGACCTTTCCCCATGACCACACACAAGTTCACTAACAACTACTACTTGTCCTATCTAGTCCCATACCATCACCATTATTTGTTAGAAATCATGGTCCTATATTCAATCCTGATTGTGAAATCACAACTCGAAGGTCAAAATTACCATCCTAGGCCCAAAACCATCTACCACTTCACTCATTATCCAACTAGTCATGTAGCCTTAGAATAAGACATTTAACACTGAACAAGAGAAGATATTTGACATTATGGAATAATTACAAAATATGCCCACATAAATCTCCATTTTAGGTTGTTTACATATGTTCACAATCCACAAAAACATTTAAAATGATTTATTGACCCAATCCACTATTTCAAGTGACATATCCCTTGATAAATTCCAAGCTTTTGTTGGACACCTGGCTCTAACCCAACAAGTCAATTTCAACCAAAGTGATATGTCATCCTTTGGCCCATTGCATAATAACCCATTATACATAGAAGTTTGTATAAAGAAACACAAAGTGAAATGTGTCCTTATAGACAATGGATCAGGTCTAAACATAGTGTCTCTTAAGCTCATCAATATTCTCAAGTATACAATGGTAGATCTCTAAGTAAAGACAATGACCATCAAAGCCTACGAAAATGAGGAAAGATAATCATAGGGAACCATCTGTTTGCTAGTTATCCTTGGGCCCTTGACCCATGATACACTTTGCCATGTGCTCAATATTGATTTGTCATACAATATGCTTTTGGGAATACCTTGGTTACATGAAATTATTATAGTCCCATCAATATTGTACCAATGTATCAAGTTCTCCTATTCAGGGATGGAAGTCTGTATACCAAGAGATTTGCATTTGTACAAGCACTGCAAGCACCTAAAGGCCAAGTTCAAGAGTTATAACCATCATTTAACATGAATCTAGTGGCCAAGAAAGATAAGGTAAAAGTAATACTCCTTGATCCATTGGAGGATAATTGCATTGATCTTAATACCCATGATTCCCTTTCCCACATGCCACCTCCTGAAGTATCTAATCATTTTACTATCTTACCTAATGGGCCAGGGGAGTATGTGACCCATGATACCTTTCATATTATGAACCTTTCATAGAATCCTAAATCCTTTGGAAGACCTAAAGCTAAGTCACTTCATCTAAAATGACAACACAAGAGCAAAGATAAAATACCCATCATGTTTGTACCAACATCTAGCCTAGAACTAGATGCTCTTGAGGGAGATGAATCATGGTTATACAATGACAACAAAGATGATTTTTATAAGAGTGAAAAGTATCCTATTCCCAATAGGATCATGAAGAATCAAGACTATGAAGGAGGAGGCCTCAAACTTAATCAACAAGGAACACTTGAGCCAATTTCCATGACCAAATACAAAAGACCCTATGGAGTTAGATTTAAACCATCTAGGGGTGACTCCATATACCTTACTTGTGTTCCATTGACATCAACTAGTGATGAATATATCGACATGGAAGTAGAGTCCAATCATAGCCTTTTTGATGACCTAGCTAAAACCAACCTATTTAAACCTCATTTTATCTGTACCCTTACCCCAATCATTCATCACAACCCACTGCCATTGTATTATCCCAACTGATAGAATGGGACCAACAAGAGTCTAACATATTGATTGATGTGTTTCAAAATGATGAGGTTTTCTATGTTTTTTATAGGCCTTAGAGATAATGTTCCATTGGGGGACCATAAACTAGGGTTCTTAATCAAGTTGGATCTTGCAGAATATTTTAGAGAGCAGGTGAATACCCTTAGCCAAAAGAAAATAATTAAAACATTGAGGTTCTAAAGTGAAAACCTCTTTGAGGCACTTTCTGACTAGGGTCAAAGTAAAGATAAAGGCTAGTCTAGTGGTGAAAACCTACTTTAAGCACCATTAGATGGGGGTGTTTAACCTTCTTCAACCATAACTTAGGAGACCATCAATGATGAACTTATCTATGAGTCTAAGTTCAATTTTGAAGAACAATAAATTTTTTATTGAATCATTCAAGATTTTCCAATAAATTTTATTACATGGCCAAACCTTCCATCAGGAGACTCTAATTTATCATGCCTAGGGGAGCCTGAAGAGCTAGTCCTAGCAGAGGACTCTAATATTGCCAACTAGTTTAAATATTTGCCCACTATACTTGAAGATGGTTTGACCCTTCTAATGGAAGATATGATAGAGGTTAACATTGGGTCCCCAAATGACCCAAGGTGGATCAAGCTAGGTGCTTCCCTTATTGAGAAGAAGCATGAAGTCCTTACTGCCCTTTTAAGGGAGTTTATAGATATTTTTGCATGGGCATATTCTGACATGGCATGTTTGGACCCCACCTTGGTTTTGTACCACCTTGTGGTCAGTCCTGATGCCAAACCAGTAAAATAAAATCTAGGTAAGATGCATCCTTACATTGTTGTATTGGTAAAGAAAGAGTTAGAAAAACTCTTAGATGAAAGATATATTTGATCTATTGACTACTCAGAGTGGATATCTAATGTTTTACCAGTTAGAAAAAATATAGAAGGAATCATAATTTATACTAATTTTTATGATATAAACAAAGCTTACCCTAAGGATTAATTTCCATTGCCAAACATTGACATGATCATCGAATCCACCCTGGGTTATGAAATGCTTTCATTAATAGATGGATTTTTAGGATACAACCAAATCAGGATAACTCCAGAAGACCAACATAAATAATGTTCACCACTCCATGGGGAACATTCTATTATCAGGTTATACTATTTAGTCTTAAGAATGTAAGGGCCACCTACAAAAGAACCATCACCATCATATTTCATGATATGATGCATGATATTATTAAAGACTATGTCGATGGCATTCTTGGCAAATAAAAAACTAGGGCCAACCATCCAACAATGCTACATAGAATATTTTAAAGATTACATGAGTATCAAGTCTGACTAAATCCAAATAAATGTGTATTTGGAGTAACATCAAGCAAATTTCTAGGCTTCATTATGTCTCATAGAGGCATTGAAGTTGATCTGACCAAAGTCCAAGCTATAAAATAGATGAAACCACCAACTACTTTGAAGCAGCTCTATAGTTTGCAGGGCAAGATCCAATCAATCCAACACTTCATATCTTAATTAGCTAATAAATGTCATTATTTTACACATCTTCTAAAGAAGGGAATTGTATTTCACTAGGATAATCACTACGAAATAAATTTTCTATAGCTAAAATATTACGTAGCAAATTTGCTTATTTTGTTACCCCCTATGCTAAAAAAACCATTTTATTGTACTTATCAGCTACAGATAATGCCTTGGGGGCACTTTTGGCTCAACATGATGACAATGGAAAAGAGCATGCCATATACTATTTAAGTTATACACTGGTTGCATATGAACATAATTATATGCCCATTGAAAAATCCTTTTTAGCCATGGTCTTTGTAGCTCAAAAATTATCACACTATATGTTGAATAATAAGACTATGGTCATTTGAAAACTAGATCCGCTCAAGTATCTACCATCTAAAACAGCTTTACAAGGTAGAATGTCCAAATATATCATGCTTCTTAGTGAGTTTGACATCGAATACGTCAATCAAAAAGCCATTAAGGGATAACTTCTTATAGATCAACTTGTTAAACCACCCCTTGTTGATATAGAGCCACTTACATTCTAATTTCTTGATGAATCCATAATGACCATCATGGACACACCTATTGAGGAGCAACACTAGAAGCTATATTTTGATGGATCATTTATTTCACATGGATCAGGAGTAGGCCTCTTATTTATTACACCATAGGGGGATCTAATCCCTAAATCATTTAGAATCAGTTTTCCTTATACAAATAGCATAGTTGAATGTGAAGCACTTGTTTTAGGGATTCACTAAGTAGTATAATAGAACATATCTCATCTCAAAGTTTATGGTTATTCTTTTTTAATCATCAATCAGGTTACAGACCTTTTTTAAACCAAAGATGACAAGCTGGTTCCATATAAAGATATGATCAACACTCTAAAACACCAATTGTAGATATCCAATTTGATCATTTACCAAGGGCTAGTAATAGAACTGTAGATGCCATGGCTACTATCAGCTCTTTAATTTGACAAATAGACAAAGCTAGAGAGTATCAGTTCCTCATCAAGAACTTGCTAGCACTAGCTCATGAGCCTTCAACCATTACAATGATGTGTGATATTATTGATCCTAGTTCTATCTAGTAATCAAACCTTTAAAACTATCTCCATGACCAAGTTTTACCATCTAACCTATCCCAAAAACAAACCAAATACTTCATCTACCAAACCACTTATTATACCTTACTTGGATCAACCCTTTACCACCATAGTTTTGATAGAACTATGCTTTATTATTTAACTTTGGAAAAATATATGCTAGCATTATAGGAAGTTTATAAAGGGGTATGTGGAGCGCATACTAGTGTGGCTATCCTATCCAAAAATCTCTTGTGTATTGGTTATTATTGGCCCATAATGGATGCAAATTTAGTTGCATATGTAAAGAAGTGTGATAGGTATCAATGATATGCTAATCTAATTCATGCCCCCTATCAAAGACTCTAAAATTAATGTTGACACCATGGCTATTTGATACATAGGCCCTTGACCTCATTGGGAAGATCAATCCCACTTCATTTGATAGACATAAACATATCCTTACTGCCACTGAATATTTCACTAAGTGGGTTGAAGCTATACCCCTCACATGACTAGAAAGCAAATTTCCAAGTTTATCTTTAACCATCTCATTTGCCACTATGGTATCCCCTTTGACATTATATCTGATAATGGAGGATCATTCAAGAACAAGGATGTCGACAAGATATGTGTCAAATATAACATCACATAACATGTTTCTATGGTATATAACTATAGTGATTTGAGGTCCTACTCTGGGGCCATGTAGGCAGTGCTCGATAATTGTTGAGGTTAGCTCAATCACCCTTTCTAGCCATGCTCTCACCATTTTTCAAGAAACCTAAGCCACACTCTCACCATTTTATGAGCTTGAACCATTTAGTGTCTTATCATTCTTGATCAAGTTGAGATAATTTAAAATTTCCAAAAACATTTGTAAAAATGTTAAAAAAACCAAAAACATTGATGACTTCTTTGCCTTAAGGATTCTGGGAACCCTTAATACGTCACAAGTAAATCACTTGTCACGTAGTTTTCCCATCCTTTTTGGCCTTTTCTCCCATGTACTTGCCATTTTTCAATACCATTCTTCTTCTTCTATCACATCCATTATATTTGTTTTCATTAGTTATCATTTTCTTTCCATTTCTTGAGAGAACTACATTTGGTTTAAATTTTTTATTGGATATTACATCCATAGAACTATGTAGGCAGCATCCACTTGCCTAGTGCATATGGTAATAGCTCAACTACCCCCTTCCTTTTCTTCTATTCTTCCATTTTGTTAATTTGTTAAGTTGTCACATATTTTTTAGAGGCAATGTTTCTATGGTTTATATTAGGTTATTTATTTGTTTGTTTCTACTTATTTATTTGTTTATGTGCCTATTTGTTTGATTTTAGCATTGTTACCTTGATTTGGTCTATGTGTATTTATTAGGTGATTCCTTACCTACATTTACAGTTAAATCCATCCATATTCATATGTCTACATTGGCATCATGGTTTTTATCATTGGTGCATTATTTTCTATTGAGTATTAGATTACATGAATTAGTCCTTATACATATTTTATCCAAGTCCTCATGATGTTATACCATGATGCCTATCGAAATGTGCTACAACAAACCTCAACTTCAATAAGATTATTTAGTAATGATGACATCAATATCTCTTTGACACTAACATCTTGATCTAATCCCAATCATATCTTAAATAACATAATTAAATAATGAATGGATTTCAACCCATGTTAGTTCAAATGAGCATCTCCCTACTAGCAGGTTATTCCAATTCATCATTACACTCTATGTTAAGTTACCATCATCATCATCTAAATCATTCATGTTTGGCATAATCAAGGTCTAATTATTATAACCACCTATGGGTAAATCATTGTACACCATCCCACCTGCATTTATCAATGATTATAACCACCTTTTGGAAAATTATTGTGTTGTGACTACTTTACTTTTTCTACCCATACAAGGGCATGTTGCTATCTTTTTTGTCTGTCCTAATTGGGGTAGCTTCATCTTCTTAATGATTATAACCACCTTTGGGAAAATCATTGTGTTTTCATGCCATGTTACCACTATTGAGGTATAATGTTTATAACTGCCTTTGGGCAAACCATTGTACACCATCCCACTTACATTCTCAATGATTTTGACTACTTTTTCAAACTAATTGTGTCTTCACACCATCATCTTCCTTTCTTTGGTTCCTTTGTTTCACTTCTTTCTTTTTGAGGGACCGTTTTCCAACCTATTTATGCCAATTGTTCCCTCAAAGGGGCATCATATAGTTCATCAATTGTCATTGAAGTTGTAATCATACATGACCTTTTCATTCTTTGAGAAGACGTTACTATTCTTATATATTTCAATGCCTTCCCAAATAGGGGAAAACTATAGAAACCTAAATTTGGCCACAAATGACCATCAACCAAGATTTTAACCAATTTCTACCAAAGTGCACAATTTGGCCTAAAACACTAAAACACATTAAAAGATTTGAAATTGATATATTCAAGTGCTGATTTTGGCCAAGGTATCATTAAATGGGGTAATTTAATTTATGAAGTAGTTAATTTTGATCAGATCATTTCGAGTCAAAATGTTAATTTTGCACCTGGGTGTCCTAGATTGCTCTTTTCTATCAAATGTCTTTCACAAGACATGTGACTTTTTTATTTGGTGTTGACAACATACTAAATGGGATAATGGATCTAATGCATATGACATCACATTCTAATTCTAATCCAATCAAATTTTGGGCCAATAATAAGACATTCTAACAAATTTGAGTAATTTGTCCACAAAGAGCCAAGGTTTAGATCAAAGTGCTTAATCATGCTTTAGAGATAATTAAACCAAATCATGAACCTAATTTATAATTCTATGGAAATTTTTAATAATTTATTTTTGGAAATGCATATTTAATATCTGCATCATCAAATGACATCATTTCTTTGGAAGACATCCATAGGCTATAAATGCATAAAATATCAAGGTTAACCCTTCTCATGCCTCATTAAGACCCTCCATGACTATTCATTGCCCCTCTATCCCAAAAATTGATGAGCCTATTTATGAATTTTAATTACATAATTGAATTAATCCTTAGCCACACATCTTCATCTTGAGATGGACGGTTTAGGTTGATTCTAACCATTTTGCAAAATCTATAAATAGGAGGCCTTTCCTATTGAATAATAAGCTCTCATATTCCAAAGTTATAATGTCCAAATGCATTAAAAAATCATTACATTTTAGTGCTATAATTCCCAAATATTGAACCAAGCCAATCCAAATCAAATCCAAACATAGTGCCAAGGAGAGATGGAGGTAACCACACTTCATGGATGCAGATGTCATGAGCATAAACTGAGTAAGCCACTTCGACAAGATATTTAGAGCATACAAGTAAGGTGAAAGAAGGTTTATTTTTCATTTTAGTTATGTTTTCCATTCTAGTCTTATTAACTAAGCTCCCCTTAGTAACTAAGCTCCCCTTAGTAACTAAGCCTAGAGATGTAATGCTATTGTGTTTATTTCATTTTGATTTCATTTTGGGATGAACATGATACTAACCATCCTCTCTTGAGTCAAATTAATAATTCACACCTATAAGCCTTATAAAATTATATAAAATATTATACTCATTTTCTTCTTCAATTCTAATCAAAACTCTTCCAACACACTTTTACAACATGGTCACTCAATTTGTCAGTGCATTCAATAAACATAGATAACTTTAAATCCTTTGTTCATACTGAAGATGGATTTGTCAAACCTCCAAAATATACACAGATGGTCTTAATAGAGTCTACAACACTCTATAATATTTAGTGCATCTTAAAAGATCAAGACACTATCAATAACAACTCAAATATCCTTATCTGGTCATTTGCTGAACATGGTCAAGCACATAGTCAACTTTGGAGCTTAATATCTTTGATTGTATGAACATTCAAAACTTCTAAAAAATCTATTTATATGTGCCTTGGAGTCCTATTCAACTTTTATTTTTTCATCACCATAAAATTCATCTTGGATCAAAATATATAGCTCAAAAACTATAGACTAGTTTTCCCACATTAATTTGTATATTCAAATTCCAATGGTCACTGTGTAAATGCTAAACATCAGACACTTTTATCATCTCATGCTCCATGGAAATTTTTAAAAAATTCACTTTGTCAATATCCTTAGAATTATTGTGTATTTAACTCTTTAATTCTCACCATCAATCTTTAATACAAGCATTTATGATTAAGACACTTGGTATCCTTGTGTGCCTTGTAAGCACATTGACTATTGACTCTAATGAACTGCCACCACTTAGCAACCCTGCATGCCTTCTGAGCATCCTTTGATATATTAAATAAATATGAACCATTAGATCACTACTAATAAGATCACATTATTTTTTATATTATTATCCAGTTAGATTAAACACTCACTGATAGATCTATGATTCGATTAAATGCTCATCGTAGATATTTGTTATCACAAAATTGGCTAAATATGGGAACTTATTGAGCATTGTTAAACTCTATTTTAGAAGTGAAAATTTCACCTTCATAAATTTTTCTACACTCCATGTCCACACCTAAAAATTAAATGATATGATCTCCTCACATAGGGGAATCCATTCATGTATCAAACTACTCTTGAAACATTCACACATGTGAAATATGACATCATCAATCTTCTTATTCAACTTTATCTGTCAATATGGCTACTTAAGCTTAGACATTCATATGATTTTTCTAATGAATTTTTTTCACTTCCATAAGCACTGTAAGAACTCATAACATCCCATAGGGTCTTTGTAACATGTCCATACCATCAATATCATCCATTAATTATCTCACTAAGTTAAACACTCTCTAAACCATCAATCTGATCACTTTGTTGTTAATGCATTAGTACCACATGCTCTCTTTGACATCAATGACAACCAAACATCAATGACCATACTCAACACTATATATAAATTGATCTAATAGAAGGACTCTTTATTTAATAAAGAGGTGAGTGGGGCTATAATGCTACCATAATTTTTGATAAACCCATGATAGTAACCAGTTAGCCCCATAAATCCTCAATGATTTTTGAGGGTCTTAGGAACCTACCACTCTATCATCACTTGGTTTTTAAGATCATATTTCACTCTATGTGAAACAATATGACCCAACTACACCTTTTGGACACCAAAATCACATTTGGAAGCATTGGATTAAAGCTAATGTCATTATAAAATTAAAAGTACCTATTTTAGATGCTTCAAATGTTCTTCCCAATTTTTGTTGTAGATGAGGATATCATAAAAAAACACTAACATAAAATTTCTCAAAAATGACCTAAAAAAATAATATTCATCAAACTCTAAAATGTAGATGGTGAATTTGTGAGGCCAAAAGGCATGACCATAAATTCATAATGTCCTTCTTGAGTTATGAAAGATATTTTAAGTATGTCCTCATCACAGAAACAAATTTGATGATACCCAGAGTGAAGGTATAACTTCATAAAATAAACAACACCATGTAATTCATCTAAAAAATCATCAATTATGGGAATAGGAAAATTATATTTTATGGTATACTTGTTTAGTTCTCTATAGTTTGGGCTCATCCTCTAAATGTCATCCTTCTTCCACTCCATGACCATTGGGGATGAATATTCACTTTGACTATGTTGGATGATTCCTACCTCTAACATCTCCTATACCATCTTTTAAATTTCACTATTCTAGGAATAGGGATACCTATAGGTTCTAATATTGGGTGGTCTAAGGTTTGACATAAAGTTGACATTGTTATAGAATGAAAAGTACCTATTTCACATAATTTAAATGGTCTTCCCAATTTTTACTGTAGATGAGGATATCATCAAAAAACACTAATAAAAACTTTCTAAAAAATGGCCTAAAAATGAATTTCATCAAATTTAAAATGTAGATGGTGCATTTGTGAGGACAAAGGGCATGACTGTAAACTCATAATGGTCTTCATGAGTTCTAAAAGTAGCTTTAAATATATCCTCATCACAAATATGAATTTGATGATAGCTAGAGTGAATGTCTAACTTGATAAAATAAACAGCACCATGTAATTCATCTAATACATCATCAATTACTAGAATAAGAAACTTATCTTTGATGGTGTACTTATTAAGTTCTTTATAGTCTGGGCACATCCTCCACCTATCATCCTTATTCTACACCATGACCACCAGGGAGGAATATTCTCTTTGACTATGTCAGATGATTCCTTCCTCTAACATCCACTGTACCATATTTTTAATTTCACTCTTCTAGGAATATGGATACTTGTAGGGTATAATGTTGGGTGGTGTAATTCTTAGAATAATCTTAATGGCATGATCATGTGCATGACTAAGAGAAAGTCTTTTTGGCATGTCACCAAAAATAATATAATGGTCATCTATCACCCTTTACAAATCAATATGTGTAGAATCATTAGTTGGTTAAACCTCTATGTAATATAAGCATGCCACAAATACTTCTCCACCTTTTCTAAGAAACTTCATCATCTGATAGGAACTAACCAGCTGTCGAGATTTAACTCATAATCCATATAGTTCAAAGGCCATACCTTCTAAATGGAACCACATGAATAATTATTAGAAATTCATCTCAATATTGCTAAAAGTGGTGAGCCAATTCACTCCTAAAATAATGTTAGTTCCTCCCATGAGAATAACAAACATAGGATAATATGACAAGTAGTCTCCTATAGCAAACCTAATGTTATGGTAGTTTAAAGAAAAGTTGACTTTACCACCATTTACAATCATGACCTAAAATTCTAGAGATGGATAAATGAAATAGTTCAAACAAGTAGTGAACTTACTATTGATGAAGTTATGTGTATTCCTAGAGTCAATTAACATATTCACCTTCTATTTCTTCAGGAAACCCACCACCTTAAGAGTTTGAGTACTAACAAATGAAAGTGCATGATAAGAAATAGTAGGTTGAGAATCTTTAGATTCATCCTTAGGTTCTTCCAAACCTACCCTTGAAGCCTCATCACCTTCTTCCTCCTCATTGGTGCATTTAATGTAAATAACTTCTTTTTATCACATCGATGTCCTTTTCTCCATTTTCTATCACATATAAAACATAAAAAATTTACACACTTTTATTTAACTTGCTAACGTGTCAATCTAGTAAGCTATGAAAATGATGGTGTTAGGAAGTGCATTCATGCACACTAGTGAAAGTTATTCATTTTATCAAATATTTTTCCTTATCTAGATGTGTCCTTGGTATGGCTTTAGATACGTTACTGGGATGAAACATGCATACCTCTAATTGGATGTTATCTTTGAGGCTACCTGAAAATAAGCCAGTCATATTTCCCTAGTGATGTTTACCACACATGGAAAGATTCTAAAATTGATGAATATAATCCTTGATCATAATATTTTGGTACAACTTGGCTAATTATATGAAGTAGTTTTCTGAGACATTATGGAGATAGTGGAGTTTCAGCTCTTCAAAAAATATAGACTAGGTAACTAAGAGAACCTTATTTTTATTTTAAGCACACAACTAGTGATACCAAATAAACTACTCAGGTTCGAGATATAGAGAGGCCATAACCACATTTTATAAACATGGATTCCAATGTAGATCAAAAAAATTTCTAGTTTGAGTAATCCATGTGAGTGGATCATTAGCATCAAACTTTTGTATGTAGATGATACTATTGTGATCTCCTCACCAAGACAAATCCAATGACTTCTAATGTGTATAAGGGTGAAAATGTTTTGCCCAAAAAAGTGTACCTGTAAAATATACCATTGTGATTGTATCGTAGAGATAAATCCAATGACTGCTAATTTGCATAATGTAAAAATATCTAGACTTATTTTTATTTATTTATTTTACTATAAAAATGTTTTTTTTCTTTTTATTAAAAACCTCATGAACAAAACTATGGTGATGAAAAAATACAATTCCTCTTGGATCATAAGTTAAGTTTTTTCAACCTTCTAGTGCTCATGATGACAAATCCAAAAAAGTACATTGTAAAAACTTACCCAAATGAAGCTTTAATACCAATTTTAATTAAATTACTTAGATGATTCACAATAATATAATTATATATCATATAATTAAGATCAGGATAAATAGATCCATAAAAACATTGTCAAAAGAGTAGAATACTTGAATATTATGACTGAGCCACTTCAAAGGGATAAACTCCATAATAATTCAATAAGAATTAAATTTTCAATATGATGATAAAATACTAACCACTACCTATTATATATACTCTACTTAGCCAAGGTTATTCCATGGGATGACCATACTAAGAATATAGAAAAATGCAATAAGATAATGAATATGTGTAAGACACAAGTCAATCACACATATCCCTACACTATTATAGGTTAAGGGAATAACAAATTGGGTCCCAATAATAAGGCCTAATGAGGTACCTAAGTACATATAAAATATCCTCATAATAATAGAGGGAAGGAAGGAACTAAAAATCCCCCCAAAAGATGGTGTTGAGATTCTTGAACCTAATGAAGAGTTTGCAAATGAAGATACTTACTCTCAGTGAAAGGTTTGGTGAATATATCTAAAATTTGCATCAATTTTTTATAGTAGTAAAGATAAATGAATTGCTTATGAATAGGCTCTTGAATGAAATGCATGTGAATCTTGATATGCTTAGTTCATTAATGGATGATATGTTAGTAGAGGTTTCTTGAAAGTACTCTAGAACATGATAATTACAGGGATAGTTTACACATGAAGCAATAAATACACATACAGATGGTAGTTTAGATTGAGAATAATCATTAACATGTAAATTCAAACTCATTTTATAAATAATTGTAGGCTCAGTATAAATATAACATTAAAAAATACTATAAGATGAATAGATTAAATTAAAATATAATACTTATTGTGCATAAAATAATGATAAAATGTATTAATCTCTATCACACATCAGAACCATATTCAAATACAATTAAGCATTATATATAGAGTTTTACAAAGTGATGTCTCTTCATATTCCAACATTTCATTATTCCCAAAAGGAAATATTCTTTACATTATAAAGTCTAATGTTATTCTTCTAAAGGTTGAATACATATAAAATATTATACAAGATAAAATAATTCAATTTGCACATGTCCATCAAATATACTTTATGATTTTAGTAGGCCATGTTCTTTACCCAACACTTTCCTAGACTTAAATCATTATCTTGTCTTAAAAAAAAATAATACCAAGATATTTCACTCTGAAGCTGAGGAAATGAACCAAAAACAAGAGTTGAAATTATCACTCTAGGTGTCATTTACCATTTTTCACCCTTGATGCAATACTTATCTATCATTTCAGATTTTACACTAAATAGAATACTAGCCTACCACAATTTTAGGTTTTTAATAGACTATCATAACTAGGTGGCCAACCTTTATAAGTTTTTAACCAACCTGACCCTGCTGCTAATGCTTAAGACTATCCTAAAAAAATGCACAAAAATTATGAAAAATACAAAATTGGAGTGCATAATATACACTAAGTGGATGGTGGTATACTTTGAAAAGGTTTTTAATTAGGTTGTTTTTGTGTTAGTTCCACTTGTGTTACAGATCAACCACTTGGTTGCATAGACTCTGATGGTAGAGACTGTTGTTGATGCTAACTCTTTGGTTGTAACTTTGTGGTTGTCTTATTATATTATAGGACCTATTTTAGCTATTATGGTGAAATGAATTGAGTCCCATCTACAAGTTGGGTAATAGAAGGATCAATCTAAGATAGATCTTATTTGAGCATCTTCTATTCTATTAGCACTTCCTTCACCATAATAAGCAATATGCATAGCAGGATCTAAATCAACATCAAGTTTTTAACATCTTCTTCTTCTATGATGGTGATTATTTCTTTAGAATTTGATAATTTGAATTGGATGTTGAGTGTCATCTCATCTAATTGATAGGCATGCCTTTGAGATTGAAGGCCAAAAAAATGTACTACATAGAGTATCATTGTGCCAAGTCTATGGTTTTTGCATGGTATGATCCCAAGAATCTAACAATTAATTAAGGGTACTACTCATTACTTCAAATGTAGTTATTTGATCATCCATGACATATTTATATTTATCTACTATTGTTAACTCAAGTTTAGCAGTAGCCAATGAATTGTTAAGGTGCTACCTCCAATTTAATACACCCTATGCTATATATTTGGCTTACTATGTAGTGATATCCAAAAATGTTCATACTTGTCTAGAAGCTCACATATTTCCTTCATTTATATTTTTATATTATGCCCTAGAGCTTGTAGTGTTTGTATTTATTTTTTCGTAAGCCAATCCTTTTTGAGTTGTGTTAGTAAAGCTGCGAGTTACTTTTATTCAAACATCACTTGGTCACCTAGAACTTATGCAACTAGTGTGGGTTGATTTTTATTATTTAATCAATGTGTATTTATAATTTATCAACTCAAACCTACATTATTATCTCACATATATAAAACTTCTTTCTCTAAGGCCAAATCCTTATATTCTATTAACTCCTAGAACACAACTAGACCTTAAATTTTTTTGGTGAGTGGCATTTGGGAAACATCCAAAGATGTTTCATGTGTAATGGTATCAAGGGCCATATATGTGGTCACAATAACTATAGGATTCAACATCAATTATGACAAAGGAAGAGAAAAGGTGGTGTGTTAGGTGGATGATGTGGGAACATCCCATATCCACTATCTTGTGATTTAAGTTTTTGGCTCTGAAGGTTCCTCTTATGCACCTCCTTGTGGCATTAGTTTATGCTATTATGCATTATCTACTTCTTCCTTGGATTTTGATTCATTTTATTATTTGGATTTAGATTCAACTTGAGCATTATCCTTAACATCTACCTCAACTTAGGATTTGGCTTATGCCTTGGCCTTAGCCTTAGCTTCAACTTTAACTTTTTCTTCTACTTTAGCCTTGGCTTGGACATCTACATCTACTTTGGACTTGGATTTAGCTTCAACCTTAGCTTTGTATCTAGCTATCTATTCCTTGGCCACATGCTTGGATTATTCTTCTTTGATGTGTTACTCTTAATTTGCCTTTTTCTCTTCCTAAGCCTTTTCTAGTGCCTCTACCTCCTCCTATTTTGTAGCTTGCACTTTTTGATATTTTCTTTCTACCTCCTCCTATTCCTTTTCTTTGCCTTTATTTCCTTAGCTTGTTTCCTTATATCCTCTACTTATTCATCTTTTTTTTTTCAAGCCCATGATTCTTTAGCTTTTTTACTTATAGCCTCTACTTATTCAACTCTTTTTTTTTAGCCTTTATTTCTTCAGCTTATTGCTTGCATTATTCTTCTATAGCTTATTATATGTGTTGTTCCTCTTGTTTAACTTCTAATTACTTACACTTTTCTTATTCCACAACTAACTTTCACTTTGCCTCTTTTATCTCTCTTTTCCTCTTCCTTTTTCTCCTTCTTCTTAGCCTCTTTTTATGCTTCTACTAGGTCCTCATGTTCCTGCATAGCTTATTATTGGGGATTTAGTTATTGAAAATTGGTTTATCTAGGTTATTATATAGGATTCAGATAATATATTATTATAATTGATTATGCTTCCTCTAAAGTGGAAGATTTCATAATAACACCTTGACATGCAACCATTTTTTCCTAGATGTTTGATGGGGTTTTAGGCTCTACTTTTGCCTTTTTGTAGTTTGGCATGAAACCTATCGATGAGATTCTTGTTCTTCCTACACTATACTTAACTCTATTGGGTATGTGAAGGACACCATTCTATTTTTGATTAGTGGAGAAGGTTAAACTATATCATGCATCTATGATCTGCAAAAAAAAATGGTGGTGGGTTTTCTTATGATGACAGTTATTCTTACTATATAATAGAGGATCCCATAACTATATCTTTGTGGAATATTTCAAATTCCAACCTTTATCAAGTCATTTATTATCCTATAGTGTCAACAACAATATAGGGGAGAGGTTGAGTGATATTGAACCAAAGGTCTTATCTTACCTAATTTTGTACTTAGTAGGTGCACACTAATTTATAAAAAAACAATTCCTTCTCTTCATGATCATACACATCATCATCAATGTCCTTCAGCATAGACTTCAAGACTTCCTTCTCCTCAATTGCCAACTCTAGAAATTCACACTCAACTGCTATTTTAGGAACATGTTTATTGTACAACCAAAACTTTGCTTGGTGTGTCCTCTTTTTTGGTAGTGGTGGTGAAGCTCACCATGATGTTACTTTCATCTTTTATTTATCTAGTTGTGATAGATATATTTTTTGGTTGGGATAGTGTCAATTTTGTGGTTGTGATTGAGGTTATGATTGTGGTTACACTGGTCACTGTGAACATGGGGAAATGGACCAAAATAGTGAAATCAACATCTTAGCTAGGGATTTTTTCTTGAAAACTTCTACCTTAGCATCTAACATAGTGATGAATAATGGTATTTAGGTCATAGTTACTTTAGGCAACTCATGCACCTTGATTTGTATTTCATTATGGAGTTTTATAATTGAGGCATGTCATCCTAGATATTGCATAACATCATGGGGTATCCTATGGCATGAAATAATAATGGTTAGGGAATCTAACCACAATGTATTGAACCTAAATAATTTTTTATAATCCTAATTTATTTTTCATCTATGTCATGTTTGTGAATGTGGTAGTAAGCCAAAAATATTCAATAGGGTTAACTATTCCTTCTTACCAAGTATAGAATCAAAACCAAAAACTAGCACTAGAATGTTTTTGAGGTGCCAACAAGAATATTTTCAATGTTTGTGGTTAAATTAGAGGCTAAAAACATAGGTTAGTTGAAATATTTTTATAGGCATATCATGTGATGCATAATATCGATAACACCCTTTGTCACTTGTTTCACCTATTTTATTATTTGCCAAAACCACTTGGTAATGCATTTAACCATGATGCTCATTGAACCATATTCTGTCAAATCAATGAGTATTCCTCTTCTTAACCTAGTATTATATTTATCCCTAGTATTAGAATGAATTAGTGGGGTGATGGACTTGTAAGGTAAGAGGGTTTTTTCAAGCGCTAGGAGGCCTATTACTCATGCCATGGTCTAAGGAGTGATTCAAATTATAAAATCCTAATAAAAATGCACAGATACTTCATTATACCTACTAAGCAAGGTGAGCATTACCTCATCAAGTTATAAAAAATTATCCAATTTAATAAATCATTATGCATTCAAACCTCACAATAAATGTTGAAGAGTTAGGGATCCTACCTATGCTACTTCCTATGGATCCTACACAAACAAAGTGGCTTCGACTAAATCAATGAATTTAAAGGGATCTTGATCCTAATATTTAGTTTGTATTAGGCCTAAGATAATCCCCATTTCCTCTTTTTGTGCATCCAAAAGTCTGATCAACAACTGAGCTCTCCATGATGGTTGTATTGGGCTATGTGGAATAGTTATTTTGCTTGGTCCTAATCTAATATGAAATTTGTGTGAAATAAGGTGTTTTAAGGAAAATCACATAATTAAATTGTTAGCTAAAGTACATAATGTCTTTGTGTTGTGAATTCCCTTTATTATATAGTTTTTAGTGCCCAAATCCATCTAGCTAACTAATTTAAATGCATTAGAATGATTATGCATGAGTTTACCTCTTAAATTAATATCAATAAACTATCATTTGATATAATAGTTACACTTATATATATATATATATATATTTTAATTCATGCACTGATGTGATTTGGCATCCTTTCAACTATCCCATTTATTTTATGACCCAACCTATCATTCTGTGACATGATCTGTTTTGGGAAAAATATAATTTATTAAAGAACCTTATCATTAATGATCTTTAATGACCATTTTATATCCTTTCACCATACCTATCTTGTTAGTTCCCTCTTCCCAAATTTTTTTGATGACAATTATGTATCTATTACCAACTATCCTTCCTTGAAGCTATCTTTGTGAATCGAGCACAATCTGTAATGTTTACTATTCCAACTCCACTCCAATATGTTTTTATCCAAAGATCACATTGTATAAACACATTAACCCTAAAAAAATAAACAAAAACACAAAACAACATTAAATAAAATTCCCAACTATATGGCACTAATCAACACCCTCTCTCATTATTAGTAAATAATTATAGACACTAATGATGGTAAGGCTTAAACCTAAAACCATTAACACATCCTAGTAATATAATTAACTATAGACATTTTAACAAAATGGTATGCTATTATGAGACTTCATGAATAATGTAGGGTCCCTTCCATCTGATGTGTAGTTTTCTTGGGAATGCTTTATTATCTTTTATCATACAATAATATTGTTTATTCTAGATGAAATTGCTTAGATCACATGTTGTAATCATGCCATGTTTTTTGAATCAAGTTTTTAATATCTTATGTCCATTATGATTTGTCTATTCTCCTCTATTTTGGTTAGATCCATCAATTGGGATTTGATCAAAACTTGATTTCCTATCCTCATAACCATTTTGATGCACAAACTAGGAAAATATACTTCATGAGAATAACTACTTCAAGACCATAAACCAATTGAAAAGGTGTGAAAACTATTTCTCTTTTGTAGTTTGTTTGATATACCCAAATAATCATAGGAATATGATCTTGTTAGTCATCCCTTTGCACATTTCATATCTTAGTTAGCATCTTACCCATTATTTTATTTGATGCCTTAGATTTACCATTCGCCTATGGAAGATGCAATATGATTTTATGGTGTGAGATCATAAAATATTCAATGAGGGTCTTGATAGTATTATTGAGGAAGTGAGTTACTCTATCACTCAATAGCTTGATTAGGCATCTAAATCTTGTAATGATATTTTTATAAGAGAATTTGGTAGCATCCTTTGCATGATAACTTGGTATCATAACATCTTACACCCACTTGGTGAAGTAATTCATTACAATAATGATGTATTATGCATAGATGCATTTACTTGAAGGCATTATAGGTCCTAAAAAATCTATGCCCCATTGTTCAAAATTTGCTCAACTAGAATTTAGACTAAGGTCATTTCATCACACTGATTTAGTTTTACCATTACGTGCCAATGCTTGGCAACCCTATGAGCATCTTGAAATAAAGTTGCCCACCAAAGATCATGATGGGTGTCATTGTTACCCCTTCAGTTAACTAATTAGTGTTGGTGTCATTTCTTATCAGGGCCAATGTCCAAGCTATTTGTAGTAAGGTATTTATTGAGTTCAACTAATAATGTTGTTTGGGGGGTTTTGGTATTGTTCTATCCTAATATTATACTCCTAATTTATAAACTAATGCTTGAAATAAACACAATTAATTTAAATGTAAACACACCAAACTGAATTGAATACATTGAAATCAATCACACACTACTGATGAAAAAGTAAACACACTGAAATCCAATACTAAACACACACTTCTAAGCTAAGTTTCATAATAAAGGTTGCAAAAATTAAATGAATGATAAATTCTTGTTTAAATATAAAAGCACACACATTAACATTCTATTCTGATCTGTAGGTTATTAATCCAATCACACATAAATCATTTATATTAATTTTAACTTAAAAACAAATAATAAATAAACTATAAATACCAAAAGTACATGTCCTATCTCCTTTAGGAGTGGGCCCTTACTCACCCTTAGATTCAGGGTTAAATTAGCTCAGTCTTTAAAATGCTATCTTAACACATATAATGAAAGAGTATTCTACTTTGAAATCTTCTTATATTCAAAATAAAAATTCTTACAATGTTTTACACCCCTGTAGATTGAGCATGGATCTGCCTTTTATTAGATGTAAAACAAATAAACTATCCTAAAAACTTGATAATAACTTAACTAATTAAACAAGAGGATATTCAGAGATATTGGTTTGTTATGGCTGAAATAGAGAAGAGCATTGCAACAAGATCCACACGTGGTTGGAAATATCCACATGGGATTTGAAAATATTTATTTTAACCATATCTGATCACCAAATAATACATATAATATATCCATATATCTAGAGCTAAAAACTATATCAACTAACTTCCATAAATGGAAAGTTATACAAAAATAGAAATTTATATATAAACATATCTAAAAATAGAAAGTATCAAGAGGAATCCTAGATCATCATGGAATAGCTAGAAGAGATTCTAGAATGCCTTAGAATATGTTGTGAATAAGTCTATACGAAGCTATGAGAATTAGGAGCATGAATATTATAATCCATAGCTGACTATCATAATCTATAACTTGATTGTTATAATCTGTAGTTGTTTGTCAAGGTCTGTAGAATTCCTGGCAAAATCTAGAGATACACTCAAATGATCAATTCTTGGTCATGGCACTTCCTTGTCTTCATGAGATCATATAAAAAATCTTATTTAGATGTTATCATACTTGTATATATCAAAATATGGAAGACTAAACATGGAAATATTTATAGCATCATGCAAAGAATGCTAACTTAGAATCACACGAGCTTATAGATATAAAAGCATCCATTTTCTACCTTAGGCTAGTTATAAACCCTAAGACTACATGCAATGCTTAGGAATGGCATGTTGATGGATATGAATTATGATATATCATGGCTATAATGAGTCATAGTGTGGACTCATCATTTCCCCCACACCTTACCTTTTGTAAGTCCCATTGCAAACTAACTTCTTCTATCTTCATAAGTGTGAATTCTCTATTCCAGCTTGAGACTAAGATCATATATGGAGTATAAATCTTGGAATATTCTCTCATGAGGATAAGTAAATCCCATATCCATGTTAACAAAATGAAGCCAAATAGAAAACTATTCCTTAGATTGTAGCCTTGCATTCCTCCATGGAAATATAGGAGAAATCAATAAAGGTGGTTTGAATATCATACCAATACACAGTTGTTTCCATCTTTCTTTAAGTACATTAGTAATTATTTGAATAATGGTCTCAGCTCTTCTAAAGGTCCATCTAATAGTAGTAGGAGAAAGACCTTATCTCATATTCAAAGAGACTATCAACAAATTCCATCTTTGACTATAGGCAGTCACAACTTGGTCAAAGAAATGTTGGACAAATAATTCAAACTTGATAATGCCATCTTTTAGAGTGGAAAGATAGTGATCATGGATTTTAGACCATTGAAAATAAAAACTTTTGAATTTTTCCAATATTTACTATGCATTAATGAATTGGGGTCTGATGCATATATCGACTTCTCTTATAGTGCTTATATGGTCATTATATCTATCCTTCCATGTTATTTGATTCCTATATGTAAAGAGAAGATTTCTCAATTGTAACTCTCCAACAAATAAATTGATAAAGAAATTATTAATGTTCCCTAGAATAATATCATAAATAAAATTCACATAATAAATCCTATCTATTAGGAGTACTTTTATGATAAACTATCAATAATTTTTCACTTGTATCAATATCATGTGGAAATCCACAATATATTTGGATTAAATACCATCTAAAAAATTACACATGCAAGAATAAACTATATAAAGGGTAAGGACTCCTAAAATCTAACAATTTTTCACCAAGTTGATAGGTGAACTCTATGGTTTGTCTAGCTTATTCTTCCTATTGTTGTGCTTGTGTCAAGTCTTCTTGTAATTTTTGTTTCTCCTTTTCAAGAAGTTTGTTTTGCTTATTCAATTCTCTAAGCTTAGAATAAATTTTCTCCTAGTCACTTCTGACATCAAGGTATGACAGAGTGGTTTGAAAACCTTATTTTACCATGGGTTTGGGAGGTACATTATAAGAGATGGAAGTTATTTGGGCTTTCAATGTGGTATTCTCTTATTTAGATTTTATAAGATTCCTTATCAAAGAAATATTATTTTCTTCAAGTGTCTTTGTGTAACTCTAAAGATAAATAATGTCATTCTCAAATTCATCTAACTTCTCAAAGGATTGAGTTTGAATGCTTTAAAGTTTTTTCAACAAAAGAGAGATGATAAAATACTTACATTGGGATAAATATAATAGCTTAGCAATATCCTCTGTATTTTATTTAGTTATGGCTTTTAACTGGGATAATGCCAAATTATGATATAGTTCTACATCATCTATTTCTTTGGATGGTTTAGCTTCTTCATCAATTATGAAATCTTTACCCTTGTCAATGGATATTTATGTTAAGGTAATAGGAATAGTCTCTACAAAATCATCTTGTGAAAAAGGATTTTCCACTTCCTCTTTCTTTTGTGCTACACTAATAGTGGTAGTGGGTTCCTATTGTAGGATATCAAGAGTCTTTACAACCATTAATTTTTCATCATCAACAACTAATACCAACTTTATCCTTCTCTTCTAACTGAGGGGAAGAATTTATTCTTGTGAAGCCTCTTAGTATGCTGGATCTGAAACTAGGTCTGTTGATGGTTCATATTATATGATTTGAATGGGTTATTTTGCATAATTAGGTTGGGAATATGGCTTAGGTTTTCTTGTGGAGGACTTGAGTCTTAACCTTCTGCTTGGATCTAATGGTGTAATCACATTGAGGGTACTTAGAGGTCTAGGTATAATAGCGCTAATAGTTGATATTGTACTTCAAATTAACTAAGGAGTAATCACTTAGGAATAATAAACCCTTGGTATAACCCTAGAGATTGAAGCAAAAGAATCTCATGGTATGTTTTTAGCAAGCTTTATATATTTCCTCTTCTTTCCCTCATGAAAATCAATCCATGCTTCTATGCCCTACTCTTACTATAAAAAATGATGTTAGATCATCAATTGAATGAGTCCATAATGATGGATAGAATATGGGTTCTTAAGGTATCTCATATCCATGACTTGAATAGGCCCTAACAAAAATAAGGGTAAGTTGATTTGATGTTGGGGTTGTTGTAATCCATACCTTAAATGAATCAGCATTCTCATCACAATGCAACTTCAAACACTACATTGACTATCACAAGTGATGTATTTGATAATCCAAAAAGATATAGACCACCAAGGTTTGGATAAGGAATCTCTACTGATACCTTTGATTCCACCATTTATGTCTTAAACACACACTGGCACTGGTTCTCCCTCACCATGGAAAATATGAATGAGGTCATTGAAGGAAGATCTTCCTATAATCCTGGCCCCTTTGTCTAGAACCTTAGATAATTCACTAATAACCTAGTTGGAAGATAGAATTTATACACCTCTAATAGTGGAAAAATATGTCCTCAGGTGGAGGATAAAATCTATAATAAGGGTTTCATCAAACCCCTAGAATTTAATGAGAAAATCAAGCCATCCTACTACAATAAACACTTGTTTTGATTATTTTCCTCTTAAGATACCTTCTATAGATTCAAGCTTAGATTTTTTTATTTTATCCCATTCTAAATTTTTCCAACTCTACATAAAACACAACAATCTACAAATTTGCTCAAAAGGGAAATGACACTTCATTAGAAAGTCATGAATTATGATAACAACGGTATCCTTTTTGTCTCAATGCTACAAAAAAACCCAAAGCTCCAAAACATGTTGATTGATGATGATAATGCAAGTTGATCATGTTATAAAGTAATAATGGTTATTGATTATTGATTTTTTATTTATTCATAATCATCACACTGCTAGTTCTTTATCAATTGCTTAACAAAGACAAGGTCATCATGGAAGTGTTTATGATTTGACAAGACAAATTCCATAGCATTTAGTCAATTTTCAAAAGGTAACTTTTTAAAAAGATTCCCTACTATCATGGGAATATCCTTCACATAGAACTATGGAAACTTTACCAACAATTGAGCAAATAATTACAAACTCATAAATTTAAAAGCTAACCTTCAGTAAAAGAATGAAAACTATACATTTAAAACTCATGATGTTGTCTTTGTTTATCCTTCTTCACCTATTCTAACAAAATGATTTGCATGAATTAGTTTAAGGAATGGTACAGAATAAGATAACATCAACATTTATTATTTTATAATAAGGAGAATCAATCATAAATGATAATTAATTCTAAATTTCTAAACTCACTTTTTCTATTTTTTCTATTTTTAGTTTTTTGCCCTTGACTAACCATTTACTGGTTTTTTGATCAAGACTAATTTTTTAGTTCATGATCAACCAACAAATTGGTTTTTTGGTCATGACTATCAATAACGTCCCTAAGGATTTTCATTGTTGAAATTTATTTTTTTCTTTTCTTTTATTTTTTTTATTTTATTTTTTATTTTTTACCTTTTTAGAGAAGAGGTGAATCCTCTTCCTTTATTAAGATCATCTTATCTTCAAGGATCAATATTTAAGGGAGATTTAAGTTCATCCATAATGCCAAACTCATTTTATACCAACTAAATGAATATTTCTTTACTAGAAGGCTTCTGGGACAACTTCAACCTATGTCCATTGACTAGGAGTGTCTTCTAATTACCATATATAGGCATCAATTGTACTGAACTATTATAAAAATTCTTCTCTATCTAAAACTATCTTAGCCATCTAGTTATTAACTCACCTTTGAAGTGTTGATACTTAAAATCATACAAAAGAGTCCATTATACTTCTTTAAACTATCTTTCCTTGATATGAAATTCATTCCATTATTTTATTTAGTTCTACATCATCTATGTCTATTGTAAATCTTATGTTCTCATTTCATCTAGCTCATTTAGTTGTAAAATTCTCTCTATGTGCTTCTTCTAAGTCAATTCCTACTTCTAGTGTAGTCCTTAACACTTTCATCTCAAATTTAATTGAAAAGAGAGGTTTATTACCAAATACTAGTTTATATGGTGAAAAACTAGTCGTGGTCTTCCATGTTGTGTTGTATACCTATATAGCTTCTAAGAACTTGGTTACCTAATTATTTCTACTACTACTGACTATCTTGGTAAGGATATTCTCTAATTCTCTATTAGTAATCTCTACCTATCCATTTGTTTGAGGGTGGTATGGAGAATACTTTCTATGGCTAACTTGGTAGACCTTTTTGAATGCTTGAATCATTTTGGAAATGAACTAGGGTCCCTAATTAGACACTATCTCTCTAGGTGCTCCAAATCTCTACATGATCCTATAATATAAGAAATCTACTACTACTTCTCTTAAAGATGAAAGAGCTTGTACTTCAACCCATTTGGTCACATAATATGTACATACTAATAAGTACTCCTTACCTTGAGAAGGTGGATCTATGGGTCCAATAAAGTCCATGCCCCACTTTTCAAAAGGTTCCAAAACTACTTGAGGATGGAAGGGCATTTTAGAAGATAGTGTAGGTTTACCTATTCTCTGACATGGATCACATTTCCAAATGTACCTCTTTACCTAGTTATGAAGAGTTGGCTAGTAGTAGCCAACTCTAAGTATCTTATGTACTATCTTTTTGACTAATTAGTGTCCTTCACTAGGTTCATCATGATAAACATGAATGATGTCATACATTTAATTTTCCATTACACACTTGTGGAAGACATGATCAAGTCCATATTTAAATAATATATCATTAATCCATTTATAATAAGAATTAGCTTTAATCAAACATTTTTTTTTTATTGAACTGAAAAGGAAACTTCCATGTAGCCAAAAAGTTTGATATATCAGCAAACCAAGGTGATTATGTTTCAACAACAAATAGTTGCTCATCTAGAAAATTGTCTTCTACAAGTTCTTCTTCATCTGCATTATTCAATCTAGAAATAAAATAAATAATTACATTAAAATTTTCAATTTTATAAATAATTATTATATTAAATTCATGTAATAATAATAGACATCTTATAATTCTTCCTCCTACCACTAGTTTGTTTATCAAATATATGATAGTTGCATGATTAGTATATATAAATATTTTGTAACTAGTGATATAGTGTCTAAATTTGTTTATGACATAAATCATAGCAAGGAATTCTTTCTTAGTGGTTGTGTATTTTATTTCAGTAGGAGGCAAGTTCTTACTAATGTAGTATATGGAATACATCTATCCATCTTCATATTTTTATCCCAAAACAACTCCCATAGTATGATTAGATACATTAGTGTAAATTTCGAAGGGGTGTGACCAATTAGGTCCTCTTAGGATTGGATCAAAACTTAGTCTTTATTTAATTATCTCAAAGGCTTATCAATAATCTAGATTCCAAACAAACTCATGCTCTTTTTTTAATAAAGAAAATATTTGAGCAACAATTTTGCTGAAATCTTTTGTAATATCCTACATGGCCTAAGAAGCTTTTGATAGTAGTTTAATTTTGAGGGATAAGTAAGTTTGAAATGTATTCAATTTTCTTTGGATCCACTTGGATTCCTCTACCATGATCAAATATTTTTCATGACTCGAGGATAAATGGTGTTATTCACATCTTTTCATTACTTTTCTTAGATTGTTCAAAATTTTCTCAAAGGACTCTCCCTAAATAGTTAAATCATCCATGTAAATTTACACACAATCAGTGGTTAAATCTAAAAATATGGCTAAGACTGCTCATTGAAAGGTGGCAGATGCATTACAAAAGCCAAAGATAAATATCCTATATGCAAATTTCATCCATGGACAAGTGAATATTGTTTTACCATGATCTTTAGGTGCCACTTGTATCTAATTATACCCACTAAAACCATCCAAGAAAGAGAAATATCAATTCTATGCCAAGTTGTCAAGTAGTTAGTCAATAAAGGGTAAAGGAAAATAATATATCATGGTTGACTTATTTAGTTCCCTATAATTTATGCATAATCTCCATTTACCATTTTTCTTAAGAAAAATAACCAAAGGAGAGACCCATTGGCTTTCAGAAATAGGATAAATGAATCCCACATCTAGCAACTTTTTTATCTCAATTTTCAGAATGTCTCTTAAGGTAGGATTAATTTTTTCTGAGGTTACCTTACTAGTTTAATGTTCTCTATGTAGATATGGTGGGGCCATACACTTAGATGTATTCCATACATATCTTTGTATTCCCAAGAAAAAGCTTTAGCATGTTCTCTAAGTACATCAAACACTTTCACTTCTTGATCATCTATCAACTAACTATTTATGTTGAGTAAATTCCCTAGTGCTACTATGATTTTCTTAGTGCCTGGATGGGAAGAATATATTTGTTTGAATTCCTCATTAAAGAGTTGAGTGGATAGGGATGTGGTAAAAACACATGGAATGTGATAGTATCTTTGACAAATTTATCTCCTATCAAAATCACTCTAATTAGAGGATAATGGAAGGATGCTAAAAATAAATTTTGACCTTAATGTTCCCATTGCATAGCAATGTGTTGAATGTTTTTATGTTCATAAAACATGATAGAAGAGGTGGTAAAGGATGTGTGTTCATAAGGATAGGAAGTGATTTCATTATAGGATCCTTTATCAAGATCCATATCTAGACTGACAAGGTCCATAGTGGGACTATTGAAATCTGTAGTAGTTTCAATACTTATTTTTAACTCATCCTCTACTTTTTCCACATGATAAATGATTATGACCATAGCTATAAAGTAGATACTATCACATTTTTATTTAGGTTGATCTACCCATAATTATTTTACAGGATTGATTGATAGTTATGTAGGTGGATATAAATAAATGCATTTTGCTTTAAGACCATTTGAGACGGTCATATCTCTTGATCTGAAATCAATCAAACCTACCACTATTACTAACCAAGGCCTTCCTAGGATCAATGGGTTTCCTATTTTCTTTAGGTTGGAGAACAATAAAATCAATGGGGTATTACCATGACTATATAGTTAAGATATATCCTCAATGACACCTTTTAGTTTAATAGTGGAGTGATCTGTAAGATTGTGGTAGTGGGTTGCATATCTATTGGAGAGATATTTTGCATGGTGTTTGTAGTCATTACATTAATATCAAATCCAAAGTCCACCACTACATTTCATATCTTCTTCTTTCCAATAATTATAGAAATGATAGGATTCCTTGGGTCTCCATATTTGGGTAAAAGTAGCGTCTTACAATAAATCAAAAAGTTTGCCATATACCTATATAGTCTTGGGATATTGTCTTTTCCTACCAAGTGTATTAATAGATAAATTTTTGATCACCTAATTGAGTTCTAGAATGTCCTTAATGGCTTGAAATAATGGAATTTATATATTGAGTTCCTAAATTAGTTCAAATTACTTTTTGTCTTCCACTTCCTTTAATCAATCTAGAAAGGGAACAGATGGAGGAGTTAAGGTGACTTCCTCTATTTTACTAGGTTTCTTTTCTAACTCTTCTTCTTTCACTGGGAATAGATGGAGGATTTATAATTTAGACCTAGATTCTAGTGTTGATTTACCCATAGATGATGATGAACTTGGGGTATTCAAGTTTGTTTAAAAATTTGGGGCATCATCCATTGTTGTGGCATCCATTCTTGATTGATGCACTATGGTGGTACTGCCCATACTTGTTGAGGTGTATGTCATTGCGGAAAAGGAATCGTTGATCTAAATTATTGTGGTTGATTTTGTTGGAAGGTATTTCCTTACATTTGAAAATAGTTTATTTCCTTTATGATTTGTATATTCTATTTGAAATGGTTCTTAATATTATGAAGGTGATTACAATTTCTTATGTCATGATCTTGAGCATCACATATTCTATTATGAATATAGAATGTAGAGCAATAATAATGAAATAAAGATAGAATTAAAATTCAAAAAGCACAATAGAATAGAGACATAGATTTAATGTGGTTCACCCAATATGGGATACATCCACATAGAAACCTTTAGTCCTTATCATTCAGTCCAACAAATGAAGGGAAAAACTTGTTATACATCCACTACAATATCCTCTCACTCTCTCACATTTTTCTACATGATTACAATGCCCTCATATCAAAAGAGGGTTACAAATTAGGGGAAAACTGTACTAACTTAATTTATACCATTAGATATAAAACCTAATAGTAAACAGTCCAAATTAACTATAAATGTATTATATTTTATAATGCATTTTTCACAAAATTTTACTTTGGGGGTGTTACCCCCAAATCCCCACCAGGGGCCCCTCCAAAATAGTTCATCACCCCATAGATCCCCATGGTAACCATAGTGCATGGGGATTTTCCACTTCACACCCTCCTATTAGGAACTAGGCATTAAAATAAGATCAGGCTCCACCATCCAACATATTCTACATATTTTGATTTTGTCTAGAAGACAATCTCTGAGTGTATGTTTTAATCTACACTTTGGGTAATAGATTTCTAGTTGTTTAGTGTTAGATTTAGCCTTATCTTGAAATCCATCTAATGTTTTGTTTAGTTGAACTAGTATTTCTATTTTGAAATTTGTTAGTTCTTCCATGAGTTGGCTTACATCACTAGATTTCCCTATTTTTCCTCTCTTACTGCTAGGTTTTATCCTAGAGTAGTTGGTACATAATCATGTAATATCTTAGAATTCTAGTTTGGTAATATATCCCTTAACCATGAGATTTAAATAATTTTTTCAAGAATTATCCAATCCTTTAAGGAAAAAGAATTTATCACTTTTTCGAATAACTCATATCCACACCTATTGTGGGAAAAAGCAAACTAGTCTAGATAATATTCAAGGTTCTCCTATTCATTCTATTTTATTTTGAAAAATTATTATTTTCTATCCTTGAATCTATAGTAATCTTGGTATTTATTTAGGAATACTATTTTCATTTCTATCTAAGTGTTAATAGAGTTTTCTACTAGGCCTATGAACCACCTCATTGCTCCCTTCAAAGTAGGGGGAAAGAGTTTCAAATTTTGATTATTTGAAGTGCATTCATAGGTTTTATAGAGAAATTTGAACTCAAAAAGGAATTGATTTGGATGTTTAGTAGATAGAACTCTAAAGGTAGGTAGATTAGATGGGGAAATATTTTTCATTGTTGTTTGATTATTATTTTCAAAAATAATAGGGTAAGAGAAAGTCCTCTTAGGAGGATTTTTGTGAGGCTTTCCTACATGACCTATATTTTCTCCCATTGTAAATAGGGTTATATTGAGAGGAGGAGATTCTTCAAGGTCCTATGGTTGTCTAGTGTCTGAAAGTTTAACTTTTGTAAAGGAAGATTCCTCTATATCTTGGGATGTACTTCTAAAAGACTTGCTTATTTCTTTCTTCAATATTTATGTCTTTTCTGAAAGTACTTTGATTCTCTCTCCTACAAGATGAGGATATTTTGTAAAAAATATTCCTTCTGAAGCCCTTTGCCCACTCATATACCTATATTTGACAAGAGAGTAATTTATTCTTTTTTTTTTGTTTTTTGTTTTTATTGTTATCTTAAGAGTTTACCTTACTAACACTTTTTAAGAATTCCTTAGTAATGGTGCCAAAATGATGGGTGTTGTTGTTACCACTTCATTTAACCAATATGTATTGGTGTCATTTCTTACCAGGGCTAGTGTCCAAGGCTTTTTATAGTAAGGTATTTATTGGGTTCAGCTAACGATGTTGTTTGGTGGTTTTTGGTTTGTTCTATCCTAAGTTTCTACTCCTAATGTCTAAACTAATGCTTGAAATACATACATTTAATTGAAATGTAAACACATCAAACTAAATTGGATACTTTGAAATCAATCACATAATGTTGTTGAAAAAGTAAACACACTAAAATCCAATACCAAATCCATACTTCTAAACTAGATTGCTGAATAAAGGTTGTTAAAATTAAAGGAATGATAAATGCTTGTTCAAAACTCTAAGCACACATATTAACAATCTATTTTGACTTACAATTTATTAATCCAATCATATACAAAGAATTTATATTAATTTTAACTTAAAATAATAATAAATAAACTATAAATACCAAAAGTACACATCATATCTCCTTGGGGAGTGGACCCTTGCTCACCCTTGGATTTAGGGTTAAATTAACTCAGTCTTTAAAATGATATCTTAACACAAAATAAAAGAGTACTATGCTACAAAATCTTCTTGTATTCAAAATAACAATTCTTACTATATTTTTCCACCCCTATAGATCAAACATAAATCTTCCTTTGATTGGTTTAAAAAGAATCTATCCTAAAAACATGGAAACAATTTAACTAACTAAATAAGAGGATTTTCAGAGAGATTGGTTTGTCATGGATGAAATACAGAAGAGTATTACAACAAGATCCACATGTAGTTACAAATATTTTCATGATATTTGCAACTGCTTCTTCTAACCATATCTGATAACCCAATATTACATATAATATATCCATATCATCTTATCTAGAGCTATAACCTATATCAACTAACTTACATAAATGGAAAGCTATACAAAAATATAAATCTATATAAAATTAAAAAGTATCTAGAGGAATCCTAGATCATCATGGAATAGCTAGAAGAGCTTCTAGAATGACTTGGAATATGTTGTGAACAAGTCTGTACCGAGCCATGAAAATTTAGAGCATGACTATCATAATTCATAGATGAATATCATAATCCATAGCTTGACTATTGTGATCTATATCTATATTTCAAGGCCCCTTAAAATGCTTGGTAAAATCTAGAGCTACACTCAAATGATTAGTTCTTGGTCATGTCACTTCTTTGTCTTCATGAGATCATAGCAAAAATCTTATTTAGATGTTATCATACCTGTATTAATCAAAATACAGAAGACTAAAAATGAAAATCATTAGAACATCATGCAAAGAATTATAACATAGACTTACATGAGATTAAAGAGATAAAAACATCCATTTTATACCTTAGGCTAGTTTTAAACCCTAAGACAACATGCAATTCTTACCTTGAATGGCATGTTTATGGATATGAAGGATGATATATCATGGCTATAACGAGTCATAGTGTGGAATCATCAGACCACTTTATAATATTTTTCACACCATTGCTTCTCTTGCGAAGTGACCTCTTAAAACTCCCTGATGTGATTATTAGAGAACCTATGGTCATTCATGATCCAATGCTACTTTTTGAAACACATTGTCTTTCCAAATATTTTATAGAAATCCATTGATGAGATTATATTAAACTGATCTTGTCAACATTTAATTTTTGTCTCTTTCAACATAGTGCACAAGGAAAGTTCCTTTCTCTAGAAATTTTACAGTGTCTTCCATATTGTTAGGGATCAAAACAACACTAAATAAGTGTGCATATAGGGACTCATCCTCTATTTCTTCTAGTTCTCCATTTTATAGCCTATTAAGTGATTTGGTCCCACATTTTCCCTTCTTAGCTTCGTGTTGTTTCTAAATTGGAATCCTTGAAAGAGCATCAACTACCTAGAAATCTTTATACCCAACATAGGCTTATTAACCAAGTATCACAAGGCTCAATGATCTGTAAAAAACTCAAATGGTGTGGCTAAAATATAATGCTTGAATTTTTGTAGAGTAAACACCATTGTTAAAGCTTCGCTTTCTATGGTTGTATTTTTTTTGAAGTTGATGATTTTAGACTTGTAAAATATATTAGATGGTTCAATCCACCATCCCTTGGTTGTGATAATAAAAGCCTTATATACACATAATATTTTCAAAATTGATAAATTATTGATGCTTTCTCTCTTGAAATAACATGTCAAGTCTCAATCTCTCTAAGTGCATACCTTAAGGGGTGCATTGAGAAAGGGGTGGACAAAACATTGGTGCTTTGAAGGATTGTTGTCCCTTTACTACCACTTGGTATCAATCTAACTAAGTGTTCTCTCCTATTTCAACATAACAGAGTGTTTCATGTATCTGTTGCCACAAAGTAAAATGGAGGGAAAATCAGCTGGAGTTAATTCGAGTAGATGGAACAGTTCATTGAGTATATTTTTGGAGCCCCCAAAGCATTAAAGGTGCCATCTATTTGTCCCTGGTGAGTGAAGGATAGAGAAGAATTGCATGGGAAGTAGAGTGATGGAAGGAGACATCTAAGACTATAAAAGAAGAAGGATTGTTAACCAAAAAAGGGGGGATATTTTTCCATAGTTTTAGACTTCTAGAGTTTTTGACCAGTAATATCATTTGGTCTTGTCTCATTTCCTTAAGTTGTAAAGTTAATGTAATTATGCATGTTTTTGTGCCTTTTATGTGGCTGAATAAATTAAGAAGATTTGAGCTCCATGCCTTGGTTGGTGTTATCTATGTCATTTGTAAAGTAGTCTATACTATAGATGTTCTGGAGTTGTGATTAGGAATGTCATTTGATTTTGTTTCATTTTCTTGAATTGAAAGGTTTACATGATTGTATGTGGCTTCTGTGCCTCTTATGTGATTGGAAGATTCTGTTAGGAAGATTGAACACTATGCCTTTGTTGACATTCCTTGTGTCTCAGCAAAAGAACTCCCTGTTGTGAGCCTCTATTTCTGTTATTTCAATATCTTACATTGATCATGCACATGTATGCTCTTAAATGTAATTGAATCCTATAATAGTCTCACTATGCTCAGGTTAGAATTAGGATTACTTTTAGGTGCATCACCATAGTTAGGTTTCAATTCCTACATTTACATTTTTGTTTAAATTCCTATCCCTTTTTCCAAACACTTGATACAAAAGAAGAGACTAGCTTCTCTAAAATCTAGAGGTTGTTTCAAGCCACATCATCCCATAACTTGAAACTTCTCATTATTGATTGATTAAGATCATGCAAAATTTTAGCCATCAACAGTTTTTAGCACGCCCAGTGAGACCCATCTTAAATTTTCTTACAAGATCACATGAACCAGAGAGCTACGAGGAGTCAGAGCTGTGGACTAGTCACCAGATCACAATCTGATGCTAATCTAGGTATTTTTTTTCCACCTCTGGTAATTAGTCCAAGAAGAAGAGCTAACTAGTTTGTACTAGTACCAAACATGGGAAGCCATGTACCCCCAAGAAATTATGCAAGTTGGAACACTGGTATCCCCTTAATCCTCCCAACACCACCAGCCATTGGGGACCCTATCCTAGTAAATGCTCTAAAATCTCCGCCCAAATTTAGGGGGTAGGACTCAAAAACACCCGTGAAACATCTTCAAGATGTATTAGATGTCTGTGCCATACATAGTGTCACAGAGCAAAATGTGGCCCTAAGGTTGTTAGCAGCCTCAATCAAAGGGAAGGCTTTAGAATGGTATCAGTCTTTGACCACAAATACCATATCTAAATAGGACCAGCTTGGAGATCAATTCTTTGAAAGATTTGCAGAGAAGGGTGATAAGTCTTCTTTATTTCAATAGTTAATCACCATTTAGAGGGGACCACAAGAGGACATGACTGACTTCAACACCAGATTCCAAAAAACTTGGGATAGAATTCCTATTGCAGCTAAACCACCACCTAGTATGGCCATAGTATTCTATCTCAAGGCTTTAAATTTAGATATATCTATTATGATTTAGTCACTGGGAGGACACACTTTGCCAGTGGCGTATGACCTTGCAGTCAAAGCTGAGAATCATTTAATTGATGCTAACAAGTTACCTCCAAGGCCTCCCATGCCCATGTTCCCAAAAATTTCCTTGCCCTTACCTCAAGAGGGTCCTAAAGCTGTAAGCCTACCTATGTCTATGTATACTTACCCTCCATCATTTGTGAAGCAACTGGTCTCTGCTTAGTCATCTAAAATGGATGATATCAAGAGTATGCTAAGGACATTCTCCAATGAGTTGATTAACATAAATAGGCATCAGAATACTTTCCCTAAGCCCCCTTATTAAGGCTATCAAGGAAATAGATTTTCATCCCAACCAAACCAATATCAAGGCCCTCCAAGACAAACTAACCATCAACCAACAAATCAATTAGTTACAGTTCCCACATCCTCATAGACCATTCCTCCCAACTCAAATAGGGAGATGGTTCTAGGTCAGAATAATTATGTGGATGATACTAATGTTTGGTGTTTCCCTTGCAATGATGCTCACACACCTAGAGATTGTCCTAGGGGTAATCTACAATAAAGAGTGGCTGAGCAGAGAAGAATGGATGGTCAGTTTGCCAGTACCAGTAATAATCAAGCTTACCAGACTCTTGATATGTAGAATTCAATCCTAGTGGCTCAGACGCAAGGAATGTCCTTACAATAAGAGGAAGAAATAGTCCCTAAATATGCTTTGTTCTCATGGGTTGAGGATGAAGAAATAGTTTTCTTAAACGAAGCATCTACCTCCCAAAGGCCAGTAGTGCAATCTGATTACTACACTAGATCAAAGAGGAGGATGGTGGAGTAGCCTAAGATTGTGAGTGGTCAAGTCAAGAATAATCCTCCATCTCAAGAGCAAAGGAATGTTGTTGGTGGACTAGAAGTGCCTCAACCGATACAAGATCAAGGGATCCCTGTCCAGACTCAAGAAAGAATGAGGTATCCTTATTTCCAAAAAACTTAGTCTTTGGGATCAATCAACATAATGGACCAATTAAAAAAGACTCCATTGCACGTATATATATGGGATATCTTGGCTATTCTTGAATAAAAGACACTACTACAAGAGGCTCTGCAAGGGCAAGCAGTACCCAAAGATGTTGTTACCAAGGAAGGATCTATCAAAAAGGAAAAGCTCAAAGATACGGTTCTTCCAAAGACAATGGCTTTTGTGAATGATGTAGCACAAGTAAGTAAATCCAAGCTAGAGCCTTTCTATTTAACTCTGATAGTTAGAAAGAAACTCCTGTATAATGCATTGATAGATTCGAGAGCTAGTACAACTATGATGCCCAAGCAAATAGCTGATGCTTTGAAAATAAAATATGAACCCCTTGCAAAGGGAGTTATGCAGCTAGATGGAAAAATAATGCAAACCATAGGGAGAATTAAACAACTCCCCTTGCAGTTATACACATGTCCCAACATAGTGGTCAACCAAGATATAATTATCATAGATATACTCCCATCTTTGGTCTATGTTTATCCAGAGACTTTACAACAAAAATAGGAGGATATATGTCTCTTGACTGGTCTCACCTCATCTTGAGAACCAAATACGGTTCAAAGATGAAAATTCTATCTTAACCACGGTCCAAAGACCACATCACCAATGAACCAACAATTGATTACTTTTGTATAAGCAATTAAACATGGAATTTAACTAGAAGTAATAAGTAACTAGAAATCAAAAATAGCAAAGAATAAGAGATACGAGAAATAACCAATCTTGTATTAAACTCTTCCAGAAGGAAATACATTGAAGAAATATCTTTCTTCTCACACATCTTAGGTGTACAGTAATTCTCCCTCAAGAGTTCTCTCTCTCAATCAATTACAATCAACTCAACTACTGAGTTATTCCCTCTTGACAATCAACTCAATTGTTGTTGTACATGCTATGAGAATCTAACCCTATTATATAGTATACTACAACACTAGGGTTCCATGAGCCATGCATTTTCCACCATTAGATCCACCTCTTAATCAAAGGCTCAAATCTATTTGATAAAAATAGAACCTTCTAAAATTAGAAAAGCTGGAAACACACATCTAAAAATAAAATTCTAGAAATGCATAGATGACTGATGCCAGTCGGTATCGGTCTGAAGATGACCGATGCCGACCGATCCCTAACCGATGTCAATTACTATGTAGCTTAAGATAACTGATATCCATTGACCCCTAATCGATGTCAGTTTGTTTTGACTGATGTCAGTTACTATGTAAGACTAGTAACCTCTGCATTAGCTCAATAGTGAAGCTTTTAGCTCCACAACTCAATAATCTCCCACTTGGAGATAAATAGCTACACCTGTACCCATACAACAACATCCTCTAAACATCTCTAGCTTATTTCTCCCTCTTCAAGTTCAATCTTGAAGACCAACAAAATTTGAATGAAGATTTAACTTCTCCTTTGTTATCAACTTTGTTAACATATCAGCAGGGTTCTTATCTGTATGGATCTTTTTTAGCTTCAATTGAACATCCTCCAATACCTATCTAATGAAGTGGTACCTAAGTTGTATATGTTTGGTTCTTGAATGAAAGGCTGAATTCTTTGCCAAATGAATTACACTTTGACTATCACTGTACAATCTACAACTCTCTTACTCCTTTCCCAACTCTTCCATGAACTGAGTCATCCAAATCATTTCCTTGCTAGCCTCTGTGACTATAATGTATTCTACCTCTATCGTAGACAAGGCAACAACCTTCTACAACTTTGAAATCCAGCTAACCGCTATTCCACCAACAGTGAACACATATCCTGTGGTGTTTCTCCTGCCATCCAAGTCACCTGCCATATCTGAATCTACATACCCATGTAGAGAAGTGTTTGACCCTCCATAGCTTAAATGCCTACTGTTGGTCCCTCTCAGATATATGAGAATCCATTGAACTACTTTCCAGTGTTCCTTTCCTAGATTGGCCATAAACTTGCTGACATCTCCCACTGCTTGGGAAATATTAGGTCTAGTACATACCATTACATGCATCAATCTCCCAACTGCTGAAGCATATGAAACTCTACTCATGTACTCAACCTCACCATATGATTTAGGACACTATTCTTTACTTAACTTGAAGTGTCCAACCATAGGTGTGCTTACCAGTTTTTTGCATCTTGCATATTGAACCTCTCCAACACCTTATTCACATAATCTTCTTGAGACAAAATCAACCTGTGATTTTTTATATCTCTCTTAATACTCATGCCAAGGATTTTCTTTTCTGCTCCTAAATCCTTCATGGCAGATACAATATTACTAACTGCCATTACCAAACTATGTCAACTTTCAGGTAAAAAACATAAGATTAAGAGAGCCTTAATTTCATCATCAAAAACTATTTTGACTAAATTTAACTGATTTACAATTCCATGGAAATCATTAAGATGACTAGATACAGATCCACCTTCCTGCATTTGCAAATTAAATAATTGCTTCATAAGATATACCTTATTTGAAGCTGAGAGTTTTTCATATAAATTTGCCAAAGTATCCATTAACTCTATCATTGTCTTTGCCTATGATAAGTTGGAAATCACAAAAGATGCCAGGCTCAACTTTATAGATCTAAGAGCCTTTCGATCAAGAACATTCCATTCTTCATCTTTCATATCTGTGGGCTTCCTTGAAACCACACCCAACGGTAACTATAGATATTTTTGATATAGATAATCTTCAATCTACATCCTCCATAATTGATAATTCTTGCCATTAAATTTCTCTATTCTTAGTTTACTTTTTTCTACCATTGCTTTGCTCCCACTCAATCAAAAAACTTTGTGAGTGAATTCTATAATCAACAAACACTAACCTACTCTGATACCAATTGTTAGTGTATACACATAGCTCTGATACCACTTGTTAGGACTTGGCTCTAATACCAATTGTTAGGATCTTAGAGTACAATTGATTACTTTTATATAAGCAACTAAACACAAAATTTAACTATAAGTAATAAGTAACTAGAAATAAGAAACAATAAAGAATAGAAGATACGAAAAACAACCAATCTTGTATTAAACTCTTCCAAAAGGAAATACAATGAAAAAATATCTTTCTTCTCACACCTCTCAGGTGTACAATAATTCTCCCTCAAGAGTTCTCTCTCTCTCAATCAATTACAATCAACTCAACTATTGAGTTGTTATTCCCTCTTGATAATCAACTCAATTGTTGTTGTACATGCTATGAGAATCTAACCCTATTATATAGTATACTACAACACTAGGGTTTCATGAGCCATGCATTCTCCACTGTTAGATCCACCTCTTAATCAAAGGCTCAAATCTATTTGCTAAAAATAGAACCTTCTAAAATTAGAAAAGCTAGAAATGCACATCTAAAAATAAAATTCTAGAAACGCACAGATGATCGATGCTGGTCGGTGTCAGTATGAAGATGACTGATGCTGACCAATTCCTTTTAATGTCAATTACTGTGTAGCTCAAGATAAATGATGTCAGTCAACCCCTAACCAATGTTAGTTTGTTTTGATTGATGTTGGTTACTGTGTAAGACCAACAACCTCTGCATTAGCTCAATAGTGAAGCTTTTAGCTCCACAACTCAACACAAAGACCACATCACCAATGAACCAAAAACAAGATTAGAATTAGATCATGCCATGATGAATAAAGAAGAAAGGATTTTTTTTGAAGAGCTAGGCGAATGGACTGAGCATGATCAAGAAGAAGAAAATAGCCAGTTGTTGGCTATGATGCATAGTGACCCATATGGGAACTATGACTCTACTAGTTTGGGTATGTATGTCATTTTTGATGAGGATCAGACGATCCCAAATGTCATAAGGAAAGAGGTATCTACTGCTCAAGATTTAGAGCTCTGGACTTTGAATTTTGATGGGGCTAAAAGTAAACACAGTGCCGGAGTAGGAATTTGTCTTACTGATCCAAATGGTGTTAAAATTTTAAGGGCTATCCGATTCCAATTTACTTGCACTCATAATGATGCAAAATATGAATCTTTAGTACATGGGCTCCTGTTAGCCAAGAAAAAGGGGATAAAGAACCTAAAAGTAAAAGAAGATTCAAAATTAGTAGTAAAGCAAATTAGGGAAAAGGTAGCAGCCAAAAATGTGAGAATGAGATCCTACAAGCATAGGATTTGGGATCTGATAGAAGATTTTGAAGCTTTTAATATTGAGATAATCCCTAGAAGTCAAAACTTTGAGGCTGATAGGATGGCTCAGATTAGCTCATAGTTTAACCTAGTAATTGGCCTATTGGTTAATAATGAGTCAGTAAAAGTTATAGTGAGACTGACCATCCCAAATAATGATGAAAATTGGCAAGTGTTTGAAAATGATACTCAGGTAGTCTCTTTCTTACAACAATCAAATGAGTTTGTTGATTAGTTGTAAACTAAAATTGAAGAGGCATATGGTGATCAGATTATATAATTAAGGACTAATAAGCTCTCCAAGGGATTAATCACCTTAGAAAACTTGTTTGACCCAGAGGATGTAAGTCTGTGAAAGAAAAGGTTCCAGGTAGATAAAGTAGACTATTCTGAGGTAGAGGTGAGTGATGAGAAAAGGTTAAAAGTGGAGAATTTTGCAACTAAAGAAGAGAAGGAAAGACTAATTGAATTGTGCCACAGATATGATAGAGTCATAGCTTAGAGCTATGAAGACCTTCATGGATATAACAGAGACATTATCCAGCACACAATAGAATTGACTGAGGGATCCAAGCCCATCAGACAAAAATAGAGGCCAATAAATCTAAGGATTGAACCTCTAATGGTAGATGAGTTTTAGAAACTTTTAGACTCCAAAATAATTTTTCCAATCAAGCACTTGACCTGGGTATCAAATCTAGTCCTAGTTAGAAAAAAGAATGGAGATGTAAGACTGTGCGTAGATTTCAGAGATCTAAATAGAGCATCTCTAAAAGACCACTATCCCTTACCCTCCATGGAACAAATTATACAAACTATGGCCAGATCAGAGAAGTTTTCTTTACTTGATGGTTTCTCTAGGTATAATCAAATTTGGCTAGCTGAGGAAGACCAATACAAAACCACTTTCACTACCAAATGGGGGACATTTGCCTATGCAAAGATGCCATTTAACTTATCAAATGCAGAAGCCACCTTTCAATGAGCGATGTATATACCCTTTGGTGAACTTATAAACAAGGTCATCCTTGTCTATCTAGATGACCTCACTATTTTCTCAAAAAATGCTGATGATCATTTTGATCATTTAGAGTTTGTCTTCAAAAAATGTCAAGATTTTGTGATATCATTGAATCCCAAGAAATGTATTTTTGTTGTACCTCAGGGTAAACTATTGGGGCACATAGTGTCTAAGGAAGGGATTTCTATAGATCCTAAGAGAATCATAGCTATAATGGACCTACCTCTTCCAGCAAATAAAAAGGCAGTCCAATTCTTTTTTGGGAAGATCAATTTTGTCAGTAAATTCATATCTAATTTTGTAGGCTTGGTTAGACCAATGACACTCTTTCTAAAAAAGGACCTGGTCTTCAAGTGGACTACAGAAGGAAGGTAAGAATTTGAAGGGATCAAGAAGGCTATCTTAGCAGTCCCAGTACTCAAGAACCCAGATTTTTCTATGCCCTTCGTAATGTATGTCTATGGAGGAGAGTTAAGTATTACTGCTATCTTGACTCAAAAGAATGACAGGCTAGAAGGGGAACACCTAATAGCCTTTTTCTCAAGAAATCTTAGAGATTATGAGACCAGGTAATTTTTTGTGGAAAGACAAGCCTATGCCATGGTAAAATCCCTCAAGAAATTTAGGCACCTGATATCAGGGAACAAAATTTTGATACTTGTAGCTCACTCGAGTGTCAGGGAATACATCATGGAGGGTGAAATTATTGAGAAAAGAGCCAATTGGATCACTGAGATCCTTGAATATGATGTAGAAGTCATACCCACCAAACTAGTCAGAGGTAATGTTTTGTGTCAATATATAACTCAAGAGCTTGAAAAGATGTTACCTAAGGAAGCAAATTCAGAAGAAGAGACAGAGACCATGCTAAAATTACAAGAGGTTGATCAGGAATCTTAGGTCACAAGTAGGATTCAATTTATGAAAAATGGGATTTATCTGAGAGAACTCCCTCAAAACAAGAGGAGATATTATAGGATATAGGGAGTTCATTTTGTTTTAATTGAACAAGTCCTTTTCAAAAGAAATTTTGATGGAAAATTGTTAAGATGTGTAGAACAGGCTAAAGCTAAGAGGATACTACACGAAATGCATCATGGAACATCAGGGGGGCATTTTTCTGCAAAGACCATAGCCATAAAGATAAGTGAGGTAGGATATTTTTGGCCTAATTTATTTACAGATTGTTATCAGCTGGTTAAAAAATGTCAATTCTACTAGTATTATATGGGGATGAGGAGGAATGCAGCCATGCCCCTTAGTTCTATAGTTGTGGATGAACATTTTTCTCAATGGGGTCTTGACTTCATTGAAATGATAAATCTAGTATCCAGCATGGGTCATAAATGGATATTAACTGCCACAGACTATTTCACCAGATGGACTGAGGCAGTCCTGCTTAAAGAAGCAACAGAGAATGTGATCCTAGATTTTCTAGGGGGTATCACTACTCACTTTAGAGCTCCTCACACCATCATTTTAGATAATGCTAAGGCAAATTTTGGGGTCTAAAGTATCCAACTTTGCCTTGAGACATGGGATATATCTAAAAACTTCATCTAACTATTACCCTCAAGGTAATGGTCTGGCAGAATCAACCAATAAGAACCTGATAAGGCTCATCAAAAGAATAGGGGAAGATCATCACAAATAGTGGCATAAAGTGCTTAATCTAGCACTATGGGCTGATAGAATCACACCTAAGTAGGTGATCAAAATGTCTCTATATAAATTGGTATATGGAGATTTTGCCATGATTCCCCTAAGCTTGGAAATCCCTGCTCTTCAGCTAATCAAACAAATTGAGATTGAAGAAAATGGCCCCATGCAAGTCAGACTCGCTGAACTTCTAGAAGTTCAAGAAAAGAGGGATATAGCCCATGATTCATTGATCAAGCATTAGGGAATGGTTAAAGACTATTTTGATAAAAGGACTTCAAATCCTAATTTTGAGGTGGGCTCAATTATTTTTAAATGAGATGCACGGGCCACCAAGCTAGGTCAGCACACCAAATTTGAAGTGTTATATATCAGTCTATATAGAATTCAAGTATGCAAGTAGGAAAATTCTTTCGAGCTAGAGATGATGGAAGGAGAACCTAAAGAGATTCCTATAAATGGAATCTATTTAAAACATTTCAATTAACTTGGGTCTCTCATGTATTATAGTTAAATAATTTCCCTTTCTCGCATTATTTTTTTATGTTTTCCTGCTTTGCTTTTATATAAGTGTTTTAAACATGTGTCGATGACTCTTTTGAAGCTGTAATTTTTGCAATTTTGATCTAGCAGGAGTCAGGTTCTTTTTTAGCAGGCTCAAAAGTCCTAGGGGTCGCCAGTAATTGTAGAGTAAATTTTTACTCTACGTTGCATTAAAATTTTAGTGGAGCACTGCAGTTTGGGTTCCCATATACCTTGGTCGTAGCAGCAAAGTTGGGGTAGAGTGCGAGTTCATTTTCTAAGTGTCAAAGAGTCTATAAAAGCTACCAAGTGTCACCCTCTGGCATCAGTCCCTTTCCCCTTTTTGTTTCTTTCATTTCATTTTATCCTAAGTATTGAATTCAAGTGGAAGCCACCAAGTGTCACCTTCTGAAACATGAAGCCAGCTAGCTATCACTCTCTGAGCCCCTTTTTGTAACTTTTAGGAAGACTATGGAATGTGCCACGTATCTAGTAGAAGCTAAGCAGAATACATCGCATATCAGCATTTGCATCTCATAGAGGCACCGCATTTCATTCTTTTTTGACAAAACTTTCAATGAGCTTAGCAGTAGAGTGGAAAGCACCAGTGGTAGTCACAGGAGGCCCTAGACCACCTTTTCAAAAGAAAGTGGAAGCCTCCATGTGTTGGCATCTAAAGGATGCCTGGGTTCATGCTTTAATTCAACACAAAAGGCATCATTTTATTTTGCTTAAGTGCCATAAAGTAGTGGATGCTACCAAGTGTCACTCTCTGAGCCCCTTCTTACTCCATCCCTGAGAAAAAGTGGAAGATGACACATACCCCTAGTAGATGAAGTGAAAGATGCCACGTATCTTCCCAGAAGTAGTGGAGGTCACCACGTGTCAACTTTCGACAGACCATCTTCGAGTTTCATTGCTGAATAAAGATTGTGGTGGGCCTCGAGTGTTACTTCAAAGAGTCTATGGAAACTACCAAGTGTCACCATCTATAAGAGTCTAATATGTGTCATGAGTGATACCACAGGATAATAAAGAGAAGTGGAGAGGGCCGCATGTATCTGATAAATCTAGTGGAAAGCACCAAGTGTCATTTTTTGGTGCCTTTTTAGTAATAAAAAGATTTTCAAGAAATTGACTAAGTGTTCTCTCCCATTTCAACATAACAGAGTGTTCCATGTATCTGTTGCTACAAAGTGAAATAGAGGGAAAATTGGCTGGAGTTAATTTGAGTAGATGGAACAGTTCATCGAGTAGATTTTTGGAGCCCCCAAAGCATTGAAGGCACTATCTATTTGTCCCCAGTGAGTGAAGGATGGAGAAGAATTACGCGGGAAGTGGAGTGATGGAAGGAGACATCTGAGGCTATAAAAGAAGAAGGATTGTTAACCAAAAATAGGGGGATATTTTTCCATAGTTTTAGACTTCTAGAATTTTTGACCAGTAATATCATTTGGTCTTGTCTCATTTCCTTAAGTTGTAAAGTTAATGTAATTATGCATGTTTTTGTGCCTTTTATGTGGCTGAATAAATTAAGAAGATTTGAGCTCCATGCCTTGGTTGGTGTTATCTGTGTCATTTGTAAATTAGTTTATACTATAGATGTTCTAGAGTTGTGATTAGGAATGCCATTGGCTTTTGTCTCATTTTCTTGAATCAGAAGGTTTACATGACTGTACGTGACTTCTGTGCCTCTTATGTGATTGGAAGATTCTGTTAGGAAGATTGAACACTATGCCTTTGTTGACATTCCCTGTGTTTCAGCAAAAGAACTCCCTGTTGTGAGCCTCTATTTCTATTATTTCAATATCTTACATTGATCATGCACATGTATGCTCTTAAATGTAATTGAATCCTATAATAGTCTCACTGTGCTCAGGTTAGGATTAGGATTACATTCAAGTGCATCACCATAGTTAAGTTTCAATTCCTGCATTTGCGTTTCTGTTTAAATTCCTATCCCTTTTCCCAAACACTTGATACAAAAGAAGAGACCAACTTCTCTAAAATCTGGAGGTTGTTTCAAGCCACATCATCCCATAGTTTGAAACTTCCCATTGTTGATTGATTAAGATCAAGCACAATTTTAGCCATCAACAAAATCCATCTATATAAACACATTCATTTCATCATTTAGAGATAAGAGAAGAAGAAGATATATATATATATATTTTGCATTTGCTTATCCACCATTCTAATTGAGGAGCATAGATTAAGGTTTCATACTTATTTTGGAGATAAGAATATTATCTTGTGGAGGAGTCTTTTAGATACATTGATAGGTTATGTATCCTAGAGTTGATTTATCCTTGTCATCCTTACATACCACAACAACCTTTTGAAAAACACCTAATCCAATGGAAATATTGAGGTTCAATGGGTTCATCTTCAAATGCAAGTATTCCTAACTTTGTTCCTCTTTTGTAAGAGTAGATACATTTATATTTGTACTTATCTCACATGCATTAGGATTCTGTATGAATTGACATGATTATATGTTTTCTATACATGTTTAATTTTTATGTTTATTAACCCACTTTGTGCCACAAGCTTTGATGAGCACTACATTAAACTTTTACTTTGATTTTGTCATTTACTTACTTTAGTGAATATGAAAATATATGACCTAGTTAGGGTTATTGCATAGTTTTTCTTGACTGGAGGCTTTGAAACCCTCCTTAGTATATTATTATGGTAAGAAATACCTTGGATAGATCTAACAAATCCATTTTGGTCATTACCTCAAATATATAATGTATCAACAATTGAAAGTGTAAGTAGGATTTATCTTCCCTGAGGTAGGATTGATTTATAGATCATTTATATTTCCCTTTACATACAGGTCCTACTATGATATAAAAAGCATCAACATGTACAAGGAATGGCTTCTTCCAATTTATAAATATTAAAATAGAAGCTATTAATAACATTTGTTTGAGTTTAATGAAGGTTTTTTGACATTCAAACTTTAAATCCTTGCACGCTAAATTCTCTAAGGGTTCATATATAGCTACATATGTTTTGATAAACTTGTGATAATAGCCTACATATCCTAAAAAGGTACACACTTATGTAGAATTAGTGGGAGGTGGAATCCCTACCATAACTATAATCTCAGCCCAATCCACCAAAATTATATCTTTGGACATGACATGACCTAAGGAGACACTAAATAATGTGAAGAGTAAGCAACTTTTAAGATTCAACATAATGCATAGAGCATAATAGTGTTCTAACATCATACACAAATTAGATGATATTTGAATATAGAAAAGAAAACCCAATCATCTTGATATCCTTCTAAAAATTTATGAATGAAATCCTTAAATGTAGTGACTTCAACTATAAAAAAATAGTTTGGGAGTTTTTAAGCCCAAAAGGCATTACCTTATATGTAAATGATCCCCACTCTATTTTAAAAATCATTTTATCTTGGTATTATTTTATAATAGGGATTTGATGGTGTCCAATGAATCTATCTAAATGAGTACACCTCATGGCCTATGACTTCCTTTAGAACCTCATTGATGAAAGGTATGGGGAAAGGATCATTAATGTAGACATCATTTAATGTGTGATAATTTACACATACCCTAATTCAACTAGCCTTCTTTGGTTATACTACCATGAGATTGAATCAATCTACCATTTCAATAGGATATATAATTCCAACTTCTTGCATGCGATCTAGTTCAAATTTTACTATTATTTACATGTTGGGATTTATCATATATGGCTGCTTCTTAATAGGTCTAGTGCACTCTTTTATCTCAATGTACATCTCTCCCAATGAAGGATATACACCTTTAAACTATGATAATTTGGTTGGAAAGACATCTTGATAGACTCTCAATAGTCATAATGCCTTTGAGGTCTCATTTTGTGTCCAATAATCTCCCAAATCCACAAGTTTGGGAATGGACTCTATTTCAATATTTTCTTACATTTTCTTCAATGGCTCTTGGTAAACCTTAGTAGATCCATTAGGTAATGAATCTCATATATTTTATTCCCTTTCTAGCTCTAGACTTTTTAAATTATGTAGTGTGTCTTCTTCATCCTGATATGTGCTTTGAACTTGTGGTGGTTGTACTTCTTATTTTGGCTAAAAGAAGCCTTCTAAATACATATCCCCATAATTGTCATGAGATTATGTTAATTCTCTTATAATTATATTACAAGTTTTAAGAGGTTGGTCATGTTTATTATCCTTCTAATCTTCAATAGCTACATTCAAATCACATGCTACTTCTTGGTGTGATGATGTGTCTATCTCAGTCCCCAAGTCTTCTACGTGTCCATAACATAGATTTTTTCACCTTTTCCAATGCATTGTGCACTATAGGATTATAATATTTAAAAACAAAGGTTTGGATAAAATATTATTGCACATGCACCCTAAGTTTAGTTTCCCTCCTATTATCTTAAATCATATACCATGCAATTTGAAGAGGTGATAATGTATAGCTAAAAAATGTGTGCCCAATATCTTGGTTCAACCCACTGTGTAGACCACATGTCTATGTATTTATGGAAATGTATTTTGGGACATTGGCCTTATTTAAATAATGGACACTCTTATTTAATAATGCATATAAACTAAAATCATACGTGTAGAAATTCACATGCTTCTTCTTATGGTATTTTTGGTTCTCTATGAACCACCCACCATATTGTAGTAGTTCCTTTCAATGCATAACTAAGTGTATTGAATATTTGATCTATATTCATAATATGGTGATCTAAGATTATAGTCTCCAAATAAATTGATTGAGATATTTAGTTGTAAAAAACTAAGGTAATTGTCCTTCAATAGTAAATACCATTCCCAAAGATGTATCTCAAGGTCTCAATGCACCCAATTTAACATGTGTGTGTGTCTGAATCACCATTGATGAAAGATGTTGTGTCCCAAGGTAGAATGCCTTCCTAGGTGGGTTCTATATGGTCCATGATAGTTTCACCTATTCTATATAAGAACTCCACTTTTAACTTGGTGAGATATCACACAGAAGGGGAAACACATCCTTTTATTTAAAACTATAGAGTTGGATACTTGGTTAAAACACATGCTTATAAATTGGTTGTTTGATTTTCTATGACCATATATATTTCTCAATCAATGGTTTAATAAATTGATATTCTATATCTCTCATATCAGTTTATTTTAAATTTACATTAACTTTAAACTAACTACTATCCTTGTATGCATAATGTGACTAAGGATATTTTGGGATAACATAAGGATTCTGCTCTGATTAGTTCAAGGTTATAACAATTATATTCTTCCCTTAATGTGATTCTAATTGATTATTCATGATGTTAATAGTCATTTGATTATCATAATCCCATTTATTACTAATTAAATTAGGATAATGGGTCTCATTCATCTTCATATCGATAACCTTGAAGTCTCCTCACAGAATTAACTCAACAATATTGATCTCCACCTCCTCTAATTGAATAATAGGCTCTACTCTTACATATTATGCAAGGCTAAGATTAATAGGGATTTAACTGAAGGTTGTTTGATTAATAACCTCCCAAGTAGATCATGAAAGCATATTAATAGTGCTCCCAAAGTTGAATATTTCATTAGGGATCTCATATCCTACAAGCTCAATATCCATGTGAGAGTCAACATCTTAAGGCTTTTTAGTTTTTACATACCAAAAAACCTTATTCATATGATTTTGGCCTCACTGTGCACACTTCAAGAGATTATGCAATAGGTTGGTAATGTTCTATGATATGTATTCATTGCATAATGTAATTATTATCTTCAATAAATTTGTCAACATAGTTACAAAACCTTCTTGCCTCATTATACACACAATCTACCCATACATGTATACATAAATGGCTGATGTATATCCTTACAAAGCTTCTTATACTATGTATTTTTTAGGACCTAAGCCATTTGATACATTAAATTTTTTTCTCTGGTAGGATTATGATACTTATCTAGTTGAACCTTTATAATTCCTTGATCTTTTGGCATTTCTAATAGTAGCAGTCCTTATTATGTGCATTATTGTCTTGTTACTGATTGCATAAATGCATTCTCCCTAGGTTGTGCACTAATCATATTCACATTATGCACATGATTTTATTTCTTTTGATTTTGAAATACTAAATAGTATTTAGTTTGATGCTACCCTTCAACTCTACAGTAAAAAAAAATATGTATGTCTCTATAGATTAGTATGGAGATTCTAGACTTAGTGATTGTATTCCTCAAATAAATAACATTACATGGGTGGATAACCTTGTTAGTTATTATTATTACAACATACTTGATATCCACCACTATATCTACCTATGTATCCTCCTCTATATCCACCTATATTTTGTTGGTGGCCCCATCCCACTGACTATTATCCCATAAATCCTACTTGTTATGTGGGTTACACATCATACCCACCATATGGGTGCTTAGGTGAAACTAGATCCAAAAAAAACATGGCTCTTAATCTAGGAAAATGTTTATATTTGACACCTTATGATGGTTTTACAAATCTTGAATAGTATTTTTTGACCTAAAAAATTAAATGGTAGGCCAAATGTGTCATTATTGATGATGCAAGGAAGTGTGAACTTATATGAACCCTGATAGTTAGAGCTATATAATTCATACATAAAAATAACCCAACCATAATGGATTTGAAAGATGTCAAGAATAAATTAATTAAGTAATTCAGGATGCAAACATTCCCAAGCTAAACCATTTGAGGCTTGAAGGAGATTTATCACAAAATAGGATAATCAATCTGGGATTAAGAATGTAAATTCTTAGATGTGATAAAGCAATTGAGTTTTTAGTTTATATACATAGACAAAGTTGTGTGGTTCATATAAGGTCTATGACCTAGGATCTAGTTTGATATCATAAAAACATAATTCTTTAATAAGGTTGATGATCGATCAACTATGACTTGTGTTGAGAAAATAGAAGCCTATGGGGAAAGTTCACACCCTACGACAAAGACGGATGCCAAGATAGATGTTATTCTACTAAATATGGATAAATTTCATGAGAGAAAAAATTGAATTTATCTATATGGTGCACATAGTGTAATAAAGGACACTATAGGAATGATTATTCAAAAATCAAGATGATGGAGTTATGGAGATCCATCGTATAGTGGGACACTCAACTACCCAATGCCATTTGCTATAGTAATACATACAAAAAATACATGGTATGTATAATAATTTCTACAAATCTCATAATTATGATGAGAATAACTACATAACATTTTAGAAGCTAAAGTAGGACATCTTAAAAAATGTCTTCATAGTGGGTGTTTAACATATTCCAACTATGAAACTAGGAGTTCTAAGTCTGGATGCAGAGATTACTTTAGTTATGTAGGCTACTTATGGATGGGTGACTCGATATCTAATGTACCCAAAGATGCAATCTCTTCAATATCATCCATAGGGTTCTATAGGATGGATATCATAGTCATCCTAGTATCAAGTTAGCTTGACCCCTCTATCCCCTCAATACTAATAGTATTATAATTATACATCTCCACCATAATAGATAATATGGGATCTCGTTAATGTTATGGGATTGCATTGTTATTTTAAGACTAATAATAGTATTGTGGTGATGATGATGTCCATTTAACCATAACCTAGGGTTGACATTGTAGTGATGAAGGCATCCATTGAGGACTACCTTGTGTCATGTTAATCATGTCCATGTCTGAGTCTAGAATACCCTACATCATAGTGAGTAATTATTGATAAATAACTACAAAGGCATTCTTGATAATATCTTATTTTACTTCTTGTAAAGTTTTACAACTATTCTCATCACGATTGTTTGATTTGCAAAAATTACAAATAGGCTTTGGTACTTTTGAATGTACTACTATAATATATGATATTTTGAAGTAGCATGATAGACTACTCAACATTTTTCATAGATCTCTATCTTGAGTTTCATATAACCATTATTGTGGTTCCCTTATTGACCACACTCTATACACCATGAGCCCAATTTAGGCTTATCATTATTGTGCATATCATCCATTCTTTTGAGAAAAGTGTCTAGTTTTTCCTCTACTTTAGACTAGCTACTAAAACATCACCAAAATCCTCAATTTTATCCACTCATAGAGTATCAGATCAAGCATTAGCCTTAGTCAAGAATTGAGACTATGAAACAACAAATCTAATTCTTGATCACAACCCTTCTATGAACCAAATAACCTCGTCCTTGTCATCCATGATGAAATTAATCTTGCTCATCACATTATAAAATATATGATCACAGTACCTTACCGATTCTCTAATCCTTTCTCAAATTTCATTTAGGTCTTGAATTATATGACTTTTGTATTTATTCACCTTAAAGTATGTGAATACATGTTATTTTAATTTAACAAGATCTAAGGCATTAACATCCCTTTTATAATGAATTCCAAGGCTCATAATGACAAAACCCCTATGAGTTTGCACTTTTTTACATCATCAGATTACTCCCTGTTGGGTGAATATTTTGTCGTCAACTAACTAATGACAAAATGGGTATATCAGCCACATCATAGGGAGATTTACACCATGAAAAGTATGGGTTTACCAGATTTGAATGAAGTAAATCTCTCCTCTCATCAAGGGGAGGTTCCCTATAAATACTTACGTGCTGGATATATATAATTAAGCAGAAAATAACACTTGGGGGGTGGTATAACAGCATCTACTTCTCTTTTTTCAGAATTAATGTATAAAGAACAAAAAAAGGGGAAATCTTGGCCTATCGCTAACAACACCCCTCTTCTTTCAGGAATGGCATCAAACATGGAGCAGAAAATCACCTGAAGTAATAAATTCCACAAGAACACTCACGCAAGCACAAAGTCTTCCATAGCTTCTTTCACCAATCCGAAACAAGTACAATCATAGAGTAAAGTGAAGCACAAAGTCTTCACCTGAAACTACAAAAGATAACTGAATCTCAAAGATAAAAGCAGCACAAAGTATATCTTCTACCCTCTAGAAGTGCCCTTAGATAATATAAACACACCCACTTTGCTTATTAAATCAGATGAATAAGATATTACCAGGAAAAAGGACATAAGAACTATTTCCTCAATAACACAGACAATCTCAACACAAAGTTTGAAATAACCTGCTTCTCATTCATTCAACAAAATATGATTTACAAATTTGAGCATAAAGTCTCAAAAGTTGCTTCAATTTCAATAGAGTAGTTGCTATTAAATTTTCCAAGATCCTTTACAAATGAGGTCTCCACTATATATAGGGAGAAAATCCTCAAAAATAGAAAATAATAAAATATACAAAATATCTTGGTCAAAGATGACTCATCTTTGACTTTTAGATATTTTTCTGAACCTTTACACGTAATTACATATTATAAAATTGCATGTGTTCTGCACAAAACAAAAATGCATAAGGATAGAAGAAGAAAGAAGGGGAGAGAGAGTCAATTCTTACTGCTAAACTTTTTCAGATGAGCATCGTACATGGCGATCAATGCCTGAATTCCTATGGTGTCTGGCGCTACTACATTCTTGAAGATGACTCTCGCTCTGATCAGTGCATCTTTCAATGCTGTGATGGCTTTAGAGTGGCCAGTTAACTTGGATTTCAAATTCTCCAAAGTTAACTGAGCATCCAGAATGCTGTCCACCGAAGACATTGAGAAAGATGCTTCTTCAAAATCTTTTTGGATCATCTCTTTGAAGTTTTGAATCATCTTCTCTGTTAGAAGGAACTAATGGTCCTTGGAGGTCAAGTTGCATGGTAGTTCTTCTAACTTATTCAGCAGGCTCAGGTCACTCTTTTCACTAGCTTCCCTGAAAGCTTTGAGATCATCAATTAAGTCTTTGAGTACCTGGATTCTGAAGACCAGTGACTCTTTGATCTCAACATAGGAGTCTTTGTGGGAGATGACACCGATAGATATCAGGGTACTCTTCTTGAGATCTTTCATCTCTTTCCATCTGTTGAGATCCTTCTCTAAGCTATTAATTTCCTGAGAGATAAGGGAGACAAAATCGTCTACCTGAGCTTTTAACTTCTTCATTTTACCTATTCTTTCTGCAACCTCTGACAGCAAAGAGACTCCCTGATTATGCATTCTTTCAACATAGTCCTCATGACTTTTCCCTTTAAATAGGTCTTTTCAGCTTTTTGAATGACTGGGTCATCCACGGAAAAGGCCTCTAGAGTCACTGCTTCAAGAGGAAGAGTGAACCTTCTAATTACTGTTGTTAACTACTCTGCTTTGGCTTTATAATAGTCCTTCATCTCCTTCTCTCTGTTGAATTTTTGGACCATAATGTCCATAGCTGACTGAAGATCGCTCTTTGCACCTTCGTGAGTAACTTTGCCAAGTTCAACACGAGAGATGGAATAGCTACTCATTTCAAAACCCTCAAGGGTTGCATCCTGAGGGGGCTTGGCAATTTCTAGAAATTTTTGTCCCTTTTTTTCAACCAACTTGAAGAAGATTCTTGGCCTCTTAGGAGCCTTTGCTTTTGCCGGCACTATCTTGCCAAAATTGAATTCATCTGGGGAGATGGCCATTTTCTTCCTCTTCAGCGTGAAAGCAGACATCCAAGGCGGGAGAGAAGTACCTATTGTAACAATAGTTACCTCCACCGGTGTCACTATAGTAGCTTCCAAACTACTAGTGGTGATAGTAGTTGCAGTCAGAGTAACCGGCAAAACTGTACTAACTACTGATTCTGGCTCAGGTGCAGGGCTCGCTGGCAGGTTGAAAGACAGAGATGACAGACTCAGAATGGACCCAAAAGAGCGAGGGGAACCTCTAGAAGGGCCTTGAGGATTGCCAAATACAATCCTAGAAGGAGAAGTAGCTCTGGAAGAGAGAACACTAATTGGGGAGATAGGAGAAATGGGCACCACAAGAGATTGAGGGGGAGAAGGAGAGGCACTCTGAATCGGCTGTGCTTATCCCGATGAGAGTGGAGACCCAACACTTGGTTGTTTTGAAGGTTGATCCCCTATCTCTATGGGCTGAGCTGCCTGTGCCTCGAGGCTTTGATCTTTGGTTCCTTTAGCTACCGTTTTAGGCTCTTGTGCAGTCTTAGGCTTTTTAGACACAAAGATGATCCTAAGTTTGTGAGGCCTAGAAGGAGAAGAAACATCACCTTTGTTTTTTGTTCGGTTCTCTACCTTCCTCTTCAACTCTACTTGGTATTCAGCCTCTGATCCTATAATAAATTCTTTTAGGGTGATCCCTTTGGCTGCTAACCAATCATTGGTGTTAGCCAATATTGGTTCAAATCTTTTTCTCAGAGAAGTCAGTTCCTTTTGAGACCACTAAATTGGAGGGAGAAGGGAACTAGCAACCTTTTCTGCCAGATACCTACTATTTATGATGTTCCTATCATCGATTAAACCCGAAGGGATCTCTGCAATCCTGAGGTATTCTATCTACTCCAGTGTTAGATAACAATAGTCCATTTTCCTTATCTCATCGACTGTCCTCAGGTCCACCCAGATATCCTCAATCATGGGTTCGTGGAACTAAGTTTTTCTTTTGATCTTCTCTTTGACTCCCTTGTAGTCAAATTTCTCCTATCTCTTGAATGGCTTGATGGTAACCATCTGCATTTTTTTTCCATGACCTTGGCTTTGGTTGATGTAGCAATTAAAAACCTGCCAATCTAGATCAAAAACTTGAAACTGGGTCTCTTCAGTTCCATCTATTTAGTATGCACAACAACTAGTTATCAGCACAATTCCATTAAAACTAATTTGTCTAAAGGGAACCTGGAGAGCATATAAGGGTAGCCTTGGTAAAAACCAACCCAAAGATAATAGAAAGCAGGTAACTGGAGGAACATACAACCATAACCATTTACTACCATCCAGGCCTCATCTGATATTCTCTTCTGCTCAAGCTGAGGATCGAAGAGACACAAAAACATGGTGAAGAATGTGTCATTTACTCATCTAAAATGACATGTTGACCCCTAAAGCATCAGTTGGGGATAATATGAGTAGACCGGGGTGGTCTTTCTATCTCCCTCTGTAGTCAATCCTGGGAAAGATCGCATTGTAGCAGCTATGTAGACCAGGTACGAAGTCATGTAAAATTTAAAGGAAGTCTGTACCCTGGTCAGCTATTCATGAATGGCATTACTGATCTGTTCCCCCTAAAAGATAGTTTGCTTACCCTGGAGGATGATCTTAATGAATGGATACATCCATTCATGGAATTGTGAAGAAGATAGGAGGCCTCGTACTCTGCTGAGAAGGGTGATCAGGTCACCAACTTCCTCGACAAAATCACTCCTTGGGAAGCTCTTCAGCCATCTGGAGAGGCTGGTCCTCGGGGTCTTTAGCCACTTGTAATTAATCACTTTCTTTTCCCTCTCAGGGTCTTTATCATATTCTTTTTGTGCATCTACGAAGTTGATCTGGGTTACTTCGGTGGCTAGAGGGCACAAGAAAACCTTGTCGATAAAATCTTGATCCAACTGAATTATCATACTGCCACTGGTGTCTGAAACTGATCTGGTCTCCTTGTAAGAATGAGCACACTGGAGGACAAACTCGACATGATGCGTTGCTACTGGGAAGGTGGCCACCAGGTGGATGTTGCTCTCAACTATTCTCTTTATCCCAGTACTAGAATTTGTTGCCTTGGTTCACACCAGGAACTCAGCCATGTCCACATGGCCGATCTTGGTGTCTCAAATGTCGTTGACATTCGAGGAGACTGATGTAGGCAGGAATATGCCCTGGTACTTGTATTTCATGCTTTTCACTTTTTTGGGAGACGCTTCTGTCATGGAGAATGATCCTAACTGGATGGGAGCAAATGTGTAGGAGCTCGCTGAAGGTGCTGTAGTCATGATCACAGATGAGAGGAGAGTGAGCGAGAGAGGGAGAGCGTAATTTAAGTGATATGGGTTACTGGAGGTCACTTAAATAGGCTAGGTCTAGTAAAGGAGCAAAAAATGAGGAAGAAAAAGTATGAAAGGGACAACTCAAAAAATTTTTTTGGGAGTTAACTGAAAATGGAGGAAAAAATGCAAGGGCGGTGAAAATCGCCGCCTTTGCATAAAGTTGGAAGAAAAGCAGGGGTGGCAAAAATCACCACCCTTGCAGCTTATAAAAAAATACAGGGGCAAAAATTTTCACTGCCCTTGTAGGTAGGAAGAGGAAAGGCAGGGGCGACAAAAATCACCGCCCTTGCACTGTAGTTGTAAAATTGTGCAGGGGCGGCGATTTTCACTACCTCTGCATTTAGAACTAGGAAAATGTGCAAGGGCGGAAATTTTTGTTGCCCTTGCATGAAGGGATGAAAAAGATAACATGGACAGAAAAAAATGCCACCCTCGTGAGGAGAGAAAACCATGGGCAGGGGAAAAAAGGAGGAGCCCACGGTCAAGGAGGAGGGATGGGTGGAAGGAAATGGTTAAGGACGCGGGTGGCAAAATCCACCACCCGTGTGAGGTCCTGGTGGAAAACTGTGGGTAGGAGGGAGAAGAAAAAAAAACAAAAAAAAACAAAAAAAACAAAAAAAAAACAAAAAAAACAAAACAACAACCTAAAATAAACTAAGTCAAAACAGAAGAAACAAGAAATAAACGTAAAAATGAACCCTACCTGATAAACTGCACGTGCCACGAGGTTGAACCCGTGTTTTAAATCGTCACTTGAGGCGCTCAAGTGCAAGAGGTAGGAGGAGAGGAGGAAGCAATGAGGAGAATGGGGTTCAAATCGGAATATATGGGGTGAAAAACCCACCCTAACAACCCGCTATGCGCGGTCATTAATGCTTGCACGGAAATTGAGACATGCAAGGGTGGCATTTTTTGTCGCCCTTGCATGTAGTCGATTTATTTTGTAGGGGCAGAAAAAATTGCCACCCTTGCAGGCCGGAGAGTAGGGGTGGCAAAATTTGTTGCCCTTGCAAGAAATGTGCAGGGGCGGCAAAATTTGCTGCCCTTGTACAAAAAAAAAGGAAATGCAGAGGCGACGAAAAATGCCGCCCTTGCATGGAAAACAAAAAAAAAAGACCAACTCTAGAAGGAGAGTCTGGGGAAGGGAAAACTTGGCTTGGACGAGATGGTAACCACTTCTCATTCCAAGGCCAAGATGAAAATGAATTTTAAAATTTGTCTCAAAAAATGAACCTAGAGAGGCGAAAAGATGAAACAGACAAGTTTCATAGGGGGTTGTTCCCAAAAACAAGCTATGCTGATTTTGGAAACAACACTCCCTTAACCTATAATTTCATGTCATAGGTTAAAAAATACAACTCAAGGTCTATAGACCCATCACATGGTGTTAAAAAAATAAACATGCTTGCATTGAGTGCCATAGTTGGCATACATGTAATTGCTAAAACTGGCTTCTTTGCACTGATAACTTTAACTGTATGGGACTACACACTAGTGACTATGAATAAAAGTGTTTATGAATTATTTACTATTATCTTAGGCTTTTTTCACTAGTGTCTACTACTATAGACTTCTACACATTGCTCTTTTTAGCCATCCTTGAAAATGGATCCTAACTCTTCTAACCTCTTCTTATTGATTACCTGATTAGTCTTCTCACTTAGCTTACCAAACTCATCTATATAAGAATCAAACCAAATTCCATCCATTCCTTCCTTTCAACTTATTATTATTTCACATAATAAATTGGGTTAAGGGGATGCATACTCCTGAAATGAGTGATCTATGTCTTCTACTTATTTTGTCTATGAATTATTTGTGAACTTGAACTCGTGATACTTATGAATTTTATCATGACTTCTTCCTAGGAATATTATTTTTTAGGTCCATAAAATATCCATTTTATTAATTGTGATATATTACTATCCTCTAACTATTTTTTTGACAACCTACTTTATTCTCCCTACTAACTTAGCTCTGTATCTGCATTATCCCTATTTCTTTTTTCTTCTTTAGGCCCTTCTCTTTCACACTCTGTATTTTCTCTGCATTCTTTACTTATAGCATATTGCACAACCTCTTTTTGAGATCTGATTTATTCAACATATTTTACTTTATTCATACTCATATTTATAGTTAAATCTAAGTTACTCTCTTTATTCCATTTCCTTTGTTATCACAATTCTCTTTCCAATCCTAGAATTTTATTTTTGCTCTGACTCTTTTTGTCTTCCATATTCTAGTTTTAGGTTTAAGTTTTTCTTCTTAGCTTTACATAATTCATTTATACATCATGCACATACCCATAGCACCTAAATTGACTACTCCATGTTGACAGGGGTAGGCACCATGGCCTTTTCCACAACCAACATCTTGATTAACATAGGTAGTCACTTTGGGAACTTACTTTAGATTCCTCTGATAAATAGATTTTGCATAGCTTAAAAATCCAAATATCCCTACATAATTTTTTTTTAATGTATCTATCTATGGTATTCTTGACCCAGTATTCAACTATTTAGGTCCAATCAGTATCTAAATTTTATAGGATATCTAACTTTGATTTTGACCAAACTATGAATTTTGTTTACCTTAGCTAAAAACAAAAGTACTTTGTAGACACCAAAACTATGCACACCACAATTTTGAATGTCAAAGTATCCCTCAACCACCTTGGGACCCTATCCATACCAATCTAACCCTTTAAACCCTAATCAAGCTCACCCAAAGTTAGTTCAACTTAAGTGGCTTAACCTTGCCTTTTATCCCTTTTTCCCCCTCAGCACTTAACCACCAGTGGTCAGGCTAATAGTCAATGGTTACCCTGACTATTATCGGTCAAGGTGAACCTCCTCAACCAAAAGCATGCAAAATACCCACCTTAATTTTCTAATTATATCCCATCTAATTTTAGTTATGAGCCATTACATAGATGAGTTGATTTTAGGAGGCCTAGTTCATGTGTTTTTATAATTCCCTTACCTTTCCTATAAGAAAAAAGGAGCTAGGATGTGAAACTCATCAACAATTATCATTAAGATCTTGTACATCTAAGAGTTTATTTCTTATAAGTCAATCACCATTAGAAATCTAGCAACCATATTAGAGAGTCAATTTTCCACTGCCTCTCCACCAAGCCTTCAAGTACCATTACTCTATCAAAATCAAGCTAGATTTCACTAATAGATCAACTACCTCAACCATCCACCCAATTGACTTTTGGTAAGACAAGTACTTAATTTTTAGCATTCATTTAGTTTATTTCCATTTTTCAATCAACCTAGACCCTACCCATCTCTCAAAATTCATCTTTTGAATCTTGTCAATCAGCCAAAGTTACTAACCCAAATCCTCATATAGTAACCATTGATGGTTGTGTCAACCACTGACAATTTTCCCAATCACCAATGGTTAGCTTGATCACCTATGGTCACCTTAACCACTGATAATTACCCTAACTATCAATGGTCACTATGACACTAAAACCCAACAAGCTAATCTCACCTACCTACACCTAATCAAACCTAATTTTTTGTGTTCCTACTTATTCACATACCCCTTTTGGATTTTTTGAAGCATACACCAACCATTTAGCACTAGTTTTAATTAGTTTATCACTAGTTTAATCATTTTTGGCATATTTTTTAACAAGCCCTAATGAATTCAATTTCAGTACCTTTTGATTTATTGATTCAAGTACCTTTCTTTTCTATTTATAAACCTAATTATTTAAAATGTGTCAATTGTCAACCCCTAAGGAAGCTATCACTTCTAAGATCTAGATATCTCTAGGCAGTCCACTCAACTATTTGTCTAATGAACAAGTTTACGTTAGTGATTTTTTATCTTTAGGTCATCCTCCCAAGTCAAATAGGAGCTCTTCATAATCTTTTGATTCAATTTATGCACTATCAATTAGGTTTTTCAACCATACCCATACTTAGTTTCTTCTATTCCTCTTCTCCATAATGAGCAATAAATTCATTAAAACATTATAGCATGCCTAGTCAGACCCTTGTATTTCTACTTGGGTTCTTGTTTGATTGCATTCTCTCTCTATTGTTCACTCATTAACAAAATCAAAAGTTTATTTTGGGCTTAAAATTAAGTGCATATATCAATTTATTGATATTTTAATTCACATAGCCTAACTTAAAGGCAAAGTAATCCATCATAGCTTCATTCTTTGTTGCACACAATAAACCAAACCACTTTCACCAATTAAACATCAAACAAACTTGAGACAAGGCTCGACTAGGATTTCATCACCTATTAGTAACCTTACCCTTTCCTAATGATCCTACTTGGAGGTCATTACCAATGGGAGGACCAACTCTGATCTCTAGTTGAGTATAATCTCTAGATATCAATATATTATAGCTAAGCACCTGACACCCTTATCATTGTGGTGTGTGAAGTGAGGGGGTAAGTCCCAATACCAAGCCATGTATTGATTCCAATATAGATCTCTTTTAAGTGCCTAAACATAACCTAAAACCAAACTTCTATTTCCTCTTTAGTACCCACTCTATAAACTAGTTTCAATCACATACCTTCTTAAGGCATAAGCCAAAAGCGAGATTAATTAAAACTCTAGGGCTTAATGTATCTTTTAGATTGTGATCTAATTTATTTGATCTTTTCTTGTCTTCTCTTTGTTTGAGTAGTAAGGTTGTTTGTGATTTTTATCTCCCATATCTCACATGGTTCTCACTCACCAGTAATGAAGAAACCTTGTGGAGAAAAACCTATCACGAAGCCAACCTTCCTCTTCCACCTCTTCATTCATGGATTATACCTCTGAACTAGAAAACTCTCCTCACCCTTCAAGAATTCTTACCTTCCCTTAAGAGGTCCTTCAAGGAGATAAAATTTTTATCACTTTCCTAAACAACAATCCTATAGCCTTGTAACATTATCTTACAACCATGTCTTACCATATCTTGACTTCGACTCCATTTGTAGATATCACTTATAGCATGCCTCTCCACCTCATAAGGAGTACCTCTATTGACATGGTTACTACACAACCATTGACTACCCAAGATTCCTCATCAACCATCAACCCATTTGAGATTACCATTGAAAACAAACCAACTCAAACTACCACTACCTTTATACCTTCTACTCTTACTAACCACTCCTCCATAATAGAAGTGCCTACCTCTAGCACTACCAGCCTTCCTTTATCTACCTTCAACCCATCCACCACCACTCCACTTCAAATACTTGTGGTTTCCATACCCTCTACCTTACCATCAATCAGTACAAGGGTCACCACCCTTCCATTGATCACCAACCCAACTACCATTCCTATTCAACAAGCACCCCTCAAACCAACCATTGGCTATATCCCTAATCTACAAGGACATGCACCCACTACCTAACCACCTACCTCTACCTACCCTTATGTGTCTTACACCAAAACATTGACATCCACTTACTCATATGTGATAGCCTCCCAACCTTCTACCCACTATCTGTATGTCTCTCAACCACTACAAAGATATTCATCTTATAACCCTTTGGGTACATAACCCCAAACTAACTTAAGTAATATGATTATCTACAAGATGACCACATTAGAATCATCCATCTCAGGTGCTCACAACATATTGTCATATGACCAAATCTGTAATGAGCCTATCCATCCATTCATACCTATTAATCCATATCCTCCCCAATGGGAACTTCCCAAATTCTCTACATTTCAAAGTAAGGAGGATCCCCAACAACACCTTAGGACATTTAGGCATGCTTTCTATCTCACCACCTATGATCATCCCCTTCTCCTTTGTACCTTCCCCATGTCTCTAGCTAGTCTGGCATTGGATTGGTATAATTCCTTACCTAAACATTCCATCTTATCCTTTACCTAACTAGCCCAAACCTTTTTAGACCACTTTTCTAATAATATCTATAATAAAGTTTATATCACCGACCTCTATTCTATTTTATAGTTTGAGGATGAATCCATTACTAATTTTGTGGCTCATTAGAGGAGCCTTATTAACCAAATTTCATTTTCCTTACCTCAACTTGAACTCATAGAGAGCTTTACTCAAGAATGTGCCAAGCATATCTCCTCTACCATGTGTGTCTAAAGCTTCCAAACCTTTGATGAATATTTTACCATGGTGATAAGTTGGAAAACTGAGCCATTGATGAAGGAAAGCTTAAGCTCAAAAACAAGAACTCAAACTATAAAACTAATGAGGCTTCTTCTTCCAAGTCAAGAAACCAACCCAATACCAACACCAAGAATAAGGGAACCATGAATGTAGTTGTCCTAAAATCCACTCCTCCACCTTATGTTAACCAATCCAATTCCTCTAGTTACTCAAAGCAAAACTCAAGGAACCAGACCTTGAACAACCTAAAGTAATTCACTCTACTTGGAGAGTCCAATACTTCCATCTTGGAAAAGTTATTAAAAGACAATATCATTCAACTTCCTCCTATAAATCAACTCCAAAAATTTGACTCCTCTCATCCCACACCTACTTTGTATAATGAGAGTGATCTTTGTATCTTCCACCGAGTGATAGGACATGATGTCAGTAGGTGCAACACTTTCAAGAGACTTGTCCAATCCCTCATTGACAAGGGGGAGCTTGAATTGGACAACCCCAATGTACCATCAAAAAAATCCCTTGATATATTTAGGCAACCTTTTTTGAACCATACTCCTACCAAGAATGAGAGAAATAACATTGAGTATTCTCATGATACCCATACAATTAACATGGTCATTGATGCAATCATTATCGAACCACCTAGTACCTAATCTTTATATCCTCTACTTCCTCCATCTATGAAGATGATGAACTTACCTTCACTTCTTTTGGACACTCAAACCAAGGAAATACCATCCCCCCTTCCCTAACTTATTGAGGTAATGGAACCACTAGCCTCCCTTTTAACTGACACACTGGAACAACTAACCATCACCACATTACCTTCACCTTTAATTACTAAGCAAACTAATTTTCATTTGGAGATCATTCCTAAGAAGAAAAACCCTATGTATACTCCTCCCATAAAGGAATCATCTATTTCAACCATGCATCCTTTTATCAAGGAAGAGGATGAGGTTACCATCCCTGTGTCTCCACCTAGAGGCCCATATTTTAGGTCCACTCTTTAGGGAATCAAACCAACTTATAAACCCTTCTTTAGGCTAGTGAAAAAGTTGGAATTTATCTCTAACCCTAACATGGATCAAGCCACCTTCTATAAATAATTAGGTCTCCCTTACATTACCTGACTAGAGTCTCCAACCCTTTCTCAGTCTAACCAAATTAACACTTCCATTAACCAACCCCTTACCATATCTACCCAAACTACAAACCCTCTAGCCAACCAACTAAGATCTCTACCAAATGGACCAGCCCCAAATCACTTAAGATAACTAAGACCCAAGTAGCCAAGCCTTCTCCTATCATCCAAACTAGGTCTACCAAGAATCTTGGTATCCTACTGAGACTTACTTACCTATCTGTCAAATTAGACCTAACCCCTCCAAAGCTAACAACCAAATTATAGACCAAAGAAACTAATGAGGTGAAGCCACACAAAAAATATAAGGCCTAAATTTTGCCTCCCTTAACCTTGCCCTCCATTTTAGGGCCTCATCCCTCTACCTTGAATAAGAGACAAGTTACCTCTACCAAAACCTCACCACCTCTTTTGGTGACACCTTCATAGTTACTCTCTGATCCACCTCTTTTCACTGTACTTGCATTACCTAGGTTACCTACCTTGTAATCTTCTACCTCCATCTCCTCAACCTCCTTACCTAAACCAAAACCATCAACTAAGTGTACAACCTTTCCCAAAACACCTACTACCAAACCCATTTCTAGGCAACCTTCCACCTTAACCAACAAAGCCAAGATTACCACACCTTTACCACCTTTAAATAAGTCCTACTCAACCATCCTCCATAGGTTATTTTAGAATTTTTGTTTGGCCCTACCTCCCATTAGACCCTTCAACCCTTTAGCTTCAAAACCTACCTGGTATATTCTTATCATAAAACACCTAACCATGACATGGAAAATAGTAAGGCTTTCCAAACCATTATCTACTAGATTTATTGTAAGGATGATCTATTAATAGATAAACCTCTTATTAGCCCCATACCAATACAACCACACACCATACCTACCCAACACTCACCTTCTCCTCCATTATCACCTCTGATTAAAGATGAGTTTGACCAATCCTCTAGCTCTCCTTCTATCCATACTATCAACATGGTCACCAGAACACAACAAAAGGATAAGGGGAAGGCTAAGGTATCGATTCTTTAGACATACCCCTCCTCAAACTCCCAATCATCTCCATCCTCAACCAAACCTAAGGTATCTATATTAGGTGCTTCCCAATCTAACCCTTTAGAATCCATCAAGAGAGTTATCCTTAAACAACTTCATCAGACCCCAGTGAAGATGAGATTATATGATCTCATCTCTACCTCTTCCCACCATCTCCAAGCAATAATAGAGGCTTTACAATCCATTAAGGTCTGACTCAAAGACCCCCAACCTCTAACCACCTTTTTTGGTGCTCTTCAAATTTCTAGCCTTATTACCTTTAAGGATTGAAAAATATCCTCCATCCATCTTGAGGACTCGAATCCTCATCTCTTTATCACTACCTACATCAACAAAACCTACATTAAATGGGTCATGATTAATGGGGGTGCTAGGATAAACATAATCTCCTCTCACACCTACAACCAACTCATCATGCCAGAAAATGTCATGTCTAAATTCTTGATTGTCCTTCATTCCTTTAACAATACCATGGTAACTATATTAGAAACTATCATCCTTCATATTCATGTAGGACCTCACACACTCCATGAACTATTCTATGTTGTATAAGGTGAATTAAAATACAACATCATATTGGGAAGACCTTGGATTCACTCCATGGGTTACATTCCTTCTACCCTCTACCATTGTATTAAGTTTGACCATGAAGTCTAGGTCATCACCATCCAAGCTGACCCAAGTCCTTTCTCAACATGCAATATGACCTATCACCCTAATGATGTCCTCATACCTCCTTCCAACACACCCTAAACAACTCAAACCTAACCTTCACCTACCAAAGTGGATATCATACCTCCTTCCACCAATGAGGTATCAACTAGTTCCTCTATACCCTTACACCAAATCCCCACCATAAACTCTTTGGAATCTACATTCCATCACCTTTCACTAGGGGAGTATTTCCTTTTAGCTCTTGATACTTTCCCTACTCCTCAAAAGTATGGGAAACTTACCAACTAACTAGGATATAACCCCAATGTTAGAACTATCATTCCCTTTGGAACTCCCCACCATCAAACTTATTTTGTTTATGGTGGACTTGAGAAACCTATTGATGCTTCTACCACCTCTCTTCTACTTTGACCTAGATTTATCTCACCTTAACAAACCAAGTTTTTCTAAGACATACCTCCATCGATTTTCTTGGAAAGGTTTCAGTCTTAGATGATATGAGCATGGCCCACATGAGTTGACCATGATCAAGACAAGGAAGCCACATGATAAGCATGGAATTGGTTTTATCTTGCCTAATAAGAAGAAATCCAAGCAACCTAAAATACCTACTACCACCATTATTGAGGAAGATACCCCTTCCTCACTAACCTTGCCTCCACTTATGTGTGAGGATGATGACATCATCCCACCTAATTTTTTTCATCAACATGATCCACCTCAAACCCCTGACATATCAAAATGAGGGAGTGACTATAACATCCCTTTGATCCATCCTGAAATGATAAGAGAATACTCTCCCAACATTAACACTACTTAGTGTCAGGATGATGATTCTATCCTCACCTACGTTGGTGCCTCAGATTCTTCAATCCACAAATCCCTTCCTCCCAAAACTTTTACCATTTTGAATGAATCCACCCTGAATATCAACTTGGGTACTTTGGATAACCCTCATATTATCAAACTTGGCTAATAGTTGAGTGCTTGGTCTTATAGTGATATTACTAGGATCAACCCCACCATTACTACCCATAACATAGTCATTCACCATGATGCCAAACCTATTAAGTAAAATTTATAATGTATGCATCCTTGCATATCCCTTCTTGTCAAAGACAAGCTTCAATGTCTCCTATCTATCAACTTCATTCAACCTATTGACTACCCTCAATGTATTTTGAATGTCATACCTATCAAAAAATTCATAGGGGGACTATGCATTTGTGTGGACTTTTTTGACCTCAACTTTACCTACCCCAAAGATGACTTCCCTCTACCTAGCATCGACTAGCTTGTTAATTTTACAATCGGACATAAGATGTTATTTCTCATAGACATATTCTTGAGCTATGATCAAATCTTGATTTCTCCTAAAGACTAATATAAAACTACCTTTACCACCCCTTAAGGGACCATTTACAATAGATTCATGCCTTTCAGGTTAAAAAATGTTGGTGTAACCTATCAGTATGTTATGACCTACATTTTTAATGACCTTATCCATAAGATCATAGAGGACTATGTGGACAATCATCTCAACAAAATCCAAACTCTAAAAGGATCACCTAGCCATTCTTAAGATCATCTTCTAGTGACTTATCCACTATCATGTCCATCTTAACCCCAAGAAGTGCATTTTTGGGGTCTTGTCAGGAAATATTCTTGGCTTCATTATCTCCCTTCATAGAATCAAAGTCAATCCCACAAAAATCAAAGAAATCCTAGACATACTTACTCCTACCAACCTAAAGCAAATTTGAAGCTTGAAATGGAAGCTTCAGTCCATTCATCATTTCATTTCTTATCTTTTAAATTGGTGCCAACCCTTCCACCACCTTCTAAAGAAGGATGTCTCTTTCAAGTGGAATAAAAATTGTCAAAAGGCCTTTGATTCACTCAAGGAGTACATTTTATCACCACCTATCCTCACCCCTCCTAAAGGTGACCAACATTTTTACCTATATATCTCTAATACTGACCATTCATTAGGGGCAATGCTAGCTCACCAAGATGAACAACATAGAGATAAATCCATGTATTATATTAGTTGTACATTGGTAGAGTGTGAGACTCAATACACTCATATTAATAAACTCTATTTAGCTTTAGTCTTCATGGCCACCAAGCTTTGCTACTAACTTCTTAACCATAAAACTTATGTCATAACCAACACTAACCCACTCAAGTACATGCACTTCAAGCCATATCAAAACCAACATATGGCCAAATGGCTCATGCTCTTAGTAGATTTTAACCTTGAGTTCCTCTATTAGAAGTTAATTAAGGGGCAAGTCATTGCCAACTAATTGGCTATAATACTGTTAGTAGACAATCAACCTCCTCCTCTTGACTTCCTTGATGGGTCTATCATGGCCTTATCTCAAGTAGATTTCACCTATCAAGTCACCATGTTCTTCAATGGATTAAAATGTCAATGTGGTTGGGAAGTAGGTATCATACTTATTGCATTTGATGGTGAACCTCTTCCTTTGTCCTTCAAGCTTGAATTTGAATGTACCAACAATATAGATGAGTATGAATCCCTAGTAATAGGCCTTCAAACTACCTTATCCCTTAGAGTCAAAACAATCAATATCTTTGGTGACTCCCAACTTGTGGTCAATCAAAATAATGGCTCTTACTAGTGTAAGAATGATGTTTTATAATAATACAAATAACTAGTTAACAAACTCTTGGCATCATTTGAGCACTACTACATCCAGTCAACCCTAAAATCTACCAATAAGTTTGCTAACACCATGGCATCCTTTGCCTCATAAATACCCTATACACCTTTAGAATTTAAGTTATCTATCATTATTCATAGGCTTACCCAATCATCCTATGTCAAACTAGATTCCCCCATCAATTTCAATGTGGAGGAAACTCAACCTGACCTTTGGTATCAACAAACCTTTGACTACCTTAACCTTGGCATATTTCCTTTTGGCCTCTCTAGGCATGCTTGAAGAGTGTTTATCTAGAGTACCTCACACTATACCATTATGGGAGGAATTATTTATAAACATAGTTTTGATGGCCTCCTCTTCTGCTACCTGTGTATTCATGAAGCCTCTCACGCTATCAAAGAAATCCATGAAAGTGTCTATGGGGCCACTTTAGTGGACTTATCATATATAAATGCATCCTACATATTGAATATTATTGGCTTACCCTTAACTAAGACTACTATGATTATGTGAAAAAGTGTGTTAAATGTCAATAACATTCTAATTTGCATCACACACCCAGCCATAGCCTTCATGTTTCCACTGATTTTTGTTTTTTTTCATAATGGGGATAGAATTACTAGGGAAATTAATCCTTATTCCTCACATAAACACCATTTAATTATCACTACAACTGAGTACTTTACCAAGTGGGTAGGGGTTATTCCTCTAGTCTCAACCAAAGTAGAGAAGATTGTCGACTTTATCAACTATCACATTATTTATCACTTCAGTGTTTCTCATAAAATTATCATTGACAATGGTAAATATTTTAATAAAAATCAAGTTTAGGGTCTATATGACACATTTGGCATTAATTTAACTTTATCCTTGCCATATCACCCTTAAGTTAATAAATAGGTAGAAGCCTCTAACAGAACTATTAATAAAATGTTGACTAAAATGGTCAATGCATCTAATCAAGATTGGCATTTGCACATCCCCTTTGCCTCATGGGCATATCATACTAGTATTAGAACCCTTAAGGGTGATATCCCATTTTCTCTTGTATTTGGGGTAGAGGTTGTCTTTCCTCTTGAAGTCCAAATCCCTTCTCTTCACATATCTTTGTAAGAGTTTATTTTTCAAGATGATTACCATCAACACCATTTATCCTAGTTGGAGCTACTCGATGAGCATCATCTATCAACCCTCATCCATTTTCATGTTTATCAAGAGTGTATCAAACTTGCCTATAAGAAACACCTTAAAGTGTGAGATTTCAACTTTAAAGACCTCATCCTAAAGGAAAATCAACATGTCAATAATATGGAAAAAATAAAATAGTTTGAAAACTTATCAATTATCTTCTCTCGAAGGCCACATAAAGCCCGATTCCCTAAATTCTTTGCATTTGCATCCATTCTTTTGTTGAGAAGGATCGTACTCACCTATTGTCTAACCTAACTTTATCCCTTGCTATCCAATTAAATTCCATCTCCCTATTCTAGGGGAAATCAATTAAAAATGAATCATGTGATTATCTATCATCGACATATCCTAATCTTGAAAAATGGGTACCATGGCTCTACCTTATGTCATAGTTCTCATGGTACTTTCCACACCTTCACAAGATGGATTCCCATGGTCATTATCACCTAAACCTCTTCACACTTAATCAATATTATTATACTTTTAGTTTTGACTTCATAAAGGTGAACCCTTAAGCTATCCTAAACAAGTCTATGTCAAGTAAAAATCAAATAAAAATAACAAAATTCCTATCATTAGCAATCATGGGCCATTCCTAGCATTCATAGATTGCTCCCTTGAAATACAACTATTGAAAACCTATTTAAAATTGCCAAAATGTAAGGTGGACTTCTCCCTCGAAGGATAACTATCAAAAGAATTTAGAAAAAGCACATACACTTAGACCACTCCCTCGAAGGATGGCTGAGTAAGCATTTGTCACAAGCATAACAATTTCTTGGAAGCTTCATGCATTGATCAACTTCCCATATATAAAAACTAGTAGAAGACCCATTATCATAATCAAAGCAAAAGAAAAATAATCTTGAAAGTTATAATCAGCTCTCAAACAACCTAATAAGGTGGAAGCCACAATCGACTTCCATAAGTAGACTTCTTGCATCAATCAGTCTATATAGCTTGGCATAGTCTTATTTATACTAAATCTCTGGACACCTATATAAAAGGCATGTTAGTCTCACAAAAAGGTCCCATTTTCACCCATCCCCCCTATATGCAAGATATTTTTGAGCTTACTTGACATTATGACACCTTTTTAGCCAACTAATAGATGCTAATGCAAAGCATTCGAAGGGCTTATGTTCATTAAATTAATCCAACTTCAATTTTATTTTAATCTTTGTCAATGAAGAAGCATCATGCCCTTTTCTTACCCTATCATGACTAGTTGACATTTTCATTGTGGAATTCACCTCTGGATTATATTCTCTATTATCCCACTTAGCATTATTAATTAAACTATCTCATGCATTTTATCATAAACATTAACAATAAAGAACCATAAGCATACCCATAATGGTTTTCATTATCATGCCATACATGATAATCACATCCATAAGAAATAAAATCAGTGTGAACATGTCTAAAGATCATGAAATCCAAAATACTCATTAAAAACATTAGCATGACATAAGCATGACCATAACGATAACCATAACCATGACCAGTGTCATAAGGCAATAACATCCATTAACATTGAAATAATTAACCATTTTTCCACCACATGTCTAAAGTCTAGTAATTTAGTATATACACATTAGGATTTAGCATGCCATAAACATAGCCATAAATCCAAACCATCTCATACCTACACTAAGCATCCATAATAGAAACATAATCCATGATCACAAATAAGCATTAATCATCAACATCAAACCATCAAATCATAAAACCATGAACATAAAGATTGCACATATATAAACTCGTAAGTCAAATAACCATAGGATAACAAATGTGTACATATAGATAGACATGACTCTCTCTCAAAAATGTACATCTCTCTATATCAGCTCGTAGGCCAGAATCAAAATGATATACAATTATCATATACCTATCTACTATACCTATGCCCTAGGGACACCACTATTTCTTGAAGCACCGTTAGATCATAGTGATTGTCCACCTACTAGGCCTATTGATCTACCTCCTATCCTTGTCTATTCAAATATAGATGCTACCCACTACCCTGGTGTCACTAAATTGGCTCCACCCGCTAAGCTAGCCTAATATTCACCCCATTGAATCTCATTTAGACATTGTTCCAAAACAATAGCCTCATAGTATCATAGTTCCTCTACTATAGCTAGGTACAGTGTTGTAGGGGTAAAATTGGGTAGTGTTACCTATCTTGCTACTCCTCCTCTTTATTGTAGAGAGTCTCTCTCCTAAGTAACCAAGCCTAGAGAGGTCTAAGTTTGATCCCTCTTCCCTGTGACAATAGTAAGTTGATCCTCTAAGGTCACAATTTGGCTTTGTAATGTGGCCACATATCCCTATAAAACCTGTACATGTCCCTCTATTGTGGCCAAAGTTACACTTGCCTCTCCATCCTGACTAGCTGGATATATGACCATTAGCCTCACATTGCCATCATCTCTACCAACATCTACAGCTACATATATGGGCTAGTACTATGTCATGTATATATCTACAAAACTAGCATCATCTATTAGAACCCTAACTAGCAACTCCTCATATGTACTATTTATAACTCTAAGAGTAGTCTATGGCACTGGTAGTAGGATCTCTGAGTCCTCTCTCCTATACCTAAGAAATAGGCTTAGAATGCCTTGTACCAGACCAAACTATTAATTTAACTTATCAAATGGAATCATCTCTACCTCCTAATATCACCTATTAAGCGTCCATCTATAGCTCTAAAAGGAGAGTGTTTGTCTCTATAATTTGGCCATACTAAAAACTAAATGTATGGCCTCCAAGTGATGTCCCCAACTACTAGTGCAACTAGTGTACCCATAAACCACTCCATATCATGGGTACCTCCTCCTACACCTAATACAACAAAGTCCCCCCTCTATCACATAAATCCAATAAGGAAGTTAACTATGTGTAGCTCATGATAATCCTATTAGCCTCAACACTCAAATATGGTCATAGGCCTAGAAATGTAAAACCATATTGATGTTGATGTTATAGATCCTATGGGCCCTAAACCCCATAGCTCCTTATATATTTTCACCATTAAAATGGATAACCAACTAAAAATAGTTCACCCTAGAAATAACTTGACTAGTACCCCTATAACAGAAAAATAAATCTATCGATGCTCAAGTTAAGAAGCCCAAAGCATGTCACTACAATCATGAGTCTCCTCATAGTAAGAGACCTCTGATACAATGCCATATATCTAAACCCCATACATGCCATTTAACCTAATCACTCTCATCTTTGTATAAGAGTTTAACATGATCATCATACTCCTCATGTTTGATATGGTAGATTAGATTGCCATATAGTGGGAGTTGGGTGATCTGATGCACATATTTAGGAAGAATGGTCATTTTACTAGTCAAAAGTAGAAAGGTACTCATAGAGGGATCCCATCTCTTGATGAGTGATATGAATATATATGCATCTTGAGGCACATGTTGGTAGTGCCTCATGGCTCTAAACCCAACCTCATCCATATGGGCCTAGTCAGTTAGGGTCATGCCCTACTAAACATTTTTAAAGATCCTAAAGACTCAATCCCTCATCTAGATCTATTTGTGAGCCTATAAAAATAAATTTTAGCATGCATCAACATTGCTCATTTCTAAATCACCATATTTACCAACCTACACCAACCTAATCATCTTATTCTACCCTAACCCACACCTATTACCTGTACCAAATTACCTCTTGTAACCCTCACCTACCAAAAGTTTTGACACATACCATAGCTTAGCCAACCAAGAACTCATTACCTTATCTTCTAAATGCCTACCCTAACCCAAGCATTTTCAACCATATCAACCTATCTTATGCTTGGGACTTTAACCCTTCATCACCATGTCATCCCTACTTAACAATTGCTCTAGCCTAACATGCACCTTACATTCCCTTACCCCACTTACATCTCTATCTGATATCTACTTGAGCCTAATCTCCCCAACCTACACCTAACATTCAAACATTCCATTGACCCTAACTTTTTAAAACAACTAGAAAACACTTCTCTACCTTAGTTAACTATCAATGGCCATGGTGACCACTGATGGTTAGGCACCCATATTTTTTAGGGTGTCAACCATTTATGGTCAACCCTGATCATCAATGGTCATTATGGGCATTCCATGGAAAGAATTTCCAAACCCTAATCCCCCAACACATACCCAAATCATAACTAAATCAACCAATTTTCTATTTTAACCCCTCTAAACACCCTAAATCCACTACCCACCCTCCCAATTCCTATTTTTACTTGACATCTTACTTGATACCCAACAAAACCCTTACCTGGGGTATAGTCAATCAAAACCAACATTTAATCTACCTACCTTCCCATCCCAAAATAATTGTATGAAATCAAAATATCATATAAAATTCAAGACACTAACTACCTCATTACTTGATCTTCATCACAATTATATCTCATTTATAGCTACTCAGCCACATCTACATGTTCCATGCATCTCAATCCCAGGATATCACCTCCAACATGTGCCTCCAACCAATCATAAACTACCAACTCAACCAAATGCTCAACTATTACCTTCACCATTTAACACCATGAATCCAAGGCATAAATTCAACATAGGCACAAGCAAAGTGAGTAAAAATTAAAATAATTTTTACTTTTAACTCATAGATTATTAGGGTTCCCACCCTAACCATCGATAGTCCGGATGCCCCATTTTTTACACTTAAACCTTAGCAACCCCCTTTTTAGTAATACCAACCTAGTTTGCCCACCCATGGAGACTACCTTCTTTACCCACCCTAACCACCTTATCACCTCACCATTGGTCTATTTTGGCCCAACTCATGTGCATTTTGTGGCACTTTTTACCTGGTCTTTTGACTACAATAACAACATTACCATGTTGACCACCTTTTGAATTTGTGCCACCTTGCACTTACCTAACCTATTTATGGCTTTCAAGAGTACTTCCTACATAAGATCCCCATGACACTTAACCTATTTATATTTTTCATAAGATCACTTCTTTCCTTGGAGACCCACAAAAAACATTGATCTTGTTTAGGAGACTAACAAGTGTACCCAACCAACCTACCTAAAATGTAATCATGTGATACACTAGTCACTTGTCCCTTATTCAACCCTTTATTATTTCTAACTATGGTAAATTTATCTTTCCACAATCTCAATTATCACACCTATTATCACACTTTACATGCTTATTTGTGCCCTCATACCCAACCTATCATCTACCTTCATCTTTAACCTCACATACCTTGTCAAACCCACACCCAATTTAGTTTTTACCTCATTGCCTCCTAGTTTGAGGGGGAATACCTTCTCCCATACTAAAATTAATTAGCAAACCTTCAACCTAGTAATTAGTTTTTATTTTTTAGCTTGTTCACTCAAGGCGCATAACAAAAAGGGGCAAAATATAGACACTAAAAATATGTACACTACAATTCTAAATGTTAAATTATCCCTTGACCACTTTGGGACCCTCTAAAGACCAGTCTAAACTTTTAAACCCTAATTGGGCTCACTTATATTCAATTTAACTTAACTAGCTTAACCTTGTCTTTTAGCCCTTTTTTCCCCTTGGCACTCGATTGTTGATAGTTAGGGTAACCGTAGATGGTCACTCTGACTACTGATAGTTAGGGTTCACCTCTTCAACAAAAATCATACAAACCACCCACCTTTATTTTCTAATTATAACCCATCTAATTATATTTATGATCCATTACATGGATGAGTTAATTTTAGGATGCCTAGTTCACATGTTGTTACAACTCTCTTTCCTTGCCTATAAGAAGAGAGGAACTAGGAGGTGAAATTCATCTATAATTATCATCAAGAGATTATGCATCCAAGAGCTTATTTCTTGCAATTCAATCACCATCATCAATAAAACAACCATATTAGAGAGTCAATTTACCACTACCTCTCCACCAAGCCTTCAGGAACCGTTACTCTATCAAAATTAAGCTAGATTTCACCAACAAACCAACTACTTCAACCATCCACACAATCATTTTCTAGTAAGATAAGTACTTGATTCTTATCATTCATTTACTTTATTTATATTTTGTAATTAACCTAGACCCTACCCATCTCTCAAAATCATCTTTTGAATCTCATCAATCAACCAAAATTACCAACCCAGATCCTCATACAGTAACTGTTGATGATTGTGTCAATTTTTGATGGTCTACCCAACTGTTGATGGTTAGCTTGACCACTGATATCCACCTTAACTATTGATGATTATCCCAACCACTAACAATCACTATGGCACCAAAAAATAACAAGCTAATTTCACCTACCTAAACCCAATCAAACATAATTTTCTATGTTCATGCCTATTCATAGACCCTTTTAGATTTTCTAAAGAATACCCCAACCTTTTAGCACTAGTGTTAATTAGATTATCACTAATTTAATCATTTCTAGCATATTTCTTAGTAAACACTCTTGTATTCAATTTTAGTACCTTTTGATTTATTTATGCAAGTACTTTTATTGTTAGTTTATAAACTTAACTATTTAAAATGTGTGGATTGATAGCCCCTAAAGAAGCTATCACTTCTAGAATCTAACTATCTCTAGGCAATCCACTCAACTATTTATCTAACGAACAAGTTTTCTTTAGTGTTTTCTTATCTATAGGCCATCTTCCCAAGCCAAAGAGGAGCTCTTCAAAATATTTTGATTCAATGATCACACTATAAATCAAGTTTTTCAACCATACCCATACTTAGTTTCTTCTATTCCTCTTTTCCATAATAAGCAATAAATTCATTGAAACATACTCCAACCTATATAGCTATGCACCTAATAGCCTAGGCAATTTGACCAAAAAAATTCATAAGTTTCTCCATTGATATGCTATTGAATGACTTCCTTCAAAGCATCAATGACATTTCTCACTTCTTCTACAAAATTCTAAATCTTTTCATCCAACCATCTTTCTATGCCTCTTTTTCATGGCAAACATCTCAACATATTTCAAAAAAAAGGTATTCCACACTGACCCCACTATTGTTAGTATAGGTTTATAGAAATTAGTTCAGAACATGCTAATTATAAGGATAGTTCATGTGGAAGTAATAAATACACACATGGATAATAATTCAGATTGAGAATAATCATTAACTACAAATCTAAACTCATTTTATAAATGACTATAGGCTTAATATCAACATAATATTCAAAAAAACTATAAGATGAAAATATTAAATAAAAATAGATTACTTATTATGCATAAAATAATGATAAAATATATTTATGAGAACTATATTAAAACTATTGTATTAATATCTATTACACATCATAACCATCTTCAAATACAATGAAGCACTATATATAGAGTTTTACAAAGTACCGTCTCTTCATATTCCATCCTTTCACTATGCCCAGAAGGAAAGACTTCACATTTTGAAATCTAATTATATTCTTAAGAAGTTTGAATACATACAACATATTATATAAAAGAAAAAATAGTTTAGTTTGCATAGGTTTCCATCAAATATACTTTGTGATTTTAGTAGGCACTATTATTCACCCAACAAGACCATATTCATGCCAGTATGGATGGCATTTTGATTATCACATAAGATGACTATTGGTTATCAAAACTAGATACCAAACTTAGTGAGAATCCCTTGAATCCAAATAACCTTAGTGGTAGCATTAAAAACTCCTTTATATTCTAACTTTATAGAAGATAAAGCAATAAAATTTAGCTTCTTTCTTGACCAAATAATTAGACCTAAACTAAGGGAGAATCTATAGCTTGAATTAGACTTATGATTATAAGTATTACCAGCCCAATCTAAATTTGTATACCCAATCAAGTCAATGTCAATACTTGATCCATAATGAATCCCAAAAATATGAGTACCCTAAATGTAGTGGAGAATTTTCTTAGCTACCTTTTAGTACAACTCATGTGGTTCCAACATAAATCTAGAGACCATACCCACTACATATGAGATTTCATGTCCAATGTGTGTAATATATATTATAATAACAACAATTTCTTGATACAAGGTAACATCAACCAATGGATAAGGACAACTAACCTCAAGTTTTAAACTAGATAGAAAGGGATTTGGAGTTAGCTTATAGTCATCCATGTTAAATCATGAAAGCAAAACAAGAGTATACTTTTTAGACAAGCCCAAGTCAGTCATTGAGAACTTTTTAGACAAATAAATTTTCACTATTTCAATGTTGGATGAATAAATCCATGTGATTAATAAGTCATCCTCATATAGAACAAGAATCAATAGTGAACCATCCTAACATAAAATGTAGACATTAGGATTAAAATTAAATCTAGTGAACCTAACTGAAATAATAAATGATTTTATCTTGGCGTACCAAGTTTGAGGATCTTGTTTGAGGCCATAGCTAGTTTTCTAAAGTTTACAAACTAAGGAAGAATATTCCATAAATCCTTGTGGTTTCTCCATGTATATTTCCTCTTTAATTTCACTATGAAGAAAAACACCCTTCACATCCATCTGATGAAAATCCCATCAATGTGTTATGGCAATGGCAAGAGTGAGTCAAATTGAGTTCATTTTCATAACTGGGGAAAAAGTATTGGTATAGTCAATTGTATGTACTTGAGAAAAACCCTTTGCTACCAAATATGATTTGAAATTATCTATAGACCCATCTACTATAAATTTTGTTCAATATATCCATCTATATTGAATAAGTTTTATTCCCTTAGGAAGAGGAAATAAATCCCAAGTGTTGTTCCTAAAAATCAAGGAACCATACTCCTCTTCCATAGTAGTATCCAAATTAGGAGTGTTTTATTTCTCATGAAATTATTGTGGCTTGGAAGTAGATGTAATGAAAACATGTGATTTATTATAGAACTATGAATGTGTTCACCTAGTGTCAGATGGATCTCCAACCCAATGGCTAGCACTTTGAGTGTTTATCTATCCCAAAGAGGACTACAAGTTAGAGATTTAGGAGGAGATTCCTCATATTTTTAATAAATTTTAGGAAAATGAGGAGGTGAGTCCCCATCACTATTCTCATAAACAAAACTAGAAGAAGAATCTGGATCATTAGGAAGTTGCTTAGGTGGATATAAAACATCATAATTATCATCAAATCCCAATGATTCAAAGGAAGAGGGAAAAGTGTCAAGTGTGGATTTTGAAGGACCCTCTTAAAAATGAGCACTTATCTCAATGGACAACTCATGAAAGGTGGGATGGAGAAGTTGGTATCCATTAACACCCTTAGGATATCTAATGAAGATACAAGGATGACTCTAAGGTTCCATTACCTTACATTTATTATTTAGAATGTGGGCCATAAAAGGGGATACAAACACATGAAAGTGCCTAAATATGGATCTTAGACTACTCCATGATTCAAAAAGAGTGATTCCATTTAATGCTTTATGAAGAACTTGGTTGCAGATATAACAAGCACAATTGGTGACCTCAATCCAATATTGAGGTACAAAAGACTTGGAGTGTAGCATATAGTTGGCCATTTCCTTCAAGGACCTATTCTTTCACTCTAAAACACCATTCCAATGAGGACTATATATAACTATACACTATAATTTAATCCCTATGAGGTGAAGAATTGCTCAAAATGATTATTGATATACTCACCACCATTATTCGTGTGGAAAATCTTGATGGATTTACTTGACTATTTTTATACAAACACCTTAAAGACCTAAAATTTGATTAAAGACCCTTGACTTTTACTTAATAAATTACACCCAAATATAACTCAAAAATTCATCAATGAAGGTAAGCATGTACTTAGTCGTATTGAATTAAGGAGTTGGAAATGGACCAACAATGTCACTATGAACTAGTTCCAATATCTATGTAACTCTCCATGATTTTCATTTGTCATACTTTTATTTAGGATGCTTACCAAGTATGCAATCCTATCAAAATATATCATAAAAATGAACAATTGGAAGCCGTAAAACCATGTCATTACAATTGAATTTATCTAGGTAGTGATAGTTGATATGGCCAAAATTCTCATTCACTCACCCCATTTGTATGAGTGAGTAATGCAATACAAGGTTGATCTAGAGAAAAATGTGAGAAATTGTACAACTAATATTGGGGATCTGCTTTCCCAAATGCAACTATAGATTCACTTTGCACTTCCCTAATAACCATAGAATCAAGTGTGAACTCAACTCTCTTGCTTTAACTAGTGTGAGTGATATGATAAAAAAAAAGATATAGGTGGATAATGAGGGAATATATTGAACATCCTAAAATGTCCCATCATTCAATTCAATAGATCATCTCTTACTAACTTCTATGGAAGTGACATCACCTAAAAAATGGAAGGCATAGAAAAAGGCTCCAATAATGAGAAAAGATCCTTTAATGAATCCATGTGGTATGAGGCCCTAGAATCAATTATCCATGTGGAAGGTTAGGATGCAATTGTAAAAATTTATTTGCCCTTACCTTTGCACTTATTACTATCTTTAGCATTAGAAGACTCCTACACTGATAAAATATGATTAGATAAATCAAGGACACTAATATTGTGCTTCTCAAACATCTTTGTTAGTTGATCAATCTACTTCTTCATATATTGAGTTTTAACATGCCCAATTTTATTATAGGAGGCACATGTGAGTCTCTATTTTTTAAGTTCCTGCCTAAAGAGAAGGACTTAATTGATGATTTGTACTTAGCATGAGATTTTAACCCTTTATTTGCTCTAGTTACTTCTTATTTTATTTCTTCTCTTTACTTCTGGAAGTAATATATTTATCATGACTTACAATTAATGCATGTGATTTGGATAACTTCAGTATACCCATATAAATAACCTTATATTTCTCTTGAGTCAAGTCAACAATAAAATCATCCAAGGATGACATGATCCATATAGCTCTAAGGGCATGCTTGGTGGCATGGAAGGTAGAAATGAAGACATAATAGTCAGAACCTGATTTAAAAAGGATGGAAAGAATCAATTGATCATCATTTTTCCCAATGTGACACAAGTTCAAATGGAACCCAAGTGATATGAATTTTTTGAATAAGTCCTATATAATGTCAATATTTCTTGGAGCCAAATTTATGAGTTTGTTCTCCAACTCATGACCTCTCATTATGTCTTGCTTCCTAAAGAGTTTTTACAAAATGGTCCAAACATGATTAGGAGAAGTTGGAAATTCAATATGAAAGAGCAAATTAGGAGACATTGATAGGCACAATAGACAATAGGCCTTATCACATTTGTTAAACCACTTCACCTTCTCTACATCAAGTGTTGGTTCTATTTTGGCACTTGTAGTGATCCGGTGTGAACCATTACTACTCAAGAGGATTTCTACTTTGATTTTTCACTTTTGACAATTCAAGGGTATAACAAGTGGAAGTAGATTCTGATCTATGGTGTATAAATGATGTATTAATTAAGTTGGTAGTGTGAAATAACAAGGAAATTTAACCCTAGGAAATTATAGAGATATAATTTTACAAGGATATATCATATCACCAATGCATATATCTTTAAAAACTTACACTTTCAAAAAAATAATGCCTGAAAAAGAGTAGTAGGTTAAAAATTATGTGAATTTGAAGTTATTGCTCATAAAATAAATATCCACTTTGCACAAATTTTGGGTGTGAAAAAGTTTGATTTAAAATTTTAAGCCCTTTTAGTTGGTTGGGAATAAGTGATAAAATCCCATATGACCAAGGTATAAGACGTAGGATGAGTGCTCCCCTCAAATTTAGTTGGGTAAAAATAGGGAGTGATGGGAACATAGGAGGCCAAAATTAAGGGATGGTAAAAATTGGAGGGCATGGAAATATAACTAAGTGGAAACAAGGGATTATCTATGCAAAAGCTAAAACCCACTACCTGTCTACACATGGGGTAGAAATTGTTGACTATCAATGTAGGGGTAGAAGCTAATTCATGTCTGAACAAGCCATGAATTTTGATGGTTGTCAAGAGGATGGTCATATCCTAATGCATGTCTGTTCAAGGATCAAATCCTATTAACTATCCAGGTAAGGCTTAGATCCTAATTAATATTCTTACAATAAGTAAAAATTATGCCAAAGGGCAAAAGTCTATCATAGGGTGAATGTCTATCGAAGCCTACAAAACCCACCAAGGATGTAAATCTAACAAATAAATTTAGATCTAGTACAAATATGCAAAAACTAGAAAGGACCCACTAAGTTTCTTCAAAAACCAAAAAAAACCTAGAAATGAGTTTTCCAATAAGTCTATTACCATACAAATTTTTGTGAAATCTATTGGGTGAATATTTTGTCACCAGCTAACTAATAAGAAAAATAGGTCTCTTCAACCACAACAAAGGGAGATTGGTTAGCCAAATGTGTAGGTTTACCACATTAGAGGTGGACAATCTCTCCTCTCATCAATGGGAGGCTCCCTATAAATATGAGGAGCTATATACTATATATATAAGTAGAAAATAACACTCAGGGGTAGGACTACACCATCCATCTCTCTTTTTTTAGAGATGATGTTCATAGACAAAGGAGAAATCTTGGTGATAATACTAAAGGTACTTCTCTTCTTTCAGAAGTGGTCTTGTAGCAAGGTGAAGGAGTTCTTTCTGGTGGGTAACCAATAGGTAACAAGGGCGTAGTAACCAACAAAATGAGGTGTAACACAAAGTCTCCACCTCAACTGCCCAAAGAGTGAGATATAAAGGATAATGGGGGAACAAAGTCATCCCAAGATCCTTTACATAGAAAGAAACTAAAAACACACTGAAGACAATTATGACAGCACAAAATCTTTCCACAATTAGCTTCAAGACACCTTCTTGATTACTTCCACTAATTCTATTTGTTAAATTAAATAAACAAGAATGCTCCTAAGAAATGGACATAAGAACAATTTCCTAAAATAACACAAGCTATAACAACACAAAGTTTGAAATTAACTTGCTTTCTCATTCAAATAAAAAAATATGATCAATAATCTAAGCTCAAAGTCTCATTAATCACCTTTCAATTTGGGCAGAATTTTGCTTCTATAATGGAGAGATCTCCTTTGCATAAAACAAGAGATTACAATATATAACAGCCAAAAAAGGCTTGGTGCTTTGTTCTATGGAATGGCCCATGTTGCATTCAATGCCTTGAATGCATTTTTAGTTCTATCAAGGGGCCATGCTTTAAACAGTGCATCGACCTTAACTGTGGCATGCCAATTCATCTCATATGTCTCCTCCAAAGTATAGGTGGCCTGGTCTTTTCCTTCTTATTTATGCAGCTATAGACCACATCTTTGATTTGGTGTGCTCAGATGACTACTTGGTGGATTGGTTCACCTACCAAAAGTAACTCTCTCATAGATATTTCAATATCTTCTGTAGCCTTCTCTTCTTTCCTATTATAATTGGTGCTCTCAAGATATCTTCTTTAGCTGGTCGCTTGGTTCATCCTTCAAGTTTCATTCTATATTTGAAAATTAACAGATATTCCATTACCTTAAATTTGATGTATGCAGGGACATCAATGGTTTCTGGTTGTTTGAACCATATTGAACCATGAACCTTTGAACCTTTGAAAGTTCATTAGTTCAATAGTTTAATGGTTCAGGCGGTCTTTATCGGTTCCTTGGTTCAATCACTTCCTTGCTCTTTGGTTGAACCATCCCTTTGAACTGGTCTCCAAAATATTCCACTTCGTTCCTTTGCTTGGGGCTTTCTTTGAACCTTTAAACCATTTTGGTTTAAGGTTCAATGGTTCAATCTTTCTCAAAATCCTTTGTTTGGCTAAGTCTTTTGAAGCCTTGAAATTCCTTTAGCTTTATGTCTTTGAAACACCCTGAAGGGAAGGTGTCCCTTTGGGTCTTTAAGAAAGGTCCATTTTCTAGGTGTTGAGAGCCCCCCACAAGGGTACCTACCCTTCAAAATTCTAGAGGTAAGATTTTCCTTCAAATCCTTCATACAAAAAGTTTGAAAGAATTCATTCAGACATTTTGTCTGAAGGAAATCTTCCTTTGCCTTAGCCACTTTTCTGTTGGGCTTTTGATCATTCCTTTAGGCAAAATGTCTGAAGGAATTCCTTTAGACAATTTATTTGAAGGAATTGCCTTTGTGAAATTTTTCCATAGAAAATCTTTTTGAAGGAATTCTTTCAGTTCCTTTACTTGGTAATTTCCTCAAACAAAAAGTATGAAGGAAATCTTCCCTTTCGGCCTTCTCTTTGATCTTTGAATAAATGTTCCCTGCCCTCCACAAGGGCACCTACCTTTTGTTCACTATCCTCCACAAGGGCACTTGCCCTTTTGACTTTGGGGCACTCCTTTGAACCTATTTAATTGAACCAACCGATTGAACCAACTTTGGTTCAATGGCTTAATAGTTCAATATTTTGTTCCACTCATTCAATTGACTACTTGAACTAATCTCTTTGAACCAACTGTGTTGAACCTTTGAACCTTTTTGGTTCAAGGTTCAACAGTTCAATGGTTTAATCTTCCTTCTTTTTTCTAAGTCTTTTGAAGCCACTGAACTTATCAAAGTGGTTGAACTTTGAACTTTTGATGAGGCGCTTAACTCTAAGCTTGCCGACATCGTTGAACCTTTGAACCCATTAAACTATTGAACCTTTTTAGAAGTGGGGTTCAATGGTTCAATGGTTTAATTCTTTCTTTGAATCTTGGTGATGAACATTTTTGGTTGAACCGAGGCATTGAACCAATCTTGAAATTACCTAAGTGTTGGAAACTTGTTCCTTTGTGAGAACTTGCCTATTGAAGCCATTGAATCTGCTAGTCCCTTAACTAAAAAATCTTGAATAATGAAGAACTTGAATGCTCAAAACAATTTTTTGAGAAGGGAAGAGATAATTTTGGATTGTAAGACCAAAATAGTTCATATGTTGTCCCAAAAATGAGTGACAGATTTTGGGAACAATAGCTGGCTCTAATTGAGGAACTTCTTTCAATTGAAAACTTGAAATAGCTGAGGGGAGTAGAAACCAGAATCTCCAGTGCCTTTAAGTATGCCATTGGGCTACAAATTCATGCTACCCAAAAATAAAGGTGCCAAAAAAATGAAAATAAACAACACAAAATAGAACTAAAGACTATACAAATATAATATGTATAGATGATCTTATTTGATACTTCAAGAATTGAAGTGCTTTAGATGCTATCCATTGTGAGGCAAAGAAAAGGGCATCCCATCTTGATACTTTAATAGGAACCTAATCTCACCAATTAACTGATGGATAATAAATGGACCTCTCCAAAAGGAATCAAATTTCCGATGCATTCCCTTTGGTTCTCTTCTCTTGTTCCACAACAGGACTTGATCTCCAACCTAGAAATCACAATTTTTTGCTTTTTAGTCAAAGAGCTTCTTCACCAGACTTTTATTCCCAGTAATTCAGTCCACCACCATAGTTCATTGCTCATCCAGCTCAGTCAAGCACATGATCCTCTTATCAATGGAGCTTTCATATGTTTGATCTTCGACTGCCTTAACCAATTTCAATGCTAGCAATTCCAAGGTGATTGGTATCTCAGCATTGAGACCATAAATAAGTTGAGAAGGTGACATACCAATTGCCCTCTTGGGTGTAATTCTATCTACCCATAAAGCATCAACTAATGCTTTATGCCATGTTCATTGGTTTTCATCTACCAACTTCTTGATAATAGTCACCAAGTTCTTATTGCTTGATTCAGCTTGGCCATTCCCTTATGGAAAATAATCAAAAGAGTGGGAGAGGGTAATCCCATAGTAAAAATAGAACTGAGTAATCTCCTGGGAAGAGAAACAAGTTGCATTGTCTGTGACAATCTTAGTTGGGACCCCAAACTTGGAAATGATGTTCTCCTTAAGGAAATCACACACTACTTCTGAAGTAACATGCTTGGTTGGAATAGCTTCTACCCACTTAGTGAAGTAATCTATGGCTGTGAGGACATAATCATGTCCAACACTTGAAGATAAGTTTACAACACTAATGAAATTGATTACCCATTGCTGAAATGGCTCTTTTATCACCATTGGCTTAAGAGGTAAAGCAACTAATTTGGGTCTTCCAACAAAATATTGGCATAGTTCACATCTTCATACCCATTTATATGCATCTTGAAATAGAGTAGGCCAATAATACCTAACTCATAAAATCTTATGGATAGTTACAGGGGCAAAAAAATGTCCTCCATAGGCTAGATTATAGAAGGACTTCAAAATTTGGTTATGCTGCTCTTTATCTATGGAGTGAAGGAACACTCCATCAAGGTTCCTCTTATACAGGCCATTGTCCCATAAGATGAAATTGGCAGCTTTTAGCTTAACAGTCCTCCTTTCTTTATGAGATAGGTAAGTAAGAAACTCACCATAAGTAAGGAAATGAGCAATAATTGAATACCACTCATTCGTGGTGGAGACAAAGAGGACTATTAATGAGTATTTAATTTTTTCTTCTCCATGCTCTATTTCTTCTGATCTGTTGTCAGCAATCAATTGGCATAGGCCCCTTCCCTATACTAGCTTAATTAGTTTGATGACTAGATCAAACTCCTATATTTTAGCAATCCAATTACCTCTTTTCATTCCAAACTCCTATTGAGTTAATATGGATTTGACTATGGTGTCAGGAACTAGGGTAGTAGTGTGTGAATTTAAGATGTAAAAGTAGAAATGCTTCATTGCTTTTACCACTACATAAGCATGCTTCTCCATGTTTGAGTACTTTACCTCATGAGCTTTAAGAGGATAGATCATGAAAGATATGGGAGATTCCACACCTTCTTGGTTCTGTTGAACTAGAATTACTAAAAGTGTGTGTTCAGAAGCATAACTATACACTATAAAATCCTTGGTATAATCTAGACAAACTAGAATTGGGGTGTGGGCAATAGCTGTCTTGATGTTTTGGAATGCCAATTTTCCTTCTTCAATCTAGCTAAAGGTGGCCTTTCCCTTCATCATGTTCACAATGTGGTGAGTCTTTTCAGTGAACTCGGGGATGGACCTTCATAAAAAATTTACCTTTCCAAAGAAAGAGTGAACTATAGTCTTACTTTTGGGTAGAGTAAGTTCCTGGATGGACTTGACTCTGTTTGAGTCAATCTTTATGCCTTCTCAGAATATAATGTGCCTGAGAAGTTTCCCTTTTATTACTCCAAAAATAGACTTCTTGGTATTTAGAGAAATATCATTCTGGCAGCATCATTCTAGCACTTGTTACAAATGGTGCACATGATCAGGTTGATGCTTGGAAAAGATTGTTAAATCATCCAGGTACACTATAATGAACTTACCCATTTCATTTTTGAAATCAAGGTCCATTGCTCTCTAAAAAGTGGTGCTAGCATTTATCAGGCCAAATGACATTTTTTGAAGGGCAAAGGTGTCCCAAGGTGTGGTGAAGGCAGTGTTATGCTGGTCTACTTTACCAACTTCAACTTGATTGTACCTTGAGAAGTTGTCCAACATTGATAACATTTTTGAACTAGTCACTATCTAAAGAACTTGGTCCATGATGGGTAGAGGATAGTTATCTTTTAAGGATGACTGATTTAGATTTTTGAAGTCCACACAGAGGTGAATTTTGCCATTCTTCTTCCTCACAGGTACTATATTGGCAATCTATGTGGAATGATGGATTGAAAAAATTATCCTAGCATTCAATATTTTCTATATTTTAGATAGAATAGTACCTAATATCTTTAGATTGTACTACCTAGATTTTTTCTTGTGAGGTATCGAATCACTCTTGAGAGGAATCTCATGGAGAATTTCTTCAGGGCTGAGTGACTTCAAATCATCATAGGAGTATATTAGGACATCCATGTACTAGCAGAGTAGAGTAATAAATTTGAACTTCTCTTCTGAAGTGCAACACTTCTTAATGTTCACCATCTTGGGATTTTCTTTGGTGCCTAGATTTATTTGATCAAACTCCTAGGAGGAGATTGAATCCGTTTTCTACTGTTTGATGAACCTATCGTGTTTGTCAAATAGATTCTCAAAGAAAACTAGGCCTTTTGAGATTTTATTTCTTTTAAGTTATAAGAATTCTTCAGCTACATCTGCACTTGATTCAGGGGCTAGTTTAAGCTTCTGAGGCTCACTACCTTTGAAATGAAGCTGTTCAAAGCTATCTTTTTACTCCAAAAAGGCAATGATTTGGTTGTCACCATTAAACACTTGCCAATGATTGGCATTGTCAGGCACACTTGGTCAAAAGACCAGTTTAATAGTGTACCTATCTACCTTAAAATCAAGGTGAGGAACCAATAGAGTTGCTAAAATAGCCATTACATTAGCTCAGTCATTCAATTTGATCCCAGACTAGATTACAATAGTGGTGCAATCTCTCATTTTTGGTTTGATACAGGTTTCTTACTTGACAAACCACTAGTTTAACATCTCCTTTGGCATGAAAGATTTTGATGCTTTTGTCTTGAGTAGCCTTTAATCTAAACAATAGAGATTCGTACTCAGCTGTATTGTTAGTGTTGTTGAACTATAACTTATATGAAGAAGGAAAAATATCTCCTTGAGTAGATATTAACACAATTCTGACTCCTGAAATAGTAAAGGAGCAGCTATGATCAAATTCTAAATTCCATACGTCATCAGACATTGATTTTTCCTTAGATTCTTCTTCATTTTAAGGGGGAGATTCTTCTACACTTGCACTATGCTCCACCAATCTTTCTGTTATTCTATTTGAACCAATTTTTAGGTTGACACATTCAATAATTTCATCAGACACCTCATGGACTTCCTCTGTGGATAAAAAGTAATTACCCATGCCTGAAGACTCAAACAAAATTTGAGCTTTAGGCACTGATGTTTGAGTGACCACATATTTTTCTTCCTTCTCAGGGAGTAATCTTTGCATAACACCTTTGACTGGGATCCTCACCTTAGATAGGTCCATGCTTAATTCACCACCAACATCTTTGTAGAAATTTCACCCAAGAAGAATGTCATATGATGCTGGGACGTCAGCCACTAGGATAGTCATCTTGATTCTCTTGTTTGGGAACACTGTAAATGGAAATTAGGCATCCTTGATTTATCCCAACATTGGCACTTGTTTGTTCTTCATGGAGAAACATCTCCCAAATGTCTTGGTCAGTGTGAGACTAAGGAATTCTACCACTTTGGTAGGCATGAAATTGTCAGATGCACCAAAATCTATGATGTAATTGTTCAGTTGGTGTCTATTTATCATCAGGGAGACATAAAATGGTTTAGTCCTCTTGGGAGCAGTAGGAAGAGTAATGACAAGGTTATTCCTGGTGGATGTGTTCTTAGGGGAATCATAAGTTACCTTTGGAATTGCTTGTCTTACAGGGACGGCTTGGTTCTTTACACATTGAACCAACTTATCTAACTACTCAGGGTTGGATTGTAGGAATTCAAATTTAGATATTTGAATTTTGGTTTTCTTTATATGGTCAATTATGCCAAATGTCTAAAATGAACTAGAAACAGAGGATGGGAGTTCATCCTTTTTATTTTTTGGGAGGGGGAGAACTGGTTTATGAATTTGAAGTATAAGGTGTAGGGATGTTTGATGTACTTACCTTTCTTACAATCACTGGGTCTTTTGGCTGGAAAGGTAGAGTGGTTCCCCGCTTAGCAATTGAAATTGCTAGTTGAGGTCACTCCTCTATTTTTTCTTTATCAGCTTGCTGGGTTGACTGGTTCTTGGATCGAGTGAATATAGCATATGTTTTATCAACTATTTTACCTTCAATTTTGGGTTCATCCTAGTAATTTATGAAAACAATGTTGGAGTTGCTAGCTAATTCTTATTCTTCCTCTATGAAGAGATTAGCATCATCTTCTGGGTTCAACTCAGGATGGAAGGATAAATTTGATTCTACTTGAAGATATTCAACTGCTGAATTGGTTGGAGGTGCTTCAATGGCCAATTTCCCTTGAGGGGGAGGAAGATGATTTGGTTTCCCTTGATTCTTGGTAGCATGGCCTTTATATGATTGATTAGGAAATATCATCCTTGGTATATCTCTGTATGAAGGAGCAGATGATATCCCTTGCACCATTTGCTTTCTAAGAGCTATCAACTCATTTACTAGCTTCTACACCATTAGATCAATGGTAACTGTAGGTGAGTATTCAAAATATGAAGAAGATTTACCTCTGTTGGGATCTCTCCTTATCTTTCCTACCAAGATAAGGTCATCTTCTACCTCAGTAGCCAAATCTTGAGTAGTAGTAAGGTCTATGTGGCCAACCCATCTCAGCAAAAAACTCACTTCAAGTAGCTGTGAGTTGATTAAGAAGCATTTATGATTCTCAGGTCTTGGCTAAACAATTATAGGAATCTGATTCCTTAGCTTGTCAAACTTGGTAATGAAGTCCCTCATAGATTCATGAGGTTCTTTCTTCATTTGTGTGAGTTGGGCCAGCAAGGCATGTGAATCTTTTGTAGGCTTGAACCTAGCTTCAAATTTAGCTTTAAGAGTGTTCTAGTCAATCACAGTCTGGGCTTGTAGATGGTAAAACTAGTCTACAACAGCACCTTGCAATGTTTCCACAAATAGCCTGATTGCTACATCTTCATACTCCACACCTATCACACCACAAGCTATGCTAAAGGTAGCAATATGTTCGTCAGGATGAACTCTCCCATCACAAAATAATTTAAGGAAATTTTTCCTTGAACTGTGTGGAAGCTCATGTAGAAGTGGGATTAAATTGAGTGGGCCAAAATAGTTACCCTAGGGGCCTTGAACCGCCATGATTTGATTATGAAAAAGGGGGATAACAAATATTGGTGGAGTATGTATAGGCAAAGCTCTATTCATAGTAGAAAAAAGAAGCTCTGCCTTATGTTGGTGACCTGGTATGGGTAAGACGAACACTCTTGGATCGTTGAACTTGAAGTTGGGGAGGAAATAAATCAAAATTGCCCTGCTGCACCAACTCAAAAATAGGGTCAACAACACCTTGGGTTCTCTAGCTTCTAGTATAGCATGGAGTTTCTAGATTGTAGAAAAAAATGGGAAAGAACTGGCTCTACTTCAGCTTGAAGCTTAAGGCTTCAAACTGCATGCTCTTCTCTGGCAGAGTCACTAAAAACTATTGGGTGAATATTTTTTCACCATCTAATTGATGAGCAAAATAGGTCTCTTTAACCACAACAAAGGGAGATTGGTCAGCCAAATGTGCAAGTTTACCACATCAGAGGTGGACAAATCTCTCCTCTCATCAAGGGAAGGTTCCCTATAAATATGAGGAGTTATATACTATATATATAAGCAAAAAATAACACTCAGGGGTACGACTACACCATCCATCTCTCTTTTTTTAGAGATGATGTTCACAGACAAAGTAGAAATCTTGGTGATAATATTGAAGGCACTTCTCTTCTTTTAGAAGTGGCCTTGCAGTAGGGCGTATGAGATCTTTTTGGTGGGTAACCAATAGGTAACAAGGGCACAGTAACCAACAGAATGAGGTGTAACACAAAGTCTCCACCTCAACTACCCAAAGAGTGAGATACAAAGGATAATGGGGGCACAAAGTCATCCCAAGATCCTTTACACAAAAAGAAATTGAAAACACACTAAAGACAATTATGATAGCACAAAATCTTTCCACAATTGGCTTTAGGACACCTTCCTAATTACTTCTACTAGTTCTACTTGTTAAATTAAATAAACAAGAATGCTCTTAGGAAATGGACATAAGAACCAATTTTTAAAATAACACAAGCTATAACAGCACAAAGTCTGAAATTAACTTACTTTCTCATTCAGATAAAGAAATATGATCAACAATCTGAGCTCAAAGTCTCAGTAATCGCCTTTCAATTTGGGTAGAGTTTTGCTTTTATAATAGAGAGATCTCCTTTGCATAAAATAAGAGATTATAATATATAATAGCCAAGAAAGGCTTAGTGCTTTATTCCATGGAATGTCCCATGTTGTGTTTAATGCCTTGAATGCATTTTCAGTTCTGTCAAGGGGCCATGCTTGGAACAGTGCATTAGCCTTAACTGTGGTGTGCCAATTCATCTCATATGTCTCCTCCAAAGTATAGGCCACCTAGTCCTTTCCTTCTAATTTGCATAGCTATCCACTTTGATTTTACTTCATAGAAAAAAGATAGGCCATGTCCTTGATTTGGTGTGCTTAGATGACTACTTGGTGGATTATTTCACCTACCAAAAGTAACTCTCTCGTAGATATTTCAATATCTTCTATATCCTTCTCTTCTTTCCTATTGCAATTAGAGCTCTCGAGCTATCTTATTCAGCTACTCACTTGGTTCATCCTTCAAGTTTTGCACTATATTTGAAAATTAATGGATATTCTATTACATTAAATTTGACATCTGTGGGGACATCAATGGTTGCTAGTTGTGCTATGTACCTAGGGATATGATATATTGATGTATATAGGTTGATAGAGATGCCGACATGTGGCACACATCCCCTTAGTTAGTTATATGGGTACAATATATTAGGATAATAGAGTAACTTGTGGAAGTAGTACATTGGGTAATGGTCATCTTACATTGGGATTAGGAGGTTATCCATCCATGGGTTAGATAGATGTATATATATAGGAGATGATTATCATGGTAAAGATAGGAAGTAAGCATTGAGTCTTCTATTGTAAGAAGATATTGGAGGTTGTCCCCTCAAAGAGACATTGTGGAGTTATTCCTTCCTAAAGGAGTATTATATGGTGTTTCCCTACCTTAAAGGTTTTCTACATATATTGAATATCAAGTTCTTATCAAGTGGTATTAGAGCTTCGATTTGGGTAATTTGTGTGGAGTGAAACCCTAATTTAGCTATATCTTTTGAAATATAGGGAGTTTTAATTCAAATTTTTTATTGGATATGTAAGGAGATATAATAGAATTACAGTCAAAATTTCAAAAAAAATTAAGTTGTTTTGGGTGAATTTTTGTGATTTTATAGTTTTTCATATATTCAATCTACAGGTTGAAATTTGTGATATTTTTTCACAAAATTTTTACTGAGGTTCCAATATCATAAGATTAATCTACAGTAAAAATTTGGGATTTTTTGGATTGAATTTTTATGAGTTATTGAAAATTAGGGTTTCATGAACCCTAATTTTTTTAAGGATCATGGAGTTGCAAACATTTTCAGGGGAAGATGATATTGATGCTAGAGAATGGTGGCTCCTTTTGGGGAATCATTTTACATAAAAATTTGGGCAAAGATGATTACTTCCTTTTTTGTCTGGGCTTGCACTACATTGGTTTGATCAATTGAGTTGTACAGGAAGGTTTTTTTCATGGAAAGAAATGGAACAAATCTTTTTAGATTGTTGGGCTATAAAACAAGAAGTAAAAGAAGAAGAAATAGAAGAATCAATAGAAGAAGTAGTAGAAGAAGAAGTAATAGAAGAAGAAGAAGAAGAAGAAGAAGAAGAATAATTGGATGATAAGGCTTCAAATAATTTAGCTCCAAAGAAATCTGAGTCAATTTTTTAATTTCATGGATGCATTCAAAAGAAGAAGGTGGTTGTGTCCATAAACCCTACCAACAAGTATAACTTCATCAACATGAATGTGGCCAAGCATCTACATGTTCAAACAAATAATATCAAGGAGGTTCAAGCAGATGGTAATAATATTTCACTGTTTAAAGATTTGAAGCTCATTATGGAAAAATATCTTTTGCATTCAGATTTTTATGCTTTGGATATGGATGATATAGATATAGTTCTTAGATATCCATGGTTAGAGACTTTGGGAACAATGAATATTAATGTTCAAAAAAATTTCATGAAGTTTTGGTATAAGAAAAAGAAGATCACTTTACAAGATATCATAGTGAAAAAGGCACCAATAACAATCCAAGTAGATCATGAGGATGAGATTGAAATAGGTGATGAAGATCATGATAAAGATTTAGATGATATAGATGAATACACACTACAAATGCACACTTAATATGATCAAGAGACAAAGGAGGAAAAGGTGGAAGAGGTAGAAGCAAAGGTGGATAAGGTCAAGGTATTGGAAAAATTTGAGGTATATAGACACCCACATCATCATGAGAGGAATCATGGAACCAAGTGAGGAAGTGTTATAACAACAATCATTTTATCTATATAGGAAATAAAATTTCTAATCATTATAGATATGCATGGAATCCAAAGAAAAAATACTATGGCACATGGAATGAATGGCAAAATCACTATGACTATGCATGGAAGAATACCTACTATGGTCATGGTTGGAATCAAAGTAGCACAATGGAATATGGTACAAGGAATAAAAAGAGGAATAATTATGCTTAGACACCAAAGTAGTATAATTATGATCATGAACAAAATCAAAGGAGCATAATGGATTTTGGACACAAGCTTGGAGATATATCACCTACCAAGATCACATATGGATGGTTAGATGATCAAGATTGGAGACAAGTGTGCAATGATTTGAAGCACACTCATTATTTGGTTTCTTCCTATGTTTCAAGGATGAAACATGTCAAAGAGGGAAGTAATGCTATGTACCTAGGGATATGATATATTGATGTATATGGGTTGATAGAGATGCTGACATGTGGCACACATCCCTTTAGTTAGTTATATGGGTACAATATATTAGGATAATAGAGTGACTTGTGGAAGTAGTACATTAGGTAATGGTTGGCCTACATTGGGATTAGAAGGTTATCTATCCATGGGTTAGATAGATGTATATATATAGGAGATGATTATCATGGTAAAGATAGGAAGTAAGCATTGAGTCTTCTATTATAAGAGGATATTGGAGGTTGTCCCCTCAAAGAGACATTGTGGAGTTATTCCTTCCTAAAGGAGTATTATATGGTGTTTCCCTACCTTAAAGGTATTTTTGCATATATTGAATATCAATTTCTTATCAATTTGTTTGAACTATATTAAACCATAAACCTTTGAAAGTTCATTGGTTTAATAGTTCAATGATTTAGGCGGTCTTTATCGGTTCCTTGGTTCAATCACTTCCTTTCTCTTTGGTTGAACCATCCCTTTGAACTGGTCTCTGGAATCTTTCACTTCCTTCCTTTGCTTGGGGATTTCTTTGAACCTTTAAACCATTTTAGTTCAAGGTTCAATGGTTCAATCTCTTTCTTAGAATCCTTTGTTTGGCTATGTCTTTTGAAGCCTTGAAATTCCTTCAAATGTATGTCTTTGGAACACCTCGAAGGGAAGGTGTCCCTTCGAGTCTTTGAAAAAGGTTCATTTTTTTGGTGTTGAGAGCCCCCCGCAAGGGTACCTACCCTTCGAGATTCTTTGAGTAGCCTTTTCCTTCAAATCTTTTAGATACAATTTTTAAAGAAATTCCTTTGCCTTAGCCACTTTTTTGCCAGGCTTTTGATCATTCCTTTAGGCAAAATGCCTAGGAATTCCTTCAGACAATTTGTCTGAAGGAATTGCCTCTGTGAAATTCTTCCATAGAAAATCTTTTTGAATGAATTCTTTCAGTTCCTTTACTTGGTAATTTCCTCAGATAAAAAGTCTAAAGGAAATCTTCCCTTTTATCCTTCTCTTTGATCTTTGAGCAAATGTTCCCTGCCCTCCACAAGGGCACCTGCCTTTTGTTCACTACCCTCTACAAGGGCACTTGCCCTTTTAGCTTTGGGGCACTCCTTTGAACCTATTCAATTGAGCTGACTGATTGAACTAACTTTGATTCAATAGCTCAATGGTTCAATCTTTTGTTCCACTCATTCAATTGACTGCTTAAACCAATCTCTTTAAACCAGCTGTGTTGAACCTTTAAACCTTTTAAACTTTGAACCTTTTTGGTTCAAGGTTCAATGTTTCAACAGTTTAATATTCCTTCTTTTTTCTAAGTCTTTTGAAGCTACTGAACTTACTGAAGTAGTTGAACTTTAAACTTTTGACGAAGTGCTTAACTCTTTAAGCTTGTCAAAGTTGTTGAACCTTTGAACCTGTTGAACTGTTGAACCTTTTTGGAAGTGAGGTTCAATGGTTCAAAGGTTTAATCCTTTTTTTGAAGCTTGGTGATGAATATTTTTGGTTGAAATGAGGCATTGAACCAATCTTGAAATTGCCTAATTGTTGGGAACTTGTTCCTTTGTGAGAACTCACTTGTTTAAACCTTTGAACTTGCTAGTCCCTTAACTGAAAAAGCTTGAATAATGAAGAATTTGAATGCTCAAAATAATGTTTTGAGAAGGGAAGAGATAGTTTTGGCCTGCATGACCAAAATAGTCCATATGTTGTCCTAAAAATGAGTGATAGATTTTGGGAACAATAGCTAAAATGTGCCAAATGGCAAATGTCTATCGAAGGATGAATGTCTATCGAAGCCTACAAAACCCACCAAGGATGTAAATCTAACAAATAAATTTAGATTTAGTTTGATTTAGTAAAAATATGCAATAACTATAAAAGACCCACTAAGTTTAAACCTAGAAATGAGTTTTCCAATAAGTCTCTTACCATACGGATTTTTGTGAAATCCATTAAAATGCCTTCAAACCCTCCAAAATTGCTTATCACAAAACTAGGTCATGTTTACAGCCATCCCTAGGGTTTTGGAACCTTATGAATCTAATGGTATAGATTATTTTTCATATAAGAACAACATAAAAGAGACAACTTATAGAAAATTCTTTTTACCTTATTCTTTTTATGAATTTGGATCAACAAAGGACCCCAAAAAAAGAGCAAAATTTGAGAAAATGGTGAATCTATAATATGTTGGGTCAAAAAATTCTAGATTTGTTGCATATAAGATACAAAATCAATATTTCACAATAAAATATATGTCATTTAGCTACTAGAGTCTAATCTGATACCATGTCAGATTGATCCATAATCAAGGATTGGGAATGGATAGACATGAATGCACAAATATCTAAAACATGTAAATGAAATATGCAAAAGATATAGCCTATTGAATATTTGAAATTAATCATGATAAAATAATAAGTTTTATTAGTCAAATATCTTTAGTAAAGGTACATTATATAGAGAAGCAAAAAATAACTCAAATTTTAAAAATAGGTTAAGCCATATTTTCCTAAAGCCCTAATATGACACTTAAGTGTGTAGATAAAAATAATTAAAATGGAATAAAATGCTACACTAACAATATCTACACCTTTTTATCTCAAGTTCAATTGGTCCTTCTAATATGAGGTATCCTTGTGTTACTATCTCACTAATACCATACCTTCTCCACCTTCTACCACTCACACTACATGTACATGGAGGGACTTAACCGAGCATTGGAAATTATTCAATCCCACTATCTACCATCAAATTCTTGATCTCCAACACAATTTTTATCAGGTATAATCCCCTTGGCTCATGGAAGAACTAGTACTTAGCTTCTTCGAGGTAAAAGTATATGGACAAAGTGAGCCACTAACATCCATAGCTCTAGTCCAAATTATATCCAAGTTCTTCAGTTGCTTGACATGTTTCTTAGTCTATGGATACTTCTACCTAAAATTACTCCTCTTATATAGATTATATTCTTCAAGCCATGCGTGCAAGTGATTTGGTAGCTTGTATAAAAAAACCTTGTATAGAGACACATATATTGCCTTTGACTCATTTATTTGGCTTATGGACACCAAAACTAGGGTGATTCCTTTTAATTTTCTATTATTTATAGTCTAACCAATGTTTAATATTTTTCAAAGAAATTATTTATATTATCTTTACTTACCATTGCATCAAAAAATGCAACCCATCTTGGTAATGGAACCAAAATGTTGCACTACAGTCTAGTGGCTACTAGCATGTTCGATGTAGTCATATAAAATGCAAAAAATGGTAACTTGAGCATGGATAATGACACCCAACCCATAGGTCCCTCTTGCTTACTCTCATGACCCTCTTAGGCTTCTTTTCATTGATTCCCAGTCATCTATAGCCTTTCAAGCTTGATCCTAGTTGAGCTAAGACCCTTTTTTTATGACCAATCCATCCCCCAGGTCCCGTCTACTGAAGATAATAACACCACACTAATACTATATCACCAATGCCACTCCTATTCACTTTTAACACTATTTTCCAAGCTCATTTCTGGCCCCAACGATCAAATATTTTTGATTTCCCATCCTTATCTTTGTCATCCTAACATGAGCAAATTCAATCCATGACCAATAGATCCCTATAAAATCCCATTCAAAGATCATTTGGAAAGGGTTGGTAATTATCATAAAATAAGCAAGAATACAAGTAAGACTACTCAAGCACATTTCCCTATTTTATGCATATAGCCATCCAATACTATTTCTAGCTTATTCAAATCCTTACACCAATCCCTAATCATCTCAAGCACATCCAGTTTAGCATTCTTTGCATATTCATACACTCAATTGCATAAAGCACATCAAGTGGGAGAACTATATATTTCTTGATCCCTCTTTAGATTATTGGTATATAAGTAGTGTGCCCACACACAAAGTGTGAAGCATGTCCAATACATATTACACACACTAACCCCCCCCCCTCTTGCTCAAAATTGGTTAAAGCATAATGGAAGATAGGGGTTGAAGAAATAATCTACCCTATAATGAGCTTTGTTGACTTATAGACTCTAAAATTTGGAGTACAAGCTCACACAGACCTACCAAACAAAACCTAGAAAGCTTAGACCCTTAGGACAACAACACTACACAAGGACTATAGTGTTGGTGCCACTCTTGTCTACTTTCGATGCTCCTATCCAATCAGAAAATGAAAGTTAGAATCATGTTTATGATAGTGTCCCAAGCCTGCATAATGAATATTAGATCTTGTCTCAGTCAGATCAACACAGCTTAAACTAAGCCTTATTTTCTACCTCTTATTACTATTTTAGAAAATATCTAATTACCAATAAATTTCACAAATTAGTAGCTTATTTACCATGTATTATTTACTAATTTATCAATCCAAACCCTTTAACTAAATTTGGAATAAAACCCTAATATTTCCAAAATTGTTAAAATCATTTGGTGAACCCGACTTACTTTATTTGTGCACAAAAACCCTAGGGTAAAATTTTTACTAATTTTTCATATGAATTTCTAAATTTTTAGTTGAATATTTAAATCAAAAATTTAGTTAAACTTTTAAAATTTAGTAGCAAATTTTAAAATAATTTTTCTTTCAAAACCCTTGTTGTCCATACTAGGCCCTAGTAATTTTCTAGTAATTTTCCAATCATTTTCTAAATTTTTAAGAGCATATTTAAATCAAAAAATCCATTCAAATTGTAATATTCAATAGTAATTTTTAAAAATATTTATTTTTCAAAACCCTAGTTGCATATCCTAGGTCTCTCTAAATCACAAATTTTTTAATAAATTTCTAATTTTAACTTGCATATCTAACTCAAAAATTCAATTTCAATTTCAAAATTTCATAGTAATTGTTCAAATAATTATATTTCAAAACCCTATTTGAATACACTAGGTCATATTGTTTTTGAGATATCAACTTACATTCCAAAAATTAGATTTCAAAAAATGGATCTCACTTATTTACAATTTTTTCTTACGTTTCTTGCAAAAAATAAGGAAACCATCATTGGTCCTATCATGTACATGAATGATGAAGTTTACCATATATTAGTACAAAGCTTCATTATTTTGATTTCATGCTTAAATTTTATGCTAAGGGATGATATTACAAAATTCATTGCTAGACATGCACAAAATTTCTATATTCCTTTTGCATACTCTCTCTCACTCATGTGGAAAAAATTTCAAGATTATCGTGTTAAACATGTTAGAAAAGTTATGATTCATGTCAAAATTTTCTATGCATTCATGCACAAGTTCATGATTTCTATCCCTTTCTTTCTATCTTTCATATGGTAATTTTCTCAAGTTTATCATGTTAAACACATTATAAATGTCATAGCACATGTCAAAGTTCTTTATGCATTAATGAATAAATACATGCTCTCTCTCCATTGTTGTCTCTCATGTGGAATGATATTTATAAATGTATTTTTATACAAATCATAAATCCAATTACATTTTTTTAATCCCACATACATGGTTTCTACCTAGAAGATCCATTACATAAGCTAACAACCACCTGTCAAGTTTCAATGCCATATCTTATGCACAGGAAATAATTTCCTTCTCCTCTCCCCCAAGAGGGTGATAGCTACTTTCCCTCTAACCAGGTCCATGCTATCACCCCTAAAAAATGTGAGGTAGCCCATACTATTATTCTTAATGCATACATTTAGCCTATAGCTTCTTCAAAACCTCTTCAACATATGTGCTTACATGTTCAATCAAAAGCAACTAGGGTTTGTACTTGTGAGACTCTAAGGGACCAAATCACCAGTATGAACAAGTTAATTTTAGATTTACAAACATAAAATCAGATATTATATGAAAAGATCACAACATTAGAAAATCAAATTATAATACAAAAGTCTCAAAGGCACCCCATTATCAATCATGTATATGCACATTCCCCTAGTCAATAAGTTGCAAGCAATGTTACATATCAAAACAATAAATCAAAACAAAGTAACTCTACAACTAGTGATTCAAAAAACATTCAAAGATCAACTAAGAGTTCAAGTGAGGTACTAAGGGAAATGATTAAATCTAAGTTGATCAAACTACCTCCTCTACATCTAGTGAGAAGATCCAGATATTATTATGCATATCATAGAATGCATGGGCATCACATAGATTCTTGTTTGGCATTGAAAAACATATGCAATAGATACTTGCTAATGAGGATCCTATACAAAGTAAATCAGTCATGCAATCCATAATGACATAGGAACACATTCATAAAGGGTAAAATGTAGAAATAGTATAAAAGTGGTTACCAAAGCATAACTCAGAACAACAAAAGGATCAAAAAGCAAAATTAGAAGAACAAATAGTACCAAAAGCTCAAGTAAAGCACAAAAAAGATACAAATCTATCTCTCCAAAAAAGGCTCAACTTTCATAGTAGTATGAGTTTGGTCAATAATATATACAATAGTTTGATTATCAAGGTCAAGGGTTGTGCACACATGCTCAAGGCATCACTACTCCTATTCTAACAATTGATAACATTTGTCACTAAGGTTTGAGATTTATTGAACATCCTAAGTCAAATCATTAACAAACATAATTCATCAATGGAAAAGATTCAGATACAATAAAAGTCAACACTATCATTCCATTGGCTCAAAATTATGATTATAATGATGAGTGAAACAATACAGGTTATTATGATTTCCAAGATATCAAAAATGAATCTAAATATTCAAAGTCATATTCATAGTCATTCCCTCATGCTTCACAATCATGCATGATTCCTTTATTTGGTACAAGATACCATGATAGGGAGTCTCTTATGAGACTCATTGATTAGTATGATCCCTTCCTAACTTACTTGTACATAATTTATCAATTTCTTGTACATAATATCTTTTAAAATTACTTATACATAGTTTTTTTTACTTGTACATAGTTTTTCAGTGTTTCTTGTACATAGTCTTCCTATGATTGATTGTACATAGCTCAAATATTTCAAAATACAAAAATAATACAACATATCAAAAATCCAAAAACATTTAAATATTCAAAAACATCAAAAATATTTTGATTTATGCATTATCCATGTTTTAAATTTATACTATCATGCTAGACTTACATTTGTTGTTCTATGTTATTATTTGTCAAATTATCTACATTACCATGTTTCACTCGATCTTCTTTGAGGGTGTGTATTGACATCCATCTCTTTGATTGTTTCACTCTACCCATTAAGGGGGCATCCTACTTTTACATTCGAGACATACATAGATATATTTAACCACTAGAGGCATCTTCTACATGACTACACCATCCAAGTTATGTCATTCCTACCTCTAGTTATCATGTCGATGTACATTATTTACTAGATTACTCTATCGACACTCACTAGTATATAACACTTATGTATATCCTAGCATATACTTAGTATTGTACTAACATGTCTTTCATACATTCCATCTTACTTTCATTAAGTTAAATACAATTGTATTTATAATTATTACATGCTTTCCTTTCCTACTTTGTGTAACTAGATATGATTGCATTTCTCAATTCCTATTTTGTTTCCAATATGTGCTTTAGGACATTTACTAATGTCCTTTGGTTCTATGAATTATGTGTGCCTTAGGACATTTGCCAATGTCCTTTGCTTCTATTCATGTGTGTGCCTTTGGACATTTTCCAATGTCCTTTAACTGTAATCTTCTATGTGATTATGGCTTTCACACCAACTTGATTGTTTCAAATTATATGTGTATGCAGCATTTGAACATGCCTTATATACCTACCTTCTAATTTGAGCTACATGTGCACATGTCCTTTGTTTTCTTGGCCCCTTGGCCACTCTTGTATGTTTCTTGATTCTTGCCTTGTGTGCTTTTTGCCTATTTTATTCTCATTATTTGCAATGCCATGATCTAAATCATGCATTAGTTTATTTTCTTGGATGTCATGATGAACATCATGTTCCATCCCTCTAACTAATAACTAACAACTAATAATTAACTAGACTATCATTTATATTCTAGTAAATTGCACGTGATTTTACATTATTATATCTATTTAATTATACCCTTATTTATCTAATAATCTCTCAATACAAACCATGCTATATCTTGAGATATCTTGTCAATTATCATTGCTATATCATATAATTTATAGAATGACACATTTGTAAGGCTCTTTCTTCTAAGGGTAATCATTGAAGGGTCTCCATTCCCCTCATAAGAGGGGGCAATAAATAAGGGTTTTGTCATAGAGATCAAATCTCCTATCAACTAAAAAATCTAGTTTTAGAACACCTATAACAACAATTAGACATCAAACCAGTCAAAACAAACTAGGAAAATAGTCAAGAATCCAAAATAGTCATCAGATTTGGCCAAGGACAATAGTGGTAAGACTAGACTATAACATCAGTGGTGATACTATCCATTTCTATCACTCCTACTCAAATATTATAAAAACTAAAATTTTTAGAAGTAGGCAAAAAAGTAGGTTCAGCTACATATTTTCACAACCAGACTAGTTCAGAATCAATAGTTTCATTACACATCTTGCTCAAAGACTATAGATATAGGGGGCATCATACATGTCATGATGGATCTCACTTCCATTTTTAAATATGATAGTTGGTATAACTTCTAGATTAGAATCCATGTTTTAGTCCCATGTTTCAGACACCAATGATTGGGGCAATGTGCACAACACATTTGTTTTATTTCTTTTTGAGTTCAGTATTACATAGGTATTCTTAGTAGTTGCATGCCTTATTCCATCTATAGGTGTTTAGCATCATTTTTAAGTGGCTTTCATAAAATCCTACCCTCCACATTTATGATTTCTTGAGTTCTCAAGTAGCTTCCACATAAGCTAGATTCTTAGTTTCAATGTGGCTTTCATACAAGCCTAATCTCCATATTTCAAAGTGGCCAAGAGTGGCCTAGTTTCTAGCATACATTTGGATATCCATGCCAACATTATTAGATCAAAGTAAATTTATGGGTTTCAATATCCATCTCATACAACATATATTTCATATTGATATTAGTTCATAGCTTCAGTTCATGAGGCAATGATGGAGCCAAAGGACTAGCTATCCTTTGTATTCTTGAGCCACCTATTCAAAGGGATTGAATACATAGTCCAAATGTCAATCAACACATGTATGGCCACCTAGATTCACTTAGTGGGTGATGATGGAATCAAAGGGCCAATATTTACATTCTTAAGCCACTTTCTAAGTAATTGAGCACTCAACATTGTTTATAATATTACTCTTAGTATAACATCATCCATCATTACTTAGCATTACTCAATATCACTCAACATCACAATAGATTTTGTATTGGTTCACATACTTGGTGAGGTGTATTCATTCCTTTCTCTTCCTCTCTATTTAAGAACTGATCTACTCTTTGTTTTCTTTTATAGATTCACACTTCACAACATTCTCTCTCTATAGACATCCAACATCACGCAAGCTTCATGAGCTTCACCCTTGTAGGTAAGTTCAAGTATGCTTTCTATTTTTCATTTGTCTTATTATTTCAATTTTTTGCATCACTAGAATAAAGGTGGGGCAAATGTAGTAATATAAAAGACAAAAATTGGTAACTTGAGCATAGATACTGACACCCAACCCATAGGTCCCTCTTTCTTTCTCTCATGACCCTCTTAGGCTTATTTTCATTGATTCCTAGTCATTTGTAGTCTTCTAGACCTAATACCAACTGAGCCATTACCCTCTTTTCATGACCAATCCATCCCCTAAATTATTATTTTCTCAAGACAATAGCACTACACTAGGACTATAACACCAATGCCACTCTTTTCTACTTTTAGTGTTGTTTTCCAAGCTCATTTCTATCTCCAACAATCAATTCCTTCCAATTTCCCATCCTTATCCTTGTCAACCTAACATGAGAAAATTAAATCCATGACCAATATATCCTTATAAAAACCCATTAAAAGATCATTTGTAAAGGGTTGGAAAATATCACAAAGCAAGCAAGAATATAAGCAAGACTACTCAAGCATATTTCCCTATTCTCTGCATACAGCCATCCATACTATTTCCAACTTATTCAAATATTTACACTAGTCCTTAGTCATCTCAAGCACATCCAATTTAGCATTCTTTACATATTCATAAACTTAATTTCACAAAGCACATCAAGTGAGAGAACTACATATGGCTTGATCCCTCTTTGAAATATTGATATGTAGGCAACGTGCCCACACATGGGGTGTGAAGTACGTCCAGTGCATCTTACACACATTAACCCCCCATCTTACTCAAAATTGGTCAAAGCACAATGGAAGAAAGGGTTTGAATAAAGAATCTAATTTATAACAATATCTATTGACTTCTTACCTTCAAGATTTGGTACATAGACTCAAATAGACCTATCAAACAAAACCTAAAAAGATCAAGTCTTCAAGACAACAACACTAGACAAGGACTACAACACTGGTGCCACTCCTATCTACTTTTAGTGTTCTTGTCCAATCAAATCCTATTTGTGATAGTGTCCCAGGCCTACATAATGAATATTAGATCTTGTCTCAGTTGGATAAACACAATTTAAGATAAGTCTTATTTTCTCCCTCTTATTACTATTTTTACAAAAGCTCTAATTACTAATAAATTTCACAAATTAATAGCTTATTCACCACATATTATTTACTGATTTATCAATCTAGACCCTTTAGCTAAATTAAGAATAAAAACCCAATATTCCCAAAAACTTTAAATCATTCACTCATATACATGCCCCAAATATTAAACTAATCACTTTATACTATAGATTATAATGTGAATGGAAGCTCAAATACTCACTTGAGGTGTAGAGAGAGTGGAACCAGGTTGGGTTGGGTTAGTTGGCAATGGCCCATCTAGGGAGAATACAATAAATTACCTTAATCGTGATTTAACTACATCTAAAAAATATGGCTACAAACATAATTAAAAAAACATAGCATTAAGATCTATGCAAGATGATTAAGTCACATAACCATTAATTTTAACTTACTATCACTTTTATTAAAATTTATTCATCCATGGTTACAAATGGTACCCTTAGGAACTAAAACTAAGTAAAACTATCTCAACCTAAATCATTAATAATTCACCTCTCTTTATTTTGGTCAAGATCGAGCTTGTTCTAGGCATTTGGATGGATGCAAGTGTCACTTGGTAGTTTACTTGCTATCATCCAACAATTAATGTTCCTTTCTTGCCCATCTATAAATAAATGTGGTATTCAAATCTAAGTTAGCTACTATGTCATTAGTAATCATTACCATGTTGTTTGTTATAGACATGCCATCATTCATAAATCTATCATTATCCTCCTTGATTCACGTTATGAGTTTTGAGCAAGCGAGACTTGATGTGTCCTGGTTGTGTTGGTTTGTCATTTTGTGTAGCTAGTCAAGTTTTTTTGGTTAACATTGTGCTCACTTAACAACCCTAATTTATGTGTGAGACCTAGTGGTTGAGCATCCCACTCACATTTTTCCCTATTCTCATGAGTTTTTAATGTGGGATTATAACAATGTTGGAGTGGGTATGGGTGTTCTATTATTGCCAATTTTGAGGTCAACAATATTAGTCCTATTGTATTTAGAAACAATGTCATCATGGTTTTCCATATCATGGTGCATCTTTTCATATGCTATAACAAATACCAAGTTTCTCAAAAAACTGGAATTTCATGAAAGATTAGTAACATGTATCATCACATCCCCAACATTCATAAATATTCATTCCCATACATTTTTTCTAACTATCCATAATTCACATTTATTATAACTAAACATCCATTTTCAGTAAGTATGCACAACAAATAATAAAATAGTAACATTAATCCATCCATCAAATCACCACATAAATCTACAACCACATTTAAAATCCATAATACCCATAAATTAATCCTTCATCATCACATCATCAATCTACACAATCGATTAACTCTTTGATTTATGCTTGTATATCCAAATAATAAATCAAATATAAGTTTGTAGCTTTATCAGGATATATCATTCCAAATCCAACCCCCTCACATACATTATTGCTTGGGGCACATCAAATCTCATTGCTTTACCAAGATATATCAATCCCAATCTGACTCCCTTCCATATATTATTGCTTAGGGAGTATTAAAACAAATAAAAGCATGCAAGTTTTAGATGAAGTTTGTTAATCTCATCCATCCACAATATCCACCAAAAAATCTATATCTAGAATCATCATACTATATATGAGACCCAAACCTTCTATATATTCACCCCACACCACTTCATTTTAAACCTTGATCTTTCATTTCATCCCCTTTTCTCATTTTAAGAGCCCATCTATGTCTTTCATCCTTCTATGCCCTCTCGAGTGGGAATCATATCTAAATAAATCATCACTTGATTTCATCCATCTCCTTAACCATGATGGTAACTTGTTTGATCTTTAGGTTCTTAGTTTTTATCTTTTCTCTTTTTTATACCAATGACATTACCTTCCCTCTACCCAACAATCCTTCACCCATCAATGATGAAACCCCATCTTCTTCTACCAATGAAGCATCCCCTATTTCATCTGTTACTTCTACCCAAATCCCCACAATGAACCCTTGGAATCAACATTCTAGCATCTTTTATTGGGGGAGTATCACCTTCTCACTCTTGACACTTTCCCTACTCCCTAAGAGTATGGGAAACTTGACCACCAACCTGGTTATGACCCTAATATTGGCACCATTATTCCTTTCAGACCCTTAACTTGTCAAACCAATTTTACCTATGGGGGACTTGATAAACCCCTTGACACTTTTGCCACCTCCTTTTCACCTCAACCACTCACCACCAGCTTCTCCTATCTAGATAAACCAAAAATTTCCAAAACATAGCTCTACAAGTGTGCTTGGAAGGGATTTGGCTTAGTTCGGTACAGACATGATCTGCATGAGTTGCTTCCAATCAAAACCCAAAAACCTCACAAAAAACATGGCCTCAATTTCATGCCACCTAAAAAATAAACCAAACCACCTCCTACTATCATCATTGACAAGGAAATATCATCCTCACCTTCCACTCCATGGTCAACAGTTGAGGATTCCAACATCATCCCCTTAAAAAAAAATTCATCAACATGTTTAGCCTTAGACCCATAACTTATCAAAATAATGGGGTGATTGTAACTATTCCTCTAACCCATCCTGAGATGATAGGAGATGACTCTCCTACTATTAATACCACTCAGTATTAGGATGATGATTTTATTTTCACCTATATTGGTGCACTGAATTCCTTTATCCACAAATCCATACCTCTAGAGACTTCAACCATGTTGAATGAATCCACCATGGATATCAACTTGGGCACTCTAGATGACCCCCACATTGTCAAAATTGGCCAATCACTAAATTTTGAGGAGCTCCAAGACTTCCCCTCCTTCCTACAAGACTGTAACATAGCATTTATTTGGTCTTATAGTGACATGCCAGGAATCGACACCTCCATCACTACCCATAACATAGTCACCAACCATGATGCCAAGCCTGCTAGACAAAAAATCTAGTGAATGCACCCTCACATAGCCCTTTTCATCAAAAAAGAGATCCAACATCTCCTATCTATCAATTTAATTCAACCCATTGACTATATCCAATGGGTCTCAAAATTTTACCTATCACCGAAGACACAGGAGGACTACACATTTGTGTGGAATTCTATGACCTCAACCTTACTTTCCAAAAAAATGACTTTCCTCTACCAAGAATTGACCAACTATTTGATTTTACAACTGACCATGAGATGATATTTCTTATGGATGGATTTTTGTGTTATAATCAAATCCTTATTGCCCCTAAAGATCAACACAAAACTACCTTTATCACCCCATGGGGAACCTTATGCTATAGGGTAATGCCTTTTGGCCTAAAGAACACTGGTATGACCTACCAATGTGTTATGACCTACATCTTCCATGACCTAATCCAAAAAATCATTTAAGACTATGTCGATGACCTTCTTAGGAAATCCAAATATCATAAAGATCATTTATCCATCCTTAAGATTATCTTTGAGGGAATCATTCATTACCATGTTTACCTTAACCCCAAGAAGTGAAATTTTGGGGTCATGTTCAGAAAACTTCTTGGTTTTATCATGTTCCTTCAGGTAATTAAAGTTGATCCAGCCAAAATCAAATAAATCCTTAACATGTTGCCTTCGACCCACCTCAAGCGACTTCATAGCTTATAGGGGAAGCTCCAGTTCATTCATCACTTTATCTTTCAACTCTTAGACTGATACCAACCCTTCCACCACCTTTTGAAGAAGGATGTATATTTCAAGTGGAACAATGACTATCAAAAGGCCTTTGATTATCTTAAATAGTACCTTTTATCTCCACCTATCCTCACTCCTCCCAAATATGATCAACCTTTCTACCTTTATATCTCCACCACTGACCACTCCTTAGGGCCAATGCTTACTCATTGAGATGAACAACACAAAGAATAAGCCATCTACTACATTAGTCACACACTTATAGAGTATGAAACTCAGTATACCCATAATGAGAATCTTTGTTTATCTTTAGTCTTTGTGGTCACTAAGCTTTGCCACTACCTTCTTAACCATAAGACCTATGTCATAACTAATACTGACCCCCTCAAGTATATGCACTCCAAACCATACCAAATCTAATGTATGTTTAAGTGGCTCATGCTATTAGCTAAGTTTGACCTTGAGTTTCTTAAGTAGAACTAAATTAAAGGGAAAGTCATTGTTGACCAATTGGTTAAATCACCATTATCAGATGATCAACCTCCTCCCCTTGAGTTTTTAGATGAGTTCATCATGACACTCTCTTAGGCAAACTTCACCTATAAAGTGACCATGTTCTTCAATGGATTAAAGTGTTAATGTGGCAGGGGATATAAAATCATCCTTGTCCCCATTCATGGTGAAACTCTTTCTTATCCTTCAAGATACATTTCAAATGTACCAATAATATGGCTAAGTATGAAGCCCTAGTAATAGGCCTTCAAACCATGTTGGCCTTAGGAGTCAAAATGATCAAATTTTTTGGTGAATCTCAACTTGTGGTCAATCAAATCAATGGATATTACCAATGTCAAAATGATGTTTTTTAATAGTACAAATAATTATTTGATGTACTCTTAGTCTCATTTGAACACTACAATATCTAAACCATCCTAATCTATGAACAAGTTTGTTGATATGATGGATTCCCTCACCTCTCAGATCCTATTTACACTCTCTGAATCTAAGCTATTTGTCATCATCCATCAACTTACTAAGCCTTCCTACATTAAATTAGACTCTCCCACCATATTTAATGTGGATGGGTCCTAACCCTATCTTTCATATCAGCAGACCTTTGACTATCTTAACCTTTCCATCATTATTTTCAGTCTTTCTAGGAATGCTCAAAGAGAATTTATCTAGAGTACCTCACATTATACCATATTAGGTGGAATTATTTACAAACATGGTTTTGATGGTCTCCTCTTCCGTTACCTAGTTGGTCATGAAGCCTCTTATGTTATCAAGGAAATGCATGATGGGATTTGTGGGGGACACTTTAGTGGCCTAGCCTTTGTTGAATGCATCCTTTGCCTTGGATACAACTAGCCTAACCTTAACCAAGACTAATATGATCATGTGAAAAAATGATTCAAATGTCAACAACATGCTAATTTACATCATGCACCTAGACATAGTCTTCATGTATCCACAAATTTCTTTCCTTTCTCACAATGAGGTTTATACCTCATCGATGAAATTAACCCCCATTATTCATAGTGACATCATTCTATCATCATTATGATCAAATATTTTACCAAATGGGTAGAGGCTATTCATCTTATCTCAACCAAATCTAAAAATATTATTGACTTTATCAATCATCACATCATCTATCATTTTGATCTTCTTCACAAAATCATCACCAATAATGGTAAAAATTTCAAAAAAAATAAGTTCAAGGTCTTTATGATGCATTCAGTATCAAGTTGATTTTATCTTCACCCTATCATCCTCAATCAAATGGATAGGTAGAATCCTCTAACAAAACTCTTAATAACATGCTCACCAAAATAGTTAATGCATCTAGTCAAGATTAACACTTACATATCCCCTTCGCCTTATGGGCATATCATATTAACATTCAGGCCCCTACAGGTGCTACCCCTCTCTCTCTAGTCTTCAAAGTAGAGGATGTCTTGCCTCTCAAATTATAAAGTCCCTTTCTTCACATATATTTTCATGATCTTGTCTCTAAAAGTGATTATCATCAAGAATGTTTAGCCCAGCTTGAACTACTTGAGGAATGTCATTTAGAGGCACTCACCCATCTTCATGTCTATCAAGAATGCATCAAAAAAGCTTATAAAAAACACCTTAAAGTGTGATAATTCAATATCAAATACCTCATCCTAAATAAAATCAACATGTCACAAATATCAAGAAAATTAAGTGGGGTAAATTTGCTTTCAATTGGCTTGGACCTTATATCATAATGCACAAGTATAGATCAAGAGTTTATCGATTATCCTCTCTTGATTTCAAACCAAGGGAATAAACATTTGCATCCTTTCTTTGTTAAAAGGATCAAACCTCACCTTTTTTCTAACTTAAGCTCATCCCTTGATTTCAAACCACATTCATCTCCCTATTTTAGGGGAAATTGATTAAAATTGAATCTTATGATTATTCATCACATTCATAGCTTAATATTGAATAATGGGTACCATGGCTCTACCCATGGTATGATTCTCATGGTAATTTTTTACCCTTTCTTAAGATTAATTCCCATGGTCATTGTCACCTAAACCTCTTTCACACCTACTCAATCTTCTTGTTCTTTTAGCTTTGCCTTCATAAAATGAAACCTTTTGAGCGTATATCAATAAGTCTATGTCAAACAAAATCAAAACTAAAGTTATAACCAAAAATAATCATGGGTCAATCTTAGCATCTATAGACTACTCCCTTGAAGGACAACTACCTTAAACATATCAAAAGTTCTAAAAATAAGGTAGACTGCTCCCTTGAAGGACATCTATCAAAAGCATTAAACAAAACACTCAAACTTAGATCACTCCCTTGAAGGATGACTGATTAAAGCATTTGTCAAAGCATAACAATTTATTGAAATCTTCCCACATTGATTAACTTCCCAAACCCTCCTAAATAAAAACAAAGTAGAAAAAGACCCATTACCAAACATCAAAAATCAACAAAAGCAAAGTAATTTTTAAAGTCATAATTAGCTCTCATAAGTAGACTTCTGCATCGATCAGTCTACACCTTATATGCCATAGACTTATTTATACTAACTCTTTGGTAACCTCCAAGAGAGGTATGTTAGTCTCACATGAAGGTTCCATCTTCATCCATCTCCCCTGTATACACTATAAGTAAGGGATTTATGAGCTTACTTGACATAATGTGATCAAGACACATTTTTAACCAACTAATGAACGTTAATACGAAGTATTTGAAGAGCTTATGTTCTTTAAGCCCATACAAATTTGGTCTTGTTCTAGTCCTTGCCAAATAATAAGCATCATTCTCTCATCTTTTCCTCTCATAAATGGTTGATATATTCACTTTGATGTTTGTCTCATGATTATCTTCTCTTTTTCACATCTAGTTTTATTATTTAACATACTTTATGTGCTTCACTTTAAATAAATGACCATAATAATAACCACATCACATACTATCATCATCAAAATCCACAAAAAAATCATAATGTCAACATCACAACATCATCATTATATCATGAAAAAAATAGACATTGTTAACATTAACTATATACATGAACATAATCATAACCATCAACATCATATTAATATCCATGAACAAACAATAATAAAACATTTTTCACCACAAATCTAAATCTAAATGAGGAAGCATATACTCATTAACATTCAGCATGAACACAATAATCATATCAATATCATAAACATGATCATTTAAAACATGAAATTAAATCATCACATCCATACACAACATCATCAAGCACTGTAATCATGAATATCATGAACATCATCCTAGTCATCAACAAACATCACATTTTCATCATAATCACATGAGATAACATCAAATCCATAACCAAACATTATCATAAACATGAATAAATAAACATATCATCACATGCCTAGCTAAATGAGTCCACATTCACACCATCATGAACATAACCATAATAAAAAATACTCAAAATGAACATCATATACATCAACCACAAACCATAAATGAGGATCATATCTATAAATCATAAGTCTATAACCATAATCATCATGTATCATAAAATACATCTCTCTCTCAAAATATACATCTCATTGCATCGACTCACAGGTTGGTATCAAAAATCATATACATAATAAGTATACTATCTCATAAACAAACTAAGAACTTGAGGTACCACTACCTCCTAGTACACCACTACCCCTTGGAGCCTATCCCCTTGTACCTATCTATCCACCTAAAAATATGGCCCATTGACTTGATGTCACTATACTTGCACCACTTATAGTCTTAGCCTTATACTCTCCCCATCAGAGCTCATCTAGATAATGCCTAAAGACAATGGCCTCATAATATTGTAGCTCTTTCATAGTTTTTATGTATCTATACATAAAGATAGTCCTTTATAGAGGAACTACTACTAATAATCCACCTCCTACTTGTTAGAGATAATCTCTCTCCTATGTCACCAAAGCTAATTGAGAACTATCTTGGTCTCTCACTTATAACGATGGCCAACTGACCCTACACTACCACCAACTATGCCTATAATGTGATCATAAAAGCTTCTGCCATAGTTAAAGCCATTCATTCCTTGTCCATCTGACCAATCACTACCTACATATCTAGAGTAACCCCTTGTACCTATGTCATTTAACCACCTCTACCAGTAGGGTCAACATGCATAGCTAAAAACCACCACCATCACCACCAATATCAATTGTAGCATATAGTGCCTAGTACCATGGAAGGTACATATCTACAAAACTTACATCATCCATTTTGGCCCTAGATGGTAGTTCCTCATGATCAATGAAGAATGGTTATGGCTCAGGCATTATGAACTCTACATCCTCTTGCCAATATCTTAGAAATAATCTTAAGACATCTTGTACCAAGCTAAACTATCATTATACCCTATCAAAAGGAATGAGCTCTATCTCACCATCCATCATGTTGAAGATCCATTAATAACTTTATAGTGATAGGGTCTATCTCCTATAATGATCCCACTCTGGAAACCTGACATAGGGTCTCTAGATCATATTTCCAACAACCAAGGCATCCAGTGCACCTCTGAACTAATCAATGTCATGAACCCCTCCACCTGGTCTTGAAAGGGCAAAATTAGATCTTCACCACATGAATCTAACTCAAAATTCCATATGGGCATATCCCTCCCACAATATCCCCAATGGCCTCAACACTTGAATGTGCTCATAAACCCAATAGTGTAGAACAAATCCTACTCTAATACCATACCTCTTGTGAGCTCCAAATTCCCATAGCTCCATGTATATCTGAACTAGTAGCATAGGCACCCAACTAAACACTATGTGGCCTAATAACATCTCAACCAAAACCCCTAGAAACAAATAAGGTAACCTCCCACTGCTCAAACTTGGTACAACAAATCATGATACCATCATCATCATTTTCAAAATCCACCTATCATCTCTAGCCCTTTGGTATAATAGATTATAGCTGAAGCTTCCTACATGCCACCTCATAAACTCAAGGTTATATCCATACAATAGCTCCATAAAATCATCTCTCACCTCCCTCTCAATATGATAAATCAGTTCACCCCATATGGGTAGCCATGTAATCTTATGGACATCCTCAGGTAAGATGGTCATCTCACTTGTAGTTAGCAAAAAGGTGTTCATGGTGGGATTCCATCTCTAAATGAGTGCCATGATCATCATTGTGTCCCATGACACATTTGGTAATACAACATCACACCAAGCCCCACCTCCTTCAACAATCCTAGTTTACTGTAGTCACCCCTTGGTGAATCTCAATAAAGATCTGAGGCACCTAATCTCACGTCTGGATCTGTTCCTATGCCTATAATGTTCAATAACAAACAAACTTAGTTCTTTATACTATTTTTGCCTATGAACTTAACCTATTACACATACCTCCTATGCCTACTATAACCTATACCTATGGCTTATCTTTAAATCCAAAATCTAAACATATCTTATCTACACCCTAAACAATCCACCTTCTACCTACAACATCACCTACTAAGCATGTTCTTTAACTATTCTCAAAACTATTACCTATCCAATAGTATTATTTAACCATTACCCTTGAAACATTACCCTTGACATCACTTTTAACTAAACATTCAAAACATCTAACATTTAATACTCAATAACCATTCAACCTAACCTTTAAAAAACTCATCATCATTTACTTGACCACTAACAGTCAAGTAACTAACCATTGATGGTCAGGTATGACTGTTGATGGTCACTATGAGTGATCATCAGTGGAATACCCAAACCCTACCCTCTAAAAGCAACCACCCACACACCATAATCACCTTAAAAATTCCTACCTAACACCTAGTTTACCCTCCCCTAACCACCCTACCCTTTCCAAATTCAAAATTTGACCTCAAATCAACCACAAACCCTAAACCTAGGTCAAACCAAAAGTAGACCACCTCTACAATAAAAAAATCACTCAACAAATAATCAAATTCAAATTTAAATGAATTTACCTACTCTACCAATTTAACATGATGGTACTTACCTCATTCCTCAACCATCATTTAGGAGGAATATTGGAACCCATGACTTGACCATGCACCCTACCTCACCTACCCTACATCCTCATTGATCTAACCTCTAGCCCACTCAATCAACCTCAACCAATCAACTGATAACAACACCATCAGAGTTCCCTCACAAAATGCTAAGAATCAATGACAAAAATAAATTTTCTCAAATGAGTGAAATGGACACACAAAATCACTTTTCGTCTCTACCCTTTTAGGGTTGATGCTTAACCATCGATAGTCAAGGTGACCACTGATGATCGACCTAGAGGGTCCACCCTAACCATCGATGGTTAGTGTTTTCAAGTTTTCTCCTCCAAACCTAACAAATTTTTTAACAATTTTTTTTCACCAAACCAATCCTGGCACTCAACTAATCATAGATTGACTTCTCTACCAACCTTACCAACCACCATATTACCTCACCACTGACCACTTTGGCTTGACTATTGCATGATTTATGATGACCCTTCCTGGTCCTTTTGACTGTACCAACTACTTGCCACATTGAATAGTTTTTTATAACTTTCACTACCTTATATACGCCCAACCAATTTGTGTCTTCATAGGAGTACTTCCTACCTTAGATACCCATGAAAACATTGACCTTCTTTAGGAAACTTGAGTTTACGAGTGTAACCTAACTATCACATATGGTCACATGGTCTACTTGTCACTTGTCATTCTACTACCAACCTTAATTTTTACTATGGAAACTTAGTCACTACATGATCTTGGATACCATACTTTTGTCATACTTTATGCACATGTTTGCACTTTAGTGCCTAACCTATCACCCACCTGCATCACCAACTTCATCACTTATCAAACCTACACCTAATTTTATTTTGCCTTGCCAACTCCTAATTTGAGGGGGAACACCTCCTCCCATGCTTGAGGAATCCAAACCTTCAACCCATACTCCATTTTTTTTGCTTCTTGCTAATACAAATTACTTAACAAACAGGGGCAAAATGTAGATACTAGAAAACCACACAATACACTTCTAAGTGTCAAAACACCCCTAGACCCCCTAGGGACCAACCCTAACCTTTCAACCACCAACCAAACCTAACTCAAGTTATAATTGACCTACTAGATAACCCACCTTTTAGCCTAACTTGACCATTGACCCTTGACCATTGATGGTTACCCTGACCATTGATGATAAGGCCTGATCACCAATGGTCAAGTTTCCACCGCCTAAACCACTAAACTACCGCATCACTCTGACTTTCTTTTTTATATTTGGTTCATATAAATCATGTGCAAGCCAATACATATGAAAGATAAATTTAGACAACAAGCTAGACCTCTTGTTAATATATTATTTCACCTTTCCTTCCTTTCTATAAAGAGAAAGGAGTAGAGGGTAAATCTAGATCCATAATCAAGCGATCAGACCTAGAGCTAGAGCTTCTTACATCAACATTTTATTTTTGTAGGAATTCTTATAGATATATAGTGAACCAATAAGTGTGATAGAGATATGAAGTTTTGTTATCCATAAGCCAATAACCAAGTACTATTACTCTATTGAAATTGCCATAGACTCCATCAATGAGTTTAATAGCCATCTACCTCAACCGTTCATCAAGTCAACAACCAACAAGATAAGTATCTATTTTTAATCATTCAATTGCTTTATTTCTATTTTAAAAGCAACCCAACCCAAACCAATCTCTCATAATTCCATTCTATGACCTCATCTAAACAACCTCTTCTTGGCTAGATCCAACCCATAGTAACTATTGACAGTCACTCTGACCACCGATGGTCTGTCCCAACTGTTGATGATTACCTCAACCACTGATGGTTACCTTAACAACTAATAATCACCCCAACCATTGATGGTAACTATGTGATAAAATAATATCAAGCTATTTCCACCTACCAAACCTTAGCCAAATCCAACTTTTAGACCCTCTACCTGATAAACATAACCCTTCCCTATTTGTTGAACCATACTTGACCTATTTAGCATTAGTATTAACCCACTTATTACTATAATTAGTTAATTTCATTTATTATTTTATCAAACACTTATTTTATTTAATTTTAGTATTCTTATATGATATATGTAAGTACTTTATCTTTCATAACTTGATTTTTTAAAAGTGTGGATTGATAGCCTCTAAGGAAGCCCCTGATTCTTGGATCTAACTTTCTAGGTAATCTACCCTACTATCTAACTAATCAACCATTTCTTTGAGTGTTTTCTTATTTGCAGGTCATTCTTCCTGAGCCAAAGAGGAGTATTTGCATTTATCTAGATCAATGCATGCACAACATATCAGGTTTTTCTACCATACCCTTCTCGAGTTTCTTTTCTATTTCTTATAAATAACATAAGCAAAATTTCTCTGAAACAAGAATCTTCATATTCTCATTTTCTTCTTCTACATTCTTTGAAAATATGCTACTACCTTCTAGTCACAATATTCTTTCAAATATAGGAAAATGTAGATGTCAAAATTTATCCACCTTAGTGTTATCACTAATCTAATATCATCAAAATTCATCATTTATCCTAACTATTATGATCATCATCTAAAGTCCAAATCAATTTCACCCTAATTATGATGTGAACCCTATCCATCCTTTTAATCAATCAATTCCATATAATCCCACCAATATTACACTTTAATTAATGAACTAATTAATAATATTAGTTAGTTAATTAATCCATGCACACATAATTTCAAATAAACAAATAATAAAATTAACCAACCACCTCATTTAATCCATTTAACCTCATCAATTATCAGTAAACTTATTCAACCTTTAAAAATTTGTTTAAGACATTCAACCATTCAAAAAAAATCATTGAAGACATTCAAACCTCTCATTCATCTAACCAATCCTTCAAATTTCTCAACATCCTCATATAATTCATTTGACCCATAGACCAAATGTCCACCATCCAAAAATTAAAATACCAATTAAATATGGATTTATCCCATCTATTCATTTTTCATCCAATAAATCTATAAATTGACCCTCCCTCTTCCATTTGAATCATCATAGACTCAAGTGAAAATATAGATAATATTTTCATCAAATAACCAATCAAATGAAGGTATAAGTTGTTGGAATTATTTCATAGAAGTCTTGTGAGAAACCATAATCCATAAATCATGAGAAAATATATGTCTATGAATGAGAGTCTTACATTAGGTAAGTGAAGGTAAAATTTCATGTTTTATCTTTCATTTCTTAATGAGAGGTTTATGTGAGATTTGAAGTAGGAACTCATATTTGTTTCTTGGTTTCTAGTTAAGCTTCAAGTTTCAACATTTACAGAAGGAAATCAAACCACATGTAGTTATTCCCCTTAGTGTGATTGTGTAATTATGTTCTTTCACTTTATTAATGAACCTATAAATATGGATTTGACTTGAAATTTTTGAAAATTTACCTAGCTTGGTGTGCTTTATACTTGGTTTATGGTTTATTTTAGTGATCTATTTGTAATTTTGGAAGAATGAGGCATATTTACTCAACATGCAATAGTGTATAGATGCTTGAAAGATTAGTTCCAGATAGATCAATATGCTTGACCTTGATTTGTATTTATATGCACTCAATTGTGTAATTTCCCATGCCATATAAATACTAGGTAAATGGGATGACCTAAGGAAATGATTTGATTTTAAAAATATCCATTGCTACGGGAAGGACGGTAACATCAGCCATAGGACAATTACATCAATGTTATTATCTAAGTATGAAGTTACTATCTAGGAGATAGAAATATAAATATGGTGATTTATAAATGTCTAAGTAGGACATTTAATATATTTAACACATACTTATAGGTTATTGTAGGTGACTAATAGTAACTGAGGATAGATCAAGCTCATAACTAGTATGTTGGTGTGTTGGAATGACAAATAAGATATATTTGGAGATGTACAAGTCATGTAGGATAAGTGTAGGTCAATATTGACATTTCCAAGTGTCAAAGACTAAATTTTATTATCTACAAAAACTTATGAGTATGAATATTCTTGGTTATCATCTAGTTTATGCAATACGTAACCCAAATCCCCCAATTGTATTAATTAAAAGGTTACATCCTCTTATACTACATTTGTTACGTGAGGGTGTTGCTCATGATCACAATTTATAGCCTCACTTCTTTGATTATAGAGTATTTTTCAACCATATTATTCAATAATTATAAAAAATGAGCATAAATGAGGTTACATGCTTCTTTGTAAGTTTTTATAACTTATTTTACACAAGCATATATATATTTGAGTTATTTTATTAGAACTATTACACCTCATTTTAGGATATACATTTTATTGAAGGAGAAGCTCTATGGCTGCAAGGTCATAGAGAAAGTGTGGTAACCCTTAAATTCCTTGGGATGGGAAACATAAACATTCAATAAGTGGGCACATTCTAGGGGTTATGTTGGTAAGAAACTAATTGATTGATTAGTTGAGAAAACTAGCTCGGTCTGCCAAATATAATTTACATATGAAATAAGCTATGTAAATTATAACTTGAAACACTTATATTACCATTGAATTATGTATTTGCTGGTGTATATACCATTTTTCATAGTTGAGGGTCTTGCTATTCAAGAGGACAATGAGGAGGATCTTGATTAAATGGGTTAAATTGATGTGCATATTGAGCTAGAGGATGCCTCATTATATACATTTGACCCTAATGTTTTGATAGAAGATGAGGAGGATGATGATTAGGATTTTAGACAGAGACATATTTTTTATTTTGAAGGTAGATTATATTAATTTCACTCCCTTCAACATTGTACTCTTATAGACGAGTTACTTTCTCATCAAAACTATATAGATATATACTTTTCATAATTACTAAATTTCTTGATTATTATAAATGATGTTTTTCAATATAATAATGCCAATTTTTTATTAAAATTTTAAAAAATAATATTTGAATGTCTAAATGATATAATAATAATAATAATAATAATAATAATAATAATAATAATAATAAAATTTAAAATGTGGATTGGTAAATTACATGGAAAAAACATTAAAGCATTTGACATTGTGTTCTCTACAAAATTTGCAAAGTCCTAGAACATTAGGCAAGTTACTACTAAAGGCATCATTTTTAGTGTGTATGAGGATAAAATTACTAATGCGACAGGTTTACCTCTTGAGGTGGAAAATCTATAAAAGGCAAAGGGGATAAAAGAGGAAGCTATCAAAGCCTTTCTCAAACGTGATGAAAATTTGAGTAAGATCCAAGCAAGATACTTTAGATATTCTCTTCAAAAGGCTTGGGATAAATCAATGCTCTAGATTATAAAGTATATATAATGTTTAAGACATGGTTAAAATGTGTCTTCACCTACCACTTCATGCTCCTTAACCATTTCAGACACATGATGAAGGCTAGTATTCCTTTCTTCCTTATTTTTCCCTTGAGAATTTTGTTTTAGATACCCAATTTGAGCTTCCCCTACATCAAGGCCTTATCCTCGTCTTTTAACAATACAAGTCATTGTTTTCTAAGACTATTATTGTTACAATATTCACTCCTATGTATTTTGTTCATTCTAATGTCACTCAACCTAGTTAGGTCCAGTTGGTTTTAGGAAAGAATCTCCATATCCCTAGGTTTGTTGTTATCAAGGCCCCTCTGACTAAAACTAAGTATTTAGATAAGGTTACAAATATTGGAATTAAAAAGTATCCCAATATTTCTATTCTTAATGTTAATATTGACATGGATGGCCCTATCTAACCTTATCCTAATAATATCTTTGACTTCTTAGAAAATAATATTTTCTAGGGTAATCCAATCTCTTAACTACAAGATAGGGAAATGTTGAAAAGGATGAAAATTGCATCACTTCATTATTTAGAGTTGGAGATGGACCTAAAACAGGGTGACCTAAATTGGTGGTAAATTATTGGCACAAATTATGTGCAATTAAAAATGTAGAGTGGCTTAGAATTTTTACCAAATTTGCATCACTAACATTGATGCAAAAACTTGAATTTTTTGGGGAAAGCATACCCAAAACATCAATTTTTGATATCAATTCAACCCAAATGCCAACACTAATTTTACTTAGTGTAGAAATATAAATAATATATTTTGTAAACACAAGACCTTGTAAATAATTATAAAAAGGTTACTTTACATTTGAATATTCTTGAGTTGATATTCAGTATCATAATATTTAACATCTTGTAATCTAAGCTTGGAAGCTTGAGAGTGATTAGGAGGAATGGTAAGGTCTATTACATTCTTTTCTTTATCCCTCATTTTCATAACATGTCTACCTCATTATAAGTCATCATACATTAGGAAATGCCTAAATTCATGAAAGATATGTTGGTATAACTAAGTAAATTATATCATTTACAATGGTAGCAACACATAACCCATTATTATCATCACATAGTCCTTATCATGGTTTGGAAATATGATAACATTATATGATATACCATTGAAAATAAACATTTTAACATCCATAAAAATTTGTACAATAACAACATCATGATACATAATTATACACAAAAGCTAGGATTATTCGATGTAGATAATGAAATTAAATAGCTTGCCATAATTGAATCAAATTGAGAAATATCCATATCCATATCCATATACATAAAAAATGTTAAGATACATAGATCTTATAAAATATTTAAAACAAAATGAAGGACCTTATATAATTAGATGTGATATTAATAAAAACCCTAAGAAGGAACAAACAAGGGATAAATTAGAATTAATGAAATCTAACATGATATAACATAACCCTAAAAAATGTAAAACTGTGGAGAAAACAATATCTAGATCTAGATCTAGGAAGAGAGCATAACACAATAATGAAGATATCCTAGGGTTAAAGTGATAAGCACAATAAACTAAAGTTTTAATCTAACACACAAGGGATAGGGATAAATATTATAAACTAATGGAACAAGTCCTATGAATTATCTATCACAATGGAAGCACAATCTAACTCTAATAGATGTAATAGAGTAAATGTTCACTAAACTATTTTATGGGAAAATGGTTTTATATCATAATGTAATACATATAACCATATATACATGAAATTTATATCTAACTATATTTACCCTAATAAGATTGTAAAAAATATACGTAATTGCAAAAAAAGAACATTCTCTAGAACAATTAAATGTGTAAATAGGGGGTTCTTAAAAAACACTAAATTGTTGAAAATTTGAAGATAGTTTAAAGATGAGAAAAATGGGAAATAGGTCTAGATATTAAGGCAAAAAAGACCAAAATATATGCTAGTGAATAGAGAATTTTTTTCTGATGACTAAATTTTTATCTCTCCTAAGACTACCAAGACCATACTAGTGCATTCCAAATAACTGTAATATTTTATGAAACAAAGTTAATGATCCTATTCCTATGCTTCAAGGTTCCAAGAAGATTTCTCACTTTTACAAAAAAATTATTAAACCTTTCGGAATTTTAAATCGTGTATTGAAACTTTAATAAACTCATAACACCTTTCAAACCCATAAAAATTAGAGGGGTGAATGGGGGTATGTGGTATCCATCCATTATGTTTAGGCCCTTAGGAATTTGATAGTTTAGAAATTAACACTCAAGTATAATACATTTAAATAGGCAACCATATTCAATGCAAGTGTCCCAACCCTTATCCTTTTAATAAATGTAATAACAAGTAAATGTTATAATATCTTTTGCTAAATGCTGGACTTCTATTTCTGGTATAGAGGCATTTCTCTAATAAAATGAAATCTTTTCTTTTAAAACTTCAATGGATAGGTCTAGTGTGAATGTTTTGTACTAAATACATTAATACACTTATGTATTTATATAACTACTGAATTTGAATTAAGACCATATTGGTGTGCAAACCAACACAACATGGGCAAAAATGTAGAAAAAGATGACCAAAATCATAGGGGATCCAAAACAATGGTAAAAAGGGGACACAAAAAATGAGTTAAGAACATAACAGTACATTCCAACCTACATAATAAAATTTTAGTGGTATAGTCATAGCAGACTAATATCATATTAATACATTCCTAGTATAGAGCTCAAAACAACATGAAAAATAAGGGAGGAGAGTGAAACCAAGGAAAATGAAAACATGAGGAAGATGAAGCAAAAATGAAATAAAAAAAATAACAAATAAAAGAGTAAAAATTAGGCAAGAGAAAGATAGTTCAAAATTAAAATCAAAACATGATAAGGGTAAGTGCACCAAGGTTTGGGGGGGGGGAGAAGAAGTGGGGCTTATTATGACGTATTTTTTTTGAAAATAGAGATACTTGAACTGGGCTATAAATTTTGAGATGCTTATACTCAAAATGTAAAAATACTCCTAGAAAAAAGGTAGAATTTTGAGTCTAGTTTATAAAACATCTATCTTTTTTTGAAAATGGTGGAGTTTAAATGTATCAAATAGGTGATTTTAAAAGAGGTGCACTTGATTAAAACAAAAAACATACTAGACATGTGGTTGTGCTCCCCTATTCTTTAAGCATCAATTTTTTTTTAACTGAATTTATGGAAACTTAGAAGATGTGGTTGTGTTCCCCCTATTTTTTGATAATTTTTTCAAAATCAATTTTCATAGTGAAATACCATGAAAAGTGGATAGTTGACCATGTTCTCCCCTTTTATATATTAAAATAAAAAAATCCATTTTCTTTTTAATTTTTTTAGAATTAGGTCTAGTTTGTCCCCATATACTCTTTTTTCACAATTTCGTTAAAAAATCAAAAAATACATAAAAGAATAGATAGATATAAAATTATGGTGTGCTAAAACATGATCTTAATAAATAAATAACAAATATTTAACCATATCATGAGGTTGAATAAAATATATCAAATTAGAAAGTATAATCCTAGATCAATATGTTTACAACATTTTCATGAAATGCCCTTATGAAATATGTAATGGTTTTCATAACAGAAGGTTAATTATGTGATAATCACTTCCAAACTCAAATTGTTTTGTTTATTTTTATGTCCAAACCTTAGGCTCATAAATTTGTGTTATTTCTTAGCCAGATGTTTTATTTTTTTAATTTCATATTTGTATAACATGTATGCATTTATTATAAATAACAAGTACACATTAGAACCTATACATCTTTTTAAAAATAAACATAGAATAAAAATAAAAATATTTGACGTAACAAAAATATGTACAACATTTTATAACACATACGTGGATGCAACCATCCATTTATTAAATTAGTTATCAATTGTGGTATTGCACACTCGTCTATTTGAGTTTAGTGAGACAAATATTCCCAACATATGAAAGGGAAAATTGCATTTTTTGATCACATCCATAGATAGGTGGGGGCTCAATGAAAACATATATGAAATTAAATAAATGTGACCCTATTCAATTACAATTGAGGTAATGTATGAATATTTAGGGGTAGGGGACACATTAGAACACTAGGTATCATGTTTATGTGTTCATATATCCTTTTTAGAGTAAATTATTAGTAACAAGGACCCTTTCACATGCAATAAAGGCAACAATTGTCGATTTAGGGTTAGGAAACATTAAATACCACCACATGTGTCATTATTTGCTTTTCAAATTAAATTCATATTAATTAGGTCTATTAAACATGTAATAGAGGTAATGTTTATCTATTTAGGGGTACAAGACACATTAGACAACCATATGTCATTTTTGTGTGTCCATGTTTCATTTCTAAAGAAAATTTGACAAAAATCAGCCTATTTCACATCAAATTGATGTAACAAAGGAAGATTTAGGGTTATATGGATAAATTAAATCCCCATGTGTCGTGTGTGTGTTCATGTTTAATTTTTAGAGAGAAATCAACTAAACATGGACCCTCTCTCATGTAATCAATGAAACATAGGAAATTTTAGGGGCACATAAAACATTAGACCACCATTCTAAATTTTTGTGTTCATGTATAATTTTTTGAGAAAATTCGTAGTAATGGGGCCTCTTTCACATTCAATAGAGGAAAACTTTGTTCATTTAGGGCTAGGAGGCATAGTAAATACCATAACATGTGTTATTTTCCTATATTGATGTTTCATTTTTATGTGTTCATGTTTCATTTCTACATACATGTTTACTAAAAAAGGCCAATTTCACATGTAATTGACATGACAAAGGAATGCTTATTTCTATGGGGATAAATAAACCATCATGTGTCATTTTTATGTTTTTTGATTTCCATTCTAGAGTGAAGTTGACTAGATGGAGCCCATCTCACATGAAATCAAAAAAATAGAGGAAGATGTAGGGCCAAGGGACACATTATACCACCATTTGTTGTTTTTGTGTATTCATGTATCTATTTTAGAGTGAATTTTTAGGAATAGGGCACCTTTCACATGCAAAGATAATGTTTTCCAATTTAGGGCTAGGGGATATATTAAATATCATGACATGTTTTGATTTTTATGTGTATAACTCATTTGTAGAGTGAAATCATAGTAACAGGGCACATTTCACAAGCAATAAAGGCACAGTGTTCTGATTTAGGGTAGGGGATACATTATACCACCATGTGTCATTTTTTTGGTTCATTTTTGCTTTATAGAGTGAATTTGACTAAATGGGGACCTTTTCACATTTAATTGATGCAAGAGAGGAATATTTAGGGATATGCAAAAAAATAGACCACCATGTGTCATTTTTGTGTATTCATGTTTTCCTTTATAGAGATAAATTGACTAAATGGGGCCCCTCTCACATTCAATCAAGGCAACAAAGGAATATTTAGGGGTAGGGGAAACATAAGACCACCATGTGTTCTTTTTGTTCATGTTTAATTTTTAGAGTGAATTTGTAGTAATGGGAACCTTTTCACATGCAAAGAGAATGTTTGTCAATTTAGGGCTAGGGTAAAAAATAAAGACCATGGCATGTTTCATTTTTGTGTGTCTATGTTTCATTTGTAGAGTGAATCTATAGTAACAGGGCCCATGCCACATGCACTAAAGAAAACATTTATATATTTAAGGGTAGGGGATACAATATACCACCATCTAACATTTTTATTTTTTCATGATGGGTGATGTTAAGCATCATAAATATGGGAAGACAAACTATAAGATTATTACACCCCTAAAATGTCTCCTTTTGTAATTTTACCATAATATTTCACCCCAATCTCTATTCTAGGTGTTATTTAAACCATTGGAAAGAATTAAAGAGACTAAAAACTTTCCTATTATACATTTTGGAGATTTTACACATATTTGTAACTATTTTCAAAATAATAGAAAAGGAATCATTTGTAATTTTTGGCATAACATTTTATTTTGAACTCCATTTTGAGAGATATTTGAACCATTGGAAATATTTTTGATATACCTAAAAATTTTATGTTACACACTTTTCATGATTCCCTATGAATTATTTCATATTTGAAAAAGAATAAAACAAAATATTTTAACATATGTCAAGAGATTATTTTTATTCTTTTGCAAATATGAAAGCTAAAAGACTCTATTTTACTCTTTTGAAAATATGAAACAATCCATAGGGAATCATAAAATGTGTATCGTATAAAAGTCTTAGGTATCTATAATGTATTTCCAATGGTTTGAAATTTCCCCAAAACAAAGGTTAGAGCAAAATGTTATGCTGAAATTATGAAATATTTCTTTTAGCATCAAAAGATTCTTGTTTATTCTTTGGAAAATTGTAATAAATATGTGTATAATTTCCAAAAAGTTATAATAGTAAAATTTTAGATCTATCAAACACATTTACAATGGTTTAAAGAGCACCTTAAATAAATGTCAAGTTAAAAATTTATTGTAAAATTACCTCAAATATGAGACTATTTGGTTGTGGAATGCTTGAGCAATTAGAAGCAAAAAAAGAGAAACAAATGGAATAAATGCATAGACTTTATGATATAAATACTCAAAATTGGCTCTATAAAGGAAAGATGGACACATAAAAATTCCACATGGTGGTAAAATGTTTCCCTTACCCCTAAATTGACAAATGTTTCCTCTATTCCATGTGAAACAAACCCTATTACTATGAATTCACTCTATAAATGACACATCAACATAAAAAACATGTGTGGTGGTCTTTGATATGTCCCCTAGCTCTAAATTGACAACTGTTACCTCCCCCTATTTCTTTAAATTGAGGAAACAAAGGAATATTTAGGGGAACAGGACACATTATTACATGTGTCATTTTTATGTGTTCATATATGTTTTTTAGACTGAATTCATAGTATTGGTCCCCCTTTCACATGAAATGGAGGCAACGTTTAACAATATAGGGATAGGGTAAATATAAAAGACCACCACAAGTGTTGATTTCAATTTTCATTTTTCATTTTTAAGACATAAATTATAATTTTAGCCAAAATAATGTACTTGTGACCACTCCTTGTATAAAATTAGCTCATGCCCCATTCCTTAGCATTTTGACTGCCCTTCCTTCACTTCTGATGCATATGACACATTATTATAAGAAACTAATGATCTCAAAATATCCCTATTATTTATTCCAAGCAAATCAAACTTATCCCATGAATGATCCATACTTCTGTATTAGCTATCTTTGCTCCTCAAATAGGGTTACGACATTTGGACTATCCCACTTCTTGCTCTTATCGAGTTCCATCAATCACATCCTCCCACCAAATAATGACTAGTTTCTCAAATTAAAACTCATGTAATGGGTCACCCTGTATATTTAACAAGACCTATCCAAATGGATTCCTAATTGATCATTATAAATCCATACTTAAATCCATTTTATATCTAAAATGTTCACACATGTAAAACTACTATAACATCTAATTTCACATTGAGAGAGAAATATCTATTTTTTTCCAATACACAATCCATATAGAACTAACAACCTCAAACTAAGTTTGAATACACTTTATAAGGTCACAAGTCATGGTTAAAACACTTAATCACAATCAGATTACAACAACATTTGGCATAACACTAGTCTTTCAAACACACCATTATAGCATGGGATAACTACATGGAGTTTGATCCCTCTTCATAGTATTAATATGTAGGCATCACTCAACACAGGGGGTTTTGAGGTCTAACACAAATTCAACTGCTAACCCATTTTTACATTTTATTATATTTATCATTCATGGCCTATTGAGATAGGGTTACAAGTGAGAAGATTACGTAGAATGATTTCCACAACAAATCGAGAGTTCTTTCACAATCAAACATAATGCATAACTAAAGTGAACATATCATATTATTTATAGGGCATAAATCCTAATAGGAAGTTGGCATGCCCTAATGACTCAATACTCCCTACCCCTATATAATTATAATGTCCTTATACCAAAACTAAGAGAAACAATATTCTTGATTCAAAACATTATCACAAAGCCTCCCTATTAGTTTTTACCATTTTTGTCTCAGTCTTGCATCATCAAATTTCTAGTTAAATACTTTGACTTTGTTATTTTAATTTTATAATATTTATAAATTTATCAAGGGCAAAATAAGTTTGTATCATTCATTGCATATCTATAGCATTCTAATTTTATGCATCAATATTTCTTATCAGGTAAATTATTCATACATTTGCCAAATTTGATAAAACATATTAATGAACCCATATATTGATTTAATGTTTCAAAACACTAAACATAGATGTTGCTAGGGTTTTTATCCTTATTTTTGATATTTCCAATTATTTTCCTAGGGTTTTTAGATTTGATAAATTATTTATTAATAATAATATTGCAAGTTTTTATTTCTTTTTTTGCACAATCTAAGAAAATTATTTCCAACTCTCTTTAAATAAGTTCTAGAATAAGTGGTATTCTAATTGTGCATACTCATATTCACTTTGATAATTCATATAATCTAGATAGGAATAAGGGTATATTAAAATATTCAAATGTTAATGACCAACATGAGCATGTGGAGGTCCATGACACTAATTTAGAGCATGAACATGTTAGGAAATCTAGCTCTTACATTGTGTAGATCTGAGTATTTATCAAGAGGTAAATAATAATTGGTTAGCTAGTTAATATTTGGTAGTAATAGTGTTATAAAAAATATTATGATATTAGATAGAATATATTATTATTAAGATATATTATTAATAGATTATAACAATATAGCGTAAATATGTTTGCATAATTATAGGGGTGAGAGAATGTTGGAAAAATTATAGAAATGATATTTCTATATACATTTAACACCTAAATGATTGATTATTCAAAGCAAAAATAATACAATGTGTTTAAAATATTTTCTATGTTTCGATTTATTATCTTAGTGTATGCTTCCATTTATTTGCATGATTTTGTAAAGATTTTGATTAACCCTATCATTTGGTATCATAGTAGGTTTTTCAATAGTCATGAGTCATATGAGGGTATGTGACTATGATGGGTTTTGTACATTATATTAAAAACATCCATGGATATAAGTTTTTAATAATTTTGGTGGCATGTTATGTTAAATCAATTATTTTTCAGACTTGCATAGATCTACTATCATTATTTGATGGTGCATTATTTGATCATATCTATTGGTTATTGATTGCTAGAACTATAAATTACTTAGATTTGATAGCTTCAATGATGTTTCATTCAACATTAGATCATTAGTATTTATCTAATTTTTGGTTTGGGAGAATTGGAGCCTTCATCTAAAGATATCTAGAGATTTATGTGCCATTTATTTTGATTGAACATCTGCTTCAGTCAAATCCATGAATTCATAATAAATCTATTATTCTATATACATCATTAGCTGTACACAATATTTATTTATGTATATCTTCCATAACTTCCTTACATGAGCATATATCCATCATTCTCCATTCGATGCCAAACCATATCTGCATGCATCATTCTTATATTTGCTACCACTCCACATTGTGTAGTTTAGCTACCACTTTATTTAAAATTCTATTTATTTCAGCCACGTCAGTCTCATATGTGCTCTCCTCACTCAGTCCTACAATGTGCCTCACCATTTGTAGAGTTAAGCCAATAGAAATCATGGTGTATATAAATAAAAAGGACTTTTATAAAGATGTTGTGCACCATGTAAATTGAAGATACTATATTATAGAAAACTTCACAATTTTGTATTGATTTTTATGATCAAAATTAAAGATTTATATCTTGTCGAATATCCTTAAAAATTGCCATTCATATCTTCCATTGGATGTGATTTATCTGCATTCAGCTTATGTATTTTGTTCATATAATTGTCTTTAGCCACATTGTTCTACCTTTTGTTTGACACAAATCAATCATCTTTAAATCGAAAAACATTAAAATCTACCCATGATCAAGTTTTATTCGATAAGGTTAATCCCTATTTTATAGTATCATTTATTAAAATAAATTTAGAAATCCATATTTTAGTATTAAAAACTATGGTCTTCATTCTCTTTGGGTCAATTTTTTTTAATTTTGTTTATAATTATTTAATATTAAGAAAAAAATATTTTATGTGAACTAGGAATTTGACTAAGAAGAGGAGATTAGTATGGTGTTAGTGAATGAAACTAAATCAAAAACACACTAAGCTAACATCTTCATGCCTAGTTACTAGGGTGAGCTTAGTAACAAAAACAAATGACAAACACAACTAAAAAGTAAGGAAAAACAATAATAATTCCTTCACCTTCCTTGGATGCTCCAAATGCCTTTATAATAGTGGCTTGCTCAGTTTGTGCTCATGAAGTCCTTGTTAATGGAAGTTTAGCTACCTCCATCTCTCCTTGGCACCTTTGGCTTTGACTTGGCTTGGCTTGGAATCAATTTTCCATGGTAACACTAGTTACATGAAGCTTTTGAAACCAATTCTACATTATAACTTTATACAAATTAAGCTTTTTGAATATATTTGAGCATAATAGCTTTGCACTAAAATATATTTAAAATGATGTTCATGGCCTCTCTATTTATATATTTTTGAGATTGATCAGAATCAACCTAAATCATCCATCCTGAGATGAAGATGTGTGGTTGAGGATTAATTCAATTTTTGGAATTAAGTTTGTAATTATCCTCATCATAACATTGGAAAAATGGGCAATTAAGAGGCATGAAGGACATTGATGAAGTGTGGGAGGCATGAATCTTGATATTTGTGGCATTTATGGCCTAAGGATGTCTTCCTAAGAAATGAGGTCACCTGATGATGTAGATATTAAATATTCATTTCTAAAAACAAGTATTCAACAAGTTTCCATGTAATTCTTAATTAGGCTATAACTTGGATTAATTAGCTCTAAGCATGATTAATCACTTTGTGCACAAATTATTCAAATTGATTAGAATGCCTTATTATTAATCTAAAATTTGACTGGATTAGAATTGGAAGTGAATTTCAAATGAATTAGATCTGTTATCCCATTTAGGATGTTATTAACATCAAATAATAAAGGCATGTGTCTTGGGTAAGATATTTTATAGGAAAGAGCAATCTAGAGCACTTAGGTGCAAAATTGGCATTTTGACTCATAATGATTTGATCAAAGTTAGCTAGCCCATAAATTGCATCACCCCATTTAGGGATACCCTAGCCAAAATTGGAATTTTAATATGTTAGTTTCAAATCTTTTAATGTGATTTAGTATTTTTAGGCCAAATTGTGTATTTTAAGTAGAAATTGGCTAAAAGCCTAGTTGGAGGTTATTGGTATCCAGATATAGGTGTCTATAGTTTGCCCTTCTTTGGTAAGGCATTAAAGCTATAAGCATAGTAACATATTCTCAAATAATGAGAGATGGCCTATATGCCAAAAAGAAGATGATGGTTGAAGAATAAAGCTCCAAATGATTTTGGGAAGCTTATGATGATGCCCCCTCAAGGGAGCACATATGTTCATGGATGGTCCCTCGAACAAAAATAAGAAGAAAGGTAGAATTAACCCATGGTTGAGATTAATCCAAATAAGAAAATGATTGCATGCATTGATGTAAAAAAGATATTGATTTGCCCAAACAAAGTTATAATTAGGAATAAAAGTTAAAATAATGATTTGCCCATAGGTAGTTATAATTATTAAGTGGACCTAGATTAATTAAAGATGATTATTCCCTAGTTAGGGATGATTAGCAAGCATAACTCAAGGATATAACCTAGAATATAGATTAAAGAAGGGTGGGTGCAAAGTGATGAAAGAGATGAATATAAGAATAATATTAATCAATGTGAAGGATTCAGTTGTATCTACCAACGAGGAGATGCTCATCCTTATTAACAATGTTACAACTAGAATGGCCAATGGGTTAATTTGATCAAGAGTGGGATGGAAGGATTTACCAAGGTTTCAAGGAGAAAATTTTATAGCTCTATTGATTATAGACCTTATTGAAGCTAGTTTTTGTTGTAGTATGTGATGGTAGGCTTCATGATAGAACACCATGAAGAATATCCCAAAATATGCATAAGGATTGACTCCTGATATCTAATAAAAACTCTAAAACAAAACACCAAGGATAAAAACCATGATGACAATGTTAACATATGAATATGTATAGATTTAAGAATAATGTGTGTAAGGAATCACCTAATGAACACATATAAATTGAGTTTAGGCAACAGTGTTGGAAGTAAATAAATAGGGAAGCAAATAAACAAAGAAATAAAAAGAAAAATTAATAAACAACTTGAAATAAACAAACAAAAAGCCTAAAAATAAAATCAAATGAAAGCATCCTAAAAATGACCATGCCCCAGTAAGGCAGATCGAGGATAATTGACTAGGTTTATCAAGGACAAATGTTTTTGGAATTTTGAAATGTTATTATTGTTTTTATTTTTTTTGAGGTATCTTAACTCATTAGAGAATGATAAGATACCTATTTACAAAACAATGAGAGTGTTCAGCTTAGGTTGCTCACAAAATGGTGAGAGCATATGGAAAGGGGGACTGAGATGACCTCAACATGAATTAAGCATGACCCACATAGTCCTAAAATGACCTCAAGTCATAGTAATTTCATCCACACAAAAGGTAAGGAAAAACCAACTAGGTCCCAATAAGTTCTCAAATATGGCAAATGGACAGTCAAATGAAAATAATAATGGCAAGGTGTTGTGACAATTCATGATAAACAAGTGTTGTACCTAGTTTTCCCATAGGTGGTTATAACTAGGATACAATGGCATAGGTCAATTATACTAATTTTCCAATAGGTAGTTATATTTAGTAGCAAGACTGGTGAGATACTATTTTTCCCATAGGTGGTTATAATCAAGCTCACATAAACAAATTTGGATAAGATGAAAGATATCTTGCCAGATCAACTATCACACTACTTTCATAGACTGTCATTGAAACATGTATTTGATTGATTATTGAAACTTGATTAGAATCCCCCCACAAAAGGTGCAGGAAGAACCAAAGTAACCAAGATCAAAATAAGATTGGATAGGATGAGTAAAAATAGGCTTTGGTCTAGATAGAAATGGAATGATAGGATGACACAGTCTTGATCTAGGATAATGATGATTTGATAAAATGTTAAAATGGTAAGAGGGTTGCCCCCAAGTGGTAAGGTAAGGTAAATGGAAGGGATATACAACAATGGTAAAAGGATATGTAACAATGGCAATGGCATGGTAATGTGAAGTGGTATGGTACATATTTTTGGCCTGGGTGTGGTAAAATGACATATGATTCTATTTTTCCTATTGAGATGGAGATGCACATCCTAATCAACAAATAATACAAATAAAATACTTGATCATGTTAATTTCTAGCCCACACCTCATCTAAATAATTGCTCTGTCAAGAACTACTTGCAAAATGTGATTCCAAGAATGTTGTTATGATCTTCATTGGTCATTGATTTTGATTCCTTAAAGTATCGAGACAAGGTATCTTTATAGCATCTATAAAGGAAAGTGCAACCATGGATGGTAAATAAGGAAAAATAATGAATGGTAGGCTTGATTTTGAAATGGAATGGTAGATGATAATGGAATGTATAATGGTGGGGAAACAAATGAAGATCAGGACTTTCAGTCATATATAATGTTGTTGATGCTAGATTCAACATAATTTTGGTTATCGTGGGGCTGAAGACCTATTATCTCGATAGGACCACTAAATTTTATTGTTGTTTGATCTTGAGAGTAGCTACCATATGATTAAGATGTAGATTGGAAGCTATTTTGATTTGATCTTTGATTTTGTTTTCATCAAGAAGTGAAGAGCTTTTGTGCTCAGCTATTAGTTCCTTAATGAAGTTTTCACCAATGAATTTGTCTTGATTGTCCCATAGTGCCTTTGAGAAGGTTTCACTATTGAACATTGGCTTTTAATTTTGATTTTCTTCTAGTGCTTCTAAAAAAGTTTCACTAGAAGATGTTGAGTTTTAACTTTGATTGTCCACTAGTGCCTCTAAAAAGGTTTCACTAGGAGAGTGTTCTTCTACTATATGAATGTGGTCTTGGCCTCCTTGTTCTTCTTCAACTACTGTGTCACTATGGATGCAATGCAATAAAGTATGATTCTGTAGAGCCCAATCGACACTTGTGGGAGATGAAATGTCATTGATATGGCTATTTTGGTTGATGGTAATGGCTTATGGAATGGTAATGGAATGGGAAGAGGATACACAATCCTTGTAGAAGATACTAGGATAAATTATGTCAAAGCTGAAGTACTCATCCTCAAAAACTATAGAAGGATCACAAATATATTCAAATTGATTTGTAGGCATGCATAACTAATGTTATAACAGCCATGAACATATTCTTCTTCTGAATCTGGTTCTAACTCAAGGGACTCTAAATTCAATGTTGAGACTGATGTTGATTCAGATTTTGATGATAAATCTGATGTTGTTAAAAAAATAAAACCTAACTCTGATTCTTTATCTAATGGTTACTCTATTACAATGATGTCTTATTAAATAATTGGTATTAGACAAGTAATAGCATGTGATGGCATAATGGGCTCCATAAGAACTAGTTTGTAAAAGTGAGACTCCTCTAGGATGGGAAAAAGGTCAAGAGACAACTCCTTAGAGATTATCTTGTCAATAAGAGGATCTTGAAAAATAGGCACATGGTCAAGGTAATGATTTTACCAAAGGTGGTTATAATCATTAAGAAGTGACTCAGCAAAGACTGACTCAACAAAGGAAGACTCCTCGATAATTGATATAGGATTAATAGGAAATTCATCATAGGTTGACTTATCACAAGTGGTTGGTTCAAAAAAGACATCTTGAATTGGTTAGTTTTTTAGGCTTTAGTTTCTAATGAGTTAGAAAACACTAGTTTTGAACATAGCTTGGTCTTTGAAATATTAGATCGATTGAGGTTTGGATGGGATTAGTTCTAGAGGAGGAATGGATTGTGGTTGGATAATGGTAGGGCATTGGGGAGCATGATTGCTCGCATGAGCCAAAGGATGAAATCTTGAAATCGTAATGATAGGGTGATGTGGAGCATGATTTCTCATATAAGCCAAATGACTATGTCCTAAAATGATGAAAGGGCATTGTGGAGCTTCATTGCTCACACAAGCCAAAGGATGAGGTCTTGAAATGGTAATGGTATTCCTTAGATATTGTAGAGCTTGATAGCTCGCATAATCCAAAGGAGGGTTAGGGGTAGCGAATGATCGAATAATAAAAGGACATTATGGAGCTTGATTTCTTACACAAGCCAAAACATCTAAGTCTTCCTCATAAACCATATCATCCCAGTCATGAGTTAGCTCATAAGTTGGTTCTTGACTATGTTCCATGTACTAATTATTGCAAAGAGGGTATGGATCCATATCCCAAAAAACATTATCTGTAGTTGGTTCTTCAAAGTCCTCCTCATAATCTTATTCATGCCAATCAAGGTCTCGATTTAGATTTTGTGAATTTTGACTATGTTCCCCATATGGAGTATTGTAGAGAGAATAATAAAACTCCTTAGAAAATCTTTCTCTATAGGGGTTCCTAGTGGGATTTTGTGTGGCCATTATATCATAAGTTAGATTATATGTGACTCCACCATAAGTGTAGCTAGACATATCCACATAAATGATGAAATCTTTTAAATAAAAAGGTTGAGTTCTACAAACTCTAAAAAAATGTCCAAAGGATAAATGGTTCAAAGTTGGTCTAACTTAGTCGAAGGGGTGGAGTTGTATCTCCAATATGGTTTGAAAGTGGAGTTGTATCACCAAAATGGTTTATGATAAGACTTGACATAAAATAGTCTAACATCAAATGTCTAATTTCAAATTTCATACACACAAAAGGTCAAGCATTTGAATAAAAAATCAACATGTCAAAGGTCTAGGTCAAAGTGTTCCAAACAAGGTCTAAACTAGGAAAGGGAAAAGTTGAGTTACTAGGTCTTTTATCCAAATGCGGAGTCAAAAGATAGGCTAAAACAAATAGGTATGTTCTAGGACTTTTGGCCAAATGTCATCAAAAGATAGACTTGAAACAAAAGAATATGTGATTTGATTTAATATAACAAGTTTGGAAATAACTTTGACATAAACCTGACACATGAAATCAAACATAAACATGATCAGTTGGCATAAGGCATAAGACAAAAGGATATTTGAGAAAGGTTGTGTTATCCCAAATAAATGCACAAATAATGATGAGGATAGGCTTTAAATAAACAAACCATCAATAGTTTTCAAATTTGGGTAATCAATTAACTAAAGTTATGCAACCCAAAAGAGAAATATCTATGTATCAACCCCATGAATTAAAGCTTAAACAAAAATCAATCAATGTTTGGATCCAAACTTAACAAGGTTAATTGAAAAGTATGATTTGACCAAACAAGCTAGACAAGATTGGATAGTATGATTGCATAACACAAAGGTCCAAATGATAGATATGACATAGTTTGAAACAAATGGTTTTTGGCACAAGGTAAAACAAGTATTGAAACAAATTGAGCAGCCTAACGGCGTACGCATACTCAAATGATGTGATGTATGTTATGTTTCAAAAGACTAAAAGGAAAAAATAATTTTAACATGTTTTGGGTAGCATAACACTACCTTCCTCAACTCAAATGATACACACACAAACAAGTTTAACAACAAAATTTCAAGGCACAAGTGTGGTGTAAAATGGCTAGCATAATACCTCTTTAGATAAAAGTGTGGTGTATAGATAAATTGATTTTGACATGGCTTATGAAAAAACAAACAAGTTTTAGTCTCAAAACATATGAAGCAAAAATGATCAAAATATACTATGTATAATCATCCAAATCCTAGAAAGGGTATGGGAATGTGGGGTTGACTAAACTAGAAAAATTTTAAATGTTTCTAGGGGAATCAATTACACAATAAATTTCACATCAAACGAAGTAAAAGACAAGCATGGAAATTGGGTGACCATGGCATTATCTAGTTGTAAAAAGGTCTAGTCCTTTTTACAACCACTACATCATGTTGCTTGCTTAGTGCAGTATGATGTCCAAATGCAGATACATCCCATGTGCAACTCCAAAGGAGTAAGTGAAGTCAATGCTGGGAGATAGAACCCTGGGTCAAAGCCTCCCTGAAGAACTCATGGGAGGAAATGACATCCACCTCAAAATCTAAGATGTAATGAAATGAAAGACATAAAAATAAATACTTTAGGGTCATTTTCAAGGTTACCTAAACTTTGACGAGTTTTTGGGGAGTGCTTTAGACGACACTCTTTATAAGCCTTAGACTAGGATTCTTGCAATAAGAAAGGCACTTTTGATTCTAAGGGTTCCCTAAAGGGGATAAATGGAATATCATACATGCAACATCCATTTTTTTCTAACAAAAAATTAGATCAAACAACTATTGAAGATAAAAATGATAAGTGTGTTCAATTTTAAGCCCAAATGAAAGATTTGGTAGTGTTAATTTGGCCCCTTGGTCTTAAGATTGTGAACTATGAAAATTAATGCTAAAAACTTACTTAATCACCTAAATGTTAAATTAAGCACCAAAATAATGTTCATAGTTAATTTTAAAGTCACTCTAAATATGTCTTAATAGCATGTTTTAACAAGTTCCAAGTCTGTTGGTTACCTGTCTACCCTTGAGGCATCACCCCAAAAGTAAATATGTTAGATTAGAAAAAATTTAAATATATTTTTAAAATTTTGTAAAATATATATAAAACTTTAAGATAAATTAATGTCAAATTATGAAAATTTAGGAGAAAACACATGGTTTTAAAAAAAATCATCCAAAATAGAGTCCATATGACCCCAAACCAGGCATTTTAAATGGCCTATTAGCTCTTAGGTTTGTGTTTTTAAGAAAAACATAGTGACCAATGTCAGTCATACAAATGATGATTGTTACACTTACTAACTGATGATGGTTATCTAACTAAAATTGATTATACCAAAAATGACTGATGATGGCTATGCAAACTAACAATGGTTTTATTAACTGATGACGGTGACTATGTAAAACCGAGACAAAGAAAAATGGCAAAACAAAGTTAGAAAATCAAATTGCAAGAGTTCTAATGATCCAAATGAAGATTTTAAAGTTGCATAATGATCTTCTTCATGTGTGTGATGCATTTTGTCCCACTAAGTGTGCCATTATGTGAACTAAGAATTTGACTAAGAAGAGGAGATTAGTATGGTGTTAGTGAATAAAACCAAATCAAAAACACACTAAGCTAACATCTACATGCCTAGTTACTAGGGTGAGATTAGTAACAAAAACAAATGACAAATATATCTAAAAAGTAAGGAAAAATAACAAGAATTCCTTCACTTTCTTTGGATGCTCCAAATACCTTTGTAGTAGTGGATTACTCAGTTTGTGCTCATGAAGTCCTTGTCAATGAAAGTTTGGTTACCTCCATCTCTCTTTGGCACCTTTGGCTTTGGCTTGGCTTGGCTTGGAATCAATTTTCCATGGTAACACTAGTTTCATGAAGCTTTTGGAACCAATCCTTCATTATAACTTTACACAAATTAAGATTTTTGAAGATATTTGAGCATAATAACTTTACACCAAAATAGCTTAAAAATTATGTTCATGACCTCTCTATTTATAGATTTTTTAGATTGATCAGAATCAATCTAAACCATCCATTCTGAGATAAAGATGTGTGGTTAAGGATTAATTCAATTTTTAGAATTAAGTTTGTAATTATCCTCATCATGACATTGGAAAAAGGGGCAATTAAGAGACATGTAGGGCATTGATGAGGCATGGGAGGCATGAATCCTAATATTTGTGGCATTTATGGCCTAAGGATGTCTTCCCAAGATATGAGGTCACCTGATGATGTAGATATTCAATATTCATTTCTAAAATCAAGTATTCAACAAGTTTCCATGGAATTATTAATTAGGTTCTAACTTGGAGTAATTACATCTAAGCATGATTAAGCACTTTGTGCACAAATTAGTCAAATTGATTAGAATGCCTTGTTATTTGTCCAAAATTTGACTAGATTAGAATTGGAAGTCAATGTCAGATGCATTGGATCTGTTATCCCATTTAGGATGTTATTAACAACAAATAACAAAGGCACGTGTCTTGTGCAAGAGATTTGATAGGAAAGAGAAATCTAGAGTACCTAGGTGCAAAATTGGCATTTTGACTCAAAATGATATGATCAAAGTTAGCTGGCCCATAAATTACATTGCCCTATTTAGGAATACCCTAGCCAAAATTGGTATTTGAATATGTCATTTTCAAATCTTTTAATGTGCTTTAGTGTTTTTAGGCCAAATTGTGTATTTTAAGTGGAAATTGGCCAAAAGCTTGGTTTGAGGATATTGGTGGCCAAATTTAGGTGTCTACATTTTATAATCTTGTCAAGTCATTTATTAAGGTTTAGTTTTGATATGTATTAATGCATTTTCATAGATTTTATTTTATTAAATAAATTTATATTATGTATATAGTTTATAATTATATTAATATAAAAGAGTTAAAAGAGTCAAGTTATTGTTTAAAAAAGTAATTTTTTCTTTTATTATTTTTTAAATGTTCATATTGTCAAAACTCAAGTTTTCAGTCTTAGCCAAAATGTGAATATGTCAAGTTTAGAGTCAAAATTTTTTGGGTCCATTATCAAAATTGTAAAAATAAGAAAAAAATTACCTCATGAATGGATTTTTGCTTATACTTGACATCCAAGTTATGAAGGGGATTCCACTTTCTATGGAATAAACTAATATAGAACCTGTCAGAACCATCGGAACACATGTTGATTTCATTGGCTAAGTGAAACAACTTCATCAACTAAAGGTTGGAGGATATATAGAGGAAAGAGGTCTTTTAGTGACCTCTCATCAATCACCAATGATGGGGCCACACCAATGATATGGTAACATTTTCTGTGGTGTGTTTTTATAGTTTCTATCGTGTGTTTTTAGAATAAGAACATAAGAATATGCCTATTCAAGATATGTAATTTTTGTGAAAATTCCAAACATGATTCCATGATGTGAAGACATTGTGAAAGGATAAAAATCATAAATGTAAGTCAGTTCATGGATCTTGAAAGGGTTTATGGTAGAGATCCAGGAAACTATAAGATGTGAACAATGTTTTGGCAATAGTTAGAAGAGCAACTACTATAGAGATCATATGATTGCCTTATTTATGGAGATGACCCTCAGTGACATGTCCATTATAGTCATGTAAATTAAATGTGGGATGTACTCTTTCACATATAGTGGTCATATGCAGCAAGATTGTGTTAGTAGTATGCAGACCTATGAGGTATGCGGTGGCATACAGTTCTGTTCATGCCAATTCATGAAGGTAGATGGTATTCTTGTTCATGTCAAGTTTGTGGTAAACCTATAAAACCATGGAAGGAGTGAGGATCTATTTAAATCAAGGTCATGAACCAAATAGGGTATGCTACAATGGGTGAGCTTACTACAAATAATAGTGTGAATTTTTTTGCACAATGTAAAAACTATGGGGGGAAGTGTTAAGAAATATAAGTTTTACATTGTGTAGATCTAAGTATTTAATGAGTGGTAAATAGTAATTGGTTAGTTATTTAATATTTGGTAGTAGTATTCTTATAAAAAATATTATGATATTAGATAGAATATATTATTATTAAGATATATTTTTAATAGATTATAACAATATATCGTAAATATGTTTGCATAATTATAGGGGTGAGAGAATGTTGGAGAAATTATAGGAATGATATTCCTATATACATGTAACACCCAAATGATTGATTATTTAGAGCATAAATAATACAATGTGTTTAAAATATTTTTTGTGTTTGGATTTATTATCTTAGTGTATGCTTCCATATACTTGCATGATTTTGTAAAGATTCTAATTAACCCTTTCAAAACAATGTGATCAACATAACCTTGGTCCTCAAGATGAGCACCAAAATGTAATTCCACCTATAGATGATGGACAATCACTGATTAATAAATTTAATTTTATTAATCAATTTATATAATAAATCCATGATCAATATTAGGGCTATCATACCATTTTTAAAACACTTTTGGACATAAAAATTACAATAATGACTCAATCATTTGAGACTTCTAATCCTATTGCTTCAATAGATACAAATTTTGTATCAACATTTACTATGGGGGTAACCCAAGGGATTCAAAAAATTAATATGCCAATTCCCACTCAATAATTTTGAACACTTTTTTTGGTTATCACACATTCTTCTTATCTTAATGTGCAATCCCTTAGGCATGAGATTCAATCTCTGCAAACTAAGGTGTTACATTTGGAGCAAGGTGCTTCAAAATTTAATCATGCACTTTATTATCAAAATTTACTAAAAAAATTGTTGTACATCACATAGAAGTATATCCTTGACCTATAGGTTTCATGCCACCAAGATTACACTATATGACACAAAGGGTGACCCTGAACAAAATTTGAGAGTAATCCATGTAGCATGTTTGGAAAGTGTGTCTAATGATATATTATAAACTAGGTTATTTCTAATAAATTTAAAGGAATATAATTTATAATGTTTTTATGAATTACCTCATCAATCAGTTCATACATTCAATCCCTTGGATGATATGTTTCTATCACATTTTTCAATCAATATAAGTGAGAAGATTTCATATTCTCAGATTTCCCAAATCAAATAGAAATTTAATGTGCCTATCAAAAAATATGCCTTAATTTAAAAGACAATGCTATATAAAATGACAAATCCTATGAAAGACATAGAACTCTAAGATGTATTCAAACATAGCTTGTTTCCACCCCTACATGAATCCATCATGTTTAAGAAGTTTCTCTCATTCATTGATTTGTGTCATACAATTATAGAACAGTCACTCAAATTATTTATCATGAATAAGATTAAGTATGCAACCAATCCAAATTCTAATACAAATAATTCAAGCAAGCCACCATACAAGGTGAGGTCAATTGATAATAATAATTATAAAAAGGCAATGATACATGTAGTTTATGAACTAACTCTATGCATTATATTATCAACTCCTCCTAGGAGTTAATTTACCAACCTACCAAAAGCTCCATACAAGGTCCTCAAAACACTATTGGAATGCAATCTTGTATCTCTCCCTCCCATTAAATAGGTTGATGTGATTAAGCCTATTCTAAATGGATTTGACTTGAATGCCTTGTGTGACTTTCATCAAGTACCAAGGCACACCATTATTAGGTTCATTATTCTAAGGCACAAGATTTAGTATTTGATAGATGAAAATATCATAGATGTAGGCACACCTATAAAATAACTCAAAGGCCTAATCAAGTGAGAACAAAGCAATGAAAATAGTTAGTGATCCTTTTACAAAGTATACAAGTCAAGAGATAATAGATACATTGGGAGTACAAATTCATACAATGCACACCCTTCACCAACTTATTATCATTCTCATATAGAGGCATAACATAATTTGAATGGCATCATTGTTACGTACCATACTTCAGTGCACTACAGGCCACTCATCACATTTACATAGCATGAAATAGTAGATAATGATTTATATTTGAACACTTTGTTTATTTGATCACACAATGATTAATATCCTATTAAGAGTGTCATGGTCAATAATTATTTAAGCATGAATATGTGTACAATCACACGTCTCTATCATCTTGCATATATAGATAAGGATTTGATTCCCTCAATAATCATAATATAAGGATTCAATGGTCAAATTCAGATCTCTATTGGTGAGATTACATTGCCATTATAGGTTGGTCTAGCACATATGGCCACCATGTTTATAGTAGTACCCAATATAGGGGTCTTCAATATATTATCAGGGTGCCCTTTTCATCATTTTCACATTGTTCCATCCATAGTTCACATGTGCTTAAAGTATATCTATGCTAATGAGGTCATCACAATTTAGTGTATCCTATATGAATACCACCTACCATAGATGGATATGGTTCCTCCATATAAAATTTTAGTTTAACCACATAAAATGGTTTAACCTACTTATAAAGTGTAAAATCAAGTGAATACTCTTCCAAGGAGGCCTATCCTTAAAAGGCTACTTCAATAGAGATTTATCATAGATTCTAGAGAGGTTCTCTCTATTTCTACACATCCTAGACTAATCTTAAATCATACTTAGGGTGTTTTAAATAAGGAACCAACACAGGATTCATACACTCCACAATGGGTTCCCAAAATCCTTAGAGTTCATCATGCTCAAAAAAATTCATAGTATGTTGCATATAATTGAAATGATAGTGGCACCCTAGGTAAAAATGGAATCTAGTATTTAGATTCCAAATTGATCCTAGTTTAGTCATAATAATATGACACTTGCCATTCATTAAAGCTCACCATTCTAATGCTAGATACATGATCCATTAATTATGAGTCCCTTTCACGATTCATTGATTAGTATCCTTCTTTCCATTTTTTTTGTTCATATATATATATATGTATGTATGTATGTATGTATATGTATATGTATGTATATGTATCTGTATGTGATCCATTAATTATGAGTCCCTTTCACGATTCATTGATTAGTATCCTTCTTTCCATTTTTTTTGTTCATATATATATATATATATATATATATATATATATATACATATACATATACATATACATACAAATACATATACATATATATATATACATATATGTATATATATATATACATACATATATATACATATGTATAAATATATGTATATGTATAAATATATGTATATGTATAAATATATATATATATATATATATATACATATACATATACATATATATATGTATATGTATATGTATATGTATGTATATACATATATATACATATACATATATATACATATACATATATATACATATATATATATATATATATACATATATATATACATATATATACATATACATATATATATATATGTATATGTATATGTATATATATGTATATGTATATATATGTATATATACACATATACATATATATATATGTGTGTGTGTATGTATATATGTATATATATATATGTATGTATATGTGTATATATACATATACATATATATACATATACATATATATATATATACATATACATATATATATATATATGTATATGTATATATACACATATACATACATACATATACATATACATATATACATATATATATACATATATATATATATATACATATATATATATATATATACATATATATATATATACATATATATATATACACACATATATATATATATATAGATATATATATATATATATATATATATATATATGTATGTATGTATATTCCATAAAATTCAAAAATCAAGACCTATGCATGATTTACGTAGTTTACTTCCATCAATTAAATCGTGCTCAATATATTCATTATTTTTATATATATCCAATTTCTATAAAAAATGCTTCATAAATTGCACAAGACTGAATCTAGAACATAATTTTTTCAATTTATAAACATAATTACCCATCATTTAACTATCCTAAACTCTATAATTTCAAACAAATAAAACTACTTTGCACAAATAGTAGATCATTGTGTTATTCTTCTAGTACCATCGTAGTGAACATAGGCTAATAATTCTCAGATCCAAATGAGACACAAGCCTCCTACAACTTGTTTATACAACAATAAGTTTATTGGGGGCATTTCATACACATATTCTATCATTCTTTGTCTATCCCTTATTGTTCATAACTCAATTCTTTACATTGTGAAAAATATATCAATATTGCTCACTTACATTCACATTGTTATCTTCTTGGATACTTGAGTTACTAAATATAATGATGTTATGAATTGACCATGTTGATCATTTACTTATGTTCATCCATGTTTTACATGTTTTATTTCCCACTTCATGTCCTATGTGTACTCTCATTTTTTGAGTACAGACATTTGAACATGTCCTTATGTGTGGCTCCAAGCTTATTATATGTTTGTATGTTTGTGTGAGTGACATCTGAATATATTCTTTATATGTGGCCCCTTGGACTTCTATTGTTTACTTTGTGTGATTTGTGTGTACTCTTTGTGAGTGTCCTAGCCATGACACTTGTTTACTCATTTTTTGATGCCATGATGGATGTCATACATATTCACTTATTTCCAAATGCCATGATAAATAAAACAAATTCCTCCCCAAGTATATCTATTTGAATTTCAATACACAGTTATGATCACTTATTTTCATGCTTCATTGTTAACATTTATCTAGATAAGACATTATATATACTTATATTTCTACATGGATCTTCAATTAAAATTATATTTCTTAGTCTATATATGATGATGCCATGCTCTTAATGTTGTCATTAATACTCAGATTTACATGTTTTCATAACATCTTTCTCATAACATTTTATTTTGAATTAAGTTATTACATATGCTCCATAACTCATCTCAAAATAAGGGGCATAGTAGTGGCTTATCTTAAATAATAAGCTATTAAAATATAATATACAAGCTAAATTTTGTAGGGTTTACATAGTTGATCATGATTCATACCAATTAATCACCCATATAGTACAGGTTTAGAAAATAACCCTCCATTTAGATAAGGGCACAAGCAACCGTATCCAAAATAAATTGTTTTGTCCTATTACATAAAAAATAGTCATTTAAAAAAATTATCACACTACTTATAACAAGTATACATAATCATTTCAAAAGAATGATCATATTTGTATCAAATTTCACTTAGTTTGGGAAAATCATGTGTGGCATGTGTTTCAGATTTTTACACAGGCATTTTGGTAAAAATATCACATGATATTACTAAGTTCTAAAATCCATATACACCTAGATATCTAAATGGGGACTATATGTAGTACATGACCACATACTTTATCAAATTTTCAAATAGAGTGGTAAATAGTTGTCTTTCTTTATGTTGTGTACACCAGACTCAGATCATACTACCTTTTGCACTAGTTTTATACCAAAAATGAACCTTATTCTTCTACAATGGTTGGTTCACCTTTTTGCACCAAAACAATCTATTATAATTCATACATGGATTCTAAAATACTTCATCACTTTGGATATGTAATGATAGATTCAAGCACACCTTAATTTCTTAATCACACTCACCTATTAATGAGGATTAGAGCATGCATAGTTTAATCCAAGTTCATCAAAAAATAATAAATCTCCAAGGATCATATCCTCTCCCATCACTAGTTTTTACACAATAAAACACAATAGTTTATGTACTCAATCAAGCGTATTTGTTCCTTTTTATTTATATCTATAAGTTTTTATTGTCTTTGCTTATTTATTTTTGTCTTAAGTAATGACTAATTTTATACATGTTTCAATGTAGGTTCTACATGAAACACAGCTCAATGTTGTGGCCTACATTCAAGATTGTTATTTATAGGTAAATTTAGGTACTCACTTTTACTTTTACTCTAGTAATTTCTGTTTGTTGCATTACTAGAATAAAGAGGGGGGGATGTAGACATATAAATTAATAATTAAGTTGAAAAAATGTACTTGTGACCACTCATACACACTTAGATCATGCCTCATTCCACAGTCTATTAACTACCCTTCCTTTACTTTCTATGCAAATGACCCATTCCTACAAGCAATTAATAATCTCAAAATGTCCCTATTCTTCATTCCAAATGTCTATAGCTTATCCCTTGACTAATTCATACTTATAGCTTAATTATCTTTGTTCTTTAGTCAAGGCCACACCATTTAGAGTATCCCTCTTCTCGATCTTGTCTAGTTTTATTGGTTGCATCCTCCAACCAAATAATGATTAGTTTTTCAAATTCAAACTCATGTAATGGGTCATCCCACATGCTTAAAAACCCCTATCTAAAGGAATTCCTAATTGATCACTATAGATCCATAATTTTAAGACATTTTGTAGCCAAGAGGCTCACACATATAAAAGTGTTAGAACTTCTAATTGCACATTGAGATATAAACATCTATTTTTTCTAATAAGGAGTCCATATATCCCTAGTATCCCTAAGTTAAGCTTGCATACACTTTCAAAGGCCATAGGTCACAATTGAATCACTTAATCACACCAAGACTGAACCAACATTTAGCATTACATCATTCTTTCACACACACCACTATATCATAGGAAAATTGCATGGAGTTTGATCCCCCTCTGAGTATTGATGTGTAGGTAGTGCTCAACATAGGGGTTGTTGAGGTATAACATAAATTCAAATGCCAAGGTTATCCTTTCCATTTTGTTTTATTTATCATTTGTGGTATATTAATATAGGGTTACAAGAGAAGAAGATGGTATGAAACACTTAATGACACCAAGATTGAACCAACATTTAGCATTACACTACTGTTTCACACAACACCGTAGCATGGGATAATTAAATGTGTTTTAATCCCCTTCAGAGTATTGGTGTGTAATAAGTGCTCAACATAGGGGTTCTTGAGGTCTAGCACAAATTAAACTGCTAAGGTTCCCATTTCTATTTTATTTTTTTTATCATTTATGGTATATTGAGATAGGGTTACAAGTGAAAAATATTGCATACTTCTATTTTTGAAATAGATCAAGAGTTCCTACACAATCAAATAGCCTACATAGACAAAGCAAATCTATCACATCAGTCATAGGGTATGAATCCCCAAAAGATGTTGACATGCCCTAAGGACAATATATCTCCCCACTCCTATCTAATTTGAGTGACCTTATCCTAGAGCTAAGAGAAACACTATTCTTTATTTACAGTGCCATCATAAAGCCTCTCAGTCAATTTTTATAGTTTCTATCTCAAACCTACATTATCAAATTTCCAACTAAATACTTTGAATTTATTATTTCTCCTTTTAGCATCTTTCTAAATTTATCAAGTTTCCAATTAGTTTGTGTCATTTACTTCATATCTATAACATTCTTATTTTACACAATAGTTTTTATAATTAGGTAAACTATTCATACATTTGCCAAATTTTATAAAAACACATTTATAGAATAAATTCATAGTAAAAATGCTTATTTCACATGCAATAGAGGTAACATTTTTCAATTTAAGGGAAAGAGACATATTAGACCACTATATGTCATTTTTGTGTGTCCATGTTTCCTTTCTAGAGCCAATTTTTAGCATTTTACCACAAGTTATAAGCATTTGTTCCCTTTGTTTATCTTTTTTTGCTTCCAATTATTTATGCATTCTATGGCCAAGATGTCTCCTATTTAGGGTAATTTTACCATAAATTTTTAACCTAATCTCCATTTACGATGCTCTTTAAACCATTGTAAAGATATTAAATATACCTACAAATTTATTATTATACATTTTTGATGATTCTATACATATTTATAATAATTTTCAAAACAATAAAATAAGAATATTTTGATGCTAAAAGGAATCTATCATAATTTTGGAATAACTTTTTGCTCTAACCTCTATTTTGAGCACTCTTTGAACTATTAGAAATATATTAAAGACACCTAAAAAAATTTAGCTATGCACTTTTGATGATTCCTTATGAATTTTTTTTTTTGTAAAAGAATAAAATAAAATGTTTTGACATACATCAAAAGATTCTATTTTATTATTTTTTAAATATAAAATAATCCATAGGGGATCATCAAAAGTGTATAACATAAAAAAATTAAGTATCTTTAATATATTTAAATGAGTCAAATATCATTCAAAATGAAGGTCAGAGCAAAATGTTATGCCAAAATTATGAAAGATTCTCTTTTATGCTAAAATATTCATTTTTATTCTTTTCAAAATTATTATAAATCTGTGCATAATATTAAAAAATGTATCGTAGGAAAAATTTTAGTCTCTTTAATATCTTTCTAACAATTTAAATAATGCCCAAAATAGAGGTTGGGGTAAAATGTTATGGTAAAATTACAAAATATTTCCAAAACAAAGATTTTTTTGGGGTGAAACAACCTTATAGTTTGTCTTCCTATCTTTATAATGCTTATCATCACCCATCATGACCAGAAAAAAATAACACATGGTGGTCTAATATATCCCCTACCTCTAAATCTACAAACATTGCTTCTATTGCATGTGAAATGGAACCAATTTCTATGAATCTACTTTAAAAATGAAATAAAAATGTATACAAATGAAACATGTCATGATATTTAATGTCCCTTAGCCTTAAATTTAAAAATGTTTCTTTTTCATGTGAAAGGAGATCCATTACTATGAATTCACTCTAAAAATGATACATGAACATAAAAATCTATGCATGGTGGTCTAGTATGTCCCCTACCCCTAAATATTCCTTTTTTCCTTGATTACATGTGAGAGGGGCCCCATTTAGTCAATTTCTCTCTAAAAATGAAAACTTGAACACAAAAAAGGGACACATGGTGGTCTATTTTCTCCCCATATCCATAAATCTTCATCTGTTATGTCAATTAGATGTGAAATGTCCCCTTTCTATCAAATACATTGTAGAAAGGAAACATGAATAGACAAATATGACACATGGTGGTCTAATCTATCCCCTACCATTAAATATACAAATGTTGCCTCTATTTCATGTGAAATTGGCCCCACTACTATGAGTTCACTCTTACAATTAAATATAGACACATAAAAAACATGTTGTCTTTAATATGTCCCCTAACCCTAAATTGACAAACATTGCCTTTACATTTGAAAGGGGGCTTATTACTATGAATATTCTAATATGGATACATGAACACAAAAAAGTAACACATAGTGGTCTAATGCATCCCCTACCCCTATATATTCCTATATTTCCTCAATTACATGTGAGAGGGGCTTTGTTTAGTTGATTTCAATCTAGAATAGAAACCCAACACACAAAGTGACACATGGTGGTCTATTTTCTCCCCATAGTGGTATATATTCCTCTATTGTGTCTAATGCATGTGAAATGGGCCATTTTAAATCAAATTATCTCTAGAAATGAAAAATGGACATATAATTAAAAAACATGGTGGTTTAATGTGTCCCATACTCCTAAATCAAAAATTGTTTCCCCTATTACATATGAGATGGGCCCCATTTATGAATTCACTTTACAAATAGAAAATCAACAAGGAAAAATGATATGTAGTGGTATTTAATATGTCCCCTAGCCTTAAATAGATAAATGTTTCCTCCATTAAATTTGAAAGGATCCATGTTACTAAGAATTATCTCTAAAAAGGATACACTAACACAAAAAAAAGACATATGGTGGTCTAATGTATCCCCTTTACCTAAATATTCATTTGTTTCTTTGATTGCATGAAATAAAGGGCATGTTTAATTGATTTATCTTTATAAAGGAAACATGAACACACATAAATGATACATGGTGGTCTTAAATATGACCTCTATCCCTAAATTGACAAATTTTTCCTCCATTACATGTGAAAGGGACCTCATTACTAATAATTTACTCTAAAAAGGATATACAAACACATAAAAATGACATGTATGGTGTTATATTATGTACATTGGCCTTAAATCTTCCTCCATTTCCTCAATTTCATGTGAAAGGGGCCATGTTTAATCAAATTCATATATGTGTCCATCAAGCCTTCACCTATCTATAGACTTGACCTGAAAAGGCAATTGTTGTTTTCTTCTGTTAGGAATATTCATCTCACTAGACTCAAATGGATGAGTGCACCGTATCATGACTAATAAATAATATAATAGATGGATGGAGGTATCCATGTCTGTGTTAGAATATGTTGTATATATTTTTATTACACCAAATATTATTCTTGTTATGATATGTCTACTTTATGAAACACACATGCATAATAATGTGTTCGTGCTATTGCATGCACATGCAATAAAACTTTCACATTATTACATGTACATGCAATAACACTTGCACATTATTACATGTACATGCAATCACACATTCACATTACAAAAAAAAGGTGTATGTGTTATTATGCATATGCGTTATAAAACATAATTATTTAAGTTTGATAATTTTAAAACTTGAATGCATATGCATTGAAACTAAATGTGTGTGTATTATGTGATTTCATGATTTTTACACATGAATGGTCATCATTTTGGCCCCACAAATTTATATAATTACCCATAGCCTTATTGAAAGTAAATCAAAACACAATAAAATAGAGCCTCATCTGAACTAGTGATCCATAATATATTAATACACTAATTTACCATAGACATTAATTAATATATGAATTAATTATCTATAACACATAAATATATTAATTTAACATAAAATATTAACTAATCTTCGACCAAAATTACATGTTTATACAAACAAGCATTTATATTTAACATTTGAATGTAATTGAGAGAAGGAACCAATAGTTGTGCATAGTTGTGTATAGAACAATACATATGATAAGAAAAAAACATAAAAGCATTGTTTTTAAAATAAAGAGAGACTAATAATTATTGTAAAACCTTGATATTATAGTATAAATTATAATTTATAATAATGCATAGAAGTATGCATAATAGGTGGATATATTATTCACATATTTTAGATGAACTTATTTTTTTGAGATTAATTAAAAATCTATTTTTTCCCTTCAATTAAATATACCAAATGAAAAATGAAAATCATCATTTAATGACAATAATATTTGTAGTTAGCTTTTATAGACAAAATTTAAATGTCTTATAATATAATTATTAGAATCTAAACTTACTGCCGATTTTTTTTAGCTTTTTATATAATATTTAAATGTCTTATGATATAATTATTAGAATCTAAACTTACTATCAAATTTTTTTAGAGAGTGATCTTTGAATTTAATTAAATATTTTAATTTAGGGTTTGACTATTGGGGTTTTTTTATAACAACATATCCTCCATAATTTTAGTCATGATCAAATATACCACAATGTTGATATTTAAGGCATTTTGTATTTAGAATAACTCTCATGTTGATTTCAGATCCTAGGATTTAAAGCATTCATCTCAACTCATAGCTATATAAGTGAATGCTAGGATTTGAAACATTCATCTTGTTGTTCCCGAAATCTGTCACTTGTTTTTATGGAAAACATGTCAACCATTTTGGTCCTGCAAGCCAAAATGATCTTTTCCTTTCTCAAAAAATGTTCTAAGCAGTCAAGTCTTTCAGTCGTGCAAGCCTTTTTCAACTAAGGAAATTGCAAGTTCAATAGGCAGGCTTTCACAAGGAGAAGTTCAAAATATACTTAAGGCATTTCATGAAAAAAATATAAGGAATAAACCATTGAACCATTGAACTCCACTTCCAAGAGATCAAAAGGTTTAAAGTTTAAAAGGTTCAAAGCTTCAATGGCGGGATTTGAAGAGTTGGAATAGACCATCGAACCATTGAATAGTTGAACCATTGAACTCCACTTCCAAGAGTTCAAAAGGTTCAAAGTTCAAAGAGTTCAAAGCTTCAACGGTGGAGTTCATTAAAATGGAATAAATCATTGAACCAATTAACCATTAAACCATTAAACTCCAAAAGGTTCAAAGTGGTTCAAAGGTTCAAAGTGGTTCAAAGGTTCAAAGGAGTTCAAAATGCTACAAAGAGTTTAAAGAGTTCAAAGTTCAAGCAAAAGATTCTAGAAGATGTTTCAAGCAGAAGATTCTAGAAGAAAGGTTCAAATAATTAGTTCAATGATGCGTTGAACTCCTTAAGAAGACTAAGTGAATGTGACTCTTTGCTGAACATAAAATATTGAACCACCGAACCACCAAACCACTGAACCACCTGATGAACTATGAACCATTGAATTATTGAACTGACAAACATCAAAAAGTTCAAAGGTTTAAGGTTCAAAGTGGTTCAAGCAACCATTAACTAGTGACATCCCTGAGGACATCAAAATTAGGGTAATGAAATAACCATTGATTTTCAAAGATATAGACTCAGGAATAAAGTCAACAAAAAGCGAGAAGAGAGCCCGAGAGCTTAGATCACTAGGAAGAGAAAAAATGTAACAAGGAAAGAGGGAATGTTACAAGAAATCTAGAAATATCTAAAGGAGAGGTATTCCAGTAGGTGGACATCAGAGAGTGCAAGCATTCAAAGGCATAGCTAGTTTTTATTCGTCAAAGTAAATATGAATGGACAGCCATGTAAGCATCATAAAGAGGACCAGGTAGCCCATGCTTTGGAGGGGACATTTGAGATGATTAGAATGCCAAAGTCTAGGCTGGTAATCTACTCCAGCATGGCCCCTTGATAGAATCTCTAATGTATTAAATACAACATGGGCCATTTTATAGAATCAAGCACCAAAGTCTTTCTTTGGTTGCTATATATTGTAATCTCTTAGTTTATATATGGGAGATCTTTTGGTTATTAGAAGTGAAACTCTACCCAAATCGAAAGGCATTCTTGAGACTTTGAGCTTAGACTGTTAATCATATTTTGTCATTTGAATGAGAAAGAAAGTGACCTTTCAGACTTTGTGTTGAAATAGCTTGTGTTATCTAGGAAATTGTTCTTATGTCTGTTTCTTAAATACAGTCTTGTCTATTTAATCAAATAAGTAGAACTAGCAGAAATAATCTGGAAGGTGTCCTGAAGCCGACTATGGGAGACTTTGTGCTGCCACAATTATCTTTAGTCTATGTTTTATGTTTCAATAAAAAGGATATTGGAGAGACTTTGAGCCCCCACTACCCTTCGTAACCTTTTATCTAGTTGTAGTTGAGGTGGAGACCTTGTGCTACACTTCATTCTACTGTGTTACTATGTCCTAATTTAGTAGGAGAAACAATGAAAGACTTTGTGCTTTCATGGTTTTCTTGTGGTTACCATTACTACCCAGGAAGTCTTCCTCTAGTTTTTTGAACATCATTTCTAAAAGAAGAGAAATGCCTTTAGAAATTACATAAGAATTCTCCTGGACTCTATGAACATCATCTCTAAAAAAAGAGAGATGGATGGTGGTATCCCACCCCTGAGTGTATTTTTAGCTTATATGAGTATACAGTAGTTTACAGGGAACCTCCCCTGACTTATAGGGAACCTCCCCTTGATGAGAGGAGAGATTTATCTCATTATGCTGTGGTAAACCTACACATTTTGTCATATAAATCTTGGTATGCTGAGGTTGATATACCTATTTTGTTGTCAGTTAGTTGGTGACAAAATATTCACCCAATAGTTTTTGGTGACTCCACTAGGGAATAATGCACAATTTGAAGCCTCAAGCTTCAAATTGAAGTAGTACCAGTTCTTTTCTATTTCCATTTTACACTCTGGTAGATCCACAGTATACACGAAGCTAGAGAGCTCAAGGTATTGTTAACCCTATAGCTGAGTTTGTGTAGTAAAATAACTTTGATCTTTCCCCTCCACAAACTCACTTTCAGCGAACTAGGAGTTTTCCTCCTACCCACATCAAGTCACCAATACTAAGAAAAGCTTCTCTTTCTTCTACTAGTAGAGATTTGTCTATACATACCCCACCAAGATTTATTATCACCCCTTTCCATTTTCATATCATGGAAGCTCAAGGCCCCTGGGGTAACACTTTTGGCCCTCTCAATCTAACCCCACCTTTACATGAACTACCTCATAGTTCAAGAAAAAAATTTCCTATATTCTATGGTGATGGTAAAGTTCATCCTGATGAACATATTTCAGCCTTTTACATAGCCTATGGCGTGATAGGTGTGGAATATGAAGACATAGCAGTGAGACTGTTTGTAGAAATGCTATAAGGCACTATTGTAGACTGGTTCTATCATCTGCAAGCTCAGAGTATAACTAACTGGAACACTCTCAAAGCCAAGTTTGAAGCTAGATTTAAACCTATAGAAGATGCACATGCCCTATTAGCTTAGGTCATGTAAATGAAGAAGGAGCCTCATGAGCCTATGCGGGACTTTATTGCTAAATTTGATAAGCTAAGGAATAGGATTCCTACAATTGCTAAACCAACATCTAAAAATCTTAAATGCTTCTTCATAAATTCTCAACTTCCTAAAGTGAGTTTCCTATTGAGGCAGGCTAGCCACATAGACCTTGTTGCAACTCAAGATTTAGCTACTAAGATTTAAGATGATCTTATCTTGGCAAGAAAGATAAGAAGAGATCCTAACAGAAATAAATCTTCTTCATCTTCTGAATATTCTTCTATAGGCACCATTGATCCTATGGTGTAAAAGCTAGCAAATGAATTGCTATCTCTGAAAAAGAAAATGGCACAAGGAATGTCTACTCCTTACCAAGATATACTAAGGAGAACATTCCCTAACCAGTCATATCAAGGCAATGTTACCAAGAATCAAGGGTAGCCAAATTATCTTCTTCCCCCATAGGGGAATCTTGCCATTGAAGCGGCACCACCTAACTCAATAGCTGGTTATCTTAAAACTAAATTTGATTTCTCTTTCCAACCTGAGTTGAACCAAGAAGATGATGCTAATCTCTTTGCAGAAGGAGAAGAAGAATTAACTGGTGACTCCAACATTAGTTTCTTGAATTACCAAGATGAAGCTCAAAGCAAGGAAGAAGTGTTTGATGGATCATACACTATATTTACCAAGTCCCAAAACTAGTAAACTCAACCAACTAATAAAATAAAAATAGGGAAATAATCTCGACCAATAATTTCAATTGCTAAAAGGGGGACTGCTCTACCCTTCTAATCAAAGGACTTGGTGATCAATAAAAAAGTAAGTACCTCAAACAACCTTACACCTTCTGCTTCAATTTCTCAGACTAGTACCACACCCCAAAAAATCTAGAATGATGGACTACATTCCTCTATTCCTAGTTCTTTCTAGTCATTTGATATAATTGACCATACTAGGAAGACCAAAATCTAAATGACTGAGTTTGAATACTTACAAGCCAACCTTGAGTAGTTAGACAGGTTGGTTGAGTGTGTAAAAAAAACCATCCCTATTGGGAAAGATGTTTTAAAGGCAACTCATAATCCCCCAAATAACATATCCACCCCAAATAACCTTGTCATTAGTCCTCTTGTTGCTCTTGAGAAAATAGAACCTTTCTATGTTTCCCTGTTGATAAATAGACATAAATTGAGCAATTGCATAATTGACTTAGGAGCCTCTAACAATGTCATGCCTGCCAAGGTGGTAGATTCTCTCAGCCTCACTCTGACTAAAAATTTTGGGAGGTGTTTCTCCATGGAAAAAAACAAGTGCCTCTATTGGGTCAGATCAAAGATGCCCAATTTGCATTTGTGGCCTTTCCAGAAAAGAAGATTAAAATGACAGTCTTGGTGGCCAATGTTTCAGCTTCCTATGGCATTTTGCTTGGACAAATTTTTTGTAAGGATGTTGGTGGAGAATTGAGCATGGACCTATCTGAGGTGAGGATACCTGTGAAGGGCATCATGCAAAGGCTACTTCCTAAGGAGGCTAAATACATTGTTACTTAGACATCAGATCTTAAGGCTCAAAATCTATTTGAATCTTCAGGAATGGGTAACTATTTTCTATCTATAAAAGGTGTTTCTATTTCATCAGATGAAATTCCTATAGGTGATGATTCAAAAAAATTAGACAGAAGACCAGAAGAATTGGTAGAGCAAAGTGCAGGTGCAAAAGAATCCTCCCTCCCTAATAAAGAGAAATTTGAAAAGAGATCAGATTCTAAAGATGTTTGGATTCTAGAATTTGATGGTAAAAATTCTTCTACCAGTTCTGGAGTCAGGATTATTTTGATATCTCCTCTAGGAGATATTTTCCCCTATTCATATAAGTTATAGTTTAGTAACACCAACAACACTGCTGAGTATGAATCTTTATTACTCAAGTTGAAGGCAACTCAAGATAAAGGTGTTAAGCTCCTTCATGCCAAAGAAGATGTTGAACTGATGGTTTGTCAGGTAAGGAACCTGTATCAAACCAAGAATGAAAGATTGTGTCATTACCGCAATCTTGTATGAGATTGCATTGAAAGTTTTGATGCTTTCAATATCTCTACCATGCCCAGAGAGTTCAATGATTGAGCAGATTCACTAGTTATTTTTGTGACCCTCATGGTTCCTCACCCCAATTTCAAAGGGAATAGGTACACTATCAAACTAATTTTTTGACCAAGTGTGCCTGATAATGCAAATCATTGGTAGGTATTTGATGGTGACAACTAAATCATCACTTTTCTAGAGCAAACAAATAGCTTTGAGGATATTTATTTTGAAGGCATTAAGTCTCCATTATGGGAATCAGCTCCTAAAACAAGTTCAAACATTGGTGAAGAATTCCTTTAGCTTAAAGGGAATAAAATCTCAAAGGGATTGGTTTCCCTTGAGAAACTATTTGATAAGCATGATAGGTTTGTCAAGCAATAGCAAATGGATTCAAGTTCCTCCCAGGAGTTTGATCAAATAAATTTGAGTATAGAAGAGAATCTCAAGATGGTCAAGATTGGGAGGTGTTTCACTCCTGATGAAAAGATCAAATTCACTACTCTATTTTGCCATTACATTGGTGTTTTGGCATATTCTTATGATGATCTAAAATCTCTCAGGCCTGAAGAAATTTAGCATGAAATTCCTCTCAAGGACAGGTCATTACCTCACAAGCAAAAGCAAAGATAGGACAACCCTAGGATATCAGGTACTTTTCTGTCTGAGATTCAAAAAATGTTAAAAGTGAGGATAATTTTTCCAATCCATCATTCCACCCAAATTGTGAACATAGTCCTTGTGAGAAAAAAGAATGGGGAAATTTGCCTCTGTATTGATTTCAAAAATCTTAATCAATCATCTCTAGAGGACAACTACCCCTTGCCCATCATGGATCAAGTCCTACAAACAGTGACTAGTTTAGAGATGTTATCAATGTTAAATGTTTTTTTGAGGTACAATCAAGTGGAATTCAGTGAAGCAGACTAACATAAGACCACTTTCACTACACCTTAGGGCACCTTTGCATATCGTAGAATGCCTTTTGGTTTGATCAATGATAGTGCTACCTTCTAGAGAGCAATGGATCTTGCCTTCAAAGATGAAATGGGGAAGTTCATTATGGTACACTTTGATGACTTGACCATGTTTTCTAAGCATCATTTCGATCATGTGCATCATCTACAACTAGTGATGGAATGATGTTGATAGAATGGCATTTCCCTTAATCCTAAAAAATCAATTTTTGGGGTTACAAAAGGGAAGCTTCTCAGTCACACTGTATCTTGAGAAGGCATAAAAATTAACTCAAAAAGAGTCAAATCCATCCAAGAGCTTACTCTGCCTACTAGTAAGACTGCAGTTCATTCTTTCTTCAGAAAGGTGAATTTTCTACGAAGATTCATTCCTGAGTTTGCAGAAAAGACTCATCACATCGTTGACATGAAGGAAAAAGCTACTTTTCACTAGACTAAAGAAGGCAAGTCAAAATTTCAAGATATCAAGAAAGCTATCACCCATGCCCCAGTCCTGGTTTGTCTTGATTACACCAAAGACTTCATAGTGTACATTTATGCTTCTAAACACAGACTTTCAACCATTTTGGTTCAATAGAACAAAGAAGGTGTGGAATCTCCTATCTAATTTATGAGTTTTCCTTTCAAAGCTCATGAACTAAAATTTTCAAACATAGAGAAGCATGCTTATTTTGTGGTTAAGGTGGTGAAACACTTCCATTTCTACATCCTAAACTCACACATTGTTGCTTTGGTACCTGATACCACAGTAAATTCTATTTTAACTCAACAAGAGTTTGGTACCAAAAGGGGCAATTAGATTACTAAAATCTAGGAGTTTGATCTTGTTATCAAACTTATGAAGCTTGTGTGAGGAAGAGGCCTCTGCCAATTAATTGTTGATAATATACTAGAGGAAGCAAGGCATAGATAAATAAAGATTGAAGGCATGCCTACAGTTCTCTTTGTCACTACTACAGATGAGTGGTATTCCAATATCGCTCATTTATTTACCTATGGTGAGTGTCTTACCCACCTATCTCATAAAGAAAATAGAACTATTAAATTGAAGGCTACTAACTACATCATGTGGGACAATGGTTTGTACAAGAGGAGCCTTGATGGGGTATTCATTCATTGTGTGGATAAAGTGTAGCAGTTTAAACTATTAGAGTCTTTCCACAATTTGGTCTGTGGAGGATTTTTTTTTCACCCATGACTACTCATAAGATTCTACGAGCTAGGTAATATTGGCCTACTCTATTTCATGATGCATACACCTAGGTGCATAGATGTAAGCTGTGTCAACAATTCATTGGGAGACCCAAGTTGGCCGCATTACCTCTCAAGCCAGTGATGATCAAAGAGCCATTTCAACAATGGGGTATTGATTTCATTGGCACTGTAAACCCATACTCAAGTGCTGGACATGGCTATGTTCTCATAGTTATAGACTACTTTACCAAGTGGGTGGAAGCCATTCTAGCCAAGCATGCTACTTCAGAAGTGGTATGCAATTTTCTCAAGGAAAATATTATTTCCTAGTTTAGAGTCCTAACTAATATTGTAACAAATAATGCTACCTATTTTACTTCTCAAGAGGTTACTAAGTTTTGCTACAATTATGAGATTACCCTCTCCCACTCCTCTGACTATTATCCATAAGGAAATGGTCAAGCAGATTCAAGCAACAAGAACCTGGTGACCATTATTAGGAAGCTGATAGATGACAATCAGAGAACTTGGCATAAAGCATTGTTTGATGCTCTATGGGCAGACATGATTACACCCAAGAGGGCAATAGGTATGTCACCATTTCAACTTTTGTATGGTTTCAATGCAGAGATACCAATCACCCTAGAACTACTAGCACTAAAGTTGGTGAAGGCTGTTGAAGATCAAACATTTAAAGATTCCATTGACAAGAGGATCATGTGCTTGATTGAACTAAATGAGTAGCAAACTATGGTGGTGGATCGTATTGCTACACATCAAAGTTTGGTAAAGAATCTCTTCGACCAGAAAGCAAAGATTCATGATTTTTAGATTAGAGATCAAGTCTTGTTATGGGACAAGAGGAGAGAACCAAAAGGGATGCATGGAAAATTAGATTCCCTATGGAGAGTTCCATTTGCCATTCACTGAGCAAATGGTGATAATAGTTTTTTGCTAAAGTATCAAGACGGTACACCATTTTCACTGCCTCACAGTGGGTAGTATCTAAAGCACTTCAATTCTTGAAGTATCAGATAAGCTCAGTTGTACATTTATATAGTCTTTTATTTATTTTATGTTGTTCATTTCATTTTTTGGCATCTTTCTCTTTTTGGATGGCATGACTCCATAGCCCAATGGCATAGATGAAGGCACTTAGAGTCTAGATTCTACTCCCTTTGATCATTTTTATAATCGATGGAAGTTCCCCAATTAGAGCCAGTTGTTGTTTCCAAAATTTGTCACTTGTTTTTATGGACAACATGTTGACCATTTTGGTCTTGCAAGCCAAAATGATCTTTTCATTTCTCAAAAAATGTTTTGAGCAGTCAATTTTTTCAGTCGCGTAAGCCTTTTTCAACTAAGGAAATCATAGGTTCAACAGACAGGCTTTCGCAAGGAGAAGTTTAAAAAACACTTAAGGCATTTCATGAAAAAAATTTAAGGAATGAACCATTGAACCGTTGAACCATTGAACTCCACTTTTAAGAGATCAAAAGGTTCAAAGTTCAAAGAGTTCAAAGCTTCAACGGCAGGCTTTGAAGAGTTGGAATAGACCGTCCAACCATTGAACCGTTGAACCATTAAACTCTGCTTCCAAGAGTTTAAAAGGTTCAAAGTTTAAAGAGTTTAAAGCTTCAATGATAGAGTTCATTAAAATGGAATGAATCATTGAACTAACAAACTAATGAACTATTGAACCATTGAACTCTAATAGGTTTAAAGTGGTTCAAAGGTTCAAAGTGGTTCAAAGGTTAAAATGAGTTCAAAAGGATTCAAAGAGTTTAAAGAGTTCAAATTTCAAGTGGAATATTCTAGAAGAAAGGTTCAAATAATTAGTTCAATGATATGTTGAACTCCTTAAGAAGACTACGTGAACGTGACTCTTTGCCGAACATAAAAGATTGAACCACCAGACTGCCAAACTGCCGAACCACCTGATGAACTATGAACCAATAAACTGACAAACATCAAAAGGTTTAAAGGTTCAAGATTCAAAGTGGTTCAAGAAACCAATAACCAGTGACATCCCCATGGATGTCAAAATTAGGGTAAGGAAATAACCATTGATTTTCAAAGATACAAACCTGGGAACAAAGCTAGCAAAAAGTGAGAAGAGAGCCTGAGAGCTCAGATCACCAAGAAGAGACAAAATGTAACAAGGAAAGAGGGGATGTTGCAGGAAATCCAAAAATATCTAAAGGAGAGTTATTCCATTAGGTGGAATAGTCCACTAGGTGGACATCAGAGAGCGCAAGCATTCAAAGGTGTGACCAATTTTTCTTCATCGAAGTAAAGGAGAATAAACGGTCATGTAAGCATCATAAAGAGGACCAAGCAGACCATGCTTTAGAAGGGACATTCGAGATGATTATAATGCCAAAGTCTAGGCTGGTAATCTACTCTAGCATGGCCCCTTCACAGAATCTCCAATGCATTGAATACAACATGGGCCATCTCATACAATCAAGCACCAAAGTCTTTCTTTGGTTGCTATATATTGTAATCTCTCAGTTTGTATATGGGAGATATTTTGGTTATCAAAAGTGAAACTCTGCCCAAATTGAAAGGCATTCCTGAGACTTTGAGCTCAAACTATTAATCATATTTTGTCATTTCAATGAGAAAGCAAGTGACCTTTCAGACTTTGTGTTGAAATAGCTTGTGTTATCTAGGGAATTATTCTTATGTTTGTTTCCTAAATATAATCTTATCCATTTAAGCGAATAAGTAGAACTAGTAGAAATAATCTGGAAAGTGTCCTGAAGCCAACTGTGGGAGACTTTGTGCTGCCACAATTATCTTTAGTCTATGTTTTATGTTTTAGTGAAAAAGATATTGGAGAGACTTTGAGCCCCCACTACCCTTTGTAACCTTCTATCCTCTTTTAGTTGAGGTGGAGACCTTGTGATACACTTCATTCTACTATGTTACTATGTCCTGATTCAATAGGAGAAGCAATGAAAGACTTTATGCTTTCGTGGTTTTCTTGTGGTTACCATTACTACCCAAGAAGTCTTCCTTTGGTTTTTTGAACATCATTTCTGAAAGAAGAGAAATGCTTTCAGCAATTACCCATGAATTCTCTTTGACTCCGTGAACATCATCTCCAAAAAAAGAGATGGATGGTGTTATCCCACCTCTGAATGTATTTTCAGCTTATATTCGTATATAGTAGTTTACAGGGAACCTCCCCTAACTTGTAGGGAACCTCTCCTTGACAAGAGGAGAGATTTATCTCATTATGATGTGGTAAACCTACACATTTTGCCATATAAATCTCCTTATGCTAAGGTTGATATACCTATTTTGCTGTTAGTTAGCTGGTGACAAAATATTCACCCAACACATCTAAACTCATATGGCCTTTCTATAGGTGAGAAAAATAACATGGGTGCAAGAAAATCAAGTCACCCACTTTCCCATTACCATACAACCATTGACATATATTCTTAAGTTTCCAACAAAGGCTTTATCAACAAAAACCAAACCAAATTACTAACATGCACATTTTTAATTTATCAAACCGAATAAAAAATATTTAATCTATACATATTTTATGTAACAACCCCATTGGGTTAGACATATAAATACGTGAGAATATTCTTAACATAAATATCTAATATAGATTACACCACGAGAATATATAGAGACCATAAGAATTTCACAAAGTGATAATAGCAACAATAAGTAATACAATATATAATACTAATCTCTAATATCATGAGAATACACATCATAATGCGAGTACAAAAAGTAATTACATTAACTCAGATATAATTGAAACAAGTCTACAGCCACTGCTATTTATTTACAATAACAATTAATTACAACTCAATGATAAATATAATACAATACAATGTACATATAGATACATGGCTCCGCAGAGCATGAGTTCCCTGGACTCTCCAATAGCTGTGGCAATCTCATGTGTTGTCTCAATAGTAGTATTTTTTTGGGAAGGGAGAGCATCATCCAAATGATTTATCACACCAACCATGGAACAATGATCCCCCACACTAATCCCATCAAGGAATGGCCCTCCCTTCATAAATGGATAGATAGTGATGGTGTGGGAATCTAGAGAGACTGGCAATTACCTGTGTGTTGTATGATTATAAATTAAACATACAGTATATCATAGAAATCCATTCTATTACAAGATATCACACTAACATGTGAACCACACTCATGAAATGATCATGTCTCACTAAACATACTTTGGCCTAAATATTTACAAATAATAAATGATAATGATATAGATCAATCAATTTTATACACACCACTTGATCAGACTGTCTTTATCTAACATTGCAATGTTAGTAAGCCAATGAAGTCTACCTCACTCCTTAATCCATATTAACAATACAGATTGGTTAAATATGATTCATAAACTTACATCCTACTAGAAAATGCATCATACAACCTGATATATAAAGGATTAATAACATTATACGCTTATTCCATCAAACATATGAATGAATCTTTCATTATCTTCTATCTCATACTAAAAATAATGATTGCAATTATACCACCTAGATAAACATATAATTTAACTGTACAATTCAAATAATATAATTAGTTTCCAGTTATCTACATCCTATGGCAACCCATATTACCATAGTCCAACTTTCTAAGACTTAACTATCATTTTAGATAATCAATCATATGAAGTAGTCTCAAACACATGGAAACACAAGAATTATACAAGTAACTATATATAAAAAATCAAGTCATCATTCCCATAGAAAACAATAACATTCGTTTGATAAATTCTCAGAGTTTGCATGCACGCATACACAAGTCTACCAACTATAACAACACACACTATCCACTGCAATAACTAGTATGTATACAGTATACACACAAATGTAGATATGAGTTAGGTATAATAACTATAGTAAGTACCACTCATGTACAACATACTTTAATACTATAGTACCCTATGATATCCCATACTATCATAGGTTCCCAACTACATAACAACACATAAACTAAATTTATAATTTTTTTAAAGACTCAACTAGTCCACGTAGATAATAATAAGTAAACAATAAAGTATTATACCACGTAAATATAATATACATACAAAGATAACAAGGTATCTCAACATAAAAACATGTATCATGATGCACCATTTTGCGCTAAGTATGAGTATACAATTAACACACTCATAGTATGTAAATTCACACAAGTATTCTATACTAAATACGTATGACAAATAGTCATTCACATTACTAATAGTGAGTCAAATAAACCTGTTATCCTATTGGCTCATTTTCTTCGAGGATTTTATTCCAAAGGTTATAGTTTCTGATTCTTATGAAGCTTAATGACTTATTTAAATTATCTAATAAATTATAGGTATAATCCCTATATACTAGTACTTGCACATCTTAACTTGCACCGTATACAAGTATTCTAATACCATACAATTTCTAAACCACGGTTAGTGTTTTAATCAAAATTAATAAGCATATAAATTAACTAATGAACACATAGAACAAATTAATTCCCCAAAACTTTATTTTTTTTGAAAACATAAGATGTCTAGTTTACCACTCGATTTATTTTTGAATAGTTTATAAGCAATTGTTTGCTAAACTATTTTATTGAATTCTTTCATTTTTATGGTCAATATTTCTTCCAAGAATATTAACTAAACAAGACTACCTCAGTTTTCCAATAAGTTAATATGAATTCAACATCAAATTCCATAGTTTTAATTCACAATATGAAATAGCTTGAATTTACCTGTTCAACTCTATCTACACATTGTTATGGTTTTCTATACAATAAAGGCTAAGAATTCATATACGAATCACTACTATATCTATTAATTCTAGGTACATGCTCACTAAGGAATATAATTCCAAAGTTGCTATAGTAAAAGTGGAAATCTTATTACAGACTTAAAAGTTTAAAACCCATATTCTATTCCTTCATAAGTTGAGTTTATGAACCTTTTTCGAGTTCCACTATAAAAGATGAATATTTAAAACTTCATCTAAGATGTCTCTATTGGCAAAACCCAATGCCCACATATGAGGTACAACATTTTTAGTTTAAGTCAACTACATTTTATAGCTAAATATTATATGTCTGTTTAAGATTATAATAATATTATACTCTGATTTTATATACTCAATAATATAATAAATTCTTAAGTATGACAGAAACATAGAGAATATAAAAGGGTAAACTTGTGTTATGCATCATGTAATTATATATATATATCAAGTAAAAACAAACTTTCTCAGATTATTTGCTAGAAGATCAAATAACTTATGCATGTTTTCGTAATTCCTCAAAATATTTATTATTTTGTAAGGACATAATTCGTAGCTATAGAATATAAATAGAAATCACTATAGAATTCATGCCATATGGATTTAACATGGAAACCAAATATAACCCATTCACAAACTCAATGCCCAATTCCTGAGTAGAAATAGTTGATACCCTATATTAAATTTTATTATTTACTGGTCATGTGAAACCATATGGCGCTTTCAACCATAATTAATTTTTTTTAATAACTATACCAACTTGGCTAGAAACTATAGATTGAGGTCAAGCATTTAATAGTCTATCTACAAAATAGATCACTGTAGAAATGGTGTTACAGGAATATTTGACCAGAGAGGGCAGTTAAGACTGTTATGTAATTACAATATCTATTTATCCATGTAGTAAAATCTATCCATGGAGGATTATATTTATACACCACTAGACTAAATATAGGACATTATTATCTATTATATTTAACCCAATCGGGGAATGGCCTAAATACTAGATAACTAAATATAACTAAGTGATTATCTATTTAACCAGAGATGATTGTAATAATGTATCTTAAAGAAATACATTGTTGCTTTCATATGCTATGCTACATCCCATTGAAACCATAATTTTGAATATAACTAAGTTCATTAGATTATCAAATAATTAATATCATATTTTTGATAAATACGTTGGAATAGAGGTATTATTTATGGTGATCTGACCAGATCTAATAGATCGACACCCAGGGACAATAAATCAAATCATCGTTCATTGTATAAACCACTGGTGTATATTGGGTAATATATTTTGCTAATAAATTCACTGCAGTATTTAAAAAAAATAGATACTCACAATATCAAAACCATAAAAAATATTTTAGCACAATTGAGGTGGGTAACATCACAACCCATTTTACCCCAATGGCTTTCACTTCCCAAACTCTTATTGTTAATATTATCTATGCACTCTATGTTATCCTATTTTCTAACCCATTCCTACGTTTCTACTTCCTTAGACATCATCTCTATATATCTCAATCTCCTCGTGCCTTTACAATAGTTTTGAACAACTTGGATGGCAATCCAGTCATGGGTGGATGACACTATGCATTGCTAATTATGTTACACTTAAATGCATTTCTTAACAGCTTTGGATGACACTAAACATATAACAAGACAGTCACATTTAATGAATCTTCTATTCATTATGCTATTTATAAATTGCATAGCTGGCATACATAATATTTGCATTACTAGAAAATGATTCAAACCCATAAAATTATTGACTAATAAATATATGTTAAAATTCTCCATTTCTCTAGACCTTAAAATCTATGAAGCATTCATTTATATAATCTAATTACACCACTTACCCATTCGTAGTGCTAGGAAACTTCATAATTTTTCCTCTCTTCTTCATGCTTTTGCAATGTTCTCCCTTCTCCTATTAGATCTTTTCACATGATAATCGTAAGCAACAATATATTGAAACAACTCATTAATATGTTTAAAATATAAAAGCATACATAACCAGTTCATAATAAGCAATCATGAACTATCATCTAACTAAGCAACATTCTATTTTCCTAAAATAGTATAAAATTCAAGGTTAATCATAAATATAACCAAATCTAAAATTGTTAATTGTAGATATCCATGGATAATCTAGCAAGTTTGTGTAATGAGGAATCGGGACGTAACATTTTAGAAGAGGGGTAGGTTAAGGTTTACAACAGAGAGTAGTTATTAAATTACATCACCATCAAAAAAAAACAACCGATATTATTTTTAAAATCTAATCACTATTTAGGTACTCTCAGTTATATGTCAATAGGCAACCACAAAAGTAAAAAGATTTCGTTCATCTAAAATATAGTTTGTTATATAAGGAAAAATTAAAAATGTACTTGAAGGAGACATTGTGTAAATTAAAATATTGAATAGAAATACTCTCTGTACCCAATAGATGCTTATAATATGGTTAATTAAATAACATAGCCCAATATAGATGGCTAAGATAGAATGAGATATTTACCTTAACAAAGATGTTGAGAATGCAACTTAAAAATATGAGGGTTCAATTATGGACACACACACACACACAAAAATATATGTGTGTGTGTGTGTGTGTGTGTGTGTGTGTTTGAGGGCAAATTAATGGTGGATTAGTTGAACATCATATGTGATATTATCTTGATCAGGGATGTGGGTTTTTAAAAACTATTGTAAAAAACCTGGTGCATTACAACCTTAATATTATATTATTGTTTAATATGAATTAAATATTAATATTTAATTTATTAATTTATTTTATATATTTGTAGAGCTACAAAACCTTAATAATGTGATGTTATTTAGAAGATTGATATTTATTTCAAACAATTATTTGTCATATATGTAAAAATGTAAATGTAAGATTGATGTTTACTTGAGTAATCAATAATATTTTTCAAATAGAAATAAACATTATTCCAAAACACGCACTTAACAAGATCTTAATATTAAATTATTGTTTAAAATGAGTGAAATATTAAATATTTTTTAGGTGAATTATTTTTCATATTTATCAAATTAGAATATAAAATTAATGTGTGTTTTTATAATTAAATATTTTACAAACTAAAATTAACATGAATTTAGTGAGTGAAAAAACTACAATAATTTATTTTCACACTAGTTAAAATCTAATTATAACAACAGTGGAATCCAATATCACAATAGTTAAAACCAATAATAATAGTATTGAAATATGATATTACCCTAGTTAAAAACAACAACAACAACAACAACAACAACAACAACAACATCATCATCATCATCATCATCATCATCATCATCATCATCATTATTATTATTATTATTATTAGACATAATATGTCAAGATTTAATGAAATTATGGTTTATTACTATAACTAGGTCTATGCAAATCTTCTTTTATCTTGATCTTTCAAAGTTAAATAATTAAATTTTTGTATTTTATTGTGAATCAAGGATGAGACATAGTTGACGATAACAATGTTTTATTGTGCCTATCATTTGAAAGGAGTAATGTCGTTAACATAATTGATTGAGATGACTTTAGTGAGGAAAATATTGAACAAAACTTGAAAATGGCAATAAAGATATCTAGATGGAAGACATAACAAATATTTATGAAGTTATTGAAGATGTTGAAGTTAGAGATTACAATGATCAAGTTGACATAGATGAAGATGATACAGTTGGTGAAGCTAAAGATGACAAAGAAGATAATGATTAGAACTTCCCAATAGAGAGATATTTAGTTAATAAACATAATGCTCTAATTAGTAGCTACAAATATAAAAAGAGAAAAATATAAATATAAATCATGTAATGATTGATTAAATAAATGAAATGTATAAAGATAAAAAATAAATAACTTAAACTTTTATTTTTGTAATATATTGAATTTACTATTATTTATTGGCATTATATTTTATATATTGGTATTAGTTTAATTTCATGTAAGGTAAGAATAGTTCAATATATATTTATTTGAATGAAAGTTAATGAAATTATTTGAAATTTATAATTAATATATTTTTTTATAATTAAATAAAATATTAATATTAAAAAATTGCTTGGTCAATGCAAACCTGATGCAAACTGTATCAAAATTATATTGTAAAATAGATGAATTTAAAAAATATAAAGTACAATGATTCATAGTGTAATGGTTAAGTGGATGTATTTGTATTAGAAAAACCTAGGTTCAAATTCCACTAGTACTCAAGTAACATACAACAGGGGATGCATGATTGACATATTGGAGGATAGAATGTTTAGGGACTAAACCCCTTGATTGTGTTCTAGATGGGTATGGGCTGATTCAATCTCTCATTAATCAATTAAAAAAAAAGTTGAGAGGACTTGTGTGCCTCCCACTTCAATTTATTTTCCTAAACCAATGACAAGGATTAGAAAAATGGTAAAAATGATAATAGGTGGGAATAAAAGGAGAAAGGGAAACAAGGAGGAACAAAGGACAATAATAAGAAGGGAAAAAGTGATTGATTAAAAGGGACAAGTGAAAGATATAAAATATTTACATACCAAAAAAATTTTGAGAAAAAATAAGATGACAAAGAACGTGACATGTAACCTTTAAGAAACTAAATATCAAAAATACATATTTTTTAAATTTTATATATGAAATTTGATTTATATTTATATAATTTGCACAAAACATATTAATAAATAAACCTTACCAAAAAAGATAGAAAATCCAAAAAAAATAAATTATAGCTTGAAACATTTATATGACCATTAAATTATGTATTTTTAGGTGTAGATACCTTTTGTCCTAGTTGAGGGTGTGTATATTTAGGAGGACAATGAAGATGATCTCAATTGCATGGATTACATCAACAAGTATATTGAGCTAAAGGATGCCTAACTATATATAGTTGACCATGAAGTTTTGATATAAGATGAGAAGCACAATGACATGGAAGATGACTAAGATTTATGATAGAGTTTTTTTTTTTTTTAAATTTTGAAAGAAAATTATATTAATTTCACTCCCTCCAACATCATACTTTGATAAATGAGTGAGTTACTTTCTCATCACAATATTATAGTATATATACTTTTTACAATATATAAATTTATTATTTATTACAAATGATGTTTTTCCATATAATAGTGTGAAATATTTTAATACAATTTAAAAATATAAATTTTGAATGTTCATATATATATATATATATATATATATATATATATAGAGAGAGAGAGAGAGAGAGAGAGATGTATTATATATAATATAATTATTTTTTAATTGTAAATAATAATATTATATTTATTAATTTTTATTTGTTTATTAGTGTTGAAATTGCATTGCTTCATTTTTTAGAATTAGAGATGGGCCTAAAATAGGGCAACCTAAATTGGAAGAATAAACCCGGTGCTACTAAAAATGTCTAGTCATGTTAAATTTGCACTGACTTTTCATCACCAAAATTAATGCAAAAACTTAAAATTTTCAGGGCAAAACACACTAAAAACATTGATTTCCAATGTAACTTCAATCCAAATGGCAGCACTAGTTGTACTCAATATAGTAATGCAAATAATATATTTTTAAACATTTGACCTTGTAAATAATTCTAAAATGGTTAGTTTCATTTGAGTATTCTTCAGTTGATCTTCAATATCATAAGATTGGGAACTTGGGGGCGGGGTGGGGGGGGATTCATAGGAATGGAAATGTCTATTACATTATTTTACTTTCCCCTTAGGTTGTTGTAACATTTTATACCTCATTATAAACCATCATACATTAGTAAATGCCTAAATTTGTACAAGATATGTCAATATATAGTGCTAAGGAAATTACATCATTTACAATTATAACAAAACATAACACATTATTATCATCACATAACACCTTATCATGCTTTGGAAAATAAGTTAACATTATATGATATATCATTACAAATAAACATTTTAACATCCATAAACATTTACACAATAACAACATCATGAGTGTACACAAACTAGGGATAGGCCATGTAGAGAACAAAATTAAAGAGATTTTTATTATTGAGTCATAATGAGGAATATTCTTATCCATAATAAATGTTAAGAGACACGTATATCTTATACTATATTTACAACATAGTGAATCACTAGGTTAATAGGATGTGACACTAAGGAAAACCCTTGGAAGGAATAAGGGAGAAACTGGAGTTATTGAAATATAATATGGTATAACACAATGCAAAAAAAATGTATAACTATGGAGAGAGAATTATCTGACTCTAGGAAGAGATTACAACACAACAATGAAGTTATCTTAAGTTTCAAGTGATAAGCACAACAAATTAAGGTTTTGAGCTAACACACAAGGGCTAGGGATAAGGATTGCAAACTAATGGAACAATCCCTAGGAAATATCTATCACAATAGAAGCACAATCCAACTATATTAAGTTTAAGAGGGTACATGTTCACTAAATGTTTTATGGGAAAGTGATTTTATACAAACATGCAATACATATACCCATAAATATGGTGCAATTTAAATTTAAATAGATTTACCTTAATAAATAGTAAAAAATAGATCTAATATTCTAAAATAATATTCTAGAATAATTGAAATGTGTAAAGAGGGGGTTCTTAAAAAAACACTAAATTGTCACAAATTTAAATAGGTGTAGAAATTAAGACAAACAAGACCAAAATATATCTTAGCGAATAGATGATTTTTCCCTAATAACCAAAACCACACCACTCCTAACACTGTCAAGACCATACCAATATGTTTTTTAAAACTATAATATTTTATGAAACAAATTTGATGAGCATGTTCCTATGATCCAAGGATTTAAAAACCTTGCTCACTTTTCCAAAATTCTGCGTAGACTTTTGGGAATTCAAACTCCTTTCTTGAAAATTTAATAAGATCATAACACCTTTAAAAACCATTAAAACTATATGTGTGAATAGGGACCAATGGTATCCCTCCATTATTTTTAGGCCCCTATAAACTTGACAATTTATAAATTAACACTCAAGTGTAATGCAATTCAATAAGTAACCATATGCAACATAAGTGTGAAAACCCTTATCCTTTCAATAAATTCAATAGCTAGTAAATGATATACTCTCTTGAGTTAAATGCATTACTTCTATTTTTATTAAAGGGGGAATGTTCTAATAAAATGAAATCATTTATTATACAAATTAAAATAATAGATCTAGTGTGAATGTGTTGTCCTTAAATGCACTAATACAATCATATATTTATAGAATTATTGAATTCAAACTTGGGGGACCCAAAATAAGGGTCAATAGAGGCCACAAAAAAGAGCCAAGAACATAAAAATACATTCCAAGAATACTAAAATTATAGTGGTAGTGGTCTGCCAGACCAATATTGTACTACTATGTTCATAGCATATAGCTCAAAACAATAATAAAAACTAGGGATTAGAGAGAAACCATGGAGAAGGAAACATGAGGAAGATGAAGTATATAGGAAAGAACAAAGAGTAACATAGAGAAGAGTACAACTTTTAAAAGAGAAAGAAGGAATCAAAAGTTGAATCAAAATATGATAAACATGACAAAAGTAAAGTAAAACATAGTAAATATGCACTGACAAGAGCTTCATTTGAACCAATGATCCATATTACATAAATACACCAATTTATTATAAAAATTAATTAATATTTCAACCAATGATCTATAACACATAAATACTAATTTACTATAAAAATAACCAGTCTTATACCAAAATTAGATATATATAAAAATAAGCATTTGTATCTAACATTAAAATGTAACAAGGGAAATGAACCAATAATTATGGATGGATGAATACATGTGATATGACAAAATCCTAATAGTATTGATTTTAATATAAAGTGAGACTAATAATTGTTATAAAAGTCTTGTATGATATATGGATATGATATTCACATATTTAGGACAAACTTGTTTTTGAGAAAATTAATTAAAAATCCATTTCTCCTTTCAATTAAATATGCCAAATGTAACATGATCATTTAATGACATTATGATCTTTGTAGTTAGTTTTTGCATATAATATTTTAGTGTCTTATGATATAATAATTAGAACCTAAACATAAGGTACTCAACCAATAGATCCAAATTATTATAAAAAAAATAGTTGTCACTCCATTAACTACCCTCCCAATTATTGGTGCCCACTCAATGATCGAATTAAGTATCCCTTATTCAACTGTTTATATGTTCATTATAACCTCCTTTTTAATGAAAGATATACTAAATATTGAGTTATTTTTTGGGGAAGAGGGTTAGAGGGGGATATTATATGGTGTGTTTGTATGACACTTGACCTCCACACATGACCAATATTATGAAGCCATTGGTGAGACCACTTAGTTGATGTCAGTGATCATTTATCTATAGTTCACGCACATGATATCAAAGATCTAAATATATTGTGTATTATATAAAAAAAATAACCATTGAAAAAAATGTGGCAATATATAAGACATAAAACATCTTATCACTCAGTCAAATGGTTATTATTAACATTGAAAATGTAGGAATTATAGAGGAATAATGGCTACATCAAGGTGAATAATTAAAACTCTTATGAACAAGCTAGGGAGGGTTTAAGTGTGCTTAGAGTGTGATTTTTTCCACCAAGTTTGGACCCTAACTATTGTTTTATGATTTTGTGTCACTTTAAAAAACCAAGTCTTAATTGGACTAGCCAAAAATTGTGGTTGGAGTAATAGAGGCTAATATTGTAAATTTAAGATCTAAAACCTAAAATGTTTGAAAGATAAAAAGCTTACATAATAGGGGATAATATTGTAAATTAAGACTTCTTATACATTAAAGTTTAACAAAATATCCTGACATACAAAATTTTAGCCAAATCCTAAAGCTGTCATTCAGAGTAGGCATATGTGAAGAGTTTTTCCCCAAAAATTTGGTATTCTCATACAATTCAATCAAAAATGGAGTAAAGATAGCTATTTGATCTATTTGCTTGATATATTCATTAAAACCATCAAAATTAAGATTAAGAATATTCTCAGTTAGCATCTGGCTTATTATAGATACTCAAATCTACATTTTACATGATAAACTAGTCTTTCACACTTGACAAATATCACCCTGGGTTCTACCCTTCAGTTGTTGACTTTTTTGTTGCCACATGGCTTGTATTCACCATCTCATTATGCTTAAATGCTTATCTTATGTTCTAAACCTGATATTATAATTATATAAATCACTTGTAGCTCATAACATTTTTAATAGCTGATATATTCTTCATTCTTAGTTATAGAGCTTCATCAATTTTCTATTCTCCATGAAACTAATGTTCAAATCCAGATGCTAGCATCGATGCTAGTGTCCTAGTTCCAATGTTAGTGTACGTACCTTACAAACTCTCAAATTTGTAAATGTTTCGATAAATATAGGTCGGCCTATTTGTCTAAATTAATCCTCCATGAGATTATTTTTAAAATGTGTTGTATAAATACAAGTCAAAGACTGTTCATTATAATCAAGTGACTTACAAGCACACATCTAACAATTACCAAGCAAAATCACCTCTCAAGCTTGGAAATTGTCATATTCTTCCATATTTAATTATTAGTCATAGGATTAGTCTTCTTATAGGTCTGAAATATTCAAAAATTATCCCATGAGTAGTATTTTTCAAGTTTCAAGTTAGATCATTACTTACACTTGCATATCGAATATTACACCATTATTCACACATAAGCCCACACATAGGGGATAACTACACATGTTTGAGATCCTATTTGAATGGATATGTAGTCTATGCTCACTGATAGAGGATTCTTTGAGGTTAGCTCCAATTCACTTAAAGCCACTAACACATTTTTCAACTTGTGGCATGTCCTAATTGGAGAATTGAGGATTTTGATAAAAATACTAAAATCGATAACTTATGTGTGTGACCCGAATAAAGAATTCAAAAGGTGACTAAACACTAATAGCGTAGGGGTGATTTATAGAAATGAGTCAATACTTTGGTAGAATCAAGACACCAACATCGACACTAGTGTCCACACGGTGACTAAAGTGTCTAGACTGGTAGAAAGCAAATATTTATAATCTGATGACTAGATCGAGGTCTTCAAACAATCCATTATTTCACCTATACTATTCAACCCTACCTATGCATCAGTGTATAATCTAAGTATAATTTCTCATTCACATTGCTATTATTTAATTTTGAATATTGACTTTTTATATTTAACATATTCTTAGATTTAGTATATCTTATTAGAATATCAATAGAATCTAAATTCATTTATTTGGCTTGATTTTTAGAGTAGTTTACTCCTTCATTGATTAGTCTCCTCTTCCATTTAATCCTTGTTTCCAAAAAGGGTTAAACATTTGTGCATTATCCAACCCATATCCCCTGAATGTATTGATTAAAAGGAATGCATCCTCTTCATTTTTCTACATGATATTTTTTCTTGTGATCATGATTTAAAGCCTCACTTCTTTGATTATGGAGTCTTTGTCAGTTCCATCTTCTTCAATACTTATAGTAAATAAGTGTAAATTAGGTTGCATATCACTTTGTAAGTTTTTATAACTTATTTTACATCATAATTTTATAACTTTTTATGAATTATTTTATAAAAAATATTACACTCATATTTTATATTCATTTTATTGCATGAGAACCTCTATGAATGGAAGGCTACAAAGTAAGTATGGTAACCTATTAAAGCCTTGGGATGGGACATATAAGCATTCAACAAGTGGGCCCATTCTATGGGTTTCGCTATTAGAAAAAATATTGTTTGATTAGTTTAGAAAACTATTTAGGTCTACCAAATATAATTTGCAAATGTAATAAACCATGCAAATTATAACTTGAAACACTTATATGACCATCGAATTATGCCTTTACATGTGTATATACCACTTGTCCTAATTGAGGGTTCTGATATTTAGGAGGATAAAGAGGAGGATCATGACTATGTGTATTACATCAACAAATATATTGAGTTATATGACCTTCTTAATGATATATATTTGACCTTCACGTTTTAATAGAAGATGAGGAGGACGATGGCATGAAGATAACTAAGATTTGGGATAGAGATGCATTTTTTTATTGTGAAGGGAGATAATATTAATTTCACTCCCTCCAACATCTTAATTTAATAGATGAGTTACTTACTTTCTAATTAAAACATTATTGTATATATAATTTTCATAAGTTATAATTTTTTTGTTTATTGAAAATGATGTTTTTCAATATCATAGTCTCAAATTTATTGATACAACTAAAAAATATAATTTCTAAATGTTCCAATGTAATGTGTGTGTGTGTGTGTGTGTGTGTGTGTGTGTGTGTGTGTGTGTGTGTGTGTGTGTGTGTGTGTGTGTGTGTAGTTTATGAATACTGGAATTTCTCACTTCATTTTTTTCAAAATTGGAGATGGGCCTAAAATAAAGTGACCTAAATTAGTGGCACAAACCCGATGCTAATAATAATATCTAGTAGTTTCAAAGTTGTGTTGACTTTATGTCACCAAAATTGATGCAAAAACTTAAAATTTTCAATGTAAAACATACATAAAACATCGATTTTCAATGTGACTTCAACCCAAATGTTAACACTAATTGCACTCAGTTCAGTAGTTTAAAAAATATCTTTATAAATATTAGAACTTTTTTTTATAGATCAAAAAAAGGGATAAGCTCATCTATTTAAAAATTTCCAAAAACCCTAGTGAAAATAGGGAAATACAACAAAAAAACACTAATAATTATAGTGATTTTGGTAAGTATATTGGTATTGAAAATTGAGTTACATATCTTAAAATTCAACAAAGCAAAAAAATTAGACATTCTCAGAAGATCTAGAAACCACCATTGGACCATCCTTGCATGATTCCTCTTCAATGATCAGGTCCACTAGAGAATCTACTAGATTGTAGTTGTCCTTTCCAATCAGAATACCCAACCTATTACAAATGGCATTTAAATTATGGATTTAAAATATGTTGTCAACTACAATGACCTTCAAAAGAACCCAAAATTGGTCCAGCCTGGGGTCCACCACATTCCCTAAGTGCTCAACATCCTCATGGATCACCATAAAATTAATGGCACTAAAGAGAATTGTCTAGATTTTAATTAATTGGGCCACCTTGAGGGTGTTTAGTCTAGGGGTGGATTGTTCAGGATCCTCCAAGGCTTGCATTACTTAATCAATAGAAATGCCACCACCCAACCTTGTAAAGAGATAAGCATGCAAAAGGTTAGTAACCATCTAATTTAATAACTTCTCATCTTTCACACCATCAATAAGTGATTTATTCTAGAAATTTAGAGCTTCCTTAGCCTTGATTCTTATTTTTTATCCAACAAAACTCTAGAATTTAGCAAGTGCATCAATTTGAGGTCATTAAATAATCCTAAGGATTGGTGGACATCATCTAATGAATACTTATGCAACGTGCTCAAATTCATCTCTTTGACAATATTAAATGTCCCATCCTTACCTTCACACTATTCAGTTCTTTTAGAAGGCCCTAAGTTAATTGAAGAGGTTTCCATGTCAATAGTAACACTTCGCTTCTTCTGGACCCATTTCTTAGCCCACAAAAAGCTTAAAATGATCAAGTGAGGAAGGAGGTGGGATAAGTGAAGGGATCTCACACATGCCTATTGCCACATGAATTAATTATCATACCAAGTCACAATGCCAACCAACCACCAAAAATAAAGCCAAATGCCTCAAGTGATGATGTGGAAGGAGACACTAACCTCAATCATTAATTATATTAATTGAATAATGATTGCAATCCAACTCAATAAGCTTCTTAGCTTTTGAGTCCAAATTTGGCATGTAAATTGAGTCAAAGTGATTGTCTTGTAAGTTAAGTCCAACACCAATACTTATAAAGTGGTCCACAACATGATTGCCTTCACAATAGGTGTGATGGAGATTGAAGTGTACAAAGTTCTCCTAAATATTTATACAATCCTCCAAGATGTTGGCAAGATTCCAATTAGTGATGTTTATTGAATTCATTGCTTCCATAATTAGTTGGGAGTTTCCTTCAATATCAAGACTAGTCCATATATTTTATGATACTATAGAGATTCCTCTCTAAATAGCCTTGGATTCAATGAGGTTATTGGTTCATTTACCCAAAGCTTCACTATATCCAAGGATAAAATTGTCATTGTAATCTCTAAAGATACCTTCGGCACTAACCCAACCTAGGTTACCCTTTGCAGCTCTGTCAAAATTAAGCTTGATCATTTGACTTTGAGGAAGAGTCCAACAAGTTGGAGGTATCTACTTAGAATTTATACTAACCCTATTATCAAGGATAAATATTAGAACTTTTAAGTAATTATAAAATGGCTATTTTTGTTTGAGTATTCTTGAGTTGATCTTCAATATCATAATATTTATAATCATGTAATCTAAGCTTGGGAGCTTGAGGGGATTAGGGAGAATAAGAATGCCTATTACATGGTTTTCTCTAGCCCTCCTTGTCATAACATTGTTTACCTCATTATAAGTCATCCTACATTAGGAAATGCCTAAATTCTTGCAAGACATGTCGATATAGGGCACTAAAGAAATTATAGCATTTGTAACTGTAGCAACACATAACACATTATTATCATCGCATAACATCCTATCATATTTTGGGAAAATGTGCCAATTTTCTATGGCATACCATTACAAATAAATATTTTAACATTCATAAACACTTGTACAATAATAACATCATGATACATAATTATACACATAAGCTAGTTTAATATGCAATGTAGATAAAGAGCTTTCCATTATTGAATCAAATTTAGGAATATTCCTATCCATAAGAAATATTAAGATATGTACATGGATCTTATATAATATTTACAACATAATGAAGCAATGGAACTAACATGATGTAACACTAAGTAAAACCATATAAAGGAACAAGTAAGGGAGAAATTAGAGTTAATGAAAGCTATCATGGTATAACACAACCCTAAAAATATGCAAAAATATGGAGAAATCAAGATCTAACTCTAGATAAGAATGAAGATATCCTAGGGTTCAAGTGATAAGCACAAAAAATTAAGGTACTAAGTTAACACACAAGTGCTAGGGCTAAGGATTGTAAATGAATGGAATAAGCCCTAGGATAAATCTACCACAATGAAAGAAAAATCTAACTCTAAGAGGTGTAAGAGGGTACATGTTCACTAAAATATTTTGATGAAAAGTGAGTTTATATCAAAATACAATACATATGCCCATAAATATGTGCAATTCAGATACAACCATATTTACCTTAATAAAATAGTAAAAAATAGGCCTAATTACATAAAAGAATATTCTAGAAAATTGGAAATGTGTAAAGAGAGGGTTCTTAAAAAAAAGTAAATTGCAATGAATTTCTAGACATTCAAAAGATTAAAACAATGGGAAATAGATCTAAACAGTAAGGAACAAGACCAAAAAATATTTTAATGAATAGAGAACTTTTTCTCATTGACCAGATCTATACCACTTCTAACACTACTAAAACCATACAAATACGCTCCTGACAAATGGTATCCAACCATTATTTTTAGGCCCCTAGAAATTCAACAGATTAAAAATTAATACTCATGTATAATTCAATTCAATAGAAAACTATATGCAATTCAACTGTCAACCCTTATCCTTTCAAAAAATGCAATAACTATTAAATGATATAATCTTTCAATATATTCTTAACTTCTACTTTTGGTATAGGGGTTTTATTTTAATAAAATGAAATCATTTATTTTACAACTTCAATAGATATATCTAGTGTAAATGTGTTGTTCTTAAATGCACTAATACGCTTGTATTTATAGAATTCTTGAATTCAAATAAGGATTATATTGGTGTGCAAGCCGACATACAATAAAAATAAAAATAAAGTAAATAAAAGATCCAAGAACATAACACTATATTCTAAGCATAATAAACTTGTAGTGGTACAGTCATAGTAGACTAGCACTGTACTACTAGATTTTTAGCATAGAGCTCAAAACAATAGGAAAAATAAGGGAAGAGAGAGAAACTAAGGAGAAGAAAAACATGAGAAAGATGAAGCAATAGGAAAGAACAAAGACAAACAAAGAGGAGTAAAAAGTCGACAAGAGAAAGATAAAGTCAAAATTTGAATCAAAACAAGATAAACATCTCAAAAATAAGGCAAAACACAAGAATTATGCACTCCCAAGAGCCTTATTTGAACCAATGATCCATCTTTAATTTGGCATTTTCTATTATTGAAGGTAGATGAAAATATCATGAGGACCATTTTAATTGAAATAACACTCCATATTTAACGTGTATTTCAAATTGATGATACAATATCATTAATATAAGAACATAGAATTAAACAAAAATCCAAAAAATCCAATAAAATTAAAGAGAGACCCCATCGAGCGTAACTTCACCTTTGGGGCAAGTGCTAGTATTATATCATGATAAGTAGCTTGCTACAAAATTTTGACGATGAAAGAATTTTTTTTCTTATCATGCAATATATTCTGTCGTACGAGCATCCAATTCATTTCAGCGTGCAGAACCGTATCGACCTTCAACCATATATTTCTTGAAGACTTGGACTCTTGAAGCTTTTGGTACCTAACGTTTCCCTATACATTTCTTCTTCTGCATAGGATTCTTTTTAACTCCTGTACTGGACTTAATCGACTAAAAGGTTTCCTTCCATTCAGATCAACTGTTCTGAACCTTTGCTTCTCCTCTCCATTAAGATTATCATGGATTCAAGCAATAAAAATGCTTTTGAGGGGATCGCGCCTTTGTCACTCTCCCCTGAATCTGAGCCTGTACAGTCTTCAGATTATCCCTCCTACGATGTATTCATAAATCACAGGGGACCAGACGTTAAACAGAGTTTGGCGGAGCCAATCTACCGGCATCTGAGTGCCTTCAACCTGCGGGTGTTTTTAGATCAGAAAGAATTGGAGACGGGAGATTTCTTACCTGCCGCTATACAACATGCTCTTGCCACTTCCAAGATTCACGTAGCAATTTTCTCCCCCAGATATGCGGAGTCGCCGTGGTGTCTGGCGGAGCTGTCTTTCATGCTCAAAACCAGGGCTAAAATCATCCCCATCTTCTATGACGTGCAGCCGTTTCACGCTCGCTACCATTCTGGTCCTTACGCCAAAGCCTTCGAAGACCACCAACACAAGAACAGAATTGATCTCCGCATTGTTGAAAAATGGAAAGAGGATCTCCACAATGTTTCCTTTATTTCGGGCTTGCTGTTCGACACAGGCAAAGGGTAAGAACATTTCTATTCATGGTTACTTTATTGTAAAGCTGCAAATCCAAAGAAACATAGTATCGATATTTTTTTCCCTCTCCTTGTTGTAGTGACGAAGCTACGCTGTTGAAGAATATAGTGGATAGAGTAGTGGAAGAAGCGAAAGGAGAAGTGCTAGAGGTGGCCAAACACCCCGTTGGTCTGGATGAGGCGCTTAAAGCTTTCCAACACACAATATTGGAGTCAGATGGCTATGTAAAAGTTGTGGGTATTGGTGGAATGGGGGGATCTGGCAAAACCACTCTCGCCAAGAAGATATACAATGACAGGAGTTGGGCATATAAGGGGCGCTGTTGCTTCTTGTCAGATGTGAGACTGGAGGGAACCAAAAATGGCTTGGCATCTTTACAATGTAAGCTTCTTCAGAAACTCGTGCACTATGACTGGATGATTGATAATACTAGCCAAGGAAAGGAATTTCTGAGAAGCCAACTGCAAAATCGTGAAGTTTTAATTGTTTTAGATGATATCGATAATGAGGAGCAAATAGATGCATTGCTGGTGAAGGAAGTGCTCGGGGCGGGGAGTTTGGTGATAGTCACATCTAGGGACAAGGGTTTGCTCACAAGGTCGGGAATCTCCTTGGTTCATAAGGTAAAAGGAATGGGACACACTCATGCCAAACAGCTCTTCTGTTGGCATGCGTTTTGCCTCCCTCATCCGTTACAAGGGTTCGAAACTTTGGTTGAAAAGTTTTTGATTGCATGCTCGGGTTTGCCGCTTTCTTTGAAAGTTATTGGAGCGCTTCTGTATAAAAAGAACTTTGTCTATTGGAATGGAACGCTAGAAAAAATGGAAAAGCATATATTGCCTTCCAATATAATAATAAACACATTAAAAATCAGCTACGACGCACTTGATAGAGAGGAGAGGGAAATATTCCTCGACATAGCTTGGTTTTTTTCGGGGGACGAGAAAAATATGCTCATAAATATATGGGACGGCTCAGGGTGGAGTAGTTTGCAGTGTCTTGACAACCTTGAGCAAAAATGCCTTATTGAATTTGTTCATGAAAACAAAGGGTATGAGAATAAGGGGGAAGATCGTGTTGTAATCCGAATGCATGATCACCTTAGAGATATGGGAAGAAATGTTATAGATAATCAAAGCTCACCCAGTCGTCTTTGGCGTCCGGATGACATTCGCAATTACTTGTCGCGCCTTCAACTGGTAAGACTTCAACAATTAATGCCTTTATGTTGATTGGTATCAATACATAAACTGTTTAACACTTCTGCATGTTGGTAGTCTTAAATAAGATCCATTTAACACCATTCAATGTGAACTCATGAGCCTTTACTTTCAAACCCATCAATTTGTATGGGTAAATTTACCATATTTAATAAGATTAGTTATTTGGAGATTTAAAACCCATCACAGTCCATAATTTATATTGCATCAGATCTTCCTTACATGATTTTTCATTTATATCAGAATGGATTGAGATTTGAGAGTAAAGCTCTTTATATAGTTAAGTTTATTTAAAAAATAGCATACTTATTACATTGTGGAGCTGTTGATATATATCGGCTCTACTACTATGTAACATCTTGTGTGCACAATAATATTAGTAAATATCCTGTGTTGTGCTGGATAGAGTTATGTATATAAGAATCTGTCCTTTGCAATCTAATAGCTTTCTATTTATCTCACCAATGTTTTGCCATTCCAATTGTAGGGACTAATTATGGAAGTGCGAGGAATTTGTACATCTCCAACTCCAAATCTATATGGAGGCGGCAGAATGGAAACGCCAATGACAATGCACCCCATCTCCACATGGAAGTCGTGCTGGATGCAGGTATTGGAGATTTGTGGTGTTTCGAGTTCAACTATGTTTAGAAGTTACCCTGTTCGTGTTGTAGGCAGTGGATTGAGGCTGCTTGCAGCCCAGGGTGAATGTGTCATCAATGAATTCAGTGATTTGTCAAGAGAACTGCTGTGGCTTCGATGGGGTGATTACCCCTGCACCAGCATTCCTTCCCATTTCTCCCTGCAAAATTTGAGAGTTTTAGAACTTTTAAATGAATTAGACACCTTGTGGCAGAGTAATGAACAGGTACATTCCCATTTATAAACTACTACTACATGCGATCTAAGTTTCCTTGTTATTTATGGTCTTCAGTCGATGAGGAAACTTGTGTTGGCACTTTGCAGGCCCCTACACAGTTGCGTCAACTCTCTGTCCTAAACCTCAAGAAGTTGCCAGAATCAATAGGACTTCTCAAACATTTGGAAAAGATAGTTTTGAGTGCCGGGTTAATGAAAACTTTACCAGATGAGCTGTGCCAGTTGAAATTTCTGAATCACCTCGACCTACGTAAGTGCACGGAATTACAATCCCTTCCAGATCGCTTTGGCGATTTAACAAACCTGAGACACCTAGATTTGCAACAGTGTTACGCTATGAAATCTCTGCCGGATTCCTTTACTCAATTAATACAGCTTCAATATATATGTATGGCCTATTGCGATAACTTGATGGTCTCCACAGATATTCTTAGAAATATCAGGACACTTGAGTACATGGACTTGAGATCCGTTAGAGTGGAAAGCTTACCTACCCATATTACATCTCAAAGCTTTCTCACAAATCTCTGTGTGGACTGCCCCAATCTCAAAGTGTTACCTACGGACATAGGAGAACTAGGCAATTTAAGAGTTCTAGAGGTCAATAGTAAAGCAGTTACATCATTTCCGCCTTCTTTTGAAAACCTGAGCTTGTTAAAATCATTGAATCTGTGTAATTGCCCAAAGTTTAACTGCATACCTGAGTCTATTGGACGACTGAAACATTTGGAACACTTAACTTTAAACGAAACTGGCGTGAGACGTTTGCCCGAAGGGGTTGCGTGTCTCGTTAATCTTCTGGAGTTGTATGTACACTTGACTCCCCTGGTTGATGTGATGCTTTCAAACCGGAGATCGGCAGGAGATGATGAAGAAAATAGTTTAGGTTATTCGTTTGCCATGTCCAGACTTAAATCCATTACATTTTCTCGTATAGCAACACAGAACCTATCCATTAGTAAAGAGGTGTGCCCCAACCTTGAAACTCTTGACGTTTCATGGTGTCAAAATTTAGTGGAGGTTAAAGCGTTGCCAATAACAGTGGTAAATCTAGAACTACGCGGGTGCTATAGACTGAAAAAAATATCAGGGCTTTCCAATTTAACCAAGCTTAGATACCTCAATATGTGTGGGTGTTCGGAATTGCAAGAGATTGAAGACATGTCACAATTGACTTCCTTGGAAGTCCTGACAGCAGACGGGTGTTGTATGCTGTCAAAGATGGAAGGACTCGAGCATCTTCCACAACTAAAAGACATTCAAATTGCAGCTTGTCACAGTGGTGTTTGGAAAGGCATAGAATGTTTGAAGGTAGTTTTCTTACCAGCAACTTGTTTCTGTTTCTGATTTTGTATCCGATCAATTCAAGTGAATTTGTAACAAGTATTGGAAATATAATGTTTCAGAGATTGCCCTCCAAAGTATCAAGTATAACTTTGAATATGAAGACGAGGGGTGGCGATGAGAGAGAGGTGGACTCAATTCTATCTTCTTTCAGATTTCCGATCTCCCTGCTCGAGTTCTCAACTGATATGGTGTGCGAACTTGGACTGGACGAGGTGAGATCCTGTGCCGCACTTATTATGGTGTTTTTGTGCAAAAGCTCAGCAGCAGAAAGGCATGATTATCCAAAGCAGGACGTGTTGAGACTGGGAAATATATATTCTATGCAAGAGTCCATGGTCATTGTGGGGAGTGAGAGCGATTGCGAATGGATAATTATGAGCCTTTTTACAAGAGACTCCATGTATCTTCAAGACTTGAAGATAATCAAGGTTGAAGATGAAATGGGTCTGTACGCCTACATGCCTTTTGAAAGTTCAAAGGGCCGGGTGGTGTTCTTCCGAGGAGGAGAAGAATGGAAAATCTCAGAAATTTGGGAAAAGCTCTTCACATATGCCTACTCCAAACGACAGCTTTAGGATTTGGCTAATATTTTTTTGTTAGGGTGTTTTGGTAAACAATAGTTGGGATTCATTAGTCAAGGGCACTTCTAATAAATATATCATAATACATTTAAATATTATCCTGAAATTTTATTTACAAAGATTATTATGTCATTAAATGATCATTTTCATTTAGCATATTTAATTGAAGGAAAAAATAGATTTTTAATTAATTTATATATTTAAAAAAAGTTCACTTTAAATACGTGAAATCTTATGTATTATTATAAAGTACAATTTATATCATAAGACAACGTATTTATAATAATTATTGGTTTCATTTTATTTTAAAATCAACATTTCTATAATTTTGTCCTACCATATGTATTGGTCCATGCACAATTATTGGTTCTTTTCTTCAATTATATTTAAATGTTACATATAAATGTTTATTTGTGTAGATACCTAATTTTTAAATAAGATTAGTAAATTTTTACAGTAAATTAGTATATTTATGTGTGATAAATCATTGGTTCATAGATTAATTAATTTATATAATAAATTAGTGTATTTATGTTTTATGAATTATTGGTTTAGATGAGGCTCTTGGCAATGCATAATTTGTGAGCTTTGCTTTACTTTTGAGATGCTTATCTTGTTTTGATTCAAATTTCGACTCTATCTTTCTCTTGTCGACTTTTTACTCTTCTCTTTGTTCTTTTTTTTTGCTTCTTCTTTCTCATGTTTTTCTTGTCCTTGGTTTCTCTCTCCTCCCTTGTTTTTCTTGTTATTTTGAGCTCTATGCTAAAAATCTAGCAGTACGGTGCTAGTCTGCTATGACTGTGCCACTACAAGTTTATTATACCAGAAATGTAGTGTTATGTTGTTGGATTTTTTGTTTACTTTTTTTTCTCCATTGTATGTCGACTTGTATACTAATAAGATCCTAATTTGAATTCAAGAATTCTATAAATACATGAGTGTAGTAGTGTATTTAGAGACAACACATTCACACTAGATATATCTATTGAAGTTGTAAAAGAAATGATTTCATTTATTAAATCAACACCCCTATACCAAAAGTAGAAGTTAAGATTATAGTGAAAGAGTATATCATTTAATAGTTATTGCATTTTTTGAAAGGATAAGGGTTGACGACCATTGCATTGAATATAGTTTCTTATTGAATTGAATTATACTTGAGTGTTAAATATTTAATTTGTTGAATTTTTAGGGGCTTAAAAATAATGGAGGGATACTATTTGTCAGGAAAATATTTGTATGGTCTTGGTAGTGTTAAAAGTGGTATAGTTTTGGTCGATGAGAAAAAATTCTTTATTCACTAAAAGATTATTTGGTCTTGTGCCTTACTGCTTAGATCTATTTCCTATTGTTTTAATCCTTTGAATGTCTAAAAATTTATGACAATTTTTTTTTTTAAGAACCCTCTCTTTACACATTAAAAATTTTCTAGAATACTCTCTTATGCAATTAGGCCTATTTTTTACTATTTTATTAAGGTTAATTTGGTTATATCTAAATTACACATATTTATGAGTATATGTATTGAATTTTGATATAAACTCACTTTTCATTAAAATATTTTAGTGAACATGTACCCTCTTACATCTCTTAGAGTTCAATTTTTCTTTCATTATGATAGATTTATCCTAGGGCTTGTTCCATTAATTTACAATCCTTAGCCCTAGCACTTGTGTGTTAACTTAGTACCTTAATTTTTTGTGCTTATCACTTGAACCCTAGGATATCTTCAATCTTATCTAGAGTTAGATATTCATTTCTCCATATTTCTGCATATTTTTAAGGTTGAGTTATACCATGATAACTTTCATTAACTCTAATTTCTCCCTTACTTGTTCCTTCCTATGGTTTTACTTAGTGTTACATCTCGTTAGCTCTAATGCTTCATTATGTTGTAAATATTGTATAATATCGATGTGTATCTTAATGTTTCTTATGGATAGGGATATTCCTAAATGTGATTTGATTATAGAAAGCTCTTTAATTTTGTTATTTAAATTGCATGTTAAACTAGCTTATGTGTATAATTATGTATCATGATCTTGTTATTGTAAAAGTGTTTATGAATGATAAAATATTTATTTACAATGGTATGCCATAGAATGCTAGCATATTTTTGAAAATATAATAGGATGCTATGTGATGATACTAATGTGTTATGTGTTGCTACAGTTGTAAATGATATAATTTCCTTAGTGCCCTATATTGACATGTCTTTCATGAATTTAGGAATTTCCTAATATAGGATGGCTTATAATGAGGTAAACAATGTTATGACAAGGAAAGCTACATAAAATCATTTAATAAACATTCACATTCTTCCTAATCCCCCACAAGCTCCCAATCTTAAAATACATGATTCTAAATATAATGAGATTGAAGATCAACTCAAGAATACTCAAACAAAAATAACCATTTTATAATTACTTAAAATTTCCAATATTTATCCTTGATAATAGGGTTAGTATAAATTATAAGAAGTGACCTCCAATGAGTTGGACTCCTCCTCAAGGTCAAATGATCCGGCTTAATTTTGATGGAACTGTAAAGTGTAACTTGGATTGGGTTAGTGTCGAAGGTATCTTTAGAAATTACAAGGACAATTTTATCCTTGGATATAGCAAAGCTTTGGGTAGATGCACCAAAAACCTCATTAAAGCCAAGGTTATTTGGAGATGGATCTCTATAGTAAAATAAAAGAGATGGACCAGTGTTGATATTGAAAGTGACTCCTAGTTAATTATGAAAGCAATGAATTTAGGAAACATCACTAATTAGAATCTTAAAAATATCTTGGAGGATTTATAAATCTTCAGGAGAACTTTGTACACTCCAATCTCCATCACCCCTGTAGTGAAGGCAATCAAGTTGTATTAACATGGAAACCTATTTAGCTAACTCAAGCCCTTCCAAAAGAACTAGACAATGTAAAGGCAAGGAGAAGATGCTAAATACTATCAAAGAGATGAATTTGAGCACATTACATAAGTATTCATTGGATGATGTCCACCACTCCTTGGGTTTGGTTAATGACCTCAAGTTGAGGTACTTTATGAATTCTAGAGTTTTATTGGATAAATAATAATAATCAAGTCTAAAAAATCTCTGAATTTTTGTAATAAAGCACTTATTGATGGCCTAAAAGATGAAAATTAGTTAAATTAGATGGTGACCAAACTTTTGAATGCTTAGTGTAATTACCTAAAAGTGGTATTTGAGTGTTAAGGGTGCTACTTGAGATAAACTATTCCTAGCTTAGCCCTAGACCTATGCTAGAGCCTTTTATTACACTTTTCCAACCTTTGTATAGACCATAGGCATCCCTAGTCACCTAAAACATAGTCTCATACTTTTATTCCTAGATCTTAGCCCTTTGTACCCAACAACCTTCCATATGGACATTAGTACCACATTAAGTACATTAGAGCCACATGGTGCTAGTGTCCCCAACATGGTGCTAGTGTCCCTTATCTTAACATGGATATAGTGAAGCTTTGGGTAGATACACCAATAACCTTGTTGAAGCCAAGGCTCTTTGGAGAGGGATCTCTATAGTATCTAAAAAGAGATGGACCAGTCTTAATACTGAAGGTGACTCCCATATAATTATAGAAGTAATGAATTCAGGAAACATCACTAATTAGGATCTTGCCAACATATTAGAGGATTGTATAAATCTTTAGGAGAACTTTATACATTTTAATCTCTATCACACCTGTCATGAAGGCAATCAGGTTGTAGATCACTTCGTAAATATTGGTGTTAGACTTAACTTTCAAGATAATCACTTTGACTTAATTTACATGCCAAATTTGAACTCAAAAGTTAGGAATCCTATTGAGTTGGATTTCCATCATTGATCAATTAATATAATTAATGATTGAGGCTAGTGACTCCTTCCACATCATCACTCAAGGAATTTATATCTATTTTGGTGGTTAATTGGCATTATGACTTGGTATGATAATCAATTTATGTGGTAATAGGCATGTGTGAGATCCCTTTACCTCTCCCACTTCCCACCTCATTTGGTCATTTTGAGCTTTGTGTGGGCTGAGAAATAGGTCTAAAAGAAGTGAAGTGTTACTATCAACATAGAAACCTCTTCAACTAACTCAGGCCCCTCCAAAAGAACTAAGCAGTATAAAGGCAAGGACACAATGCTCAATACTATTAAAGAGATGAATTTGACAACATTTCATAAGTATTTGTTGGATGACATCCACCACTCCTTGGGTTTGGTTAATGACCTCAAGTTGAGGTGCTTACTAAATTCTATAGTTTTGTTGGATAAAAAATAAAAATCAAGGCTAAGGAAGCTCTAAATTTTCAAAATAAAGCACTTATTGATGGCATGAAAGATGAGAATTTGTTAAATTAGATGGTCACCAACCTTGTTCATGCTTAGTATAATCACTTATAAGTGGTATGTGAGTGCTAAGAGTGTTACTCGAGACAACCTATTCCTAACTTAGCCCTATAGCTATCCTAGAGCCTTTTATTACACTTTTATAGCCTTTGTCAGACCACAGGCATCCCTAGTCACCTAAAACATAGTCTTAGACCTTCATTCCTAGATCTTGGCCCTTCATGCCCAACAACCTACCAAATGGACATTAATACCACATTAAGTACACTAATTCCACATGGCACTAGTGTCCCCAACATGGAACTAGTATCTCTTATCCTAACTCTCCTAAAAATATATATTTGCAAACATTAAACCCTCTTAAGGTCGGCCTAAGCATATTTTATTATCTGCACAAGCTATAAAACACTATAAATACATGACTTTTAGACCTTTATCAACTAGATGGAAAATAGATGTAAAAGGCCTATTCAAACATGATATAATATGAGCAAAATCAAGGTTATTAATCCCTATTATGCCCTACTTTTGCATACTACCATCTACAACTGACCTAAGCCCAAAGTTTCTATATTTATAACCTTAAGCACGCTCAAGGCATTAAAGATCACTATCATTGAAGCATAACTTACACTTGTCCCAACACTTAGGTGGGAGAATTTCATTGATATTGATCCCTTTTTAGAGTATTGGTATGTAGGCAACTCTCTTCACAACTAGGTGTTGAGGATGTCCAACCTATCCCACTAATAAACACACATTTTTTAACTCATGCCTTAATTTTAAGGAAGATTAGGGCTTGCATCATAAATAAACTATTCTAGGTATAATAGAGAGTTTCAAACTTCATGTGCACATGAAAAAAACCCAAAAAGATAGGTGTAGGTGTACTTTGAATCTAGGAACAATCTTGCACAGAGGACACTAGCACCATTTTCAGGACACTAGAGCCACATGGCACCATTGTCCAAGTGTGGCTCTATTATCTAGAAGAAGATCTGACACAAGGATCTTATTGTCAACACTTAAACCTATTTTTATCCTACTTTTCAACACTCATATCTTCCATATCAGATGTTTTTTAGATAAGTCTTTATTTACACATATTTATTATAATTTTTAGAACATCAAAGAAAGTCAAATTATATAACAAATTAGTGGTTATTTATTTATTCATTATTATTTTACTAATTTAGAATACTCATCCCTTTAATCAAACTTAGGATTTGCATTAGTGAAACCCTAAAAGGTTAAAACATTTGGTGAACCTAACTTCATTTGAATATTACTTAAAACCCTAGTTTGCCTTCTCCAATTTTTTGTGGACTAAATTAGGGTTACAAACTTCTAAGTTTTTTGATTTTTTGGCATAACCTAGCTTATTAAATCAAATCTCACATTAGGGTTTCATTTATTCAAATATGATTTAATTTTTTGTAAAATAACCCTAATTTAAAAAACCCTAACCCTAAATGCTCTTAGGGTTTGTATCCTTTTTTTCCCTATTTTCATTAGCTACTTTAAAATTTTTATATTTCATATATTCTATTTTAGAATCTATATTCTAATTTGTTTACTATATGTCATCTTAAAAAGCTATCTCTCTTCCATTAAGAAGAAGTGCTAGACTAGGTGGTAATCCTATAGAGCATATTCAGATTCATACTATCTGAGCCTATAACATGGATAAGGGACCTATCATAACTATAGATATGCATCCATCAAACCCTAATTATGTGTATTTTAATGATAATGCAATTGAAGATGAGAAATACAATCAAGAGCAAGATGATATACACATTAAAAATTAAGAGACTCTCCTTCCACGTAACAATGATGACATGATTATCAATAAAGATGATATATTATAAGGCTTCATAAATAGAATTTAGTAACAAACCCTTGATCATGCACAAATCCTACAAGTTATATTAGAAATCAACAAAAAATCAAGAATGGTTAATATTTAACTCCCCCAGATAATAATGTTGATATACCTACAATGGGGCCAACTCAACTGGCACAACCTAAAATTATAATTTAATAACCTTCAGTGACATCTACAGCTCTTATGTCTAGTTCTTCTACTCCAAATATACAATCCCTTATGCATGAGATTCATACTCTATAGACTAAGGTGTTACATCTTGAGCAGGGAGCCACTAAGACATCACATGCCTTAGATTCTAATATTATCTTACATACACCTTTAGCACATCACATAGTAGTAACTACCTTGCCATCCAATTTTGTGGCACCAAAACTTACATTATATAATGGTAAGGGTGACCCATATCACCATCCCAGAGATTTTCATGCAGCATGTTTAGACTACGTGTCTAATGATTGAATTTTCATGAAGTTGTTTCCACATAGTTCAAAGGATTATACCCTAAAATTATTCTATGATTTACCAAATAAATATATCATAACATTCAATCCTTTGGATGCCATGTTTTTTTCACACTTCTCTATCAATATCAATGACAATATATCATATGCCCAAGTGGCACCATTGAAACAAAAATCAAATGAACCTATCAGAGATTATGTCTTATGATATAAGACTATATTAGCCAAATTGAATATCCCCATGGTAGATAGAGAGATTCATGACATATTTAAACAAAGTCTCTTACTAGCATTACATGAAGCTATCTTATTCAATAAGTTTCCTACATTCACAAATTTGTGCTACACAATAAAAGAGAGAGAGGTTAAGCTTCTATCAATGGGTAAACTCAAGTATACCAATGGGCCAAACTTAATTTTTAAGAGTTAAAATAAACCTCCATACAAGGTAAGGGCCATTGAGATTAATATTGATCAAAATGCCATAATCAACATAACTTCAAAGCTATCTCCTAGATTGGTTTTATCCTCTCATCAGCATTGAATCTTCACCAAACTTCTAGAGTCACCAACATGGGTTTTACACTATATCTTAGAATGTAATGTCACATTTATCCCTTCCATTAAAGAGGTTGATACAACATGGCCTCTTCCAAATAACTATGATTCCAATGCATTTTGTGAGTATCACAGGGCACAAAGACATATAACAAATAGATGCATAAGTTTAAATCATAAGACAAGATTTGATCAAGGATAAAATTATTTATATGGACACACCCATAGAGGCACCAAAAGCACAACAAATAGAAGCTAAAGCATTAAATATATTCTCAGATCCATTTATAAATCACACAACAAATTAGGTAGGGAGGACATTAGGTGTTCATTACACATATTAGGCACATCCACCACCAACTTCATATCATACTATTATAGAGGAGGCACACCCATTGAAAAACATTATTGGCATATACCATACTATAGTTCTACCTAGACCACTCATTACATTCTTAGAGTAAGAGATAATTGATGATGATACAGATTTACATGGACTCTTTATCTGATCATACATAGATCATCATCATATCCAAAGTGTTATGGTTGAAAATGGGTCAAGCATTATCATGTGCACTATGAAACCTTTGTATTATTTGGGGTACTCAGATCAAGATAAATTACACATAAATAAAATCATTAGTGGCTTCAGTGGTCATGTTTAGAGCTCTATTGAAGAGATTGTGCTTCTATTATAGGTTGGACCATCACATATAGCCACTCAGTTCCTAGTAGTACCTAGTGCAAGCATGTTTGATATGTTATTGGGTAGGCCATGGTTACTATTATCAATCAAATTTGAACCCTAATAAGGTCTACTCTATCACCCTTTAATTTGATGTAACATGGAAACATCTCTCAAGTTATGGGTGACCTATGAGAGAGATGAGTCTCTAGATTGAAGGGCTAGCTCGCTTTACACCACACTTACAACTAAGCACTAATATACTTGATTTAAAATAAAAGGGATAGAAGGAGATTAACACTAAATTAATATAGGTGATGTACCAATATGTATCCCATAAACCTAACTAAACTTGCACTATGAAAGACAATTCACAAAACTGATCTTAACACCCAAGGTTCTCCTAACAAAAGTGTTTCAATATGAAGGTTGAATGCAATGTGTTTCTCAATGTAGATTATTATTAGGTATGTTAATAGACACTAATATAATTATTTACACTTAAATACACACAAAAAAACCATTTACACTTCATATGACATGTTATAAGTCATATTACTTACACTAAGCATGAAAGAGTGAGATGAACACAAGGAAAGATGACCTTCACTTGATATTCACTGTAAACTAATTCACACACTTAAGTGAGAATTTGAGAAATCAAAAACTAGTTTGAATATTTTATTCAAATTCAAAATAAATATTCATTTTATCAGGGCTTTGCCATACCAAATGTGGATATCTTACAAGGCCAAAAGTGGTTGCTTATATAGATAATTGGGAAAAGAGAGGGGCGTAGAAGGAGAAGATTTAAAAGGGTCCACATATAACTTGAAAATAAGGAGGATTTATGAAAATTATAAATATAATTCTAAATTTATGTGTCTCTCCTTTGAAGATGATTCAATCCTCAAAGTGGTGTAGGAGTTAGAACTTAGTTTGACACCTTGATCATCTTCTTGAAAATTGTCCTTCCTTGCATAAGAAGAGTGAAAAATGGTATTATCAATCATAAATTATTCATCAATGCCTTAATAAATTCTCATTTTACACATTACCTATTTTAATAAACTCTTCTGATCTGAACTTTCATCATTCATATGCCTAGGTGTCTTGAAACTCCTCATTTCCCCTGCCTAGCTTGGTCCAAGTGGTTCAAAACTTGAGTTCATATTATTCAAAGAAATTTATCTCCATGAAAGGTATTAAAATACATTTTAATATCTAAAAAAATCCATTTTGGTTCCTGAAACAACTCCCAAAACTCTATTTTGCTCCTCAAGATCTCATTAGGCTTATTTTTCTTGTAGCTCTAAAATCATATAAACCTCCTTGTGTAGGGAGTTTTATGAATTTTAATAACATAATAAGATAATATTTGAGGACCTAGTATGTATTTAAAACTCCATGCAAATTTTCAGGTCTTGAGAGTGAGGGAAGTGCCATTTGCTACCTTTCTCTATCCTTAATTAGGCCTCCTTGCCTAAAACCCTATTTTTTTCTCTAGACCTATCCCACACATGTGAAATCACCCAAATTAAAGTGATTAAATTTATCTAGACTATCAAAAATATCCATGTCAAATTTGAGTCCATGATACCCTGTGTAAATGTGAGAACCATGAAATGGCCTTGAAACCTAGTCTCATTTTAGGCCTGTTTAGGACTGCCTTGGAAAAAAAACTTTTTTTGATCACTTAAAAGATATATTATGAATATTTTTTGGATTAAAATGATTAAATAAATCTCAAGTGACCTCATACAATGGTTTTAAATTTATCCATTACTTAAAACCCCTACAAAACACCAAAAATCATGTAAAATAGTGCATTTATTGTAGTTCATAAAACTTTAAGTATATAAAAATTACTCATGGATAATAAAATTTGATTCATAAATAATTTACAATATTTTTTAGGATCAAACAAGGTAATTACATGTGATTTATAAGTCCATTTCTCTTGGCTAGTCACTACTAGGGTTTTAGGATAGTTTAGAGTGGTTTAGGTTCTTAAGGATTTTTCATAAAGAAAAGATCCTCTTTATTTCTATTAATTACTCAAGATTATATTTATGGGACACATACACCACCTCTGAATACCTTTGTTTCCCATGTAAAACCTCATGAAATTTTTGAGTGAAAGATGATGTCTCTTGGGTTACAAGTGGGCCATTGGAAGGGGTCTGAGCTCTTAGCCTTTATTCATGCAGATGGTGGGTCTAATTCAAAAAATGTCACAAAAATAATTAAGTGTGAATAAATCAATACCATCCTTAAAAACCATTTATTTCCATGCATTAGGTTAAATTTTCAATAGGTGAGATGAAACTGGTCTTGGATGATAGTCCTGCATGAAGAGAGCTTGAGGTGGTCTTGAGAGCATAAACTATACTTTTATTTCTTTTATTTGATTATGAATGATCATTTGAATTTTTTAATATCATATTAAACATATAAAAACATTCAAACAATCCATTTACCTCTAGAAAATCACTTGTTCATGACTGCATTTTATGGTATGTGCATGGTATTAGGCTTGTTAGGCCTGATCAAAGTCTTGTCTTCATTTTATTCTTGTTTTTGGGTATGAGGGTTATTTTGAACTATTTAATAAATATTAAACCCTTATAAAATTTTATACTTTCATATTATACCCCATAGAGACCCTCACCTCTCTCTAGACAAGCAAAAACTTCTCATAAACCTGGTAGGCCTATGCATCTATTTGACTGTGTGGTAGGGTTTAGAGATCTATTTGGATAAGTCTCGATAGTCATTCCTTCAGATTTAATTTTGTATTAAAATGAACTTATTGAATTATTTTTCTACCTTAGATAATTTTAAATTCTCCCTTTATGCACTATGTATGTGTCTTTTTCTTCTTAAGCTTATAACCAACCTTCTACTCTTAGTAACATGTAGGTGGATATATGATATTTTGACTACATTATTTGTTTAAGATCCCACTTTCACACCAATTATCCTATAAATGATTCTTTAAATTTTTTGATAATCCAAATTAGGTTCCAATATATGTTTATACACCTCTACCTTCTCTTTTCAATTTGAAGCTAGATTGATCTCTCTATCAAGCATGTAGGTAATCTTTAGGGTAGTTTGAGTGCATCCTTAGATTGTAAGAATTTAATTTCATAACTTTTAATCTTAATGAATTTTTGTATTTTAAATAATATATAACATTTTTAAAATACACTCTCAAGTCACTATGACTTCATAACCTATAGTGTTCAACGTTGCCTTCTCAAAGTGGCTGTAGGTGGCTATTTAGAGAAGAATTTGAGTATGCAACTTGAAAGTTAATTTTATTAACTTTGTCATGGTAATTTGATAATTTAAAGTTAATAGTAGTTTATTTCACTATATTTCATATTTCATTGGCTTCTTATGATATTTTCAAACCACTATTCTCTCAATTCCATACACAAACTTATGTATATGCATTAAGGTTTGTGAACTCAGTCTTCTAACCATTTCTTGACTTGCAAATGGTTTAGGTGTTTCCAATGGTTTGTGTCATCTATTCTCATCTGAATTGGGTTAGGATTTAACCTTGATTTTGACCTTGTTTTTGTTATTTGGTTTGAGTCCAAAATGAGGACCTATAGGTCTAGGACCTGTAGGTCTTTATTTTGCTTGTATGGACTACAAAGACAACTTCTTGGGCATTTAGACACATTTATTATTTTATAAACCTTTGTACCATTGTATAAAACTATTCAAAAAACATGTAGACTTCTTATCAAACACTATAACACTTTAAATAGTCTATCTACCTATACAGACTGTATGTATAGTCAACATATGTGTAAGGTCTATGTGTTAACAGTGAAAGTCTATGAGTCTATTCATGCCTCTTAATGATCTTCAATAGGAATAGTTAGTGTCAAATGAGTTTCTCTGAGTCTATGCCACACTTTTACACTACTTATACATATTCCACATATAACTTAGGTTCCATAGATGCCCATAGATAGGTTTATAAACATGTGGGTGGAAAGAACACACTTAAACAATGTTTAAGAGTAAAAATTTGATCTCATCTCTCAAAAAATTTAAATTCAAACCTTTTAAATATTACTCTCCCACTCTACATTATTCACTTATTTCCACTTATGGTCAACATTGATGTTCAAACCTATAGAGATCCATTTCTATACATACCATACTTTTTAAAGAGTAAGACATGGTGCCTCTTGAAGGATTATTTGTAGATAGATACTTATCAAGAGATAAAACATGAATTATGGGAGATTTATTATATTTTTCATGAATTTTGAATCATATTATAACCTTTGAGAGTGATAAAAACTCAAAAAAATCAAAACACTTATAGCAGGAGTGATTGAACACCTTATACTTGAGACACTTTTCCTCTTATTTAAGACACTTGATGGAATTTAATTTGATGATGAAACTACCATTTAAGAGAGATATTTTACATCTAAAAACATCCCTCAAAACCATTCTTCTCCATAAAATTTTAAAATGGAGAAATAAGAGAAGAATCAGACCCTGCTTAGATGTATAAGGTATGATGACTTACTATCACTCTTATTGATTGTACATAAAATAAGAATCATGGATTTGAAAAAAAATGACACTAATTTGAAACTTATTAAGACCCATAATAATTACCAAATTTTTATCTCCTAAATATCTCTCTCCTAGTTGTACCATCCACTTGAATTTTGCCTTTCTGAGCTTGTGAAGACAACACTAGAGGAGAGAGAATTTATGAATCATTTTTAAGACCTAAAACATGGTAAAAATATTTAATATGACTTATGGAATCCCAAGGGACACTCTGAAACTATTTTTACCTACAAGTAGATCTTTCAAGGCCGTACAAGTGCCCAAAAGTGATTGTAAAGAGGTATTTTACTTAGTTTAGGCATTGAACTACAATTTTTTTTAGTTTCTGACAATAACTAAACATTTTATGACATTATATACATTTTTTTACCTTATTTAAAGATTTTACTTTGAATATGATACATATAACTCCTCCAAATTAGCCAAATGGTGACCAAAATGATATTTTAGCACATAAGAACATAATAAAAGCTTAACACATGATAATATGACCTTAAATACATTAATAACATTTTATGATGAATATAAACCATTTCAAACCTTTTACCACACTTTAAATAACCAAGACCTCATAAATGACCCCTAGAACTAGACAAGTACACATGATATCAAACTTTGGACAAGGATAGACAATGAATAATGTGACCATATGGAGACCATATATGAACATTTAAGACCATGAAATTACCATGACAATACCACACACAAGTTTTGATAATCCCATGAAAAGTTTCAATCTATAGGGGTTGCCCATTTTTGACTTGGGGTCAAAAATTAAACAACAAATTGATGATTCACAAGGGTATCATGCTTGTAATGTTAATGGATCAATGGCCTTATCCTCCCATTGGGTGTTGAACATTGTTCCTATTGTTGAAATTTTGTCATTGATGTCAAAGGTTCTTAAGAAAGGTGTTCATGAGGTCATTGAAGAATGTTCTTATTTGATAGAACCATTAAGAGGTATGACATTGTTTGAGGAACATGTAAGACATGTGAGTAAGGTATAAGAACATCAAGAAGTCTTTCAAGGTTAGTTGTCAAGTTTCAAGTGCTTGAGAAGCCTAGTCATGACACTAGTCATAACATGAAGAGTCCTAGTGAAAAGGTTTGAGCATGATGGCTTAGTGATATGGATGCACAAAGTTATAAAAGTTTATATGAGGTTGTTTGAGCATACATATGAGGCATTGGAGTACTCATGAATGACTCAGAGTAATCCTACAGGGGTAGGACCTATAGAGCTAGTATGCAACTAGATCACCTCTAGATCCTACTTGGCCTAATGAGGTGTCATGATCTATTATCAAGGCCTATGAAGGATGTTTGAAATTATTTGAGCAAGTGAGATATTGTGTGAGCATGTAAGTGAAGTGAAAAGTGCATGAAAAGAGGATTGAAGGTTAGTTTCAAGGATGAATGTGGTTTATAGGTTAATGTCTAAGCAAGCAAAAAGAGAGATGGTGGCCAAATGAGATATGAGATTCATATTTCAAGATAATGCTGAGAATGTGAACATTTTTAGTGGTGTGATAGATTGTCTCAAGTGTGTTTACCAAGTTTGAGGTCAAAATTTGAAAGAAAATGAGTGAACAATGTTTTGAGATCTCTCGAGTGTACAGAATGAAGGTTTCTCAACCCGAGAAGGAATTTCATGTGTTCATTTGCACATGTAAACTATACATGGGAACTTGAGATGATGAGGATAGATAGGGAAGGGTCCTATCTAAGATCTCTAGGCATTATGTTTGGAAATGAGGGGTAGTCCTTTATGAACAATTGATAACACTAGAAACAAGGTTAACCCTCTCTAAAACCCTAAAAATGATCCAATATGAAATAAGTTTTTATAAAGTGATCATAATGGATTTATATGACTATATTATTGATTGGAGGTTATATTCAACTCTCCTAGGAATCTCCAAGTGTGATTAGTTTGATAGGTGAGTGAGTGAAACCTACATGAAAGGTCTTATTTCTTAGAGATTTGTTGTAGTAGTCAAAGTTGACCAAGTCAAAATTGATAAATGGACAGAGAAAAAATATTGAGACTTATATTTAATGTCCATGGTGTTTTATGAGTAGGTTATAGACCTCAGGTGTGCTAAACTAGTCATCCAAGTTGACTAATCACTAACAGACCTAATGGTCCAAATTGTGAGAAAACTAGGCATAAGTGAGAATTTGATTAGGGATGTGTTATCATTAATTAGGGATTAATATGAGTGCATGGATAAATCTTTTGATATTTTAAAACACTTTAATTTTTTATATATGTTTTTGAGGTCAATGTATATGATGAAAATGTTACTCATAAGTTGACCTGTCTAGTTTAGATGAGACAATGAGATAGAAGATCATGAGATTGGCCTATAAGACCAATATATCCATTTTAACATAATATATATCTATATTATAATGGTATAATTACCTAATATAATCTTTTACATGTATTGGAATTCTTTTAAAGTGGTCTTACAGGTGCTGAATGTCATTGTTTCCATGACTGTGTTTTGAGGCTAGTTGGCAGTTCTGAGTGGGCTACTTGCAGAGAAGGGTTTGATTTATTTTGCCATGTGTAATGAATTATAATGAACTTGGTGAATTTTTTTTAGGTATTTAAGGTTATAGGTATATGTTTTATTTCCATGGTTGTTTAGCTAATTGGTATTTTATCTTTAATAGTTTAAGATAAACTTTCTGGGTATGCACAGGCGTAATTATGAACAATGTTAATGGTGTGATTTAAGTGGTGATTAGAGATAAAATATGTGATGGACCTAAGAGGATATTATTATGTGTATATTTATTTTCATTTGAAGTGTAACTAATATGTGTTAATTTTTAAATATATCTAAGAAGATCAAAGGGTAATGTGTGCTAATGAATGCCTAATTGAAGTAGGTCTTCTTGAGGCCTAAAAGAGGTTTTTGGTCATATATGATATATCCAACCTATTTTAATGTTTTATTCATGTTTTTGGAATGTACCAAAGCCTATTTTATTTAAAATATAAATGGGCAAGTGTGTATATCTAACCAAGAGGTGTAAGAGTAAGAACCTATTATAAGAACAAGGCCTAATAGGCCTAATTGATGAGTTAGAGAATGAGTGAGTTGAAGTGGAAGCTATATCACCTTGAAAAGATAAATAAGGTATTTTAGACCATTATAAGGGTGCATAAAAACTATCATGAATATATAACATGGGTATTTTAGATGACTATCAAGTTTAAATGACCTCATCTATCTTGAAGAGACCTAGTTGAGTGAAGGAGCCTAAAAGATAGTTTGAGAGGGATAAAAGTGTGAAGAGATAAATAAGTGGTCATCATAAGTTTAGTTGAGAAAAAATGTGTATTTAAGGTGATAAAATTAATTAGGTGTTTGATTTTATGTTGAGTCATTTAGGGAGTTGATGCTTTCTTGCAAGTTGGTCCTTGTTAAAGCCTCACTGAGTTGGTGCTTACCTAGTTGAGGTTGGTGCTCCATGTGAAGTGGGTGCTTCACTAAATCTAGTGTTTATATTATAGGAATATAGTATATTAATAGATATCAGTGGTTTTTCTTACCCTTGAGGGTTTCCTACTCAAATAAGTGTTCTATGTGTTATGCTCTTGTCTCATGGTTATTAATGTGTTGCTAAGTTCATTATATTGATTTGATAGTTCATGAATGATAAAGTAAAGTTGTAAAAGTTTTTAAAGACTAATTCACCCCCCATCTCAGTCATTTTTATTCCAACATTTGGTATCAGAGCTTGGTCCTTTTAAGACAAGTCTAATAGCTTGAAGGTGATTCTAATAAGAACATGATGTCTTTGTGATCAATAGGAAGAAGACAACATGTATGATGAATAAGTATATTTTGATAGTGAAGAAGGAGAAGTTGAAGTAGACATTGAAACTAATTTCATAAGAGGCCTTGATGATTTGAAGCATCAAAATAAGACTATCAATGATCTCATTAGTCAGTTAGAAGGTGTCAACATAAAGTTTAAGTCAAAATAAGTTGAGTATGACCAGTTAAAGATAAAGCTATATTACTTGAAGGTTGAGCATAAGTAGCTCATAGACAAAATGAACAAGTTTGAGAGAGAGCATGAGAAGTCATAAAAATTCAAGAGTACCAACATGAAAACACCAATCAGGTATCCCATTTCAGTAAAGGGCAAGTCATCATGGGACCATGGGCAAAGGAGTAATTAATCAAGAGGTAAGTACATAAATGTTGTTTTCTATATCTGTCATAATATAAGACACATTACAATATTATACTCTAATAGAGTTAGAAGGCCCTCAAGATTTAATAAGACACATGAAGCTTCTATAATGCATGATAATGATCAAACATTAGTATGGAATCAAAAACAATTTAGGATAAATCATATTGATCTCAAGAGTCATGATGGACTATTTGCTAAGGAGGAACATAAGACCAAAGAGGATTCTAAGCTAGCTCAGATTGCCTTTCACATTCAAGATGAAGGAATGAAATGGTATATAGATAGTGGTTGCTTAAGCCACATGATAGGAGATAGAAATAATTTCATCACATTGAATAAGAATGTTATAGGAATAATGAGGTTTAAAGATAACACAACTGCCAATATAGTTGGCAAGGGTGCCTTGAGTTTGGACAATGGGAATACCAAGACATAAAATGTGTTATATGTGGAAGGTTTGAAACATAAAATACTTAGTGTAAGTCAAATTTGAAATTAAAGACACACACTAACCTTTGATGACAGAGGGTATGAGATAAAGAGAGCCAAATAAGGAAGGCTAATTGCCAATGCTAAGAGGACTGAGAATAATCTATATATCTTTAATGAGATTAAGAAGGAGAGATACTTAATGAGAAAGATAGATGAAAGTTGGCAATGGCACAAAGGTTGGGTCACCTAAAATTTGAAAATCTGGTCAAGATTAGCACTAATAAGTCTATGAAGAACATGCCTAAGATTACCAAACCTGTAAACATACTTTGTAATACATGTTAACATGGTAAGTAGACTAGAATAAGGTTTAAGTAAAATGAGTGATCTAATACAATACCATTAGACTTAATACACACTAATATTTTTAGGCCTATAAACATTCAAATAATTTAAGGAGTAGCTACTTCATGTTATTCATAGATTATTACAGAAGAATAACTTGGGTTGTATTCTTGAAAGAAAAGTTAGAAGCTCTTGACAAGTTCAAGACATTCAAAGTTCTTATTGAGAATGATAATAATGGGAAGATCAAGTGACTAAGATCTGATAGAGGAGAATTTATTTGGTCCAATGAGTTTGATTACTTCTATGAGGTTCATGGAATAAGGAGACAATTCTTAGCAGCTAAGACACCTCAGAGGAATTGGGTAGTGGAAAGGAAGAATAAGACAATTCAAGAGATGGCTAGAACTATGCTAAATGATTCTATATTATTTGATGGATATTGGAGAGAGGTAGTAACCACTACTATCTACATTTTGAGTAGAGGATGGATAAAGACTAATGGAAATAAGACTCCTTATGAACTATGGAAAGATAGACCTACCAATGTGGAATAGTTTAGAGTGTTTGGGAGCAAATGTTTCATCAAAAAAGATGATGAATACTTGGGAAAATTTTATTCTATAAATAATGAAGGAATATTCTTAGGGTACTCATCAATGAGCTTATCCTATAGATGTTATAACAAGATACTAAAAAATACAGTGGAAATCACTAATGTAAAGATTGATGAGACAAGGAAATCTCACTCATAGTCAAAGAACACTTTAGAGAATATGGATTTCAAGAATGAAGAGGAAACTATAGAGATTGATGAGGACGAAGAAGAAATTGAAGAGAGATAATAATCAAAAGAAACCTCAAGATAGATTCAAAGAGATCACCCTAAATCTCAAATCATTGGAAATAAGAATGCATGTATGCAAATAAAGAGAAGACTAGTAAGTAATCTAAATTAAGATAATGTTGCTCTATTATCCAAGATTGAACCTAAGAGTCTTATAGAAACAAACAAAGACAAATTTTGGATAGATGCTATGAATGAGGAATTAGACCAAATAGAGAAGAATGACACTTGGGAACTAGTTCTTAGGCCTAAAGAAATGAATGTCATTGGCATAAAATGGGTGTTTAGAAACAAGTTGAATGAAGATGGAGAAATCACTAGGAACAAGGCTATATTGGTATGCAAGGGATATACACAAGTTGAAGGGGCAGACTTTTAGGAGACTTTTTCACTAGTAACAAGATTGGAGGCCATCAGATTATTTATGAAATATATACAGGATTCAAAGGATTTAAAGTATACTAGATGGTGTCAAATCTACCTTTTTGAATGGGAATTTTGAAGAGGAAGTGTATATTGAGCAACCTGAAGGGTTCTCACTATCAAATGGAAAAGACCATGTTTGTAAATTGAAAATTTCTCTCCATGGTCTAAAGAAAGCTTCTAGATCTTTGTATGCTAGGTTGGACAAGTATTTATTGGATCAAGGATTCAAAAGATGAGTTGCAGATAGTAATCTACACATCAAGATAGAAGATGACCATCAGTTGATAGTATTTGTTTATGTGGATGAAGTAATCTTTGGTAGAAACAATGAGAACATGACCAAGGCCTTTTTATAGGTGATGAAGAAAGAGTTTGAGATGTCCATGCTAGGATAATTATCATTTTTTCTTGGGTTACAAATCACTCAATTTGAAAAAGGTATATTCATCTCACAAGCCAAGTACATAAGATAGATGTTGAATAAGTTTGAGATGGAATATTTTAAGGTAGTTAGTACACCCATTATCATAGGTTGTAAGTTAAGAAAGGAATATGAGTCTTCAAAGGTCAATCAAACTTCATATAGGTCAATGATTAGAAGTTTGTTATACACCATTGCTTCTATACTTGACATCATAGGCAGCAGGTCTTGTGGGAAGGTTTAAAGTATATTTAAAGGAGAATCATCTACATGAAATCAAAAGGATCCTCAAGTATCTCAAGGTTATTATGGAGTATGGATCATGGTAACTAAGAAATAAGGAGTTCAATTTGATAACCTACACAAATGTAGATTGGGCAAAAAGTATAGATGATAGGAAGAGTACTAGTGGAGGAGCCTTCTTCATAGGTAGGTGCCTAGTTTCATGGATAAGCAAGAAGCAACCATCAATATCATTGTCTATTTGTGAGGCTGATTACATTATAGAAGCTTCATGTTGTACTTAGGTCCTATGGATGAGACAAACCCTAGAAGACTACAAGGTGGAGTATGATGGTCTCAACCCTATCTATTGTGACAATACAAGTGATATAGGTGTCTCAAAGAACCCTATCATGAACTCAAGGATCAAGCACATTCCCATCAGGTATCATTTTATAAGAGATTAGGTAAGTGAATAAAGTGTTAAACTTGAATATGTTTCTACATAGGATCATATTGCAAACATCTAGACCAAACCACTTCCAAAGGTAACTTTTGAACACCTAAGATAGGAATTGGGTGTAATTCTTGCCCCTAGAAATCATTAAAGAAGTCAAGTAATTAGGGGGAGATAATCATGATCATTATATCCAAGAATAGGTGAGTTTTTCCAAGAAGGTATGTGTGAATATAGAGGAAGCATATTTGTATTATATTTATAAGTCTTGTGTGTTGAGTATTTTGGTTGTAAGGAGTGTGATCCAAGGAGTTGTAGACATCACTTTGTCATTTATGTCAAAGGGAAAGAAATAAAAAAATTGGGAGATAATAATGATCAATATATAGTATGTTTTTCCATCAATGACAAAGGAGGAGATTTTTTAGCATTATTCTTATTGTTGAAAGTTTGGCATTGATGTTGTCATTGATGTCAAAGGTTCTTAAGAAAGGCATTCATCAAATCATTGAAGAATGTTCTTGTTTTATATAATCCTTGAGAGGTATGACATTGTTTGAGGAACATGTAAGATATGTGATTAAGGTATAAGATCATCAAAAAGTGTTTCAAGGTCAGTTGTCAAGTTTCAAGTGCTTGAGAAGCTTAGTCATGACACTAGTCATAACATAAAGAGTCCTAGTGAGAAGGTTTGAGCATGATGGCTTGGTTAGATATATGCATAAAAGAATAGTATGGTATATTAGGTTTTTTATAATTCATATGAGGCATTGGATCACTCATGAGAGTCTTAGAGTGATCCTATCAGGGTAGGACCTAAAGACCTAGTATGTAAATAGACCACCTATAGATCCTACGTGGTCTAATGAGGCATCATGATATGTTATCAAGGCATATGAAGGATGTCTAACATTATTTGATCATGTGAGATAGTTTTTGAATACTCAAGTAAGGTGGAGAGTGCATGGCAAGAGGCTTTAAGGTCAGTTTCAAGGCTTAATGTGGTTTGCAGGTCAAGGTTTAAGCAAGCAAAAAGAGATATGGTGGCTAAATGAGGTATGAGATATATTTCAAGATAATAATGAGCATGTGATAATTTTCATTTGTGTGATATATTTTTCTAGGTGTTTTGACCAAGTATGAGGTCAAATTTTTCAATAAAAGGCATGAAAAATGTTTTTGAGATCTCTCGAGTACACAAAATGAAGGGTTCTCAACCCAAGAAGGATTGCCAAGTGTTCATTGGTACATTTAAACTCTGCATGGGAGCTTGAGATCTTATGACATATGGGGAAGGGTCCTAGATAATATATCTATTCATTAGTTTTGGAAATGATGGGTAGTCTTTTATGAATAATCATTAACGCTAGAAATAGTGGTAACCCTCTCTAAAACCCTAACAATGACCTGATATGAAAGACGTTTTTCTAAAGTGATCATAATGGATTGGTATGGATAGTTTAGTTATTTTAGGTTGTATTGAACTCTCCTAGGCATCTCTAGGTGTGATTTGTTTTACAAGTGTGTTAATAAAACCTATAAAAAAGGCCTTATTTCTTAGAGATTTATTGTAACAGTTAGAGTTGACCAAGTCAAAGTTGATAAATATATGGAGGACAAATATTAAGACTTAAATTTTATTTCCATGGTGGGGTTTGAATAGGTTTTAGACCTCAGGTGTGCTAAACTTGTCATCCAAGTTGACCAGTTGCTAATAGACCTAATGGTGCAAATAGTGAGAAAACTAGACAAAAGTGAGAAGTTGATTAGGGATGTGTTACCATGGATTAGGGATGAATCCAAGTGAATTGAGAAGATATTTAATATTTTAATACATGTTTATGTTGGATATATGTTTTTTAAGGTAGTGGATATGATGAAAATGTTTCTCATAAACTGACTTGTATAGTTCAAATGAGACAGTGAGATACAAGATCATGAGATTGGTATACAAGACCAATATTTCCATTTGAACATATTATATGTTTATATAAATTAATTTTAAGTCTTTTAAATTTGTCTTATAGGTGTTTAAGGTCATTATCTCTATGACTATGGTTTGAGGCTAGTCGGCCATTCTGAGTGGGCTACTTACAGAGAAGGGTTTGAGTCCTTTTGACCTATGTAATGAAGTATAATTCACTTGGTGAATTTGTTTAGGTATTTAAGGTTATATTTATATGTTTTATTTCCATGGTTATTTATATAATTAGTGTTTTATCTTTAATAGTTTATTACATACTTTCTAGGTATGCACATGCCTAATTATGAACAATGTTAATGGCATGCTTTAAGTGGTGATCAAAGATAAAACATGTCATGGAAATAATATGATATTATTAGGGTTATATTTTAGTGTAATTTTAAGTTTTCTTACCATGTATGAAGTTTTAAATATCTCCAAAAAAATCAAAGGGTAATGTGTGTTAATGAATGCTTAATTGAATTAGGTCTCCTTGAGGCCTAAAAGAGGTTTTTGGTCCTATATGATATGGCTGACCTATTATAATGTTTGATTAATTTTTTTGGAATTTTATAAGGCATATTTTATTTAAAATTTAACTTGGAAAGTGTGTATGTCTTACCAAGAGGTGTATGAGTAAGAACCTAGTATAAGAACAAGGCCTAATAGGCCTAATGATGACTTAGAGAATGAGTGAGTTGAAGCGGAAGATATAGCACTTTAAAGAGATAAAGAAGATACTTTATACCATTATAAGGGTGAAAATAAATTATCATTAAGATATAATAGGGGTATTTTAGATGAATATCAAGGTCAAATGACCTAATCTATATTGAAGAGACCTAGTTGAGCGAATAAGCCTAAAAGGCAATTTGAGAGGGATAAAAGTGTGAAGAGCTGAAGAAGTGGTCATCATCAATTAGTTGAGAAATAATGTGTCTTAAAGGTGATAAAATAAATCAATTGGTTGATTTTTTTCTAAGTTATCTAGGGGGTTGGTGCTTCCTTGCAACTTGTGGTTGGTACTCCATGTGAAGTGGGTACTTCACTAAATTTGGTGTTTGTCTTATAGGACTATAGTCTATTTGTAGATATCAATGGTTTATTACCATTTAGTTTTTTCAACTCAAATAAGTGTTCTATGTGTTATGATCTTGTCTCATCATTCTTAATGTGTTGTTAAGTTCACTATATTGCTTTGATAGTTCATGAATGATAAAGTAAAGTTGTAAAAGTTCTTGAAGACTGATTCACCCCATCTTAGTAATTTTGCTTCCAACATTGGGAAATAGAGTCACCCTTATGATATGATATGAAACTAACATGCATTACAAAGAATTTAAACTCATAAAAAACCACACAACAAGAATAAACACACTATGTCAATAGGCATTTAGGGAAAATAAACAACAACAAGCTCAAACCAAAACATTGTGATGAACACTTATGGAAAATAAACACACCTAACCTATGTAAAAAACTAAAATAAAATTAGTATCAAGGCTTAAAATTTATCCTATTGAATGGGATGCTTAGTAATTCTCCTTCAAGTCTTGATAGATGAAAGCCATTTGTTCCCTGCAACCAATGATCAAATAGGGCCCACTCCATAATGTATAATTTGTTTCATGATTACCAGGCTTGGATCTATCTTCTTCCCACTTTATAACAATATCACCTTCTTGGAACTTTATTGAACTAGCTCTCTTATCAAAAGTTTTCTTCATTTGGGATCGATAATGTTCCAAAGTATGCATGGATTCATTCCTCTTCTCTTCTAATTCCATCAATTCTATCATCCTTACCTCCATAAGATTGTTTTTTTATTAATTCTAACTGAGTGCTAAATCTAAATTAGGTATCTGAAGTGAAATAGTAATTTTGGATTCTCTACCATACACAATCATGTATGGTGAATTATCTACAGATCTCTTAGGGGTGACTCTATCAACCCATAAGGCTGTCTTTAACTTTGTATGTCAAGACCCCTGATTATCATCAACCGTTATCTTGATAATATTGATCAAACTCTTATTTGTAGATTATACAATCCCATTCCCTTGGGGGTAGCATTTAAAATAGGTACTTAGATATATGCCATGTTCATTTAACCATTCACTTTTCCTTATACCTATGAATGCTAATTCATTATCAAATATAATCGTTGATGGTGATCAAAACTAGTCACTATGCCCTCATAAAATTTAAGGATTGATTTTTCATTATCTTACTTAAGGGATATTGCCTCTACCTACATTTTAAAGTAATATATGGCTATTAGTATCCATTTTTGACCTACACTTGAGGTATGATTAATCATGCCTATAAAATCAAGCCTCTATTACATGAATGGTTGGTCAACTTGGATGGGAGTGAGGGGTAAGGTTGTTAGCCTTCATTTACAATGAAGAAAACACACTTTACACACCTTTTTACCCATGAATAGGAGTTTTTAAAGAGTCTAGGCCAATAATAGACTACTCTAATGATCTTTATTGTTGTTGTTGCGGAGAGAATGACCACTGATAGACCCATCATGAATTATTCCAAAATTTTACCTACTTGCTCCATTTCCACATATCTAAGTAACATACCATTAAGGTCTCTTATAAAAAGGACCTAATAAACAAGGAAATAGGGTATATATTAAATCCTAAAGTATCTCTTCCTTGAATTATTTAAGCTAGTTGGACACTCACCTATTTGTAATAACCTTATCATGTCTTGAATCCAACTTGTAGCATGTGAAGGTGCTGCTTCTTGGGGTTCATATTTGAGTAAAAAAGCTTCTTATTTAATCCCTTAGAGATCTAATGCTATATGTTCACATATAACTCTCCCTCTTATTAGTTTGGTGGCCTCAATATCTACATCATATTCCATCACTTTAGTAATCCAACCTGCCCTCTTTTCATTCAAGTCCTTATTGAGAAGGATATCTTTGACACTTGGATGAGATACCATGATGTTTATATTATTGTTTGAGACCATATGTATGAATAATTTTAATCTTATTATGACTGCTAAGACTTGATTTTTTATGAAAGTATACCTCTTTTCATAATTTTTAAGCCCTTAACTAAAGAAGTCAATGGGTTGCTCATCTCCTTCATTATTTTGTTGAATTAACATGGTAGATATGGTGTCAATATTAGAGAAAGCATAAAAAAATAATTCTTTAGAGAAGTTGGGATTCAGCAAAGAAGATGATTGTGTTATAACTTGATTTATAGATTCAAAGTTACTTCTCCCTTTTTTAGTCTAGCTAAATGTTTGATGTTTATTTAGCATGGCTATCAAAGGTTTTAAAAGGTTTGTAAAACTAGTTATAAACATTTTTATGAAGTTTATTTTTCCAATAAAACTTTACATCCCCTTCTTATGCAATGGTGGTGATAAAGCCAAGATAAATTTCACTCTTTTAGGATCTATAGTCAACCCCTCCTTTGAGATAATGTGCCCAAGTAACTTGCCCTCATGGATTGTAAAAACACATTTTTTAGGATTCAAGGATATCCCAAACTACCTACACCTTTCAAAAATTAGTCTTAAGTGAGCTAAGTGATCACCGACATCTTTTAAGAAAACCATGATATCATCAAGATACACTTACACCATCTTATTAATCAAACCTTGAAAGGCCATGTCCATTGCCTTTTGAAATGTATCTCCTACATTAAAGAGTACAAAAGACATTTTTTTTGGGCATAATTTCCTCATTTGGTTTTGAAGGTAGTTTTATATTGATCTTCTTCCTTGACCAAGACTTGGTTATAACCCGATTACCCATCCAAGAGTGAAAAGTGTTTAGACCCTACAACCATTTGAAGTATTTATTATATTAAAGGTATGGGGTGGTGATCCTTCAAAGACACCCGATTTAAATCCCTAAAATCAACACACAACCTAATTTTCCCACTCTTATTCCTTACAAACACTAGATTAACAACCCATGAGGAATGCTTAATGGAGAAGCTAATGTTTGATTCAATAAAATTAATTAGTTATTTCTTCATCAAAACCTAAAACTTAGGATTTATAGGTCTTTGCTTTTGTCTTATCAATTTTGCATTTGGATCTAGTTCAATGGTGTGTTGAGCTGGACTAGGGTCAAAACCTTTGAGGTCACCATATTCTCATGAAAAGACATCTAAAAATTCCCTACATAATTCAACAAAGGTAGCCTTCTCAGCCTTAGTACATACATTTCCTAACTTGATGAGTTTATCTTTGAACATTTCAACTCTTTCAAAATGTTCTTCACTTTCAGCCATACCTACCTTTTCTTTTCTCACTTGATCTTCTTCATTTAGGATACTTTCAAGGGTCACCAATCTTTTGGAAATTTGTTGGCTTGTAACTGCACTATTTGGTCACCATATTGTTGTTGGATATTATCTTGATTCTTTAAGGAGAGCTCAACTTCTACACATATAAAAGATGCAATCTGCCTATCACTATCAAAAACTTGCCAATTTGCATTGTTATTTGGAATGGATGGTCTCATCAATACCTTAACATGTGGTTGATGTTTCCCATTTTCACATCATTTAGACTATCAAAATGTGCTCCTATTGATGCCAATCTATCAACATAATGATTACTCTCTCTTGGGATTGCTTTCAATTTGAAAGCTTCAAAGTCTTCAATGAGGTCCTAAATCCTATGCTTGTATGCTTTAATAAAAGATTTTTGGTAGCATTCTGCCCTCTAATTTATTGTACTACTAATTCATTGTCCTCATATGCCTATAATTGCTTTATACATTTCTTCCTTGCCCATTGGAAGCCATGAACAAGTCCATCATACTCTACTACATTAGAGGAGCAACTAAATTAGAACCTAATACCAAAATAATACTTCTCTTTAGAAGGATAAACAAACATCACACTTACCCCTACTCCATTTTTATTCCTTGAACTATCAAAGAATAATTGTCACATTCCCTCTTCATCTCTATCAATCTTTGAAAGAGATGGTATATTTTCTCCTTCTTCATGCATATAATAAACTCCTAGATCAGTTTCCTCAATATATTTGAAAGATTCAAACTCATGATTCTCTTTACCCCATTCATCTATAAAGAGGTCAGGGATGCCATCTAGAGATGTAGTTGATTCTTGGTCATTAACTTGATCTCTATCATCAATAATAATGCAATTTATGTTATATGAGTTTGTTACATAAGGCTCCACATGAAACTTAGCTAAAGGTTTAGACTTAATAGAGACCTTAACACTATACCTAGTTATAAATTCTATTATTGGAGAATAATATTAATTTGAGTCATTTCCTAGGTTTATAGGCTTATCCTAAGTCTAATTTGTGTGTGCATTCATTATATTTAAATACATTTTATTATTACCTTTATGAGGTGTCACTCACCTCCCTAATCCACTTGTTGTATTTAGAGTTACTTGCATGTAACTCTCCCTTCCCCACTTGGTACACACTTCCTCTTTTTGTAAGAGATTAGGACACAAGTGGCACACACTTGGAGGGCTTGTAAAGTCATAATGGGGTTCTATGTAACTCCCATTTCCCTCATTTAGCTCTATAAAAGAGATCATCCTCTCCTTTTTTCCTCACTAGAATCTCTAGCTCTATTTCTTTTCTCTTATGCTCTTGAATTTATCTTGTACTTGTGAAGGTTTTTGGTTCCAAGCCTTCTAATAGATTGCGGGGTTTTTTGACCATTTGACAGTTTTCCTCACTTATAAAATCTTGTCTCAACTTGTGGTTTTCACCTTGAGACATAACTTAGTTTCTTTATTATTTTTATTTCTACACTTTCAATGTTATTTATAAATGATCTTGGCATAATTTCTAATATGGTATTATATCCATGGATTTCTAATATTGATTATTGAGTATTTGTGCAGATGTGAAGTTAAATTTAAAAAAAGGGAATTTTTTTCCTCTAACCTTCTTCAATATTTTTCACTCTAACCTTAATCTATAGGTTGCTTAAAAGTAAAATTTTTACTCCATCTACATGATTTTTGTTATGTAGATTGCCATATAAGTTTTTTATTGAGATTTTAAACACCTTATATTTAGCTTAAAGAAAAAAAAATAGTTTAACTTTGTGCTTCATGCATTCTAATTCTATTTTTTTCATTTTGATCAATATTAAAGAACAATATCAAAAATTTAAATCTCTAGTGTTCAGTTCTCAAATGCCTTTTCAGTGGTGATTCAATCTCATAGCTTTTGGCATATTCTGTCTTTTGGGGTTATGCTTGATCATTATCCTTTTGACAGATTTTCTACTACTTTTGGCATTGTGTCTGCCTCTCAGAATTTTCTTTCTCCTTTTTGGAGATTTCTTGCATGATTGCTTTGTGTCACTATTCACCTGTATTCAAAAAAAAAGAAGAGAAAAATAGAGTATTATTTTTAAAACTCTATGTTCTATAGCTTAACGCCTTCATTTTTTTGAAATTTTCTCTTCATTCCTCTCTTTTTGTGCTACACAGGGGAATTCTTTGATTTTTTTATTTTTCTTTCTTATTTTATAGCACTCCTGCTCATTATTTTTTGAGTCTTTGGTTTTTAATCTAATATTTTTTCTCTTGGTGTTATGGTATTTTTTTTAGCACCTAACCTTTCTTCTGCTCTTAGTGGCATCTACCTTTCGTTGGTTTTTCTTTATTCTCTCTCACTGAGTGGAAAGATCTCTCTTAGGTGTTGCTTGTACTCTATGTGGCCTTTCCGTATGCATCGGCCTTCCTTTTTAGTTTTTTTTCCTTCTTCGATCCAAGCAATATCTTTCCATTAAATCAAGTTCATTAACTTTTAGTGGATTTACATTGTTGTATAATTTAATACTTTTTTTTGGTCCCTTCATTTTATTACTTTTAGCATTAATGTTTTTTTTAAAACGACGGCTCATAATTAAAACAAGCAAACAATTTTTTCCTTTGGTATCATTTTACTTTAAGCTCTACATTTTACTTTTATGAAATTAACTTCATTTAATCTCAAAGAGCTTTTATTGGTGCAATAAATACAACAAAACCAATCAAGTTTTTTTAATTTATTTTTTCCAAAAAAAAATGAGACCAAGAATTTACTTTATACCCATGCCCATTGTTGATGTTTTTATAATTTCACAAAAAATATGTTTTTTTTAAATCTCAAGTGGAATGTGCAAATATGACTTTGACATATTTTTTAAAAACTAAAGACATCTTAAAGTTTTTTCAATAGCATTCACATTAATTATTTTTAAATCAAAAAAGAATTTCATATTGATGTTTATGACTTAAAAATATTTTGGAATTATGTTAAAATCTCTAATAAATTTTTTTGCAAGAGATTTTTTTTGGGTAATTTTTTTAATAAAAAATAATTTTATATGAAAAGACATTTATTTATATCTTTTTCATATTTTTGGGTTTGATGTTTTGATGTTAATTTTCATTTACAAATTCATGGGTGATCATATGTAAGTTCATTTTAAAGTATTATTAGTTTTTTAATAAAATTTCATACTTGTGTAAACTTTTGGTGTATATATTTAGTGTTATAATTTGCATCTTAACGTATTCAAAAATGGCATTTAAATTAGTTATTTTTTAGCTTTTAAAAAGTCTTTACATTAAATTGATTTGAAAATGATGAAATTATTACACTTAAACATGAAATTAAATGTCAAAATGACACTATTACTACTTTGCATCATTCCATTAATACACTTCAAAATGTTTTTCAAAATAAAATGGATAATATACAATTTTTTTTTTACGCTTTCAATGCTAAATTTACATCTTTTGCTAATGACAGTAGTTTTAATCATGGTGAGTCTTCTTGTACTTATTAAACACCTAAAATGTCTTTGAACACTTCTCTTACCAACCTTGGTTTAAAAATTATGCAAAATATGGGCTATTCGGGTGGTGTACTTGGTAAGTACAAAGATGGTATTCTTGAACCTATTTTGCTTACTTTTAATGCAAATTTTAAAGGTCTTATATTTAATGATTCTCATGCTTCTAATGTAAAATCAGAATCTTATTGTCCTCCTCATCAAAGGACTTATAATGTAACTTATTTTGACTATACTTCTTCTAATGCTAATGCTTTGGTTAAAATTGTTAAACCTTGTGCACATTATAGAAAACATGAGCATCGTATATCTCACTATTGGAAATTGCATCCATACAAATCTTGTGGTAAATCTATACATAATACATTGCATTGTTGAAAAATGACTAAATCTCCTACCTTTAAGGGTAAAACTGTTTAGATTTCTAAAAGAAATGAATCTTCTAGAGACTTTGATATGTCTTCTTACAACAATTCTTATAATGCATCGCACAAAATATCTTTTCTAAGTGACACATATTCTGTGTCTCCATTTTGATTAAAATTCATATTTTATGTATGCCTTATTTTTTATTGCAAAGGATATATGCTTTATTTAGAGTTTTTGTAACTAACTTCTTTTCATGCAGGTTTATACACTTTATAATAGAAATTGTCTTTACTCCATTTATCTTTTTGTACATCTACCTTTATTACTTTATGTATGTAGATTGTATTTTTTGGCACATTGGTTACTTAACTTGAAAGATTGGTGTTAGCATGTTTATTTTGTAGTTTTGTGGGTCATTAATCCTTTTGGTTGGTCTTTATTCCATGGCAGATTAATTGACTTGTCCAAAAATAATTTTTGAAGATTCTTGGTGATCACACTTTCTTCCTTGTGAATTTTTGGCAGCACATTCTCTTCTTTCTTCTCTTTATATTTTTTAATTGCTCTTGAAAGAAGTTTATTTTAAGGGAGAGTATTATGTAATCTCAACTCTCTTCTTTATTTGTAAATATGTTTTACATTTTTATAACCCCAAAATTAAGCTTAAAGAGAATTATTAGAGAATTAATCTTAATTTTAGTTCTTCTCTAGGTTTATAAGATCATCTTAAGTCTAATTTGTGTGTGCATTTATTATATTTAAATATATTTTTTTCTTATCTTTATAAGGTGTCACTCACGTCCCTAATCCACTTTTTGGATTTAGATTTACTTACATTTAACTCTCCCTTCCACACTTAACACACACTTCCTCTCTTTATAATAGATCAGGACATAAGTGACATATACTTGGAAGGCTTTTAAAGTCATAATGAGATTCTATGCAACTCCCATTTTCTTCCTCTAGCTCTATAAAAGAGATCCTCCTCTCTTTTTTTACTCACTATAATCTCTAGCTCTCTTTCTTTTTCTCTTGTGATTTTGAATCAATCTTATACTTATGAATATTTTTGGTTGCAATCCTTCTAATAGATTGTGGGGTTTTTTCACCATTCGATAGTTTTCTCTACTTATAAAATCTTGTCTCAATTTATGGTTTACACTTTAAGAGGTAACTTAGTTTCTTTATTATTTTTATTTATACACTTTAAATATTATTTATAAATTATCTTGGCATAATTACTAATATTAATATAGGACAAATATGAATTCAAGTACCCCTAATGTTAATAGTAAAATCTATTGACAAGCAAAGAGCAAAGTGAGGTGGAACATCAACAACCACCACATATTGAGAGATAGAAAAGTAGGACAAACATGAAGATTCAGATGAAAACCTTTGATAAAAATAACTATTTTAACAACTAATCCATCTATTTGTAATAATCACTTTGAGTTTGGTTCATACTTCAAGTTTAGCTTGCCAGATACTTGATTTGGCACGACTAAACTACTTGATCCACTATCAATTAGATATTTGTGAACCAAAAAGTCTCTAAAAATAATAGATAGGTAGAATGGAGGAGGTTTATCCTTTCTTTTAGTTTTAATTAGTTTCACATCCTTGGTATTTACTTCATTTGTCAAAATTACCCCTCTTTCACTAGGCTTCCTAGGTGATGCATTGAGCTTGAAGATATCATTTTAGATCAGGTCTGTTTGTCTAGGGATGGATTATGTTTCTAACATTTGAATTATTACATTAACCTTCTTCATTTACTCCAAAATATTCATAAGATAGATACAAAATTTTGTATGCTCTCTAAAATCCATAGCACTACCACTAGCTTGTGTAACTTGATGCATAGGAAAAGGCATATAAGGAGCTCTAACATTCTAAGTTTTTTATTTACCTAAGCCATAGGGGTTGTATTTGACATAATTCATCCTTGAGGTGATTTATAATTCATGTTTTGACCACTAATTGTCCCTTGTGCTTCCTCAACTACTCTCTTCGTTAACCTTGTATTTGAAGCTATGGAGCTTGATCCAATGTTCAAGTTACCTTGGTATTTGACTGCACATGAGTCCTCTTGATAGTAATTAATTAAGGCAAAATTTGATTAAGTATATCTTTCATTATTCTTTTCTTCATTATGTATATCCTCTTGAGTCATGGAAGGCATTATTCCCCACTGAGCCATATAGGCTTGATTAAATGCTTCATTTGCAAAGGTGGAAGAGTCATGAGGTTGGTACCATGAAGTTTGCTCTATATTATCTTGTATAAGTTTGTTTTGGATAGGTACAAGTTCTTTAGAAGTATAAGGAGCATTCTAATTTTATCCATTATATTGCCTCACTTGAGTTAGCTGCCCTTATCCTTGATATTGACCTTAAAAATATTGTGTAATAACTTGATAAGATTGAAAATGACCTTGATAAGACCTCAATTTCTACTATTATTTTTGCCTCTTAAGAGTTTGAACCTCTTCTCTAAGAACTTTAATCATATCTTCCTCATTTTGCTTACTTGGTTGATTAGGGGTAGATTGCTTATGCTTGGGTGTGGGAATAGGATAAATGGTAGGAAAAGGAGATTACACATTAGGAAACAAAGGTATGAGAGGTCTAAGGGATATCTTCCCAACTTGAATAAAGCAGTTCTCAACCTTTATGATAGTCTCATAGGCATTAGGTAAAGTATCTACTCTGATGGATGATCTAGTGGATTTTTCATCCTTCATATGTTCTCATAACTAGTACAGTGTTAAAGAGCATTCCAAGAGCATTCTAATGCCTATTAAAATATATTAAATGGATATCATAAGATCTAAATATAGATGGTAAAAGTTTGGATAAAAAATGGTCAACCATCAAAAAGTGACGTAGACACATGTATAGTTTCCAAGTAGACCAATTGACAAGTGACACATGGTAGTGTAGTGGTAAAAGGGTGTTTGTTTTCACCTCTAGTATTTGACACTCATGTTGATAAGTGAAAATATGAGGAGCCTTATAATGGAGCTCTTTGAGAGGTCCATGTGGTGGGTGCTCTAGACACCACATGGTCTACACCACATTATTACTATATTCCAAGTCATACTTAAACAAGCCCAAAGATAGCTATTCATCCAGCTCATGTCCTTATCCACAAAGGTGTGATAACTCATCATATGCCAAGTTTGAACTATGGTGAGCTTGATATCAAGCTTGAGTACTAGCTCAACATTTCATATGGTAGTCAATAAAAGGAAGAGATAGATGTGGCTGAATGATCCATAAACCCATTTTAAACCCTTCAAGTTCACTTTTGGTTTATAATGGATATTGAATAATGATCAAAAAAATATTTAAAGTGTTTAAAAATTAGATTAAAACTAAATATGAATATCTATGTATTCATTCCTTCCAATTATACCTTCAAATGAACATTAGCCATTTAATTGATTTATGTTAAATGTTGTGTTTGATTAAAACTTGCATCCACATTTAAATAATTGAATCAAATCTGTGAAAAGAATGGAATTATAAACAATAAAAATACAAACATTAGAATTGTTAATGGAGTTGACCCGATCTAGGCTACGTCTCTAGGTCGTACTCAAAGGAAGAACCAATTGATTATTGATGAAAAATTTCTTTATGCATCACCTTATCCCCATTAGGTGTTATAGATATATAAATAAATATTTGGATGCCACTAGCTCTAGCTTTCAGCTCTCAACTCTGGCTCTGGTTCTTAGCTCTGGCTCTGGCTCTGGATCTTGATTATGGCTCTCAGCTTTGGTTCTTTAGCTCTTTGACTCTCGAATCTTTGACTCTACTTGATTATTCTCAAGTCTTGTATGTTGGTTTTCACACTTTTATTATGATTTCAAATGACCCCTCTAGACCCTTTATATAGGTTCATGGGTCCATAAAAGGTGGGCTTAGATGATTATCCTTTCCAATTTTAAATAAATTTCATAATTATTCCATACCTAATTTTTATGGGATTTTTAATTATCCATTACATTTTTAAAAATATGGGGTGATAATTATTCCCTAATATATGATGGAATATGTTTATCCCCAAATATAAAAAACTTGGGTCGAATCATATTACCATGTCACTTTATTGCCATGTCATCATTTTAACCATAACTTTGACTAGTTATAACTTTGGACTCCATTTTTCAAACCATAAAATATGATAAAAATATTACAATAAGCTCTACATCATAGAACTAGCTTTCAAATATTATATGATGGTTAATTTTTGTATTTTGACCAATTTTGACCACCTATTGACTAGCTTTGATTAAAACTTTGACCAATTGCACAAGGAGCATACAAGCTTTATTTTCAAAGTTTCACATACCATCATAAAGCTCTTAATGAGATATTCGTAATGGTGTAGGATTTAGTTTGATCTAAGAATTTTTAAAAATTGACCTCTAGATCAATCTTCCCTACTTAAAGGGCTTTTGGTCTACCAAAATTTGTTAACCAACCTGATCCTTTGAAATGCCAGTCAATTTTGATGGATCTTTATTGATCTACTCGAGTTTTAAAACTACACCCATAACACTCAGAAAAACCAATGGATCACACCTTCTATAAATCCTTTGCTACTACATGGCCATCAATAGCCTCTACATAGAACTAGGATTCAGAATGCAATGACTTATTTTCTTGCAGGGCTTCTCAAGAGCCTCTACACAAATAAGCTTAGTGATCTTTTATGTTGCATGACATTACTTTACTAAGGTAATGCTTTCCCATTATGGAAATATAATCCATATTCTTCCTATTTGTTTCAACATTCTCACAAGGACATAAAACTATGTTTCATACAATAAGTGATATCATGTAATCACTTTTACAAATTTCCCTTCATGGGGTCTTACAATGCAACATATATGTTACAAATAGTGCCCTTCTTAGGTTTTTTACAAATGTTCATACTATGATTACACATACATTAAAAACATGTATTTCAATGAAAATAGATATCAAACTTGATCCAAAAAAACAATGTATAATTGAGTGCTACTTACCTTGAAAGCACTTCACATGCTGAATCATGCCTACTTATCCTCCTTTCGAAAGAAACTCTTTGGATATGTGTAACATGTCTTTCCACTGTTGTTTACCCCAAATCTGATTTAGAATTTTTTTTCAATGTTCACTCTTAATGGAGCCTCTTTACCATCTTGTTAAATGCTACAAGAAAAGGTAAGCAAAAATATGCCAATCTAAATGTGAGAACATAAAATAATAAATGATATAATAGCTAATAATGGGTTGTTCACAATATGCTTCTTATCTAAATTGCTACTCCATTTTTCACTCTAAAAGAGTGATCTACCTCCAAACTTTCTCAAACAAATGATGTTAATTCTTTTCATTACTATTTAACAATGGAAACCAAATAAAGTGTTTTGAAGGTGACTTTAAGCATGTTAAGTAAGACTTAGCTTTGTAAAAATTCTATACATTTCTTACGGATCTAATTTAATGGATGCTCCACTTTGGGATGCTCTTTCTTGATAGAATCTTCTTTGGATAGGTAAGATTCTTCATGGGTTACCCCTTAGACTGTTGGTACTTTACCAACTCTTTCATCTGCTACCTCTTTCTTCATGGGTGCTTGCATAACTTTCTTCTTACGAGTATCCAAACAAAGTTGTGGATAAAGCTTCCAACACTTGTCAACCCAATGACCACTCATATTACAATGAGTGTAGTAATTATTGTCCATTTTCTTGGATAACAAAGCCCTCTTTCCATTCTCCATATTTTGTCTTGGAGAGTGGTCTTTATAACTTGTCTCCTTCTTGAGGGACATAACCTTTCTTTATAAGGATTTTATCTTCCAACACATGGCCATACAATGGTTAATTAATCCACAAAACATATATGGATATTTTTACCACAAATTTTGTGTACCAAGACCATTATTCCCATAATCAAAGAAGACATTGGAATATTTATGCTTACCACACCTTTTAGGACTATCTTGTTTATAAGCATGACGAGGAGAAATTATTTTACCTTCTTCGTTGGAATGTTCATCTCTCAATGGAGATGCCTTGCATTTATTTTGGATGCATTTTCCATAATTAGGGTGTTGTCCCTTTCTATATTTCAACTTATAAACTTTTCCATCTCTTTGAATGGGTTGAATCGGTGGTGTCTTGGGCTTATCTCTTAAAGATTTTCTTGTTTCAGCTATTTTAGATCATTTTCCAACTTATCCATTACCACTAACGAATCCCAAACCTACATATTGAGGTCTTTCCTCAACCTATATGGGATTATTAATTCCTTGGCCATTGATGCCAAGGCCCTTTCCATCAAAACCCATCTTGATTAGCAACTTATATCTAATACCACGAGTATGCTTCTCAAATTCCTTAAAAGATGTAGATTGATTGGAAGAAAAGGAATAACATGGCGAATTACTTATAGTATAAATCTTTATTTGGGTTTGTGCATCTATGGTAGAGGATGGTCTCATAGACTTTACTTTCTCCTCCATTTCTTGACCATTTTGTGACTGTGCCAATAACTTGTCTTTGGCTTGAAACTCAAGTTGTAACTCTTGGATGATCCCTAAGAGAAACTCCACATGAGATAGTAGTCTATCTTACAGCTCTTATTTTTCATCTTCTAAGGACTTCAACATCCTTCTTAGCTCAGAGTTTTCCATCTAAATCTGATGGCTCCTCTAGTATTTCTCTCTTCAGAGCTTTGACCATGGTTTCCTACTCCTACAAATAACCTGTATCTCCAACAACTACACACTGCACTTAAACAAGTCTAAATGTCTGCATAAATTAAATGAAACCAACTAAAATTGAAATAAAACTTTTACATAATTAGAAGCTAAATCTTACATTCTAACTGCTCTAATACCAAAATTGATTCGTAAACCCCTTTTGAACCCTCCAAGTTCACTTTTGGTTTATAAGGGATATTGCATAATGATCAAAAATTGATTTAAAGTGTTTAAAAATTGTATTAAAACTGAATATAAATATCTATGTATTCATTCCTTCCAATTACACCTTCAAATGATCATTAACCATTTACTTGATTTCTATTATGTGTTGTATTTGATTAAAACTTGCATATACATTTGAATAATTTAATCAAATATGTGAAAAGAATGGAATTATAAACAATCAAAACATAAATACTAGAATTGTTAACGGAGTTCACCCAATCTGGACCATATCTCTGGGTCCTACTCAAAGGTAGAATCGATTGATTATTGATATAAAATTTCTTTATACATCACCTTATACCCATTAGGGGTTATTGCTATATAAATAAATGTTTTGATGCTACTAGATTTAGTTATAGAAATTGGCTCTAGCTCTAGCTCTCAACTCTCAGCTCTGGCTTTGGCTCTTGGCTCTAGATCTCAGCTCTAGCTTTGGCTCTTGACTCTGGCTCTCAGCTACCCCTCTAGACCCTTTATATAGGTTCACAGGTCCATAGAAGGTGGGCTTGGATGATTATCCTTTCCAATTTTAAATAAATTTCATAATTATCCCATACCCAATTTTTATTAGATTTTAAATTATCCATTACATTTTTAAAAATATGGGGTGATAATTATTCTCCAATATATGATGAAATATGTTTATATCCAAATATTAAAAACTTGGGTTGAATTATATTGCCATGTCACTTTATTGCCATGCCATCATTTTGATTCGTCATAACTTTCGCATAGAGACTCCATTTTTTGAACTGTAGAATGTGAAAAAAATCTTATAATGAGATCTACATCATGGAAATTTTTGAAATATTCCATAATGGTAAATTTTTTAGTTTGACTAGATTTGACCACCTATTGACTAGCTTTGACTATAACTTTGACCAATTGCACAAGGATCATACAAGCTTTGTTTTCAAAGTTCCACATACCATCAAAAAGCTCTTGACAAGATCTTCATAATGGTACGAGATTTGATCTAATATGGGGCCTTTTCTAAATTGACCTCTAGATTATTAAAACCATAATTTAAACTATTTTAATGAAGCCTATTTAAAGGTTTTATAATTTTTATCCCCAATGAATGTGGGATTTTATCCCTTGAAAGAAAATCCATGTTGAGTGTTAAGGATTTAAACCCATTTTGAAAGAGGAAAGATCTCACCGTTGGTCCAAGCTAGGTGGTATATTCAACTACATGTTACAGTTAGACTAAGTAGGGTATATATTATTCCTTAGTCTTGAAATAGGAGATTGGGTGTATTTTAATCAATTTGAAAAAGCCTACAAGTTGGGCAATAATAGACAGTCATGAAATGGAAGATTGGTACACGACTATATATTTATCAGACACAGTCTCAAATAGATTACAATATGCCTATTAGAGGGATTTTTGAGCCATGATGAAGGGGGATAGTCCTGAAGGGAAAATGAAAAGAGGATAATCAAGATTGTGATGATTTTGATTACGCTTATTGGGAAAGGCCATTGGGCCTCAGGTGAATAGTATATGATGTAAGATGTATATGCATGATTGTGTATAGATAAACACAAAAAATTGAGCATGTATTCTTACATTTTATACTATTTGTATGGCCATTGGCCATGGAAGATAATGTGTGGTTATATATATGAAAAGGCATAGAGTCTCAGATGTATTGGTAGACACACAAAGACCAGAGATTTACTATTTTGATGCCTCTATTTTTGTAAGGCCTTTGACCATGGAGGATAATGGTAATTTTACATTGTAAGGTTATTTTTTAGGGAGTTACAGGTCTGTATAAACTAGAGACACTCCTAATTATTATGATGCCCATTTTTTAGAGTTTTCTAAACACTCTTAATGAAGAATCCAATGCTCATATTCATGAAGGATAAACAGGTGCAATGGGCTTTAAGAAGATGAATTGTTAATCAGTTTTAGAGTCTTCATGTAGTCAGTTTCAACATTATTTATAGGTCCAAAATCCATTCTTGATGTAAGTTTGTTAATTGTTGTATTTACATCATTTTTAATGGATTGATTCATGATTATGAACCTTGAGATGTAGCCCCTAAATGGGTGGACTCTGTTATCAAGTTTTGGTGTCAATTTTCCTTTTAGTTATTTTTGTGTTTTAGATATTAATTTAGTTTTTGGAAAAGAATTAATAAGACACTACATTAATTATAGGAAAGTTGGAAATGACATAAATTATAAGTTTTTAGTCGAGAAATGAGTTTATAGAATATTTTGATCACTCTACATTCATTCCTATAATTTTGTATCCAATTCTATTTTAGTTAAGGAATTGAGAGTTTTCAGTATCCAATTTTAAAATTGTTTGATTTATCTAAAAGGTAAACCCAATTTACAGATCAATTTTGGTATTAGAGTAGATTGATATAGGACTTTATTTAGTTGTTGATATACTTTATTTGGAGTTTTTAGTTATTAGATTCTTGGTATTTTTGTTATATTGATTTTATTATGTAGGATGACTAGTGCAAAGGAAAATTGGAAGATGTTCTAATTCAGTGGAAGATAGGCTTCTAACAGCCAAGGTTCTAAAATCACTATCCCTATAGGATCAACATGTATGGTGAACAAGAACATTGTCACTTGAAGGTGTGAGATGGTGTTGAGAGACGATCAACCTTTCTTTCTTTAGATGTATTCAGATAAAATGCAAGGCATTTTCAATGATGCACATCCAAGAGGCGTCAATTGCAATCCTATTACCATTCTTACATAGAGGGTAGATTAAAGTATGATGATGATCTGATTTCATATTGGTTTTGATATAATATTTTGCTATTTAATAACTAGTTGTGTAGCCTTTATTTTTAGATTACTAATCATATTATGGATGCCTATGTCCTTAACTATAAAAACAAGTGAAAAGACCAATTTCAAATATGGAAATGGCAATAAGACATTGTTCAAGATATTGAACATATTTTTGCACTTTAAATATTGAGATTTTGAATTGGTTCAAAGATTGGTATGTTTCACAACTTTGTTAAGAGTTGTAATAAGTAAATAATAAGTTATTTATGACATCAATAGTATACTAACCATTGCTCAATAGGTGTGCACTTCACAATTTTTTTAGAGGTATAAATTATTTTCAACGTAATTATGTTTGTATAATTTTTGGTTGAATCCTTTGTGTAAGGTTGTTTTGGGAGTAAAATATGCCTTTGTTTCAATTTTTTTTAAAATCCTTTAGAAAATGGAAATGGATCATCTAAATCTCATAAGATGGAGTTGATAAGATGAAACCTTCTATTCAATTATGGAAACCAAGAAGAGGGAACAACCTTATGGATAAAATTGTTTAATTAAATAGTTTTGATAAAGCATTACTATAGTATTGAATAGTATTCTTAGTTTCACTTCAAAATAATATTTTTAGGGAATTCTTAACTATTTGGATCTAGGAAGGAATTTGATAACCCTTGTGTTTGGAAGAATATTTTGCTATCTCCTATTTTAGTTTTCCACTATGATAAACTTTTGGAAACTAACTCTATTTGATGAGTTGTGGAGGTATGAATTAGGGAGTAGTCAACAATGAAGAAACTTTGAGACAAGTTTAAAATTCTTGGTTTTCTCCTCACGTTTATGATATTTCTTATAGTTACTTGCAGAGTTGTAAGTTGTAATGATATTTCTTATAGTTACTTGTAGAGTTGTAAGTTGGTAAAGAAGTTCTTAATTGTAATGATATTTTCTAAGTTGACACTAGAGTTTAATAGGTATAGGGAAAGATTGATAATCCATTTTTAGAATCACATCTATTTTCCCTTGATTATTCTTTCATGTATTATGCATATTGTGAATTACAACCTTAGGATAGACAAAATTAAATGCAAACTTTTATACTTGACATATACATTTAAGTCCCACTATATCTTGGGCAATTTTATATTACAATTTTTTGGAACACTCATATGTATGTTTGTTATTCATATCATAGTGATGTAATTTCAAAGACCCATAGATGGGCAACATTTTTAAATGTAAGTATATAGGTGTTGCAATGTGTTTACAAGTCTTATAGGGGTATGCAACACATTTTGATTTCCATTGTGTGATGTTGATAATAAGGAGAATACCTTAACCTTCATGTAATGTAGGGGTTGAGGGAATCCATCAGATGTTATGACTATTTTGGGTGAAAGGTCATGTTGGCAGAATGGGTGAAGAGTTTGTTTTACTCTCTATAATCAGGTTATAGTTTTAATTGGATAGTTAACTTATTTTAGGGAGGTTTGATGATGTATTATTTTGCTAAAGTAAATTTGGTGTTTTTCAAATGGATTTTATTTGCATAGATTAACTTCATAAGACCTTCACTATGCTATATTCTAGTTTCTATACTTTTATGTGATGTAGAGAACCGTTTAGTATATTTAATGAATTATTATGACTTTTAGAGACTAAAATCCTCTTTGTGGGGAGGCTTGATATGAAGGATTTTTCATCCTTCATATGTTCCTAAAACTAGTAAGTGATTAAGAGCATTTTGAGATCTTTTCAACACCCATTGGAATGCATTACACAGACATCATATGCTACAAATACATCAAGTTAAAGTTTGGATAAAAAATGGTCAACCATCAAATAGTGACATGGACACATGTATGGTTGCCAAGTGGACCAATTAACAAGTGACACATGGTAGTGTAATGGTAAAAGGGTGTTTGTTTTCACCTTCAATATTTGACACTTGTATTGACAAGTGGTAGGATGAGGATCATTCTAGTGGATCTCTTGGAGAGGTCTACGTGGTGGGTCCTCAGGCCACCATATGGCCTACACCATATTACTACTATATTACAAGTCATACTTAACCAATCCCGAAGATAGCTTTTCAGCCAGCTCATGTCCTTATCCATATGGGCATGCCAAATCATCATATACCAAGTTTAAACTATGGTGAGCTTGAGATCGAGCCTAAATGCTAGCTCAACATTCCATATGGTACTCAACGAAAGGGTGAGATATATGTGGCCAAAGCCATAATTTAAAATATTTAAATGAAGCCTATTTAAAGGATTTATAATTTTTATCCTTGATGAATGTGGGATTTTATCCCTTGAAGGAAAATCTACACTAAGTGTTAAGGATTCAAACCCATTTTATAAAGAGGAAAGAGTTCATCATTAGTCTAAGCTAGGTGGTATATTTGACTGCATATTATAGTTAGATCAGGAAGGGTATATTTTATTCCTTAGTCTTAAAACAGGGGATTGGGTGGATTTAAATTAGTTTACAAAAGCCTATAGGCTGGGCAATAATAGATAGTCATAGAATAGAATATTGATACGTGACTATATATTTGTTAGATAGTCTCAAGAAAATTAAAATATGCCTATTAGAGGGATTTTTGAGAAATGATGAAGGGGGATAGGCTTGAAGGGTGAATGAAAAGAGAACTGAGATTGTGAGGATTTTGATTATGCCTATTGGGAAAGGTCATTTTGCCTTAGGTGAATAGTATATGATGTAAGATATATATGCATGACTATGTATGGATACACACCAAAAATTGGGCCTATATTATGACATTTTTTTCTATTTGTATGGGCATTAACCATGGAAGATAATATGTGGTTATATATATGAAAATTTATAAAGTCTCAGATGTATTGACAGACACAGAGACCTGATATTGTACTATTTTGATGCCTCTATTTTTATAAGGCCTTTAGCCATGGAGGATAATGGTACTTTTACATTGTAGGGTTATTTTTTAGGGAATTATAGGTCTGTATAAACCAGAGACACTCCTAATTATTATGATGCCTGGTTTTAAGAGTTTTATAAACACTCTTAATGGAAACTTCGATGATCATATTCATAGAGCATAAATAGGTGTAACGGGCTTTAAGAAGATGAATTGATGATCAATTTTAGAGCCTTCACATATTCAATTTCAACACTATTTATAGGTCCAAAATCCATTTTTGATGTAAGTGTGTTAATTGTTGTATTCACATCATTTTTGATACATCAGTTCATGATTACAAAGCTGAAGGCTTAACCCCTAAATGGGTGAACTCTGTTATCAAGTTTTGGTGTCAATTTTCCTTTCAATTATTTCTTTGTTTCAATTATTAATTCATTTTTTAGAAAAAAAATTAATAAGACACCACATTAATTATGAAAATTTTGGAAATGACACAAATTAAGATTTTTTAGTTGGGAAATAAGTTTATTGAGTTTTTTGATCTCTCTACATCCATTCCTAAAATTTTGCATCCAATTCTATTTTAGTTAAGGAATTAAGTGTTTTTAGTATCCAATTTTAAAACTATTTAATTTATCTAAAAGGTAAACCTAGTTTACAGATCAACTTTGGTATCAGATCAGGTTGATACAAGACTTTTTTTAGCTGTTGATATACCTTGTTTGGAGTTTTTAGACATCAAATTCTTGGTATTATTGTTCTATTGATTTGATTATATAAGATGACTAGTGCAAAGGAAAACTAGAAGATGTTCTAATTCACTGGAAGAAGACAAGCCTCTAATAGCCAAGGTTATAAAACCACTAGCCCTACAAGATCGCCATGGATGATGAACAAGCACATTGTCACTTGAAAGTGTGAGATGGTGTTAAGAGAGGATCAACCTTTTTTTATTGGGATGAATTTAAATAAAATTTAAGGTATATTCAATGATGCACATCTAAGAGGAATCAATTGTAGTCCTATTACCATTCTTACACAAAGGATAAATTAAGGTATGATGGTGATCTAATTTCATATTGGTATTGACATAATATTTTTCTCTTTGATAACTAGTTGTGTAGCCTCTATTTTTGGATTAATAATCATATTATGGATGCATATGTCCTTAATTATAGAACAAGTGAAAATACCAATTTCCATAGTAAGATATAGAAATGGCAATGTTTTACTAAATTTGGGAAACTATAGGTTTAATTCTATAAATAGTAAAGGGGTTTGGATTAAGGGGAAATTTATTAAATAAATATGAATTAATTAATCTACTAATTTATTGAACTTATAAGTTCTTAATTTATTTCTAAAAATAGTAAACAAGGGGATAGAGAGTAAAACTTAGCTGATTTTGGGTTGAGATAGAAGAGACAAAGGCTATAAATTATTGATCTGGCTGGGTAGACTATCATAAATAGGATCTAGAAGTTTGTTTTCTACCTAGATAGGAGTTAAAATGGGACACCTATAAGTCTAGCACTGTAGTCCAAGTTTTGGTGTTGTAATCCTTAGTGTCTAAGATTTCTAAGCTTTTTGGGTTTTATTCATCTACTTTGGAAGATCCTATGCCTAAAATATCAAGTCCTAGTTGTTCACAAAGCTCCATGTGCAATTGATTTTATCTTCAAGGGTCCCTAGCTCCTCTTCATACTAGATAGGTGATCTCAAATGCAACTAAAAAAAGGGGTTAGTGTATAATATGCACTGAACATGTGATCATAACCCATGTGTGGGCATGCTACCTACATACCAATACTCTAAAGAGGGATCAAAGCCAATGTAGTTATACCAATTTAAATGTGTATTATGTAATTTTATGTATGTAATACAAGTGTACTTGAATTTGGGCAAGCTTGAGATGACTCATTACTCGTGTAGGAGCTTGGACAGGTTAGAAATAATAGTGGTTGGTTGTATGTAGAGAATAGGAAGATTTACTTGAGTTTGCTTTAATATATTTCTAGCTTGTGCCTTTTGAATGATTTCCAACCCTTATAAATGACATTTGAATGGGATTTTATATAAAACTAGTGATCTTAGGTTAAATGAACTCACATTAGGTCGACAAGGGAAAAAATAAGGATTCAAGAAAATATGACTGTTTGAGGCTATTGTGAATTGAGACAACAATGCTAGAAAGTGGACACCCTAGGTCCCATCATTGTAATCTAACCAATGACACTATTGTCTAGGGGGAAAGGGACCTTGGGGGATAGATTTGTGCTTGAGAGAGGAGTTTGGGATAGCAAGGGCTGAATCTAGAAGGCTTTAGATGATTGGGAAATAGTGAAAACATGGCTAAGTGGGATATGTAAGTGAATAGGAGAGACCTATGGTTTGGGTGTCACAAGTCTTGCTCAAGTTTTAAAAATTACATTTTAGTATGACTACATTCCATTCCCCCCCACCCTTTATTATAAGTATGTATCAAAGTGAAATACTAGGATAAAGGAAAAAATAGAAGCATACCCAAACTTACCTATGAGGTTAAGTCCTAGAAGCTGTGTGATGTTGGATTGTGTGTAGTGAGAGCATGTTGTACTATGTAAGTCTACAAAAAGAAAAGAAAAAGTAGACTAGTTCTTACTATATATGTTATATCTAAAATAAGAATATACAAAGCTGGGTAAAGATAGAGAAAGGAATGAATACACCTCACCAAGTACATAAACCAATATAAAACCTATTATGTTACTGGGTTGTACTGGGTGATATTGGAAGTATGATAAACCAATAGTTATATTGATGAATGAGATGAGTGTCAATCCCCTAGAAGTTGGCTCAAGAATGCAAAGGTAGGCTCTTTAGATCAATCATCACCAACTATGTGAAGTTAATGAATCATGTATGTGTTAATCAATGTCTGGACCATGTGTCTAATTCCTCTAAATAGGTGGCTCAAGAAGACAAAGGTTAGCTAGACCTTTGACTTCATCATTGCCCTATGATGTGAATCTAAATGATAAGAATACTAGTATATATAAATGTTGTATGAGATGGCTCATGGAGCCCCTAAATGTGCTATGATCTGATAATGTTGGCATGGATAGCTTAATGTAAACTAGAAACTAGGCCACTATTGACCACTTTGAAAGATAGATATTAGAGTTATATATAAGCTCCTCTTAAAACTAGAATCAAGGCTTAGGAAGCCACTTGAGAACTTGGGTACTTAAGAAGCATACTTATATGAAAGTTTATTTGAAAGTGATTCCAACCAACTGTAGATAGAGTAAGACACATAATTGCTAGGAATGTGTAGTAAAATGCAATAAACTTAGAAATAGAGAAGGTCTATGTGTCGTGCACATTTCCCCCAATAACTAGTGTCTGGAACATAGATTCTGAACAAAAAGTTGTATCAACTACCATGTCTAAATTGAAAATGTAAACCCTCATACTATGTATGATGACCCCTATATCTAAATTCTCTGAGTGAAATAAGTGCTAAAAACTATTGGTTTTTGGATTGAATTGTACTGGCAAAACTCTGACTAAACTCACCTCTCTACCTAATTCTAGAAAAATTGAATATTATATTATTTAGACAATAGTGCCAAAAAATGGACACTTGGGGTCTAACATTGTAGTCCCATTTTTGGCACTATTGTCTAGATCTAAAATGATGACTGATATGGATTCTTTACTGTTTACTTGGTCTGGTTTGCCTGTGTTGAGTTTTAGATTCTAAATTGTACTATCCTAAAATTGCTTTTTTGACCATTAGGAGCTTTGATCTCTATGACAAAACCCCTATTTGTTGGCCCCTCTTCTAAGGTTAAGAATGAAGACCCTACAATGACTACCCTCAGAAGAAGAATCCCTACAAATGTGTTAAGTTGTGAAAACATTTGATATAACATTGATCTACATTATCTCAAGATATAACAAAAGTTGTAGAGAGAGATTGTTAGATCCACAGGGGTATGCCTAGATAGATATAACAATGTAATATCATGTGCATAAGAGTAAATTGGAATTCAAAATGTTAGTTTTTAGTGACATGGAAGTATGGAGCATGATGTCTATTATATCATCCAAGAAGCAAGGTAAATGCATGATTGGAATAATGGCATTGCACACAAAGATATGAAATCAAGCAGCAAGTATACAAAGTAAGAAGCAAGAAACATGCAAGGGTGGCCAAAGGGCTAAATAAGCATATAAGGCATGTTTAAATTCCATATACACACATAATGGGAACAAGCAAAGATTGGCACAAGGGCCACAAGCACATGAAAGGCATACATAAAGGACATTGGCAAGTGTCTAAAGGCACACACATATAGAAATAAACAAAGGACATTGGAAAATGTCCTAGAACACAATTAGAAATCAAATAGGAACTAAAAAATACAAACATATCTATCTAATCAAAGTGAAGAGTGGAAGCATATAAAGTACTGGAAATATAAACATGCATCTATGGAAAGCAAGAATCAAGAGTATACAAGATATGTAATACAAGACTAATGTATATACTATGAAATACAAAAGTGTGATATATTTTATGGATGCAATGTGATATCTATGTAAGAAATTAAGGAATGTACTACAACAAGATGTCTAGAGCGTATAGTGTAAGAATGACATAACCTGGATGGTGTAGTCATGTAGAATATGCCCCCAGTGGGTAGATATATCAATATGTAGCTCAAATGTAGAAGTAAGTTATCCCCTTGATGGGTAGAGTAAATAAATCAAGTATTTGGATGCACTACACACACTTAAAGAGGATCAACTAAAGCCTGGTAATATAGATAAATCAATAAAAAATAGCATAGAAAAATATAATGTAAGTCTAGCATATTGGTTAGAAATGTAAAACATAGATGATACATACAATTGACATGTTTTTATATTTTTAAAATATTATATTATTTTTATATTTTGAAATATTTGAGCTATGTACAATCAATCAGAGGAAACTATGTACAATCAATACTCAAAGGAAATGATACTAATTGATGAGTCTCAAATGAGACTCCCTGTTATGGTGTCCTATATCAAAGAGTGGAATCATGCATGATCATGAAGTAAGATGGAAATGCTAAGACTGTGGCTCTAAAACTTGTATATGCTATAAATGCTCTAAAATATCTAAAGTAGAAACTATGGGGAATCTCTATAATTTTGAGAAGTGGATACAGCTATAGGGCTCTTAGGGACCCATTTCAAAGTAGGAGAAACTTGTTGAACATGTGCTCTATGTAGATGCATGAGATCTCAATAAAAATACTTTGGGTGTGAATACTTTAGCTGGAAGCTATCTAGAATCTTGAATCTATGGAGCTATATGAACCCTCTATATTTGTGATGGAAATCATATCTATGTTTGATGTTTAATTAGAGAAAAAAATAGTGGTGGAGCTAGAACTGGTAATGGAATTGAAAATGGCTCTAAAACTAGAATGGCAACTCGTATGGAACTTTAGTAACTATGATAACTTGATTAGCGTGAATGAATTTCATGCATCGATGTAATGTACATGGAGCTACTTGGAGTTTTTATATCCAAGGTACGCCAAGTAACATACCAAAAACTCTCATGCTAGGAACTATAGTAAATGAGGTGGTCATGTGTATAGGACCAACTTGTAGAGGAATGAGGATCTCACCTAATGTAGTCTGACTATGTCTACTAAAACTATTGATAACCGTATTTATTAGATTAATATCCTACTTTGTATAACCCAAGTGTTGTAGTAGTGTCATAATACACATGTTAACATTGGATCCATTATTAATTAGAACATTTTGAATGAGATGACCATGAATAAAAGCTCTCTTAAAGAGTACATGATAATTTGTGTCATCCTCAATAATCTCCTACTCAAAAAAAGAGATGGAAGGCTAAACTAGAATGCTAGAATTAAAAGTACCAATCATGTGGCTTAATTAATGTGAATTAGCTATCGGTTCCATGTATGTAACTAGTGGAGGATGTGCTTGGTATACATGATGCACACTCGATGTGTCTTATGTCTCTAACTTGCCATGATATGGAAATGGATCTAAATATATTTTTTGTGACTTATCCTATGTTGGTTTGATCATAGGAGGCTCAACTAAAGTACCTAGATCAATTTGATTTCCATCAATTAGATCCTATATCTTATGCTTTAGATGAATGCATCTATTTGTAGTATAGCCTGGTGCCTTGTGATAGTCATAAAATGCATTCTAGTCATATCCCCATGAAAGAGGCTTTACTGGATCAATTTCTCTGATAGGAGAAAGAGATATGATGTTACATTCTAATAACTACTATAGAACTCTAGCTAGAGGAACTGGTAGATTTGTAAAAGGTCACTAAGGAGGTACTAGTAAAGTGACTCTCTATAAGGGCTCTGAAGCTACATTAACTGTCTACTGAGTCAGTCCTTTACTATCATTGAATTTGACCTTATATGGGGCTTTGTTGTTACTCTTATTAGTTGTATTTGGTACACTTGTGTACTTAAGTTTTCCCATTGAAATGAGTTTGATTTATCTTTCTTTTAAAGTGTGACACAATTTAGTGAAAGAAGAGAAATGTTTGAACATGATTATCTAGTTCAAAACCAATAAAATACTCTATTTGAAGAGGTCCTGTAACTCCTAATCTGCCACAGGGCTAGTCATCTTAGCCAATATGGTCTTGTATCTGAGAACATACTCGGTAAGAGTCTCATTTGATTTTTGTTTTTGCTATGCAATTTGGGCATATGAAATCTTATCACTGATATTGATACTGAATGTGCTAGGAACATGTCAGCAAGAGGATTGAATGCATTAATTGACTGATTTAATAAACTATAAAACCATTATAATGCATAATCCTTGAGGCTCCTAAAAAATAATTTAGTTAATATCTAATCATATGGTACACAATCCAAACATGCTACATGAAAGAATCTCAAATGTGTCTCTAGATCACCCTTGCCATCACTTAGAGTGAGTTTAGGTTGTACAAACTTAGGTGGTAAGGGTGTAACACCTTGTTACCTTTTGAGTCACCCTTATTCAAATTTTCATGAAATTTCCTTAAGCAAAAGTCGAGCTACCATTTTACCATATTTTGTAATATCTTTGTTTCTTAAGTCAGCTCTTTATTCTTAAAGTTCACCTACGTATCATCTTTTGTGTGTGAAATTACTAAATAATTGAACCTTTGAACTTGAACCATTCTCAAAAGGTTCAACGGTTCAATGGTTCAATTGTTTAAAACTCAACATTCTTCAAAAGTGAACTATTGGTCCCTTTGTCTAACCTAGTATTTACATTGAACCCCTACATTAAACCTCTATGTTGAACCTTTGTGTTAAACCTCATCTTAGGAGTTTAATGGTTCAACAATCCATAGGTTCAAAGTTCAATGTTTCTTGAAAAGTCATGACTGTTGGTTGGATTGTGTAACTCATCTTGTGTCTTTGAACCTTCGAGTCAAACCACATTTTAATGATTCAAAGGTTCAATGGTTCAAAGTTCAGTGACTATGATCTCATTTATCCTTGAGGTTTTCTCTAAGTCAAAGTTAGCGAGAAATTTAGAGGAAAGTATATCCAAAACTCATTATGAAATACAAAGTTCTAACTTTTTGAAGGATATGGATAATTATGATACATCAAGGTCATGTGTGAAGAATGCTTGCCATTAATTCATATGTTAGACTTTATATCCTTTCAAGCATCTTTAGAACATTTTGTTTTGGTTAATGATTATCTAACCTAGTTAATATCTTTATCAATAGAGAACAAGCCAAATTTAGCAAATAAACACACTGGGTGATGCAAATGGGGAACAATGTGGAGGTATAAGATTTTATTGCCCAATTTCATAGTTACTTTAGATACATTGAAGGTAATTCTAAGCCTATAACAAGAAGGGGTCTTGTTATCAGAGAATCCAAAAAATCCCTCACAACTATTCTACCCCCTCGTGCCACTAGATCAAGAACTAAAAGCAAGAGGAAGAAGCAAATTTTTGAGAGAATAGTTGTAGACTTGAATTTTGAAGAAGATTCAGGAGAAGCAATAGGTGATAAAGATTCTAATTCACCAATGGTAGAGGAGATTACTGAAAAACAACAAATAGAGGTTATTTTAGAGTCTAATGACTTTATGATGATTTTAGATGTGTCTTCTAATCAGTTAAATATCGATTAAGAAGTCCCAACCTCTACACCCAAATGGCTGGAAAGTTTGATCAGCAACAAAATAAAAATAGTCCCATTTTCATTGCCATTGGAGGACATGGTTAGAAAGTGCCTAGGAAAGACTCCTAAATCTAAAAAGCTAAAAATAACATCCAGGGTAGACATCAACCCTAACATAGGGAACTAGAGTATAGAAATAGCCCAACCAATAACTAATGAGGAAGTTCAAGATCCTATAGTTTAGGATTTTACAATTGAAAAGATAGATCTTGGGACTACATCACGTGCCATGGATGTGCATCACCTTGAATCATCCACCCAAAGAATAGTTAGCCAAACCTAGAAAGATGAGAAAGATAAAAGGGAGTCAAAATAGACCTTGTGGTCAATGGTAGAGTACATCAATGCCATTCATAACCCAAATCTACAACCTATTGCCCAATTTCCCCCATCTTTCGATCCAAAATTACTAGTTAATCAAAAGATGATAGACTAGATACATAGAAACAAAATGGTTGTCAGGGTATTTGATGATTGGTTAGATGGCATCATCTAGAAAGGTACAAAATACATTCATGAGCTGAAGAATATATTTGATCAAACCATAGATACCATCAAAGACTTGAAAACAAGAAGTTTTAGAGCTGAAGATTACCTATTTTACAATATATATGATGTTTGTTTGAAATGTTTTTCATCTGTGAATGAAAAGGAGAAATAATTACTACATACTTAGCTCTATGCGTTTGAGTATTTGAAATTTGATTTTCTATGTGAGATCTTCTTTTATAGGGTAATTGCTCTTTTATTGGATAACTCATTGTATGTGTTTTATTGTTTATTGGTTCAGCAATTTACATGTTTATATCTAGTTATTATTGAATATTTTATCTATGTATTGTATTACCAAATGATGTTATAAAATCTTGCATTCATAGCATGATGATGTATAGATGTTAGTTTGCCTTTAAGCACTTTCTAGTTACAAGTGTATCTGAATATTTAGAATAATTCAAATTCATTGAAGATCTTAAAGGGGGTTGTACCTTAATTTAGAGGGAAACTATTCCTGATAGTTCACCCATTTTTTGATTAACTTATTTGTTCTTAAAAGAAAAGGGTAAAGAGTTAGAAGAAATTAGGACAAATCTATTAGCCAACAATTTTTGGTGACTCCACTAGGGATTGAAGAATCTTTGTTGAAAGATTAGTCACCTTAATATGAAGCAATAATGGTGCTTCCACATGAAAATGTAATTCTTGTTCTTTAACCTAATCTTGGTTTTCAAGATGAGCAGGAAGATATAATTGGTCAATTAAATACCCTTACATGGTGCAATCATCAAAATATTGATGATTATAGGAGGGCAAGCAAAGTATTAGAAAAAGAAGAAGAATTAGCTAATAATTTGAGATTGTTGTTGCTTAGGCAAAGGAGGAGACAAGCGGAAAATACAACAAGAAATCAAGCCCCTAAAGTATGAAGAGATCAAGAACAACCTAGAAACCAATAACTGCCTAGCCAATCACAAAATTATAAGCTAGATTCTAGAAGGTACACAAGGTCTTTGAGAAGAGAGGGAGTTGAAGATCCTACTTTTCAAATGCTATAAATCTTAAATTTTCCTTATATTTCTAATTGTATTAGAAGAGCTAGAAGTAGACCTCCTAACCCCATAAACCCTCTACATCCCCTATCTATCAAGCCTTAACTCTTTTTGGTACCATCATCCCTTCTGCTATAAGCTTTCTACCAATGGACCAACCTTGGGGAACAGCCATAGGGCCTCTAAATTTAGGGGCCAACCTAAATTCTCTACCTAAAAATACAAGGGAAAACTTCCCTAAGTTTAATGGAGATGGAAGACAATCACCAGAGGAACATCTGAGCACCTTTGCAACAACATGTGTTGTGTTAGGCATGCAACATCAAGATGTATCCATAAGAATTTTTATGCAAACTCTAACTGATACTGCAACACAATGGTTCTATCATCTAGATGACTCTTCAATTACAAATTGGAATGATATGAAATCTGCATTTGAAAATAGGTTCAAGAGCATAGAAGATGAGCATTCCCTTCTTTCTCAATTGACTCAACTCAAGAAAGAAATACATGAGCCTATGAGGGAATTTATATCCAAATTTAATAGAATAGTGCACAAAATCCCAACTACTAAAAGACTAACTACTGAGAATCAGAAATGTTTCTTTATTAATGTTATGCCTCTTGATATTGGCTTCCATGTTAGAAGAGGTGTAATTGCTAACTTGGTAGCCACTCAAACCTTGGTAATTGGTTTAGAAGATAATCTTATTATGGCTAGAAAATAGAAGAAAGAAGTCCAAATACCTAATGCTCATCCTTCATCCTCTACAGATCCTATGGTCCAAAAATATTGGTGAATGATATGATTACCCTAAAAATACAAATACCTAAGGTTAATACCCTATTTCAACAACCATATCAAGATATTAGCAGGAGAAATCTTAATCAACATATGAATATTGGTAGGACATTACCACTCACATAAGCACAACCAAGGTTAGTTATTGAAGCTCCTCTTGGGAGAGGGAATATGTGTGACTTTCATTTGACTACTGATCATGATGGGAATTCTTGTTTGGAGATGCTTACATATGCTCAAATGGCTGCTACTCAAGATGTATTGGGAGAGGCTATCAAAGAACAAAGGAACTTTAAGGAACTTGGTGACTCTGAAATACACTTCCTAGAATATGAATCAGATTAAGAAAGAGGAGGTGAAATATTAGTTAATATTAAAGATCCTTCATGTGTTATTCTCACTAGAAGTCAGAAGAATCTAATATTTTTTAATACTCAAGAAGTGCCCATTAAAAGTAAGAAACCTTTTACTAGAACCTCTGATGCTAATCTGAAGACCCAAGAAAGTAAATTGTTACATAGAAATGATCATAAGACTTCTTTTGATATTTTAGAGTTTTGTAAGTCTATAAAGATTCAAATATCCTCTGCTGAATACCTCAGGTTGAAACCTAAAGAACTTGATAAATTGGTTAAATGTGTCAAAAATGGCCCTACACAAGTTGAACTTGAGAGTCAATTAAATTTTAATACTGAGTCTCCCATTGCCCAATATTTGCTTCTCTAGCTGAATCACCCATGCATACTCCTAGAATGACCCTCAATTCATCTAATGATACATTTTATATGGCTGATATGAAGCCTAACCTATATTATGTTTTTTTGTTCATAAATGGTCATAAACTCAGTAATTATATCATAGACTCAGGTGCTTTTGATAATATAATGCCTTCTTCTATATCCAAATCCCTAAGATTATCCCTTATAAAAAATTTTGGTAGGTGTTACTCCATGGATGGTAAAAAAATTACTTTGCTCAGATAAATTAAAGATTCACGAGTTGCTCTTGCAGCCTATCCTGATAAAAGGGTGAAGTTGACTATCTTGGTAGTGAATATTCTTGCTAGTTATGGGATGTTGTTGAGTAGGACTTTTTTGCAAAGATTTATGTGGGTAGATTATTTTAGATTGGTCAGAAGATACAATTCTAGTGGGAAATTAGAAAGTTAAGCTATAACCTGAACCTAAATACAAATTTACTATATATCCTTTTGATGATCCTAAGTCTCAGATTCTATTTGAGAAATGTTAATTGGGTAATTATTTTCTCTCTTCTCAAGAAATGAAGGAAGATCTTGTCCCAAAGGTTTTTCATTTAGATGATATATAGACTATAGAATTTGATGGTAGTTTTGCTACCATTGGTTCAAGAGCAAGTGTTGTTTTGATCTCACCTGAAGGTAAAACTTTTCCTTACTCTTTCAAGCTAGAATTTAAAAATACTAATAACACTGCTGAGTTGAAGCCCTATTACTGAGGTTAAATTAAGCCAAAGGAAAAGGTATAAAGATGCTTAGAGAAAAAGGAGATGTTAAATTAATTGTTAAGTAGGTGAGAGGCATTTTTTTAGTTAAACATGAAAGATTAAGACATTACAAGAACATAGTTTGGGATGAGATAGAAAATTTTGATGCCTTTTCTATTGAGGCAATTCCCAAAGATCTAAATACATGGGTAGATTCTCTAGCAGTGTTAGCTTCCCTTCTCCTCCCACACCCTAATTTTAAAATGGATTCATATAGAATAAAATTGGTCTACCATATTAATGTCCTAGATAATGCTGAAAATTGGCAAGTGTTTGAGAATGATAGGTAGATCAGAAGATTCTTGGAGAATATTGAGATGTTCTTGGGAACTTATTTTGAAGGTTCTGAAGTAAGATATAAAGAATTCAGTCATAACCTAGGGATTAATTCAAAGGATGATGTAATTTAGTTGAAGGGAAAAAAATCCCCAAAGGATTGGTCTCTTTAGAAATTTTTTTTACTCGACAAGATGAATATACAAAAGCCAAGCTTGTTCAGGATTTTGGGAAATTGGGGAACTATGAGAAAATAAACATTGGAAGCGAAACTGATCCTAAGTGGATTTATATTAGTAGATGTTTTTCACCAGAGGAGAGAAACAAATTGACTAATTTGTTGATCAGGTATTAGGATGTCTTTGCTTGGTGTTATGATGACCTCAAGGATTTTAGGCGTGGGAAATTTCAACATCATATTCCTTTGAAAATAAATGCAACCCCATTCATGCATAAGTTGAGAAATTATAACCCAAAGGTTGTTGAGGCCATATTTAAGGAGAGAAAAAATGTTGAAGGCTAATATTATATATCCCATTCATCACTCCACCTGGGTGGCAAACATTATCCCAGTACATAAAAAGAATGGAGAAATAAGAATCTGTGTTGATTTCAAGAACCTGAACCAAGCCAATTTGAAGGATAATTATCCTTTACTTGTGATGAATCACATCTTCCAAATAGTTGATGGGTTAGAAATGATGTCCATGCTGGATGGATTCTTAGGTTATAATCAGATAAATGTAGCTATAGTTGAACATAAAACTACTTTTACTACACCTTAGGGAACTTTTGCTTGTAACCGTATACTCTTTGGTTTAATTAATGTTGGTGCAAATTTTTAATGGGTGATGGCTTCATCCTTTAGAGATATAAAAGATAGAATTATTGTCATTTATCTTGATTATTTGACTATTTTCTCAAAAAAAAAAGAAGATCATCTAAAGGATCTAGAAATCATTTTGCAAAGGTGTTGTAGTCATGGTATATCTCTTAACCCTAAGAAGTCAATTTTCTATGTAACAGAGGGTAAGTTGTTGGGACACTTAGTTTCAAAGGATGGAATTGCGATTAATCCAAAAAGGGTTAGAGAAATACAACTAAGCCTTCCTTCAAATAGGACTGGAGTTAAGTCCTTCTTTGGCTAGATCAACTTTCTTAGGAGGTTCATTCTTGATTTTAATAAAATTACCAAACATATTGTGGGGATGATGAGTGAAAAACAAGATTTTTGATGGAATGAGACTACTAAGAAATCATTTGAAGATATAAAGAAGCAATTACACAAACACCTACTCTAGTAAATCTTAATTTTCAAAAAGATTTTATTATTTATTGTTATGCTTCAGAACATAGCTTGTCTGGTATCTTATTACAAAAGAATGAATTGAATGTAGAAGCCCCAATAGCCTTTATGAGTGTTCCTCTCAAGAAGCATGAACTTAGGTATTATTTAATTGAGAAGCAAGATTTCACTATGGTAAAGGCTATCAAACATTTCATATATTACATTCTACACTCTCATTCAGTTGTGTTTGTGCCTAGTTTAGCTGTAAAAAATATTCTCACTCAACAAGATGTTGGGGTGAACAATAGAGCAACATGGGATGCTAAAATTCAAGAATATGATGTAGAGATTAGACCAACCAAATTGGTTAGAGGTCAATGCCTATGAAAATTGATTATTGAAAGTAAGAAATAAAAATAAGAACTCCCCACTATCATATTGGTAAGTTTACAAGATCCATGGTTCCTAAATGTGGCACACTATCTTTCTTATGGAGACTATTCCAGTCACTTATCCCTGAAGGAGAAAAGGAATTTGAAGTTAAAAGAAATAAAATATATCATTTGGGATGATGTTTTATATAAGAAGGGACTGGATGGAACTTTTTTGAGATGTGTGGATAAGGAACAATGGTATAAAATTTTGGAAGTTTTTCATAATGAAGCCTATGGTGGAAACTTCTCCTCTTCAATCATAGCCTTTAAAATCCTTAGAAATTATTATTATTGGCCAGGTATGTTTAAAGATGTATATAGATGGGTAGCCAACTGTGAAAAATATAAAATGTTTTCAAGAAGGCCACAACTTGTAGTATTGTCTTTGAGGCCTATTTTTATAAAATGACCATTCAAATAATGGGGTTTAGACTTTATTGGGCCTATTTCACCTCCTTCAAGTGTCAGACATACTCACATTTTAACATCAACAAACTATTCTACAAAATGGGTTGAAGTAGTCCCTGTGAAGAGAACCACTTTATAAGTGGTGTGTAATTTTCTTAAAGAAAATATACTAGTACATTTTGGCATCCCTAAAAAACTTGTAGCAGATAATGCTACCATATTTTCCTCAATTGAACTTACTTATTTTTGCTATGAGCACAATATATCTCTATCTCACTCATCATATTACTACCCTCAAGGGAATGGACAAGCTGAGTCCAATAATAAAAATATGATAACTATCATGAGGAAATTGGTGAGTGAAAATCCCAAAGATTGGCATAAAAGATTGTATGAAGCACTCTGTGCTGACAGGGTAACCCCAAAAAGAGCAATAGGAATGGCACCTTTTGAGCTAGTTTATGGAATATGAGCTTAGTTATCATTACCTCTGGAATTATCTATAGTCAAAATATAAAATGTAATTGAAGATCAATAATTTCAAGATTCCTTGGAGAAAAGAGTTATGTACTTAAATAAGATTGAGGAGGAAAGGATGACTTAGTTGATTGAATTACTGCTCACCAACTGAGGGTCAAGAAGTTTTTTGATCAAAAAAGAAGGCCCAAAAAATTCATGGAGGGAGATGAAGAATTGCTATGGGATAGGAGGAGAGAACCTAAAGGGGCACATGGAAAATTTGATTCACTCTAGAAAGGACCTTTCAAAATTCATCAGGTATTGGGTCCTAATTCTTTTAAATTGGAATATCTAGATGGATCTATTTTACCCCTGTCTTATAATGGATAGGATCTTAAGTTGTATTGACTGTGAAATAGGTGTCCCCTATTTTGTACACAACATTTCCTTTATTGTCACGTGTTGTGTTTTCCTTTATTGGTTTTGGTTTGTCTTGATTCTTTTCTTCCATCTCTATGTTTTAGTTTATGCATAACCAAATTTTTTGTGCTCTCTGCAATTTTCTATAAAATACAATTTCCAGTCAGAGCCAATGTTACCTTTTGAGTCACCCTTATTTAATTTTTTATGAAATTTCCTTAAGCAAGAGTCGACTTACCATTTTAACTTATTTGGTCATATCTTTATTTCTTAAGTTGGGTCTTTATTCTTAAAGTTCACCCACCTATCATCTTTTGTGTGTGAAATTACTAAAGAATTGAACCTTTGAACTTAAACCATTCTCAAAATGTTCAACAGTTCAATGGTTCAATTATTTAAAACTCAACGTTATTCAAAAGTGAGTTGTTGGTCCCTTTGTTTATCCCAGTCTCTGTGTTGAACCCCTGTGTTGAACCTTTGTGTTGAACCTTGTCTCAAGTGTTCAATGGTTCAACAGTCCACCAGTTCAAAGTTTAATGTTTCTTAAAAAGTCATGACTGTTGGTCAAACTGTGTAACTCATCTTGTGTCTTTGAACCTTTGAGTTGAACCACATTTCAATGGTTCAAAGGTTCAATGGTTCAAATTTTAGTGACTATGATCTCATTTCTCCCCGAGGTTTTCTCTAAGTCAAAGTTAGTGGGAAATTTAGAGGAAAGTATATCCAAAACTCATTATGAAATAGAAATTTCTAACTTTTTGAAGGATATGGATAATTATGATACATCAAGGTAATGCATGAAGAATGCTTGACATTAATGCATATGCCACAATTTATATTCTTTCAAACATATTTAGCATGTTTTGTTTTAATTAATGATTATCTGACCTAGTTAATGTCTTTATCAAGAGAGAATAAGCCAAATTCAGTGAATAAACACACTGGGTGATGCAAACGAGGAACAATGTGGAGGTATAAGATTTTTTTTGCCTAATTTCATAGTTATTTTAGATACGTTAAAGGTAATTCCAGGCTTAAAACTAGAAGGGGTCCTCTCATCAGAGAATCCAAGAAAGCCTTCACAACTATTCTACCCCTCATGCCACCAGATCAAGAACTAAAAGTAAGAGGAAGAAGCAAATTTTTGAGAGAATAATTGTAGACTTGAATTCTTAAGAAGATTCAAGAGAAGCAATAAGTGATAAAGATTTTGATTCACCAATGGTAGAGGAGGTTAGTGAAAAAAATTAGATAGAGGTTTCTTTAGAGTTTGCTAACCTGATGATGATTTTAGATGTGCCTTCTAATCAGTTAAATCTTGGTAAAGAAGTCCTAGCCTTTGCACCCAAATGGCTAGAAAGTTTGATTAGTGATAAAAAAATAGTCCCATTTTCATTGCCATTGGAGGACATGGTTAGCAAGTGCCTAGGGAAGACTCCTAAATCTAAGAAGCTAAAAACAACATCCAAGGCAGATGTTGACCCTAACACAGGGAACTGGAGTGGAAAAATAGCTTGGCCAATAACTAATGAGGAAGTTCAAGATCCTACAGTTCAAGATTTTACAATTGAAAAGATAGATCTTAGGACCACATCACTTGCCACAGATGTGCATCACCTTGAAGCATCCACCAAAAGAATAGTTAGTCGAACCTAGAAAGATGAGAAAGATAAAAGGGAGTTGAAACAAACCTTGTAGTCAATGGTAGAGTACATCGATGCCATTCATAACCCAAATCCACAACCTATTGCCTAATTACCCCTATCTTTCGATCTAAAAATCACCAGTCAATCAAAAGATGCTGGACTAGATACACAGAAACAAAATGGTTGCTAGGGTATTTGATGATTGGTTGGATGGCATCATCTAAAAAGGTATGGAATACATTCATGAACTAAAGAATATATATGATCAAACCATAGATACCATCGAAGACTTGAAAACATAGAATGATTTGTGGATAAAAGATGAAGGTAAATAAATGAATGTGATGAATCAAATTGATAAAGTACAGAAGTATGGGATAGAAAATTATTTATCAAAAAATAATTTGATAGGTCTGAATGAGGATATGCAGTATGTAAGTAAGAAAAATATTGAATAGAGGCATTTAGTATCCAGAAAAAGGCAAATTGAACTTATGAAAATGATCAAAGAAATGACTGGATTCACTTAATCCTTGCAACATGATTTACAATGTATTGATGTGAAGTATATAAAGGATGATAGGGAATTTTAAAAAGACATCGATACTTTGATTCAGTGCTTCATGGAAAAGATCAGCTTTGTTAAAGAAAATGACAACTTATTAACTGAATATTTCTCCTAGATTTCAAAGGTGGAGTCACTCCATTTCTGTGTTGACGCACTCTCAAAGCATGCTGAGAAAGTAGGGAAAATTTGGAGGGAGAAAGATGTCTGGAAGGCAAGAGTGAAACACATAAGCATCCCTAATTTCTAAAAAATCCAAGAATTTGTTATAGCATCTTAGGAGTGGAAAGTGCAACTTGTCTCCTCAAATGAGCAAAACAAATCTAGAGATTTTAATCTATCTCCCCAGTCTTAATCTTACTTGCATAACATTTTATTTAGTTATTCAGTTGGTATTCTATTTAAAACTTGGTTTTTAAATGAGTTTGTAAAAACTAAATCCTGTATGGGTCAGAGTTACTTTAACTCTGGGTTTGGTTTAAAAGATCGAATAATTAGGGAAATTATATATATATGTGTTTTTAGTTGTTGAAATAGACATAGAGAAAAAAAAGAAAAAGAAACAATAAGTTTTAGAGCTAAAGATTACCTATTTTAAAATATATATTATGTTTGAAACATTTTTCATCTATGAATGAAAAGGAGAAACAATTACTGTATACTTATATCTGTGTGTTTGAGTATTTGAAATTGGATTTTTTATGTGAGATCTTCTTTCATACGGTAATTGCTCTTTTAATAGACAACTCATTGTATGTGTTTTATTGTTTATTGGTTTAACAATTTACATGTTTATATCTGGTTATTATTGAAGATGGAATCTATGTATTCTATTATCAAATGATGTTATAAAATCTTGCATTCATAGCATGATGATGTATGGATGTTAGTTTTCCTTTAAAAACTTTCTAGTTAAAAGTGTATCTGAATATTTAGAATAATTCAAATTCATTGAAGATCTTAAAGGGAGCTGTACCTTAATTTAGAGGGGAACTATTCCTGATAGTTCACCCTTTTGTTGATTAACTTATTTGTTCTTGAAAGAAAAGGGTAAAGAGTTAGAAGAAATTAGGACAAATCTGTTAGCCAACACACCTATATGTCATGCCAAAGGTGTATGCAATAGAGTAAAGGAGTCCAATGCCTATGTAGATATAGTGGTACCTTGATCAAGATGTTGCACCTTAGATTGAAGAGACCAAATCTCTTGCACAAGGGCTGCCACATCAGGAGATAGGGATGTACTAGCAATAGTTGGTGGCATAAAAGAAGGTTGGGGTGCTACAGGGGGTTATTGTGACATAGTTTCCCCCATAGTGTCATGTTCAACTAGTGTCTCTGTGGTTTAAGAAGACTGACCATTGGTTACCTTTTGTTGTTCCTCTTAGAGGATTCTAATCATGTCATCTTACATATCTGGGTGTTTGGTTAAGAGTTATTGAAGATCTCTTTTATTAGTTTCATCAAAGCCAGTATATTAGGCCATTGTTAAAGTAGGAAAAAAATTGAAATGTGTTTGAATGTTTTTTTAATAAGTTATAATAGGTAATGTGCTAAAACTAGAAAGTATTGGATATAAAAAATGCAAAATTCTAAAATAGTAGTTTAGAATTTGTGCAAAAAAAGATACGAAGCTACCAAACATGTAAGGTAATACCATAAAAAGCAAAATAAGAACTAGTATATGCAATTAGGGGATTTTCAAAAATATTATTTGCAAAATATTATGAACTTTTGAATTTGAAATTGATTTTTTGAGCTAAGTATGCAAGATAAAATTCAAAAAATTATGATAAATTAATTGCTTGAATGGGACCTAGTAGATGTAACTAGGGTTTTAAGACAAATAAATTTTCTAGAATTACTATGAATTTTTAGAATTTGAAGTGATTTTCTAATTTTAATATTCAATCAAAATTTATAGAAAATAAGTGGCATATTACTTGAAAATTACTGGGATTTAGTTGATACAACTAGGGTTTTGAAATGATTTTTTTCAAAATTAATGTAATAATTTGAAAAATTTACTATAAATTTGTAGAATTGAGCTTGAAAAATTTAGGGGAAATCTAAAAATATTTCTAAAATTAGCAATATATTTTTCCTAGTGGTTTGAAAGTGTTTGTATGCAAATAGGACCTAGTATGTGCAAACTAGGGTTTAAGTGAATTATTGAAAATATTTCAACTAATTTTTAATTTTTTTATTTTTAAATTTAGGAAATATCAAGAAAATATTGAAAAAAATTAGAAATAATTATCTCTAGGGTTTTTGTGCAAAAATTTGAAGTAAGGTTCACCAAATGTTTTTTTTGAATTTGGGAAACTATAGGTTTAATTTACTAAATAGGAAAGGGGTTTAGATTAAGGGGAAAATTAGTAAATAAATGTGCCTTAATTAACCTATTAGTTTATTGAATTTGAAAGTGCTTCATTGATTTCTAAAATAGCAAACAAGGGGATAGAGACTAAAAATTAGCTAATTTTGGGCTGAGATAGAAGAGGTAGAGGCTATAAATTATTGATCTAGCTGGGTAAACTATTGGAAACAAGATCCAAAATTCTATTTTCTACCTAGATAGGAGAGTAAAAAATGGGACATCCAGAGGTCCAACATTGTATTCCATGTTTTGACATTGTAGTCCTTAGTGTCAGAGATTTTTGAGCTTTTTGGGTTCCATTCATCTACTCTGAGAGACCTTATGCCTAAAATATCGAGTCCTGGTTGTTCAAAAAGATCCATGTGTAATTGATTTTGTCTTCAAGGGTCCTAGCTCCTCTTAATGCATGATATTCGATCTTGAATCCAATTGGAAAAAGGGGTTAGTATGTAATATAAACTAAACATGTGATCACACCTCATGTGTGGGCACGCTGCCTACATACCAATACTCTAAAGAGGGATCAAGGCCAATGTATTTCTCCCAATTTTAATGTGTATTATGTAATCCTATGTATGAAATTCAAGTGTATTACTAGAGGACTCATGATTAGAGTGGGAGATTAGATAGGCTGGAAATAATAGTGGTTGGCTATATGCAGAGAATAGGAAGATTTGCTTGAGTTTGCTTTAGTATATTTCTAGCTTGTGCCTTTTGAATGATTTTCAACCCTTCTAAATGACCTTTGATTGGGATTTTATAGGGAAACTAGTGATCCTAGGTTAGATGAACTCATAATAGGCTGACAAGGGAAAAGATAAGGATTCAGGAAAATTTTACTGTTTGAGGCTATTTTGGATTGGGACAACAACATTGAAAAGTGGACACCTTGGGTTTTAACATTGTAGTCCAACCTATGGAATTTTTGTCTAGGGGAAAAGGGACCTTGGGGGATAGATTTTTTCTTGGGAGAGGAATCTAAGACAATAGGGGCTGAATCTAGAAGGTTTCAGATGATTTGGAAATAGTGAAAACATGCCTAAGTGGGTTGTGTAAATGAGTAGGAGAGATCTATGGTTTGGGTGTCAAAATTCATTCTAAAGTTGTATAAATTTCATTTTAGTATGACTACAGGCAGTAAGGCATTATTTAGGATATTGAACATATTTTTGCACTTTGAATATTGAGATTTTAAATTGGTTTATATATTGGTATAATTCATAGCTTTGTTAAGAGTTGCAAGAAGCAAACATGAAATTGTTTACAACACCAATAATATACTAACATTACTCAATAGGTGTGCACTTCATAGTTTCTTTATAGGTATAAATTGTTTTCAATGTAACTATGTTTGCACAATTTTTGGTTTAATCCTTTGTATAAGGTTATTTTGGGGGTAAAATATGCCTTTATTTGGAATTGTTTTTAAAGCCTTTTGAAAATGGAAATAGATCATCTAACTCTTATAAGATAGAGTTGATAAGATGAAACCTTATATTTAGTTATGGAAATGAGGAAGAGGGAATAAACTTATGGATTAAATGGTTTAATTGAATAGTTTTGATAAAACATAACTATTGTATTGAATAGTATGCTTAGTTTCACTTCAAGACACTATTTTTAGGGAATTCTTAACTACTTTGATCTAGGAAGGAATTTGATAACCCTTGTGTTTGGAAGGATATTTTGCTATCTCCTATTTTAATTTTCCATTGTGATAAACTTTTGGAAACTAACTGAGTTTGATGAGTTGTGGAGGTATGAATCAAGGAGTAGTCATTAATGAGGAAACTTTGAGATAGGTTTAAAATTATTTGTTTTCTCCCCACATTTATGATATGTATTACAATTACTTTCAGAGTTGTAAATTGGTAAAGAAGTTCTTATTTATGAAATTATCTAAGTTATCACTAGAGTTTAACAGGTATAGAGAAAGATTGATAATCCATTTTTGGGATCACATCTATTTTACCTTGATTATTATTTCATATATTGTGCATATTGTGCATTATAACTTTAGGATATACAAAATTAATTGCATGATTTTATAATTGACATATAAATTTAAGTCCCACTATATCTTGGGAAATGTTTATATTACAAACTTTTTATACACTCACATGTATGTTTATTATTCACATCATAGTGATGTACTTTCAAAGACCCATAGATGGCATAAATTTGTAAATATAAGTATATAGGTGTTGAAATGTGTTTAGAAGTCCTATAGGGGTATGCATAACATTTGAATTTACCTTGTGTGATGTTGATAACAAGGAGAATACCTTAACATTCATACAGTACAGGGATTGAGAGAATCCACCAAATGTTATGACTATTTTGGGTGATAGGTCATGTTGGTAGAATGGGTAAAGAGTTTGTTTTACTCTCCATATTTAGGTCACTATTTTAATTAGATAGTTAATTTCTTGTAGGGAAGTTTTGATGATGTCTTATTTTGATAAAGTAAACTTGGTATTTTTCAAATGGAGTTTATTTACATAGCTTAAATTCATAACACATTCACTATGTTATATTTTAGTTTATGTACTTTGATGTGATGCAGAGATCCATTTAGTAGATTTAGTGAATTATTATGACTTTTGGAGACCAAAAGCCTCTTTGTGTGGAGGTTTGATCTAGAGGATTTTTCATCCTTCATATGTTCCCAAAACTAGTATGGTGCTAAAGAGCATTCTGAGAGCCTTCTAACACCTATTGGAATGTGTTAAACGAACATCATATGATCCAAATACAACTAGTCAAAGTTTGGATAAAAAATGGTCAACCATCAAATAGTGACATGGATGCATGTATGGTTGCTAAGTGGACTAATTGACAAGTGACACATGGTAGTATAGTGGTAAAAGGGTCTTTGTTTTGACCTCTAATTTTTGACACTCATGTTGATAAGTGGTAGGATGAGGAACGTTATAGTGGAACTCTTGGAGAGGTCCATGTGGTGGGTCCTCAGGCCATCACATGGCCTACACCACATTACTACTATATTCCAAGTCATAATTAACTAAGACTGAAGATAGATATTTATCCATATCATGTCTTTATACACATGAGCATACCAACTCATCATATACTGAGTTTGAACTATGGTGAGCTTGAGATCAAGCCTGAGTGCTAGCTCAACATTCCATATGGCACTCAACAAAAGGGAGAGATAGACATCATAGAATCCATAGTTTAAACTATTTCAATGAAACCTATTTAAAGGCTTTATAATTTTTATCCCTAATGAATGTGGGATTTTATCTCTTGAAATAAAATCCATGCCGATTGTTAAGGATTCAAACCCACTTTACAAAGAGGAAAGAGATTTTCATTGGCTTGAGTTGGGTGATATATTAGACTACATGTTACAGTTATACTGGGTAGGGTATATTCTATTCCTTAGTCCTAAAATAGGATATTGGGTGAACTCGAATTAGTTCACAAAATCCTATGGGCTAGGCAATAATAGACAGTCATAGATTACAATGTTGATACATGACTATATATTTATTAGACATAGTCCTGAATAGATTACAATATGCCTATTAGAGGGATTTTTAAGCCATGACAAAGGGGGATAATCTTGAAGGCAAAATGAAAAGAGGAGAACCAATCTTGTGAAGATTTTGATTATGCATATTGGGAAAGGTTGTTGGGCCTTGGGTGAATAGTATATGATGTAAGATGCATATGCATGACTGTGTATGGATACACACATAAAACTAAGCCTATATTCTTACAATTTTTTGTTATTTGTATGGCCATTATCCATGAAATATAATGTGTGGTTATATATATGAAAAGGCATAGAGTCTCAGATTTACTAGCAAACATATAAAGACCCGAGATTGTACTATTTTTATGCCTCTATTTTTGTAAGGCCTTTGGCCATGGAGGATAATGGTAATTTTACATTATAGGGTTATTTTTTAGGGAGTTACAAGTTTGTATAAACTAGAGACACTCTAAATTATTATGATGCCCATTTTAAGGGTTTTCTAAACACTCTTAATGGAGAATTTGATGCTCATATTCATGGAGGATAAATAGGTGCAATGGGATTTGAGAAGATAAATTTTAAATCAATTTTAGAGTCTTCACATAGTTAGTTTCAACATATTTATAGGTCCAAAATCCATTTTTGATGTAATTTTTTTAATTTTTGTATTTACATAATTTTTAACGGATTAGTTCATGATTATGAACCTGGAGATGTAGCACCTAAATGGGTGAACTCCATTATCAATTTTTGGTGTCAATTTTCCTTTCAGTTATTTCTGTGTTTTAGTTATTAATTCAAATTTTAGAAAATAATTAATAAGACACTACATTAATTATGAGAAATTTAGAAATGACACAAATGAGGAGTTTTTAGTTGGGAAATGAGTTTATGGAGTTTTCTGATCACTATACATTCATTCTTAAAATTTTGCATCCAATTATATTTTAGTTAAATAATTGAGAGCTATTAGTATCCTATTTTAAAACTATTTGATTTATCTAAAAGGTAAACTTGGTTTACAAATCAATGGATTGAATCATCATGGATATATCACAATTGAAAGCTTTGAGGTAGTAAATAAAATCATGATGGGTAGTAGGCCTTACCAAGAGTGGGATCCTATCCCAAGTCTTTTGGAATTTTATGTTGAAGTCTTGAATGGCATCTTATGGTGCTCTCTTATTTGTACTCAACTTCTTAGTTAAAGACAAGTGGTTAGATTTGCCTTCAAATATCTTTCTCAAGGTATCACCCGATTCATCCCATATAGTGATAGAGTTAGGAGCCAAAGTTACATATCAATTAAGTAAATTTCCCTTGAAAGAAACATCCAACAATTTGATATCAATGTCCTCTTCAATAATATTATGTATATTACCAAAATTGACATTGTTTCTTATGTGTTCAATAGGAGTAGTGGTAGCTTCTCCCATATATGAAGACACACTTTTGAGGGCTGACATAGGGATTCCATTATAGTGAACAAGTGAAAAAGGATTATGGCCATTAAAGGCAATAAAGGATAGGTTCCTTGGGGATGACATCTTAAAAATTGGACCCAAGAAAAGTCTCGTAATAGGTAAGTAGATAGCCAAATACTTTTTGGAGTATGGATGGGTATTAACAAACCTCATTTCTCTAAGATAATATTAAGGTAAATGTAAAAATTCAAATTTAATGCATTTAATATAAGATCTTTTTTTTACCTTAGGCATGAAACTGAAGCACTAGTCTACAACCAAGAGCCAATGAGTGCTGTATTTTCCAAATACTACATGAATGAAGCCTTACAATTTAAAATTTTCCAAGGTCTACATATAAATTTGACAACATCTTGGATAATGAATCCTATTGGGCATGCCAAAACTATTATCAATCAAATTTTCACCCTAAGGAGGTCTACTATAGCCTCATTAAATTTTGAGTAACATGGAAACATCTCTCAAGTTATGGGTGACCTATGAGAGAGATGAGTCTCTAGATTGAAGGGCTAGTTCCCTTTGAACCATACCTACACCTAACCACTAATATACTTGATATGAAAGAAAATATATATAAAGAGATTAACACTAACCTAATAGAGGTTATGAACCAATATTTATCCCATAAACCTACATGAACTTGCACTATGAAAGACAATTCACAAAATTGATCTTAACACCCAAGGTTCACCTAAGAAAAGTATTTCAATATAAAGGTTGATTACAATGTGTTTCTCAAGGTAGATGATAAATAGGTCTGATCATAGACACTAATATCCTTATTTATAATTAAATAACAAAAAACAACTATTTACACTTCATATGACCTGTTAGAAGTCTTATTACTTACACTAATCATGAAAGAGTAAGATGAACACAAGAAAAGATGACCTTCACTTGATATTCACTATGAACTACTTCACACACTTAAGAAAGAAATTAATAACTCAAGACTAGTTTCAAATATTTTATTCAAATTCAAAAATAGTAGTCATTGTAGTAGGGCTTCACCATACTAAATGTGGATATCTTACAAGGTCAAAAGTGGCTGCTTATATAGAGAATTGGGAAGAGATGGGCATAGAAGGAGAAGATTTCCAAGTGTCCACATGGAATTTTAAAAAAATGGGTTATGAATAGTTTAAATATAATTTCAAAGCCATGTGTCTCTCTCTTCTAAATATGTTTCAATCCTCCAAGTTGCATAGCAGTTAGAACTTCGCTTGACACCTTGACCATCTTCTTGAAAAAATTCATTTCTTGCATAAAAAGAGTGAAAAATGGGATTATCAAACATAAAGTCACCATGAATTCCTTTATAAATTATCATTTGACACTTTACCTACACTAAGAAACTCCTCTGATCTGATATTTCACAATTCATATGCCTAGGTGTCTTAAAACTCTTCATTTCCCGTGCCTAGCTTGGTCCAAGTGGTTCAAAACTTGAGTTCACATTATTTAAGGCACTCTATCTCCATGAAAGGTATTAAAATACCTTATTAGACTTGAAAAAATCCATTTTTATTCTTGGAACAACTCCCAAAACTCTTTTTTGCTCCTCAAGCTCTCATTAGGCATATTTTCTAGTAGCCTTAAAATCATGTAAACCTCCTTATGTAGGGAAGTGTATATATGGTAATGAAAAAATAAGGAAATATTTAAGGACTTGGTATGTATTAAAATCTACATGACAAGTTTCAAGTCTTGAGAGTGAGTAGAAGTGACTTTTTCTACCTTTCTCTCTCCTCACTTAGGCCTCCTTGCCTAGAACCTTGTTGTATGCTACAAACCTCTCCCACATATTTGAAATAACCCAAAATCATTTGATTCAATTTAGATATCCTATCACCAACCTCCATGTCAAATTTTGAGCTTTGAGACCCTATGGAAGTGTGAGAACCATGAAATGGCCTTGAAATCTAGTCTATTTTAGGCCTGTTTAAGACTACCTTAGAAGATGAACGTTGTTTGATCACTTACATGAACTCATGTGAATATTTTTTGTCTATAAAGGATGAAATACATCTTACATGACCTATTTCAGTGGTTTTCAAGTTCTCCATTACTCAAAACCCATACAAAACACCAAAAATCATGCAAAATAGTGAATTTATTACAGTCCATACAACTAAAAGTATAGACTAAGTACTCATGGAGAATCCACTTGGAGTCTTAAACAAAATCCATGAGGTTTTAGGATCAAACCAATTCATTACATGTGCTTTATAAGTCCATTTATCTTGATTAGTCACTACTAGGGTTTGAGGATGGTTTAAAGTGGCTTAAATTCCTAAGGATTATTCATAAAGAACATATCCTATTTATCTCTCCTAATTCCAAAATATTATATTTAGGGGACCCATACACCACCTCTAAATTCTACTGGTTCCCATGCAAAACCTCATGAAATTTTTGAGTGAAAGATGATGTCTCTTAGGTTGCTTTGAGCTCTTAGCATTTATTCACGTAGATGGTGGGTCTAATTCAATAACTAAAACCACAAGAATGAAGTGTGAATACCTCAATAACGTCCCTAAAAACAACTTATCTCCATGAATTAGTTTGAGGTTGCAATGGGTGAGAGAAAACTAGTCTTAGATGATAGTCTTGTATGAAGAGAGCTTGAGGTGGTCTTAAGAGCCTAAATTATACTTTTATCACTTTTTTGTGCTAATGAATGATCCTTAGAAATTTTTAATTTTATATTAAACCTATAAAAACATATAAACCATCCATTTACCTATATAAAAACACTTGTTCATGACTATATTTTATGGTCTGTGCATGGTATTAAGCTTGTTAGGCCTAAATAGAATCTTGTCTTCATTTTATACTTGTTGTCTGGTCTGAGGGTTGTTTGGAACTATTTTATCAATGTGAAATACTTATAAAATTGTCTAACCTCCTATAAAACCCAGCACATACCCTTACCTCTCTCTATACAAACAAAAAATTCTTATGAACCTGGTAGTCATGTGTATTTATTTAACTATGTGATAGGGTTTAGATCTCTATTTTGACTAGTCTCAATAGTCATTCCTTCACATTCCATTTTATCTTCAAATGAACTTAATAATTTATTTGTCTACCTAATCTAAGTTTAAATTGTCCCCTTATGTACTCTGTAGGTGTCCTTTTCTTCTTAAGCTTATAACTAACCTTCTACTCTTAGCAACCTGTAGGTGGCTATAGGATAGTTTGACTGCATTCTTTATTTAATACCCCACTTTCATGCCAATGATCCTATAAATGATTCTTGAATTTTTTTGATAATCCCAATTAGGCTCTAAGATATTTTTATACACCTTTTCCTTCTCTATTCAATATTAAGTTAGACTGATCTCTCTAGCAGGTTTATAGGTAATCTTTAGGGTAGTTTGAGTACATCATTAGATTGTAGGAATTTAATTTTAGAAGTTGGACATATTAATGACTTGTTGTATTATTGAGAATATATAACCCTTTAAAAAATCACTCTCAAGTCACTATGACTTCACAACCTACAGTGTTCAAGGTTGCCTTCTCAAATTGGTTGTAGGTGACATTTAGAGAAGAGTTTGAGTATGAGGCTTGAAAGTTAATCTTCTCAACTTTTTCATGGTACTTTGAGAAGGTCAAATTCATAAGAGTTTATTTCACTATCTTGTAAAGTTCATTGGATCATTATGACATTTTTAGATGCCTACTCTCTCAATTCCATACATAGACCTATATATATATATATATATATATATATATATATATATTAAGGTTTGTGAACTTAGTCTTTTGACCATTTATTGACTTGAAAATAGTTTAGGTGTTTCCAATGGTTTGTGTCCTCTATTCTCATCTTCATTGATTTATTATTTAAACTTGATTTTTACCCTTTTTTTAAAAGTTTATTTGAGTCCAAAATGAGGACCTACAGGTCTAGGAGTTATAAGTATTAATTTTGCTTGTATGGACAATAGTGACAATTTATTAGGCCTTTAGATACCTTTATTATTTTATCAACCTTTGTACCATTGTATAAAACTATTAAATAATCATTTAGACTTATGATCAAACACTATAACACTTCAAATTGTCCATCACCTGTACATACTATATATATAGTCAACTTATGTATAAGGTCTGTGTGTTGACAATGAAAGTCAATGAGTCTATTCATGCCTCTTAATGATCTAAAATAGGAACTTTTAGTTCAAATGAGTGTCTATGAGTCTATGACACACTTTTATATTACTTAGACATAATCCACATATAACTTAAGTTCTATGGATGTCCACCCACAAGTTTGTAGACCTGTGTGTGGTTATAACACACTTCATCATTGTTTAAGAGTATAAATTTGATATCAAATCTCAACAACTTGAACTTAAAAGTTTTTTAATAGTACTCTCTAATGATACATTAGTTACTTATTTCCACTTAGGGCTAACATTGACAATCAAACCTGTAGAGAGCCATCTATGCACAAACCATGTTTTTCAAAGAGTAATACATGGTGCCTCTTAAAGGATTATTTGTATAGAGATACTTATAAAGAGAAAAAAAATGAATTATGGGAGAGTCAAGAGTTTTTTCATGAATGGTGAAGCATTTTGGAACCTCTGAGAGTGACAACTCAAATAAATTAATACACTTGCAATAGTAGTGACTGAACACCTTATACTTGAGACACTTTTCCTCTTGATGAATACACTTAATGGAATTAAATTGGATGATGAAACTACCATTAAATAGATATCTTTGACCTATGAAAACATACATCAAAACCATTCTTGTCCATCAAATTCTAAAGTGGAGAAATAGGACTAGAATCAGACCCTACTTGGATGGATAAGGCATAGTGACTTGATGTCACTCTTAGCGATTATTCATAAAGGAGGGGACATAAATCTACAAACCAATGCCACTAATTTAAATCTTATTAGGACACCTAATAATGGCCAAAGTTTTAGCTCCAAAATCTCTCTCTTAGCCATACCATCCACTTGAATTTTGCCTTTTTGAGCTTGTGAAGGAAATAATGGAGGAGAGAGAAAGTATGAAGCACCTATATGACCTAAAACTTGGTCCAAATATAGAATATGACCTATGGAATCCCAAGGGAGACTATAAAACCATTTTTACCTGTAAGTAGATCTTCCAAGGCTATACAAGTGTCCAAAAGTGCTTGTAAAGAAGTAGTTTGCTTAGTTTAGGCATTGAACTATAGATTTTGTCAGTTTTTAATCATTCCTAAACATTATATGACATCAATTACATTGGTAAACATTATTTAAACATTTACCTTTGGATATGCTACATACGACTCCTCCAAATTAGCCAAAAGGTGATCAAAATGATATTTTAGCACATAAGAACATAATAAAAGGTTAACACATGATAATATGACCTTCAATACACCTTAATAACCTTTTATAATGAATATGAACCATGTTAAACCTTTGAACACACTTGCAAACACCAAGACCTCATAAATGACACCTAGGACTAGACAAGTATGCATGAGATCAAACTTTGTATAAGGCTAGAAACTGAGTAATGTGACCATATGGAGACCATATAAGACCATTTAAAACCATGACAAGACCACATACAGGATTTGATAATTTCATGAAAAGTTTTAATCTAGAAGGGTTGACCATTTTTGACTTGGGATTAAAAATTGGTTAATATTTAAAATAACATGCATGACATATGTACACACAAATCAGGTGGTCAAAGTTGAGGTTTTCCTATATGAGTATCCTCTACCCATCCCATAAGCAGTTACAACACACTCACCAATTACAGTTCTAGCACCATTACCAAATATAGCATAGTTATTAGTTACATCTCAGAGTATATTTATTATGTATACATCATATAATTTAGTAGATCCACTAGTATAAATGAGGTATATTCCTATGGTATCAACACGTATGCATACTATCCCATGAAGACCATTATTAGAGAGATCCCCAAATCATAGATATGTCACGGATTATAGAGGAACTTCCTCCACTCAGTTTATGCCATAATAAATATTATGGGTTCTCAACATAAAACACCTACATCATTTACAGCTTCTTCTACCAGATGGGTTCCTAAGACCCCTACAGTTCATAGGGCATCACAATCAGTGCTACAAATTCATATCACCACTACATATGTAGATACATATACATATTACTCACTACAATAGATTATGGGATCAAAATTTCCCTTTCAAACAACATGCATGATCATAGTTCCCTTATTTGACATAGGTCATGATGAAGTGAGTGTCTCATGAAACTCATCGGTTAGTATGGTTAGTAGAGAGTTTTTTTGGATAAACCATGTATGAGTTTTTATATTGATGTTTCAGTTTACACTCCATGAACCATCATCAAGGTGAGAAAAATTATAGGTATTGTAGAATAAGCTCTTCCTTTTAAAGATATAATATTGAAGCTTAGTGATGTCATCATGTGTCAAAATAGGTCCCCCAAGGGGTAAAGCTTAAAAACTAAAAACTAAAAATATATAAAGAATAAAGTAGAAGTTGTGACTTTTAATTATAAATGAAAATTAAAATTTCAATTTATAAATGGGATTAATAGTGTAAAATGGAATTAATAATTTAAATTTTAATTGATTTTTGACTTATAATTAATGGTAATTTCAATTTTGCTTGTCAATTTGAAAAGAGAAAGTTATACTTGTAATTTTTAATTTATAAACTCTATTTGTAAATAGAGATAAATTGTGAAATTAATTATTTAAAGGTGATTTAACAATTGCAATTTTTAATAAGCCTAAAAAACATGATTAAAATTCTTATTACTTGTAATCTATAATTTATAAATGCTATTTGTAAATTATGAAAGAAAAAATATAAAAAGAGATCAATTGTGAAATTAAATTAAATTATTTAAAAGTTTTCATTTATAATTTTTATTAAGCTTAATAAAAATGAATTAAAATTATCAATTATAGTTACTAATAATAATGAGTAACATATAAATTATAAATTATTGATTTTAAGCTATAAATTAATTCAAGAAATTATAAATTACCCTAGAAAAGTTACTAATTGTAAAAATGAGCTATAACATATAAAATAATAAAAATATGGGATGTGAAATAAAATAGAAGAAAATTTACCTTTTATGAATTTTATATATTGAATAAGAATTTAAATTAATTATATATCACAAAATTTTTATGTTATAAAGTAAAATTGGTACAAAATTATGAATTATGAAAAATGAGTTAGAATTACAATAAAAATGATTGGAATAAATGAAAAGAAAACAAAAGTAAAATAAAAATAATAAAAAAACAAAAGGGGAGGGGAAGAAGAAGTCAGGTCATAGAATCAAAAAAATGGAGGGGGGGTTGTTAGAAAAATGGGGGTTTGGCATAAAATGATGAACAAGAAGGTTGAAGAGGGAAAAATCAATGAGGTTTGAGTAAGTCAATAATCAAATTCTAGGTTTGGTTTAAATCAAGACCATTATACTCATTGAGATTATTATCAAATTTATGTATTTCAATGGCTTCCTTGAGATGATGTTTGAATTAATTATTTTCTGTGTAAGAACTATCATCTTTTCAATGCAAATATGATGGTGAGTTTTAAAGAAGTGTTCGGCCAAGGCTGAATTTAACAACCTCTCTTTGTTGATGTCTACCACATGTTTATTAATCTTGGTCTTGATGGAATGACTTGTTTTACCAATGTATGAAACATCACAAGATCAATCAATCTTATAAACTCTACTTCTTAGAGTAGGATCTAATTTATCTTTACAAGATTTGATCATACCTCTCAATTTTTTGAGGGGAATAAAATTATGGTTCCTATCTCCTTGTACACAATTTCTTCTCTCTGATCCTTTTATATAGTTTATTTTCATTTTATTTTACATATCTTATATCCAGAAACTATAAAAATAATATAACATGCCAAAATACAAAAACATTAAAATATTACTAAAAAAACACAAAATTTATAGATTGTATGCATTGTTATGTTTACACTTATTCTATTTTGTAGACACTACATATGTTAGAAATCTTAGTATAGTCAATTTTATCATACATACATGCTTCACTTGTTCTTGTTGAGTGATTATAGATTGCTTACAAGACTCAGATCCACTACACTAGGCCAAACTTGTTATCAAATACCCACTGGGGGCATATACACTGATCTAGGTTTATCCATTTGATACATCCACCCACTCAAGGGCATCTTATACATAGTTTCTATTATCAGGTTCTGTCATTACATTCTTTATAGTTTAGTTTACACATTGATATATCTTGATACTAATCATTGCTACTCATACTTAGATTTTTTTATTGACTATCACTAGTTTAGACTTAACATATGTACATCTTGCTCTTACATAGATTTATACTACATTCATGCATGATTTCATTTCTATCTTTCCTAGTTTATACTTGATTATTTTCTTTATGCTTCTTCTATTCGGAGGTATTTGAATATGTCATCACTCTTTGTCTCTATGCCACTTCTATTCATGTATGCCTTGGATATGTACCCATATCCCTTGTGTGTGTTTTCTTGATTATGTATGTAGAGATTTGAACATGTCCTTCTAAGTGACTCTAATCCAACTTGCTTGTTGCTTGCATATGTGGACATTTTCACATGTCCTTTTATGTCTTCTTTCTTATATTTAGTGGCATGTACCCATGTCCCTTAGATTGTAGCCCCTTGGCCAATTTCACATGCCTCATGTGTTTTGCATGTATGATTTCTTGTATGCATCATGGCCATGACACTTGTATTTTTTTTTTACACACACTAGTTTTTTATGCCATGAGGGACCTCATGCATCTACCCATCCTTTTTAGGTGTTGTGATGGACATCATGCCCCCATCCCCCTAGGTAACTACTTAGATTTACTGTTATACACACTGATTGCATCTATCTTGACACCATTTTGCAATGATAGATACAACATACATCTTACATTCCATACTTATGCTTAGATTCTCTTGCATTCTCATGGTATGTTTGCACATTATATTGGATTATCACACACTTATCATATATGCTCTAGCTAACACACATTTTGTAGAGATTTTTTTCTTTTGAGGATAGTTCTTGCATAGGCTCAAAAAATAACCTTAAAATAGGGGAATTTCATAAGGGTTTGTCATAGATACCAATCTCCTAAATTACATTAAAAAAATTTAGCACTTGGGCTCAGTTTCAAAAAATTAGACACAAGTAAAACACATGAAAAAATAAGAATAAAAAATCAATATAATAACTAAGATTTTAGATCAAATAAACATTAGTGCCTAGATAGAGACATTAAAACCATATGGTATTACTATCTAAGACATGGTGTTACTTTCTAGTAGCCCTCATTTTAGGGTAGTTTAGATTATCCAAAATAGTACACTAGGTATAGTATAGGTTTGTACAAATAAAACTACAGGGTTGATAGTTATGATCAAATTTAGCTCATACTCACACTAGTTCAACTCAGATTCATATCAGTGGTTTAGATTGGGGGAATCATACATGACATGATCATTCACACATTCAGTTTAGATACTTAGATATATCTTTTACAACTCAGTCCAGGATCAACTTACTTAAATATCAGATTGAAGGCATGTACATGACACATAGTTTCCATATGCTTAGTTACATACATGTTGATCAAATGAAATCAAAAAATCCATGTCATTCTGTATATTTTATACACTTGAAATCATATTATAGGTTATCACTAGTTTCATTCCTTACTCCATTTTTAGTGGTTGGCATTCCTGAGTAGCCTAGAGTTTCTTAATATACTTGAGTGGCCGCATATCAGACATACACAGTTAGATATACCTAGTTAGATACCAACACTTTGCATAGTTCAATTTTAGATGCATCTACTACACATAGTGGGTAATGATGGAATCACAGCCTATTTATGTTCTTAAAACACCCACATGAGAGGGTTGGACACACTTTTAGTTCAATCCAAGCTATTCACAGGTTATAATCCACCAAGCAAGGGTGGGCAATGATGGAGTCAAAACCAAATTGAGCTCTTGAGAAAAGCACATATGAGGATTGAATAAGCTATAAGCTTAGTCCAAGTTATTAAATGACTTGATCACTGTGTACATGCACACATAGGTTATCACCGAGTTTATGCATTGGTTCACATACCCAATGAGGTCTATTCATTCCTTTCCTCTTTCCCATCTCTTTACTCAGTTTTACTCAATTACTTTATTCAACATCGTTTCTTGATTTTGATATTTCTTAAATAAGGACTAATTTATGCATGTTTCATTGTAATTCATGCTTTGGATCATGCTTCACATACATAGACTCAACTTCACATTCTCAAACTTAGCGACATGGGCTTCAATTCTTGGGTGAGTTTAGGTACACTTCATTTTATTTTATACTAGTTATTTTGCTTTACTGCATTTCTAGCATAAAGGTGGGGGGGGATGTAATCACCTAAAAGTGGTATTTGAGTGCTAAGAGTGATAATAGAGATAACCTATTCCTAGATTATCCTTAGACCTATCCTATAGCCTTTTATTACTCTTTTATAGCCTTTATGTAGACCATAGGTGTCCTTAATCAACTAAAACATAGTCTCAAATCTTCATTCCTAGATCTTAAACCTTCATGCCCAACAACTGAACAACTAGATAGTAGCACCATATTAAGGACACTATCACCATATGGTGATAGTGTCCCCAATATGGTACTAGTGTCCCTTATCTTAACTCTCCTGAACAGATATATTTTTAAATTTTAAACCCTCCTAAGGTCAGTCTAAGCATATTTTATTATGTGCACAAGATAAAAAATACTATAAATACATGAATTTTAGACCTATATCAACTAGATGGATAATAGATGCAAAATACCTATTCAAACATGAAATAAGTTGAGAAAAATCAAGGTTATTAATCCCTATTCTACCCTACTTCTGCATACTACCATTTACAACTACCCTAATCCCATATTTTATAGATTTCCAATCTCAAGCACACTCAAGGCATTCAAGACCACTATCATTCTAGCATAACTTGAACTCACACCAAAAATTAGGTGGGAGAACTACATCAGGTTAATCCCTCCTCAGAGTATTGGTATGTAGGCACCTCACTTCATAACAACTTGTTGAGGATGTCCATCCTATCCTACTAATGGACACATTTTTTTAGCTCATTCTTACTTGTAAGGATGATTAGGGGTTGCATCATAAATAAAATATTGTAGGCATAATATAGAGTTTTAATCTTCATGTGCACAAGAATAAAACCCAGAAACATAGGCATAGGTACACCCAAAATTTAGGAATAGTCCTTCACAGAGCACACTAGTACCATTTTCAAGACACCAGAGCCACATGGAGCTACCATCTAGGGGAAGATATAACATAAGGATCTTGTTGATGATACTTAGACCTATTTGTATCCTAATTTTTAATAGTCAAATATTCAATGTCAACTATTTTCTAGATAAGTCTTTACTTTCACATATTTATTACTTTTTTAGATAGTTAAAGCAAGTCAAATTCTATAATAGATTATTAGTTATTTATTGCTTATTATTTCACTAATTTTGACTACTCATCCCTTTAATCAAACTTAGGATTTGAATTAGTAAAACCCTAAAAGGTTAAAACACTTATCTCTTTATGAGGTTGGATGGTGGAACTTTTATCTATTAAGTAATGCAAACCTTGAAGGATCCTAAATAATCCACCCCTAAAGTAAACACCCTCAAGGTGACCCAGTTGATTGGAATTCAAATAGTTCTCTTTAGCACTAGTAATTCACTAATGATCTATGAGGATGTTGAGCACTTAGGGAATGTGGTAAACACTAGGCTAGACCAATTTTGGGTTCTTTTGAAGGCCATTGCAGTCAACAACATCTCTTAAAGCCATAATTTGAATGCCATTTGTGATAGGTTGGGTATTTTGATTGGAAAGGATGATTCCAAGCTAGTATATTCTTTGGTGGCATTGATCATTGAAGAGGAAACATGCAAGGATGGTCCAATGGTGGTAGCTTCTATCTCTTTTGAGAATATCTAGTTTTTTCTACTTTATTTAATTTCAATTTATGTAACTTAGTTTTTAATATCAATATAATTGCCAAAATCACTATAGTTATTAGTGGATTTTTATTGTATTTCCTAATTTTCAATACAGTTTTTAGAAAATTTTAAATAGATGAGCTTAGTCCTTTTTTGATCTATAAAAAAGTTTCAATATTTACAAAGATATTTTTTACGCTACTTGACTAAGTACAATTAGTGCCACCATTTGGGTTGAAGTCACATTGAAAATTGATATTTTATGTGTGTTTTACACTATAAATTTTTAAGTTTTTGCATCAATTTTAGTAACGTAAAGTCAACACAAATTCAACACTACTAGACATTATTATTAGCATTGGGTTTGTGCCATTAATTTACCACCAGTTTAGGTCACTCTATTTTAGGCCCACCTCCAATTTTTTTAAAATGAAGAAATGAAATTCTAGTAGTAATTATATATATATATATATATATATATATATATATATATATATATATATATATATATATATATTACATTTGAAAATTTATAAATTATGTTTTTAATTTTTATCAATAAATTTTAGAATATTATATTGAAAAATGTTAGTTTTAATAAATGAAAAAATTATAACTGATGAAAATTATATATACAATAATGTTTTAATGGGAAATTAAGTAACTCATCTATTAAAATAAGATGTTGGAGGGAGTGAAATTAATATTATCTCCCTTAAAAATAAAAAAATACATTCTATCCCAAATCTTAATCATCTTCATGCCATCATCTTCCTCATCTTCTATCAAAACATAAAGGTCAGATATATATCTTTAAGAACCATATAACTCAATATATTCATTGTTGTAATGCATGTAGTCATGATCTTCCTCTTTGTCCTCTAAAATATCAAAACCCTTAAATAGGACAAGTGGTATATACACATATAAAGGCATAATGTTATGGTCATATAAGTGTTTCAATTTATAATTTTCATGGTTAATTACATTTGCAAATTATATTTGGCAGACCTAATTAGTTTTCTAAACTAATAAAAAAACATTTACCGGCACAAACCCTAGAATGGGCCCACTTTTTGAATGATTATATGTCCCATCCCAAGGACTTAATAGGTTACCATACTTGCTTTGTGGCTTTGCAATCATAGAGCTTCTACTGTAATAAAGTGAATATAAAATATGAGTGTATTTTTTCTATAAAATAATTCATATAAAGTTATAAATTTATAATGTAAAATAAGTTATAAAAACTTATAAAGTGGTATGCAACCTAATTTACACTTATTTACTATAAGTATTTAAGAATATGGAACTGAAAAAGACTACATAATCAAATAAGTGAGGCTTTAAATCATGATCACAAGAAAAAATATCATGTAGAAAAATGTACTAAAAGAGGATGCATTCCTTTTAATTAATAAATTTAGGGGATATGGGTTGGGTAATGCATAAAATTTTAACCCTTTTTAGAAATAAGGATTAAATGAAATATTAGACTAACCAAGCAAGGAGTAAACTACTCTAAGAATCAAGCCAAATAAATGAATTTAGATTTTATTGATATTTTGATAAGATATACTAAATCTAAGAATATGCTAAATATAAAAAGTACAACATTTAATATTATGATACTAGCAATGTGAATGAGAAATTGTACTTATATTATACACTGATGTGTAGGCAGGGTTGAATCATGCAGGTGAAAGAATGGATTTTATAAAGATCTGGATCTAGTCATCAGATTCAAAAAAAATTCTTTCTGCCAGTCTAGACACTTGCATTTCCCTATGAACACTAGTGTCGATGTTGGTGTCCCAATTCTACCAAAATATTAATTCTTTTCTATAAATTACCCCTATGCTTATTATGGTTTAGTCAGCCTTTTCATTCTTTGGTCTGATTCCACACATAACTTATCGATATTAGTATTTTTATCAAAACCCTTGATTCTCCAATTAGAGCATACCACCTTGAAAAAGATGGGTTAGTGGCTTTAAGTGAATTCAAGCTAAAATTAAAGACTCCTTTATCAGTGAACATTGCCTAAATATCCGTTCAAAGATGGAATTAGATATATGTAGTTATCCCCTATGTGTGGGATTGCTTGTGAACAATGGTGTAATATTCTATATGCAAGAGTATGTAGTGATCTAACTTGAAACTTGTACAAATACTACTCATGGGATACTTTTTGAATTCTTTAGACCTGTAAGAAGATTGATCCTATGACTTATATCTAAATATGGAACAATATGACCATTTTTCAAGCTTGAGAGGTGTTTTTTCTTGGTAAGTGTTAGATGTGTGCTTAAAAATCACTTGATTATAATGAATGGTATTTGACTTGTAATGGTATTTGACTTGTATTTATACAACACCTTTTGAAAATAATCTCATGGAGGGTTAATTAGAACAAATAGGCCAACCCATATATCAAAATATTTACAAATTTGAGATTTTGTAAGGTACGTACATTAACATTGTAACTAGAATACTAGCATCAATGCTAGTGTCTAGATTTGAACTTTAGTTGCATAGAGAATAGAGAATTGATGAAGCTATGTAACTAACAATGAAGAATATATATCAGTTTTTAAACATATTATAAGCTACATGTGATATGGATAATTTTCATATCAAGTTCAAACCATAAGATAAGCATTTAGGAATAATGAGATGGTGAATATAAGCTATGTGGCAACAAGAAATTCAATAACTGAAGGGTAGAACCTAGGGTGATATTTTTCAAGTGTGTAAGACTAGTTTATCATGAAAAATCTAGATTTGAGTATCTATAATAAGCCAGATGCTAATCGATAATATTCTTAATCCTTATTTTGATGGTTTAAAGGAATATATCAGGATGATGGCTTAGATAGCTATCTTTACCCCATTTTTTGATTAAATTGTATGAAAATACCAATTTTTTGGAAAAAAGCACTTCACATATGCCTAATATGAATGTCAACTTTAGGATTTGACTAATATTTTGTGTGTCAGGGTATTTTGTTAAACCTTAAAGTATAATAAGTTTAAATTTATAATATTATTCCCTGTTATGTAAAATTTTTATCTTGTAAATATTTTAGGTTTTATATCTTAAATTTACAATATTAGCCTCTATTACTCCAGTCATAATTTTTTGCCAAGTCTAACTAAGACTTGGTATTTTAAAGTGACACAAAATAACAAAACAATAGTTAAGGTTTTCACATGGAGGGAAAAATCACACTTTAAGTGCATTTAAAACCCTCTTTAGCTTGTTCATAAGAGCTTTAACTATTCACCTTGATGCATCCATGAGTCCTCTATAATGCCTACATTTTCAATGTTAATAGTAAATATTTGATTGAGTTATAAGATGTTTTAGTTTGGTATATTAGCACAATTTTTTTATTTGTTATTTTTTATATAATATAGTATTATATTCTCAAATATGTTTAGATCTTTGATATCATGTGCGTGAATAATAGATAAATTCTCAATGACATCAACTAAGTGGTTTTACCAATGGCTTCATAATATTGGTCATGTGTGGAGGTCAAGTGTCATACAAATACACTTAATATCCCCATATAACCTCATACCCCATAAAATAGCTCAATATTTATTATACTTTTCATTAACGAGGAAGCTATAATGAACATATAAATGATTGAATAAGGGATACTTAATCTGATCATTGATTAGGCACAAATAGTTGGGAGGGTAGTTGATGGAGTGACAACTATTTTTTTATAAGAATTGGGATCCATTAGTTGAGTACCTTTTGTTTGTGTTCTAATAGTTATATCATAAGAAACTAATATATTATATGGAAAAGCTAACTATAAAGATTATAATGTCATTAAATGATCATTTTTCATTTGGCATATTTAATTGAAATGAGAAATATATTTTTAATTATTTTCTCAAATTTAAGGTTGTTCTAAATATGTGAATATCATATCCACCTATCATGCATGCTCCTATGGACTATTAAAGAGTAAATTTTGTACTATAATGCAAGACTTTTATAATAATTCTTAGTCTCGCTCTATATTAAAATTAATACTATTAGGATTTTGTCATATCATATGTATTCATCAATCCATAATTATTGGTTCCTTTTCCCAATTACATTTTAATATTAGATACAAATGCTTATTTTTATAGACATCTAATTTTGGTATAAGACTAATTATTTTTTTGATATTAAATTAGAATTTATGTGTTATAGATCATTGGTTGAAATATTAATTAGTTTCTATGATAAATTAGTGTATCTATGTAATATGGATCATTGGTTTAGATGAGGCTCTTGTCAACACATATTTACTATGCTTTTCTTTACTTTTGCCATGTTTATCATAGTTTGATTCAAATTTTGACTCTACCTTTCTCTTGTAAAATTTTTACTCTTCTCTATGTTTTTCTTTGTTATTTCCTATTTGCTTCATTTTCCTCATGTTTCCTTCTCCATGGTTTCTCTCTAATCCCTTATTTGTGTTGTTGTTTTGAGATATATGCTATAAACATAGTAGTATAATATTGGTCTACCAAGACACTACCACTCCAATTTTATTATTCTTGGAATGTATTTTTATGTTCTTGGCTCTTTTTTTTGTCCCCCAGGTTTGAATTCAAGAATTATATAAATATATGATTGTATTAATGCATTTAAGGACAACACATTCACACTAAATCTATTATTTTAATTTGTAAAATAAATGATTTCATTCTATTCGAGTAACACCCCTTTACCCAAAAAAAAGTAATTCATTTTACTCAAGAGAGTATATCATTTTCTAGTTATTGAATTTATTGAAAGGATAAGGGTTTGCACACTTGCATTGCATATGTTTACCTATTGATTTGCATTATACTTGAGTGTTAATTAATAAAATGTCAAGTTTCTAGGGGCCTAAAAATAATGGAGGGATACCATAGGCCCCTATTCATCTATCTAGTTTTAATGGTTTTGAAAGGTGTTATGATATTATTAAAGTTTCAGGAAAGGAGTTTGAATTCCCAAAGGTATATGTAGAATTTTAGAAAAGTGAGTACGGCTTTCAGATCTTTGGAGCATAGATACATGGTCAACAAAATTTATTTCATAAAATATTATAGTTGTCAAAAAAAATTGGTATGTTCTTGTAGTGTTAGGAGTGGTATGGTTTTGGTCATTAGGAAAAAGTTATATATTCACTAAGATATATTTTGGTCTTGTTCCTTACTTTCTATACCTATTTCCTAATGTTTTCAACTTTTAACTATATACAAATTTGTGACAATTTAGTTTTTTTTTTTAAATAACCCCATCTTTACAAATTTCAATTATTCTATAAAATTAGATATATTTTTTACTATTTATTAAGGTAAATCTAATTAAATTTAAATTACATCCTATTTATGGGTATATGTATTGCATGTTGATATAAAACTACTTTCCCATAAAACATTTAGTGAACATGTACCCTCTTACACTTAGTAAAGTTAGATTGTGCCTTCATTGTGATAGATATTTCCTAGAGCTTTTTCCATTAGTTTGCAATGTTTATCCCTAGCCCTTATGTGTTAGATCAAAACCTTAATTTGTTGTGCTTATCACTTAGAACTTAACATATCCTCATTATTATGCTGTGCTCTCTTCCTAAAATTAGATATTTCTCTCTCTATAGTTCTATATTTTTTTGCATTATGTTATACCATATTATTTTCCAATAGCTCCAGTTTCTCCCTTAATTGTTCCTTCTAAGGGTTTTCCTTAGTGTTATATTCCATTAACTCAGTGCTTCACTATGTTGTAAATATAGTATAAGATATATGTGTATCTTAACATTTCTTGTGGATAGGAATAATACTCAATGTGATTTAATTATGGAAATCTCTTTAATTTTGTTCTTTATATGGCATATCCCTAGTTTATGCGCATAACAATGTATCATGATGTTGTTATTGTGAAAATGTTTATGGATGCTAAATTTTTTATTTGTAATGATATATAATATCATGTTAACTTATTTTACAAAGCATGATAAGGTGTTATGTGATGATAATAATGTGTTATATTTTAATACAATTTCAAATTATATAATTTCCTTAGTGTCATATATCGACATATCTTGTATGAATTTAGGCATTTACTAATGTATGATGACTTATAATGAGGTAGACAATGTTAGGATAAGGAGGGATAAATAAAATAATGTAATAAATATTCCCATTCCTCTAAATCCCTTCCCCCCAAAGGTTTCCCATCTTATGATATTGAAGATCAACTAAATAATACTCAAATGAAACTAACCATTTTAGAATTTTTTGTAAGGTCAAATGTTTAAAAATATATTATTTACAATACTATATTGAGTATAACTAGTACTACCATTTGGGTTGAAGTTGAATTGGAAATCAATGTTTTTGGTGTGTTTTCCTCAAAAATTTCAAGTTTTTACATCAATTTTGGTAATGCAAAGTCGATGCAAATTTGACATGAATAGACATTTCTAGTAGCACCGAGTTTATGCTACCAATTTAGGTTTCCCTATTTTAGGACCATATCTAGTTTTTGAAAAAGGAGCAATGCAATTTTAACACTAATAAACAAATAAAAATCAATAAATATAATATTATTATTTATAATTACAAATAATTATATTAAATAATGCATGTGTCTTTATATATATATATATATATATATATATATATATATATATATATATATATATAGAGAGAGAGAGAGAGAGAGAGAGAGACTCATATTATTTTTATATATATGGGTGTGTCTTCACACACACACACACATCACATCACATTTGAACATTCAAAAATAATATTTTTAAATTGTATAAAAATATTTAGCATCATTTGTAATAAATAAGAAATTTATATTTTAGAAAAAGTATATATGCTATAATATTTTGATGAGAAAGTAACTCATTGATTTATCAAAGCACAATGTTGTAGGGAGTGAAATTAATATAATTTTATTTTAAATATTTAAAAAAAAAATCTCTATCCTAAATTTTAGTCATATTCCATGTCATTGTGTTTCTTATCTTATATTGAAACATCATGGTCAATTATATATAGTGAAGCATCTTTTAGCTTAATATACTTGTCTATGTAATCAATACAATTAAGATCATCCTCATTATCCTCCTAAATATAAACACCCTCAACTAGGATAAAAGGTATCTACACCTACAAATACATAAATTAATGGTCATAGAAGTGTTCCAAGCTATAATTTATTTTTGGGGCTTTTCTATCTTTTTCTGGTAAGGTTTATTTGTTAATATGTTTTATATGAATTATATAAATATAAATCAAATTTAATACATAAAATTAAAAAAAATCATATATTTTTGATATTTAGTTTTTTATAGGTTTCACTCCTCATTCCTTTTCATCTTAATTTTTCTCAAAATTTTGTTGGTATGTAGATATTTTATATCTTTCACTTGATGTCCTTTTTAATCTATCACTTTCTTCCTTCTTATTATTGTCCCTTTCTTCCTCCTTACTTCCCTTTCTCCCTTTATTCCCACATGTTTTCATTTTTGACATTTTTCTACTCCTTGTCATTAGTTTAGGAAAATAGATTTAAGTGGGCGTACAAGTCCTCTCAATTTTTATTTAATTGATTAAAGAGAGATTGAATCAACCCATACACATATAACACAATCAAGGGGTCTAGTTCCTAAACATTATATCCTCCTACATGTCAATCATGCATCCCCTATTGTAGATTACTTGAGTACTAGTGGAATTGAACCTAGGTTTTTTCATTACAAATACATCCACTTAACTATTACACTATGAGTTTTCTTACTTCATTTTGTTTTAAATTCATCTATTTTTACAATATAATTTCAATGCAGTTTGCATCAGGTTTGCATTCACCCCAATTTTTTAATATTAATGTTTTATTTAATTATGAAAAATATATCATTTATAAATTGAAAATAATTTCATTAACTTTCACTCAAAGAAAATATATATTGAACTATTCTTTACTTACATGAAATAATTAACCTAACACCAATATATAAAATCTAATGCCAATAAATAATAGTCAATTCGATATATTAAAAAAATAAATGTTTAAATTATTTATTTTTTACCTTTATTCATTTCATTTATTTATTGAATCATTACATGATTTATATTTATATTTTTCTCTTCTTCTCTATATATCTACTAATTAGAGCATTCCATTTATAAACTAAATATCTGTTTATTGGGAACTTCTAATCATTATCTTCTTTGTCATATTTATCTTCATCAACTATTTCATCTTCATCTCCGTCAACTTGATCATTGTAATCTCTAAACTCAACATATTCAATAACATGATCAATATTTGCTATGTCTTCCATCTAGATATCTTTATTGCCATTTTCAAATTTTGTTCAATATTTTCCTCACTAAAGTCATCTCAATCATTTATTTTAATGGCATTACTCCTTTCAAATGATAGGCATAGCAAAAAAAAAATTCATCAATTATATATCTCATCCTTGATTCACAATAAAATATAAAATATAAAATTTTAATTATTTTACTTTTGAAGATCAAGATAAAATAAAATCGATATAGAACTAGTTATAGTAAAAAACCATAATTTCATTGAATCTTGACATAGTATAAGTGTCCAAATTAGATTATAGTATTACTATTATTATTTTTTATTAGGGTAATATCATATTCCAATATTTTTATTATTGATTTTAGCTAGTCTGATATTGAACTCCACTATTGTTATAATTAGATTTTAACTAGTGTGAAAATAGATTCTAAATAGAGTATTGTAATTTTTTCAATTACTATATTTATGTTAATTTTAGTTTGTAAAATATTTACTTATATAAATACACATTAATTTTATATTCTAATTTGATAAATATGAAAAATATTTCATCAAAAAAATATTTAATATTCCACTTATTTTAAACAATAGTTTCATATTAAGATCTTTAAGTGTGTATTTTTGAATAATATTTATTTCTATTTGAAAAATATTATTGATTACTCAAGTAAACATCAATTTTACATTTACATTTTTATATATATGATGAATAATTTTTTGAAATAAATATCAATATTCTAAACATCATATTATAATTTTTTTGTAGTTCTAAAAATTTATAAAATAAATATTAATCTTACATTTATATTAAACAATAATATAGTAATAAGTTTGTAATGCAGTACATTTTTAATATTAGTTTTCAAAAACCCATATCACTGACCAAGATAATATCACATATTATTTTCAACTAATCCACCATTAATTTACCTTCAAACATACTTGAAGCATTTATTTATCTATATTTACTATATATATGTGTCTAATATTTACTATATATGTGCCCATAATTGAACCCTCATATTTTTAAGTTGCATTCTCAACATCTTTTTTAAGGTAGATATCTCATTCTATCTTACCCATCTATATTGGGATACGTTCTTTAATTGACCATATTAGAACCATCTATTTAGTATAGATTGTATTTCCATTCAATCTTTTTAAAATTACATATCTCTAAGAACATTTTTTATTTTTTCTTATACAACAAAGTTTCTTTCAGATGAATGAGATCTTTGTACTTTTGTGGCTGCCTATTAACATATAACTGAGAGTACCTAAATAATGATTAGATTTTAAAAATAACACTAGATTTTTATTTGTAGTGGTGGTGTAATTTAATAACTACTCTCTCTTGTAAACCTTAACCTTACCCCTCTTCTAAAATATGTATAGATTAAATATTTTTTATTTGGCTTAATAAATTAAAAATGTGCATGTTAATAATTTTATTTGGTTTTTGTTGATAGAGACTTTGTTGGAAACTTAAGAATATATGTCATGGATTGTAATAGTGATATGGTTTCAAGAATATAGTTGATCTGTTATAATTCTAATAAAAGTGAAAATAATTTTAGAGATAATTTGATGGTTGGGTAATGGGAAAGTGAGTGGCTTGATTTTCTTGCACCCTTGTTATTTTTCTCATGTGTAGAAAGGCCATATGAGTTGAGATGAATGTTTCAAATCCTAACATTCACTTGTATAGCTATGAGTTTGACCTTAATATAGGATCCTAAATTAGCATGAGAGTTATTCTAAATTTAAAATGTCTTAAAGATCAACATTGTGATATATGCAATTATGACTAAAATTATTGAGGATATGTTTTTGTCACAACAAACTTGAACAATCAAATAATAGATTAAAATATTTAGTTAAATTAAAACATCACTATAAAAAAAAATTATTGTAAGTTTAGATTCTAATAATTATATCATAAGACATTTAAATATTGTATAGAAAAGCTAAAAAAAATGGTATTATAAGACATTTAAATATTTTATAAAAAATCTAACTACAAATATTATTGTCATTAAATAATCATTTTCATTTTTCATTTGGTATAATTAATTGAAAGGAAACATAGTTTTTCAATTGATTTTGATAAAAAAAAGTTCATCTTATAGATGTGAATAATATATCCACTTATTATACATACTTATATGCACTATTATAAATTACACTTTCTACTATAATATCAAAGTTTTATAATAATTATTAGTCTCACTTTATTTAAAATCAATACTTTTATGTTTTTGTTTTATCATATGTATTGTTCTATGCACAACTATCGGTTCCTTTTCTTGATTACATTCAAATGTTAAATATAAATGCTTGTTTGTATAAACATATAATTATGGTATAAAACTAGTTAATATTTTTATGGTAAATTAGTATATTTTTGTGTTATATATAATTGGTTCACATATTAATTAATATCTATGGAAAATTAGTGTATTAATATATTATGGATCATTGGTTCAAATGAGGCTCTATTTTCTTGTATTTTGATTTACTTTCAACAAATTTATGGGTAATTACAAAAAGTTGGGGTGGTAAAAAGATAATAATTTGTGTTTAAAAATCATGAAATCACATAATGCACACACATTTAGGTTTAATACATATGCATTTAGGTTTTAAAATTATCAAACTTAAATAATTGTGTTATAACACATATGCATAATAACACACATTATATTTATATTTATATATATATATATATATATATATATATATATATATATATATATATATATATAATGTATATGTGTTATTGCGTGTACATGTAATAATGTGAAAGTGTTATTACACATGCATGAAATAACATGAACATATTATTATGTGTGTGTGTTTCATAAAGTAGACATATCATAACAAATTTAATATGCAGTGTAATAAAAATATATACAAGATATTATAACACAAACATGGATGCCTCCATCCATATATTATATTATTTATTGGTCTTGATATGGTGTACTCATCCATTTGAGTCTAGTGAGATGTGTAGACACCTAAATTTGGCCACCAATGACCATCAATTAGTATTTTGACCAATTTCCACCAAAATGCACAATTTGGCCTAAAAATACTAAAACACATTAAAAGTTTTGAAATTGACATATTCAAGTACCAATTTTGGCTAAAGTATCCCTAAATGGGGTAATAAATTTTATGGGCCAGCTAACTTTGATGAGATCATTTTGAGTCAAAATACCAATTTTACACTTGGGTGCCCTGAATTGCTCTTTTCTATCAATCTCTTACACGAGACATGTGCCGTTGTTATTTGGTGTTGGAAACATCCTAAATGGGATAAATGATCCAATGAATCTAACATAAACTTCCAATTCTAATCCAGTCAAATTTTGAGCCAATAATAGGACATTCTGACTAATTTGATTAATTTGTGCACCAAAGAGCCAAGGTTTACATCAAAGTTGACTAATCATGTTTAAGGATAATTAAACAAAATTAGGTTCTTAAGTTAATTTTACATGGAAATTTTTGAGTAAATATTTATTATAAATTTATTTTCATTAACAACATCATCCTATAGGGTGGCATCTACAAGCCATAATTGCCACAAATATCAAGATTTATACCTCCCATGCCTCATTAAGACCCTTCATGCCTATTAATTTCCATTTTATCCAAAATATTAATGGGGATATTTTTAGATTAAATTTAATAATTGGTTTTATTCATGGCAACACATCTCAATCTTGAGATGGACAGTTATGGTTGATCCTAAAACCATTCCAAAAATTAATAAATAGGAGGCCTTGCCTATTAAATTTTAAGATTATATAATGTAAAGTTATAATAATGAATTGATTCCAAAGCCTTATGAAAATTAGTGTTTTTATGCCCAAATATTGAGCCAAGCCAAGCCAAACCAAAGCCAAACATGGTGCCAAGGAGAGATGGAGGTAACCACACTTCATTGATGCAGACTTCATGAGCACAAACTGAGAAAGCCACTTCAACAAGCTATTTGGAGAATCCAAGGAAGGTGAAAGAAGGTTTATTTTACATTTTAATTATTCTTTCCATTCTAGTCTTATTAACTAAGCTCCCCCTAGTAACTAGGCCTAGAGATGTTATGCTAGTGTGATTATTTCATTTTGATTTTATTTTGGAACTAACATGATACTAACCATCCTCTCTTGAGTCAAATTCTTAGTTTACATAATGGAAAACTTGATGGGACCCTAGCCCCACCAATTTGATCATAAAGCTCTTTCAAAAAACCTACCAATCTTTTCCATGTAGGATCTTGGAGTTGGAGGCCAAAAAGAGAGAAAATTTAAGCTAAAATTTTGTTTATCTAATAATCATGTTTTTATTCCTAGTAACATCAGTTTTTCTCTCTATTGCAATATCATTGTTGTCATAGTGGCAATTTTTTAACAAAATTGTTATTTACTAAAAAATAATTTTGTAGCCCTGGGCAATGATATCATTCACCTAAGTAGAGATTTCACCCAAAATAATGTTTTTTTCCCAAAATAATGATTTCATAGCCCTATGTAGTGATTTCATGTTTGACAGTAGTGATTTTGCCAAAATAGTGATTTTATAGCCTTGTGTAGTGATTTCATGTTTGACAATAGTGGTTTTGACAAAATAGCGATTTTGTCATTCTTGACAGTGATATTGTTAATTTGGGTAGCTATTTTTTTAACAAAGAAATGATATTATGTTTTTTTGTGTTTTTTATTTGGTAACAATGATTTTGTTTTATAATAGTGATATTGTTAAACTTGGTAGTGATTTCATAGGTAAATAATGATATTGTGTTTTCTATTGATCTAACCCATAATGGTGGTATTGTTGTCTAGTATCAGACACAATAAACCACCACATTTTTTAATTATGTGTTCATGTTTCCTTTCTAGAGATAATTTTATTAAAAATGGACCATTTCACATGTAGTCAACACAATAGAGGAATATATACCACTATGGGGAGAAAATAGACCACCATGTGTCATTTTTATGTGTTGGGTTTCTATTCTAGATCAAAATCAACTAAACAGAGCCCATCTCACATGTAATAAAGGAAATATAGGAACATATAGGGGTAAGGGACACATTAGACCACCATGTGTTACTTTTCTATGTTCATGTAACCATATTATAATATTTTTAGTAACAAGCCCCCTTTCACATGCAAAGGAAATGTTTGTCAATTTAGGGCTAGGGGACATATTAAAGATGACATGTTTTTTGTGTCTATATTTAATTTTAAGAGTGAATTCATAGTAATGGGGTCCATTTCACATGAAATAGGGGAAACATTTGTATATATAGTGGTAGGGGATACATTAGAACACCATGTGTCATTTTTTTGTTCATATTTCCTTTATACAATGCATTTAATAGAAAGGGGGCATTTCACATCTAATTAACACAACAAAAGAATATTTATGGCTATGGGGATAAAATTGACCATCATGTGTCATTTTTTTGTGTTCATGTTTTCCTTAAATATAGAGAAATTAATTAAAAGGAGCCCCTCTCACATGAAGTCAAGCAAACAAAGGAATATTTAGGGGTAAGGGACATATTAGACTACCATGCATAGTTTTCTATGTTCATGTATCTTTTTTAGAGTGAACTCATAGTAATAGAACCCCTTTCACATGCAAAAGAAACATTTTTAAATTTAAGGCTGAGGGACATATTAAAGACCATGACATGTTTCATTTGTATATGTTTTTGTTTCATTTGTAAAGTATATTCATAGTAATTAGTTGCATTTCATGTGCAATAGAAGCAATGTTTGTTGATTTAGAGGTAGGGGATACATTATAACACCATGTATTCTTTTTTTCTCATAATGACTGATGATCAACATTGTAAAGACAAGAAGATAAACTATAAGGTTATTTCACCCCAAAAACATCTACTTTAGGAATATTTTGTAATTTTACCATAACATTATACCGTGAACTCTATTTTGGGCATTATTTAGCCTATTGGAAAGATATTGAAGAGACTAAAAAATTTTATACCATACATTTTTTATGATTTTGTACATAATTATAACAATTTTGAAAATAATAAAAATGAATATTTTAGCACAAAAAGGAATCTTTCTTAATTTTGGCATAACATTTCACTTTGACCTCTATTTTGAGTGATATTTGATTCTTATTTTTATCCACCAAAACTCTAGATTTCATAAAGTGCCTCATCTTGAGTTTCTTAACTAAACCCAAGAAGGAGTGGTGTATGTCATCAAATGAATAGTTATGCAATGTGATCAATTCATCTCTTTGATAGTATCGAGTGTCATGTCTTTGCCTTTACATTATCTAATTATTTTGGAGGGGCCTAAATTCGCTGAAGAGGTTTTCATGTTGATAGTACCACTTTGATTTTTATGGACCTATTTCTCATCCCACACAAAGTTCAAAATGACCAAGTGAGGTGGGAGGTGGGATATGTGAAGGGATCTCACACATACCTTTTACCACATGAATTGATTATCAGACCAAGTCATAATGCCAAAGAGCCATCAAAAAAAATCTAAATGACTTGAGTGATGATGTGGAAGGAGTCATTATCCTCAATAATTAATTATATTAATTAGACAATGATGACAATATAACTTAATAAGATTCTTAGCTTTTGAGTCCAAATTTGACATGTAAATTAAGTCAAAGTGATTATCTTGGAAGTTAAGTCCAATCCCAATAGTTGCAAAGTGTTCAATAACCTGATTACGTTCACTATAGGTGTGATAGAGATTGAAGTAATTTATACAATCCTCCAAGATGTTGGAAAGATTTTAATTAGTGATGTTTCTTAAATTCATTACTTTCATAATTAGTTAGGAATCGCCTTCAATATCAACACTGGTCCATCTCTTTTGCAATACTATAGTTATCACTCTCTAAAGAGACATGGATTTAATGAGGTTGTTCGTGCATATACCTAAAGATTTTCTATATCTAAACATAAAATTATCATTTTAATCTCGAAAGATACCTCCAACACTAACCTAACCCAAGTTACCCTTTGCATTTCCATCAAAATTAACCTTGATCATTTGACCTTGAGGAAGAGTCCAACTAGTTGGAGGTCACTTCTTAGAATTTATACTAAACCTATTATCAAGGGTAAATATTGGAACTTTTAATCAATTATTAAATGGCTATTTTTGTTTGAGTATTCTTGAGTTTATCTTCAATATCATGATATTTAGAATAATGTAATCTAATATTGGGTGCTTGAGGGGGATTAAGAGGAATGTGAATGTTTATTACATTATTTTCTCTATCCCTCCTTGTCATAACATTGTTTACCTCATTATAATCCATCTTACATTAGGAAATGCCTAAATTCATGAAAGACATGTCAATATAGGGCATTAAAGAAAATATATCATTTATGACTATAGCAACACATAACACATGATTATCATCACATATCATCCTATCATGTTTTGGAAAATATGCTAGCATTCTATGACATACCATTTAAAATAAATATTTTAACATTCATAAACACTTGTAAAATAACAATATCATGATACATAATGATACACATGAGCTATTTTAATATTCTATGTAGATAACAAAATTAAAGAGCTTTCCATAATTGAATTACATTTATGAATACTCTTATCCATAAGAAATATTAATATACACATGGATATTATATGATATTTACAACATAATGAAGCAGTGGAGCTAATGGGATGTAACACTAAGTAAAACCATAGGAAATAACACTTAAGGGAGAAATTAGAGTTAATGAAAGCTATCATGGTATAACACAACCCTAAAAATATTCATAAATATAGATATTTAAAGATCTAACTCTAGATAATAATGAAGATATCCTAGGGTTTAAGTGATAAGCACAAAATATTAAGGTACTAAGTTAACACATAAGTGTTAGGGCTAAGGATTGTAAATTAATGGAATAAGCCCTAGAATAAATTTATCATAATGAAAGAAAAATCTAACTCTAAGAGGTGTAAGAGGGTACATATTGACTAAATATTTTAACAAAAAGTGAATTTATATCAAAATATAATACATATACCCATAACTATGTGCAATTCAGATATAACCAAATTTTCCCTAATAAAATAGTAAAAAATAGGCCTAATTGCATAAAAGAATATTCTAGAAAATTTGAAATGTGTAAAGAGAGGGTTCTTAAAAAAATAAATTGTCATAATTTTTTAGACATTTAAAAGATGAAAACAATGGGAAATAGATCTAAACAGTAAGTCACAAGACCAAAAAATCTTTTAGTGATTAAATAACTTTTTATCATTGACCAGAACTATACCACTCCTAAAAATACCAAGACCATATAAATATGTTCCTAATAAATGGTATCCCTCCATTATTTTTAGGCCCCTATAAATTCAATAGATTAAAAATTAACACTCAATTATAATTAAATTTAATAGGAAACTATATGCAATGTAACTGTCAACATCCTATAAAAAAATTCAATAACTATTAAATGATATACTCTTTCACTATATTCTTAACTTCTAATTTTGGTATAGGGGTGCTACTCTAACAAAATAAAATTATTTATTTTACAACTTCAATAGATATATCTAGTGTGAATGTGTTATCCCTAAATGCACTAAACACTTATGTATTTATAGATTTATTGAATTCAAATTAGGATCCTTTTGGTATGCAAGATGACATATAATGGAGGGGAAAAAAAGTAAATAAAATATCTAAGAACATAAAAATATGTTTCAAGCATAATAAACTTGTAGTGGTGCAGTCATAGCAGACTAGCACAATACTACTATATTTTTAGCATAGAGCTCAAAACAATAGGCAAAATAAGGGAGGAGAGTGAAACCAAGGAGAGAAAAAACATGAGGAAGTTGAAAAAAATAGGAAAGAACAAAAAAAAACAAAGATAAGATTAAAAACTTGACAAGATATTTATATAGAGTCAAAATTTGAATCAAAATAAGATAAACATCTCAAAAGTAAAGCAAAGCACAAGAATTAAGCTCTACCAAGAGCCTCATCTAAACCAATGATCCATAAAACATAAATACACTAATTTATAATATAAATTATTTAATATATGAACTAATGATTTATCACATATAAATATACTAATTTAATATAAAAATTAACTAGTCTTATACCAAAATTAAGTGTCTACACAAATAAATATTTGTATGTAATATTTAAATATAATTGAAGAAAAGAACTAATAGTTGTGTATGTAACAATACATGTGATAAGACAAAATCATATAAATGTTGATTTTAAAATAAAGTGAGACCACATTTTAAAATTCAAGGGTCTCTAGAAGTTTTTTTGCTCTATTAGGGTTTTCTCCATACACACCATTGAGTCAACCCTTGGTTCTTTGCTTGACCAGCCTTGTGTCATACCATGGCCTTAAAAACCTATGGGACTTAGTATTTATTATCATTTAGGGTTTATCACCTTCAAGTGAGGCTAACTTTTATTATGTCTTCTCTCCATTTTATCTCAGCTATTTTAGCTACAAAGAATAATAGAGGAGCATTGAGTAAAGGCCCCCTACAAGCACCCTAAGAAGTTTATCCCAAAGGTATACCATGAGGTAATGCTTTGAAAATTAATGTTATATTTCCTATTCTTGAATTTAATTCTACATGTCAATTTTTAGAGTAGTTTTATTTAATAGGATATTTTGTCAGGAGAATCCCCTTTGAAAGTATGTTATGGTCTTGGGTTGAAACTCACTCGAAATCTCATGACATTAAGCTGGAGAGCATCTAGAATATGACTAAGGGTTTCTTTTTATTTTACTCTTCTAACCCATCCCATGATAATGAATCCTCCATAAGTTTGCCACTTGGTATGTCCAAAAATTGCTTATGGTTCTCTGCCCTTAGACACAAGACTTTGTGGTCTCAGAGCACTCCGCTCTTTAAGTCCTGATTTGGGTTAAATTTCTAGGCCTCCCACTCCCATACTAGCACTTTATTCACTAGAAAGCATCTTCCATAGGCCATGTGGTTTGTCATACCACAAAAAAAGGTCTGTATAAAAGTAGACCTCTCTTAAAAACTCAAAGAGTTTGTGAAAATCTAGGTTAAGGATGTAAGGCAATCTTAATGAGTCCTATATATCAACTTGCCTAACAATTGATTCTAATTCCAAGCCATAGACCATAATATACAATATTTTCCCCTTCAGTTGACTCATAATAATGTGTCCAACTACATAGCCTCTCCCCCCAAGCCTTTCTTGAAGATAGCAAGACACCAGCTAAAGATGGTTAAACTACGATTGGGAAGAATAACACTTACACTAAAGATACAAACTTAACTACTACTCCCAAAGGAGGAAAGACATCTTTTAACAATGGCCCATAAGAGTAGGCTCCTATTGCAAAAGATCCATCACTAGATGTAGCCTTGAAATTGGCAAAAAATCCCAAGGTGTTCAACACTTCTCTGGTTGCTAACATTTTATCCTAAGGTGTTGAGGCCTCTTGGACCAATTATTTAGACTCATAACCAGCTACTCTTCCACTTCCTAATTGGTGGGATAGACCTAAATTTTCTCACAACCCTCCTTAAGGGATTAATGAGGTGGAGGAAGGAGAGTTTCTAGTTAACCCTGACTTGAAGAAATAATATGAGTTCTTGAGTGTCACTAATAGGCATTTTTTGTAGAATCAATATGATGCCCTAGAAGGGTTGGACTCGAAGGACATGTCCTTTGACACCCATCATTTATTAGTTGATTTTCATGGAATGTTCAGGGTCTCATAAATCCAAAATGCAAGTTTATTGTGCATGATTTTAGAAGGAAGTTTCTTGAGATGAACATTCTCTATCTATAAGAAGTCAAGGTGGTAGATTTTTTATTGATGGCTATCAGTAATTCCATCTACCATGATAGTATAATTAGTCATATCAATTATGCCATAGGATGTGGAGGGGTGATCACATTATTTATCTAAGGTGGTGGCCATACTTAGTGTAATCTGGTACGGACCCCACCAATTAGTTAATTTGGGTTATTTTTAGCATTAAAAGCCACTCCTTTGGATTTATTAATATTTATGCCTTAAATTATGCTTTAGAGAATCCCCATTTATGGTGATGGATAGCATATGATCTCCCCAATGCCCATTAGGTGTTTTATGGTGGCATCTCCTAAGGACAAAATGGGCCACTTGCATTTGAGGTGGGAAACTGGAAAAATGGAGGCATGGTTTTATTTGTGCACTAAATGGGCCCCTTATGACCCCAATTTAACACATCAACCTAAAGATGAAGTTTGGTGCACCTAGAGTAATTTTAGGGAAGGCCCCACCCATATTCTAAAGCATCTAAATAGGGAAATGATGTCCACCCAATTATACTTCTCTTTTGATAATGACATTTTTCCTCTAGTACAGGCACTATCAAATTATGGGCTTTCTGATCACTCCCCCATTTGATTTCATGTGACATGGTAGTTCATGAAATCCAAATTCCATAAAATGTAATTCTTCCTTAACACCTCTTTGCTCAAGCATGGGCCCATGAAGACACACATTAGGAGAGTTTGGAATTTAGATCCACATCCTTCCCAAGAATTTGATTGGATTCTCTAGTAGGATGATGCCATCAAAAGGACCTCCTAATTTCTTTAGATTTATAGCTACCAACTTACCAAAATTTGAAGACACTTCTGCTCTACTACTTCCTCAGAATTGAGTCATGTGAATCTAGATTTGGAAAAAGATCCCTTTAATGAGATATTATAGGTGAGAGTTGAATATTTAAGGCACCACATTTAGATTATAGATAACTACAATTCCTAAGGTAGCCCAAGTCAAAGCTAGGCTTCATTGGTTTAAAATAGGGTACAAAGCTTCTAAGGATTTCTTTCAATTACTATGAGCCAAAAACTCAAAGTAATAAATTTAAGTCATTACTGAGGATGGTAACAGACTCATAAAGACTCCACAGATTGTGCAAGCTTTTGTTTACCATTATCATCAAGTGTTCAAAGCTTAAGCATTTTGATTAAGCATGAATATACCCTTTAGCAATGCTTTTAAATCATGTCATGTAAACTCACTCCCACCTAGTGGGTGATTTGTGATAGGCCCCTCACTACTGATGATTTACATGAAGTAGTCTCACATGGCTAATGAAAAATACCTTGACATTGATGGCTTCCCTTACGAATTATACAAAACTCTTTGGGATATTTTGGGTAATTATTTGTATAAGGTTTATCAAAAAGTGTTTCATGCACATTCACTAGGTAAAAATATAAATAAAGGAAATATAAAATTTATACTTAAGTAAGGAGATCCTAAGTTAATTTTCAATTGGCATCCCATCACCCTCCCAAATGTTTCCTACTAAATTATTACCAAGGCTAAGGAAATCTGATTGTGTAATATGTTACCCCTCATTATGAATCCAAAACAAATGGGTTTCATCAAATCCATTATATCTTGGATAACATCATTGCCATATAGGAAGGGTGTATTGGACTAGACGGTCTAAGAAATAAGCTATGTTAATTAAAAATTGACTTTGAAAAAGATTATGATTGCATTGAATGGCCTTTTATCTTAGCTATGCTTTAGGATCTGGGTTTCAGGCCCATATTTATTCAAAATATTTAGATGCTTTTATGTGATGCCTTAGCTATCCTTTCCATTAATGGAGTTACCTCTAAGAAATTTGGCCTATTTAATTCCATTTGCCAAGGGTGCCCTCTATTTCCCACCTTATAGGTTCTTAAAACTGAGGGTTTTGGATATCTTCTTAGCAATGCCCAAGCTAGTGGATTTGTTAAGGGAATTTATCTCCCTCCTAATGCAGCTAATCTACATGAAGATATGCAATTTCTTAATGGCCACTTTGTAGACGATTCCTTCCTTACCCTCATTGAAGATGAAGCCAATGTGGATAATTCCTTATAGTGTCTTGACACCTTCTACCTGGGCTTTGGCTCCAACATCCAATGGAAAAAGACTCATTTCTATAGATAGTCTTACCTCCCTCCACTAGCATGGGTAGCTAAATTTAGTTGGAAGTGGATCCAACATGATAAAATATTTAAATTCCTATGCATCCCCTTTACTTTCAATACTTCACCACCCTTACTGTGGTAATATGTTGTTGATAGAATTACTAAGAAGTTAGATTGTTGGGTGACCAAGTCTATTTTGTTGGTAGTAAAATTTCAAATATGCTCAAAAATTCTTACATCTACACAAGTGTATTACTCGTCATGCTGGGTACCTTCTCAAAAATATTACCAAAAGTTGGAGAAATTACTTCAAGATTTCCTTTGGGAAAATTACCCATAAGGTAAAGGATTCCATAGGGTGGCTTGGGAATATTGCTACCTCACATGTGAAGTTGGAGGGATGGTACTCATCTACATAGCTCAAAAAGGAACTACCTTATGTGTTAAAAGGATTGTGTGAGCCATTGAGGGCATAGAAGCTTGGAAGGTATTATTCATACATTATATCTCCTCAAGCTTGCCCAAGGGTAAAAAATATTGGAAAGGGCTTGATTTCCCTAATTTAATCTTCATCCAATCTCCCATCCAGATCACTAGATATTTTATGGCCAAAAGCATCTGGAAGGCTTGGGAAAAGATTAAGCCATGGCTTCTTTGGAATGGTTTCAATTTCCATAACAGGTTATTTGCTAAATCCCATGCTCTGTGGTGGTTTCCCATTTTATCTTATAGTGAAGTTCTCCTTGAAGAAGTCCTTTAGATCAATGACCTCAAGATTTTTCATAGAGGAATTAATTTCATCAGGATATCTTCTGAAAATGTTGAAGCTCTTGGCTATCTTGGGTGGAGGCAAAAGCTAAATTTTGGTTAACTACTGTAGATCAAAAATCTTACTAGGTGATTCTTAATGTCATCCCAACTTCCATGCTTCATAAAATCTTAGTCCATTCCACTTATCCATGGTGAAAGGAGTGGAAATGGTATGTTGAGACCCCTTTTCATAACTACACTCCTTGACTAGGCTATGTTTGGCTCACCCCCCATTTGCCCATGGTTGATAAGTTTAACACCTACTAGGGGCTACACTCATCTATTAAAATGTGGAGCTTTCACTTCAACACTATTTGGGGGGCTTGTGTGGAACCAAATCTTGCCCACTTTATTTGGTGTATACTATACCAAGGCTTACCTATTGGTAGAAGACTCATTTAGCTTGGAGTTCACCTAACTATTTTCCCCTTATATGGCCATCTTGAGATGCTTCCTCATCTCTTTTGGTACTATACCAAAACTCAAAGTGTCTGGACTTGGATCCATGATCTTTTTAGGCCTTTCTAGCCCAAATTCTTCCTTTGGAAGCATATCCTCCTTGGAGACAAACCCACAATGCCCTTCAAATACATGCAAGTCTGGCATACTTTTAGAGTGGATATTATCTTCTAGATTTGGAAAGAAAGAAAGGATTTTGTGTTTAATCATGCTTCTATTGATTATAATATTTTTGATTTGCATAGATATTCTATCATATCCAATGTTCTTTTATAGATTCAAGTCCAAGCTAATAAAGTGGCTATGGATCTTGGGTATCTTTATGATCTTCTCTCCCTATGGGGATATGTTCCTTATATTATGGCTTGGGTTCTACCTTTTGCACCTAGGGACCTTATATTGGATGACAAAGTGCCTCAACCATCTTGTGGTGGGTATAATCATAGCTATTTTAGGTGCCAGTCTCATAAAAACACCCCATTCTAGCATATTTCCCCTCCTAGGTAGTAGTGAGGGTGGTAACCACTACTTCTTTCCCCTACTGGGCAAGATGGCTAGGGTGTTCCTCCTCCTCCTCTATGCCTAGATGTTTGAGGGGTGCCACCTGGAAGTCATGTAGACATGTTGGATAAGTTACTTAGGTTTTATTTGGCTATCTCTCCCACTCATACACATACAAATGATGATATAGACACTACCCAAGTTACTAGCTAGGAACCTATTCTAGATGGTAATGATTTTCCAAGCTTAGGTTGGGGTCCTGATGATATAGTTCCTCTACCTACTAGTCTTGCTCTTGCTACATAAAATTTATCTCTTTTTATGATTTTGTGATTTAGTTTCTTTTTTCTAGGCTTTCCCTAGAGGATACTTTGATACTTCGATTTTGCTCCTACGCTCTGCCTAGTGTGTTATGGCATGCTCTCATACCACCTTATTTTTTTGTGAATTATTTGTATATTTTTGTTTATTTAATATATGGATATATATCACCAAAAAATAATAATAAAGTGAGACCAATAAATTTTGTAAATACCTTATCTTATGGTATAAATTTTACTTTATAATAGTGCATAGACATATTTGAGACATTTTATTATTATTATTATTATTATTATTATTATTATTATTATTATTATTATTATTATTATTATTATTATTATTATTATTATTATTATTATTGTTGTTGTTGTTGTTGTTGTTGTTGTTGTTGTTGTTATTATTATTATTATTATTAGTATAAAAATTAAAAATCTATTTTTTCCTTAACTTAAATATGCCAAATGAAAATGATCATTATAATCACAAAATTATATTTGCAAACAAATTTTGCATAGAATATTTAAATGTATTATGATATATTTATTACAAATTCCCTTGATTTATGATTCCCAACTATTGCTTAACAAAATAGCTTGACATAGAAAATATTAGCCAAATCCTAAAGTTGTCATTTGGAGTGGGCATATTAAAGAGCTTTTCCCAAATTTTCGAGATTTTCCATTCTTATCCTCCTCAAAAGAGCACCACCTAACCCTTTTTCCTTTCAAAAGGTAGGTGGGCATACACACCAATTTCATCTTCAACCTTGATTATCTTCAAGTCTTGAAAATACATGGAGTCTCTTGTAAAAAGGCTTATAATTATCCATTTGTATTCACTCTCAATCTCTATTGGGACCCCGTTTGTACCATTACATGAACCATGACAACCTATAAAACCTCAGAAAAAAGTGACCCTTGGTTATTTTCACCCATTTTTGTACATTTTGGTGCCATTTGGAGGAGTCCCCATGCATCCCACACCAACTGGTAGGTAGTTGCATAAGCACCAAAATTCATAAAGACATCAATGCCAAAACTTAGACATGGAAGCTCAAGAAGCATGAATATCAGAGAGTGGATCAGGTGAGATAGTGACCCCTTGATGATATATCAACATAAGGCATTCACTCATCCCCCTTGGATGAATTATTGGAGCTATCAAACTAGTGATAACTCGACACACACCTATTTGACTTGGTAAAGAGGCTCCCATTCACCTATAAAAGAAGGTTTACATTTGAAGAAATAAAAAGGGAAACTAAATATAATGAAGCTCTAGTGAAATGGAGAGCTTCCATTAATATCTTTGTCTACATATTAGTTCAATTAGTTCAAATGTATATTCCAAGCTAGTTTGTGAGTCACTAGGCATGAATAGAGTTAGGAAGAGCATATACTATGTTACTTATAATGAACTCTATTGATTAAGTTAGTGAAGAAAACGATTGAAGGAATGAAGTATTAATCCTTGTTTTATAATCTGTATAATGTTATGCTTTTGAGTTAACTTCATTTAAGATTTTTTTTAATTCTTAAACAATATACTGGGGAATGGAGGTTTAACCTTAGTTGTTAATGGTGTCCTTATGCCATTTAACAACCTCAACAAAATTATAAATGCACTAAGTATTGGAACTATAATGTACCAAGGCTTTAAGACTCATGCCTAGAATACTACCTTAAGGATGAATCATTAAACCTAAATCATCCCTTGACTTGTCTAAGTACTCGAAGGACCCTATGTTAGTTCTTTCCCCAGTTTGTGCCACTAAGAGCCTTGTCTAGCCAAGTATGGACTTGCACCCTAGGACTTGTGCCACTAAGAAGGATTTTGTCTATCAACTCCCCTTGAATTATTTATCATTATAAATCCATCTAACCTCTCTATCCAATGACTAAGTCCCTTTGAACCCCAAGTTAGGCCATATTGTAACTAGGCCAATATGGGCTTGGTCCCTTCATTGTTAAACTTTGGGTGAGTGTAAAACCCTTACACCCTATGTGAAACTAATGTTAGTGCCATAGTGTGATTAGGTTTTATAAACCAGACCTTATTACCCTCATGCCTAGTTCCCCAAGTCTAGAAATAACTTGGCTTATTAGCTAAGTGCATGACCAAGCATAGAAACCAACCTATTAAACTTATCTACAACATTTTGGTTTCATTGTCAGGACCCATGTTGAATTTTAGTACTATAATGGTGTAATAGAGTGATGCTCTAACTATTACTCAATAATATTCCACATTAGCTAGATTAAGTAGAAGATAGTTTCATACAGAGACATCCCACATGAAATGGATAGAAGCCATAGAAATGGGTGCAAACCAACTTCTATGACACTCTTTATGAAGTGTTCTTCTACAAGCTACCTGAGCATGTGTACTAGTGGCTAGTTGCCTACACTACTAGAAGGTGTAGGTATGGCTAGCACCTCAAGTAGATTGTAGAGCACGTAGATAGGCCAAAAGTATTGGATGAAGTTTAGATGCATTTTGTGGACAATTGGTGGAGCAATAAGTTGAATAATTACATGTTAGAATTCACAGTGTCAACCTTCTCATGCCCTGAAGAAGTAGAGTACAAGTTTATCTATAAACTAAGGGGTGTATTTATTAGAGGGATTAACACTGAACTAGAAAACATTTTGGTGGATTATGGTATAGAATACATGAAAATGAAAGTATAAAATCCTTATGCACATGAGCAAGTGTGGAAGGTGAGAAGGGGGAATATAAGTAAGGTGTGATGGAAGAGGAACAACAACCTGACACTCAAGATCTCTAGAGGTTAAACTATAGTAAGCACAAGCACAAATTAATGGAGGATATAGGATCTAGATGTGCCAAGAGGACCTATAGTGAGTGGGAAGGGCATGGGGAAGAATCCCTTGAACTACAATAGTATGAAGAGAGAAATAAGAAGAAGCAAGAGACTAGACTCAATAGTTAGGTGTAAGATATAGTGAGTTATTATAATAAGAGGTGCTTGAGAATGCATGAAAAATGCCTACCCCCTTTGAACCTGAAGTGCAAGCTCATGTGCTAGATTCCCCATAAAAAGATATAAGAATAGTAACTAAACCTATTATCGACCTAGACTTTGATAGGATTTAAGAGTTTTTACTTGAGTAAGTGATCCCCTATAAGGAACTAAGTAATGGTATGATGAATCTATAAAGTGCCAACCCAAGATCATTGAACATAGGTGCAAGCATTCTTATGTAGATAATGTTAGCTACATCAACTGGTAAATAGCCTACAAGAAGTGGCATTATACCACTAGTAATTGGTATTATATAGACAAGTTCAATAGTATAGCCTACTCCATTAGGCTCAATGCTCAACCCTATAAGTAGATGCACAAGGGGACCACCTTCAACATAGATGAAAGGGGGACACACACCTTAAAACCCAATTCTACCCCCTGAATAAATATATTATGAGATGGTGATGTACTTGTCTGAGTATCATGAAGTTGAAAATGCCAGAGAGCATGTGCTAAAGTGTGAGTTATAATGGTGGACACAAGGCATCACTCAGCCTAAAAACAAGGTAACCTAGTTCACTACCACCTTGTTGGATCACACTCATACTTGGTATCAAATTTTTTATCTAAACCAAGCTATGGCTGACTATAATATGATGAAGGAGGCCTTCTTAAAAGATTTTGATATCTTTGAGTTTAATAAGTAGAGAATTATGTCACTTAAGTAAATTAGCTAAGGGTTATCTAAGATCATGCACCTATATGATGCATGATTAAAACTCTTCTCTTTAAGCTTTTATATGACATTCATCCCTTCCAACATATGTAATGGGTTTTTGGAGACTTGTTGGTGCCTTTTAGACATGTATTATCCATAAAAACTTTTAAAGAACCTCATGAAGAACTTGAAGCCTTAATTTAGGCTGAGGTGGTAGGCAACATTGATATTAGGATCAGTCCATTCATGGAGGCACAAATTGCATCAATGGCCTCCCAGTTATAGAAGCTCACCACTAGTTTGACACTTGACACTTGTAGTGGATTATGGTGTACTGAATATGAGACAAAGGGACATAACATGAAAAGCTACCCATGAAGGAATGTTCACACCCTCCTCAATTATGAAGTTTGTCATGGGCCACATGACTCTCAAATGACTCTCAAAACTTACCTTTGTTATAGTGCACTAGCCAAACAAACACCACCATTTACTGTAAAATGTGTTATGCTTATACAAATTCAATAGTAGATTATAGATTCATTGATGAGATGTGACAGAACATGAAAAGAGATGCTAGGTAGGTGATAACATCAAGCAGTAGTTAGGTGGGCCAAGGCAATGAAGGCTATGGCTAGAATATTATGGGTTATGGGAACCAATAAGGCATGCATGGGTGAGGAAGAGGAGGTGGTAGAGAAATATTTCCACCATGATCATGCTATATGTATGGGTTAACTGAACAATACCACTGTGACTACCCCATGTACCCAACATGTGGGTATTTTTGAGGGTCACATGTAGTAAAAAAATACCTTGACTTACATAAAAAGTTGACTCAAGGTTGGCTTGGCATAGATATGGGTGACATGATGGTTAGGCACAAGTTTAGAGAAGAAAAGTGGGACCCTAAGCCCCAAAAAACTCATAAATATCCACCCAAGGTACAAGCCACAATAAGGAGTGGATTCACCACTCAACCAACCATTGTGTCAAACCAAGATTTGTGCTTGGAATATGGAAAATCAAGACACATTGAGTGCATAACTTGGTCAAAGATAAAAGATGCACCATACCCTAACCTTGTATGGAAAAAATACATACAAAAACAAGCCATGAGCATGATAAAGAACTTACAAGGGAAACTTTATTTAGCCAGAGATTTAGAGACAAAGGCCACCACTTTGTGCAAGAAGCAAGATCACCAAGAAGCTAAAGTACAAGAGTTGACCATGATCTTATGCCTCTTATAAATTGAAGGGATGATACCACTATTGAAGGACTTTCTTTGAAATCACATAGTAAAAGAACTATTGCAAAAGGCCACATCTTAAGTGATAGAAGTTATAGTGTCATTTATGGAGTAGGTACATGAAGTTAGGAATACTCATAATTCAAAGTATGACCAAGAATTATTGATAAATGCCACTGTTAATGGATGGTTGGTCTATTAAGTATTGGTAGATATAAGCACCAAGGTCAATATCCTAACCAAAAATGCCTAGGAAAAGATGGGGTGGTCACCCTTGAGGGCTTCACCTCATATGTTGTTCATGGCTAACAAAACTCAAGTGAAACCTATCAAGATCTTGAAGGTAACTATTTTAGATATCATGGGTGTCAAGTTTCATGCAAACTTTGAGTTCATCGAGTTAGTGAAACATGCAACTACCTACCACTCTTAGGAAGGCGATGGTGATATGCCAATAATGCAGACATGCACTTCAATAATCATTATATGACTTTAGATAATGGTAAGGAAAGGGTGGTGATCCCCATTTAAAGTGATCAAGGGCCACCATATGTAGAGAGTTTTGATCTTGAGGATGATATCAGCCACATAGAAAACATCATGGCATAGGGTGCCAAGAAGCTCAACCCTAATGACAAAGGCATGCTCAAATGGGAGGATAGATAATCAACCTCTGATATGATTGATGTAGCTTATGATCTATGGGTTGAAGAAGCCTATGGGGTCACTGGTTGAAGGTACTACCTAGTGTGCATATCTGGGCCAAGATCAACTAGAATAGGGTTGGTTAGGATTGAGCACCTCAAAAATAAATTCCCCCCTATGCTTAGAGGATGGAGAAAAGGGTATCCTGTCTCAGTAAAGGGAAGCTTATAGTGCTTAAAAAATATGAAAAGGGTTATCCCATATAAAAAAATGTCTAGGACATTAAATCTTTCATCCCAAATGAGATATATTGAATGAACACACTAGTGCATACTTTAAAAATCACTACCACTCATTGGTGAGTAGTACAAAGACCCAACTTGCCAACTTGGTAGGAGATGAAGGGAAATATGCACCAAGTTTGACAAGAGTAATGAATATATACACATACCTACTTATTCCAGTGATTATAACCCAATCACACATGCATATGTGCAAAAAAACATGGATTGTCTATGGCAAAAATGCATCAAGAGGCTTGTGGGTACACACCTTTTATAGGACCTTGAAGACATGGGTGTGGACATGGTCCATTATAAATGAGACATAGAAATGGGAGATGATTAAGGAGAGTTTCATGCACACTTTCTCCTTTTCTTCATATAAATTAGATATACTAGAGCCATTACAAGTCATTTGTAGGGCAATGTTTAAGGACACTACAATCTTAAAAGAGCACTTGTAGGAAATATTCGGGGAGAAGGAACGAGTGTTCTCAACATTATTTGAAGAGATGGTACTCAATAGTGAATCCAATGAATAAGATGATGAAACTTGGAAAGAGTATAATTGGAAGGCTCTAATAAGTAGACAAAAGCTTATTCACTTGGTAAATGACAACATCCTAGATGAAGAAGACCCAACACATCTTTGAATTGAAATAATAAAGGGGAAAAGACAAGTTAAAGACTCTCATCAAGAGAGAAATTAACCCTACCATGTACCACTCAACACCACTAAAGTGGACATAAATGTAGATGACAAGTCAAATATTTCCACTATAGGTGATTATTGGTCTGAGTTAGAGCTAGCATGAATTTTAGACCTCCTAAAAGAATTTTAGGACCTATTCCCATGTAGTTATAAGGACATGAAGGGCACCCAATCTTCACTTGGAAAATTAGCATCAAGCTGGTGGATGACATGAGACTAGTCAAGAAGTGCCCATATTAGATGAATCCCAATCTCCACACCAAGGTAAAGATGGAGACTAATGGAATACTAGTTATCAACATCATCTACTTGGTACAAAAAATTGAGTGGGTGAGCCCAATGGTCATCAGCATCAATAAATATGGACACATATGAATTTGTATTGACTATAAGATGTTGAATACCACCTACATAAATGATCCATTTCTAACCCCATTCAATGATGAGGTCCTAGATTGAGTCATAGGCTATGGGATCTACACTTTCACTGATGGGTTTTTGGGTTACCATTAGGTGAAAATTGAGGAGGAAGAGGAGGATAATCCCAAAATAACCTTTGTGACTGAATGGGTTTTTTTCCCTATAATGTGATTCCCTTTGGAATCAAGAATACACTAGCCATATTCTCTAGGGTAGTGATCACTACCTTTAAGGACTTTATTCATAAGTTTCTCTAGGTGTATCTTGATGACTGAACTATGTATGGTCTTATAGAAAAACACTATGACAATATATGCCTCATGTTTGAGAGATGTAGGTAGCTCTAGATCTCCTTAAACCTAAAAAAGTTCATCTTCACAACTCTATTTTGGATGTTTCTCGAGTACATCATTTGCAAATATGGTTTGCTTGTTGATCTAACAAACATAGCCATAAAAATCCAACCCCAGACCCCTTCAATGCAAAAATATGTGCATGCCTTTCTAGGCCATTATGGCTACTATAATAAGTTCATTCAGAGCTATGTGAAAATCAAGGTGCCTCTAGAGGAGATTTTACACAAGGATGGACCATTCTACTAGGCCAAGTCATAAGAGGAGGCCTTTGAGATACTAAAGCTAAAGCTGGCTAGTGCACCAATTCTAAATTTCCTAACTAGTTGATTTGTTTTCACATCCACATTAATGTTTTAGGCTCTACCATTGGTGCCATACTGGTAAAATTATGTGAGGGCAAGATGGACCACCCCATCTCCTTCTCAAATATAAAATTGACATAGGTAGAACATAATTACACCACCATCAAGTATGAGGCACTAGTAATGGTATATGCCTTTCATAAATTTAGTCTATACCTACTGGAAAAACCATTCATCTTCTTCATAGATCATGAGTCACTCAAGTACCTCATGAATAAGCCCATTTTACATGGGTGCATATGTAGATGGATTGTTCTTTTCCAAGAATTCTAGTTCTCTATAGTCATCAAACTTGAGAAGTAGAACTTAGGACCAGACCATTTGTCTCACATCAACTCTGGTGATGTGATGGCTCCCATTGAAGATGGCATGATAAATGTACAACTATAGATATTTAAACACATTCTTGAAGACCTAGTAGAGGTTGTTACTTTCCTAACATCTAGATTTATGCCCTAGACCTGGTCAACCAAGGAAATAAATAACTCATAGTTAGCACCGCCCCTTCTAGCTCATTGAAGGGGGATCTATAAACTAATTAGGGATGAAGTCCTGTACTAGTTTGTTTTGTAACATGAAAGGGAATCCATCCTATAATAATCACATGAAGGGATCATAGGAGGCCATTACTCTAGCGACGCAATAATGCATAAAGTATTACAATCAAACTTATGGTAGCCTAGCCTATTCCAAGATGCTAAGGGGTATGCTAAGGCATGAGATGTATGCCAATGTACTAAGAAGCCCAACCATTGAGATGAGATACTTCTCATTCCCATCCTTTCCTAGGCACCATTTGAAAAATAGTACATTAACTCTATTGGGCTTATCACTCCCATAGCAAGGTAAACCAATGCCAAATACATTTTACTGGCCACTGACTATTTCACTAAGTGGGCCAAATCCACACTGACCAAATATTATACAACCATGATAGCTACATGCTTCATATGGGAGAACATCATAAATAGGTATGGGTTCCCAATGAGTTTATCTATTGACAAGGTCACTTAATTCATCAATGAAATGGTGCACATCCTCTGATGAAATATATGGTAACACACCACAAAACCACCCCATATCATCCCCAAGCTAATAGCATGACTGAAGCCTTTAAAAAAATCCTATGAATGTGCCTTAAAAATATATACAACATTAGTTGCAAGGATTGGGATGACTAATTTTTAGTAGTACTTTGGGCATACCACATGACCTATAAGCACCTGAACAAGTATACACCATTTCAAATAGTGTTTGGCACTGAAGCAATTTTACCCATGGAGTTCATGGTACCCTCCTTGCATATTACACACATTGGTTTCTTAGATGACTAATAATTTTCAAGTGCAAGATTGGAAGACTTAGATAACTTGGGTGAGAAGCACACCTAATCCAAATGGAGTTAGTAGGTTGAAAAAACATGCCAAAAGTGATGGCATGATAAGCAAATCAAGCATAAGGAGCTGATTGAAGGAGAATTGGTACTAATCTCTTATTCTAAGTAATTTAAGCACCTAGGCAAGTTGAAAATCTAGTGGATGAGTCCATACATCATCCATCACATCTTGGAAATAGGTGCATGTAAGCTACACATGTTATCTAGCAAAATGTTCTTTGGGTATTTTAATGGCAACTGACTGAAGCCATATAGGTAGTTGGTTGGTGCACATCATGGAAACTCTAAATTCTTAGTTAGTATTTGGTTAGAGTTGAGTTGACGAAAATAAAGTTTAGCATAATCCAAACCATTCTTTTTCTTTCTTTTCTCCTTGTATAATGTATAGAGGTAGTGAGCAACATCTGGTAGTTGAAATAAATTTTGGCTCAACACTTCATACTTAATTCTAATTGGGTGAGTCAAGCACTTATGCCAATAAGTGCATGAGGCTAGAGATCTAAGTAGTGGGCACATGAAACTTACCAGGTGCAAGCACATGTGAATAAGATAAATAGTGTAAGGTACTTCAAAGGCTAATAATGAACCACTCTAGCACTACTTGTGTGAAAAAGTTGTAAGAAGGTGCATCATTTGATTTGGCACCAGAAACCCCTAAGTTAAAATAAGATTTTCAACATAGTTGGGTACACAACCAAAAAGTGAAGACACTCAACTTAGTTGAGTGCAAGGTAGGTATTGAACACACACTCTCTAAAAAGTATGAAAGAGAATCATAAGTGACGTCAAGTGTTGGAAGGCAAGTGCAAGGAATTTATATGGGGTAGGATAGGCTAAGGCAAGATGACATGCAAGAAGTCAACCAAGACAGAGAAGCACACTAAAAAAAGAGCACAACTAAAAAGAAAAGTGGAATCAAGGAGGTTAAATTACATGCATGTGAAGTGCTATGCCTAGGTTTTCACAAGAAAGGTGAAGGTCACACCAAGGATACATGTGTAGAAGGAAGTTGTCTAAGACAATTGGCATCTACCTAGGAAAGAGTGGGAAGTGACCATTTGAACCACACATCACTTCACAAAAAAATACATTAAGAGCATTTAATGATGTAGTAGTGGTAACACAAAAATATGTATTTAATGCATATAGGACAACACATTTTCAAAGATTTCATAGATTTTCATAGTCTCTAATAGATCAAAGAGCCTATGCTATTATGCCTATATTAATGATAGTGGTTGACAAGAGCTAAGTATAAATTAATCAATGATAAACTTAATTAGGTTAAAATTTTTATGCTAACCTAGACTGAGAATGAGTAGAGAAAGAGACTAGAGAGCTAAAGTAAGAAAAAACTCACCACAAGTAAAAATTAAACTAATTCAAGTACCTAGAGTGGAAGGAATCATGTTAAGGAGTACACTCATAATGAAGATAGTGTGTGGGGGGTTGGGATGAGAGAAATTGGTGCAAAGAACTAAGTAAAACATAAATTTTTCACTGTGTTTCCATTAGTGATAAGTGAAGCTCAGAGCCAGATGCATAGGCAAAAATCCTATGACTACCAAAGTGCCAACCATCATTAAAGGTTTCATCAAGCCGCACCTCATGAGGTTCAACTCTAGTAGATTTAAAATGGTGAAGAAGTGGAAAGAATCAAGCTCTGTGGAAGCACAAAAAGAACCTAAGTGAGGCAAAATGATTGAGGAATCATCTACCACCAAGACAAAGGTATAGACAATTGAGGTAGTTAACATTATGATAATAGATATCAATGCACTCACAAAAATGTCATATCAACACATGTAATTTCCACTAGAAGCATTAGTGGGAGAATAATGGCACTCCATGTACATATGCTAATTGAGAGAATATAACCACTAGATGTTGAGCCATTTTCAAGACTTGGCACAAGACTGAATGGTGGATATAGGGTGTAAGACCCCTAAAGGTGACACTCTCTTCGATGTCTCAATTTGAGACAAGTTAAAAGCTTTAGGCACAACTTAGCTCTATGATTTTCCATGCTTATGAAATCCCAAAGAGCTTATTCAATTCCTCCTCTTGCATATCCATGAGGATTGGGTATACTTTGTAAGCTAGTGTATGAAGATATCAATGTAGATGATAAGTTGAATAATTAGGCTCCCAGATGTAGGTAGAGATATCCATCATCTAATGGATGATAATGAGGAGGTAGAGTGAGTCACCAAGCTATTAAAATACTTAAAGGGGGGTATGCATGCCCAATCAACAAGTGTAAATATATAGATATGATGGGAAAAACACACCTCATGAGCTCAAAGCTATGTCTTGGCAATTAATGGATATATGTGTCCAAGGCATAACTTTACCTGGACTATCATATGGTGTAGGGTATCCAATTCAAAATCATGCAATTCATTATCGAGGAATTGATCAGGAACATATTTGAATGCCACAACACCAAATGGGGCTCTATCCTCATATTAATTATAATGGAAGAGATCAGGATCCCTAATGGAAGTGAAGACAACCTATGGGTGTTCCTAAAACACCATGAGTCTTTAGCTCAAAAATACAAGGACTACACCTGCCCTACTACCTTCAACCCAAAAGATAAGACTCGCGTAATGCACTAGTGTAAGTAATAAATTAAATCCTTTGGATTGGATTGGTGCATACCCCAAGGGACCCCCTAAGTATGTCCATAACAATAATTTTTGTTGTAATGTAACACTAATGCACTGGGTGCTTGGCACTAAAGGATGAAAATAAGTTAGGATGGCTAAATCTTCCCTTCACCTTCTTGATAGAATACTTCTAGGATGTGCTTATCTAAATCCCAAACATGTAGAGGATGGACATCCCATTCAAGGAACTTAATACAGATAGCTAAAAAATGTGGCATATATTCTCCCACATAGATGGAGGCACTACTAAAGATAAAAAAGATACCTTGGATCACCCAGACATCGATCTAATCTAGGAGGTCACCATTATGGGCTTCATGCATAGACTCTACTATGAGATGAAGCCAAAAAATAAGGAGTCAAACATTGGACCAAGTTATAAACAAGAAGAAGACCTCTGGTCCTCATTAGGGAGGAAGGAATCCCTATGCCTATCAAGAAGAAAAAGTCTCTCCAAAAGAAGAGGGGGGAATGTTTGGAGGAAATACAGGAATGCCTAAAGGCTAAAATAGCTCTAAAAAAAGAGGCATCCTCCTTGGGCATTTCTAAAAAATTCACCAAGTCTATGCCGAAGACCTACCTTGACATGAAAAATAAAGGAAAGGCTCCCTCCCTAATGCCCAAGAAGTTTGTATCTAAAGAAGAGGATATAGAGGAATCTTGGGAAGAAAAATGGGGGAAGGGCACTTTTATTATACCTAAGGATGAGGAGTCCTCCTTAAGTGAATATACCCCTTCCCCTCCACCTCATATTGAGCCATAAAAACCCAAGTGAAGACTGAGGAGACTCATCTCTAATGAGGCTGAAGTCTAGAGGATGAAAAAGCTACAAGAATAGAAGGAGAAAATGGCTAAGGTAAGGGTGTTGAAGGAGGTTATTCAAATGGTGGAGGCTAAAGAGTGGAGGAAAGAGGAGGAACACAAGGTGATAATGGAGGAAGGAAGTTAGGAAGTAGAAATGTGCAAGGATCCCAAAGAGGCAACCCACTTTGGTGTGTAAATGGAAGAAGAGATGTAGCACCAATGAAAAGACATGGGCTTAAACCAAGGCCATATTGATGCAGAACTAAAATTACATTAGAGGTGCAAAGAGATGAAAGTGAAGGGTATATCCCAGGCTAAGATTGACTAACTAGAGGCCAAAGATGTGTGTGTGTGTGTGTGTGTGTGTGTGTGTGTGTGTGTGTGGTATATCCCAGGCTAAGATTGACTAACTAGAGGCCAAAGATATGTGTGTGTGTGTGTGTGTGTGTGTGTGAGAGAGAGAGAGAGAGAGAGAGAGAGAGAGAGAGAGAGAGAGAGAGAGAGAGAGAGAGAGAGAGAGAGAGAGAGAGAGAGAGAGAGAGAGAGAGAGAGAGAGAGAGAGAGAGAGAGAGAGAGAGAGAGAGAGAGAGAGTAAATACATCATGCAAGCTATAAAGAGGAAGGCTAAAGTAGAAAAGGCCAAGAAGGAGAAAGAGGAGGAAGTGACCCATGAAGAAAGGGTGCGCATGTTAAAATAAAGAGAGGAGAAGAAGGTTATCTCAAGTATGGGACCAAGTAAAGAGAGAAAACTATAAAATATGTTAGATGCTCCCATCATTACCACACATAAGGCTACATAATAGGTGTGCCCTAGTTCTAAGTGGCACCTAAAAATAAGGAAGGTGATACTAGCACCTTAAAGGAATAAATAGAGAAGAAGACCAAGGCTCTAATAGGGAAATAAGAAGATAAAGATGATGAAATGAAAGTTCATGCCGTATAACTATGAAAAGAAGATATGGATGAAGGGGAAAATTCCATAGAAAAAACCTTATAGGAAGGACATGACAACAAGTTGAGCTCAAAAGAAGGAGAGGAAAAAGCTAAAAAAGAAGGCATTAGCGCAAGCACTATTGTCAGTGAGGAATAAATGGGTAAAGATGAAGAGAATGAATCAAGCAATAGGGAAAGGGTGCATCAAGAATTCAAGGAGGATGAGGACTTATACTTGATGGAGTGCATGCCTCTGAAGACTACCATATCCCTAAATGTACCACCAAGTCTCTTAGGCATTAGACTACTATATGGATGAGCTTGAGTTCAAGGTTCTAACCAAAGTGATCCAAGGTACCAAGAAGTTAGAACAAGGACATGATTACCAACTCCTCAACCCTTATGACTTGAACCCCATGTGCTCAGCTAACATGCTTATCAAGATGGCCTCTTCCATCACATGCAAGAACATCATGAATGAAGATTGTACATATAGCTGGAAGAAGGTAAAAAAGAAAGTTGAGAAAGAGTTCAAGGCCATGAAACTAAAAATCTAACAACCAGTATAACATATAGAAGAGGCCAAGCCATCCTTCCTGAATGGTGTGGAAACCTTAGAGAGGAAGGAAGTAGATCAAGTATGTGTGCTCATAGAGTAAATGCTTCCTAGAATAAGACCAATACTCGAAGAACAATAAGACCCTAGTGAAGCCTTGAGGGTAGATTGAATTAAAAGTTAGAAGTAGTGGAGGGCCTCTTTGATAGACTCAAATAAGGCATAGAAGAGGCAAAAAATATCTTTTGTATCTTTTCCAACCAAGCATCAGTCATTAACACGTGCCTCAAGAAGGCAAAAGAGGAGAAAGATGCTTTGCTCTAATGCTCTTTTACAATGACAAGGGCTAAGTACATGTAAATAATGGCTAAGGTAAACTCCCTTAGTACCTAGTTGAAAATTTAGTAGGACTTGGAGGTGGTATTATGTGCCTTCTAAATTAAGGCCAGTGAACAGGGAGAAATTTTGAATGGTGGGGTGAAGCATGCTAAGGAAAGGCTTGAAACCTTAAAAGAGAACTAGAAAGCATGAACATGCTTGCTCTCAAGGCTACTTACACTGAGGTAGATAGTTCCATTGATGAAATTAAGGGTGATATCTAAGGATATGTACATTTCAAAGTAGATCTAATACAAGGCACACTCGATTTTTGCATGCCTAAGGTCCTTAAAAACTAGTCTAGGGTGGACTAGCAATTTTGTATGGGGTAATATTGGTCTCCCTTTTATACCATTACATGTACTATGCCAACCTATCATACCTTAAAAAAAATGACCCTTGGGTTGGTTTTACCCAATTTTTTTCATTTTTTACTTGCTAGAGGCATCCCATGGATCCTGTGCCAGCTGGTGAGTAGTTGCATAAACACCAAAATTCATAAAGATACCACTACCAGGACTTAAACATGGTGGCTCAAGAAGCATAGATGTTAGAGAGTGTATCAGGTGAGATAGTGACCCCTCAATGATAGATCAATATAAGTCATATGTTCATCCCCTTAGATGAGGTAGTGGAGTTGATAAACTAGCAACAACTCAGCACTTGACACATGCCTATCTGACCTAGTAAAAAAGCTCTCATTTACCTATAAAAGAAGGTTTACATTTGATGAAAGAAAAAGAGTGACAAAATATAGTGAATGTATAGAAAAATGGAGAGCCTCCATTAATATCTTTATCTGCATATTAATTCAAGTAGTTTGAATGTAAGTCCAAGCTTGCCTATGAGCCACTGGGCATGAATAGAGTTAGGAAGAATATATGATCTATTATTTGGAATGAACTCTATTGATTAAGTTAATGAAGAAGACCATTAAAGGAATGAAATAGTAATCCTTGTTTTGTAATCTATATAATTTTATGCTTCTGAGTTAGCTTCATTTAATCTTTATTTTAATTCTTACATAATATACTAGGGAATGGAGGTTTAACCTTGGTCACTAATGGCATCCTTATGTCATTTAGTGACCTCAACTAACTTATAAATACACTAAGTGTTGGAACCAAAACCCACCAAGGCTTTAAGACCCATGCCTAGAGTGCTACCTTGAGTATGAACTATTAAACCTAAATCATCCCTTGACTCGTCTAAGTACTCAAAGTACCCTATGTTATTTCTTTCCCCAGCTTATACCATTAAGATCCTTACCTATCAAAGCATGGACTTGCACCCCAAGACTTATACCACTAAGTAAGATTGTGCCTATTAAAGTCCCCTTGAAGGATTTAGTGTTGTAAGTCCACCTAACCTCTAGAGTCAATGACTAAGTCCCTTTGAACCCCAAGTTGCACCAACACGAACCTGGTCCATTCACTATTGTGCTTTAGGTGAGCATACAAGGCTTGCACCTTATGTGAAGTTGATGCCAGTACCATATCATGATTACATGTTATGCATTAGACCTTGTTACTCTAATGCCTAGCTCCCCTAAGTCTAGAATCAACTTGGCTTATTAGTTAAATGTATGACCAAGCATAAAAACCAACCTAGTGAACTTATCTACAATAATCTCCATAATGACCTTATACTCTTGTTGGAATATCTATTTCCTAGTCTCAACATGTCCTACTTTGGATAATCATGCCTCTCTATTATTGATCTTTTGCAAAAAAAACCATAATAAGTGTGGCACATGATCTCACCTCATCCATTCCTAGCTTACACACCTAATCAATTGAAAACTTGAGTAGGGAGATCAAAAATCTAAAAGAAGATAGAATTGAGTTCACCTCTCTCTCATCACCACCCCTCATATTAATACTCAAAGTTATACTTGATACTTTAGAGGGTAAGCTCTAAAACATTATATCTCTAATACTTGTTATAAATTCACTTGTATCGATTAGATATAAAATCAAAAATAGATACAAGTGAATTTATAACAAAACATTTTATGATTTTATGCCTAATCGATACAAGTGAATTTATAACTACGTTAAAACATCAAGTGAATGTAATAAAACATCAAAAATAATAAAACTAGTGAGAAAACTACGTTAAAACATTTTATGCCTTTCTAAACATCACTATAATAAAACATCAAAAATAATAAAACTAGTGAGAAAACTACGTTAAAACATTTTATGCCTTTCTAAACACCACTATGACAAGCTACAATTTGAATGTCTTTTAGTTATGGAATATGCTTGAGTCCTTTCATATTTGATAGCATACAACACCCATATACTATCAAGAGTTACAAAGAACTCAATTATGACATGTCTTCAATCTCTTACAATTATGAATACCCACACATATTGAGGTATATAAGCTTGGTTAAATTATAAAGCCCTTATATTTTTTTCAATCTATCACACCCACATAGGTCTAGATTTACCATTGTTATTGTCAAGGATTTAACCTACACAAAATTTTAATACCATGAAATGTCAAGATTTTCAAGTTTGGGGCACACCTCTTTACTAATGGATAGGTTCTATGTTGCTATATGAGAAAATGTAATATACTTAAGTCTAGATATGGTGAATGAATAACCTAAATTTTAATACCATAAAATGTCAAGAGTTTCAAGGTTGGGGAACACCTCTTTACTAATGGATAGGTTCTATGTTGCTATATGAGAAAATGTAATGCACTTAAGTCTAGACATGGTGAATGAATAACCAAGACTAGTTTCTTCATGATCTCCTATTGATCTCAGGATTGAAAGCCTCACATCAACTAGGGGAGTAAAGTGTATATACTATTGGGAAATGTAATTTCTCCCACCACTAAAAAATAGTAATTCATGTTTTATGGTGTTGAATTCTTGCTAAAAATAAGAGTTTGTTACTCTAAATTTAGAAAGTTTATTTTATCTCAGCCTATCATTCTTCTATATGATGAGGCTCTTTGTAAGTATTTGTATTAAGCAATCAAAGTGTAGTAGCATTTTTTTGTTTAATTTATTGTATTGATCTTAGTTTTGTATCAAATCCTACATAACTAGGCAAAAGCATCCAAGTAGCATAGCAATAGAGTTTTTGTGAGCCATAAGATCATGACAGGAGAGTAGAACCAGTTAAGAACTAGTGAAAGATCATTGTTCTCATACCATCAAGCCACTACCAAATATTGGTTATCCAAGATATTATAAAAAAATAGAATTCCATGGGAAAGGAGCAACCATCCCTTGTATTTGAAGAAAACTTTTAGTTGTACGTATGTTTGTCTAAATCAAAGTGTTTGACTTGCCTGTGTGACTCTATTAGAGTCATAATTAGTTAGAGCATGGAATTGAAATCATTTATTAAATATTGTTTATGCCCAATAACTAGATTATTTTTCAAAAACAAACTGATTCAGATTAACATCTAAACATTGAGCTGTAGAAGGAGCCATTATCATTTGGAACCAAGTCAAGATATCAAGTTTCAACTAATTCATGTGTCTTGTATAGGTCTATTAGAGCTAAATGCATAAGCATCTACCTTCAACCAATCATAGTAACCTAAAAAGAATATTTCCAAGGAAAATAGAAATAATAAGAGGAAGAAGAAGATAAACATTGGAGATAATAGCCTATAAATCAAATAAAAAAGGAGATCAATGTTTATAACAGTAAATAAAGATAAAGAAGTAATAGTTCATAACTGAAGGAGGAGATTATGGAAATTAAATTAAAGGTGGAGTAATCTGAATAGAAATGAAGTGTAACCTCATAAGAAAGGAGTTATTTCATCTAACTCTAAAGAACAAATAAGGAAACTACCATTGTAAATCAGATTGGCATCGATTATTGTTTTTTGACCTATGTTCTTAACTCAACAAAAGATCAAAACCACAACATGGCTAGATCAAATAAGAAAAGTTGGTAGAATCTACCTACATTTGATGGACAAAATTATGACATTTAGGGAAAAAATATGAAGATGATATTGGTGGGGAATGCACAGCATAAAATGCATTATCTAATGTCTAGAAAACTCAATTAAAGGAGAGTCAAAGGAAGGATGTGAAAACATTGAATTTAGTAGAGATGGTAATGGTAAAAGTCATATATTCAAGAATTATAGCAACAAATTATGCAAAGGAAGTATGGGAGATCTTTCAAAATTCCTACCAAGGTATTGATAAGGTACGGTTAGTATAACTTTAAATGCTTAGAAGAGAGTTTAAAACATTGAAAATGAATGATAATGAGTTTATTTTTGAGTTTCATACTAGAGTCTCTAGCTTAACAAATCAGTTAAGAATTAATAGTGAAATAATAGAGGACCAAAAAATCATTGAAAACATCCTTAGGAGTTTACCTATGAGATATGATCCAATTTTTATAGCTATTGAGGAGGCTAAAGACCTCTCAAGGATGATAGTGGATGAATTAATGGGTTCTCTTCAACCCCATGATCATCAATTGAAAAAATCTTGACCTTCTTCCCTAGAGCAAGCCTTCAAGGCTTAAGCAAATTTTAGAGGTAGGGGGAGAGGAAGAGAAAAAAGAGGCAAAAGATTTAGAGGTAGAGGTAGAGGAAGAGAAAGGGGATACTATGTTAGATCAAGTTCAGATAGTCAAGAAGGAGCATGCAACTCTTAATTAAATTTCCAAGACAAGAAAAAGAGTAGTACTTCAAATCAAGGGTATGATAAAAGTAATATTCAATGTTATTATTGTCATAAGTATGGTCATTTTTATAATGAGTGCACAAATAATAAATATAACCAATAAAGGCAAAGTGCACATGTAGCCACTAAGAATGTAAATTAATTTGAACATTTTACAAACATGTTCATTATATGCAATGTGGTTAAGCAGAGTAGTGTTGAGGTATGGTATTTGGATAGTGCATGTAGAAACCACATGAGTGGTAATGAGAACCTATTTTTCTCCATTGATAATATTATTTAATCAAACTTTAAGATGGGTAAAAATGAAAAAGTTCATGTTGTTAGTAGAGGGACTATCATTATCTGCACCAAACAAGGTGAAAGGAGCCAATCTAGGATGCCTATTATGCTTCAAATTTGAAACACAATCTATTGAGTATTGGATAGTTGGTTCAAAAATGATATAGAGTCCTGATGGAGAATGGAGAGTGCAAAACTTTTGATAAGGAAGGAAGCAATAAAATTATAGCTATAGTTCAAATGACAAAGAACCACATGTTTCCTCTCAAAATGCAAATTGATCCTCTCAAGAGTACAACTGTACTACATCAAGCAGCCTTCAAAACAGTCATCAAAGACACATCTAGAATCTAGCATTAGAGGTATGGGCATTTAAGTTTTTATGTATTAGATATTTTCTTTAATAATAATATGGTTATAGGTCTACCAAGAATAGTAGAACTTGAAATAAAATATGACGCATGCATTCTAGGAAAACAACATAGACATCCTTTTCGATCAAGGATATATCAAAGGGCAAAAGCACCTTTGGAATTGGTGCACTCATATTTTTATGTCCTAATGAAAAATCTCACCCACTCTAAGAATGCATTTTTATTAACCTTCATAGATGATTATAGTAGGAAAATTTGGATTTATTTCCTAAAGAATAAATATAAGACTTTTGATAAATTCAAGTGGTTTAAGGCATTGGTTGAAAAATAAAGTGGATATTTTATCAAGGCCCTCAGATCAGATAGAGGGGGTGAGTATGTTTCTAAGAAATTTTTAATTTTTTTCAAAAATGAAGGAATTGAAAATTAGTTCACAACTAGATACACTCCACAGTGAAATGGAGTGGCAAAAATTAAAAATAGGACCATCCAAGAAATGGCCACAAACATGTTGAAAGCTAAGGGAATTTAAAAAGAATATTAGGGTGAAGCTGTAGCAATAAAAGTGTATTTGTTGAATAGGTATCCCATAAAGGCTATTTGAAACATGAATCCATAAGAAGCATGGACAAACAAAAAGTATAGTGTTGACCATCTAAGAATATTTGGGTGCATGGCATATGCACATGTGTCAACAAAAAAGAGGCATTAAGTTGATGATAAATGAGAAAAGTGTATCTTCATTGGATATTATGAAGACACTAAAGCATATATATTGTTCAAACCTATTATAAAGAAGGTTATGATTAGTAGGGATGCTAAATTCATTGAAAATGAATCATGAGATGGCACTATTGACACTGCATGGGGTATCTCAAAATCAATACTCATAGATGATATAAATGAAGATGCTCAAATTGAACACATCATAGATCAACAAGGTGAGACATTAACAACAGCTCCATCATATTCACAACATGCTCCTCAATCAAGCAACTCCAGTAGAAGTTCAAATCTAACTCTTGTTTCCCTTATGCCTAGAAAGACAAGGAGCTTGAGGGAGATCTATGATGACTCAAGGTATGATGATCTTAATGAAAATTTTAATTTTTCTTTATTTTATCTAGATGAACCTACATATTTTGATGTCATTCAATTTTTATCTCTGTCTCTATTAGGAAGTCTTTTTATGGAAGAATTTTGTAGGAGATTCAATCATCAAATAGTCACCCAAGATAAACTACAAGATGCTACTTTTGAAAAAGACAAATTTTTATTTAGAAGAAGGAAACTGCATGTTTTGAAGGTTAAAGACCATGTAAGGAAGAATAGGCCATTGTAGAAACCAAATGCTTGAAGAAGTAGTCCACCAATGGGAACCATTGTTCAAATTTGTTGAGAGTTTGTTATCAAAATAAAGCTCATTGTCAACAAGAAAACTTACTATCAAAAGAAGTCATCTTATTTTTAAACCACCACTACAAATCACAAAGGTATAAGAATTCATAGACTTTTATTGGATAGATGAAGATAAAGTTTACATTTGAATGCCTCATATTTTATAAAATATTTATAAAGGCCAATTAGTTGAATAAATTTGTAAGTAGATAAAATAATAATAAAAAGATAAGGAGACATTTTTTTAGAAGCTTAATTTGTTTTATATTTAGTATTTGTCATCCATCAGTGGTGAAAATGAATGTGTTGTATTTATTTTTGAAGTAGCTACAATTTGAAAAGAAGTAAAAGGAGGAATTTTTGGCATCAAGAAGAAGATGGCATCCAACAGTAGTCTAACCCTACCTCAGATTTTGTTATTTATGAGTAAGAACTTTGATACTTGGGAAATAAAAATTAAGGCTTTGTTATATTCACAAGATTTATGGGAGTTATTTCAAAATGGGTTTGTAGAGTCTACAAATCAAACTAGGTCTTAACTCAAGAATAAAAACATGAACTTAAGGAAAATAAAAAGAAAGATGCTAAAGTCATGTTCTTTATTCTGAAATCAATGGATGATTCTCCTAGGATCATTATAGTAACTAGGTCTAAACAAGCTTGGAAAATCTTAGAAACTTCATACTAGGGGACAAATAAAGTAAAAGTAGAGAAATTACAGACACTAAGAAGGAATTTTGAAAATCTTCAAATGAATGCATCAAAATATATAGACCAATTCTTTAGTAATGTAATGAATATTGTAAATCAAATGAGGTCATATAGAGAGAATGTATATGATCAAAACATGATAAAAAAAGTTATTAGAAGCCTTCCTAAATAATTTGATGTAATATTAGTTGCAATTGAAGAATCGAAAGACTTATCCCAATTATCAATAGATAAATTGATGGGATCTTTGTTATCCCATGAAACTAAGATGAATAGGAATAAAAATAATTTTTTGGAGAATGATTTTAGATCACATGTGTCATTTGGTAGAGGAAGAGGAAGATCAAAATTTTAAGGAAGAGGAAGATGCAGAAGTTGACACGAGTCTAGATCAAGGAGAAAGGACCAACAAGCATAATCAAGGTTTCAACAATAAAGGACATGGAAGAAATCAATCAACAATATTTGATAAGTCCCACATTCAATACTATTATTCTAAGAAATTTGACCATCTTGAAAATGAATGTAGAAATAAATAATTATAAGTGGATAAACACAAAGAAAATTACTCAGATGTATCTGATAATAACTCTATAAGTTTACTTATAACTTGTAATGTTGTTCAAGAAAGTTATAGTGATATATGGTTCTTGGATGGTGGATATAACAATCATATGACAGGAAATAGAGAGTTATTTACTAGTTTGGATGACTTTATAAATTTTGAAGTAATATTGGGAAATGATAGCAAAGTATCTATAATTGGGAATGGTGTTATAAATATTTTAACTAAAAATTAAGATAAGATATATATTCTTGATCATTTCTATGTACCCCATTTAAAACACAATTTGTTGAGTTCACTAATTGTGTTTTAAATTAGGTACAAATAAAATATCAAGAATATATATATATATATTGTCTTTATTCTCAGTCCAAATGTTTAAAACACATTTCCCAATTACAGATACTTTGATGTCATTTTCCATTTTTACTGCAAATTTTATAGAGTTATCCAAACTAACAAATAACTCTCTATTTTCTGTCATATGATTGCTAAATCCACTGTCCAAGAATCACATATCACTAGAACTTTCTTGAGCAACATTACATGTTATAAGTAAACTTCCAAAGTTATTAAAAAATACATCTGAGTAGTTTTCTTTCTATTTATCCACCTCTGCTTATTTCTTTCTACATTCATTTGTAAGATGGCCAAATTTATTATAATAATAACATTGAATGTGGGACTTACCAAACCTTGTTGATTGATTTCTTCCATGTCCTCTATTGTTGAAACCTTGATTGTGTTGATTGGTATGTTCTCCTTGATTTGGATTCATGTGTCCAATTCTACCTCTTCCTCTTTCTTTAAAGTTTGATCTTTCTCTTCCTCTACCAAATGAAATTTGTGATCTAGAAGCATTCTCCAAGGAAGAATTGTTATTCTTGTTCATCTTGGTTTCATGAGATGACAAATATCCCATAAATTCATCTATTGATAATTGGGATAAGTCTTTTGATTCTTTAATTTCAACTACTATTACATCATTTTTTTTAGGAAGGCTTCTAAGAAATTTTTCTATCACCTTTTGATTAGATACATTCTCTCCATGTGACCTTATTTGATTTATAATATTCATTACATTACTAAAGAATTAGTCTAAAAATTATGATGCATTCATTTGAATATTTTCAAAATTCCTTCTTAGTATCTGTAATTTTTCTACTTTTACTTTATTTATCCCCTGGTATGAAGTTTATAATATTTCTCAAGTTTATTTAGACTTAATTACTGCAATAATCCTAGGAAACACATAATCATCCATTGATTGATGAATAAAAACAAGGATTTAACATATTTATTTTTCTTTTCCTTAAGTTCATCTTTTTCTACTTGAGTTAATGTCTAGTATGTTGCTTGATTTGTAGGCTCTATAAACCCATTTTGCACTAAATTCTATAAATCTTGTGAACAAAACAAAGTCTTCATTTTTATTGCCCGAGTATCATAGTTCTTATCCATAAATAATGAAATATGAGGTTGGGTTACACTACTAGTAGATGTCATCTTCTTCTTTATACCAAAAAAATCTCCTTTTCCTTCCTTTCAAATTGTAGCTTCTTCAAAAATAAATACAACACATTCCTTTACACCACTGGTGACTAACAAACACTAAACATACAAAATTAATCTTCCAAAAAAAATGCCTCCTTATCTTTTTTTTATTATTTTATTTACTTGCATCTCTCTTCTTCAACTAATTGGCCTCTCTAAATCTTGTATAGAATATGAGGAATTCAATTGTAAACTTTATCTTCATCTGTCCATAGAAAAATATAAGAATTATTATACCTTTGTAATTTATATCAGTGTTTTAAAAAGAAGGTGTCTTCTTTTGACAATGAGATTTATTGTTAATAGTGAGATTTATTATGAGAACAAAATATCAATAACTTTGGATAGCAGCTCCAACTAGTGGATTTATTCTTCAAGCATTTGGTTATTACATCAACCTTTATTCCTTTAGCCATCTTCAACCTCCAACATAGGCAACTTTCTTCTTCTAAATAGTGATCTACCTTTTTCAAAACTAACATCTTGTAGTTTATCTTGGGTGACTATTTGATGACTGAATATTACAATGACTTTCTAATAGAGATAGAGATAAAAAATGATCAGTCAACCTCACAAACTTCTTAAACTCTCTCAACCTTGTCAATGATCTCCTTGTCGATCTGATACTAGACTGAAGGAAAGGTAAATAACATGTTACAACACGGAAAAATAAACTTTTATTGATTGATGATCATATTACATGTGCCTCTATAAATAAAGATCTTTGAAGAGTGTAGAAATTTGGACAATGAAAAAACATGCTTTGAAAATGGGATGGAGGATGGTCAATAAACATTTAAAATCAAGGCACATGAATGGAAATAAGCTAGAGTTGATGGGAGAATTGTCCACAATGGTGATGGATAAACTTCTAATTTAAATGCATATTTTGACTAAGTTGAAGGTAGGTGGGAAGAATTAATTTTTTCTAACAAAGAACTCTTAAATTTCTTAAGATCTTGTAAATTTCAACCACAAGTTTTCACATCGAATGAAGACCATAAATAACAAGGAAACTTGGATCATATCTAGTAGTACTTTATAACCCTATTCATTACTCTACCACAAGGTGTCTAATTCACTTAAAATTTCTAAAACTCTCAATTTTTACATGAAGTGGGAAGGAATGTTGGTGTAAGGTAATCACCCCATCAAAGCCACAAAAGTTCTCTTGAAAAATCATTGAATTCTTTGATGACACATTCACCCTGGGCTACAAGTAGACTCAATACACTTTCTACAACATGAACAGGGTAACTTATAAACATAGTTGAACTTGAAATAGCATAATTATCCAATACCTATATCCAACATGACTTATATGTGGAGATGGGGGTGCATTATCATTGGCATTTCCATTCCACCACCTCCATATAGATTTAGAGTTGGATATGTATAGATTCATCACACTTCCATAAGTAGTCCCTATAATTGGGATGAGAAAAAATTGGTGATATAAATAGAAATCTATTAGATTGTAGAGGACAGATTCTTATATATGTTGGAAATTATTATAGCACTAATGGCTGTATAGGTAAAAAAATTAATAAATTTGAAAGGCCCAGGTGGGCAGCAATTAGACAACACAATATTGAAATTGAAATAGGGGAAAGGAAGAGAATGATAGAAACACACAAATATATATATATATATATATATATATATATATATATATATGTTTACATACACAACTATTATTGTTTATAAAATGACTCACAACAACATATAATAAGAAGGATTTTCCTTAACTGCTAGAAATATCTCCCTTGTTCTACTACATACTCTTGATGACTACTACTACTTGCATATTATACTTCTTTATATGTGTGTGTGTGTGTGTGTGTGTGTGTGTGTACATATATATGTGTGTATATACATATATATGTATATATATACATATATATGTATATATATACATATATATGTATATACATATATATGTATATATATACATACATATATACATATACATATATATATATACATATATGTATATATATGTATATATATGTGTATATGTATATATGTATGTATATATATACATATATATGTATATATATATATATATGTATATGTATATATGTATGTATATATATATACATATATATGTATATATACATATATACATATATATATATATATATATATATGTATATATATGTGTATATATATACATATATACATACATATATATATATATGTATATATATATATATGTATATATGTATATATATATATATATATGTATATATGTATATATATACATATATACATATATACATATATATACATATACATATATACATATATATATACATACATATATGTGTGTGTGTGTGTGTGTGTGTGTGTGTGTGTGTATGTATGTATATATGTTTACATACACAACTATTGTTGTTTATAAAATGACTCACAACAACATATAATAAGAAGGATTTTCCTTAACTACTAGAAATATCTCTCATGTTCTACTACATACTCTTGATGACTACTGCTACTTGCATATTATACTTAGTTTATCTTATAGGATATTGTTGATATGATTCTTTATACACTCTCTTGTTATGGATTATTGTTTTTCTTCTCCATAGATCTTCTATATTATATTCCCCTATTCCTTTCCACCATGTTTTTCTTTTTTCCAAGTTGTTACTCTATTCTCACTATATTGTTGTTGCGTTGAATAATACCTTCTACAATACATTCTATTTTCCTTTTGTCTTTTACTGACATACTCACCTAATCCATATATTTCCCCCCAAAAAAGTCAAAAGATCTCTAAATTTCAAATTTGAATGAAAGCATTTAATTTTGTTGGTGGCCTATCATGTTTTGGAGCTGCTTGGGTGAGTTGGTAGAGTTAAAAATAATAATATTTTAACACTCCCCCTTATTTTTGACCTTCCTACCATTGTAAAATGGACTTTTCTCAATCTTCAAAACCTCCTTATAACTTCTCTTTATCTTTCCAAATGCTTATACATCTTTTTTATTCATGTTTAGAGATTTTTTATTTAAGTTTGTAGCTCTATTGATGGAATTTATAGCTGGACTATTGAAATGCATAGATAACTTGATGAAAGTTGTAGCTAGATTGTAATCTATAGTTAGCCTACTAAAATCCATAGCTATAATATTGAAATCCATATCTACCCTACTGTAATCCATGGCTAGATTGTAATCTATAGATGGACTAATGAAATCCATAGTTGGAATGTTGAAATTCATAGCTACCCTATTATAATTTGTAGATAGCCTATTGAAATCCATAGTTAGCTTATTGAAATATGTAGCTAGACTATTAAGGTCCATAGCTCTATCATAATATTCTAGAGACATCATAAAACTTTTTAAGCCTAATTTTGTTGCATTTATGACCCCTAATCTTCCTCTTAGGTGCATGAAAGCATCTTTAGATAATGGCTTAGTAAAAATATCAACTAGTTGCTGATCAAACATGTAAAAACTAAGCTCTATGACATGATTTTTGACTAACTCTCAAATGAAATGATACCCAATTGTAATATGCTTGATCCTACCATGAACCATAGGGTTTTTTGAAAATGCTATGAATGATACATTATCAAAATAAACTATAGAATCTCCTTATTGCTCTTCATACAAATATGAAAGTATCCTTCTCAACCATATACCCTGACCTGCTACTGCATTGGCTACTATGTACTCCACTTTAGCTATAGAAAGTGACATTATGGGTCATTTCTTTGAAGCCCAAGATATGGCTCATGACCCAAGTTGAAATACATACCCTAAAATACTACCTACCCAATCACTATCTATATAACTAACAAGCTGAAACTCATATGATGTTATATATAAAACACCATAATCTCTTATTCCATTTAGGTACCTCAATATCCTATTTCCTACTTGCCAATGTGTCTCCTTTGACATCTCCATAAATATTGATATGATGCTGACTGCATACATGACATTTGACCTACTTGTAGGAAAGTACATTAGGCTTCCCACTAGGCTCTTATAGCATGTGGGGTCTACATTATTATTATAACCATATTTGCACAACTTAAGACTTATCTTAACTAATATGAATATAGGTTTATTGTCCAACATATTAAACCTTCTAAAAATCTCATTTGCATACTTAGTTTGGCATATGAAAATGCCACTATCCATTTGCTTGACCTTTATCCTAAGAAAATACTTTAAGAACCCCAAATCAGTCATCTCAAATTCATTTTTCATGGTTTTTTTGCATTCTTTAATTGACTAATTTGCATTACTAGTGAATATTAGATCATCCACATACAATATAACAATCATAATACCTTACTTATATGCTTTGATGTATAGTGTGGGTTCACTTGAACTTTTGCTAAAGTCATTTCTCAATAAGTATGAGTCTATATGACTGTACCATGCTCTTTGGGCTTGCATGAGCCCATACAATGCATTTTTTAGCCTATACACTTTATTCTCATACTTGATAATCTCACATCTAGGTGGTTATCCCACTTATACCTCTTCTTCTACCACTCCATTCAAAAATGTTGACTTCACATCCATTTGATGCACCTTCCACTTGTATTGGGTAGCAATGGCTATGATTTTTCTTACCCCTTCTAGCCTTGCTAAAAGTATAAATGTTTCATTGTAATCACACTTGGGCCTTTTCTTGTAGCCCTTCACCACTAGCCTTGCCTTATGCCTCTATATCTTGCCTTTAGGAGTAGTTTTTGTCTTGTACACCCACTTAATTCTTATTATCTCTTTTCCTTTTGGGAGGTCAGCTAACTCCCAAGTCTCATTTATCACTATGGCATGCATCTCTTCATCCATTTCCTCACACAACTTGCTATCCTTGATTGATTCTTCAAAGTAGATAGGATCAGCTAATAAAAATATAACATAATTTATAGTTTCATCTTGATTTTCTTCATACCTTGACTACTCATAGACTTCTTGTAAGATCCTTGTCCTTGCTTGGCATTTATTTGAGTTGGAAGAGGATGATATAGACTCTTGAACAACTCCTTATTCTCCATGATGGTTGCTTCCATTAGATGAATCATCCCTATGTGAAATAGGGATATAACTTGGTGCATTAGTGGTTGTACCACCTATTGTTTTAGATTTAATAAAGGGTTCACCAGCCCTTGCTTCCACATGATCTTCTTCTTGTCTCTATTTATAAGCTTCATGCTTAATAAATTAAACATCCCAAATGATTATGAGCTCTTTAGTGTTGGGATTATAAAACTATTATGCCTTTGATTGGTCATTATACCCTAAGAAAATACACTTCTCACCTTTGACATCTCATTTCATTCTTCTTTGCTTAGGCACATGTGTATATGCTACACAACCAAAGAATCTAATGTGTTTTAAACTTGGATTTTGATTGCTCCATACTTCTTGAGGGATCACATCCCTAACACTCTTTATTCTAAATATATTCAACAAATACATGGTTGTTACTACAGCCTCAACCCAAAAATCATTAATCAAACCCTTTACCTTTAACAGGCTCCTTGCCATCTCTTGGATGGTCCTATTCTTCCTCTCGACCACACCATTTTGCTATATAATATACTTGGATGCAAATTATTTATTTATTTCATGATCCTTGAAAAAATTCATGAACTTATTTGAGATATACTCTCCCCCTCTATTTGTCCTCAAAATCTTGATGTAGTGGCCACATTGCTTCTCCACCATGGCCTTGAATTGATTAAAGGTCTCAAATGATTTTGATTTGTTCTTCAAGAAGTAAACACATATATTCTAACTATAATCATCTATGAATTTCATGAAATAAACATTCTAGGATATGGGGGGGGGGGGTCTTTATTGGACCACATAAGTTTGAGTGTATCAATTCTAAAGGATCTCTACCTCTCCATGCTTTACCCATGGGAAATGCACTCCTATGTTGATTCCCCAATATGCATCCTGAACACACCTTGTTTGGTTTTTTATAAGGGGAATCCCTTTCACCATGTGATTCTTGTGAATAAGGTTTAACCCTCCAAAGCTCAAATATCTGTACCTAATATGCCAAAGAGTAGACTCATCTACTACCAGAGGCTCATCTACTACCATAGTTTTAAATGTTGCTATGAGGTCACTTTATATTCTCAATAAAAACATTTGATTACTTATCATCTTGAATACTATAATCTACCTATTACATCCACTCCTATCAAAGATGATGCACTCACCAATCTCAAATCTGACCTTGTACCCCTTTTAGACTAGATTCCCAATGCTAATAAGATTTTGATTCAGCTTAGGCACATAATATACATCTTGGATTTGTGTTTTGTCACCTTTCTTGGTGAAAATAGATATGTTGCCTTTACCCATGACAAGAACCTTCTCATTGTTTCTCATATTCACCTCTAATTTGATTGAGTCATTTATGTGGTTGAATATCTATTTATTCCCACTCATGTGGTTTTTACAATCACTATCCAAGTACCATTTTTATTTACTACTTTGCTCAGTAATGTTACATGTTATAAACAAGCATCAACCTTTTTAATTCCTATTAGGTTCAACCTCTTGTATATGAGATAAATTTTCATTTTACCTATTCATGTCATACTCCTTATTTCTACACTCACTAGCATAGTGTCCATACCTCTTGCAATAATAACATTAGATTTTAGATTTATCATACCATTGTATAGATCCACCTCTAGAATTGTTATTGTTCCTTCCTCTTCCTCTTCCATGTGACTCTTGGATATACCTTCCACCTTCTTCATTGCTATAAGTTCTTCCTCTTCCTCTATTGTTTGATCCTCTCCCCCTTCCTTTCACATTCACATTAGTCTTGAATGCTTGCTCATACGAGGTGGTGCATGACCTATTCAACCTTTGTTCATGGGTTTTCAAGGAACCCATTAAATCATCACTATCATTTACCTCAAAAATTTTGAATCTTCTATTACAACCACTATAGTTGGAAATCTCCTCAACACCTTCTCAATGATCCTATGATCTTTAAAGGTATCACCCCATTTTTTTGTTTGATTGATAATGTTCATTGTCCTTATGAAGAAGTCATTGAGAAACTCATTCTCATTCATTTTTAGGGTCTCAAAGTCCCTTCTTAAGAGTTGAGCCTTGATAATCTTCACTTTATCACTCCCTTGATAAGCATTTTTCAAAATCTCCCATGCTTACTTGGAATGGATAACTACTGCTATCCTAGGAAAGATTGAATCAGTCAAGGCCATTTATATATAGATGAGTGCCTTGGCATCCATTCTCCTATTCTCCTTTAACACATTCATTTGTGTTTGGTTAAAAGTATTGAAGGTTGTCATGTATGAAACACCATTATACCCAACTTCAACCAACTCCAATAGCTCTTGAGAGTTTAATATATTTTTCATTTTGATGTTCCACACATCATAGTTTTTCCCATCAAATATAGGGGTTGTTTCCATGACCTTAAACTTACTATTTCCATGTCCAAATGGACTCACAACCTAGTTATTCTAATACTAGTTGTTGGAAATGCTTACAATAGTAATGATTGTATAAGTAGAAAATTACTAAATTTTAAAGGCCTAGGTGGGTAGCAATTAGATAACACAAGATTGAAATTGAAACAGGGGAAAGGAAGAGAATGATATAAAATGCATATATATATATATATATATATATATATATATATATATATATATATATATTGAAATGTTTACATACACAACTATTGGTTTTTTATAAAATGACTCACAATAGTATATAAGAAGGACTTCCCTTAACTGCTAGAAATATATTCTTTGTTCTACTACATACACCTGATAACTATTATTGATTACATATTATACTTTTTTTCTCTTGTAGGTTATTTTTTATGTGATTCTTTACACACTCTCTTGATATGGATTGTTGTTCTTCTTCTCTGTAACTCTGCTATATTCTTTTCCCCTATTCCTTTCCTACTTTGTTTTACCTTTTTCTAAGCTGCTACTCTATTCTCACTATACTACTATTGTGTTAAATAATGCATTCTATAATACATTCTCTTTTCCTTTTGTATTTTACTAACATACTCACCTACTCTATATATTTCCACCCCAAACAAGTCAAAAGAGATCTAAATTTAAAATTTGAATGAAACTATTTAATTATGTTGGTGGCTTGTTGTGTTTCAAAGTTGCTTGGGTGAGTTGGTAAAGAGTCAAAAATAATAGTATTTTAATAATATACATAACTCTATCAATTAGAACATAATATATTAATAATTTTATTATGTACACAAGATGTTATATAGTAGTAGAGCTGATATATATCATTAGCTCGACAATGTAATATGTATGTTATTTTTTAATCAATTTAACTATATAAAGAACTTTACTCTAAAATCTCAATCCATTCTGATACAAATGGAAAATAATTTAGGAAACCCTAAATACAAATGTTATTACCCTTTATCTATGTTGAATAGCAATCTTGAAATAAAGGAAACCATGTGGAGATCCTCTTTCCATTTTTCAACAATGTAATGATCAATTATGTTCTTGTGTTGATAAGATTTGAAGGCTTGGGTGTAAGGACCAAAATGGTAGTGGGCATGAAATGAATACACATCATATAATATGGGTATGATTTTATCCCTAATTTTTAACATGAAATATAGCTCCACCAGACACCACGGTGACTTCGCATCTTTGTGGGAGAAAATTACTACATGAATCTTGGAAGTGGTGAGAGCTTATTGTATAATGGCAAGTAAAAAATATCCTATCTTCAATTCTTTCTAATCTAAAAACACCTACATGTTGAAGGTTCTTAGATGATATTAGATTGGCTCTACCAAACTCTATTTAAAATTTGGTCCCCTATGATTTATGAATAGATCATAGGAGGGATGATCTAAAGACTACACAAGCTCTGATTTAGGTGAGAGTGACAAAGGCACAATCCCCTCAAATTCATTTTTACTACTTGAATCCTTGATAATCTTAATGGAGATGAGAATCAAAGGTTAAAAATAGTTGATATGAATGGAAGGAATCCTTTTAGTCAATTAAGTCCAGTATAGGGGTTAAAAATAATCGTATACAAAAGAATAAATCTATAGGGAAATGTTAGGTACTAAAAGTTTCAAGAGTCCAAGTCTTAAAGAAACCTATGTGGTTGAAGTTAGATATGGTTTTTCATGCTAGAATGAATTGTATTCTTGTACAAAAAAATATATTTCATGATAAGAAAAAAATTCTTACAACGTCAAAATTTTGTAAAAGGCTATTTAACATGATATGATATTAGTAGTTGTCCTAAAGGTGAAAGTTATGTTTGATGGGGTGTGTCTTTAATTTTTTGGATGTATTTTTTTAAATTATTTGTCCTTACATTAATTATATTGTATCATCAATTTGAAATGTACATGTGGAGTGTTGTTTTTGTATACACCTAAAATTACTCACTTCATTATTATCGACTAATAGTCACTAATTCTACTTAACCAATTTTATTCCTCTAATTTATCCTATTTCTAGTCATATATCTAATAACCCCCTTTAATATTCCTTAATTCACTATCCTTAGTCTAATCCCATTCCCTCATTAATTCCTCTTAAATCCCTAGTATCCTAATCTAATCCTAGTTATCCATTATATGGGAATTTAAAATTCCCATAACCTTACCTAACCACCTACTTACCTACACCGTAGACTTTACTAAATCCCTTTATCACCTAATCCTTCTCTAATCCCCATGTAACCTTCCTCTAATCATCATTAACTCCTAAAGATATTTATAGAACTCTCCAAATATAAAAATCTCTCTAACCTATCCTTCCTCTCTAGAAACCTGTAATTCTAGAGGTTTCCAAGGAATTTAATATTCCTTGGATAATCTACAACCATTGATATCCTCCCTCTAAGTTTGAATCTCATCCATGGATATTCCCTTCCTCTATATAACCAACACTCCTCTATGGAAGGCCATCTACCAAGATCATATTAAATCCATGCCAAAATCAATCCTTGCATCTTCATCAACAATCCCACATCAATCAACATCACTTTGTCAAATCTGAGTCAAGGTAAAATCCATCCCAATCCTCTTATCTTTTATATTTTATTTAATCATGATGTGAAGCATTTAAGATTTAGGCTTTAAATGTATGATCAAATGTTACATTCATAGAATGGAATTTAGATTCTAATGGATTTTTCATTTTACCTAGTAGTTGTCATTTAGGTTGATTGAATTGCATGATTTAATCTCTAAAGCTCAAATTTCATCTACATTTTGGTGACCATGGTTGGACACCTTGCTCCCATTTAATCAATTTTGCTTGTTAGTGTTAATTTGACTAGCTTATAGGTCTGATTGGGTGATGAAAGTCTCAAATTTTTGAAATTTTACATGCATAGGTTGCAATCACAATATTTCTCTAATAGTCACAAGATTGTCTAAGGTAGTCATGGTATTGCCCTTGTAAGTCACGACTTTGCTTTGACTGCTAGGATTAACTGTTAACTATTTATTTTAATCATGTAGGTTTATACCCTTTAACAATATTGTGACTTGAAAATAAAAATATTGTTAGGTGAGTCATGATATTGTCTAACCTAATCATGATATTGTAAACCGCTAATGATTTTGTGCTATAAGTTCATTTTTGATAATCCTATGACTTACCCAGTCATGAGTTTACTCTAATAGTCATGGGATTGGGCCCGTGAATAGAGGTATTGAAATATTCCATAAAACCATCAATTTTTGACTAATATATGGCCCATTTTAATATTTTGTGATTCCTAGAGAGGATTTTTGACATCATATAGTTTTCCATCTAAATTTTTTAGGGTTTTCTTGCTTTGAATTTATAACTATTAGCTAACCCCATGTTTTGTGACAAGGTTTTGTATTTGTGTGGTTTTTGTGTGGTTTGTGTGATTTAAAGGGATAAAAATAAAGATAAGGTAGGAGTCATTGATTATAGATAGAGACAAAAATCTGGGCTTACCCCTTTTCCATACCTTGACAAAATTGTAACTCACAAAATTTCTAGACTCACAAGATTGCCTTGGTAAATCATGGTATTGTATCCTTAGTCACGACTTTGTCGTTTAGCCTAGTTGTGTCATTTTTTATCATTATGAGATGATTATATTAAAAAATTATCATCTATGATATTATATAATATATTTTAAAAACTAAAACTTCTCATCTTTTTAAACATTATGGAATATGCTTAATTTTGGTTAAACTATCACCTTGGTCAAAATTTTGGAAACATTATAAACTTTAATCTATAGTTTATCATTCCATCATTTAGATATAATAATTTTAGGCATTTAAACCAATTTTTTTTATATAAAACACCTATTTTTTGTTCATAGCATAATCTATAATTTTTACAATTTTACACAATATCATGACTATCATTTTACTCGCAGTAGCAGTTTGAGTCACAATTTTGTGGTTTATGACAAAACCATGATTATCATTAAATAGTCATTATAGATATTACCTATCCTAGTCATAGGTTTGTCTAAGCATTCTTGGTTTTGTATTTAACCATCATGGTTAGTTATCTTTTGTAAAACCACCACTCATAAATTGTGGTTTTGCCCTGCAAGTCATGGCTTTACACTAAGAAGTTACAATTTTGCATTAAAATTTGGTCATTTTTTAGTCCACTTTTTGAGTTAATGTTTATGAATTTTGAGTCACTCTGATCCTTGTAAAAATCCCAAATTTCCTCCAGACCTTGTAATGGGTGTTACCCCTTAATCCCATTGGGGTCTTCCATCCCCAACCCCCCACGTCGTGTCCCACTCACCCCAAATAAATTATAGAGCCAAATTATTATTTTTTAAAGGTATTTTATAAAGGCATATTTAAATAACATTTTTTTTCTTGTAGGGGTTATTTTTTTGGTATAAATTTTGGTTTTTTAGTTTACCCTTCAAAGTGATCTATCAAAACTACTAATCTTTTTGTTACAGGATCCCACTGTTGAGTGCCAATCAAAACTACTAACTTGTGTGGTTGTAGGCTACTATTCAAATACCTATTTTGGCACTTTTCATATCATTTTAATCATTTTATCTTATATATAATTTTTAATTATCTACTTGTGTGTATATATTTTTTTTGGATTTTTCCTTGTATATACTTGCTTGTGTCAACTTGTGAATAATCATTGTATCATGCTCATCATAGATAGGTCATTAAAATAGTTAATTAATTATATCATGTGTTTACCTATTTGATGATCCCTCCCTCTAGGATAACATGTGATGTGGAATTTATCCCCATGCATGGGCTTAGTTTATAGGGTTTAGTGTCATGGATTTCATCACCATGCACTGACCAAATTTTGTGTTTTGGCAGAGTATAAAAATCAAGGGTAAATATCATTAGGCTAAGAGGTTGACCCCATATAGGCCATATATGAAGGGGAAGAGTTAAATCTCTAGACTAGGTATTAGACAACACTTTATATGGACTTGGTCCCCAACGTACCTTCATGTATATAGGGGATGTCCTTAGAAACCTTGTGCATACCTAGCATTAGACCTTTCAGCCATAATAGGTATACTACTATAGAAGTCAGTATCAGCTCTAAAGTAGCCATCATATGTGAGTAGGGTTAAGAGGTTTTAGTTGATACCATAATGGGTCACCGACCTAAAGCCTCACCTATGAAGCCATTAGATGGTGTGGACATTAGGTTACACACCCTTGAGTTTACTAATAATAGGTTGTGGCTTGCTTGCTTGGGTGTGTGTTGTGCTAAACCCATATTATTTGTGATCTAAGTTAGCCTTTACCTATCCAAACCTATCTAGGTCCTTTAAACTTATCATCTTGTATATCCTTACCACATCTCTATCCCATCATCCTTTGTATATATCCTAGTCATCATCCTTGTCATCCTATCATTGTACATATTGTCTTTATCCCATCATATCTTGTCCATTCATACCTACTTATCATAATTCCTACCCTCATATTAACTTATACACATCATCTTGTACACCCCATCACATATTATATATCCTTGTCTCACCCCTTTGTACATAATTTTATTCTCTTGTACATCCTTTTAGTTACATCTTATCCTACTAAATTACATTTTCATCTTACACATCCATCTCCCATTCCTCATCTTGTATTCATCCCATCCTAACCTAACAATATCTACTTATCATTTAGCATACCCATTGTCACATCCATCTTATTTTGACCATCCTTGCTATCATCATCACCATCTTAATTTAATTCCTAGTCACATCTTGTGTATCCTAGCCTCATCCTCTTGTACATTCTACTAGACTCCTATATTATTCACATTCGCTTATCCTCCTAATCACATCTTGTCATAAGACCACCTCATTCATAATCAATCACACCTCACTTTGACCTTTCCTTATCCATCAATTACACCATTGTCTTGATCATTCCCATATTATTTTATTGACACCACCCCCTTACATATTCAATCATAACCCATCATTTATCCTAATCCCATCTTTTCTCACCATCCACATCATCCATAGTCCTAATCATACCCAAACCATCTTGTCTTATTATCCCATCACCTTGTATATCCTTGTTTTACCTTCTTGTACATAATTCATTCTCTTGTACATACTTTTAATTAAAATTATCACTATACCCATTCATTAGTCATCCTCTAATTACATCCTAATCATACCTCATCATCCACATCTTACCTTAAATTTATAACTAATCACTTGTCTTGACCTTGCCTTCATCAATCATCTATTCATCACCTCATCTTATCCTAGTTAGTTTCTAGGTCACATATGGGTCTAAATCATCCACCTTTCACTACCCCTTTATCATTTCATCATGACACTTATCCTTATTCTATTATCCTAATCACTGAATCCTACCCCATCCTATCTTGAGAAATTTGGTCTAAGGTTTTGAGCTAGTCCTATCATCCACATCATCCTATCATCTTACTCCACTATCATTTATCCTTTGGTCAGATACTCATACCTAGTCAATATCTTGTTAGCATCTTGTCACATTGTCAGGATTAATCTAGTAAACATATCATTATCAATATAATAATCTCAAGTCAAATATTCCTTGCCTACTCATAACTAACACCCATCATAGTGTCATCTTGATAGTTTTGAATCTAGGCACCCATCACATTCCTAATATTTTTTCTATCTTGACAACTAGGCATTGTTGATAAGTTGTTAGCACCTATTATATTATCAGTTTGACACTTGATCATAGTCTTTAATCCATGATTCTATCTCATCTCCATCATTATCTATCATAATAACTTGGTCATTTTAATCCATGTTATTCAATAACATTATCTAATCATTATCTTACCTACATCATCTATCAACTATCACCATGGAACTAGACCTTACCTTCATTGACAAATACATATATGCCAATAAGGATGAGATCCTTTTGTGACTCATTATGATGGGTTTACCCCTTCTTAAAGGTGTTTATCCCCTTCATCTCATTTCACCTCTCATCAAAGCCCCATCATGTGAATCCCATATCAATCCTTCATATACTAGCCATAAACCACCATCTACCCATTCCCATACTAAAAAAAGGAGTCCAATCTTGGCCACCTTGAATCCATCTACCCAGTCATATCCACAACCATATAATCATAATTCCAATGCTTCCACATCTAAGTCACAATATGAAGTGGGTCCTTATAGTCCCTTTCCCATATCCTTGGAATCCCTTTTCAAATAACTTATCACCGCTAACATGATGGTCTATCCCCCTATCCAACATCTTGATCCTAGTAAACCCAAGCCCTCTTGGTATAAAGATAATTAATATTTTGCATATCATGAAACTTGGGGGCACAATGTCAACCTTTCCAAGATTTTGTCTAGGACCTCATTGACTACAGTGATATAGTAATTGATGATGAACTAGATGCATCCACATCCTTAGGTGAATAAAAAAGAGGAATGCCAATATTCCCTTCCCAATCATGATCAAGCTCTTTCATTTCCAAACACCACACCCATTTTACATGATCCCCCTATCCTCAAAGAATCCTCCATCACAACCAAATCTATTCCCTATGAGCCTAGTCCCCCCATTTCTCATAAGTCCCTCCATGAGCCTATCATTGTCGAACATGTCATTCATCCATCATCTCCCTCTCATCCATCACCTCAAATACCCCTTATCAAGAGGTCAATAGTAGATAATACATCTACAAAAAACAACATTATATCTTATGCATCAGAGTCAACTTCAATGTTAGCATCCAAAGTCTTATCTTCTATAGGATCATGTTCAAAACCTAAATTAGATTCCTCACTAGAAATGTCATCCCTTATTGATGCTCATAATGCCTATCCCTTAGAGGACACATATAATATAGATACCTTCAATTCATTATCAGGCATATCTTTTGATCCCATCCTAGATGATGGCATCATAAATGAGATATTTCAATATTTATCTATCAAATATTATCAGACTGAGTCTAATCCTCCTTTGGATGCATCTACTACAACTAGTCCTAGTGATACTTTTATTGATCTTGAAGATATTTTATCTAGTGTTGAAACTGGGTCTCCTAAGAACCCCTTTGAAAACTATGCTTCCACACATCACCACTCATTGACCTCATCATTCCCTCACCACCATATTAATCCATCATGGACCCTTTTCTCTTCATCAATGATTATTTAATCACATCCCTCCATAAAGATGAATAGGAGCATGCTTCGTTGCACCCTTCTTCAAGCAATATAATATGTGACACATATCCAAAGGTCCAAGATAATATTCTAAAAGTCATAAATCATAATCAAGTAATCTTTAATTCTACAAGTCAAAATAAAGCAAAGTCAAATAATCAACTTTATCCAAAAATGTCTTCTCCTAGTGAAGCCTTATATCTGGCACTAGAAAAATATCAAAGTCAAAATAATCATTGTATATAAAGTCAAATATCAATATCCCTTAGTAAAGCCTAAAATTAGGCACTAAGGGGTAGTCAAAATTCAAATAATAACCAAAGCATAGTCGATCATCCATCAAATAATTAGAGCAAAGATAAACCATAAAGTTAAAGTGTCCTGGATATCCTATAGTCTTTTGTCACATGGCACCAATCACATGAAGAAAGTCAATCTCCCCCAATGATGTATGTGACTATTAGTCCTAATCCCCCATCATCCATAACACTATCTTATCTCAATCTCAATCCTTCATCATACCATCCTATCATGAACCCATAATATAATTTAGTCTTATCATCCATTTTAGTCCCATATTTCCCCATCAAACTCTAATATAATACATACCTCACATCACCCTCCCAAGTAGCATTATCTCTCCTAGGGGTGATGAAAACACCTAGTCTAGATATCTGAAGGGGTCACAATGAAGAATTATCAAAGATCACATAGACCTAAACACATCTAATAATAATAACATTATCCTACCATCACACATTATTAGAGTAGGTGTTGGATAAATTATCCATAAATTGACCACAATGTATCTTGCCCATCAACTAATAAATTGATATTCCCAATAATAAGTCAAAAAGGTTAAAAATTCAAAACAAAAAAATCATTTGTCCAATGGTGAAAATTACTCTTTTGGTACCTTGGGCAAGTACCATGATGAAAAATAATTTTTGATGTCATGGTAAAATAATCTATTGTTTATATTGTTCCTCAACACTTAGGGGAAAATCCATCCATTACATATCCTCATCCATCTTTCCCACTTGTCACAGTCCTTGAAAACCTTGTCCATATCACCCATCCTTATCCATATTATCCCTTCGTATATTTTTTATATCCCTTTTTCTACCATCATATCATCCATCCTATCTCTCCTTCCTTATCTTCTTGACCTTCATGAGGAAGTAGAAGGTGCCTTTAAGAACTATCACTACACTCTCTTGGCATATCCTCCAATGGACACTCAAGAAAATAACCATCTAGTTCCTTCATGATGTGGTTATTGGATATCCCTAGTCCATTTATCTATGATCCCCATAATCATCATCCTTTGTCATTAATCCATCATCTATCATCCATCCTTCTCTTGGTTGCTAGGCTTGGTATTTCATTTGCTAGTAACCCCATTTGTACAGTGTATATACATATCCCAAAAATCCCTAACATTTGAAAAATGTTAAAAACCCTAAAAATCATAAAATTTAAAAAAAGATAAAATAATCCATCATGTCTTATCTTATGCCTAATCCCCTAGTCTCATCTATCTCCATCCATCTCATATTTTCCCCATCTTTAAATACCACATTACATCTTGAGACCAAATCAGAGTGGTCACCCATCCCTTCATGTCTTCTATCTCATCTTGTTGGTCAAGTCTTATCAACATACATCACCTTATCAAAGACTTTAATCTAGCACCCATCACTTCCTATAAGGTCCTTTTCTTACCTGGCACCCATCACATCATTGTTTACTAGTGTGGAAGGTACTTGATCCCATCATTGTCTTTATCATTGCCTCTTCATGTCTAGTACCCATCCAATCACTTTTTGTCAGCATGAAAGGTATTTGATCCCATCATCTCTTATTCTCCCTGCTAGATTGAATTATTGTAGGGCCTTATATGTTGGTAATATTTGGTCATCACTTTTATAAATCACCTTCCTTGGCCACTTTTTAGTTTGATCTCAAGACCAATTCATTATTCAAAGACCTTATCACATCATTTATCCTTCCATCCTAAACTAGGGTTAACATCTTAGCCAAATCCTAACCATGATCACCTTATCCAAATCCAATTTCATCCTAAGTCCACAATCACATCATGATCATCCTAGTCCAATTCATCACTCAATCACTCATCCTATCATTAGGCAAGACATTATGACACTACATGTAGATAATTATGTGTGTGTTACTTGTTTGTTTTGTTTTTCTTTATTACATATCATATATATATGTATTGTTTGTCTTATGTTTTGTTTGTCTTTATTGCATGTCATGTATATGTATTGTTTGTCTTGTCTCTTTTTTCTATTGGGAAATGAATGAGGATGTTATGAGGACACTAAAAGTGCCCTCGAGGATGTAAAGTTCACCATTTACCCACTCACTTTGGCACAATGTCCTCTTGGTCATGCTTATATCATGGGGAATCTTGGCAAGTGCAACATTTTTGGATTACTTAGATTATGATAAACTTTATGACATTGTGATGGATTGATCACACCCACCCTCATCATTACTCTAATCATATCATCATGCTTATTTCCATTACTAATCTAATCTTCTTAATCCATCTAACTAACATTCAATCTGAATCATATCCTTCAATATTTAACAATCCTAATCATCCTTATCATCATCACTTTGTAATCACTAATCATAATCCTCATCATCTTCTTCTCATTATAACTACATCAGCCTAAGGTCTTTTCAGACTATATAGGCAACACTTGGAGACATTTATGTGCCTAAAGATAGATCGGCCACTATCTCTATCACCCATCATCATCCCCCAATCTTTTGATCACTCAAATCACATCATTTATTCTCTCTTATCCTATTTATCATGTTAATCAATTTAGCTTTGAGCTACACCCATCATCAATCTTATCTAATAAGTCTTATCCTAACCTATAACTCTCCCTTACATGCATCTTTGTTTGGGAAACATCTAAATATTATGGCCCTTTAATCCTATCATCATCCTATTATGGTTGAGTCCCCCTTGGGATGTGTCTACAACTGTGGCACATATCATATCTATTATACGTGCATGTGTCCTTACCAAGGGCATCATTATCAACTTTTAGCTCACTGTTCAACATCAACTTCATCTTATTCATCTTCTGTCCTACATCTAGCATCCCACCCCTCATTTCCTCTTTCTAGTGGCCAATCTCATTATTCCCTACATGTCCCCTCGAGGGGGTATAATATCCACTAACATTCATCCATGACATGGTTTTTCTTTGAAATACCATTACTCCTACTTTTATCCACTTTTAATTCCCTTTCAAATAGGGGTAAAATGTATACACCTAAAATTACTCACTTCATTATTATCAACTAATAGTAACTAATTATGCTTAACCAATTTTATTTTGCTAATTTATCCTATTTCTAGCCATATATCTAATAACCCCCTTTAATAATACTTCATTCACTATCCTTGGTCTAATCCCATTCCCTAATTAATTCATCTTAAATCATTATTATCCTAATCTAATCATAGTTATCCATTATATGGTAATTTAAAATTCCCACAACCTTATCTAACCACCTACTTACCTACACTTTAGCCTTTCTTACATCCCTATGTCACATAATCCTTCTATAATTCCCATATAACCTTCCTCCAATCATCATTAACTCCTAAAGAGAGTTATATAACTCTAAAAATATAAAATTCTCTCTAACCTATCCTTCCTCTCTAGAAACCTCTAATTCTAGAGGTTTTCAAGGAATTTAATATTCCTTAGATAATCTACAACCATTGGTCTCCTCCCTCTAAGTTTGAATCTCATCCATGGATCTTCCCTACCTTATGATATATAACTAACACTCCTCCATGAAAGGCCATCTACCAAGCTCATATTAAATCCATGCCAAAATCAATCCTTACATCTTTATCAACAATCCAACAGCAAGCAACATCATTTTATCAATCTGAGTCTAAGGTATCTATTTCAATCCTCTTTTCTTTTCTATTTTGTTTAATCATAGTGTGAAGAACTTAGGATTTAGAGTTTAAATTTAGGATTAAATGTTTCATTCATCTAAATGTATTTAGATTCTAATGGCTTTATAATATTACTTAGTAGCTAATATTTGAATTTTGAATTTGCATTGCTAAATTCATAGTGATCTCAAATTTCATATACAATTTCAACCAAATTAGTTCTCATGATACCTTTGTCTACCCTCAATAATAAAAAATGACAAATTAAATATGTTACCACCATACAAGATAAAAACCCTTTTCTAATAGGTGATGCAAGTCATCTAAATCAATGAACTACTTTGAATCTAGGTTTTGTGTACAATATAGGCCCCTTAATGTATTGTATCACTTGAAACACCCTATCATATCCACTCACTATTATTGCCTAATGCGCATTTAAATATAACACATTACAAATATAAAAAACAAGAGGGAAAAAATACACCTATTTACTAGCAGTTGCCCTAAGTGTGCAAGTTATGTCAAGACATTTTTTAGTATTATTGAAATGGAAATGTAGTTGAAATTTGCCACTTTTGGGCCCCCAAATCATGCCATTTGGTAGCGTATTGTATTTTTGGGTTCACAAGATGATACCATTTGCATCATCCTAGTACACCAGACCTCAAGTTTTTATTGATCTTATTCAATAAATTCTACACCTTTTGGTTTTGTCCCAAATTCATTTACCCTGATCTCTTTCTAAGAGATCAATATTCTAGAGGAGAAAGGAGCATCCTCAAGTTTTTCCTATCCTTACATAAGACATAAAACTCTTAATCTTAACAGGGTAAAACTACGTATAAAATATCAATGGCATTTGCATATAAACATGACTAGTTTCCACACATGACTAGTTTCCACCTTAAAATTACCCCTCATCATCATCACCGAGATCACTTTGAAATATTTCCTTGCTTGTAAGTTTTTTCATGAAGAATGTGTATTTAAGGTGATAGACTTGAAGAACCCAAGAACATACACTTGAAAAATTTAATGACATGTCACTTTTATCAATGCCATCTATAACTTCCATAAAATTATTTCAATTATCCAATACATTACTCAAATAGGGGTCATCTCAATGTAAAACAAGGGTCAGATATCTAATGACTCTTCTAAAATTATAGAGAATGCACCCATGTCAATCTAGTCCAGTCTAAAAGTCATTAGATCAAAATTATAAATGCTTTAGCTATTTTAAACCTAATTCAATGACTCTAAAATGAATTAGATGGAAAAATGGAAAATACTTTTTCAATGAAAGATGCCTTTTAAATAAATTCATCAAATAATGAAAGAATTCATATGTAAATAGATATGGATACAAATATTTCCAATTTTTTCCACTCTCATTCTTTGTAACACTAATAACAACTATTGTATTTGTAATAGTATTATTTTCTTCTCTTTATTTGGTGAATAGAGAAAACGTGAAACTTATAACTAGACCATAAGTACTATAGAGTGCAACTACCATACTACCATACTAAAGAGTGCAAGTTATTGTGGAGGCTACAACTACCATACTAAAGAGTGCAATTTATGTTGAAAGGGATGGATTTTTTTATTTTCATAAAATGGTGTTATGTAGATTAAAGGAGTTTAAATCAAGTGTTGTACATTATTTGAAACCCACAATGGTTCAATGTAATAAATAAAATAATATATGCTATATTAATATAGTATATATTACATAAAATAAATAATAAAATATTACATTAAATATTATATATTTATATATAATAATAAATAAATAATATTATATTTAATATTAATATATTTATGCCAATGAGATGTAGAAAGGTTGGTAAAGTGGGTTGGTTATGCCTAGCCCCATCCAGGTTCGAATCTCACAGGCATTTATAGGTTGGATGTGGTCATTTGAGTTGACATAGTGGTTTCAATGGTCAATGTTGGCCATTTGTGTTGGTTTAAAATTTATTAGGGACTAAACCCCCTAATTGTGCCCTTGATTTGGTTCATAGCTTTGATCAAAAATAATTTGGGTAGGGGTCCCACCAACACTAATATCTATCACAAATATTAATATATTTAGAGTATTAATATTAAAAAAAAAATTATATATATTCACATGTTATAATTAATTTTAATAATATATTATTCTATAATATTAAATATATAATATTTTATATTTTATAGTATTAACAATATGTACATATATTTATATTATATTTATAACCTCGTAGGCAATTTCCAACAACATTGCTTATAATGTTGTTGCCATGTTCTATCACTTGGGATGCCTATTTCTTATATTCACTAATTCATATCTATCTTTCAAATGAAGACATGAATTGTAATGACATCTATATCATTTCACGCATCTTATTATATTATTTCCTCTACATTCTACCACTAAAATGATCTCATAACTTATACTTTTTATTGTTAATGTTTCATGTTCTTACCTTTGTAGAGTGTTGATATCAATTATAAGAATACACACATAAAATATCTCATTTCTCTTCATAATTAACGTCTTTGGTGACATGATATATGGCATCCACATGGTCCACCCATGAGATGTTTCTATTGAGTGTGAAGGAATCTATGCATCTACTCTATGTCAGTCAGATTTCTTACTTCAAAATGACCATGTTTTCCAATGCATACACTAAGGAAAATTATATTTATACAAGTGGTAAGGCATAGATTGGAAAATTATTTTAATAAAAAACTTAGAAAGAGTGAATCAGGATTCCTTAGGTGGAGCTATCAAAAATCTATGACTGTAGATATCATTCCAACTATTTTATCTTATTTAGAAACACAATATACTCTTCATTGGGTAGATTGACTAAAATAAATTTATAGAAAAGTAAGATGTGACTATATTTTAATAAATATATATGCTAATCATTTGGTTTAATTTGGTATTAGTGAAGAGTAAGTTCATTGATGAGAACCTCAATGATATTACAACCAGCTTGCCTTGTGAATAAAATATTGGGGAAACCTGAATCTAGAATGTAGAATGGTCAATTTCAATAAATATTACTACCTATGGAAAACCAAACATTGGCTCTTACTCCATCTACACCCTACTCATCTCCTATGTGAGATGGTATGAATCATACAAAGATGCTTTGATTTGATGATAATGGTCATGAGGAGGATAACCATATCATTGGAGAGTTGAGGAGGAACCTCCAATATTTTAAAGTGGACTCTATTCATGTGAAAATAGAGTCTACTATGAAGGAAAAATACACAGCTATTTATCAATTATATTAAAATTATAATAGTAAGTATTCACATAACTATTTACTAGCTGTCAATGACTATCCACATCATTACTTACCAGCTGTCAATGACTATCCACATTGTTATTTACTAGTTATCTTTTCAACATTAAATCACTATGAGTTGGCCATGAAAATCTCTATTCAAAACTAGATTCACATGTGTAAGCATCTAAATTTGCTCTCCTTCCCTGACTTATTAATTTTAACACTAATCCCATTTAATTTCATATAATTCATCTTACTAATCCTCCTAGTCATTTTTATAAAATTTCCTTTCATCATTCACATCCTAAACTAACCTTATAACATCTTATAACCTAATTAATTCACCCAATTCCCCATTATCCATTAACTAACCCCATTTATCTAATATTTAGGAATTTAAAATTCCCCCCACCTACCCTACCCTATAATTAGCCTCTTTTACTCTCCTATGTTCTTTATAACCCCCTAATCATGTGAATAATCACCCACTAATCATGATTAAACATCTAGAAAGACTCTAGAGGATTCTACCTCTAGAACATTCCCTCCTCTAGAATCGTCCAAGTAATTTTTAATTCCTTGAATAAAGCTCCACCATTGATCTTTCTACACCCAACTTTGAATTCTGGCCATTGATCTTCTTTCATCCCTCTATATAAATAACCAATCCACCCTTTATTCCAAATAATGAGAATTCAACTATAAACTTTATGAGCCTTCATGCTAATCTCTCTATCATGCCAAATTAGTGTTTTGATCAAGCCGTCAAGTCTATAAGTTGAACAAAAATTTGAGTCTATTATAGTAATCCAACATTAAATCTAATAATATTTAATCTTAGTCTTATTTTTGTCTTAATCTTGTTTAGATCATAAAATTGGTGAAGATGTGGGCATAATACAAGTATAATCTTTTCATTTGAACTACATTTCTATTTAATTATCTCCAAATTAGGGGTATGCTGGAATTTTGTGTAGAATAGCGATAAGTTTGTATAAGTCAATCAATTTGTACAAAATATTTACATGAAAACATATTCAATACTGTGTATTATTCCTATCTAACATAATCTCAAGGAGATAAAGGCCTATAGGTGAATTTATGGGTAATCTTGAGGCAAGTGGCAAATAACTTTGTAACAAAAATAAACACTTGACATAGGTTCACTCTCAGGGGGTGTCTGTTATCTTGTAATGATGTAACTTCAAGGACAATAAGGAATTATCTCATGAGGATGATCAAGGTGTCCTTTTTGCATCCATGAATGATGTCTCACACAAAACCTCTAGTAGTAGAGTTTGCACACTCATTGATGATCTTGTTGTGAGGATTGTGTAACATGTCAGTGCCCTTGTTGGGGTGAATAACTCCTCCTTATAACTTAGGAACTCAAGGTAGCCTTTCCTCTAAAATTTCCATCACATGTTGTAGGTTCTAAAGGATTTGGGCATTGATCTCAATGGGTTATACAGATGGAGGGTCATATTACAACCTATTATTGGAACTCCTTGTACCTTCCTCTTGCAGCATAGTACACAATACAAAAGAAAAGGAGTTAGTGAAGTGGTGAAACAATAAATTATAACTTATTATCATATTTCTAACAATAAATATAACCTAGTATCATATTATCAACATTAAATATCACCTATTATCATATTACCAACATTAAATATAACATATTATCATATTACTAACATTAAATATATTATTTATTATGCAGAGAGGGTTGATTGATGGTATATGATAGAATTTTCTAAGGACCAATTAGATACATCAATATTAGATACTATATATGGTATAAAAATAGATAGTATTTAATATAATATTTTATTTTCTATTATATATTACAAAATTATAATACATAACATATAATATTAAATTATATATAATATAATAATTTCAAAAAAAAAATAATAATGGGACAAAGAGTTTTTGAGAGTTAAACTTTATGTTTAATTTTAAATAGTTGTAATATTTAATGGAAGTACATTAGACAAATTAAGTTAATGATTAACACAATTATAACAATAATAAGTAATCTTTAGAAAGATACATGAATATTTATATTTAATTATAAATTATAGATATATGTTATAAGTTGTATAAATATTCAGACAATACATGAATTGTATAAACATTCATATGGAGTATAATAATAGAATATCGACCTATTTTTCTATTCAAAAATATGTAGAATGCTCATTTCCCTATCTAACTCACTCCTTCCCACCTCAACTACCAAGATTAGCACTCACAATCAAGAAAAGCTTTAAGAGTTACAATATCAAACATTATATGAATTCTATAAATGTTGAGATGCAATGTAATAATAAACTTCTGACCTGTTATTATGTTCAAAAATTTGTATAATGTTTACTACCTTCCAACATTAATAATCATGATTATAATGATATTGACAACACTTATAAATACTATTAGCAACAAAATAAATGTGTCTCTATTTAATGACAGAGGGGCCTCCCCTTGAATGAGTCTTTCTACCATAACTGCTAGCCTTATCATGATGACTACCACTTGAATGAGTTTTTGAAAGATACGAGGTGATTTGGTTGCATAGAGGTGAATACCAGGCCTTTTTTATGTGATGACTGTCAGTTCAAAGAATCCACCAAAACTACTGTTAAACCTTACAAAGCATCACCAAAACCATTTTAAAAGAGAATGATAACATATATTTAAAATATAATGATTTTTTATCCCCCAAATAAAATGATCTTACATCATTATGTTTAAATTAAAAAAATGTTTAAATGATGAAGACAACGTAATCTATGTTGTAATGATATTTTTATACCACCCATATCATAACTATTAATATATTTTACTATTCATAATATATATAATAATAATTTATAATATTAATATTTTATTAAATATAATATATAATTAATATAATATTATAGTAATAATAATAATATATTATTATATTTTAATATTATATCTTATTATAAAAAACAACCTAATGTATTTAAAAATCTATAAACAATACTAAATATTATGTTATTTCTACTGTACGACTACAAATATTTTGCTCATGTTAGATGACAAAAATCTCACTTGTCATGCCCAAAGATTGACATATTTCCTCAAATATTCCACTTATTGGAAAACAGTGAGTGCCTAAATAAAAATCAATCACAACAAGAGTGTTATGTGAGTGAGGAGTTTGTTAGTGCAGTTATCAAGTCTCTTCATTAATAAATTAGCCTAAAATGTTCTTCATATTATGAGGCATCTCATGACTCCTCTAGTCTAAGTATATATAAATTAGTGTCATCTAATGTGACCTACAGATATAGAACCATTGATGGAAGGATTGATCTATGTTATCTTTTGAGAACCTTGAGTGATGAGTTTGGAATATCATCTAGCCCTTTTATGGATATATAAACCCAACCTACTTTTCTAATGGAGGAGAGTTTGTGTTCTAGTTTGGATATTTTCCAAAATACAATGTTGAAGAGTTTGGTTGACAACTAACATCTTGAAGATGATTTTTTGGATCTCGTACAATTCATAGTGTTTGAAGACACTACAATTGGTGCCTTGGATTTTATGAACTAAGCAACATTTATTGATTGAGACCATCCTATGTCATGGAGACTATAAACTAACTCTAACATACATTGAATTCAAAAATCATAATGTGGATTATATCTGTATAATGTTTAGATATGTTTTATATGTGAGACAAAAAAAAGATTAGACATAGCTTATATGTGACACTTTTAGGCTTTAATGCAGTTTACTGCAGTAACATATCACTAAAAATAAGATTGTTTTCTTGTTAATATTTTAGTTTTATGTTTGTCATACATTTTATCCTTCGAAATATGTGTATATTTCCTGTCTTGGTCATATAGATAAAACTTTCTTTTCCTGCACATGTGATTACCTGATCAGGTGAAAATATTTTAGAAAAATAGGGCATATTTGATGTGGGTAGACACATGGTAGCATTTAGTTGGGTAAAATGTTAATACCCAAAATGTGATATGAATCTAAGGAGTTGGTACACAATATAATTTCCTTTAACATAATTACCTTTTAAATCTCAAGATTATTGAATGGCGATGTAGATTCTATGCCACACAAATTTGGGTGAACAAAGTCGATGGATGTATTACCATAACTGTAGTTTGTATATTGCAATTTGTATGCCATCTATACAAACTCTTGTTTTTATCCAAATGGTAAAACAATGAAAATAAAGTGTTGATGTCCAAAACTATGAAAACAAATATAACTTCTCAATTTCCTTGGAATCTATTTGTCGATCCAAACATTATTTTAATGACAAGTGTCTTTACAAACATGCAGTAATGCCCACTTAAAGGATCCATCATTTGAATTACAAAGGTCTTGAATTTCTTTATTAATTCTACTTCGCTTAACCTTGCATGCAAATGAATTCACTTTATTAATTTTGTATTGGTCATATAATATATTATAATATTATGTAATTATAATTTTATACATAAATATAATAATAGATTATATTTAACAATATTAAATATCATTATATTATATTTAATGTATTATAATATTGTAATATATAAAAATTATAAAATATTATATTAAACACTATATATTTTTATATAACATATAGTGTTTAATATTTAAAATAATAATAATTTATTATTTTTAGCATTTTATGCAACACGTTATATTTAAAAATCAATTGTTCAAGAAGTGCATGTTACATCAAAATGGATGTAATCTTTTATTTTGATAAAGTGGAGTTATATGAAGTGAAAGATTAAAAGTCAATAGTCATACCTCACTCAAAACCCAGGACCAATGAGTCTATATAACATTATATGCATGAAGCATTGAGTGACAATAATATGATACTTTTTTTGGAGGTGTTGGTGGAAAATGAGGTTGCATGTTGCTTCATATGGCAATGAGTTATGCAATGATGAAACATTTTGTTTCACAATGAAATTAAGCAATGATGAGGTGATAGGGAAAGGCAAGACCATACATAACATGAAAGCAATGAAATATTTCAAGTTGAGTTGAGTGATGATGGTGAGAAGAAATGTCAAGGTATTTAAGGTGATGGACTCAAAGAAAATGGGAACATACACTTGAAAATTTTAGTGATATGATACATTTGTGAATGCAATCTATATCTTCCATAAAACTATTTCAATTATCCAATAAAATATTCAAATAGGGGTCATGTCATCTCAATGGAAAATAGGGGTTAGATATCTAATGATCCTCTAAAAATGTAGACAATTCACTTATGTCAATTTAGATGAGTCTAAAAGTAATTAGATCAAAAATGTGATTGATTTAATTGTTTGAAACCTAATTTTATGACACTAAAATGAATTATTTGAAAAATAGAAAAGGCTTCTTAAATATAATATGCATTTTAAATAAACTCATTGAATGATACATAATTTCATATGCAAATAGATATGGATATAAATACTTCCAAGTTTTTTCCATTCTCATTCTCTATAACACTAACAAAAACTATTATATTCATAATATTAGTGTTTGATTCTCTTTATTTTGTGAATAGATGAAAGGTGAAACTATTAACAAGACCATAAGCACTAAAAAATCTAGGTAATCTGCTAGACCTAGGTTTGAATCCCCACCAGTCTTTTCACATTCTCTCCAAACATTCTAACAATCCTATGTATCTAAAATTAGGCACCACCTCTGATGTTATAACTTCTTCTATGGAGGCTACTACTACCATATTTAAATGTGCAAGTTATGTCAAAAGGGATAGAATTTTGTGTTTTGGTAAAGCAAGGTTTTGTAGAGCAAAGGAGTGTAAATTGAATGATGTACATTACTCAAAACCCATGATTGTTGATCCCATCTAAAATTTCATCAATTTATATTGTCAAGGGTGAATGGGAGCATTATGAGACCTTATTTGATTTCACTAAGGCTCCAAATTTGATGTATGCCTTGAATAAACACTACAATGCCACTAAAGTGGGGCACAAGGCATTGAGGTTCATGGATTTATATTTATATATACTAATTATAAATATAACATATTATAAAAGTGTGGTTTCATGAAATGCTATGGTTTTAGGATATGCACAAAATGGTTTCCTTGAGGAGGATTTAAGGATTTTGAATTCAATATGTCGACCAAATATCATATTTTAGAGTGCCATGGTTGTAACATATGCACAAAATGGGTTCTTTGAAAAGGCTTCAGAGGCATTTAAGCAAATGCAATTGGTAGGTATAAAGTAAAAATACATAACATTTGCCAACATCCTCTTAGCCAATGCAAAAATGGGAGCTTTGGAACCTAATATGGGAGACTATCACATTTCTCTTCATGATGTAGTTTTTGAGATGTAATAGTTTTATAAATTAGTTTAAATGCTTGAATAAAAGGGGAGGTGTAATAGATGTAAAATAACTCACACAAAAACTAGGGATATAATTAGGGAGCATTTATGTCATGATTCTTTTTGGTATGAAAATCAACTGCAAGAAAATGGTATGGACATTCATCAAATCATAATCAAAATTAGATTTTTGTCAAATGTTATAGTTTCAAGTGACCTAGTAAACATGTATGCATATATGAAATTGCAGGGAGGAATGTATGTTTTCTTCTACATATGGTATTTGTCAAGCAAGTAGAATAATTAGTAGAGTGTGATAGCATTGGTGTCCCTTCCTATGAGTACGAAGTTAAGTATCATGTCTCAGAGGATTTTATCCATCAATGAACAACAATCCTAGTTATTTTTGATTTCCATTATGATGGAAAACATGTGATGTCATTTATTTTCTCCTTACCTTCTCAACTCTTTTCATCTAACTGTACTTATAGGAGCAACAAAAGCATTGAGGGTTTGCATAGATGTTTTAAGCTTTCTCTCTATCCCCATATCCAAAAATTGTATGGATTTTTAGATGATATAAGGGGTGATGAACCTTTATATTTTATTTTTAGGCACACAACAATCAAAGCTTCAAATTATTTAGAAAAAAAAGAGACCACACTTGACCTTCAGACTATTGCATCCAAGGCTTATTTAACAACCTGCACTAAGACATCCATCCTCCAAATAAACTTCACATCAAATAAGCCTATGAATTAATATTTCTGAAGACCCATGATTGCATAGTCAAGAAAAATATCCATTGGGTTCATGACAAGACAAGTAAATTTAATAGTCACAAAATATAGGTTATTGAAAACTGTTGTCATATCTACTCTGCATCTATAACATTGTGAGACATATTTCTTACTTTCTCAATAGAAACACCTCTAGCTTAATAACTAGTAGTTGCTTGATGGTGTAAGGAATGGTAGAAGGTGTGTATTTTTATATTTTAAATGATCTATATATTGGAAACATGGATGAATGTAAACAAAAAGATAGGCTTTGGGACCTTAATGTCTTATCCACACATAAGCGATATTGCATCATTGATTAGAAACATACATCAAACATGGAATCATGTTTTAATCAAATTAGATCTCATGACATCCTCAATAATATAAAATGATAAATCAAATATGTTTCCACCTTTCAAGCTATGGACCCCTTTGAAATGAATGATGCATGTCATGTAAATATAACCACTACCCTAAACCTTGGTTTGGTATACAAAATGGGCCCCATGGCATATGGTATCCCCTGAAATACCCTCTCATCACCACTCACCATCACTTCCTAATTCACATTGAAATATTTAACCATTTGAGTGTTCCTTATGGCATTACCCTTTCTTTCATGGGTTCAAGTTTTGTGTTTCTATATGCTATCAAGCTTGTTTTAATTACTCTGACTATTAATATTTTTTCAACATGGATAAACACATGCTACAAGATAGATAATGTCAACCTCATGAGGTTTACCAGAGTTAACGATATGATATGAGATTGTATTGATAGATGTGACATGTTATTAAATATTATATGTGTATCCAAGGGTTCATCAAGTCAGGGATATGAATACGGTGTTTTTTATGTTCTTAAGCATGATGTAATTATTATAGGTGTCAATATATTGACATTGTGGATGAATTGAAGTTATAGATAGAGTCTATGGCCTCAATATTTTATCCCAACATCAATGAAATTGCATTGCTCATTTGAATTTGAAATTAGGTGTGGAGCCATGCTATAATCAAATAGACTCATGTGATGTCCTCATCCACCATTAATAATATAATATAATCAATCAAATATGTTTCCACCTTGAAAGATAAATACCCCTTTGTAATGTGTGTAAGTCATCTAAATCTAATAATTGGCCTAAATTTTTCTATGGTGTTTTTTATCACATGAAATACCCTATCATTGCCCCTCACCATCACCACATATCCCACCTTGAAATATTTCACCACATGCATATTTTTTATTGCATAGCCCTCCTCTTTGCACAACTCATTTCCACATCATGTGAAGGAACACTTAATCTCATTCTATACTATCACCTACATGAGAAATATATGATTATTTTTACTCACTATTGTGTGCACAAAAAGAAAGATGGGGGAAATGGTTATGGGTTTCAAGTGAAGTATGACTACCAATTTACACTCTTACACTTTAAAATAAAGCCATACTTTATTAAAATAAAAAATTACATCTTGTATGTTATATATTATATTAGTACTATAATATAGTACTAATGTATGATATTATTATATTTATAATTTTTTAATATAGTTATTCTAAAAAATAAATTATTAAGAGATATAACATAAGAAACAACCAAATCACCAACGCAATAATGATATGAGGGTGTTATCATTCAAATTTTAGAACAACACTAGAAATATTTCATTACCACTCACTATCAAATCCCAACACACATTGAAATCTTTTAAAACTTGCATGTTCTTTATTGCCTTACCCTTTATTCCATGCTCACATGATGTCCTTATCCAACCTTGACAATAGAAAATGACTAGTCAAATATGTCACCACCTTACAAGATGCAAACCCCTTTATAATGTGTACAGGCTAGTAAATCTAATAACTACCCTGGATACTAGTTTGGTATATGATGTGGGTCCATGTATATATTATATATTTTCATATATATAATATATAATATAATATGATATATATAATAATATAATATTTTTATATAGTGAATGTTAATATTATATAAATAATATATATTATTTTATTTTTATACATTAAATATTAGTTATATAATTAAATTTTTTGACTTACGCTATGCTAAGTGTGTTTATCCAATGGTATATATAATCTCAACCACTTTGTATGATGTTGATAATTTTATGCATGAAAATTTTCACATTGATTATCTAATAATGATGGGATAAATACCTTTATTTTTAGACTACAATAGTAAAGTAATATTATACTTAGTTGACATGGGATGGTGTTTGTTGACATGCATTTTGGTACTTTCCAACATTCTAGGCTTATCCTGAAAATCACCTCTCTTGAAAAGATATTCCATGGAATCTTCCGAAGATTACTATCTACCTAGTCTAGGTGCACTAATCTTCACTTAGAGACTAGTTGAGACCATTCAATTCAAGGGGCCTTTTCTAGTTCAATCTATCATAGATTTCAAATTTTTATTTTAGTAGGTTTTGGGTACTTGAATAATGTAAAATAAGGCGAGTTTGTTTTTTTGTTTATAATGGGTTTCATGTCATGCTAAAAATGACAAGGTTCATGTTCACTCATTTATTAGGCCATTAGATTATAGGAAATAAAATTTAAAAAACTAGTATTTAAAACTTTTTGAAATAAAAATCAACATTTAGGGTTTCACATAATGAGTTTAAGGCTGATTTCATTTATTCACTCCATTGATTAAATATCCAATAGTACATCATCAAAATGGATAAAAAATAAATCAACATTATGATATTCAGATATTCATTCTAACATATATTAATTTCAAACCCTAGTTTAACTAGTTAAAAATAGCAAAAGAGGGGAAGGGAAAATAAAAATAAAACCCTACAATAATAGAGGAAAATTTGAGATCTAGATAGAAATAGCTCCATAAAGTAGTATATGATCTGATCAACATTTGCTTAATAAAATGTAGAGCTAGTGCAAGCTTCTAGGAGGAGTAAACAAAGAAAATACAACCACAACACCATTTGCACACATATAATGAAGCAAATATAATACAGGTCTTATATGAATCATTAATCTATCATTTGATAATCAAATATAGAGTTTATTACATTTAATCTCCTAAAAATTCACCAAAATAATAGTAGGAGAGGATTTGAGGGAGATAAATTACACAAAAACATGAAAAAATGCAAAAATTGAAAGTGATGATTGACCCAATCTCTTGTGTGAAGAAAAAACCAACCCATTTATAATAAAATCCATCCAATATAGAAGTTTCATCTTCCAATGGAGGGAGTTTTCCCTCCAAAACACCCAACAACCATCATCAATGCACCCAACTTCCACCTCCTCTTCATTTTCACCACTTTTACTATTCATTTCTATAAAAATAGCCAAAAAATGAGTCAAACCTTGAAATTAAAATAAATGAACAACAAATTTGGTACAAAAACATGAATAAGTTTTCCCATAAGGAAAATATACAAAACTAAGACTACTATTACATCTGATCTAGAACCAGCTTCCCAATGACATGAATGATTTTGATTTTTGATTCCCATATTAAAAGTTGTGATGTAAAAATTGACTCTAGGTCTAAAATGGGCTTGCTAGACATATTTAGGTTTTTATAGCATCAAGCTTATTTTTAATCATTACTATTCATTTTCAAATTTTATGGTTTTAATCAAGATTTTAAATCCCAAATAGAACTAGCATCCTCTTCTATGACTTAATCAGTGCCTACTTCCTAGGATAGAACTATATTCTAAATTCAATTTAAGTGGGAAAAATATTTGGGGGGGTCAAGACCCAATCAAGATTGGGACCCCTAATTTGGTATTTAGGCCTTTTGATTCATAGATCCACATTGTAATAAGGATATTGGGGGCTTAAAATATTATTTGGAAGATTCACGGGGTCAAAAGCTTGATGGGAATGCTAGTCAAGGTTTTAGGGTGGAAATCCTTACATAAAATAGGAGAGGGGTCCCAAAATCCCTAATGACCTAGTAGGGGATCAGGACCCTGATTACAACTAAGGTAATAGTAGAGAGATTGGGGGTTCCTTACAAAACATAAGCTTAGGGGCCTAGGATCCCTAATGACCTTCTTGGGGCCCAACTCCTAATTAGTAAAGATAAAAAATGGTGGGATGGCCCCCAACCTAGTTGAGGAACCATCCCCTGATTAGAATTGTGATGCCATGCTCAAATAAAACCCTTCCTAATTAGAAACTTCTTGAAATAAATTATGAATATCTTGATGAACACTGAATGACCCATTCAAGCCCAAAATTCCAAAAAATAAAGGACTTTTCAAAAACAAAAGATGAAGACCTAATCAAGCCTGGCAAGATTGATTAGAACTAGGAAGGGCCACCATAAAAAACTAAGGCTAAAACTAGAAATAAAACCTGAATAGAACTATGATAAAGCAAAAATGACCAAGTAGACCTATTTAAGCTTTAGAATCTTGATTAGGTCTACTAAAAAACTTTTTGAATGCCTTCAAAACTAGACATAGTTTCTTATAAAAAGATCACTTGTTAGTTCTAACTAGAAAAAATGATAAGTTTTAACTAGAGTTAACAATATTTTTCAAGTTTGGTATGAGGGTCTAGAAGTCATTTCAAGAGGAAGAGTAAAACACCAAACTTGATTGAATGATCCCATTGAAGGTCATGGAATAGGTTGTAGAGGATGAAATTTCATGGAACCTAAAATGACCCATTAGAGAAAACTGAGAGACATGATTAAAGAAGTGAATGCATCTACATGAGACACAACAAGTGGGATAATTGCCTTGAAAATGCATTTTTTCTCAAAGAGAAAAAAGTGAAACTTTTCTGAATGAGCAAGACAAAGAGGATGGAATAGGTGTCGAAGGTAGAATATGCATAGAAATCAAAGTGACCCCTTGAAGAAACTATGAAGAGCTAAGAGAGCAGACAAATAATATTGCCAATTACGTAGGAGTGTAGCAAAACTCCACTTTAGGGACAAGTGTTATATATGAATCTTTACCATTCATATTTGGTAACCATAATAGGATAGGTTTTAAGAGCCTAAAGGGAACTAATATCGAGATGAACCCATAGAGTAAGATAATAGATCTCAAAGAGCAAAGAGAGCTAAGTTTCAAATCAAATTTTAAGGCCATAAATACAACTTTACTCTAAGTGTAAAATAAAAATTTTACTCATACAAATGTGGTCTTTCCAATGATGATGGTTTAGAATATTTATTTAGCATGTAAATTGATACAAGCCAACAATGTGACTTGTAGTGTTGAGACCAATAAATTGTGAGTGCAAGCAAGAGTAGAACAAAAGGCAAAAATAGAGGTTCCCTAATTTTTATAATAATTAGTACGTGTTTTACAATAAAAAATAAATGGTGACTCTACTAGTAAATACTCTTGAGTATTTTGAAATGATAGAAATGGGTCTACAAACCTAGGTTATTTGGTTAAGACTATGCATGGAACGTTTACAAATTTTGAAAGAGGAGAAGACATGCATGGATAAAATACCAAAACAAACATTCTCATGGACTAGTTGTGTGCAGATGCACAAATTTAACACTTTTTAGAACTTAGAAGGACTAGTTACTACAATTATGATCAAGCTAGTGAATCCTACCTTTATAATGTTTGTCTAGGCATTGATCTACTATCATATAGGTATCCATAACCCTAATGGAGATGAATTTAATCTCACTCAAGGCCTTGTTTCATTATAAATTTGACCATAAAGTCTATGTTGAAGTTGCTCAAATCACTCAAAATCAATTTCTTCTTTAAACTACAATTTTTATTTTCTTGTATTGATTTATATATTCTATTTTTTTTTATAATCTCAAATTTTGGGTTGGGGACCACTATAGCAAGTGAAAAGGTAGGACTATAAATATTTCATCCTAGATAATCATCATATCAAGTTCATCCAAGAAAACCCAAAAACCGTTAAGATGTGAATTTTATGTTTGTCTTAGAGATAATGCCTTCATTATCCAGAGAGTTTTACTCAAACTAAACTCAACTCAAATTGAAAACACATATGATAGATAGACCTTCAAAAATAATTCATAAATAGAATATAAGGCTATAAACTACTCAAAACACTTAAACACTAAAAATTTACTTAGGTTATCTACATACATGCTTTATGTTCTTCATTTATTTTGAGAAACAGGGTAACCTATAGGGAAAAATAGGTGGGTTAGACTAAAAAAAGACAAGAAATGAGGCCACATTGATAATGAAAATTATGAAAAGTGAGAAAATAAAAACTAAACTAACAATAAATCAAGAAAGAAAACAAAAAAAAAGTAGTAAAGGGAAAGAGAAAGTATTTTTAGGAACTTTCTAGGCTAATTCAATCCTAGGAGTAGTGTTTGAAGACCTATCCATTAATAGGAAATGGGATGTCCTAACCAGTTAGACACTTTAGACCGAATGCATTCTTTCCTTATATTTTAGAGATTTTGTATAAACCCAACCACATGGCATCAAACTTGTAGTGTTGTCCCTTATTTTTATGAGTCTTGTCCTAGAGAAGGACTAGATAAAATATTATGAAGGCCTTCAATTTTACTCACTTGTCAAACCAATATTTGATGACCTCTTGGTGTTTGTTAAAATGTAGTAGGGATGCTTCATGATTTTACTCAAGTTATATTAGGTTAAGTAGGTGAGCTTCTATTTTATCATTTTTTCTAGGTAATATCTCATGAATTGTAGCATAGGTATTCTCAGGTTGGTTGGAAAGATGGGGTCTTGGCCATAAACAAGGTGAAATGGTGGAATTCTTAGGGATACCTTAATTTTGGTTCTATTAGACCATTAAACAAAATTCAAAACATTGTGCTAGTCCCTAGGGCTTTGCCAATATTTTCTTAAGTACATCAAATAATTTTTTATTGGTTGATTTTTCTACCCCATTACCCTAAAGATACTAATTAGAAGATATTTCCATGATTACCTAGTTTTTGTTGTCACATTCAATAAATTGAAGAGATGAGAAAACATGACCATTATCACATGCCAGTGTAGCAGGCATCTCAAACTTGGTGATAATGTGTTCTTCTAGGAGGATGATTACCATGTTAGTTGTATAGTGATTAACACATTAGCTTCAATCCAATGGGTACAATAATTATTTGTTATAAGGATGAACTTGTGTCATATTGATGAGCTAGCTTTAATGGCACCAATTAATTCCAATCCCCCCTTTGAGAATGTCCAAACCTTAATAACTGACTGTAATGGCATGGTGGGGGTACACTCTTTATGTGTGATAACTTGTTACATGAGCATCTTTGAAAACATAAGGCTAATAATACCCTACCCTGAGTATCTGATGAACTATAGCACTCCTAGATCCATGACTAGTTACATATTTTTTGTGGAAATCATTGAGTGCTACTATTTTTTCTTGCTTATTCAGGCATCTTAGATATATGTATTCATTATTTATTTTGTATAGAACACATGATTTGATCATTAAGTTTTTACTTTTGAGGTTTAAAACTCTTATCTGAGTTGAATTTAAGTGACTCAAGCATTCATTAATTAACAAATAGTAGACCATATTTTGGTATTAGTCATCATTAGTAATATATTGCATTGTGTATTAATGGCAAGTTATTTATGGGTCCACTTCATCCATGGCCTTGTTGATTCCTTGATCTCTTACAATATTCATTGGCTAGAGATCTAAGTTAAACTCTTATAGAATGGTCATCCACTTTCCCCTTCATTCACTTAGTTCATTTTTCATCAATACAAATTTTATTATTGGGTCAAACATAATTACAAACACCTTGTTATGGAGAATATAGTGCATGAACTTCTTGATTTATTTAATCAAGGCAAATGCTTGTTTATCAATAATTGAATATCTCAATTCAAGATTGTGGATGGGAGAGATCATGAATGAGATAGGCCTCTCATTTCTAGATTATTTTATTTATGTTAAAATAACAACATTAGAGTGTTATGAAGCAAAGGAGTATATGTACAAGGGTTGTGTATAATCCAGAATGAATAACACCAGTGCATTTACAATTGCTTTCTTGATTTGTAAAAAATATGCTTGTGATTCAGCCATCTATTAAATCTTGGTGTCCTTATTCAACATGTTATTTAGTGGTCGAGCTATCTTTACAAATCCTCAGGTAAACTTCTTGACAAATTTGACATTGTTGAAGAATGATTTCAGATATTTTCAGCTACCAAGTAAATTAATTTTTATAATTACCTCCACTCTTTATGGGTCTATATATATTCATTGTTTTAAGATGACATGACCAAGTAACTTACCCTATGACACCCAAAAAATTGCACTTATTTATGTTTAGGGAGATTCCATGATCTTTGCATCTTTGTAGGATTGTTCTCAAGTCTTTCACATGATCTTTTATATTATTGGAAAATATGGTTAAGTCATCCATGTATATTACTATGCATTTACTAATAAAATCCTTGAATGCAATATCCATGGCATCTTGAAAGGTGGAACCTACATTAATTAGTTTAAATGATATCCTATTGTACATGAATGTACCCCACTTTGTTGTAAATGTTATCTTAATTTGGTCTTCATAACTTACCACTACCTAATTGTATCATAAGTGCTAGTCTAGGAATGACATCATTTGAGAACCATTCACTATCTACATAACTTCATCTAGTGAAGGTAGTGGGTAATTCTTATTCTCTAAGGCCTTGTTTAACTTGTGTAAGTCAAAATACAACCTTATTTCTCTATTTTTATTTCTAACTAGCACCAAATTGGTTACCTATGTTGAGTGCCTAACAAGGAAATTATCCTTGCTTGGAGTGATTCCTACACCTCTTTGAATATTAGTGCTTCTAGAAGTGGGTTGACTGATCTTTGCCTTTGAAAAAATGGTTTGAGCCTAGCTTGAAAGTAATGGTATACATGAGAATATACATGTCAAACAAATTTAAGTCCTCGTAACTCCATACTATAACATCTTTGAAGTCATTTAAGTTTTGAACAAATTCTTTTTTTACTTTTTAGTATATGTTATTCTTAGAATCACATTATTTAATTCATTTACATTGCCTATATTGTAATGCTGGTATAACATACCTATGGTGGGGGTTTATTTCTCTTTCTTACCCTGGTAATACATGTCTAACAACCATTATAATAAGACCATTCTCTTTAGTATACTATTTTTTCTCAAATTTATGCCTCCATCCTATCTAATTCAAACTCTTATTTGTTGTCTTCATCTATAAATATTTGTGTTGGCGATGACGTTGATAATATGCTAATCATCGTTAAACACTTGTAAGTTTTGAAAATTATCAGGAATAGAAGAAGTAGAGACTAACTCCATCGATAACCTTCTCAACTTGGAGTTAGTTATAGGTTTCAAAGTACTCACAACTATTGTTAATGCATCCACCATATAATTTCTTCTACAGGGAAAAGTCTAAATATTGAATGCATAAAAATCCTCTATAAAGATCCATGCTTAGCTATGGTACTTAGATAAATGCTTATCATTACAAGCATAATGAATTCTAAATTGCTTAACTACCAGCTTTGAGTCACCAAATACTTTGAGGTTCTTAAATTTCTTCTTCAGTATGAATAAGAGACCATGAAATAGTGCCTCATACTCAACTACATTGTTCATAAAACTAAATTATAGGAAAAATGAAAATAAATATGAATTTATTCTAGGATTTATGAGCTCAACACTAGTTCCACATCTACTCTTGGATTTAAAACCATAAAATTTTAGTATCCATAAATGATTTTCAATTATATGCTTCAAATTATAATGAGTTGGTGCTATTACAACATTAATTTCTATTTTGGTTTTCTCAACACCCAATGGGTATACATATTGTTTCTCAGTTAATAGGGACCTTCAACCAGAGTATTCAATGACACAAGTGAGTATGGGGTTATAAGGAATATTTTTTTTCATCATAGGAGCTCACAATCTCCTTAACTTCACTTAGACAACTCTCATTAAGCTTGTTGATTTTTGGCTCAACCATCCCCAATGCTGATAATAGTTGTTGACAACCTTTTTTTTTCACTTAACCCAACTGATTTCACCTCCTCATATATTTTAGTAGCACTAGGAAATGAAGTTATTTTATGTGCATATAAAAAATCAACTCATCTAGTTGATCTAGATTTTTAATTTATGAAATTTATTATATGGATAACAAGTTGATAAAAAAATTCTTATTTTCTTATGATTTTTTCTCGAGTGCATACATCCTAAGCTCTGATTGTTTGTAAAAGATCTCATTTTTTTGTTATATTCTATTATCATGTGAGTCATCTTGGGATCATATTCAATCTTGATTTAATTGGGGATGCCACACCATGGGAGCCACATGTGATAAAAATATAATTCCATGTAATTGTTCAATGTTCTAGACCAATCCCTGCTTAAAAGCATGATATAAACATAAGGTATATCCACCACCTAGATGTCAATGAACTATTGTACCATTAGATTAGAGGCCAATTTCATATTAATTTTATTTATCTCACCAACAACCTTGGAATCTAATTTATCCAATTGAATAACATACCTATTTGATTTTGAAGGTGTTAGACCCAACTGTTGGAAAATGGCATAAGGCACGATGTTTCTAAAAGCACCTAAATCCACCAAAAAATTATGCAAGTTTTTTACAAAAATAATTATTATTAGAATGAATGGATGAGTTTGAGTTTTCTCTTTATAAATGGCCATGTGAGAATCAATTATATTATTAGTTTCTTTCCCTTTGGGATTAGATAATTCCTTTAGCAACATGTCCTTCTAGTTTGAAATTTGAATCAAGTCAAACATGGTGATATTAGCCTTAATTCATTTCAAGTCATCAATAATGTTGTATCCATGTTTACTTGGTTCTAATAATTTGTCACTGTAGAGGAGTATAGTTGTTCTTGGGTTGATAGGATGTAGTATGTCTAATAAGGGGGAAATGGGTTATTGCTCAAGTTCTTATTAGGTTTAACTTGAGTGTTATTCAGAGGAGTAGATGTAGTTAATAGAGTTTGAAACTTACTCCTCAACTAATAGTTTTTTCCCCTTTAAATTTTTTTAAATGTATGAACCTCATCCAAGTTGTTGTTAGGGTCATTTTCACTTTCAAATAAAAACTTGTAAGTTTCCAAGACTACTATTGTTTTAGGGTTACCTCCACCCTGATTAGATTTGTTATCAGGTGCAGGGACTAGTTTTAAGTTATCCATCTCCTTCTAGAAGATGTTTGAGGCACAGATGAATTCTACATAATTAATTTTAGCATGATCCATAGTATTATGTATCCTACACTAGGTGGGTAGTGTTAAATCAACCAAGTTCATTACATTGAAAGCATCATTATTGTTATTATGATTTTTATTATCTGGTGGGCTAGGTACACCTCTATTATTTGGTCTCATGTTCTACTTTCTATTGGTTTTTTAGAACTTAAAATTTCTACTTAGTAGTGGGTTATTTTCATTTTAGTTTGTACTTTGGGGGCATTTGTCTACTCAAATCGACCATATTATTTGTCAACCTATGAACCATTTTTTATAAAATGGTTGTTTTGAGTTCACACCAACATTCTATGGGTTTCCTACTTGTGGTTGTGGATTAGTCACAGGTCCATTAGCATTTATAAACACAAGGATAATAGGGTATGCTTTATTGTGAGAATTATTGATAGGTGTATGGTTATTCAAAAAAAATGGGATAGCTCTTTTATTACTAGTAGAAGTAGCATAACCATTAGTGTTAGGCATGGAAATAATATTATTATATGTAATGGGGATAGGTTGTTGATTGTTTAGCTGCAATAAAATGTGATTATAAGCCATATAAGGTAGCACACTAGGCATGTAGTTCACGAGTTTTAGATTGTAAACAAGATTTGGAATTGCATATAGGGCACCTAAGATTAGATTGATCAATGGTGTATGGTGTTAAATAACATGATTAATCATTGGGATTTGATTATAATCACTCGATTGGCCTAGTGAAGGCAAAGGACCCATTTTTTAACCTTGTAGAACCATTTGTTGCTCAATGTTTGCAACTTAATTATAGGGTAAGGACAATGATAAGAGGGCTACTAGAGTTTTTTAGAGTAACATAGATGTCATCATATCTAAATCCCTTATATATGTTTGTATGGCAACCACTTCTATTTGAGTGTACAGGTCTTTCAACCTCTAATAGAGCTTATGGAAGCATGCATTGAAAATAATCATAGGATCATTTGTCTCCCTATGGGTAGTCATGAAGTGATGATATAAGACATAAATTAATAGGCAGACATAAGCAATTGACAAACATTGTTTTTAAATCATCCCAATGGGTAATAGACCCATTTGATGTAAGTAACTAGATGTAAGTAACCTCTCTCAAGGAATAAGGGAACAAGTGACAAGACACATATTCATGTTGAACTTATGTTCAGGTCAAGTCATCATTAAATGCCTAGATGTGTTCTTTAATTTTTTGAATCCCATTAGTAATATACCTTGGGTAGAATTTATTAGTATTCTTTATAAAATCATGGACAAGCCTTGGAATGTTAATAGGGCATCCAAATCCACCAAGCCAAGTGGGATAATTTTCCATTGGTGGGGTTTTAAGGGTATAAAAAGGATTGATAAATAGAGTTATAATAATAAGCAAGATACTAGCTGAGTATATTTGTCAAGTTTTTGGTTTCCATTTGTTTATCCTTTATTGGTTTCAAAAACTCTATTTATCAATATTTAGTGAGTTCTAACAACTCAAAATCAGATCCTATAGACTTTGATCTCATAGGTATCCATCTACTTTCTAGTTTAGATTTTAGGCTACCTTGAACATTGGTAATCTTCTTAAGTGTTCAAGATTTCAAGTTTTTGCTAGAATTTCAATTTTAGGTTTTTACTTATGTGGTAACCCTCCTTCTAGAACCAGTTCTATTGAGTGAATTTTGTCATGTGCAAATGTTCTAAGCTCATATCATGGATTAAATTTATTAAAAGGAGATTTTAGGGATTCTCCCTAAGGTTTCTATCTACCTATTTTAGGCACACTGATATTTATTCAGTGGCTCATATGACCATTTTGTTCAAGGGTCTTGTTAACTATTCTATCCACCATTTTGTTGTAACATCGATTACAAGGTTTACTTGATATTCATAAAATCACACCATGATTATTTTTTGGAGTAAGATTACTATTCACAAATAAATATTCATCAAACACTATTCACATAGACACTATTCATGGTTACTATTCACAGTTAATATGTATGGTGATGTGGCATAGTTGTGATGTGGCATAATAGTGAGGTGGATTTTGGGTGATGTTTCATGGCCCACATGGCATATTTCATGTGATGTGAGTTACATGGGCAAGATATGGGTCGAATTTATAAGGAGGCCCATGATTTTCATGTCTAGTAAAGGTTAAAAAATTAATTGAAACTCATTTTGGATCTTGTGTGCACATGGAAGAAGAAGATAAGAGCTACTATTACTGATTACGATCACATGTGGAAGTGGGGTGCCATTTTTGGTGTCACATGGTGGTGGGTCTCTAAGTCAAAATTGGAATCATATTTTAACCTTACATATGTGGGGAACAACATTCACTATTGATCACTATGCAACACATGTGGAAGTGAGGCATAATTTTAGAAGTCACATGGAGGTGGTTGATCTTGTCTACTAAGATGATCTAATTTTTTTATTTCTTTGCACATGAGGATAAATAATTAATTATTGATCACATGCATGACTTGATGTGGGTCAAATTTATTATCAACCCATAAATTTTTTCTCTTCTCCTCTTGTCTCCATTGTAGTTTATAAAAACGTGGCTCTTTCCTTTGTAAATCATTCTTGGCAAGTTTGGATTGCCATTTGAAGCAATGAAGTGTTGATTTTACCTTATATAATGCTTGTATTATTGTGTGCATTTTATGTCATATTGATATAAATTTGTGGAAGAGAATGTTCTACCTTGTGTATGTCCATTTCTCCTCACCTCTATGCAAAATAAGTTTGTTTTACAATAGTACGTGATTTCATCAAGCTCATGTAAAATTTATTTGTGGAGTCATTTGTCACCCCTCCTGAGTGTTATCATAGATTCAAGCCTCTCTATGAAACACTTATGCAAGATTACTCAATTTGGGAGTTGTGGAGTTTTATCATTCCTTTTAATTTCATTGTGTAGGTTTCAAGCAAGCTAAGGATCACATTTTATATTAAATACCATTTTTCTTTTAATTCTTTATTTCCATTCTATTTATATCCATTTTTCTCTTACAATTTGAGTAGAGTTAGTGTTAGTTTAGGTGATTCACTAGGGGAACCATCCCTCTCTATAGAGTCACTCCATCTTTAGGTCACCCATAACCTAAGAGTGTTTCCATTGTGTCACTTGGGTGAAGAGGCCTGAAACACCTCCTCAAAAGGTGCATCTTTTAAGTGATAACAATTTTTGGCATACCTAGTAGGATAATATTCACATCCATTGAAGGAATTTTTGGTGTTATCCTTCAATGCATCAGCATTTAGAGGAAATAACTCAAGAATCAATGGTGACTCTAATTATTCCAATTTTAGATTAGTTTAAAAATTAAAGACATTTTACAAACACTTGGTGACTCCAATCTTCCTAGTTTTAGGTCAGTTCTACATGGTTATTTAAAAGAGGTCTAATTCTTACTATTTTTCATAGTTATCCCAAGAAATTACATGTTTCTTTCTTTCAAGGAAGGCAACCACTTATCCCTTACTCATTATGATGACATCTTAATTAAAACCTTGAAGAGACTATCATACTTCATTGGTGAGGATGATACTACCCCTGTTGAGTACATCTAAGACATATATAATATATGTGCAGTCCACCATATTGTCAATGAGAACATAACAATTAGTCTCCTTACATATTCATTAAATGGTAAATATTTCCAATGGTTTAGGAGTTTAAGGCCAAATTCTATCCATAGTTTGGATGATCTAAGGGAGTGGTTGTGTAAATAATTTGAAGACAAAAGTGACTATCTTACCCTCATATATCATCTCACTACCATTAGGAGAACTCCCCATGAGATAATAACTAATTTTAATATTAGATTTCAAATAACTTGGGATATAATCCCACCCTTGGTTAAGCCCTCAACCCATGTTGCCTTCTTATATTGCTTAACAACTCTAAATAGTGATCTTGTTGTCATGGTTTAATTAATCGATGGAATCACTCTTCTAGATGTATATGATCTCACTATAAGGGTATAAAATTGATTATTATTCATTTTAAAAATCAAACTTAGGCCTATAATACACTTAGTACTTGAACCTCTATCTAATCAACCCATTTCATCCTCTGTTCCTCTAATGGCTAGCCAAGCAATCCCCTTTATAGTCATTCCTAGTGAGTTGAAAGAAGTTAAAATACTCATACAAAGCCTTAGAAATGAGATAAAAACCTTAAATAAGAAAAAATTACATTAAAACAATCCCTATCATCTCTCTCATAAAGCTTATCAGTCTCATAGGCAACCCATCCAAGGCACTGCACAAGTTAAAGTTCAAATCTCATATCTTAGGTAATCTAATATGCAAAATTTTGTTGCCACAATCACTCCTAAATATCTTATGGTTTAACATGCATAAAATATTCAAGGAAAGAAGATTTTATTATATCGATAAGAATAAATGGGATAGAAACAAACATAGTTTGAGTCTCTTTTCTTGAATTGGGAAGATAGTGATTTTGGGAGCATGAATCTCAATGATGTAAAAACCTTGGAATTTTATTATTTTCATGAGGAGGAGGAATAAATTATGTTAAGTATATGATCACAATAAATAAAATAGGATTTTTTTAGTTGTGAGGCTATTGATTTTATTGAGGAGGTTCTTGATTGCTCATTTGATGATTAGGTAAAGGGTTGTTATGAATTTGATTCATATAATTATATATAGGATATAGGTTTAAGTTCTTGTGGTATAAATGAGGAAGACACATTTATACTAGATCCCATGAAGTTAAAATATACTATTGATGAAGTGTGGAAGTAGTGTTTTTATCTTCTTGAAGAGTTTGAGGTTGCCACCGAATAGGATGAAAACATGAATGAAGTTGTAGCAAGGATCAATTTGACTTGGCCAAGAACACCATTCTATCTAATATTTTAGAGAATCAAGAAGGTCTTCATGAATCATGGCATAAATGTTTTGACCTTCTTAAACAATTTAAATAAATATTTGAGATTATGGAACAACCTGAGGATGATTTTGACAAAATTGTGCAGTTGACTCTAAAAGAGCTACATGAGGAGTTTTTCTACATAGGGGCATGTTTGATTCAATTGATTCATTACAAAGTTGGCCAATGAGATGGGTGATCAAAGAGGAAGATTATTGGACAAGAGTAATATTTGAAAATCAATATTCCCTTTATTTCATTCAACCACATGAGAGAGATATTAGAGGTTCTTATTTTGATCCAGGTGGGATAGAGTTGTGTTAAAGCTTTGTACATAGTAGATTAGTTATTTTATTTTTCTCCAAGTTCCTTCATGCATATTGTAATACTAGAATTAGTTGTATTTTATTTCCTCCAAGTGCCTATGTGCACATCATAGTAGTAGTTTAGTTATGTTTTTCTTTCCTCTAAGTGCCTGTGTGCACATGTAGTTGTTCTTTGTCCCTCACTTGTGGGGAAGGTATTTTTAGTTTTTGAGATTATTTTAAGGCATTACATCCATTAAAACAATAATAATTATGATGGAATAGATATGACTCCATGCCCAGTGGACTACATAAGGTTATCGATCTTTGCTTAGTAGGTACGCAATATGCAGAGGTTACTAAGATTGTTAAGTTTTCAAGCCACCATTTGGTTGCAACATGGATTACAGGGTTTACTTAATATTCACAAGATCATATCATATTTATTTTGGGGAATAATATTACTATTCACATAGACACTATTCATGGTTACTATTCATAGTGATTGTGTTGAGTTGTGGAGCTAAAAGCTTCACCAGATGAGCAAATGCAGAGGTTGTTGGAGTTACACAGTCACCGACATCGGTCAGGTGTCGACCAGTGGCTACCAGCATCGGTTATGGATCAGATGACGTTGATCATGTGTAGAAAGATAGGGACTAACATCGGTCACCTGTGCATTTTAGAAGTCTATTTTCAAGGGAGAATAGATTGTTTGCATGAGAAGATTAACTGTTAGTATTGAGTCTGCATTTCTATTTTTGGCAGGATAGATTTAAACCTTTGATTAGGAGGTATATATAACGATGGAGAATGCATGCTCATGAATCCTAATATTATATAATAGGGTTAGATCTTCATAGCTTGTAAGACAATACATGTAAATGTGAATCAATCCAAGTGTTGGAGTTGGTTGTAATTGAGAGAGAAAAACTCTTGAAAAAAAGAGATCTGTACATCTGAGAGGTGTGAGAAGAAAGTGTGATTTCTTCATTGTATTTCCTTCTGGAAGAGTTTAATACAAGTTTTTGGGTTATTTCTTATATCTCATATTCTTTGTTATTTCTGGTTTCTAGTTACTTATTCTTTCTAGTTTAATTTCGTGTTTAGTTGCTTACACAAAAGTAATCAATTGTCTTGTAAGATCCTAACAAGTGGTATTAGAGCATAGGTTCACTAACAAGCAGTAGAGCAGGTTAGTGTTTGTTGATTACAGGTCACTCACAGGGGTTTTTGATTGAGTGGGAGTAAAGCAATGGCAGAAGAAAGTAAACTAAGAATGGAGAAATTTAATGGCAAGAATTATCAATTATGGAGGATGTAGATAGAAGATTATCTGTATCAGAAAGATCTGTACTTACCATTAGGTGGGGTTTTAAGTAAGCCCACATGTATGCAAGATGAAGAATGGAATGTTCTTGATAAAAAGGCTGTGGAATCTATAAGGTTGAGTCTGGCATCTTCTATGATTTCTAACTTATCACATGCAAAGACAATAGTAGAGTTAATGGATACTTTAGCAAATTTATATGAAAAGCCCTCAGCTTCAAATAAGGTATATCTTATGAAGTAATTATTTAATTTACAAATGCAGGAAGGTGGATCTGTATCTACTCATCTAAATGATTTACATGCAATAGTAAATCAGTTAACTTCAGTCAAAATAGTTTTTGATGATGAAATTAAGGCCCTCTTAATCTTATGCTCTTTACCTAAAAGTTGGCATACTTTGGTAATGGCAGTTAGTAATACTGCATCTGCTTCAAATATCCTGAAAGTTGATTATGTTATTAGTGTAATCTTGAATAAAAAAATTCATAGGAAAAGCACAGAGGAAACATCAGGTAATGTTTTAAGTGTTGAAAGCAGGGGAAGGCAAAAAGAGAAGGGCAAGCAAGGGAGATCAAGGTCAAAGTCAAAGATGAGAGGTAGATCCAAATCTAGAAATGGAAGAAAAATAACCTGCTAGAATTGTGGAAAGATAGGGCATGCAAAGAAAGATTGTTGGTTGAAAGATAAAGAAGAAAATCAGCATGAAGGTAATAAGGAAGCAAATGTTGTAGGTATTATTGCACAAGATGCTCTCATATTTTCTTTGGATAATAAAATAGAATCTTGGGTTTTAGATTTTGGTGCCTCTTTCCATGCAACCCCAAATAGAGAATTTTTCAATGATTATGTCCATGGAGATTTTGGAATAGTCTATTTAGGGGATGATGAGCCTTGTAAAATTGTTGGCAAAGGAAAAGTGCAGCTGAAATTGTAGAATGGAAACACATGGGTGTTGAAGGATGTCATGCATGTACTAGATCTAGATTTATGTGAGCATTGTATTTTTAGGAAACAGAAGAGAGTGAGATTTCTCAAAACTGGGTCAACAAAGAAGAAGCACAAGTTGGAGCTTGTTCACACAGATGTGTGGGGACCAACTCAGGTAGCTTCTATTGGAGGATCACAGTATTATGTTTATTTCATTGATGATGCTACAAGAAAGGTATGGGTCTATTGCATAAAGAAGAAATCTGATGTTTTTTAACACATTTAAGAAATGGAAAGCTTTGGCTGAGAATGAAACAAGTTTAAGATTGAAGTGCCTTAGATCTAACAATGGTGGTGAGTTTTGTAGCAATAAATTCAACAGTTACTATTTTATGAATGGAATACATAGGGAAAGGATGGTTCCAAGGACACCTCAGTAAAATAGAGTTGTTGAAAGGATGAATAGAACAATAATGGAGCATGCACAGAGTATGAGGTTACATGCTGGTTTGCCCTTACAGTTTTGGGCAGAAGCTATAGATACTGTGGTTTACCTGATTAACAGAGGACCTTCTACTACTCCGGATGGTGGAATTTTAAAAGAGGCATAGATAGGTAAAAAGGTAGATCTTTCATTTCTTAGAGTTTTTGGTTCTAAAGCTTTTGTGCACGTTGATAAAGAAAATAGAAAGAAGCTATATGCTAAATCTATGCGGTGCACTTTTATTGGTTATGGCTCTGGAGATTTTGGATTTTGGTTGTGAAATTTAGGAATTAACAAAATTATTAGAAGCCATGATGTTGTTTTCAATGAGAAAGTGATGTACAGTGATAAGCTCAAGAAGCTAAATAATACTGATTAGGGCAATGTTGATTTGGATGAAGTGATGATCCAAAATGAGCTCACGGATAAAAATATTCACACACAAGAAAACACAGACACCAACGTCAGTCATATAAGAACCAATGTTGGTCATACAGGAATTAACATTAGTCATACAAGAATTGACATTGGTCAGACAATAATTGACATCGGTCAGGTGGAACTAATGTCGATCAAGTATAGACTGAGAGATGATCGAGATCGGTTACTGACAGAGAATTTGGGTGGACAGTAAGCTGTGAATGAGTCTCATACACCCATGAGGAGGTCTGAAAGGGTAAGTAAACCTCTAATTCATTATTCCCCTTCATTGTACTACTTATTTCTCATTGATGGTGGAGAACCAGAAAGCTTTGATGAGGCAATACAAGAAGAATCCAGGAAACAGTGGGAGCATGGCATGAATGAGGAAATTGATTCCTTGAAAGAGAACCAAATGTGGGATTTGGTTGAGTTGCCAGTCAAAAAGAAAGCACTAAAAAATAGATGGGTTTATAGGTTAAAGGAAGGAGAGAATGGACAAGTGAGACATAAGGTTGGGTTGGTAGTAAAGGGATTTGCATAGAAACTAGGTATTGATTTTGGTGTAATTTTTTCTCCTGTAGTAAAGATGACTCCTATTCAGACTGTATTGTCTTTAGTTGCTATGAGGATTTGCATCTTGAGTAGCTTGATGTTAAGACAATGTTTTTTCATAAATATTTGGATGAATAAATATATATGGATCAGCTGGAAGGTTTTGAGGTCAAAGAAAATGAGAAACTTATGTGCAGGTTGAAGAAAATCTTATATGGTCTTAAGCAAGCTCCTAGACAATGGTATTTGAGATTTGACAGGTTTATGATAGAGCATGGCTTTTGTAGATGTCAATATGACCATTGTGTTTATTTTAATAGATTGGATAATGGTAGTTATATTATCTTGTTACTGTATGTAGATGATATGCTTGTTGCAGGATCACACATGCAGGATATTAATGAGCTTAAGGTAAAATTAGCTCACACATTTGCCATGAAAGATTTGGGAGTAGCAAAGAAAATCCTTGGCTTGATTATTAAAAGAGACAAGAAAAATCATAGTTTGATTTTGTCTCAAAAGGATTATGTGAACAAGGTGTTGAAGAGGTTCAATATGCAGGATGCAAAACTAGTAAGCACACCTATGGCTGGACACTTCATGTTGAGCAAAGAACAGTGTCCTAAATCACATGATGAGGTTGAGTACATGAGCAAAGTTCCATATGCTTTAGCAGTTGGGAGCTTGATGTATGTAATGGTATGTACTAGACCTGATATAGCCCAAGCAGTGGGAGTTGTTAGTAAGCTTATGGCCAATCCAAGGAAGGAACACTAGAAAGTAGTTCAGTGGATTCTCATATATCTGAGAGGGACCAGCAGTAGGCATTTATGCTATGGAGGGTCAAAAACTTCTCTACATGGGTATGTAGATTTGGATATGGCAGGTGACTTAGATGGCAGGAGAAGTACCACAAGATGTGTTCACTATTGGTGAAACAGTGGTTAGCTAGATTTCAAAGTTGTAGAAGGTTGTTACCTTGTCTACTATAGAGGTAGAATACATTGCAATCATAGAGGCTAGCAAGGAGATGATTTGGATGACTCAATTCATGGAAGAGCTGGGAAAGAAGCAAGAGAGTTGTAGATTGTACAGTGATAGTCAAAGTGCAATTCATTTGGCAAAGAATTCAGTCTTTTATTCAAGAACCAAACATATACAGCTTAGGTACCACTTCATTAGACAGGTATTGGAGGATGGTGAGTTGAAGTTGGAAAATGTCTATACAGATAAGAACCCTACTGATATGTTAACAAAGCTAGTAACAAAGGAGAAGTTGAATCTTCATTCAACTTTTGTTGGTCTTCAAAATTGAGCTTAAAGATGGAGAAGCTAGAAGATGTTGCTATACAAGTATAGGTGCAGCTATTTATCTCAAAGTGGGAGATTGTTGAGTTGTGGAGCTAAAAGCTTCACTAGATGAGCAAATGTAGAGGTTGCTAGAGTTACACAGTCACTGACATCGGTCAGGTGTCAACCAGTGGCTGCCGGTGTCAGTTATGGATCAGCCAATCTCGGTCATGTGTAGACAGACAGGGACCGATGTCGGTCACCTGTGCATTCCAGAAGTCTATTTTTGAGGGAGAACAGATTATTTGCATGAAAAGATTAACTATTAGTATTGAGTCTGCATTTTTATTTTTGGCAGGACAGATTTGAACCTTTGATGAGGAGGTATATCTAATGATGGAGAATGCATGCTCATGAATCCTAATATTATATAATAGGGTTAGATCTTCATAGCTTGTAAGATAATACATGTAAATGTGAATCAATCCAAGTGTTGGAATTGGTTGTAATTGAGAGAGAAAAACTCTTGAGGGAAAGAGATATGTACATCTGAGAGGTGTGAGGAGAAAGTGTGATTTCTTCATTGTATTTCCTTTTGGAAGAGTTTAATACAAGTTTTTGGGTTATTTCTTGTATCTCATATTCTTTTTTGTTTCTAGTTTCTAGTTACTTATTCTTTCTGGTTTAATTTCGTGTTTAGTTGCTTACACAAAAGCAATCAATTGTCTTGTAAGATCCTAATAGATTGTGCATGGTGATGTGGCATAGTAGTGAGGTGGATTTTGGGTGATGCATCATGGCCCATAGGGAATATTTCATGTGATGTGAATCTCATGGGAAAGATATGGGTCAAATTTCTAAGCCATGATTTTCATGTCTATCAAAGGTCAAAAAGATAATTAAAACTCATTTTGGATCTTGTGTGCACATGAAGGAAGAAGACAAGAGTTATTATTACTGATTGGGATCATATGTGGAAGTGGGGCACCATTTATGGTGTCATAGGGTGGTGAGTCTCCAAGTCAAAAATGGAAGCATATTTTGAAATAGCACGTGTGGGGAAAAAGATTCACTATTGATCATTATGCAACAGATGTGGAAGTGGGACATAATTTTTGAAGTCACATGGAGGTGGCTAACCTTGTCTACTAAGATGATCTACTTTTTTGACTCTTTTTCACATGAGGATAAAGAATTAATTATTGATCACATCATGACCTAATGTGGGTTTCATTTCTTCTCCTCTTATAAAGTTTATCTCTCATCTCCTCTCTTCTCCTTTGTAATCTATAAAAACATGGCTCTTTCCTTTGTAAATCATTCTTGACAAGTTTAGAATGCCATTTGAAGCAATGAAGTGTTGATTTTACCTTATCTCATACTTATATTATTGTGTGAATTTTATGTCTTGTTGATATACATTTGTGGAAGAGAGTATTATCCCTTTTGTATGCCCATTTATCCTCACCTTTATGCAAGATAGGTTTATTTTACAAGTTGTAGTCTATGTTTTCATCAAGCTCATGCAAAATTTAGTTGTGAATTCATTTGTCACCCTTCCTAAGTGTTATCATATATTCAAGCTTATATATGACACACTTATGCAAGAGTCCTCAATTTGGGAGTTGTGTATTTTTTTCAGCCCTTTTAGTTTCATTGTACAAGTTTCTATTGAGTGTTGTCATTAATGCCAAAGGTGTATCTTATGAAGGTTGATGTCAAAAGATGACTAAGCCTAGTTGATAGTGTGTGATGTGACAAGGTGTATTGAGAGAGTGTTGTCATGATTGAGTGATGTCATGAGAGAAATATAAAGAGATAATTTGAAGGCAACTAATGCCTTATGGTTGCATGAAGGTATTGGTCATTGATGAAAAAGTACATAAGAATCCTTTTTATGAGCCTAGTCATGACATGAATAGGTATGTGCATGAAAATGAATGAACACAAGCATGTGAATGTTTTATGGAACTACTTGATCATGTATGTGAGGCATTTAAGCATTTATAAGAGTTTTAGGGTGAGATTATAAGGGTAGGACCTTCAGACTAAGCCTACACCTAGACCTTTCTTAAACTATGCCTAGATTAATGAGGCATGAAGATAAAATTTCAAGTAAAGTATGCATATTTAATTATGGAAAGAGGTAAGATAAAAAAATTTAAGCATTTTCATAAAGTTTGAGGTCATGGTTTGAAGTATATTACATAAAACCATGTTTTAGGCCTTCTTGAGTTTACAAAATGAGGTCTCAAGACCCAAAAAACACTTTATGATGTTAATTGGCATGTGTAAACTCTAAATGTAGACCTAAGATGTTAAGGAGAGATGGGTAATGGTATTAGATAAGATCTTGAGGCATTGGTTTTGGATTCAAGGGGCAGTCCTTTATGAATAATCGTTAACTCCAAAACCATTATTAAACCTCCCTAAAACCCCAATAAGGATCTGATGTGAAAGATATTGTTCAAATCAGATCAAAATAGATTTAAATGACTATAAAATTTATTGGATAATGTATTAAACTCTCCTAGGTACCTCCAAGTGATGGTGGTTAGTCAGATGAGAGAGAAAATGCACATATATAGGCTTATTTGTCAAGAAGTTATTGTAGCTCTCAAAATTTGTATTGATGAAAAAAAGTAAATGAATGAGATAAGATTATAGATGATAATTTTTCATGTTAGTTATTATTTATATATATTTTATATCACTAAAATGTTCTAATTTAGTCATCCAAGTTAGCTAGTCATAGACAAACATAATGGTGCAAATAGTGCAAAACCTAGGCAAAGATGAGAAGATGGATTTGAGGGTCTGAGCATATAATATTGATGAAAAAAAGTGAATGAATTGTTTATTTAGGAATTTTAATTCTTATAAAAAAAATTGGATATTAGTGGATATGGTGAAAAATTTGCTCACAAAATGACCTGTTTGGTTCAAATAAGACTATATGATATAAGGTCAAGAAATTGGTATGAAAGACCAATATTTTCCATTAAACCATATTATATTTATATATAAATATGGTATGTATATATCATATGAACATTTAAATTCATCGGGAGTCATGAAAAATGTCTACATAGGTGTTGGAGGTCTAACTCACCATGACTAGTTTTTGAGGTAAATTAGTAGTTCTGAGTGAGTGAGTTGCAGAGATGTTTTTGAGACCTTATCTCATAAGTGAAGTGTTCCAATAAATTTTTTTATTACCCTTAGGTAATTAAAAATATATACATGTTTTTTGTGTCAAATTTTAGTAAATTAAGGGTGTTTAAGCTTCATTTTTACAAGATAGACTTTTGAGGTACACAAGCCTAATAGGGCAATTTGTCCTAAAAGAGCTTTCATGGTATGAAAATAGGATACATGTCTAACCAAGCATGGATAAGGTCATTATCTAATTTATTTAATGGTTTTTTATTATTTTATAAGGCCATTTGGGCCCAAGAGTATCAATATTTGATGCTAAGAAGATAGACCTAATGCAATTAGGTCTTCATGAGACCTAAAAGAGAAATGAGGCCTAATTAAGTTATTGTAGACCAAAAGGTGTCCAAAGTTCAATTTAATCATGTTAATCATATAATATAAGACCTATCATATGGAAAACTTAATAGTTTTAATGTGTGTGGTTGACCAAGCGGTGTGTGACCATGAGACTTGTATATATATATATATATATATATATATATATATATATATATATATATATATATATATATATATATATATATATATATATATATATATATATATATATATATATATATATATATATAAGGCAATTTAAGCCTATTTATGAGTATGCAACATAAACAAATAAAATATTTCATGGTTGAGTATAAGGAGGTATTTGAATGAGGCCATAATATAAAATCATAGTTTTGGTGATAAAAATACATGAGGTGGATGAGTTGGTGCTGATTCACATAGGGATTTGGTGCTTCTTTGTAAGTGCTTGTTAAATCTTAGTCAAGTGGGTATTTGACTTCATAAGGGTTGGTGCTCCAAATTAAGTTGGTGCTAAAAAAAAATTATATTTTATTTTATATGACTATATTCAATTTTTATAGATCATAGTGGGTTTTATTCCCCTTTAGGGTTTCCCACTCATATGGGTATCTTGTCTCATGGTCATCTAAATGGTTCTTTATGTTTTGCTAGATCATTGTGTTTTTTTCATAGTTCATGAATGATTGAATATAATTGAATGAAAGTTTTTTAAACACTGATTCACTACCCCACCTCTTAGTTATTATGCTTCCAATAATTTAAATCAAGCTAAGGATCACATTTTATGGTGCATCACCATTTTTATTTCAATTCTTTGTTTTCCTTATCTCTTTATCCCTCTTTCTCTTACAATTTGAGTAGAGTTAGTGTTAGTTTAGGTGATTCACTAGGGGAACCATCCCTCTCTAGAAATTCACTCCATTTTTAATTCATCCAAAACCTATTATTGTTTACATTGTATCACTTGGGTGAAGAGTCCTAAAACACCTCCTCAAAGGGTGCAAATTTTAAGTGACAACAGGGCCTTTGTTGGTTTAACATATCCTAGATTTCAAATGTGCATCTTAGAAAGTTTTAAATACTTGAATAATGTAAAATAAGGTGAGTTTGTTTTTTATTTATAATGGGTTTTGTTTCATGTTTAAATTATGAGGTTTACCTTCACTCATTTAGGAGGTCATTAGATTGTAGGAAACAAAATAAATAAACTAACATTTAAAACTTTCCCAATCACAAATCAACATTTAGGGTTTCACACAATGTGTTTAAGGTTGATTTCATTCTTTCATTCCACTGATTAAAGATTCAATAGTTCATCATCATAATGAAGAAAAATAAAGTAACATTAAAATATTTAGATATTCATTCTAAAATATATTGATTTTAAACCCTAGCTTAACAACTAATTAAAAAATAACAAATGGGAAGGGAAAAGAGAAATAAAACCTTACAATAATGGAGGAAATTTTGAGATCAAGATAGGAATAGCTCCAACAAACCAGTCTCTGATTTGAACAGTGCTTACATAATCAAATGTAGATCTAATGTAATCTTTTAGGAGGAGAAGACAAAGAAGACATAGCCATAAACATTGTTTACATGTGCAGAATGATGTAAATATTATCCCAATATTGTATTAATTATTAATTCATCATTTGATAATCAAATCCAAAGTTTATTACATTAAATCTCATGAAAAGTTTCTAGCATAATGTTAGGAGAGGAGTTGAGGGAGAGAAATTACACTAAAACATGAAAAAAAATACAAAAATTGAAAGTGATGATTGACTTAATCTCTTGTGTGGATAAAAATCCAACCCATTTGAAATAAAATACATCCAATATATAGAAGTTTCAACTTCCAAAGGAGGGATTTTTCCATCCAAAATTTCCAAAAACCATCATCAATTCACCTAGATGCCTCCTCTTCTTCATTTTCACCACTTTTACTATTCATTTCTACAAAAATAGACAAAAAAGAGTCAAAACTTGTAATTAAAATAAATGAAAAATAAATTTAGTGCAAAAATGTGAACATGTTTTCCTATAATCAAAATTATGCAAAACTAATACCACCATTGCATCTAATCTAGAACCATCTTCCCGATGACATGAATGGTTTCAATTTTTGGTTCCTAAATCAAAAGTTGTGATGAAAAAACCAACTCCAAGTCTAAAATGTGGGCTTGTTAGACATATTTAGGTTTTTTTTATAGCATCAGGCTTATTTTTAATCATTACCATTCATTTTTAAATATTGTAGTTCTAATCAAGCCTTTAAATCCTGAATAGAACTAACATCCTCTTCTATGACCTAATCACTACCTACTTCCCTAGATAAAACTACATTTTATTTTCAATTTGAGTGGGAAAACGATTTGGGGTGCCCCAAGAGCCAATCAGGCTTGGGACCCCTATTTGGTCTTTGGGCCTTTTGATTCATGGTTCCACATTAAAAGCATGATATTGGGGATTATAATCTTAATTGGAATATTTTTTGGATTTAGGTATTTAAAATCTTGTTGATAATGGTAGTCGAGTTTTTGGGGTGAAAATTCTTGCATGGAATAGGAAAGGGATCCTAATATCCCTGATGACCTAGTTAGGGATCAAGACCTTGATTATAACTAAGGAAAAAATAGGGAGATTAAGGGTGACTTACTTAAAAAACATAAGCTCAGGGGTCTGGGATCCCTTATGACTAGTCGAGGCCTAGACCTTGATTAGAAAAGGAAACAAATGAGGGGATGGCCCTTGACCTAGTTGGGGAACCATCTCCTAATTATAATTGTGATGTCACACTCAAATGAAACCCTACCTAACTGTAATTTTTTACCAAAATAAACTAAAAAGATCCAAATAAACACCTTATGATCTAGTAGGGCCCAAAACTATGAAGAAAAAAGGACTTGTCAAAAACAAAAGATGAATACCTAATTAGGCCTAACAAGTTTGATTATAACAATGAAGGGCCACCATAAAAAATTAAGGCCAAAACTAGAAACAAAACTTGAATAGAACGAGGATAAAGAAAAAATGATGAGTTATAACTATTTGGGCTTTGGAAGCCTAGTTAGGTTTACTAACTTAAAAACTTTTTTAATGCCTATAGTTAGTTCTAATTTTAAAAAATGACAATATTTTACCACAATTGGCAAGATTTTGCAAATTCAGTATGAGGATCCAAAAGTCATTTCAGGAGGAAGGGTAAAATTCTAAACATGCTTGAATGATATCGATGAAGGTAATAGAGTATATTTTAGAAGCTAAAATGGAATGGAACCTTAAATGACCCACTGATAAAATTGAGAGACCTAAGTAAGGAAGTGAATGCCTATACTAGAGACCTATCAAGTGGGATAAGTGCCCTAAAAATGCATTTTTGTTCAAAAAATAAAACATGAAACTTATCCTCATGAGAGAGAAAAAGAGAATGGGATAGGTTCTAAAGGTCCAATATCCACAAAAAAAATTAATTGAACCCTTGAAATAACTATAAAGAGTTGAGAGACTAGACAAGCAAGAATTCCAAGTGGATAAAATTGAAGTAAAATTCTACTTCGGGGCCAAGTGTTATATATTAAACTTTACTATTTAGACTTGGTCATCACAAAAATATAGGTCTAAGGATCCCAAAAAACATGTATATTTACATGAACCCATATAGTAGGCTTAGAGAGATGAGAGAGTTAATAGATCTAGGCTTCAAATGAAAATTGGGAGGGTATAACTCCAATTTTATGCTAAGTGTAAAATACAAAGTTGACTCACATGGACATTATCTTTTCAATGGTGACAGTTTTGAGTCCTAGTTTGGCATGCAAATCAAGATAGTCCATAAATATGACTTATAGTGCTAAGACCAACAAACTGTGAGAGCAAGCGAGAGTAGAGCAAAAGCTAAAAGAGAGGTCCCTGACTCTTTGAAGAATTAGGGTGTATTTTGCAAGCAATACCAATTTTATCAATGAGCATCCATCTAGGACCCTAGTTTTTATCTTGGTTAAATACATGGTTATATATATTGGTATAAATTAGAGTATATACAAAGAAAGAGCAAAACAAAATAATTTTTCACAATAATATTGTCTCATACTATATTATCTTTTCCATCTAAAAACCATATAGGAAATACAAATATAAAATAAATTCATTCCTATAATTAGGGAGATCATATCTCCACCAATATCTCACTCGAATCTCCCTCAAATAGCTAAAACTAATAAATCTACTATAAATGAATATATTGTTACTAACTATATATTTGAGTAACTAATAAACTAATCCCTATATATCACAAACCTATTAACATATTATTGTTTATTAAATAATAATTATGTTATATATTTATAATGTGAACACCACAACTCAACATTCACCCCTTTTTAAACATTATTAATCATGGTCTACAAACCCTTAATGTGAACATGGAGAGAATATACATTTTCAAAAATTAGCCCAAATAGAATCATATGCCAACACATACTTTTAGGTCTACATACTATTATCTAAATATTATTGTCTGGATCTTGCTACACATTACCACTAATATGCAAAGGAATATATCCCACATTTACTCCATGTGATTTTAATGGATGTGTCATTGGCTGATCATCTTCATAAAGAAGTAAGGAAGTCAAAAGATCTCTGTAATTAGAGGGTTTATATAGTTATCTGACCTCTTATACAACTGTTCCCACATTCCATTATATCTACACTCTCCCTTTTCTCTAGAAAGAATTTATAAACTAGTATGGAAAGAAAAACACACAATACTAATAAAATAAAATATCATGAGCAATAAATCCTCATTATAATCTTATGTAACCTCTGTTAATGTTTGTTTCCACCCAAACAAAAATAACATAGATAGTTTTCACTGTCACTAAATAACTATATTTGGTATTAGTTAATTTGGTACAAAGCACACCATACTAAAAAGAAAGAAAAACACACCACACAAAAGTCACCAATCATCTGTGCCTCATCATTGGTGATTGATGAGAGGCTTTAAAACCTCTAACTTCTATTTCCTATTAGAATTGATAAAAAAAATCATAACCCACAGGATATCTCTTACAACACCATTACCACAAATAAATAACACAGACATTGCACATAATAAGAATTTGCATAATAGTCTCTAAATTGTATTCACAACATCTATGTGGGTCTACAAAATTGACCAATTCAAAACTAAAAGGGAGTGCCTATTAAATAAGCAAGATGGGTTTTTTCGTGCAACAAAATATTATTGCATGAACAACCTAGGAGTTTCTATTATTATTGTGCACTTAACAAATACATGCACAAAATATGATAGTATCTCCAATAATTAAAAAAGTCCTAAAATAAGATTACATGATTTACTTTAACACCCTCCCTTAAACAAAGAATAGGGAGTGAAAAAAGAGAAAGCCAAGAGACTGATGGTTCTTGACAACTAGGCTTGATCAGGTATCCATGTATAAAATTATAGTGAAATACAAAGTGTCCCTATGGTAACCAATCCATATTATCATATTACATGGATGATGAATCACTGTAACTAACAAGTCAAATAGGATTTGGTGCTTTTTATAAGGCTAACTCTATAAAAAAACATTGATCTAAAAATACTAGGAAAAAGAGTCACCAAGGATGAAATGTATCACTGTAAAGTACCCAAAAACTAGTAACAACTAAAGTTGAGAGAGAAAAACACATATGTTGCAAGGTGTCCCAAGAAAGCAAATGGCTCAATACTCAAACATAATGCTAAATAGGTGCATTAGATAGAATGAAGGCCATCAAATATAAATGTACTTGGTGGACTCAAAAGTCTCAATGGGACTCCAATCTACATGAGTGGTCAGGATCTACTACTCGACCATAAAAAACAATTGACACTAGAGTGCACCAGAATAGCTCTTATAAAAAGAGATTGTCAGAGGTATCAATAGTTTAAAATGGTTCACCAACTAAATCTGATCTAATTCTAGAAGATGTAGTGCACCAAGGGTTAGCAATGAACACAACAACTAAAGAAGTAGGATCTACACCATACCCCTATACTATTGATTGGGTGGAGTGATGCTAAAAAAGTTTGTATGAGTGGATTGATTCCACTACTCAAACATTGAAATATTGACACTGTATTCACCTAAATAGCTAATCTTCAAAAGGAGATCAAGTTCCACAATAAATTTGAAAAAGACTATCAACTATCAAGAAAAATTTAAAGATATAAAACAAATATCTCTCAAGAAAATGGCCCTGGTGGTGATGAGATAATCAACAACTAAAGAGTAAGTGCTAAACATGGAGCATACAAACATGAATAAAATTAATCCATGACTCTCAGTGTGATCACAAATAAATATCCCATACAATAAAAAAACACCAGATGATGCATAAAACCTAGAATGCAATCAATATGTAAAAGATTCCATCAAGAACAAGAGAGTTGTTCCTAAAATAAGGGAACAATGTGTGACACAAAATCATAGTTAAGAATATAGGATGTTTGACTCTACTAAAAATGTGTTCATGAGTACAAAAGTGGTAGAAATATATAATGTACACTAAAAAATGGGACGTTAGACTCAGTCGATAATGCGTCCATGAGTGCAAAGTGTGACAAAAAGGATAATAATGTGGGCTAAGAGGATACAAGTGAAATAATAATGACCTCTAAAAAATTAATATAAGGAGCAAGAACAATTTTGTTTTATCTGTGAGGGGGTTTGACCTCCTACCAGACTAGACCTCACCCTCCAATCTTTAAAAAAAATGAGATCAAAATAAAATGACAAGGCAAGAAATAATCTTCATTTATAATGATAATATTGTTTTTATATAAAGAAACAATAAAAAAATTTCCTCAAATAAAATAATTACCACTACTTTAATAATTACCCCACTAAATGATGCCTCCCAAAATATTAAAAAAAAATCACCACTTTACAAAAAAAAGCCTTCCATCTTTAATAGTCACCCCCATCACAAAAATAATTACCACTTGAAAAATATGTCCCCCATTAAACTTTACACTCCCTGTTTGTAAAATGTCCCCCTTACATAATTTGTATCACCACTTTAAATATTTTAATCTCTATAAAATATAAATTATTTAAAAATAATTTTAGGCAAAAATGTGATGTTTAGTGGTGATGGGAGGTTCAATCTTTCAAGTTTAAGAATGATTTTAAAAGATTAATATAGCTGATATAGCTATGCATAACTTTACATACATGTTGAACAGTGAAATGCTATTTAATTATCAATTCAATTGCTCATGGGGAAGAAATAACTTTTAATGAATTTGTGGGCCTTGTTTAAAAAATAGTGAACCTTGCTAGAGGATGTTGTCAATAGAGGGACTCACAATAATTTTTAGATAGGAGATCAACACATTTTCTATAGTGGGATAATGACCAAGTTTACTGAAAGTGGTACATCAAATGGTAAGGAGGTCATTGGTGATGAGAGGTAGGTAACATGATCACTAAAAATATCCATGTTTTCTCTCTCTAAGTAGTTGTATCATTATAGTCATAAAGCTCAAACTTGATGCAATTTGTGAACTATATGCCACATGAATGGGGTAGATCATGTGGGAGAGTAATGCAAAACTATAGTCATAATATGAAAGGATGTGCTTTTGCTAAAAATGGTGGTCTAGTAGTTATAAATGATGTTGTTAGAAGATGTTCGATCTAAACCCTCCAAACAAGTGCAAAAACTATGTTCAGCCTTTGTTAAAAAGTAAAACCAGATCTAATTCATAGTTTGTATAAGCTAAATTCAATGAAAATGATAATATATGTAACCATAGGATTGGCATCACCTGAGAAAAGTCTGGGTTAGAGCCAAAAATCTATGTTCGCTAAGCTAGATGGTTTCTTTATCATAGAGATTGAATTGGGGAATTAGCAAGTCAAGTTTTAGCTTGATGCAGAGCCAAAAAACTCTAATTTATCATTAAATAAACCTTTGTGCAAATAACCATCTAATAATACTATAGTATTTTGTGGAAGCATTTCCATGTACCATCATCTAGGAAAGCTATCATTATATTATCAAAATCAAGAAGCTGGTGATGTCTTTCCTTGAGCAACAAGATGCTATTCTCAAAGTATGGTAAGACCCTATCACCAAAATAGAACCTTTCAAGGGTGAGTGGAATTCATATGCCACACATCCACCTATGGGAAGGATAATAAGTCCACAAAGATGTAGACTCAATGAAAAAACATTGATTTATGGTTCTCGTATATGAGTAGTTCTTTATAACATACCTGTGTGGTGTAACATCAAAAGAAGACCAAGAAGTAATGTCGTGGGAATGAATTGTCTATGTGGAGATTGGGAGCCCACGTAGAGACTAAAATGGGTAAGCTCAAATCATGTCTCTTAATGAGCCTAAACAATAAAAATCACCCAAAAGAATGGTAAGGTAAAACATGTGCATAAAGGATTATGGCATATTATTATGCTAATGGGCTGAGTAATGGATGCATAAAGACTGTTTTGATACCATATTAGAAATCATAACTACCAAAATCTCTCCTACAACACCATTACCACAACTAAATAACATAGACATTGTACACAATAATAATTTGCATAATAGTCTCTAAATTGTATTCATAACATCCATGTGGGTTTGGAAAACTAACCAAGTCAAAAATACAAAGGAATGCCTATTAAATAGGCAAGGTAGGTTGTTTCATGCAACAAAATATTATTTCATGAACAACCTATAAAATAGGAGTTTCTATGATTATGGTGTAATCAATAAATATGTGTAGAAAATATAATAGTATCTTTAATAATAAACAAAATCCCAAAATAAGAGTTCATGTTTTACTCCAACATTTCTTCCTTCCTCCAGTATGTCTGTTGCTTACTCACTTGATATCTCAATGAAGCTCATGTTGATGATAACAAGAATCCCCATAATTTGGGTGTCCCATACAAGTGATAATGCATATATCAGGTAATATTTTTTACAATTTTGACTTGGACACCAATTATTAACCTTTTGACTCTTTTGATGACACACTTTAAAAATGACACTTTTGACATTTTTCAATTTTTGATGAATTTTGATAATAAATACAAAAAGACTATGACTCTAAACTCTTGACTCATTTTATTTTGACAATAACAAAGGATAGAGTTTGAACAATTGATTATAAAATACAATATTGGATTTAATAAATAAAATGTTTTGACACAAAATAAACTAATAACTATAAACTTACAAGACTAGGCATCTATACTATGGTGTACTAACCATAGAATAAAATGACTATTTAACCTAAGTATACTCCCCACACATAAAATAACCTGTCTTTTTTACTCTAATATAATGGAAAATTATAAACCTTAGTAATAAACTAATATAATCTAAACTATGGAAATGAAAATTAACTTTTCAAAACTGACTAGACATACCCTCATTCCATATGCATGTAGTCCAATTTTATTTTCTTTTAACAAAGTGTTAGAGGTACAATCACTGAGGGGGGTGAATCAGTAGGCATAGATAATATAAATTCAATTCCAACTCCTTCAAAACCTTAAACAATGAATACATGCATTCATGAAACATACATATCATTCATAGTAATGAACAAGAGAGACAATTTAAGATCAACCACATAACATGACATATGTGGGAAAACCTCTTGGGGGAGAAAACCCATTGGAACATACAATTGGACTACTATCCTATAATAGCAAAAATCAATTTAGACTATTATTAAATGATTAAATAACTACCATCCATTATTTTAGTGAGACTATAATCCCAAAAGGAGCTACTACACTTGTCTATTTGAGCAGCCATAACAACTAGACCTTTAGTAAATTTCACCTTGCAAGGAGGATTCAACCCCCTAGATGTTGAGCAACCACAACACCTATGAACAACTCCACTTTTTTAATAATGTCTTCAACACCTGATGATGGACCTATGATTATCACTCTTCACCTTCACTCTTTCACTCAACTCTCCCTATTGGCCAAATCACATTACATACTTGAACCAACACATAAATATCAATTAGGACACATTACAAATCCCAACTAACCCCACTCTTCAACTCTTCACTCACTCACACTTCATACCTAGAAGATATATATTATGACATCATAAATATGACTCATATGTCATACACACCATCATCAACTATCTCTACTCTTCAACCCATTTACGAGGCACATTCCTTCTCTTCTTTCCTTCACCTCAACACTCAAACAGCCTCTAGGACTTACTCAAACTACCTCTTCTAGGCTAATTAGGTCTAATGACCTATGTGATCACCTTCACCACCTTGATCAGATAATCATGTTTTATCCTCTTCACTCTCTGATAGTCCTCACTGACTTGTACCTTCTCTTTCAAAGGTTCTCTCCATTTGACTTTACTCCTCTTATCCAAGCCTCTTCCACAAGTCTATAAACCATCCTCTTTGGTTTCATTATTTATAGAGCATTCATGAACATCAACACCTTGGTCAGACATTAAGCATGAATTGACCCTTAATGTTTCTCTTAAATTGAGACAGATCTCAATACCATCCACATAGGTCAGCCATAGCACCCATGGGTCATCTTTAAGCAGCTACACCTATCAAATAGGCCCTTATAGCCCTTATAGGTCTCATGGAGACATATTCACCCATTTAGCACTTCATCAAGAAAAATAAGAACACACAACCACTTTTAAATACATTGGTCCACTCCTTATGTCCCCTTCAACATCCTTAAATGATCATAGTCACTTTGTTCACCTCTGCGTATGCTCAATCAACTCAAACATAAACCTTGTACACAAGAACACTAAATGAACACATAGTCAACCTCTTAAGCATTTTTCATGCTCAAGATAGATTTATCACACCTCAAAAATCCATAAAAATTATCTTCATGGAGTATACAACACTCTCCAATAGCTAAGTCATCATGAAACATTGAAACAACATCAACACAAGCTCAATTATCCTTCTCAGGTCACTTACAGAGCATATAGAACACAGTCAAATTTTTACCTTCATAAATTTGACTATACACACTCTCATATCTTGAAATATATATATCCATATGAATCTTTTAGTTCTATAAAATTTTTATTTTTATACTATGAGCAAATTCATCATGGATCAAAAGTTATAGCCAAAATACAGAGCACTGGTTTTTCCTTTGTTAAATTCAAATATTAAAATGCAAACTATCATAGTTAGACCTTGGTCACTTTACTTATATCTCATGTCCTCATACCTTTATATTAAAAATGAACCATAGATATTCTTTGAAATTTAACTCATAGTGTGCCATTTCCCAAATCTTAAACTTTAAACACTTGGCATCATCTTGCTTCTTCCTAACATCCTAACTAGAACACACTGCATCGATATTCTATATGTAGCTACTGATTTAACTATATTAACCATTAGACACCTTGAAAACATATCACTCAATGCACACCATTTATATTTATCTATATGAACACCCACTCATAATTAGATCTTGTAAGAGGTTTGATATTAATCTCTACTTGATGTTAAACTTTCAACAATTGTCCTCATCTCGCTGCTTTCAGACATCTTGGAAGGAACATGCTCTATTTATCCTTTTGTAAGGAGATCAATATTTACTCAATTTAATCATCAAACACTTTGACCAATTTGAATTACTATGCACCATATATATATATATATATATATATATATATATATATATATATATATATATATATATATATATATATATGTATGTATGTATGTATGTATGTATGTATGTATGTATGTATGTATTAACTCACATAAACCATTGGATCTCCATCTGGTCCAGATCTTTAACATCATGCAAAAATGACTATGGGAACCATTGGTTATCTACCTAGAAGGCCAACTTTGGACATCAATAAATTTTGTTGCACTTAGATGCATGATATAAAATTTGGACCATATTATCTCCTCACATATTATAATCCAACCATGTGAAAAAATTATATTAAACCTTCACATGAGATAAATATAAATCCATTAATTTTTTCACTCAAATTTTTCTACCACGGAATTAACAATGCCAAGAACTATTTGGAAGGTCAACTTTGCACATGCATATATTTTGATGTGATTCATCACGTGATCTAAAACTTAATGAAAATAAATTAATAAAAAATATTGAAAAACCCATATTACCATTTTCTCCTCACACTTTCACATGTGCAAAATATAACAACATCAAAATACTTAATTAATTTTTCTTAACACATTACAAATTTGGCTAAGTATGGGAAAACACTATCAAACTACCTGGGAGCCAAAATTTGCATTTGCATATATTATGTTGTGATTAATCACATGACCTAAAATTGATAACATATAAATTGGGCACAAATTTTATCAAAACCATATGACCAACTCCCCTTGACTCATCCACATGTGGCAATGGTGACGTTAACAAACTACCTACTCAGATTTTCTGCCACTAAACCCAAACTATCTAAATGAAAACTATGGACTACCTGATGAATTCCACTTATGAAAACAAGCTATAAAATTATCATTTACCACTGATAGGTCCCATTACACATTATTAAATCACAATACTCATCCCTAAACATCTCTAACCATGCCAAACCTAAAGATCAACCAAACATACTTCAAGCATACTAGGACAAACACATTATACACTTTATCATTATCATTTAGACTATCAAGGAACTTCATCTAGTCACCTATAAACCTCCATGAAATCACTATGACATCATTGATAACTCTTCAAAAATCTCCCCCTTTGTCATTGATGTCAACACCCATCATGAAATAATATATAACTCACCTTCCTTCTCTCTCTTTAAGCACTCTCATAATAGGAATCTTCTCCCCCTTTGACATAATGACAAAGTGGGAACCAAATAATATTGAAGACCTAAAAATACTATCAATTGGATAGGACCACCTTATAACTATGATATAAACTCCCCCTTACCTTGAGCCTACTTTTTCTTGCCTTGACAATGTCCTCTTGCTCCATGTCAACACTCTCTTCAACCAAGCACTGCAACTGATGAAGAAATAACACACAAAAACATTGTTATTTGATGGAACTCACAAAGAAACATTTGATAGGGACTCCCCCTAATATCTTTGAGCCATTTCACCTCTTTATCATCTTCAAATCTCAACATATCATGAGAATCATCACACAAGCTTACTAGACTTCTCTCTTAAACCACCTCAGGGACCACCAAAATAACTTCATGCCTCTCACCAAATAGTACACATGATCTCAAACAACCTAATAACTCTCCTTTAAACATTCATGACTTGATATTTTTGAGAAGCTAAGCAAAAACTTCACATCTTCATTACTAGGCCTGTCTAGACTCCTTGTAGCCCTACTTGGAACTTACAAAGCCCTCAAATTTTAGTGGATGCACCTTCAAGACCTAAAAATTAAAAAATAGATAACTCTTATATTCACCCTTGAGCACACCAATTTTCATCACCTATATCATCCTCTATAACATTCTTCCTTCACAAACCTACTAGCCAATTAGGCCTCCATCTTGACAAAAACATGAATAACTTGAAAAACACAAACCTTCAGATCTCTATGAAGATTTATTTTGAAACCTATTTGTCCCATTCAACTTTTTAAAAATCTTAAATCCTCAATTCATAAGGAAAACCACTTTTTTAGCAAAGCCCAAAACCTTAGAATCTTAAAATAAACAAGGTCAAACCAACACTTTCCGATCAACTCACACTTTTGAAATTTCTCTCACACCTAAAAACAACCATCACACATGTTTTTACCAATATTTGAGCTTATATACCTTTGTGAACCTTGAACTAATATAACATGGCTTTTGACTTTCTTTCTTAGATTCAACTACTTAGTCCTTTGATCTTTGGACCTGACCAATTACAAAGCTCCCCCTAACACCATGCTTCATGTGGATCATGACATCTTCAACAAGTCTTGAAATACTATCCAATCATAGTCAATACTTATATAGAGACACCTCATATTCAAAACACTATGAAATTCCATGACATACATAACTATTCAACAAGCCTCTAATAGGGTTAATAATATTTAGGACATAAGCCTAGAAGAGAGGCCTTTAACTTATAGGCTCACTTGACATCTACCATAAATGGATTTGCAGATAGATATTTGAAACTCACCTTTATACCAGAGCATCCAAACCATGATCAATAAGCTAACTCCTTCTCAAGATAGGACCACTAAGATTCTTCACAAGCTTCTTTTCTCTAACAAATAAATATATAAAAAGAATGCACAAACATACCTTCTCATCAAACAATATCTGACATCCACCAAGCTTCCTCTAACTGACAAGTGTCTCCTTGAAGCCTAGATAGAGACACCCCTTTGATATAGAGAGACTAAACATCCCAAAACTTAGGAGACTCATACATCTCTATATCTTTCCCTGATTTACAGTCTTACCTCACTTTCTAATTTATTTTAAATGGATGCTTGACTTCATTATTTGATTTAGATTTGTTAATAAATTTTGAGAACATAAACTCTTGATTTTATTTTTTTATATCATGGTAAATAAACCATCCTTGTTCTCAAATTTATCTCTCCTAATAGACTTAGGTTTTTAAACCCATTTGTCACCTCTTCCTTGCACACTAAGAGCTCCATACACCTTTTTTTGCTTATTCTTGAAGTATCTATTAATGTGATGAACTTTATGACAAATGTAGCAAAAAATATCATTCAACATGCCTCTTGACTGATCTAAGTTACGACTTCTCCATGACTAATTGCTCCTTCTTCCAAGGCTCTATGAATATCCATACTTAACTAAATTCCTTTTACAGTCCTTAGTATAGACATCCAATTCCTAACACCATTTGTGTTAAAATTGTCAATCTTACTCGAATTCAACTCAAATGCACATTTTAGGTCAAAATCACTAAAACACCCTAAATGATTTGAACTCGTTATTTATAAGTGCCAATTTAGGCCAAAGTATCCCTAAATGGGGTAATGCATTTTATGTTATTCTTAAATTTGATCAATTTATTTCAAGTCAAAATAATGATTTCACTTTTTATGCTCTGGATCACTCTTTTCTAACTTTTATCAATAGATTGACTTGATTTAATTATCTCTCTATGCATTTTTCTTTGATTTCTTGGACTAATGCTTGACTAATCATTTCTTTTAATCCACTCTACATTTTAGCATGCCTAGTGGGATCGTACCCCATAAATTTGATCACAAGGATCCTAAAATGATCCTAATAATCAATTTCATGTATAATCTTAGAGTTTGAGGCCTAAAAAGGTGAAAAAATAATCAAAATTCTGTTCACAAACTTTTGTGTGAAAATCTATAGCCTAGACTATAAATCCCATGGCCTGGACTCATTGTAGGCCACAACTGTGCCTGATAACCCATGGCTTGAGACAAGAGAATAGGCCATCTTTTGGAGCTTGGTTTAGGGTCATACGGACTCCATTTTTTATGATTTTTTTAAAACCATCTATTTTCTCCTAAAATTTTAGAATATGCTATCAATTTACCTTCAAGTTGAATAGTTTTTTTAATAAAATCAAGTTTCTAATGAAGTCCAATCTAACACATTTTATTCTTGAGGCTTTGCCTTTGGATTGACATGTGTTTATTTTTTAAAGTTACTTGCCTCAAACTTAAAAGAGCTTCAAAGCTAAAGGAGGTTATCTAACTTTTCATGCAGGGCCTATTTGAAGAGTACCAAATCATATTTTCTTAGATCTTTTTAACGTTCTTTTGGGATTTTTAAAAAGAATAAAAATCTTTCATTTGGTTCTTAACAAACATTTTAGGGTGTTTTATTGAATAGTTTTTGGGTTTGTTTCTTCCAAGTTTAAAACTTAAGGCCAAGTGGCCAAAGAACATCACCAAACTTTTCAATTTAAGTGCTTTAAAATTGAACACATTTCAAAGTTTGTCTTCAATAGATCATTGATTTGTTAGAATTGATTGGAAAAAAGAAAGATTATGCATGTATGATCTCCTACACATCCCCTTTAAGGAACTTATTGGATCAAAAGCACCATCTTTATTGCAAAGTTCCTTAGTCCAAGGTGTAAAAGAGAAGTTGTCAAGGCTATATACAAGACCCGAATAGCTTGGGTGATCTAGAAACAACCTTAAATATCTTTTACTTGTCATTTATTTTTGCATCTTGACTTTTGAGGGGGACTTCATTACCTCCTATAATTTCTATAGGGAAGCCTTGACCCAAGAATTCATCTCTTAGCATTATCTTCCAACGGGGGGGGGGGGTGGGAAAGGGGGCTATATATATTAGGATCACCCCATTGGGATGATAGTTTTAGTAGTTAAACCATATGATGTGGGCCCAGTTGACGTATTATTTCTTTTGAATTTTAATGTGAAAATCTTGTGCATGAGATCCATCTAAAAATGCTAAAAAACTTGCTAGTTTAGTTAACCCCACTTTGCCACACCTTGTCATTTTGGGGCTTAAGATGATTAATTAGTTGATTTGTCTTTATCTAGATTACTTGGTCTTGTTTTGGGTCAAAACTTGCTTGTTAACCAAACATCATAACCTAACACATTATCCCCAAATTTCTTAAATAAGGGAGGAATTACGTTGTCCAAGTGTAAATCAATCTTTTCCTTGTTAAAATTATTATCCTTAACATTATGTTATATCATCTAAGTGGCACAATTATGCTGCCCATTTGAGTCTAGACCTTTGGCTAAAATTTTCTTAAGTCCCTCTTTGATAATTCACATTCCAAATTGAACCTTTCTAAGTTCTAAGGGTTGATGTGTTAAATTGGGTTCACTATTTGCACATTAAACTTGTTTTAACTTGGGTTCAATTTTCTATTTTTTGAATTGAGGGTCATTTTATAGACTCAAAATCACACTTATCATCTTGGTGGACTTAAATCATCTTGTTCATTACTCATGCTTTAAAGTCCTAGAACATATTTTATACTATCCCCTTCTTATCACCATGTGGTGGCATTATGCTACCCATTTGGTTTTAGTTTTATACTTAATAATTCTTGCATGTTTTCACATCATGAGTTTCTTAGTTCACATTGTCTTATTCATAATCCAAAGAGCTTTCTTCTAGTTTTCTAATAGCAACTCATTTAAGTTTAATTGACTTTTACGATATTGATGTATCATAAAGGTCTACATTTTAGTGTGTAAGTCACACTCTATATTTTTGAGTTATCATACCCTCTTACAATCTATACAACTTCAACTTTACCAAAAATTGAGTAAATTCATGAACTAAATCTTCTAATTGTGTGTGGCTCTAAGCCACACTCCTTTTTATAGTCTCTTTGGTACCTTAGTCATTTGTTGAAAGAAAGATCAAATTTCATATTTTGTTTAAACATTTGAAAAACATTGTCCAAATCTTTCCAAACATTAAGAACACTCTTTTTAAATAATGACACTAAAGTACATTTGTAATAGGGTTTATTGTGACCCTAATTTCAAGGGAGAGCATTTTTATGATAGACATGAACACTCCATCTTGTTTGAGGATGTTTCCCTCTTGGGTCTATCTATTGAAAACCAATCGCATTTATGCCATTTGTTGTACATCATCCTCATCCTTCCCCTTTAATTTATGTGCCATGCATAAATTTACCATTTCAAGATGTCCTCCATCTCCTTTGATTTGTGCTCCATTCTCAAAGGTTACTATTTTGGGGTATCTTTCTTTTCCTTCAGCTTGTGTGAGTGATCAAGCTCTACAATGTGTGAAGGTTACCATTTTGTGTTATTCTCCTCTAGTTTTTATGAGAAAGCAAGATTTATAATATGTGAAGGTTACCATTTTAAGATGTCCTCCATCTCCTTCAATTTGTGCTCCATGCTCAAAGGTTAATATTTAAGGGTGTCCTCCTTTATCTTGTGTGAGTGATTAAGCTTCGCAATGTACAAAGGTTATGATTTTGGGATATTCTCCTCCAACTTGTGTGAGAAAGTAGGCTCCAAAACATAAAAAGGCTACCATTTGAGGATGTCCTCTTTCTCATTCAATTTTTACTCTATAATGTGTAAACTTTACCAGTTTAGGACCTCTTCCTTTGGTTTGCACAAGAAACCAAACCATGAAGCATCTAGTCATTACCATTCTTGGCCCATCACCTTCATCTATTGAACCTATTGTTAAAGAACCTCAATTTGAGGAACCAATTATTATTGATCCCTTTTTCAATAGTTTAAATTTTGGAGAGTCCAGTATTGAAACATTATTACCACTAAACCATATATTCCCCACTTTAGAAATGCCATGCTGATATTTGAGCCTCAATAAGAACCATTACCTCTTCAAGAGCCATCTTATGAGGACCAAAATGTGTTCAAAATTTATTTTTTGCAAACAATTATGAATCAAAATCATAATGTTAATGTTGAAACACCCATTTGTGATAAGTTAACCTATGATAAGTTACCTATTCATATATTACCTATTTTTAAAGAGCCTCATCTCCTTGACAAGCTAACCTCTATAGAGTTATCTCTTTATCTTTTTCCACTCATTAAGGAGTCTCATTTTTATAGACATGATTTTATTGAGGCATCCCTTGAGTGATTCCCTCTCTTTGAGGGGCTTCACTTAGATGAGCTAGTCTATGTTAAACCCTTCCAAGATGAATCACTTTTTTATTGAGCCCATTATGCCATCAAAGGCCATTTCTTGTTTGATACCAAACATTCAATAGAGCATTATCAAAATAACCATATCATATGAAGAATTAGAGTTAAAGTCAGGTTCCATTTCTAAACTGACATCATATTTAGCATCAAAAATAGAATCAACATCAATTGTGACATCAAATTCAATGTCCTTTGTATCAGAATCATATTCACAAAAAAAATATAGTATTGGTTATTATAACATTGGTTACAATTGCCTTACATATCAATTTAAATATATTTATGATCCTTCTACAATTTTTAAGGATGATTAATTTAGCATCGATAAAAGTTCTCCTAGTATCTTCTATGAGGATTATGTTTCCTTTCATCATCCCACCATTATTCCCACCCTTCAAATCCATTATATTGACATTCCACCTAACATAAATGTAGATTGGGACTGATAAAATCACACTTTATTGAATTGCATGCATGGTGACATACCATTTGCAAAATATCAGGGGGACTAGGACCAAATTTATGTAGAAGAAGAATAATAATCTCCTAGTGAAACCTTTTTGGAGGTGTTAGGGGACAATCAAAGAACAAACTCAACATCTTTTAGTGAAACCTTTTCAAAGGTGATAGAAGACAATCAAAGTCAAATGTTAACTTCTCTTTGTGAAGCCTTCTCATAGGCACTATGGGATGATTAGAGCAAACTCATTGGTGAAAACCTCATCGAGGCACCAATAGTTGAGCATAAAAGTTCTTCATTGATTGATGAAGATGTTATTCAAGATCAAATAATTATAGCTTCTCATATACAACATAATCAAATGGTATCTACTCTCAAGATCAAATAATAGAAAAATTTGGTGGTCCTATTGAGAGCATCTTTAGAGGTCTTTATCCCCACCACAACCAAAATTATGTCAAATCCAAAATCAACAACATTACATATGACTAAAAGTCCTAATCTTCATTTGTTTCCCATTCATTATAAATTCCATTATCATCCACCTATTCATTACCCACTTATATCATTTATCCTAACATTATTTGCCATCTTTGACAGAACTTTCCTTTGTTGAAGCTACGATGATATCTTCTCTCAACATTTAGAGTAAATTGAATCAATAACTAACAAAGATCACAAACACATTATTAAGATCCAGATCGGCAGCAAGTTCTTGATAGAGTAGATTTTATAAAAGGGTATTAGATAGAATTTTTATAACTGATCATTTTTATTGTCTCACATATTGACTAGGACATGCATCTCCATGTCAGTAAGAGAAGTAGAACCATTTTTAACTTTTCCAATTACCATTTGCCATTACCATGCCTTGTCTCTTTGGGGAAACCCTATGTACCCTTTTTAGGCATATCACACCATTGTGTTCCATTTATTGTGTTGTTTGAATTACATTGACTTGAGGTCCTTTGGGACTATGTAGGTAACACTCAATTTTTATTGAGGTTAGCTCAGTCGCCTTCATTGCACTCTCACCATTTTGTGAGCAATTCTTCTAAGTTTGAATGCTTTCACCATTTTATGAGTAACCTAAGCCTATGATCTCACCATTTTGTGAGCAAAAGCCACCATCACTTGGGGGAATCTTTATTACCACTATAGCATATTATCTTTTGATCATCTTTATTATACCATTTCTTTATTATTGATCAAAGCTTATTTTTAGTTGTCCTAATGATCCCATTTTGATCTTGGTTCCTTTGGTTCACCCTAAATTTTTTATGAGGGGATTCTAATCGAGTTTTAACAATTTTTTGAATTCAATGTTGAATGACAATCTATGAACATAGTGTGACAATTAATCTGGTAAGTTATCTATCATCTTAGTTGGTATCATTGATTATAACCACCTATAGGTAAATCAATATTATTTTGGTACCCTTGATTATAACTGCCTTTGGGCAAATCAAAATTATGACATTATTTCCTAATTATAACTACCTATGGGAAATTTAGGTACAATGACTTTTTATCATGCATTGTCATATCATCTAGTCATTACTATTATCATTTGTCTTGTCATTGCCTTTGTTTGTGAACTTGTAACCTAGTAAATTTTTCATCACCTTTTGTGTGGATAAAATTACTATGGCTTCAAATTATTTTGGGTTCATGTAGGCCATGCATGATTCATGTCAAGGTCAACTTAGTCCCCCTCTTATCATACACTCTCACCTTTTTTTCAATCATTTTAAATATTGGCTTGCTCTCACCATTTCATGAGGACTCTTCTATGCTCTCACCATCTTATGAGTTGGACCATTCTTTGTCTCTTAATCCTCGATCGAGCTGAGATGATTAGAAAATCCCAAAAACATTTGTTTATTTGATTATTGTTAAGTTGGTATTTTATATTCCTATTTGGTCTTGCTTTTTTGTTTTATTTTCCAAGTACATGTTGATGGACCACATAGATATCGATTATTCATATCTTGATCTCATGTTGTTAAGATGTCTTATTTTATTTTTATTTGTCTTTGATTTTTTGTTTAAACATAAATAGTTATAACTCTAGTCTTGGTCATTTTTTTACCATTATCCTTAGTTATAAGTGTTCATATTTGAACTGGCTCCATACATTTGAAATGTCATGTCATTATGAGTTATTCATACTTATGATGCCTAATTTATTTTTATATGGAAATCACTTTATGCTCTAGTGTCAAAGTCTTAATGTCAACAAAGCTCTGATGAATAACTCTCAAGATCACTATGCATAATCTAAGCTCATGATATGAAAATAGGAATTTAGGTACCATGCATTTTAGCACTTTGACTCTATGTTTAAACATGCATCTCTTTGCATACATCATCAGTCCAATAAAATCTTTGGTTAGTTTTCTTCATCCCTCATTCCATTATATCCCATTTCTTGGGAGAACTACATCTTATTGAGGTCTTACTAGACTATATAGGCAATACTCAATTTTTATTAAGGTCAACTCAGCTATCTTCATTATTTTTTTCATCTCTTTCATCACTTTGTACATTATTATATGATTGGTTTTCTATGGATTTATAAGATATTATACCATTGTATATATGTTTACCCTCATTTATTTTAATATATGCCATAGGTTATTTCTTTGAGCTATTTTAATTGCCAATTTAGCCATACTAGGGCACAACATCTGAACAACATCATAATCAAATCAGCCTTATAGGGGAAAACCATTATTTATTCTTTATCAGTGATCAAAATTAACCCTACTAGGGCACACCTATCTTATCATGATCAAATATTCTCTAATAAGGTACTTATTATTATCATCTCTTTGTATACCACGTTCTCATTTCCCTCTAATTCCAAGCTCTTCACACTTTTACCCATGATGGAAATGTTTTAATGTGCAAATTGTCTCAAGATTGATCAATGTCATAAGCACACAACTTGCACTCTCAAATTGGGTACATTCAAAGTGTGTCCCTTACATGTTTAAATTGAATCCTTCCCATTCCCCCCATCTTTGGTGCCTATTATACCTCTAATTATATTTTGATCATTGATGGTAACCATGCATGTCAACATTAACTCATTTGGATGTGATATGTTTCATGGCTTAATCTCTCATTGTCCCTCTTTTTTTGAGAGTTCATCCTTCTCTTTCATCCTAGTATGTCCTATCGAGAGGGCATCATGGGTCATTTCCAATTTCTTCTTGACAACTTTTTTCTTTGAAAAGATGTTGCTTCACCTGAATGTCTCATTACACCTTCTCAAATAAGGGAAAAATATAGACATCCAATTCCCCACATCATTTGTGTTAAAATTGTCAATCTTACTTGAAATGCACTCAAATGCACATTTTAGGTCAAAATAACTAAAACACTCTAAATAGTTCAAAATTTTTACTTACAAGTGCCTATTTAGGCCAAAGTTCCCCTAAATGGGGAAATACATTTTATGTGATTCTTAACTTTGATCAATTTATTTCAAGTCAAAATGATGATTTTGTTTTTTTGTGCTCTGGATCACTCTTTTCTTCTAATTCATTAGTACACATCACATACCTTTGTTATTTTATATTGGCAACATCCTAGATAGGAATATGGTTCCAACACATCTAACATTGCCTTCTAATTATTCTTGAGTCAAATTATGACCCAATAATATGAATTTTTGACCATTTTGATTAATTGAGGGCCAATTTACAAAGAATTGCACAAATGTTTATTAATCTTGTTTAAGTCTAATTAAGTCAACTCAAGAGCTTAAACATATTTTCCATGGAGGTTGTTGATTATTTCAATATTGGAAATTGATTCTTAATATCTACATCACCTAGTGACATCATTTATGGGGTGGTATCCATAAGCCATAAATATATAAAATATCAGGATTATGGGTCTCCCACACCTCTTTGATGCCTCCCATATCTCATTAATGCCTCCTTATCCCAAATAATGATGAGGATATTTATGGATTTAATTCTAAATATTAGATTTATTTATGGTCACACATCTCAATCTTGAGATGGATGGTCATGGTTGATCTTAACACATTTGGAAAATATATAAATAGAGAGGCCATAAACATCATTTCTAAGCTTGGAAATGGTTGGTAGATTAAATTCTAGGAGGATAATTGGTTAAGGGACAAGCCTCTCATCTCCCAAGGAAACTATGGAGAAATTATAGGCTTTACTACTCAGTTCTTTGGTGATAGGATTAGTGATTATATGGAAAATAACAATGGGATAAAGAGCTGGAAAAACCTTTTAGATTATTGTGTGCACAGGCCTGAGCTTATCCCAAGAATTTAGGAGATCCAACAATGTGTTCAGGAGATTAGAATCCCACTCTTCCCTTAAGAGGATGAACAATTTTGGTGGCCGGATAAGAATGGATCATTCTCTGTCAAATCTGCCTATCATCTGCTTACACCTGAAGCTCAAAATAAGGAGGTATGGAAAAAGGTTTGGAATCATAAACTCATTCCAAAGATTAACTTATTTTGGTGGGCTACTGCCCATAACAAAATCCTTACTCAGGGCAACCTTCAAAAGAGGGGGTTTACTTTGGTCAACAGATGTTTTCTGTGTGGTTCTAGAGAGGAATCAATTTCACACCTATTCATACACTATGAGTTTACCCAAGATTTATGGGGCAAAATACTTAACAACTTTGGCATTGAAAGGGCTTGTAATTCTAACCTTAAAGAAGTAATTCTCAACTGGAACTCAACCTTCACACATCCCTAGATTAAGGAACTATGGAAGCAAGCTCTACCATGCTTGAGCTGGACTTTATGGAAAGAGCAAAATCATAGAATTTTTAGGGACACTGCTAGAAATATTGCTCAGGTGTTTAACTCCTTTGCTAAGACCATCTTAGAAAGTGTTACAACAGCTCATATTAGTGTTGTGGAGAAACCCCTATCTGAATTTGAAAGTCAAATTGCTACCAAATGGAAGGTTTTAAACCTTATCCCTCGGCATGATAATTCCAAAATTCTTTAGAGACTTCATACTAAATGGATACCACCTAAACCCAATTGGATGAAACTCAATTTTGATGGGGCATCCAAGTTAAGTGGTAAAGCAAGTGGAGGAGGAATAATAAGAAATGAAAAAGGAGGGATGTTTGTTGTCTATGCTGGTAGCATGGGTTGCCAGAGCAATAACTATGCTAAAGCTCTGGCCTTACTTTGGGGATTAAAGTTAGCTATATCCCTAGGAATTAGAAATTTGAATATTTAGGGAGATTCTAAGTTGATAATAGATTTCTTTAATAAAGCATCTAATGTTAGTATCCATCTAAAATACATCATTAAAGACATCCAATTTCTTTTACAAAAGTTTTCTAAAGTTGAGATTACACACACCTACAGAGAAGGTAACAGGGTCACTGATGCTTGTGCCAACCTTGGTCAGCAATTCTCAAGATGGAGGGTATGGTGACAAGGGGCTCATATACCCACAAACATTAGAGAGATCATTTAGAAGGAGATGACGGAGCATGAATGATGCACATTGTTGATGAAGATAGCTTTCAAAGGCAGTCCACATGGAGAAGGCCATTGCGGATCATGGAAGCGGTGGGTAATCCAAGGAATGCTGATAATGCAGACAATGAGAATCTTAAGGATCTTGTTAATTCTATAGTTATGTAGTTTCATCCTTTTTGACTCTGGTCTTTCTAGTGTTTTATTTTGCTTCTAACTTTGTTTCTCGACTGTGCCGTTGGTTCGGTGCTAGCATCTTTTGTTTTCTATCCTTCCTATCTTTTTTGACTGTATAGGGTTCAGCCCCTAGTTTGCCACCTTAATTAATCAAAAACATCATTTATAAGCTCAATTATTGTAATGTTATAATGTTAAAATATCTTCACAAATAATTTGTGTTTTGATTAATGTATTATTCATATTTTTATTAGCTTCACTTGATAGGCAATTATATAGTTTCAATATCATGAACCTAGGTTTTATAGAGTGTTCTTAAGACATTAGAGGAGTTTTTCCACCATTTTTGATGAAGACAAGAATGATTGATCAAGGAGAGAACATGTTTTTGAGCCACTTTTGAGAAATGGAGTCACTTGAGAAGGTAATGGTCTACTTTATTTCATTTGTATCTTATTGTTATTAGTAAAACCTCACATGAATAAATTGGCATGATTTAACTAGCTCTCTATGCATTTTTTTTATTTTTTGGACTAATGCTTGAATAATAATTTCTTACAATCCAATATACACTTATCTCTGACCATAATTAATATATGTATAATAATTACCATGAAATAAACTTACATACCTTGAAACATTTGATTATCTAACAAAACTTTTTGCATTTCTTTCGAAGCTTGCAATCTCTTTGACATACTCAAGCTTCTCATGCTTCTTTTCAAGCTGATCCAACTTGACTATAATAATCTCATACTCACTCTTCAATTTCTCCATCTCAATATTTATCAGAGTGTACTCATATTTTATTTCTATCAGATTTGCACTTGCATTCCTTAACTGATCCTCAAGAATATTGATCTTCTCTTCATACTCTTTAGCCTTATTGGCCATTTCTTTCAATCTATATGCTTGAAATTTAATAGATTTGATCTATTCTAGATATTTCTTCTCATATTTATCAAACTTACCTAACAAAATTCCCTCAAGAGAACTGACTTGTGCTTTAATACCTTTGATTATATTCCTCATTTTATGATTCCTCTTATTCTACTCCTTTAGTTCACCAAGTACACTATGAGATCAAATTATTATTCCTCACTTTAAAATTATCTACTATTATGATAAGATTATTTATCAAACATGATGTCCTTTTCATTTGAACAACTTTCCTCTTTTGAACTCAAACTTGTTTTGGTATATACTAACTAAACCTTGAGATCATTAATAACATTCTCATCCCTTTTGGCATCTTTCTTTAAAGTACATATATGATTTTCAAGTTCCTTGATCAAAGACTTCCACTATTGATTCTATTTATTCAACTATTTGGCCATCTTTGAACCTACTTAGGATCTCCTTCAAAATGTTAAGATTCCTCCAAAAGACCCACTTTGATACCAATTTTTAGAGGTACAATCATTGAGTGGGGTGAATCAGTAAGCCCAGATAATCCAACTTCATTACAATTCCTTCAAACCATTAATCAATCAGTACATTCATTCATTAAACATACATATCATTCATAACAATTACAAATAGACACAATTCAATATTAGGCACATAACACATGACATATATGGGAAACGCTCTTGGGGGAGAAAACCCATTGGAACCTACAATTAGACTACTATTCTATAATAAAAAGAACCAATAAAACAATTGACTAAGGAACTACCATCCCTTATTTTAGTGAGACTACAATCCCACAAGGAGATACTACACCTATCTATTTGAGCAACCACAACAACTAGACCTTTAGTAAGTTTCACCTTCTAAGGAGGATTCAACCCCTAGATGTTGAGCAGCCACAACAACACCTATGAACAATTCTACGTTTGTACTAATGTTTTTATAACCTAATGATGGACCTCTGATTATCACTCTTCACCTTCACTCTTTCACCCAACTCTCCATGTTGGCCAAAGCACATTACATACTTGAACCAACACATAAAGATCAATTAGGACACATTGCATATCCCAACTAACCCCCTCTTCAACTCTTTACTCTCTCACACTTTAGACCTATACAATATCTACTATTACATCATAAATATGACCTATAGGTCATACACACCATCATCAACTATATCTATTCTTAAACCTATCCATTGGGCACATTCCATCTCTTCTTTCCTTCACTTCAATACTCAAATAGCCTCTAGGACTTACTCACTCATATTGCCTCTTCTAGGCTCATTAGGTCTAATGACCTATGTGATCACCTTAATCACCTTGATTATACAAGCATGTCTAATCCTATTTTCTCTCTACTAGTCCTCACTAATCTATACCTTCTCTTTTAAAGGTTCTCTCCTTCATTTGACTTTACTCCTCTCACCCAAGCCTCTTTCACAAGTCTAGAAAACATATTTGGTTTCACTATTTATAGAGCATTCATGAACATCAACATCTTGGTTGGTAATTAGGCATAAGTTAACCCTTAAGGATTTTTTTACATAGATACACAACTAAATACCATTTACATAGGTCTTCCATAACACCCATGGGTCACCCTTAAGTAGCTACACCTATCAAATAGGCCCTTATAGCCCTTATAGGTCTCATAGAGACCTATTCACCCATCTAACACTTCATCGAGCAAAGTAAGAACATATGACCACTTTTAAATAAAATTTTCCACTCCTTATATCCCCTTAGACATCTTCAAATGATCAAAATAAACTTTTCTCACCTTTATGTATCCTTAATCATCTCAAACATAGACCTTGTACATAGGAACACTAGGAATGAACACACAGTCAACTTCTTTAGCATTTTTCATTCTCAAGATAGATTGATAACACCTCAAAAATACATATAGATGATCCTCATGGAGTATAAATCACTCTCTAATAGCTAAATCATCATGAAATATTGAAACAACATCAACATAAGCTCAATTATCCTTCTCAAGTCACTTACAGAGCATACATGAACACACAATCAACTTTGAACCTTTATAACTTTGATTGTACACACTTTAAAATATTCAAATATATATTTATAGGTATTCCCTTGGATTCCTATACAATTTTTATTTTTACACCATGAGCAAATTTGTCATGGATTAAAATTTATAGCCAAAATACATAGTACTAGTTTTTCCTTTGTTAAATTGAAATATTCAAATGCAAATAGTCATAGTTAAACCTCAGTCACTTTGCTCATATATTTTGTCCTTTCATATTTAAATTAAATATGCACCATCTATCTTCTTCAAAATTTAACTCATAGTGCACCACTACCCAAAATTTAAACTTCAAATACTTGGCATCATATCACTTCTTCCTAACATCTTGGATAAAACATGCTCTATTGATCTTCTGTACATAGCTCAATCTTTAACTATGTTAACCATTAGACACCTTAAAAACATATTTATCAATATGAACCATTGATCTCTATTTGTAAAACACCTGATCATCATTAGATCTTGGAAGAGGCTTGATATTTATCTCTGCCTAACATTAAACTTTGAACACTTGTCCTCATCTTGTTGCTTCTAAACATCTTGGAAGGAACACGCTATGTTGATCCTTTTGTAAAGAGATCAATCTTTATAACAATTTGACCCATTTGTCTTACTATGTACCATAAATCTATATGTATTAAATCCTTTGAACCATTAGATCTCCATCTGGTCCAAATCTTTAACATCATGCAAAAATGACTATGGGGATCATTGGTTATCTGCTTGGAAGGCCAACTTTGGACCTCAATAATTTTTGTTGAACTTATATGCATGATATAAAATTTAGACCATATAATATCCTCACATAGTAGAATCTAATCATGTGAAAAAATACTTTTAAAACCGTTACATAAGTGAGTTATAACTCCATTAATCTGCTCACTTAGATTTTTCTGCCATAGAGCCAACTATGCCAAGAACTATTTGGAAGGCCAACTTTTCACATGAATATCTTTTGATATGATACATTGCATGATCTGAAATTTAAAAAAAATCAACTAGGCATAAAATTGAACAAACCCATATGATCATTTTCTCCTCATACCTTCACACGTGTGAAATATAACAACATTAAAATGCTTACTCAACTTTTCTTGCCACATTGTAAATTTGGCTAAGTATGAGAAAACACTGTCAAACTACCTGGGAGGCCAACTTTGCACTTGCATATCTTATGTTATACTTAATTACATGAATTAAAATTTAACACATAGAAACTAGGAATAAATGTTATCACAACCATATGACCAACTCCCCCTGACTCATCCACACATGGTAATGGTGATTTTAGTAAACTACCTACTCATATTTTCTACCACTAGACCCAAACTATCTAGATGAAAACTATGGACTACCTGATGAATTCCACTTATGCACATAAGATCTCTAATTATACTTGACCACTAATAGACCCATTACGCATGCTTAAATCACAATACTCATCCTTGAACATTTCTAACCATGCCAAAATTGAAGATCAACCAAGCATACTATGACAAGCACATTGCACACTTTGTCATTGTTACTTAGAATATCAAGGCACTTCATCTGCTCATCTAGATACCTCCATGATATCATTATGACATCATTAACAACTCTCTAACTCAAAGTAAAGGTGAAATTGTAGGACATGAGTTATTCTTACTAAGAAGTCACTTCAAATCATATGAGAGATTTTCAGGGTATACATGCATGTAATATTAAACAAATCTAGGGTGAAAGTATGACCAACTAGGACACCAATATTTGAGTATAGATAGATCTATATGAATCATGTACAAGTCTAAATTTTTTTTGATAAGTTTAATAAACCGTAACAAGCATATGATAGTCAAGATGTACTAGGGAAGCTCCATGCAATCAAGCCATACATTCATCAATGCAAACTAAGAAGAATACAATGAATATGGTGAAGGATATACAACAAAAAAAGGAAGAATGGATACATAGAGGTATGATGTAGGTGAAAACTAAAAACTGATGCAGCTAGTTTAGTAATAAGACTATGAATATATCTAAATCATATGTTTCAAATGGACGCACCAGACTATAGGTGGATGCATGGGGTTGCCTATGAAAGAACAAAGATGTTTTAATTGGTAAATCTGAGTTATACACATGGTACACAATACATAAGTGTAGTTCACAAATGCAAATAGTCTTTCTAGAAATTGATCCAAGATTATTTTACCTAGCACTTTGCTATCTATATCGATCCATATGAATAATGAAAAACTAAAAAAAATGTCTCATTGGCACATAAATCATGGAATGGCAAATTCTTCAAAAAGGACAACAAGGAAAACAAAGAAACTAATCTACCTTAATACATACAAATTCTTCACAAAATATTTTGGCCATAAATCAAGGTAACATATAGACATAGGGCTGCCCCTATCAATCTATTAATTTTCTATTAAACTGTAGCTTGTTTTGATACCATATATTGGTATAAATCAGAGTCTACATAGAGAAAGAGTTGAACAAAATAATTATTCACAATAATATTGTCTCACACTATATTATTTCTTCTATCTCAAAACCATACAATAAATACAAATATATAGGAAATCATTCCTATAATTGGGGAGATCATATCTCCACCAATATCTCACTTGAATCTCCCTCAAATAACTCAAACTAATAAATATACTATATACAAATATATTATTACTAACAATATATTCGAGTAACTAATAAACTAACCCTATATATATCATAAAAATATTAACGTATTATTATTTATTAAACAATAATTACATTATACATTAATAATGTGAACACCATACCTCAATAGTATACTCAATGTTTATACACCTACATCCCTTTCCACATGATTTTATAGATAAACTGACACAAGCAACATATCTTTCACACCTATCCTATGCAACTTCCAAGTGTCCATCTATGTGGTGGGTTGTTGGGATGATGATGAATAAATCTATAAATAGGGAGTTAATAAAACTAAGGAAAAATAAAAACACCCATTATCTTATTTCTCTAATTTTCCACTATAGGATGTTGAATATCAATTTTAGTTCATAAAGAATGTGAATATCTTACTACGCCTGGCTTCATATTTCTCCCATTGTCCTCCTTATATACTATTTGCATGGATTCCTTTATTATATTAATTTAGTGGTAATAAATATAACATAATGAAAGCTATTAAACCATAAATGATGGGATTTTAAAGTTTATATACAATCAATGATAGAAATAATGAACAAGCAAGAAGAAGAAGAACTCCATATGAGACCATGAAAGATAGATATTATTCAAATGATGGCCTACTTTGCCTTTTCTTCACAATAACTTATAAAGTCTTTTACTTTTCCTTTCACATGACTCTATGACATTTTTTGCGTTTTCCTTTACCTTTGTCTTTATATACCTTTTTCCTTTTTATATAATTTATAATAAATCACAGTCCCTTACCCATGCTAACACTCACCCAAACCACATAGGTGTCTCATCCCGAGACACAAAAAGGCCCTAATAAATCTACTTTTTACAATTTTCTCCATTATAAATGTATTTGAGGAAATATACCTAAATACTCCTATTCTCCATGACCTCTTTCTATAGTTCCATCCATGCTAATCTACCTAATCTAAAAAGCCCAAATACATTGATAACTTTACAAAATTATAAATACTTCACTTTATTCAAACCTTCACATGTCTATGTGTGTGTCAAAGCTTAAATTAAAAATATGTAATTCTATATAAAACATAGAAATTCATTAGATATTTTATTTTACAACAATAAGGAAGCCATTGGCTTCTATTTTTTGAGTTGAATCTCTATTTGAAATAAATCCATTGACTATCTTATTTTGTCATAGCACAGAAGGCCATTCTCTATTTACTCTACCTACTGACACCTCCTTAGTGCCTTCCTAGATATCTACCACGTACACCCACCAAATATGTTGCCATAATATTTCATTACAAAATTACCAATTATATCAAGAAAAGCATTATGTTATTAATGTTCAACATCTATTATTAACTGCATGCATTCTCTTGAAAGGTGTTACAACTTCTATAAACATATTGTTTCCTCAACATTAATATTTTAAATTTCATTTTTCATGTTTATCTTATTATTACTAGAGCTTAATTCCATCTTTTCACTTTAGGTTAGTCTAGTTTGAGCATGTTGCAACTCCATGAATCCATCCTAAATGTGGGCTTCTTGTACATCATGGATAACCACATATTCCCATATATTATGAACATGAAACCTATTACAATAATTTATAAACCAAATAAAATTAATGTGGCCACAACCATGTTTATTACACCATCTTTTTGAAAGTTATTGAATCTACAAACTGAAGTCCATAAAGGGCTCTTCCTTTACTCATACCATGTTATACAATAACTTTTGATATCTCATGATTGTTTTAGGAATTATAACTATCATAAAAATAGGCAACACAAGCTTGAAATAATTAATTATATGGGATTTATAGTTATGAAGTGTTTCAATAAGTGGGGTCATACTACAACACATAATTCATATGTCACATACTTCCCATATGCAAGATCATTACGAATAGGGTGACCATTTATAATGAGATCAACCGACTCTGGAGAGAATACTATCAAACCTTGTTATCAATAAGTATCATATCTCAAAAAGATCAATCTGATGTCTCTAAGCATTTTTGAATGTTTGCCCACCCTAATTAAGATAATTATCAAGAGCTTTCCCTATACTTATAAGAATGTTATCCATGCTCAAATCAACCAACAAGATGGTAATTAGATGTGTATTAAAATATATTTTGATCCCCACAAGAGACTTGATACATGAGATTCATAGTATTAAAATCCATTTTCTTTCACCCAATCACTACCTATAGAACAAAACATCTCCACCATTAGAGTATTTCCTTTTTCTCTTCCCTTAGCAGTCATTTTCATAGTCTTAACTTCATATACCATCCACTTCCACCATTTTCATTATCATTACTTGTAGTATTTTGATAACTAGGCCTAAAATTTCTAGATTACATTCTTTTTGGACTCAAGTGGACCTACAATATCCAATAATTTACAACACTAAATTATTTATTATCAACTAATAGTCTATTATACCATATCCTTGCCTATCCCTTGAGCCTAATGACTCATATTCTAACTAGACCTAAAATTTTAGAGACCAAGGTTTGATTACCCAATTTCAAGTAAAATCTAAAAAAAATACCTAAATCTTGTCTATCCATGGAGAAAAAACAAGTTCCAATAGAAGTAAGGGGAATCAAAATATCAATCTCTATTTGGTGTATATATTGCTATGCTAAACATGAGACCTGCGTACTCTTGGATATCAACCACACTTTTTGGAGTAATTTAGTGGTAATAAATATTAAAAAATGAAAGCTACTAAATTATAAATGATGGTATTTGTAAGCTTATACACAGTCAATGACATAAATAATGAGCAAGTAAGAAGAATAAGAATAACTCCATATGAGACCATGATAGATATATATTATTCTAACAATATCCTACTTTTCCTTCTCTTCACAATGGCTTATAAAGGCTTTCCTTTCACATGATTCTATGGCTTCTTTTGCATTTTCCTTTTCTTTTATCTTTACCTAGCTTTTCCCTTATATAATTTATAATAAATCACACTCCCTTAATCATGATAACATTCATTTGCATGTGAGATGCATGTTTTTACATTTTTTTGGGTTTCCAAGCCAAATATAGTTTGAAACAAGAGGCAGATTGAAAAGAAGCTAGTGGTTCATGTTATGGAAGTCTAGATTGAGATTGAATTATGGGTAATATTTAAATACATGTACACATATACTATTATGTGATAATATTTCCCTTATCTATAAACTAATTTAAAGCATACTAATTTCTTAATTGTGATAAATATAGGTGAAGTGTGTTAGCATGAAGCTATAAAGATCAGATATAAAGGATTAAAGAAAAGAAAGAGTAATAAGCCTTCATTAAGATAGATATTTGTTTTCTTATTTACTCTAGTTTTTATGGAGGTTTGAATTATGTGTGTAGGTAATTATGGAGCCATAGTATTTTATTTACACATAGATCACCTTGCTAGCCTACTTTGTCTTTATATATTATACCCCTATTTTCATAAATTATGTTATTACTTGTCATCTCTATTTTTGGAGACTAGTCTAAGGTGGTATATGGGCCACACTTCATTCCATAAATCACCAAAAAAACTTTAGGTAAACAAGTCTTATCTAGGTGGGTGTCTATGTGGCGATCAAGGATACAATATGTGAACAAATCTAAGTTATGTTTCTAATAGAATAAGATGTCTCTAGTATAATAATATTATTATTTTAGTTATCTATTACATCTTGTAAGTTGCATTGCCATTCTAACTAAGAGTTACCCTGAAGGTGCAAGTTACATTGGGAGGCATGTCATTTTAATTTTTGGGAAAGTTGTTTTTGGTAAAGCTCATGAGTGTGAAGTAGTGGATTAGTACGAATTAATAAAATAAACTATGTGAAATATTATTTTTAGGTTTATTGAGAATTTACATTTATTTCAAATGTTTTAGAAGTGGTATTACATTGAGCCTTGATTCCTTTGGTTTTTTAAGGTTTACATATTTACTATTATTTATTCTTACATAGAAGTCAAATGTAAATGTGGGAGAGATATGCATATCGCATATTTAGTATACTCTTGATACGATAATGAAGGTCAAGCCTTAACAATCAATGTTTCTGATATAAAATATTTCTTTATTGAGATTTATTACCTATGTTTTATATGTGGTCAGAGTCCATGACATTAGGCATTTAATTACAATTACCCCATATAACAAGAGGAATCGATAGATGTTTTGGATTGAAAATATTCCATGAGGGACTGGAGTATTTTTTGAAAGAAACAACCACATATAAGGATAAGGAAGGTGGTATTGAATCTGGATTGTTGACAATGTGAACAATTTCCCTGATGGCCTTACTAACTACACCTAGTTTCACCCATAAATTAGATGTCAACATAATATTTTATCATTTTGCATGGAAGCAAAGTTGGCTCAATTTGAGTATTGTTATGGTTAGGTGTGTCCTACTATCTATTATTCTCTACTCTACATATTGTAGTTAGAATGTGTATATAACAATTTTAGCATTTGTTTGTTATGTGATGTACCCAAGTTGGTATTTGTATATAAATGTGTTGAGATTTCAAAAACTTGTTTTTATTTTAGAAGTATGAAGGAATATGTTATTCACATGAGCATATTCTAGTCTTATTTTTTTGGGTTTCCACTGCTAATGTTGGTTATCAATTTTTTTAATAATAGTTGATGTGTTGTGCATCCTTACTAACATAAATTTATGTATAATGCTACAAATGTGTCAAATATTTTCTAAAATGTTTATCCAAATGACTTTCCCACATACATTGGTATGTCATTTATGAGGGGAAGTTGTCAAAAGTAATCGAGTAACCTCTAAAATATTTTTTGTTATTTTAAGTGAATGCCCCATAAAACCTGTTATTTATATTTGTACTTGTTGTTCTTTGAATAACCATATTGAATGGTGGAGCCCCCTTTTTTTGGCATGGTGTATAATTTTTTTTAAAGTTATTTTTTGGTTACCTAAAAACTCATTTTGTAACTCTTTCTTGAAACCAAATACGTATTTCATGTTAAGATGACTTGTAACACCAAACCTAATCATTGTGCCTATACATTGATAATTTAGTGTTTTCTTAAATATCACATTGGTTAATGATTTAATCAAATGGAATTACCTTGGTGTACACATAATGCACAAGGTTTTGGCACATTCCTAACCTTTAGCACCATATCAATTAACATTTTCAATCTGGCATCACTTGAGCATGGTCATCTCCAAAGTATGTTATCTAAATGGATTTTCCATATTAGTGTTACATTATGAAACCAAATGGAATGACAACCAAAACTCTTTGACACCATAATTGACTCATGAAATTTTGTTATACATCATCATTACTTAAGTTGGATCTACACTATACCAATCAACTTATTCTAACTTAGCATAAACAACATTTCTTTCACACTACATTAGATTGTTCTCTTCATAGTATTGTCAACAAATACAATCTATTATACTATTATAATATATATTATATATAGTACTATATATATATATATATATATATATATATATATATATATATATATATTACTAATAATATATGGTATTATATTATATATAAAATATATTATATCTATAATAGTACATTCAATTAATAATTTATAATATTATTAATCATGTTTATACTATTTATTAATTAACTACATTATTTATGTTATGTATAATATATTATTTTACAGTAAATAAATATATATTTTTAATTTTTTTTTATAGATATTCACTTTTGATCAGATCTACAAATCGGTCTAGGACACAATCGGGGGCCCAAATCCCCAAGTGATCATTTACCACATATATGAGATATACCAACAATCAACATCCATTAATGACCCCAAGAAAATAAACCATGGCCACAACCAAACTCATATACCTTTCTAGATATTTGAACCTTGGTGGGGCTTGAAATAACCAAGCCACTTAACCAACTCACCCACATCTTATTGGCACATATTTTTAATATTTATTAATAATATATATATATATATATATATATATATATATATATATAATAGAATATAGGGTACCTTTATTAAATATATATTATATATTAATTTAATATTATATATAATTATATTTATTATAATATAATAGTTATATATAAATTATATCCCCATTTATTTAATAATTTATTTTGTGTGTTTTCTATTTTGTATAGTTCACTATTTTATTTGATAAACATTTATTTATCAACATAAGTTAAAATGGCATGTTACTGATACGTGTCAATATATATATATATATATATATATATATATATATATATATATATATATATATATAACTATTTAATTATAATACTATATAACATACTAATAATATAATATATGTGATTATAATATTATATGGGGTCAACAGTTATACCAATTTACACTCCCTTGTTTTACGAAAAAAATATTACATTGATTCTGCTTATTTAATTATGACATAGCTCCACATTTGATGTGTGACTCAAATTAACACAACATTGCTATTGATGTGAGGATAATATATTGACGTCCCAGAGTCTATCTTGTAACTTCCATTCATCCATATTGCTAATATGTTAACACCTAGAGAAATTAAAATAGGCTTAAGAACATACATAAATTATATACTTAGACCCCTAAAAGAAAGGGAAAGACCATAAAGAACATGAAAATAGTGAAATATTTCAAGGTGAGTTGTTTAGTGATGATGAGGGCCAATGACAAGGTGTTTTAGGGGATATCATACACTAGGGGGCCATATAACAATATAATATAATATAAATATAATAATAAAATATAAGTTTCACTGAACATGTTAGCATTCAAAGACAAGCATATTTTTGTAATGACATATATATATATATATATATATATATATATATATATATATATATATATATATATAGCACTTATCCCATATAGTTTATAGATCTGGTAGCCACATGTGATTAGGCTAGAAGAAGTAATTGCCAAGGTTTTTGATGACTACATTTAAATTATCTACAAGCTCTTTCACGTGTTTTGTTCATTTTATTCCTTCTTCTATTATTTTGCATCTAGTGGACTAATCTTCAGGTTTAATGTTTCTTGTTGTTCTCCATGTATCATTTTATGTTCTCCCTATATAATTTATTGTTATGATTTGCATAAAATTGACTCTATAATTGTAAAGAATATTCTACCTCACTCTCACGAGAGTGATTAACACTACATTTTAATTTCCATTCTGAAAATCAAATAATAAAGTCATCTTCATACCTTCCATATGAAATCTAACACACATGCATCACTAATGGCTTCATTGGTTCCAAAATAAAATGTACTTTCTCTAAATTTTACTAATTTTTTATTCAATAAGTTTTCTTCTCCTTGTCTTAGGATACCCATTTGGTTCCTAGATACATATGAAACATTAAACTTAGAGGAATTACTCCTAAAAATGATTGATCATCTATATTTTATATTATTTATTTTATATTTTGTCTTCATGGTGTATATATTTCAAATGTTGATTATGTCAATGGTCATAGAGACAAACTTGATTGTTGAGGAGTCTAAATTTTTTGACAACCAATCATGAATCATAACTTGGTTGATACTTTCATATACCCAGATAATAGTTCCAACTTTTCATAAATTTACTACATCTATGGATATGATCTATCACCTTATAATAAATCATGTGCCTATTTATTGACCTGACCTTAATACAACTACACTCAGGTTCTTTGGTAACTCTTTTATCTTTCATCATTTTTTGCAATCCATCATTGATTGTTTAGGAGATAGTTATTTTGATTTGATTGATTCTAACACATATTTCCTCTTAATGTAATTTATCTAAGGTGCACATTATCCATATACAAATATTTAAAAGAATGAATATCAAGACAACCCTATAATTATTTTTTAAATACAAGCCAATCATATACTTAAGTGCATTTGCAATGCCAAATAAGACCATTTCTTAAATTTTTTGAATATATGACTAAGTCTGCATGTATTACTTTATTAATCAAAAATCTAAAACCTATTTTATCTAAGAACAATACCAAACACTCAAAATAATAGCCAAGTAAAACTAAACACCAATTTATTCTCTAAAAATACATGAGAAACATTACTCAATGTTCTCTACTCTTTATTAACTAAAGGTTGTAGAGATTTTGATTGGTTTTTCCAAAAGAAAGTATTTATTATTCATACCAAAAAAATATTGTCTCTTATTCTAAATAATTTCATGCCAAAGATGTCTATAATTATCTATGTAAAGGCTTGTACCCATACAAAACAACCCTCAAAACCCTATACTATTATTTACTATAAATGATAGAGTAATGAGCTTAGCAACTATAATCATCCATACATAGAGTGGAACTCTATTTTGAAAGACATTCTAAAATATTCCACTTATATTTACTATCAAGTATAAAAAAACTTAAACCCCATCCTTCTAAGGAACCCATTACAATCTTATATTCTTCATATCTAGAAATGCTAAAACCCTATTCTATGGATTTTTAAATTAAATGTCTGCTATTATCTATACAAAGACTTAAACCACATCCTAATAAACACTCATTTTTGTATCTTCCATCTATCTTAACATGGATTGAAACCTATCTATTCATATCCAAAATTATGTAAACTCTAAATTAAATTATTTTAATCTAAAACCCTAAAATTATCTACACAAAGATGTGGACTTCATCCTAAAATCTAGTAAATTTTGTAGCTCCTATTTATCCATAAAATACACCATATAATATTAATTCCAAAAAACATATAAACCACTTGAGGATTTTTAGCTTAATGCATGAATTTATGTACATGAAGAAATTTTAAAAAACATTGAACATTGTGGCTTCAAGTTTTGGATACAAAGGAAAACCTCATACCCCATCCAAATCACAAAGTGTGGCATTTCTAATGGATAAAGAAAGTTTTTTGTCTTGGAGGAATTTATTTCTAAAAATTTATACAAACCCACATGAAAAAATCTTAAGATTAATTCCAATAATTATGAATATAATGAACTCAAACACATTCTTAGAAACGTTGAATTCTACATCTTCAATTTATCAATATATATAAACGTTGAATTTTACAATATTTAAATCTCAATCTACCAATTTTTAAAGTTATATTTCCATCCAAAAAATGTTTAAGAAAAGTAAAATTTGATTTATTTGATATAATGATGAGACAAATTGATACCCTCATGATCCATCCTATCTCCCAGTGCTTGCAAAAAAAATCTAGTCAGTAGCACATATGAAACAACTTTCATTTAGGAAACCAACTCAAGATTATTGAGCTTCTAAATTACCTTAACCAAATCTTTTCACCACTTGAATTTTATACTTTTACATGCTCCTGTATTTTCTCTATAGGGACTATGAAGAGGACCCTCAGTTTAATGAAAGTTATATGATGGACTATAGAGACTTAATGTCTTATCCTTATGTTAGCGACACTGTAATGGTAATTAGAATGAACATAAAATGTGGATCCCATATTCAATAAAATAAACTCCCATGATTTTCTCATCCATCCTTGATAATATAAAACAACTAATCAAATGTGCTTCCACCATGTGAGTTGCAGACCCCTTTGCAATGGGTGCAAGTCTTATGATTCTAACAATTGCCCCTAATCAAAGGTTGGTGTATAATATAGGTCCTTTGGTGTAAAATACCATGCCATTTCCCCTCACCATAATTTCCATCTTACCTTAAAATATCCACCACTTTCATGTTCTCTATAGTTTTTCTCTTCCCCACGACTTTTCCATACCTCAAGCTCACCATGAAAGGACACGTCTCCTCCCCACATGGTCAATTACCATAATATATGAAGAAAACCAAATATTAGTTTCCATTGTCACCTCTACTTGAAATATAAGATTATTAATGTTTAACACTTTTTGCACAAAAATTCAGATAAGGTCAATGATCATTATTTTTAATTGAGGTACACTAAACTCTTTTGCTTTATGAAACTCTACTTTAAAAAAATAACAAATTACATCCTTTCAACATAACTTGTACCTTTGGGACAACTATAATTTTTTTAATGAATAAAAGAGAGAGTTTAATGACTCATGGCTCATGTAAATATTACATATGTCTTATATCATGGTGAATAAAAAGGTGTTTTTTTGGTAAATTACATTTATATACGCTTCACAAGGGTTTAGAACTACATTAGGTTGATTAAAATTTACAAGAAAATTTTGTTATATGTACTTCACATGTATTTGAGAAGGGAATGAAAATACACCTGGTGATGACCACCACCACCTTGTCCTTACTACATAGGCTTGTGGAATGCCTTGAGAATGTAGTGTTAGTGTAAAAAACATCACTTACCTCTTTGTATCGACTCTTCCATGACAATTATTTCAAAGAATGTGGTAACATGTGCCATTGCCACAATTATGATTTGACATTCACCTATAATCACCACTTCCTTCTATCCTATAATGTTCCAAAAAATGTTTCATCACAACATCCATTTAAGTAAAAAATGAAAGAAAAATAATTCCATAAATAAGCCAATTTTAAATTTATGAATTTTGTAGAATGGGATATCAACTCCATAAGATCTATCACTCCATGGTGAAATCATACAAAATAAATCTATATAGTCTTTATACAATGTGGTACCAAGATTCAAACCCATACCAATAATCAATAATTTCCTAATCTCGGATTCTTCCATTATTGAAGGAAATAACTCGCAAAAATAACACTATAGTGTGTGATGCTCTCATTGATTTAATGGGCCATTTGATTTAATGGTGGATGGATACAAATTAACCATTAGATAAAGTAAATTATAGGGTACATAAGAAGAAATTAAGCAAGGAACAATATTTCCAAATTGAGGTAAACATGTCTCTTCCTTTACATATTATGATCAAGTTGATATTTCCATCAGTCTAATCAAATTTGACATATGATTAAATAATTCAGGATTACTATTGGATTTTATAATTTACCTTCTTGTGTGGTTTTCTACCAACTTGTTAGCATATCAATTTTACAAACTTTAGAAGAACACCATTCGAGAGAAAAGAATAACACCATGAATAATGCTTGTGTTTTATACATATCAAAAAGCAAAAATAGAAGTTTTATAAAATGATTTACCTAGTTCTTATCCAAATGCAATAGGGAAAAGGCTCAATATTGGAAATTACATTTATATGTAGATTAGTATGATTATATTTATGGTGTTTTCTATAACAAATGTGCTATAGGAGTTCAAAATATAGCATTGCATTGTCTTCCCTGAGAAAACAAAGTTGGCATGCCATGATATATGAAGGTATTCGAGATAGTTACAATGATAATCAAGCCTAAATATTAGGGAACTCTCTTATGTTCATCTATATTTCATGCTTATAAATTCATATAAGAATAATATGAATCCTTTCATAATATCAAATTAGTAATAATTTTATTGATGCTGCAAGATAAATTGTTGAAGAGAATATATTGATAGTTATTTTGAGTTGTGTAATGTCAAACACACTTGAAATGAGAAATCATGATGATGATGGGTATATTGGAATCTAATATGCCCAAATCTTAAAGAAGACAATTGTTTGGGTGGCTAATAGAGATAATCAAATCAAAAACATGCATGACATTTTGAGTATGTTTATTTGAGACTATTTGATGTAGAGGGTGCATTTATTTCATCAACAATATCATAAATAATGCATCTAAACAAAATGGTAGTGGATTCCCTAGATGCAACATGGTCTATAGTTTATTTTTCCTTAAGTGTGTTACATTAAGCCTGTAATGTCCCTAATTTTCCTATGATAAATTTTTATAAGATCATTAGCCTATTTTATTTTTTTAGGCTAAGTTGGGTGATATAAGGGAATAATTAAGGTCAAGTCACTATTTACTAGTTACTATTCACTAGCACTATTCATGGGTCACTATTCACTATTACTATTCATGGTGATGTGGCAAGTGATGCAAATGATGAGGTGGTTATGGATGTGATGACATGGTCCATATAGGAGCTCCCATGGAATATAGTGCATGTGATAGAGTGGGATAATCTTTCTTGTCTTTTAATGAGTCACATGTCTACCTTTTAGGATAGAGACAAGGGGTGAATAGTTGGGGTGCAATTCTAGGGGAAAATATTGTGTTGGCATGGAAAGGATAGTCAAAAGGTGTTGGGAGAACACATGGGATAGTGGGGCATCAAATAATTATTCTTGATTGAAATGGGGGACAAATTAGAAAAGAGATTCCCACTCCTTTGGTGGTACATGGGGGAAAGTCAAGTGGCATCATGAAGATACCATCCACTTTTGACCATTTGCACAAGGGGACAAAATTCTCACTATTGATCATATGTGTGAGTGAGGAGGACATTTTGGAGTGATATGAAAAGTAGTAAAGATATTTTCAAAAGTATAATAATCAATCTTAACCCTTGCACATGTTGTCACATGACCAATAATGGTTATTTTGGCTCACATGGAAATGTGGCAGCATACGCTCTCTTTCTTCATTCTTCTTCTCTCTTTCCTTATTAGTTGTAAATTCTATATAAGGAGAGATCTCTCCATTTGTAAATTATTAATGTTGAAGTTTATAACCCCCCCCCCCCATTTGTAAGTTTGAACCTGGTTCAACTTAAGCTTCTCCTAAGGATGAAAACCATTGCAGTGAAGAGATATGTGAGGATGAAAAACCCTCTGAGGTTTGTTGGTTTCACTAATGAGAGATACTCTATAACTAGCTTATGGTGGTTTCATATTGAAACTACATTAGAGCTTCATTAGAGAAATTTGTATCAGATTATTTTAAGTAGTTGTTGTATTATCTAGTTATATGTATTTTTAGTATTCCTATGTATTTCTTCAGTGATAGAGTGTAATAAGATAATATATAAATATCATATATGGTGTTATCATTTATACATATTTCCTCTCCTAAGGATGAAAACCCTTGGAGTGAAGAAATATTTGAGGACAAAAACCCTATAAGGTTTTTTGGTTTTGGTGGTGAGAGATCCTCCCTTACTGGCTTTGGTGGTTTCACTTAGAAATTACAATTGTGCTTCAAAGGAAATACTATGTAAGTAGTTGTTATGTAATGTTTATATTCTATATGTATTCCTTAGAGTCTATATGTATTCTTTAGTGATAATATAATTGAGTGTTCTCATTTATACATATCTCAATTGTATGATTTGCATCATTTTGTGAGATTATTCAAAAATTTGTATCAATTATCCTAAGAGGCATATTATAGTGGTATCAAAGTTATGTATTGTGCTAACCTATGTAGGTTTATGTCATAGAATTATCTGTTTATAGAGATATAAGGAACATGGAGTGGTGACAACTACCCAATTTTTTTCCCATGAAAGAAGAAGTATTGATGTAAAGAAGGAACAATAGTGTGATGAAGCCACTTAAAGAAGAAGTTTTGAAGGAATATCAATTAATGGGAGCAGAGTTTCATGTTGCAATGACATTTGTAGATTTCATGCAATTTAAGGTGTGAGATAGGATTTATACAGTAGGTGGGGATCTTGATTTTCTACATCAGTCAAAGGATTTATTACTTAATAAGTTGAAGGTAGTGGAGAGTAGTTTGTCTATGATGGCTCAATCAAGTTCAAAGAAATTACCTTTGTCAATGAAGCCATCAATTACTTATTTGATTAAGCCAATGCTTATGAGACATCCTGATAAAGAGGTAAGACTTGCTATCATTTATTGCCCTACTGAAATTACAAGAATTTCAATTCTTGAAGCACCCTACAATGATGACATAATGAGGAGGATATAATAGCTGATTATTGAAAGCTTTCATGGTTTAGATGATATCAGAATCGTTTCTTTTGGTAAGAGGGTTAAGATTTTAGAATTGATGGTAAAAGTTAGATCATGTGTTATTTTTATTTATTTAGGTTTTGATAATCTTATTTTTAAAATGTGTCATCATTTCATAGATTCTATTAGTGAAAATCATGAAGAAATTATTTTTGAGTTTATGAGAGCCATTATGTCATTAATTTTGAATAAAGTGATGATATCTCCCAACCAATCTTATCCATGTTATTGGATGTTTTGAGGAAAGAGAAAGTTACTTCTTCAGGTACATATGAATTAGTTAACAGTGTTTTCAAGCAATGTGAGTAAAAATTAAATCCATACTTATTAGTTGACAATATAGAGAATGAAGAATCATGAGATACATTTATAGAACAGATAGAGGTGGATGAGATATGCCTAGAACTAAGTTTTGGACTATTTTTCATTATACAAAGTATAAGACCTATCATTTATTACAACCACACCCAAGGAACAAGAATATAATACAAGGATTATGGAGATCAAGAAAAAATTTGAAGGAATTGATGAACTCCATAAGGATGAAATATTGTTTCATGATTCCAACATTCCTCATACTAAGGAGATTTGATATGCTAATAATGATTGTAAAGTACATCAAGAATGTGAACTCTTAGAATTAGAGGAGAAATTTTCACATGAAGGTGTAATTTTCAACCATGGGATAGATGATATAATAGGTGATTCATGTGATTTTTAGTGTGAATAAATTTTTAGATCAACAACTAATGATGAGCATTCATAAATTGAAGAAGCTAATTCCATGGATTTGTGTGCATAGTATTGTCACTATAGCACTTGGGAATTGAATATTAATGAGGCAGAATCATTTTATGATAGAAAAAGCATTCCTAAGATAATTTAAAATTTGATTTTTAATCTTAACATTGCTTTCATAATTTGTACCAATAACTTTAAGAGGGTATGTGTGATTATTGTTGGTGAATTGATGAAAGATGTCCCTTTTTTCACTTTGATTATGTATAGGGATATTAAAATATGGGTTCTAAGAATACACATGATTGCTACAACTTGTGATTATATCAAAGTGGAGCAATGAAAATATGGTGAAGAATCCTTCAAGTTTATTTGAGATCCTGACATTTAGAACCCAAAAGTGAATAATTATTGCTTGAGCGTAAGAAATATTTGGGAAGGGAGGACTATAATGTCCCAAATTTTCCTATGAGACAATTGTAGAAGATTTTTAGCCTATTTTATTCCCATAGGCTAATTCAGGTGATATAAGGGAATAATTGAGGTCAAATCACTATTCACTAGTTACTATTCACTAGCACTATTCATGGGTCATTATTCATAGTGATGTGGTAAGTGATGAAGTTGATGAGGTGGTTTTAGATGATGTGGTATGGCCCATAGAGGATATCACAGGGAATCTAGTATATGTGATGGAGTGGGACAATCTTTCTTCTCCTTTGGTGAGTCACATGTCTATCTTTTGGCATGAAGACAAGGGTTAAATAGTTGTGGTGAAATTCTATGGGATAATCTTGTGTTGGCATGGAAAGGATTGATAAAATGTGTTGGACATATTTTGGAAGCTTATATTCATATGGGTAAATATGACAATATTTGCACTATTGGTGATTTAGCTCACATAAGGAAGTGGGGCACCATTTTTAGTGTCACATGAGAAGTGGGAAACCAAAAAAAAAGGAGTGATCATGTGATCCATTTTTAAAAATTAACATAAGGGGGAAGACACCTAAAATTGGCCATAATTGGCTTTCACCTAGACTTCAAATGATTCCTACCAACCATTGCAAATTAAGCTTTAAAATCACTAAATGTCCTAAATTTTCTTACACATCATTTATCAAAGCTTAGAATCATGTTGAGGCATCCCTATTTGGGATACTAACCCATATGCAACAATAAACTCTCACAGATTTATCCCTAATCACCTTACATCATCACAACTGTCAATTTGGCATATTGACCTATTAAGTGGGGCACTTACACACTTAAATAAAATCTTGAAAGAGCAAAAATGTTAATAAAAATAAGTTATATAATTAAAATATATTAAATGATTAGATAATTAATTCATTTGAAATTAATGAATATCTAAAAATGGAAATTATAAAAATCAAAATATCAAGCCTTTCATCATTGATTTTGTGAGTCACCATTCAACTTACAAAAATATCTAAATTAAGTGGAGGACATAACCATTTTGACCTATGTCTCCCCACATGGCCCTAACTCAACTAGAGTTAATTTTAACTCACCTAGGGTTAGTTTGAACCCATTTTAAGCTAAAATCAACCTTAACTCACCTTGGATAAGAGTTAATTCCTAAGGCTATAAATACAAGGCCATGCCTCTTCATTTCAAAGCTTGGATATTGTAGAGTTATTAAGAAAGATTTAATTCATGGAACTCATGCCAATAATGTTATAATGCCAAAATATTAAGCCAAGAAACATCACAAGTTAAGGTGCTAAGGAGAGAAGGAGCCAATCAAACTTCATTGCCAAAGACTTCTTGATGTACAAGCCAAATAAGCCACTCAACAAAGCATTTGGAGCTCCCAAGGAAGGTAAAAGAGTTATTGTCTTTTACATTTTCATTATGATTTCATTTAGTGTTTGTTATTAATATATACCTAGTATCTAGGCTAGGAGTGTAAGTGTTAGTGTTTTTATTTGAGTCTTATTACTTGAACTAACACTATACTAACCTCCCTTCTTGGATTCTTATGTTCACATAATGGCGCATTTGGTGGGACCTTATGGAGCATTCCATACAAGCTAGGAGATTAATATGAAGATTTTAGTTTTGCTAATGAATGCTTAAGAATATTTTAAAAAATGAGTTTTAACTTTGTTTTTCATGTAATTCTATTTTTTAGCAACACATAGTTTACACAAAGACCGACGTCAATCCTACTATAATTGACATCGATCCTATCAGAACTGATGTTGATCCACTTAGGATGGACATTAATCCCTATGTAAATAATAGATGATGACAAGAACATGATTCATGAGAATTTTTCATGAGTTTTTTATTATCATTTTGTGTTTTTGGACCTAAGTGTTGTCTGTTTAACCATTTTCCTACAGTATCTAAAGAGATATTTGGTTTTTATGCTCATTTTTCTAATGGTATTTTTTATGAAATCCATATTATGTTTTTCTCTTTATTGAAAAAAACTAATGTCGATCTATGTTGACTAACATTGATCCCTTTGGATTGATCAACAATGATCCTTGTAGATCGACATTAATCCTTGTGGATTGACACAATCTCTGAGATAGAAAAATAGAGAAACCCAAGAGCAAAATCCAAAATGTTATTTTCTAATTTATTTTTGGGATTCTAAATAAGAAAACCCTCTAATAAATTATAGGTCCTAAGGTGTAAAATGCCAAATTTTAACATGATTAAATCTTGCACACTTCATTTTTAGTATTTAAAATGAACTTAGTTATTTTCATCCTTAGTTGTCTTTGAAGTTTTTTGTAATATTTTCAACTAATTCCAAGGGCCCAAAATTTCACAAAACACTTTGTTTGGTGCACTAAAATAAACTTTCAAACTTAATTACATACTCCTAAGAGTGTTCATTTTATTATTTTGTTTGTTAAAAGTGTTTATTTTAGTAAAATGATTTATGCATGTATATTATACCCCAATCCCCTTTAGGGAACTTGGGTAACCAAAAGCACTCATTCTTTGTCTTGATCACTTTAGTTAAAAATCATGAAAATAATGTAATTAATACCCTCCTCAAACATATATGGTTTGGGTGACCTAAACACAACCCTAAAGTCTTTTCACTTGTCTTTTATTTTTATGTACTTTGGCTTGTGAGCAGGTGTTCATAGCCTCCTCATAGGTTCTATAGTGAAGTATTGACCTAAGAATTCATATCTTGGCATCATTTCAACCCCACTTCATGGTGGGGTATAAAAATTGAGGCTGATCCACTGGGATGCTTGTTTTGAGTGGTTAACATAAGCTATGTTAATGGTACTCTAACTTAGACTGTAGGAGAACTCGACTATCATATTACACTAAGTAATGGATGTAGTGGTCGTGAAAAGGACAAGACATTTTCAAAATAAGCCAGTTGATGTGGATCCAATTGATGTTAGAATATATTGTGTTATCCATATTTAAGACCATTTAGAAATGCACACAAATTGATAGTTTGGAACAACCCCACTTGTCGTAGATATACTATTGATACAAGGTGAGTAGCCCAAAATTTTGTCACAGTAAAATTTATTGGGAGAAGTCGGGCCTAAAAACCTATTTTTCATGCACTTTTTTTTTTGGATTAACATTTAAAATCCTCCCAATATAAAATATTTTGATGTAATTTGACAATATTATGCAACCTTGTCAGTTTTAGGATTTAGGACGTTACATTTAGGTGTTTGTGTCATTTTATCCTTTTCTTGCTTAGTTTATGAGTTTAATCTATTTATTTATCTTGCCACATCAAAATTAGTTTTTTATATACATCATTCCTTTGTTTTAGGAGGTATTATACCACCCATTTGACATCATACATGTGCCTTAGTCTTTTATCAAAACTTGTTTGTATGTGTCTTTTGATTGAAAAGGGTGTAATTATGCTACCTAATTCATTTCAAATCTTGTGCCTTGGAGTCTTGAAACAAAAATATTTATCATATATTTAGAGAATGATAACATCATTATGCTACTTAAATCATTTCATAAACTTATTTTCCTTGTGTCCAAAGTTTAACTTTTCAAAACCAAACCAAGTGTGCTTTTTGGATCCATACCTAACATCATGATGTCATTTATCTTTATTTAGCTTGTTGTCTATTTTAAAGAAGCCTAGTATTTTAAATTAAATTTTAAATAATCCTTGAAAATTTCAAATCAAAAAATTAATAGCCCACAAAAACTATGCCTTGTGATTTCCACAATTGTGTAACTTGGCCTAATTTCTTATTCAAATTGAAAACTATTTTTGTGCCTAAGTTTGGGGAAGTAGTCTATCTTCCATTTGCCTATTATTCCATGCCTTTTACCAATTGACCAAGTTCATGTTTAAATTTTAATGCCTAGTTTACACCAAAGTGTTTCAAAGTTGTTATTTAAATCCCATACCTTATTTTATTTAAAGTCTATTGTGCCTTTTCTAAAAGACCTAGCAAATACTTATTTTGAGCCTATATTTTATACCTTGTTTCACCAAAAGACCTAGAAACTTTTGTTTTCTTTAGATTAGACTTGTTTAAAACACTTTGTACCTAGAGTTTGGCATGATGGTTTTCATTCATCCACTTGACCATTTATTTAAGACATTTGACGTTAGACTATTTTAGATCAAGTTTTAGCACAAACCATTTTGGAGATACAACTCAAATTTTTAACCAAGTTAGACCATGTTTAGACCATTTGTCATTTGGAAATTATTTTTCATAGTTTTTATAACTCTAGGCCTCTTTGTGAAACATTTATCATTGACTTAGATATGTCTCATTACACTCATAGTGTAGCCATGTATAATTCAGGTTATGATAGTGTGGTCGCATATGATGAATTTATTCAAGACCCCTATTAAGATGACATTGTTTGTGAGATGGATCCTTATCCTCCCAAAAATACTCAATATAGGGAAAAAAATCTAAGATCCTCAAGAATAACATGAAGTGATACTTTTTGTGGGTTAATTAATGTACCAAATTTGCCCTCTTATTGCTTATGGTATCCAATCCCCAACCTATACCATTAACCCTCCTTTAGATTATGTAAGAAACCATGCTCCATAGCATCTAAGGATTACCATTCTAGGACCTCATCCTTTATCTTATGATAGCAACCATGATTCAAAATGATCTACCATTACCATTCCAAACCCATCTAAGATATTATCTCATTATCCCAATAAGGTTGTCCAACTACGACTAGACAAGTCATAGTAAACATACAAAGCTAGAAACTAGCCTTTGTTAAGCCCATCATAGATAAGCCTATCATTACCCAACCATTGGCCAATACCAAGCCAATCATTTAAAGACCAAGATATGTTCAAAACTGGTATTTTACAGCTACTTGTAAACCAAGGCCAAGAGAACCAACCAATCCATGATATTTTTATTGAAACACCTATATGTGACAAGTCAACCTAAGATGAATCACCTTTTATTACTATACCTATTGTTGAGGAGTCTCACTCTAACAAGCCAATATTTTCAAAGTCACTTCTTAATGATTATAACCACTTTTGGGTAAATCATTATCTTGACCATTGTCTTATTTTTAAGGAGCTTCCATTTGATAAGATAGTCTCTATGGAGTTATCTGTTGACCTTTTTCCCCTCATTGAGGAGTCTCACTTTGACAAGCTAGTATTTTTGAAATACTTCTTAGTTGAGCCTATTTTTAAATATCCCATTATGCCATCATAGGTCATTACTTGTCTAATACCAAAAATTCAACAAGACATCATTATAATAGTATCCACAATTGAAGAAAAATTAGAATTAAAGTTAGGTTCTTTCTTGAATCGACATCATATTTAGCATCAAAAGTAGAATCAACATCAGTATCAACATCAAATATAGATTCTTTTGAGTTAGACTCAGCTTTAGAATTAAAATAAATTTGTAAATGTTACAATATTTGTTACATATGCCTTGCAAATCAATCCGAATATATTTGTGATCTTCCACAATATTTTAGGATGATTACTTCACCATGAACATAAGTTCTCCTATTATCTTCTATGAGGATTATGTTACTGTTGATGCTTAGAATTGTACTATTTCCAACACCAACAATGGGAAGTTTCAGGAATGTGGGACTTGCAACCTGAAATGACCTCCAAATTTTAAAGAAGCTGGCTCTTCTTTATATCAAAAGTATTGTAAGAAAAGGGATATAAATTAAATAGAAACAAAAATGCAATGAATAAAATTTAATTATGGCAATGCGCCTGAGTTTAATTTGTCCTTTAACTCTAAGCATAGTGAAGCTATCTTTATGGATTCAATTACATTAAAGAGCATACAATGCATGATCAATGTAAAAGATGAAAACAAATAGAATCAAAGGCTCACAACTTAGATGATTTTTGTAGTGACACAAAAAATATCAGTAAAGGCACAAAACTCAGTCTTCTTATTAATTTTTTAGTCACATAAAAGGCATAAATACATGCATAGTTATACAAACTTTCTAAATCAAGAAAATAGAACAAAGGCAAATGATATTACTAGCCATAGCAAGAAAGTCTAAAACTTCTTGATAATAATCTCTTGAAAAAAATTCTCTCTCTTTTGATCTTGATTTTTTATATCCATACACCTATATTTATAGAATCATACTAGATCAAGATTGCTCGCACATTCCCTTCCCAACAGTCTAACTAAACTCTAACTTAACTAGAAGTGTTTAACAGAAGATGTCTTTCAAATTTGAAACATTTAGTCTCTTTACACAATCAAATCCCAATGGTCTAACTAAACTGGAACTTAACTGGAAGTGTTTAACAGAAGATGTCTTTTGAATCTGAAATGTTTAGCTTCCCTACAAGTTCATTAGCTGAATTAGATACATGTGACGCTTCCCACTATGAAATAGGTGAGGAAACTTGGCAGCTTCCACTTACCTCACTTGAAAAATTGTCTCATTATTTAGGAGGCACTAGAAAATGACACTTGGTAACTTCTGAGGCACTTACAAAAGACACACGCCACTTTTTGCATAACTTATACTCTTTACTATGTCTTTGTATCGAGAGTGCTCCATCTTTAACATCTTTCACAATCTGCTACTTTGAAACTTTATCAACTTAAAAAAAATGGGAACCACAACACTTCTTTCCTGAGTAGCTTCAAAAGGGGAACGGGGATAGGTGGTTCTTTTCGTTGAGTTCAACAAGTGACATGTGGTTGCTTCCACTCATCTATAGAAGCTTTAGATACTTTTTAAAAATCTTACAAAAAGTGACATGTGGTGGTCTCCGCCAGGCTTTAACTATATTATAGAAACATTTGAGACTCATTTTAGATTCACACAGACAATGACACTTGGTACTTTTGCTTACTTTAGAAATAAAACCTGGGGCCCACCATAGTCTTTACTCAATAATGAAACAAAATAAAGAAATTATGGATGTTGACACTTGGCAGCTTCCACTAAGCTTTAGCTAGGGACACGTGGTAGCTTCTACTAAACTTTAGCTAGGGACACATGGCAGCTTCTGCTGCTTTTAGAAAAAAATATTAAAACCTTCCATAGTTGCCACTTGGCACCCTCTACAGGACTCTAAGATAAGATTATTGAAATAAGCTTTTGAAACTCATAAGGAACTTGAAACACAGATGCTGACACTTGTCACACTCCACAAAGCTATATAATAGGACATGTGCCATGTTCTATGCAACTTATAGAAATTATAATGTGTCTCAGCTGCTGACACTTGGTATGTTCCACACAATTTTGATACTTAGACAAAATTTAGGCATAAATGAAACTCTCACCCATGCTTTGTGTCAAAAACTTCACTGCCTTAAAACTAAAATGCATAGGGACAAAACTTGGAGCACATAACTAAAACTTAAAATAAAATGTAGAGTATTTTTCACTCTACAGTTCTTGGCAACCCCAAGGACTTTTGAGCTTGCTCAAAAAAGAATCCAAAGAATGTATAAAAAATGTGACAAAAATCACAACTTCAGTAAGGCTATATGATAAATAGACCACTTAGCATCAGATAGTCCCTATTTATTTTATAATTCTTGGAAGGCTAAATCAAGGTTGATGATGTCCTTGTGCAAAAAACTTTGCAAAATATGAACTACAGCCTTCAACTAGAATTTAAGCTGGGACATGGGGATCAAGACAGCTTCCACTTCTAACACTGATGAATCATCTGTTAAACCCTAGAAAATAGACTGATGATTCTTTTCCATATTGATACATATAGCTCCTTGACCAAGTTTAAAACTCCTACATTCTTTGGCCTATTAGCCAACTCAAGTGTCAATTGTTTAGTTAGTTGTTGCTTAGCTTGAAGTTGGGCCTGTATGGCAGCAGTATTATTTTTCTCATTCAGTAGCTTCTGCTGGAATTAAATGATCTGTTGTAGGTTTTCCTGACATTCTTTCTGTAGTGTTTCCTTTTCCTACCTTAGGGCTATCTTTGCAGCTTTCTCTAAAGCTAACTCTTCTTTCAAAGAAGCATTTAGGGCTTGAATAGCCTGGTGAGTCTGATGAGAAATAGTATCTTGCAATTGTTTGTTGAGACTCTCTATTTCATCATTCTTTGATTCAATCTCTGTAGCTAGATTGCTACTATATGCCTTCTCTTGAGTTAGATCAACCTCTATCTTCTATAGCTTCTTTGATACTTTCAAATAATTAGTGGCAATAATAGAAGTGGTTTTATTTAGTAGCTCAACTTTGTCTTGTGATTTGAAAAGTGGCTTATCCATATCCACTACACTCATTATATAATCTTGAGGTTGCATCTACTCATTTGTCTTGACTACATTTGGTGACAAATGAGTTACAATTAGCTACTGCTGGATTGGGTCAAAAAGTGACCTCATATGTGGTGTAGCTAGAGCTTTATTAGCTTTCATCCTCTTTTTCTCCATCTGGGCTTCCCTAGCCTTGTTAGTAGTGTTTGCTTGAGTTTGGAAGGTATAGGGAGAGGCAATATGCCCACCCGCAAAAGGATAACCATGTGGCAAGCCATAGGGAATAGCCAAATGTTGGCTAGGGGGAATCTGAGGAGGTATTTTCCTTGGGATAGAGGGGGAAAATGAAGGAAATGATGTGGCCTATGTAGTAATAGGTGAGGCAAATTGGGAAATCAGCACAACAGAGGTTGTCAGGATCCCTACTCCTTAAGAGCATAATTAATTACCTTTGTATAAGCAACTAAACACAAAATTTAACTAGAATTAATATGTAACTAGAATTCAGAAACAACATAGAATATGAGAGACAATACAATCTTATATTAACACTCTTCCAGAAGGAAATACAATGAAGAAATCACACTCTTCCCACACCTCTTGGGCGTATAGTAATTCTCCCTCAAGAGTTCTCTTTCTCAATTACAAACATAATCAACTCAATAACTGAGTTGTTGTTTCCACCAGTAAGTGACAATCAACTCAACCGTTGTTGCCTACTTCTAGTCCACCAAGTACTCAAAGTAGATCTCCATGATCTTGCTCCTTGTGTTGCAAATCTCCTTGATCTTGCTACCCCATAGATCTCCTTTGACCTTGCACACACACACCTATAGATCAACTGACCTTACTTACCATGTAGATCTCCCCTGATCTTGCACACCTATAGATCAACCTGGTCTTGCACACCTGTAAACCTTCTAGATCTTACACTTGGAAGAACCCTTGTCCTTGCCTTTGTAAGTCCTTATGATCCTTCAATTACAATACAACCCTATTGGTTTATTAAATAGATCCCATACAAACAATAATTAGACTTACCAATTACAATAATTAGAAATGCAAACTCAAGACTAAAATTAGTCTTTACATGCAAAATGACTGTCTGTCTAAAATTAGACCAGTTTTGGAATGCACAGACGATCGACGTCAGTCGCTGTCTGTCTAGAGATGATCGACATCAGTTCTTGTCTGATCAATGTTGGTTGATGCCTAACCAATGTCAGTTGCTCTATACAATGGATATGACTGATGTCAATTGATCAGACTAATGTTAGTTACTGTAACACTCAGCAACCTCCTCCATTTGCATACCTATGAAGCTTTTAGCTCCACAACCTAACAATCTCCCACTTGGAGATAAATACCTGCACCTGTACTTGTACCTGTACATCATCTAATTTTGTTTCCTAGCTTGTATCCCTCTTCAAGTTCAATATTGAAGACTAACCACCACATATCCTATGGTGCTTCTCTTGTCATCCAAGTAACCTACCATATCTGAATCTACATACCCATGTAGAGAAGTGCCTGACCCTACATAGCATGAATCCCTACTGTTGGTCCCTCTTAGATACCTGAGAATCCACTGAACTACTTTCAAGTGCTTCTTTCCCAAATTGGCCATAAAATTGCTGACAACTCCCACTGCTTGGGTAATATCAGGTCTAGTACTCATGTACTCAACCTCATCATGTGATTCAGGACACTATTTTGTGAACTGTCCAACCATAGGTGTGCTAACTGATTCTGCATCCTACATATTGAACCTCTCCACTACCTTATTCACATAATCCTCTAGAGACAAAATCAACCTATGACTTTCCCTGTCTCTAGAAATACTCATGCCAAAGAATTTCTTTACTGCTTCTAAATCCTTCATGGCACACCTCTGAACTAACTTTACCTTTAGTTCAACAATCTCCTACATGTGTGATCTTGCAACAAGCATATACACTACATACAGTAACAGGATAATGTAGCTAATATTATCCAACCTGGTAAAATAAACACAATGGTCACATTGACATTGACTAAAGCCATGCTTTGTCATACACCTATCAAACCTTAAACACCATTGTCCTACAGCCTGCTCAAGACCATATAACCTAGCCTTCTATCTCACCTGTCCATTCTCTCCTTTCTTTAACCTAGGAATCCATTCATCTTTCAGTGCTTTCTTTCCAACTAGCAACTCCACCAAATCTCTTGTTTGGTTCTCTTCCATGAAATCAATTTCCTTATTCATGCCATGTTCCCACTGTTTCCTAGATTCTACCTGCATTGCCTCTTCAAAACTTCCTAGTTCTTAACCATCAGTGAGCAACAAGTAGTGTAAAGAAGGGGAATAACAAATTTGAGGCTTACTTACCCTTTCAGCCCTCCTCATGGGCATTTAAGACTCCTTGACAGTGTGTTGTCCACCCAAAATCCATTCTAATAGTGACTGATCTTGATCATCTCTCAGTCTACATCTGACTGATGTCAATTCCATGTGACTGACCTAATTATTGATATTGGTTCCCTGACCAATGTCAGTGTCCACCTGATCACCGACGTTAGTTCCCTGAGTGACGTCAGTGTCCACCTACCTGACATCACTAACTTTGGTCTACACATGACTGACATCGGTTCCTACCTGTTTGACGTCAATTCTCACCTAATCGATGTCGATAATTATGTTTTCTTGTGAGTGATGATTTTACCCCATGAGCTCACTTTGGATCATAACCTTGTCCAAATTGCCTTGCTTAGAATTATTTAGCTACTTGAGTTGATCTCTGTCCATCATCTTCTCCTTGAAAACCAAGGCTTTCTTATTCTTATCTTTGTCAAAAACATCAGATTTCCTCTTTATGCAATACTTTGATCCTCTAATAGAAGCTCCCTTCTTTGTTGACCTAGTTTCAAAAAACCTCACTTTCTTTTGTTTCTTACAGAAATCTCTATCTATGCTTTTCAAACCCAAAAGCTTACCATTTGACTTAAGAACATCCATTCCCTTCTCACTCATGTGACCAAGCCTATAGAGCAACATCTTTGCATCTACATCTAAAGTAGATAAAACAAAATGAGAATCAGTAATACAAGTAGATAGATAAAGAGTACCTACTTTCTTACCTCTTGCTAAAACAAGTGCACCCTTGGAATATTTCCAAGATTCTGCTATGAGAGTTACTATGCAACCCTCATCACCCAACTTTCCTACAAAAATCAAATTCCACTTTAGGACTGGGACATGCATGACATCCTTCAACACCCATGTGTTGCCATTCTATAATTTCAGCTGCACTTCCCCTTTGCCAACCATTTGACAAGGCTTACCATCCCCTAAATAAATCTTTCCAAAGTCTCCATGGACATAATCTTGAAAAAATTCTCTATTTGGGGTTGCATGGAAAGAGGCACCAGAATCTAAAACCCAAGATTCCACTTTATCCAAGGAACATATAAGAGCAACCCGTGCAACAATCCCTGCATCATTTGCTTATTTATTTCTTTCATGCTGATCTTCTACCAACCAATAATCTTTCTTTACCTGCCCTTTCTTTCCACAATACATTAATTGATAATTCTTGCCATTGAATTTCTCCATTCTTAGTGTACTTTTTTCTACCATTACTTTACTCCCACTCAATCAAAAAACCCTGAGAGTGACCTATAATCAACAAACACTTAACACACTCTGAAACCAAGGTGTTAGTGAACCAAGCTCTACCGCTTGGTGATCCTAGCTTTGATACCAATTGTCAGGATCCCTACTCCTTAAGAGCACAATTGATTACCTTTGTATAAGCAACTAAACACAAAATTTAACTAGAAGTAATATGTAATTAGAATTCAAAAATAACACAGAATATGAGAGATAATACAATCTTGTATTAACACTCTTCCAAAAAGAAATACAATGAAGAAATCACACTCTTCCCACACCTCTTAGGCGTATAGTAATTCTCCCTTAAGAGTTCTCTCTCTCAATTACAAACACAATCAACTCAATAACCGAGTTGTTGTTTCCACCAGTAAGTGACAATCAACTCAACTGTTGTTGCCTACTTCCAGTCTACCAAGTACTCAAAGTACTCCAAGTAGATCTCCATGATCTTGCTCCTTGTTGTGTTATAGATCTCCTTGATCTTGCTACCCCACAGATCTCATTTGACCTTGCACACACACACCTGCAGATCAACTAACCTTACTTACCATGTATATCTCCCCTGATCTTGCACACCTGCAAATCAACTTGGTCTTACACACCTACAAACCTTCTAGATCTTACACTTGGAAGAACCCTTGTCCTTGCCTTTGCAAGTCCTTATGATCCTTTAATTTCAATATAGCCCCATGTGTCTATTAAATAGATCCCATACAAACAATAATTAGACTTCCCAATTACAATAATTAGAAATGTAGACTCAAGACTAAAATTAGTCTTTACATGCAAACTGGTTATCCGTCTAAAATTAGACCAATTCTAGAATGCACAGACGACCGACATCAGTCACTGTCTGTCTAGAGATGACTGATGTCGGTTCCTATTTGACTGATGTCGACTGATGCCTAATCAATGCCGTTTGCTCTATATAGTAGATATGACTGACGTCAGTTGATCAGACTGATGTCAGTTATCGTAACACTCAGCAACCTCCTCCATTTGCATACCTATGAAGCTTTTAGCTCCACAACCTAATAGAGGTGGTAGGGGATATTATTTGGCCAGTTTGAATTACCACTCCTATAAAATAAGAAAAAGACTGAGAAGAAGAAGGAGAAATAGCATGCAACTGAGGAGCAATAGATGTACTTAGTAGTTGATGTTACGATGGTTCTACCTCCTCCTCTTAATTAGGTTGAAGTTTCAGCTTCTTATGTTTCCTTAGCCTTTATTCTTCTTGTTTTGATTCTTTCTCTTTAACATTTACCAATGTTGTTACTGGTGATCATGCAAAACTAGGAACCCTAAAGGCTGACAGTGATGGAGAAGCTCTGGGTGGTGAGGATATGACACTCTTTTGTTTTTCTATGGCACAGAGAGATTGGGGCCAGATAGTTACAACAACTATAGATGAGGTTTGTCCTGGGGCTTGCACTATATGAGTGGATCCTGCTTCCCCCTCTGACTCTCCACCTTGTGTCTATAGTTTGCTTGTATCAGGGCTAGAGATAGGAGATGGATGACATTCATCCCAAATTGCCTCCCATTTTTCATCTAAATCTACATTACCAAAAGAGTGAGTTGTCTCACAAATCTCTTGCCTATACTTCCAATAGGATTTTATTTTCTCAAGTTTTCAATCTTTGTTCTTCAATGCCCTTCTTAAACCAGAAATCATTCTAATTTTAGGGTCAAAATCCTTTTCCTTAACATAAGATGTCTCCCATGGCCTGGCCTCCTGAATGGACAAATCTATCAATTCTACATATAAATCAGGAATATCTTCCTTAGGATTTCTTCTATTTTCCCAAAAGGGATGGTCCTCGTGCATAATTCTAGTGGTGACCTTATTATTCTTGACCCATGAGGTTATGAAACTACTTGGGTCATATCCCCATTTATCTTCAATTAGGAAGAAACCTAGGAAGGCTAGCTTTCTTAGCAATAAGTGGCTCAGCATCTCTAGCCTATAGGGCCATGTTTCTCTCTACCCACGAAACATCATACATTTTCTTTTTCTTTTTCCTAATGCCATATTCATTATCAACTACAGACACTTTTTAGGTGACCTCTAAGAATGCTAACCTAAGAGTCAAAATCTTGGGTAGTAACACTAGTTCTCCATTAAAACCATGGAACTTATTGATAGTATGATAGGATCCAAAAAAGTAGTCACAAGGAATAGTGCAATTTGTCATAAAGCCTCTAATGCTTGGAGTTAATATATTTTCAATAGGCTCTAGGCTTAGGTGATAAAAAGAAGGGGCAACAAAAAGTTTCCAAAATTCATATGGGTCACTTGTTTTGGACAAGATATGTGTCCATGTAGACATAGGAATGGTCTTATTATGACTAAAACTTGGGTCATACATATTCATATGCATGTATTGAGAAAAGATGCCAGAGTTTTGATACAACATGAGGTGAAACAGATAAGAAGAATACCTAAAATCCCCTTTAAATTTGAAATGGGTGATTTGGTAAACCATTGAATAGGCAATCTATTTAGAGAAATCAAGCTGATACTCTAGAGACTTGTCTACACTTTTTAATCTAAAAAGAATAGCCATTTGCCAATCATAGACAGTTATGTCATCTTTCATTCCAAAAATGAATGCCAGCATGGAGAATGCCTTGTGACTAGCCTGTACAAATTGTGCCCTTCATGTCAGTAGCATTGGCACACTGGTATCATCTTCCCCTAATTACAATTTTGATTTGAGAAACCTCATTTGATTTTTAACATTTGCCCACATTTTCTACATTTTGGCAATAGTGGGAAATGTGGCTGTCTTGTCATGATATAGGGCCAACATGTCCTTGATGGCCTTCGATGTAATTTGCATAATGAATTGACCCTATTGTATGGTGCTTAAGGGTGCATGAAACAATTCTATGCATATTTGAACTAAGTCAGGGCATGGATGTACACCTAGGACATTGAGTTGTGCCAGTTGGAAAGTCCATATCCTCATTGTGAATGTTTTGTATTGTCTAGCCTTGGCCCTCTAGATACATCTTTGGTGTGCCCATTCTCATATATCTTTGCCAGACTTTTGAAGGGTTGGGTCTACAATTCTATCTGCAAAATCTTTCACCTTTTTTGGGTTAATCACAAAACCAACTTCGGGGACTCTATATGTGGATAGGTCTTTAAGGGTTGTGTAGGGGCCGAAGCATATGATTTACTTGTGAGAAGCTTATCAATGGATTCATAAATCCCAGACCCCTATTTTGAAGACTGTGCCTCCTCCATATCTATATCTATACTTAGAATTAGTGAACTTAAGTAATGAGTATGGAAGTTTTGCAATAGGGGTGACACTTTTTAAGCATGTTTGCTTATAAGGCAAAATTGCAGGTAACAGTGATTTTCTTAGCAAACACAGGTAACAGGGATTTTCTTAGTAGATGTAGGAATGAATGAGACATTGTTAAGCCTTAACTCTTGTTATTAGGGTATTTAATGACACATCAAGTCTCAAAAATGGCATTAAAACTAGATAGCTGTTAGTAAATCTTATGAAATCTGCATGGGACAGTGAGTCAGACACATCATGAAAGTGGTTGCGTAAAGGTACCTTAGGAAATTTTGGGGATTTAAGAGAGATTTAATGAATTCAAGAGTTTCAAATTTTTTGAAAAGACTTTGAGCCACGGCCATGTGTTCAAAGAACACTTATTAAAATAAAGAGTGGGAAAGAAAAATAGGAAAATAGAGCAACAAGGAAAGGGAAACTATCTAACTATGATACATCTAACTAGGTATATTTTCCTCCCTCCTAGATCAAAGGGAAAATTTTTGAAGTCTCCTTCATGGCAAGGAGACTTATGGTGCCAGACAAGTGGCTGAATGGGATGGAACTCTAGTGACTTGCTTTTCTTGCTTACCACCTTGATTGGCCTACATCCGAGTGGATCAGAGTCAAACATGCTTCCAACATATATGTACTCTTCTTATTCTTATAAGCTTATCAAATGTTGGTTATTCATGCTGGTGTGTCTCATCAAGAAATTGATGGTTGTTGGCTCATCACCATAAGCCCTTTGATATACATCATTGATTGGGTTATCTCCTTTTGCCTCATGCTCAGGTTCCATTGCATGATCATCCTCCTTGATGACTTCAAAACTATCATCTTCAGATTCACTAACCTCTTGAAAGGATAAGCCTTAAAGCTTGTAGCAATTTTGCATATTTATTTGAGTTTCAATGCTACCCTTTCCACCCCTAGACAACTCACAGCCTCCTTAAAGAATAGTGTAACTTGCCCCAATGACTTCAAACAAGTCATTCAAAACATGATCAAGGAAGTGTCCATGCTCCTCCATGACATCTTGCAAAGTGAGAAAAATGTTAGAAATTAACTCTTCCTCTTTAGAGATAAAGGCAAAATCTTGTGACTTATCCTCTTGTTCATCAAAGGGTGTACTTATGGTGATCTCCTTCTCATCTGCACTCATGAAATCTCCATGACCAACCATGAATTGAGCACACTCCTCCTTACTTGATTCCTCTAAAAAAGGTTCCTCTTTGAGAAGGGATGAAGTGGAAGGCTGATGGTTATACATATGTGGGAGAGGAGGCAATCCTTGAGCTAGAATCAAATGATTCTCCTCTTTCCATTTGGCCAACACTTCATCTATATCAGATGTGGCTTGATAGCTCTCCTAGAGGGGTGTAGATAGGGTGTGTTTAAATTTAGGATCTTCTGCTTGATCATCACCATGAGTAAGAGCAGCCTCAACTTATTCAAGGCTTTGAACAAAACTTTTCTCCTCCTCCTTTCTGCCCATGATTCCATTATTTGTTTCCAACTCATGACCTTGGGATTAGAACTTTTCCCTTGGGAAGAGTCAATAATTTTATCTTATTCAAGGTTCTAAGCTGGTTCATGATTTTCCCTCTTCTAAATTGAAATCTTGACATCATGTTGAGAGACCTGAGGATTGGTAGAAGAGGTATCTTTTGATGTAGGCTCCTCTCTAAGGTCTGAAAGCTCTATCTCTCTTTCACTAAGCAATCTCACCTTTGCCTCTAATTCTTCAATTTGCTTAGCTAGATTTTCTTGAAAGAGTCTTTCTTGGAGCTCATAGGATTCATCATAGAAGTGGGGAGTGCATGAAGGCTGCCATGAAAAACAAGAAGCTTCTTGAGGAAGGGTGGGAGGGACTTGAAAGGGACTAGCCTCATTTTGTACCTCACACTCTTGGACAATGTCTTTCTCCTCTTTGTTGTTCCATGACCTAACAACTTTACTCTAGCTCATGATATTAGGATTGGAAATCTCCTTTTAGGGGGACGGGGCTGCAAAGTGAGGGGAAAGTGAGGGTTTGGATTCCACTTCCCTTGCTTCCAACATAGACTGTTGCATTTGAAGATTTGCCAATTCAATTTGTTTATCAAGATTGGCCTTAAATGCTAAATTTACTATTTTAGAAATTTCCTCAACATGATTGGGGAAAGGACCTTGACAGGCTCGACTTGGCTCATGAGTAGGGGCTGCGTATGTCTGCTATGAAACTTGGGGTAGTGGATATGCAGGTTGATGGACTTGGTAAGGCTGCCTCTCATGAATACTCAGCTTCTCTTTCAAATATGCAATCAAACCACTCACATCTAACATCACATTTGTAAGCCTTTGCCAATTGGCTCTTTCAATGGGAGTCCATTCACTCTTTACCAAATCTAGTGCATTTCTCACTTGATGGATGACATGATCAGGGATTTCTTGGCTGCATCCCCTTCTGGTGTTAAGCTCTAATACATACTTTTCATATCCCATTAGTGCTTGTTTGAAGGTGGAAATGAGTCAATTGGCAAAGAGATTAGGTTGAGTATGAGATGTGACATATTGGGAAGACTGGGCATAAGACTGATATAGCTCATGATAGGGATGAGACTGGTCATATTGGACCTATGAAGGGCAAAAATCATAACCATATGCATCCTTTTTGCTTGAGGTGATTCCATGAGCAACCTAAGCTTGATAAAAAATATATGAAGGAGCATAAGACCCATGGTTCTGCGTAACGAAATTATACATACCAAACGGTGATTTCTTGATGACACTAGGACTACTTAACTAGCTAATTTAACTCAGAGTCACCATTGGTGTTCATAAAAAAAAACTCCAAAGGATGGTTGGCTAAAGAACACATCAAAAATTATTCAACTCTTTAAAAAATTCATCGCACCGGGTGTGCCAAAAATTGTTGATGCTTAGAATTGCATTGTTTCCAACACCAAAAATGGGAAGTTTCAGGAATGTGGGACTTGTGACCTAAAATGACCTCTAGATTTTAAAGAAGTTGGCTCTTATTTATCTCAAAATTATTGTAAGAAAAGGGATAGAAATTAAACAAAAACACCAATGTAATGAAATAAAATTTAACTATGGCGATGCACCTGAGTTTAATTCATCCTTTAAATCTAAGCACAATGAAGCTATCTTTATGGATTCAATTACATTAAAGAGCATATAATGCATGATCAATGTAAAAGATGAAAACAAATAGAATCAAAGGCTCACAACTTAGACAATTTTTGCAATGACATAGAAAATATCAGTAAAGGCACAGAACTCAATCTTCTTATTAATTTTTTAGTCACATAAAAGTCACAAATACATGCACAGTTAGACAAACTTTCTAAATCAATAAAATAGAACAAAGGCAAATGATATTACTAGCCACAACAAGAAAGTCTAAAACTTCTTGATAACAATCTCTTGTAAAAACTTCTCTCTCTTCTGATCTTGATTTTTGATATCCTTGCACCTATATTTATATCATCAGACTAGCTCAAGATTTCCCACATGTTCCCTTCCCAATGCTCTAACTTAACTAGAAGTGTTTGATAGAAGATGTATTTCAACTATAAACATTTAATCTCTCCATATGATCAAATCCCAATGGTCTAACTAAACTAGAACTTAACTAGAAGTGTTTAATAGAAGATGTCTTTTGAATCTAAAATGTTTAGCTTCCCTACAAGTTCATTGGCTAAATTAGATACACGTGACACTTCCCACTATGAAATAGGCAAGGACTCTTGGTGGCTTCCACTTGACTCACTTGAAAAACCATCTCATTATTTAGGAGGCACCATAAAATGACACTTGGCAGCTTTTGAGGCACTTACAGAAGACACACGACACTTTCCACATAACTTATACTCTTTACTGTGTCTTTGTATCGAGAGTGCTCCATCTTTGACATCTATCATAGTCCACTACTTTGAAACTTTATCAACTTATAGAAAATGGGACCCATAATACTTCTTGCCTAAGCAACTTCAAAAGGGGAACGGGGATAGGTGGCACTTTTTGCTGAGTTTAAAAAGTGACATGTCGTTGCTTCTGCTTGTCTATAGAAGCTTTAGATACTTTTTGAAAATATTACATAAAGTGACATGTGGTGGTCTCCACTATACTTTAACTATAATATAGAAACATTCAGGACTCATTTTAGATTCACATGGATGATGACACTTGGCAGCTTCCGCTTACTTTAGAAACAAAACTAGGGGGCCCACCACAGTCTTTACTCAACAATGAAAAAAAATAAAGAAACTACAGATGTTGACATTTGGTGGTTTTCACTGAGCTTTAGCTAGAGACACGTGGTGGCTTTTGCTGATCTTTAGTTAGGGACACATGGTAGCTTCCACTACTTTTAGAAAAACATATTGAAACCTTCTGCAGTTGCCACTTGGCACCCTCTGTGGGACTCTGAGAGAAGCTTATTGAAATAAGCTTTTGAAACTCATAAGGAACTTGAAACATGGATGCCAACACTTTATATGCTCTGCTAAGTTATATAATAGGACACATGGCATGTTCCGTGCAACTTATAGAAATTATAATGTGTCTCAGCTGCTGATACTTGGTATGTTCCACGTGATTTTGATACTTAGACAAAATTTAGGCATAAATGAAACTCGTGCCCATGCTCTGTGTCAAAAACTTCACTTTCTTGAAACTGAAATGCGTAGGGACAAAACTTGGAGTGCACAACTGAAACTCAAAATAAAATGTAGAGTATTTTTTACTCTACAATTACCTCTCCCCATTCCATTACTATTTCACATACCATTAACACCAATAAATACAGCCATTATATTGACCCTCCACGTCCAACAAGTGTTGATTGGGACAAAAAAAATCACACCTTATTGAATTGCATCCATGGTGACATATTAGTTGTAGAATATTAGGGGGACCAAGACTACATTCATGCAAAAGAAGAACAATCTCCTAGTGAAACCTTTCTAGAGGTACTAGGGGGAAATCAAAGTCTAAACTCAGCATCTTCTAGTGAAACCTTGTTTGAGGTGCTAAAATATAATCAAAGTCAAAATGCAACATTCCTTAGTGAAACTTTCTCAGAGATGCTATGGGACAATCAAAAAAATTCATTAGTGAAAATCTCATCGAAGCATTGATAGTTGAGCATAATAGTTCTTCATTACTTGATGAAGACATTATCAAAGATGAAATCATTATATCTTCCAATAAATAGCTTAATCAAATGTTAGCTACTCTTATGCCCAAACAATAGAAAAATTTGATCATCCTATCGATAAAATATTCAAATGGGCCCTACCACAACCAAAATTATGTTAAATCTAGAATCAACAACATTATGTGTACCTTGAAATATTGATCTTCATTTGTTTCCCAAACATTATACATTCCATTATCATCCACCTTTACATTACCAAATCAGACTTGTCATCCACTATTTATTCATATTTCTCATCCCTAGCCGTACTTTCCTTTATAGAGAGTATGAACATATCTTGTCTTTAAGTTTGGAAGAAATAGATTTCAAGACCAATGAAGATCACAAAAACATTATTGGACTCCAAATTTTTAGTAGATTATTGATATATCATCTATTCAAAATAGGGGTGGGCTAGTAATTTACTTGATTTATTGTTCTAATTGTATCATATGTTTATTAGGACATGCATCTCCAAATCATTAGGAATAATAGAATCATTTACTACACATTTGGTTTACCTTGTTGTTTACCTTACCTTTTCATTAGCCTTGCCATTTATTTTGCTATTGTTTCATACCCTTCCATTTACCTCATTACTTGGGGGAGTCCTTATTACCATTATATCCAATTTCCATCTTATCATATTCCTTATGTCATAACATATGCCATCCAACCATGTCTTCACTATTAACCATACTTATTTTTACCTACCCTACCTAACCCTTTTGATCTTGGTTCCTTTGGTTCTTCACATACCTTCCATGAGGGGATTCCAATCTAGTTTCAATAATTTTAAAATTCCATGTTTAAATGATAGTCTATGAAATTAGTGTGACAGTGGATCTGGCAAGTTATCTTTCATTTACACCTAACTGGTGTTATTGATTATAACCACCTTTGGGAAAATCAATTTTCCACCTTGTGTTACTAATTATAACTGCCTATGGGTAAATTAGTATCACTAACCTATGTTGTTTTTTATTAATTATAACCACCTATGGGAAAATTAGTAATAACACCTTTATCATGCATTGTCACATTACCTTACCATTACTATTATCATTTGCCTTGTTATTTGCGTAATTTTGTTAACTTGTTGTTACCCAATTAGATCTCACCACCTTTTATGTTGGTATAACTACTATGAATTGAGGTCCTAATGGGACTATGTAAGATTGTTGAGAAGTCTTGTCATTGATGTCAAGGTTAAGATGGATATCATTGATGTCAAGGTAAACATGGATATCATTGATGTCAAGGTCAAGATGGATGAAATTGATGTCAAGGTGCATCTGGTAAATACTCTTAGTGAAGGAGAATGTGATAAAAGAGAATTTTAAGGCAATCTGAGGATTATTTTTAGGTTGATGTCAAGGTTCAGTACAAGGTAAGCAGGTTTATGTTCCATTTTTTTAGTACAAGGTTCTTAAGAAGGCTTGTACATTAGATGCCTAGTCTGATGAAATAAATAGCATGATGTCTTAGTGAGATGAATGTATAGAGGCATAAGAGGATGTTTGAGGACACTTGAGCATGTATATGAAGCATTGCATGACTTAGGAGAGCTTCAAGATGAACCTATAGGAGTAGACCCTACAGGACCTATCATGCAACTAGACTCTTTCTAACTTAATGTGGGGACATGAGGTGTTTTTAAGACATATGAAGGATGAAAATTAGTGTTAGAATATGTGATAATTTTATTAATAATGTGATTAAGGTGAAGAGTGCATGAACAGTGGCTAAAATGTCTATTTCAATGCCTAATGAGACTTACCAATCAAAAGCCTAAAGAGCAAAGAGAGATGGTAGACTAATGGGGTATTAGGATCAGTTTCCAAGGCAAGCATGAAAAAATGAGTATTTAAAAAGTTATTTCATTTTATTTTAGGTATTTTTACCAAGTTTGAGGTCAAAGTATGCAATAAAAACCATAGAATGTGGTTTTGAGGTTTCCTATGTGACTAGAATAAAGGATTCTAAACCTGACAAGAGATTTCATGTACTCATTGGCATGTGTAACCTATACACGAGAATATAATATATTCATGTTAAATGTGTAATGGTCTTGTCTCAAATTTTCATTCATTGGTTTTTGGATTAAGGGCCTAATGTTTATGAATGATTGTTAAGACTGCAAGGTGGTTTAAACCTCTCTAAAAACCTAAATTTGACTTGATATGGAAGATCTTGATGGAAATGGATAAAAATGGATTATATGACCTAGTTTTATGATTTTATCATGTATTTAACTCTCTCAGGTATCTCTAGGTGGAATTGGTCTATCAAGTGAGTGAGTGGGCCCTACAAAAAAATCATGTTTCTCAAAAATTTGCTATAATAAGTAGGGTTGACCCAGTCAAAGTTACTAAGTGGATGGAATATAAATATTTATAATTGTATCTTACTCCCATGGTGGTCTTTGATCATATTATATACCTCAAATATTCTAAATTGGTTATGGAATTTGACTTATCACTAAAAGGATTAGTGATGTAGATAGTGAGAAAAACTAGGTAGAAGTGAGAATGAGATTAGGGATGTGTTGTCATGGATTAGGGATGTATATATATTCATGGGTTTGTTATTAAATAAATATAATAAACATTCATGTTGATTATATGATTTTGAGGTTAGTGGTATCTTGAGAATGTTTCTTATAAGTTGACCTGTCTAGTGCAGATGAGATAGTGAAGGTCTAAGGATGTGAGATTAGTCTAAAAGAATAATATTATCACTTGACCATGTTATATTTATATATTAGAGTTACCTAATGATATCATAGGATTATCCACATGAATTAGGTGTCTCAAAAATTATCTATACAATATTTTAAATCCATTCTCATCATGACTATGTTTGAAGGTGTATTGACAAAGTCTGAGTAATCAAGTTGGAGTGATGAGTTGGAGGTTATCTACCCTTAGATAAATCATAAAATAAATTTATTTTTGTTTTTAAGACATTATTTTAATATAAATTATTTTCAAAATATTTTAATTTAGTATAAGAGGATTGGAACATAGAATCCAAAATGGCTTGTTTGACTGAGTAAGGTCTATGAGAAAGGAGGTCAACAAATTGGTCTGTAATACCAATAGTGGTCATTTATGATTGTGATATTTTTGATGAAATTTTATATAAGGATGATTTAATATAATATTAATTTATTTTAATACCTTAATATTGTTCCTACAGGTGTCAAAAGTTTAATGTTCCATGACTATATTTTGAAACCAATTGACAGTTCTAAGTAAACTTCTTGTAGAGAAGGGTTTGAGCACTTTTGACTTGAGTTTAAAAGTATAATGCACATAAATATGACCTTGAGGGTCATAATTTTTATATTAATATGTTTTTTCCATGGTCTTTTTGAAAATCTATGTTTGTTCTTCAATTATTTTAGACAAACTTTCTTGGTATACATAAGGCTAATATGAACTATGCTAATGATGTGCTCCAAGTAGTGATATGAACTAAAAAATTTATGGAGCATAGATTTTATTAACAAAGTTATATTTGTATGAAATATTATTTGATTATTCTATGTAAATTATTTTAATTTTCTCCAATAATATCAAATATTGATATGTGCCAATTAGGCCTAATCGGATTAGGTCTCCATGAGACCTAAAGGAGAGATAAGGCATATTTGAGAGAGGTCAGATTTGAAGGGACTAAAATCACATTTTATCCATGTATATTAATTTTTATAAGATCCATTCCATGTCTTACCTAATATGATAAGATTTCTTGGCTAACTAAGAAGGATATGAACTATAAAAGTCTTGTATATATACTAGGCATTTTTAGGCCTAAATGTGTGAGTAGAGTGTGTAGATGTGAAGCAAAGAAGAAGAGGATTGTGTGAGATTAAAAATGGAATAAAACATATCAAATAAATTATATAAATTATTCATAACATCTATAGGGTCCCATGAGTGTTTTCATTATAGTTTTAAACCATAAAATAGCTAATTAAGCGAAAAAAGTAAAAGACAATTTTTGCTTTAGTGAGAGGTAGATTTGAGTGTGATAGATAAAAACAAGACCATCATTAGTTATGAGTGGAAAAAAAGATCAAGTTGGATAGTATCATAATTTTTATTTATTTGGTTATTGATTATCAAGGGGGTTGTATCCTCCTAGAAAGTTTGTGCTTACTAAAGTCAAGTTGGTGCTTGATAAATTTAGGGGTTGGTGATCCTTGTTGGGTTGGTGCTCAACTAAATTTGATTCATGGTATTATAGTACAAGTTTTAAAATATTTGTTTAAATGGGTTTTATTCCCCTTGAGGGTTTCCCACATATATATTGTGTTCATACATTTCATGGTCCTGTGGATTGGTGATTATGCTTGCTAAATAGCATGCTTATCTAAATGATCTATGATTGCTTAAGTAAGATTTTTTAAAGTATTGAAGACTGATTCACACCCCTCTCTCTATAATTTTTATTCCAACATTTAGTATTATATCTTGGTCCTTTGAAGCAGGTCTAAAGGCTTAAAGGAAGATCCTAGAAGTAAGAATGACTAGTCAACAAGCTCAAGGTGGTTTCTCTACCAGTAAGGCTCCATTGTTTAATGGATATAACTATGCCTTTTGGGGTGTGAGAATTAATATATATTTGATTTTGCAAGGACATTATATTTGGTAGTTATTTATGGATGGTTATAGTTATACTATTTTTCCACTAATAGATGCATTAGGTAAGAAGGTTAGTGAAAATAACTCCAAGGCAATGAATAACCTTCATTATAACCTATCAAAGGTAAAACTAGTGAAGGTAATGCATTGTGATTTATCTAAATAAATATGGGACAAATTTAATATTATCTATGAAGATGACACCAAAGTAAAGATGGCCAAGTTACAGACCCATAAAAGATAGTTTGAAAGTCTAAAAAATGAATGATGATGAAACCATTGCATCTTAGTTGTTGAAGATTGATGAAGTTGTTAATATCATTAGAGGATTGGGAGAAGAAGTCAAACAATATACTATCATTCAAAAAGTGTTGATATCACTAACTTATAAGTTTCACTCTAAGGTATATGCAGTAGAAGAGATGCAAGATTTGGTTAAGCTAGAGATGGATGGGCTTCATGGCATCTTGACTACCTATGAGATGAGAACCAATGAAGGAAGACATCTGAATAAATAAGTATCTTTCAAAGTTGAGAATAATTCAAAATCTAAGAAGGTTAAATATGATTAATGCTTAGATGTTGATGATGATCAACTAATAGCTATGTTTATAAGAAAGTTGAGATTTGGATCTAGTAAGTACAAAGGTAAGTTTCCATTTAGATGTTTTAACTATGGTAAGATTGGCCACTTTGCATCTAAGTGTCCCAATAAGGATAAGTTTGAGCATGATGAATAACATGATGAACATCATGGAGATGACAATATTACCTATAATCCTGATAAAAATAAGGAGTTTAGAAAGTATGAAGGTAAAAAAGGAACTTTCAAAAATAAGAAAAGATTATACACTAAGGAAGATAATCATTCTAATATAAGTGACTCAATTGAGTCTAATGGTGATGATGATAGTCATGAACCTAAGCATGAAAACAATGAAACTTTGTTCATGGCCATAGAATCAGACATTAAGGTTTTTGTAAGTGGGAAAGGCATTATGGTTGATGTATAACTAGATGAAGAAGAAGATAAAGTATATCTTGAGGTAGAATTGGTAAGTGCACTAGAGGAATTGAAGTTTTAAAGGAAAAAGAAACACAAACTAAGATCACTTATTAAGGACTATGAGGAGTAGATTGGCTTGTTTGAGGAAAGATTGAGCAACTCTTATAATGTGTATGATGAGATCATCAATCTAATTGAGGCACATATAGAGGTAGTCAATAAAATCCTAAAGATTAAAGAGGAAGAGTGTATCAGGTATGAATCTAAAGTGGAATCCTTGAAATTTGAGTTTAATAAAGCATCCATCAAGGTGAGGATCTTTGTGAAGTTTGAAAAGAGCACTAAGGCATTAGATGATATCTTGAGTTGTAAAAAATTTAAAGTGACAAAATAGGTCTTAGTTTCAAATAGGACCAAAAAGAGGCACCTCAAGTTAAGGGGAAGACTGTTCAAGACAAGAAGGTCAACATGAAAAGACCTATCAAACAAGCTAATGCTATAAGGTATGCCAATTCATTTAATGGTTATTTTTTTATGTGCAATCAATTTGTTCATAGAGAAAGATAATGTAGAAGACCCTCCAAAAATGAGCATTCATGGGAATATGGAAGGAGTCATAGATGACATCAGTCAAAAAGTATGCATAAGGTGGTTTTCTATAGTTTTCATGATATAAGACACATTATAAGATTTTGTCCTAACAAGGTTAGAAGGTCATAAAGTCTAAATAGGAGGTTTGAAGCCTCTAGAGTACTAGAGAGAAGACAAATGAATGTTTAGAAACCAAAAATAATAATGATGAGTCATGACCAATCTACAAGATCAAATGGACTACTTGTTATGATAGAGAATGATTCAAATGTAAAACCAAGTCAAGAATGTTTGTTGTCAGCCATATCGATGATCAAATGGATGATGGAGAGATCAAACCTATAATGAAAATCTAGCCTAAAAGGGTATTGAATGACATTCAGTTAGATGAGAGCATGGAGATATAATAATATCCTAAACTTGTAATGTTTTAGTGTCTTATAAGAAGTGGTGAGTCTATGATCCGTAATCATAATCAAATAAGTGTCATAATAGCATAAAACACACTTGCAATTAGATCGAAACCTTAATTCAATGATTTACTTAAAATCAACATTTTAGTTGATTACAAATTAAAATTAGTTTATAATATCTAAAATATACATAATTTTAAGAGTGGAATAAAATAAAGAGACAAAATTTAATATAAAATACTGCACGTGATGTGATAACAGAGTTCAACTATAAAGCTTATGTCTTCAGATCTACTCCAATGGGGATCACTACTTATTAATTATATCAAAATCACTTTAAAATATTAATAAGTCTTCAAAAATTATCTTATATCCTTCAAATCTATCTTAGAGAATCTCTCAAAACCATATTACTTCATTTGATTCATAAAATCCTTCTCCATTTCTCTCCACACTCTTTACATGCCTTGAAAACACTATTCACATCCAAAACTTGGCTTCAAATACAACCTCAAGCTCAATTTATAGTTTTTTCTCAAGCATCCCAATCAGTTGGGAGCTTATACTTTTACCTCAAATAATAAGGTTTGAGTCCCTTCTAATGGTTTTGGTCTTATCCCAACGTTTTTGGTGGCATTGAAATCTAATATCCCACGTTGGGTAAGTGGGTGGCTTTTAAAGTGGTTAAATGCCACAAAAATTGTGGGTAGTTAGTGCCTTAAAAGGCATGGTATAAATTTTGAATGTTGATATGTAGTGATTTCATGGAAATTATGGGATGTTTATGGCATGAACATAGAGTCTTGTGGCATATATGTGGAAGAATGAGGGGTCACATGGAAAGTTTAGAGGGTCTTGGAATTTTGAGGGACTTTGGAATGAAATTTAATTAATTAATATTCAAAATTGGACCATATTAAATTGGTTTCAATCCATGTGGTGGTTTGAGGACCCACCATGTAGTCAAATTTCCATTTGCTACTTATCGACATTCATCAATTGTTGACCTCTCATCACTTGTCGATAAAACCCAAAAAAAAATTATTTTCCTAAAGCAATCTTCCAAGTGCCATAACTCATGCATATGGGCTCCATTTTTAAAACTATAAAATGTGTCAAAATTATCTTGATGATCCCTTCACTATGGCATTGATAAACCTATAATTTTAAGACTTTATTTCTGGATCAAAATATAAATTCTCCTGGATCAATCCTCCCTACCAGGATCTTTTGGACCTCCAAAATTCAATTAATTAGTAAAGAGGTGAGGGTATTTCTCCCTCACTTTTTTGGATTCCATCCATTTGGCCTTGTTCAGGTGCATCCCTTTAAGACCAACTCAAATATATTCAACTTTTCTCCTTCATGATGTCCAAACATTCTTGTCAAGTATTATATCTTCCTACAATTTTGTTAGATACTCAGGAGAAAATCATCAATACAAGGAATAGATACACTCTCATCATGATATATGATCATCAGAGGCTCATATAATTTTAGATTTTACACATTCACAACTAAATAAATTTGTATATAAGATGGAAAATCCAACCAAAAAGCATTTTTACCAATCTTTTCCATAATCTAAAAAGGACCATACCAGATTGCTTTCAAATTTTTATCTTCACCTATCAGTCTTTCCTTACTAATGTGAAGCCATAATAAATCACCTATAGCAAATTGGTGATCAACATGATGTTTCTCATGTCTTGCTTTATACTTTGCCTTACTTTTCTCTAACTAATCTTAGATAGTCTAATGTACCTGCTATATCTTTTCAATGAATTTCTTGGATTTAATAGCATCTTTATATTCATCAGCAGTTGAATCATATCCATAACAAACATCTAGAGGAGATTTAGGAAAATATCCATAACAAAATTCAAAAGGAGATTCCAGAGTAGAATAATGAAGTGCATGACTGTAAGCATGTTGTAAATAGCATAAATTCTCATCCCATAACATGGGATGTTTACTGTAATAACCCCTAAGTAAATGTACCACTGTGTTGTCCCCAAAAATAGCTTTCTCATTTTTGGGACAACATATGAACTATTTTGGTCCTGCAAGACCAAAAATTGTCTCTTCCCTTTTCAAAATTTGTTTTGAGCATTTAATTTCCTCATTTTCCAAGATTTTTTAGTAAATGGATTAGCAGTTTCAATAGGTTCAAAGGCTTCTATAGGCAAGTTCAATAAAAATAACAAGTTTCCAACACTTAGTCATTTTTAGGACTGGTTCAAACGCCTTGGTTCAACCAAAAATGTTCATCGACAAAGCTTCTAAGCAAGGATTGAACCATTGAACCAAAATGGTTCAAGGTTTAAGGGTTTAATGGGTTCAAGATTCAATGTCATTGGCAAGAGTTAAGCACATTTATCAAGGTTCAAAGTTTAATCATTCCACATCTTCAAACACTTAGCAAAAAAACAAAGGCTTGAACCATTGAACTGTTGAACCTTGAACCATTTTGGTTCAATAGTTTGATGGGTTCAATGACCAATAGGTTCAGTGCACTTAGTTTAAAAGATCAAAAAGACTTAGCCAAATAATGAAGAATGAACTGATTGAACCATTGAACCTTAAACCAAAGTTGGTTAGATCGGTTGGTTCAATCTGTAGGTTTAAGGGGCTGCCCCAAAGCCAAAGGAACAAGTTCCCTTGTGGAGGGCGTTGAATCGAGGCCAAGTACCCTTGTGAAGGGCAGTGAACAAAAATAGACAAATTTGGAAATCCTTTAGGAAAATGACTAAGTAAGAGATTCTAAAAGAATTCTTTTAGAAGTATTTTCCATGAGAAAATGACTAAGGCAAAAATCCTTCAGACATTTTTTCTGGAGTTCACCTGGGAAGAAAGCCTAAAGAAATTAAAGGGAATGAGTGGCTAAGGAAAGGAATGCCCGAAAGGAAAAAGCTTGAGAGCGGAAGCTGCCAAGTGTCATCTGCCGAGACACTTTATAGTTTATTTCCAAGTAGCAAAACATGCCATGTGTTCCATTGTAACTCAGTGGAGCGTGACAAGTGTCATCATCTACATTTTAGGATTCTTATAAGTTTCAAATATTCTTTCAATAAGCTTGTCACATAATCATGTAGAAAGCACCAAGTGGAAATAGTGAAAGGTTGTAATATATTTTTCTACAAAGCCACGAAAGATGCCACGTGTCCCTTGAAAAGCTCAGCAAAGCACGACAAGTGTTAACATCCACGGTCTCTCCCTTTTGTTTTGTAAGGACTGTGGTGGGCCCTGAGTGAGTTGCTAAGGTGAAGTGGAGCATGACAAATGTCATCATCTGCATGAATCCAAAATGAGTCCCAAATGTTTCTATAATGTTTTTAGGAGCTCGGTGGAAGCTGCCACGTGTCACCTTCTACAGGACTCTCAAAAGCAAAAAAAATGCCACATGTCACTTGCTAAGATCAGCAAAAAGTAGCCAAAGCAAGTGGGAAAGACATGAAGTAATTGCTAAGGAGGATGATGGACCCGAATGCATTCAAAGACCTTTAATGCCAAAGGGAAGAATCACTAATGGAAGAGCGTAAAGAGCCAGAAAAGCTAAAGATATAGCCCTAAGAGCTCAAATGCTAGGAAAAGACAAAACCAAAAAGGGAAAAGATAGTCTAAGGGCTCAAATCATAGCAGAAAGAGGGAAAGGCCAAAATATCTTCAAGGGAGTTATTTCCATTAGGTGAAATAGTGGATCAAGCAGACTTCTGAGCACACCAAATTAAGGATGTGGCCTATTTTTCTTTCATGAAGTAAAGGCGCAAAGGGATAACTATGTAGACACCAAGAAAAGGACCAGATAATCCATACTAAAGAAGAGACATATTAGATGAATTAGCATGCCATAGTTAAGGTAGCTGCCCTGTTCCAGCATGGCCCTCCTTGAAAAAATTGAAAATGCATTCAAGGCATTGAATGCAGCATGGGTTGTCCCATGGAACAAAGTGCCAGACCTTTCTTAGATATTATATAATGTAATCTCTGATTTGATACAAGGGAGATATTTTTGATCATAGAAGCAAAACTCTACTCAAATTGAAAGGTGAATACTGAGACTTTAAGCTTAGATTGTTGTTCATATTATTTTATCTAAATGAGAAAGCAAGTTACTTGTAGACTTTGTGCTGTCATAAATTATGCCATTTTAGGAGATTGTTCTTATGTCTATCTTCTAGATGCATTCTTGTTTATTTAAAGTAACAGGTAGAACTAGTGGAAGTGATAAGGAAAATGTCCTAAAACTAGTTATTTTCAGACTTTGTGCTAACATAATTGTTTTTAGTGTGTGTTTTTAGTTTCTTTCTATGTAAAGGTTGGGACAACTTTGTGCCCCCATTGTTCTTCATAATTCACTCTTGGGCAGTCAAGGTCGAGACTTTGTGTTACATCTTAGATTGTTGGTTACTTTACACCTTGTTACCAATTACTTATCCTACCTAAAAGAACTCCTACTGTCCCCTGCAAGAACACTTCTAAAAGAAGATAAGTGCCTTCAGTATTTTCACCAAGATTTTCTCCTTTGTTTATGAACATCATCTCTAAAAGAAGAGAGATGGATGGTGTATTCTACCTTTGAGTGTTATTTTTTGCATATATATAGTATATAGCTCCTTTAAACTTATAAGGAACCTCCCCTTGATGAGAGGAGAGATTCATCTCCTTTGGATGTGGTAAACCTCTAACTTTGGATGACTAATCTCCCTTGTTATGGATGATCAAACTTATTTTGCTCATCAGTACATTGGTGACAAAATATTCACCCAATAGCTTTTTGGTGACTCTATTAGGGATGAACGTGCAGTCTGAAGCCTCAAGTTTCAAATTAAAGCAGTCCCTACCCTTATCCATTATAGATTCTAGCGACTCCATATCATGTCTTACCCATTATCATTATAACCTTACCATCTTCTTCCATCTCCATTATATTATCTGGTCTACAAAACTAGATCCATTGGGGAAGAGCACGTAGTTTGAAGTCTCAAGCTTCAAGCTGAAGTAGATCCTACTATTTTCCATTTTTATTCTATAATTTGGTAGCTCCATGCTATACAAGAAGCAAAAAATCTCAAGGTGATGTTGACCCTATTTTTGAGTTGGTGCAGTAGAGCAATTTTGATTTGTTTCTTCCACAACCTCACCTTCAATGAACTAAGAGTCTTCCTCTTACCCATACCAAGTCACCAATACAAGGTAGAGCTTCTTTTTCTACTATTAGCAGAGCTTTGCCTATCCATACTCCACCCAAATTTGTTATCCCACTTTTACACAATCAAATTATGGCTCAAGGCCCCTGGGGTAACTCTTTTGGTCCACTAAATTTGACTCCACCCCTACATGAACTTCCACACAGCTCAAGAAAGAATTTCCCCAAATTCTTTGGGGATGGGATAGTTCACCTTGATGAACACATTACAGCCTTTAGCATAGCCTATGGCATAATAGGAGTGGAATTTGAAGACGTGGCAGTCAGGCTTTTTGTAGAAACACTACAAGGTGCTACTACATATTGGTTCTACTATTTGCAGGCTCGGTCAGTGACTAACTGGGACACACTCAAAGCCAAATTCAAAGCAAGGTTTAAGCCTAAAAAAGATGCACATGCCTTTCTGGCCCTAATCACATAGATGAAGAAGGAACATCATGAACCTATGAGGGATTTCATAGTAATATTTGACAAGCTGAGGAATTGAATTCATGTAATTGCTCAACCAACACCTAAAAACCTCAAATGCTTCTTCATCAACTCACAATTGCCTAAAGTGAGTTTTCTACTAAGATGAACTAGACACATAGACCTTGTTGTTGCTCAAGACTTGGCTACTGAGGTAGAAGATGACCTTATCTTGGCTAGAAAGATAAGGAGAGACCCAAACAGAGGTAAATCCTCTTCATCTTCTGAATATCCATCTATAGGCACCATGGATCAAATGGTGTAAAAGTTGTCAAATAAACTATTAGAATTAAAAAAGAAAATGGCACAAGGTATGTCCTTTTCTCCTTCATAGAGAGATATGCAAAGGAGGACATTCCCTAATCAGTCATACCAAGGCAATGCTATCAATAATCAAAGGCAACCAAATCATCTTCCTCCCCCACAGATGAACCTTACCCTTGAAGCACCTCCAACCAACTCAGTAGTTGGATATCTGGAAACTGAACATGATTTCTCTTTTCAACCTAATTTTGATTAAGAAAATGATGTTGATCTCTTCATGGAGGGTCAAGAAGAATCATTTGGTAACTCCCACATTGGTTTCCTAAATTACCAAGATGAACCCAAAAGTAAAGGTGAAGCAGTCGAGAGATCATACATAGTGTTCACCCAGTCCAAGAATCAATCAGCCTAGCAAGCTGATAAATAAAAGATAGAGGAGTGACCTTAACCAGCAATTTCAATTGCTAAACATGGGACCACTCTACCTTTCTAGCCAAAGGACCCAGTGATTGCTAAGAATGTAAGTACATCAAACATCTCTACACCTTCTACTTCAAATTCATAGATCAGTCCTCCCCCCCTAAAATCCAAAAGGATGAACTCCCATCCTCTCTTCCTAGTCCATTTTATTCATTTGACATAATTGACCATGTCAAGAAAACCAAAATTTAAATGACTAAATTTGAATTCCTACAAGCCAACCCTAAGCAGTTGAATAGGTTGGTGGAGTGTGTGAAGAATATAGCCATCCCTGCAGGATAAAAGATTAGAAAGGTAACTCATGATCCCCTATAGAACATGCCCATCCCAAAAAATCTTGTCATTACTCCTCCTACTACTCCTAATAGGACTAAACCTTTTTATGTCTCATTATGATAAATGGACATCAAATGAATAATTGCATCATTGATTTTGAAGCTTCATATAATGGCATGCCTACCAAAGTGGATGAATCCCTTGGCCTCACACTGACCAAGACATTTGGGAGATACTTATCCATAAAGAATAATCAAGTATCTCTATTGGGACAAATTAAGGATGCCTAATTTATGTTTGTAGCATTCTTGGAAAAGAGAATCAAGATGACAGTCCTAGTGGCTGACATCCCAACCTCATATGGCATTCTGCTGGGATGAAATTTATGCAAGGATGTTAGAGGAGAGTTGAGCATGGACCTGTCTGAGGCAAGGATCCCTGTCAAAGGCATCATGAAGAGGTTGCTCCCTAAAAAGAAGGAAAAATATGTTGTCACTCAGACATTAGCACCTAAAGCTCAAATTTTATTTGAGTCTTCAGGTAGGGGTAATTACTTCTTGACCATAGAGGGTGTTCATGTTTCTGTAGATGAAAGTCCTATAGGTGGAAATCCTAAAATTGATTCAAACAAGACATTAGAAGAATTTGGTAGGGCACAGTATAAGTGAAAAAGGATATTCCATCTCTAATGGAGAGAAATCTAATTAAAGATCAGTTTTTGATGATGTTTGGATCCTAAAATTTGATGGCAGCAATTCTTCTACCAATACTAAAGCTAGGATTGTGTCGATACCTCCTCAAGGAGATGTTTTTCCTTCTTCATGCAAGTCACTCAAATTGAAAGTTGCTCAGGATGAAGGTGTCAAACTCTTTCATGCTAAAGGAGATGTTAAACTGATGTTTTATCAGGAGACTGATGCTGACAATCAAATCATGTGTTAGACTGAACCAGCAGAACAATAAACTATGGTAGTGGACCATACTACTGCGCGCCAAAGTCAAGAAGAGGAACTCTTCACTGAGAGAGAAAAGATTTATGGTTTTCATATTGGAGACCACATCTTACCATGGCATAATAAGAGAGAACTAAAAGGAGTGCACAAGAAATGTGATTCCTAGTGGAGAGTTCCATTTGCTCATCACCGATTCTGGGGACAAAATGGTTTCCTACTGGTTTATCAAGATGGAATGCAATTTTTAGTCTCACAATGGGTAGCATCTGAATCACTTCAATTCTTGAAGTATTAGATAAGTTCACTTGTATATATGTATATTTGTATAGTCTTTATTTCTACTTTGTGTCATTAATTTTCATTTTTTGGAGCCTTTTTTTTGGGTAGCATGACTTTATAGTCCAATGGCATACTTCAAGGCACTAGAGATTCTAGTTTATACTCCCCTTAGTTGTTTCAAGTTTTCATCTGATAGAAGTTCCCCAATTGGAGCCAGTTATTGTCCCTAAAAATAGCTTTCTCATTTTTAAGACAACATATGAACTATTTTAGTCTTGCAAGACCAAAAATTGTCTCTTCCCTTTTTAAAATTTGTTTTGAGCATTTAATTTCCTCATTTTCCAAGATTTTTTAGTAAAGGATTAGTAGTTTTAAGAGGTTTAAAGGCTTTTGCAGGTAAGTTCAATCAAAATAACAAGTTTTTGTTAGGGTATGGAGCTAAAAGCTTCACCCATGAGCAAATACAGAACTTGCTAGAAACCCACAGTCACCGTCAACGGTCAGGCACAGACCAGAAGCTGCTAGCATCGGTAGAAGGTCAACTGACATTGGTCACAGGTAGGCATACAGGGACCGACGTTGGTCACCTGTGTGTCTAGGATCTGATTTCATACGAGAATAGAATGTTTGCATGTAAAGATCAACTGTTGGTTGTAAGTTTGCGTTTCTATTTTGAGTAGAACTGATTAGAGCCCTTGATTAGGAGGTGCATCTAATGGTTGTAAGTGCATGCTCATGAATCTCTAATGTTATATATTAGGGATAGATCTTCATAGTCTATTGGACAATACTGTAGAGTGAAAGACACTACTGTAGAAGTAGAATACATATTGTATATGTGAATCAATCCAGATTATGGAGTTGATTGTAATTGAGAGAGAGGACTCTTGAGGGAAAGAGATCTAGGAAGAGATTTGTACATATGAGAGAGGTGTGGAAGAAAAGAATTTTTTTCAATTGTAATTCCTTCTGTAAAGAGTTTAATACAAGTTTTCAGGGTGGTTTCTTGTATCTCTTGTTCTTTACTATTTCTGATTCTAGTTACTTATCTATATGGCTTATTTCCACATATAGTTGCTTTCATATAGTAATCAATTTTGTTGATTGATCCCCAACAAGTGGTATCAGATCTTGGTTGCAGGTTCCAGAGCTTGATACCAAAAAGTGGTATCAGAGCTTTGGTTCACTAACAGGTGGTTTAGATCTGGTTAGTGTGTATTGATTACAGGTTACTCATAGGGATTTCTGTTTGAGTGGGAGAAGCAATGGCAGAAGAAAGTAAACTTAGAATAGAGAATTTTAATGGCAAGAACTATCAATTATGGAGAATGCAGATAGAAGATTATCTGTATCAAAAAAATCTATACTTATCGTTAGGTGGGATTGCTAAGAAGCCCACAGACATGGAAGATGAAGAATGGGAAGTTCTAGATAGAAAGGCTCTTGGATCTATAAAATTGAGTCTAGCATCTACTGTGATATCTAATTTATCACAGACAAAGTCTACGGTAGAGTTAATGACTACTTTAGCAAATTTATATGAAAAACCCTCAGCTTCAAATAAGGTATATCTTATGAAGCAGTTATTTAATTTGCAAATGCAGGAAGGTGGATCTGTATCTAATCATCTAAATGATTTCCATGGAATTGTGAATCAATTAAATTCAATCAAAATAGTGTTTGATGATGAAATTAAAGCTCTATTAATCTTATGCTCTTTACCTGAGAGTTGGCATAGCTTGGTAATGGCAGTTAATAATATTGCATCTGCTTCAAATATTTTAAAAGTAGATGATGTTGTTAGTGTAATCTTGAATGAAGAAATTCACAGGAAAAGCACAGAGGAGACATCAGAGAATGCTTTAAGTTTTGAGAGTAGGGGAAGGCAAAAAGAGAAGGGCAAGAAAGGGAGAACAAGATCTAAGTCAAAGATGAGAGGAAGATCCAAATCTAGAAATGGCAGGAAGCCACAATGTTGGAATTGTGGAAAGATAGGGCACATAAGCAAAGATTGCTGGTCAAAGCCTAAAGAGGACAAACAACATGATGATAAAGAAGAAGCAAAGGTGGCAGGTATTGTTGCACAAGATTATTTTATATTCTCTTTGCATAATAATATAGAATCTTGGGTTTTAGATTTTGGTGCATCTTTCCATGCAACCCCCAATAGAGAATATTTCAGTGACTATGTCCATAGAGATTTTGGAATAGTTTACTTAAGGGATGATGAGCCTTGTAAAATTGTTGGCAAAGGTAAAGTGCAACTGAAAATGTAGAATGGCAACACATGGGTGTTGAGAGATGTCATGCATGTTCCCAGCCTAAAGAGGAATTTGATTTATGTAGAAAAGTTAGGGGATGAGGGTTGTACAGTAACTCTCACAACTAAATCTTGGAAGGTTTCCAAGTGTGTACTTGTATTGGCCAGAGGTAAGAGAGAAGGTACTCTCTATTTATGTAATTGTATTACTGGTAATTCTCTTTTTGTATTATCTACTTCAGATGTAGATGCAAAGTTGTGGCATCAAAAGCTTGGCCACATGAGTGAGAAGGGAATGACAATTCTTAAGTTAAAAGGTATGTTTCTAGATTTGAAAAGCATAGATCTAGATTTTTGTGAAGACTGTATTTTTGGAAAATAGAAGAGAGTGAGTTTTCTCAAGACTAGGTCAACAAAGAAGAAGCACAAATTACAGCTTGTTCACACAGACGTGTGGGGACTAGCTCAAGTTGCTTCTATTGGAGGATCATAGTACTATGTTTCCTTCATAGATGATGCTACAAGAAAGGTATGGGTCTATTATATTAAGAAGAAATCTAATGTTTTTGGCATGTTTAAGATTTGGAAAGCTATGGTTGATAATGAAATAGGCAAGAGATTGAAGTGCCTAAGATCTAACAATGGTGGTGAGTTTTGCAGCCACAAGTTCAATTGGTATTGTTATATGCATGGGATCTGCAGGCAAAGGACTGTTCCAAAAACACCTCAACAAAATGGAGTTGCTGAAAGGATAAACAGAACAATCATGGAGCATGCAAGGTGTATGAGATTACATGCTGGATTGCCCTTAGAGTTTTGGGCAGAAGCTGTGGATACTGTAGTTTACCTTATTAACAGAGGACCCTCTACAGCTCTAGATGGTGGAATTCCAGAAGAGGCATGGACAGGTAAAAAGGTAGATCTATCATTTCTCAAAGTTTTTGGTTGTGAAGCCTTTATGCACGTTGATAAGGAAAATAGAAAGAAGCTGGATGCTAAGTCTATGAGGTGCACATTTATTGGCTATGGCTCTGATGAGTTTAGATCCAGGTTTTGGAATCTAGGAACTAATAAGATAATTAGGAGCCGTGATGTTGTTTTCAATGAAAAAGTGATGTATAGTGATCAACTCAAGAATTTAAATCAATCTGAGAAGATCAATGCAAAATTGGATGAGGTAAAGGTCCAAAATAAGCTCACAGGAAAGAATAATCACAGAAAGGAAAACATAGAGACCGATGTCGGTCAGGCAGGAACTGACATTGGCCGTACAAGAACTGATGATGGTCACATAAAAACTGAGGTCGATCAGGTAGAACTGATGTCGGCCAGTTACAAGTCTGGAAGTGACTGAGGTCAGTCACTGTCAGAGAATTTGGGCAGATAGCATGTTATGGATGAGTCTCAGATGCCCATCAAGAGGTCAAATAGGGTAAGTAAACCTCTAATTCGATATTCCCCTTCATTATTCTATTTATTACTTACTGATGGTGGAGAACCAGAGAGTTTTGATGAAGTAATACAGGTGGAATCCAAGAGTCAGTGGGAGCTAGGCATGAATGAGGAAATTGATTCCTTGAAAGAAAACCAAACAAGGGATTTGGTTGAGTTTCCAGTAGGAAAGAAGACACTGAAGAACAGATGGATCTATAGGTTGAAGGAAGGTGAGAATGGACAAATGAGATATAAGGCTAGGTTGGTAGTGAAAGGATTTGCACAAAAACCAGGTATTAATTTTGGTGAGATTTTTTTTCCTGTTGTTAAAATGACTTCTATACAGACTGTATTGTCTTTAGTTGCTATTGAGGATTTGCATCTTGAGCAGCTTGATGTTAAGACAACATTTCTTCATGGAGATTTGGATGAGGAAATATATATGGATCAGCTGGAAGGATTTGAGGTCAAAGATAAGGAGAAGCTAGTGTGCAGATTGAAGAAAAGCTTGTATGGCCTCAAGCAAGCTCCAAGACAATGGTATCTAAGATTTGATAGGTTTATGACTGAGCATGGCTATAGTAGATGTCAATCTGACCATTGTGTGTATTTTAAGAGATTGGATAATGGTAGATATATTATTCTATTGTTGTATGTAGATGATATGCTGGTCGCAGGATCACACATGCAGGATATCTCTGAGCTTAAGGTGAAATTAGCTCACACATATGTCATGAAGGATTTAGGAGCAACAAATAAAATCCTTGGCATGAATATTAAGAGAGACAGGAAAAATCACAAGTTGATTTTGTCTCAAGAGGATTATGTGGACAAGGTGTTGAAACAGTTCAATATGTAGGATGCAAAACTGGTAAGCACACCTATGGCTAGACACTTCAAGTTGGGTAAAGAACAGTGTCCTAATTCACATGATGAGGTAGAGTACATGAGAAAAGTTCCATATGCTTCCATAGTAGGAAGTCTAATGTATGCAATGGTTTATACTAGGCCTGATATTGCCCAAGCAGTGGGAGTTGTAAGTAAGTATATGGCCAATCTAGGAAAGGAACACTGGAAAGCAGTTCAGTGGATCCTTAGATATCTAAAAGGAACCAACAGTAGGCATTTATGCTATGAAAGTTCAAATACTTCTCTACATGGTTATGTAGATTCAGATATGGCAGGTGATTTGGATGGCAAGAGAAGCACCACAAGATATGTTTTCATTGTTGGTGGAATGGCGGTTAGCTAGATATCAAAGTTGCAGAAGGTTTTTGCCTTGTCAACTATAGAAGAAAAATATATTACAGTCACAGCGGCTAGCAAAGAGATGATATGGATGACATGGTTCATGGAAGAGCTTGGAAAGGAGCAAGAGAGTTGTAGACTGTTCAGTGATAGTCAAAGTGCAATTCATTTGGCTAAGAATTCAGCTTTTCATTCAAGAACAAAGCATATACAGCTTAGGTACCACTTCATTAGACAGGTATTGGAGGATGGTGAGTTGAAGCTAGAGAAGATTCATACAGATAAGAACCCTATTGATATGTTAACCAAGCCGGTTACAAAGGAGAAGTTGAATCTTCATTCAACTTTCATTGGTCTTCATGATTGAGTTAAAGATGGAGGAGCTAGAAGATGTTGCTGTATAAGTACTGGTGCAGCTGTTTATCTCCAAGTGGGAGATTGTTAAGGTATGGAGCTAAAAGCTTCACCCATGAGCAAATACAGAACTTGCTGGAAACCCACAGTCACCATTGACTTTTAGGTGCAGACCAGAAGCTACCGGCGTCGGTAGAAGGTTGGCTGACATCGGTCATAGGTAGGCATACAGGGACTGATGTCAGTCACCTGTGTGTCTAGGATCTGATTTCATGCGAGAACAGAATGTTTGCATGTAAAGATCAACTGTTGGTTGTAAGTCTACATTTCTATTTTGAGTAGAACTGATTAGAGCCCTTGATTAGGAGGTGCATCTAATGGCTGTAAGTGCATGCTCATGAATCTCTAATGTTATATATAGGGATAGATCTTCATAGTTTATTGGACAATACTGTAGAGTGAAAGACACTAATGTAGAAGTAGAATATAGATTGTATATGTGAATCAATCCAGATTGTGGAGTTGATTGTAATTGAGAGAGAGGACTCTTGAGGGAAAGAGATCTAGGAAGAGATCTGTACATCTGAGAGAGGTGTGGAATAAAATAAGTTTTTTCAATTGTAATTCCTTCTATAAAGAGTTTAATACAAATTTTTAGGGTGGTTTCTTGTATCTCTTGTTCTTTGCTATTTCTGATTCTAGTTACTTATCTATCTGGCTTATTTTCGTATATAGTTGCTTTCATATAGTAATCAATTTTGTTGATTGATTCCCAATAGTTTCCAACACTTAGTCATTTTCAAGACTGGTTCAAACGCCTTGGTTCAACCAAAAATTTTCATTGGCAAGCTTCTAAGCAAGGATTGAACCATTGAACTATTGAACCAAAATGGTTTAAGGTTCAAGGGTTTAATGGGTTCAATATTCAACGTCATCGACAAGAGTTAATCACATTTTTCAAGGTTCAAAGTTCAATCATTTTGCAGCTTCAAACACTTAGCAAAAAACCAAAGGCTTAAACCGTTGAACCTTGAACCATTTTGGTTCAATGGTTCAACGGGTTCAATGACCAATTGGTTCAATGCACTTAGTTCAAAATATCAAAAAGACTTAGCCAAATAATGAAGAATGAACCAATTAAACCATTGAACCTTGAACCAAAGTTGGTTTGATCAGTTGGTTCTATTGGTAGGTTCAAGGGGCTGCCCCAAAGCCAAAGGAACAAGTGCCCTTGCTGAGGGTGTTGAACTGAGGCCAAGTACCCTTGTGAAGGGTAGTGAACAAAAGTGGACAAAGTTGGAAATCTTTCAAGAAAATGACTAAGAGAGTCTTAAATAATTCTTACAAAAGTATTTTCCACGAGAAAATGACTAAGGCAAAAATCCTTCAGACATTTTGTCCAAAGGAATTCACCCGAGAAGAAATCCTAAAGAAATTGAAGGGAATGAGTGGCTAAGGAAAGGAATGCCTAAAAGGAAAAATCTTGAGAGTGGAAGCTACCAAGTGTCATCTACTGAGACACTTTATAGTTTATTTCTAAAAGGCAGCAGAACATGCCACGTGTCCCATTGTAACTCAGTAGAGTGTGACAAGTGTCAGTCTCTACATTTCAGACTTCTTATAAGTTTTAAAGCTTCTTTCAATAAGCTTTTCACAGAATCACATGGAAAGCACCAAGTGGCAATAGTGGAAGGTTGTAATATGTTTTTCTACAAAGCCACAGAAGATGCCATGTGTCCCTTGAAAAGCTCGGTGGAGCATGACAAGTGTCAACATCTGTGGTCTCTCCCTTTTATTCTATAAGGACTGTGGTGGGCCCCAAGTGAGTTTCTAAGGTAAAGTAGAGTGTGACAAGTGTCATCATTTGCATGAATCCAAAATGAGTCTTGAATGTTTCTACAGTGTTTTTAGGAGCTCAATGGAAGCTGCCATGTGTCACCTTTTGTCAGACTCTCAAAAGTGGAAAATGCCATGTGTCACTTGTTGAGATCAGTAAAAAATGGCCAAAGCAAGTAGGAAAGACACAAATGAATTGCTAAGGAGGATGACAGACTTGAATGTGTTCAAAGACCTTCATTGCCAAAGGGGAGAACCATTAATGGAAGAGCATAAAGAGTCAGCAAAGCTAAGGATAAAGCCCTGAGAGCTCAAATCCCAAGAAAAGACAAAACTAGAAAGGGAAAAGATAGCCCAAGGGCTCAAATCATAGCAGAAAGAGGGAAAGGCCAAAATATCTTTAAGGGAGTTATTTCCAGTAGGTGAAACAGTGGATCAAGCAGACTTCTAAGCATGCCAAATCAAGGACATAGCTTATTTTTATTCCATGAAGTAAATGCAAAGGGATAGTTGTGTAGACACTAGGAAAAGGACCAGATAATCCATACTAAGGAAGAGACATATTAGATGAATTATCATGCCATATTTAAGGTAGCTGCCATGTTCCAACATGGCCCTCCTTGAAAAAATTGAAAATGCATTCAAGGCATTGAATGCAGCATGGGCTGTCCCATGGAACAAAGTGCCAGACCTTTCTTGCCTGCTATATAATGTAATCTCTAATTTGATATAAGGGAGATCTATTTTATCACAGAAGCAAAACTCTACTCAAATTGAAAGGTGACTACTGAGACTTTGAGCTCAGATTATTGTTCATATTATTTTATCTGAATGAGAAAGCAAGTTACTTGCAGACTTTGTGCTGTCATAAATTGTGCCATTTTAGGAGATTGTTCTTAGGTCTATCTTTTAGATGCATTCTTGTTTATTTAAACTAACAGGTACAACTAGTGGAAGTGATAAGGAAGATGTCTTGAAACTAGTTACTTTCAGACTTTGTGCCGACATAATTGTTTTTAGTGTGTGTTTTTAGTTTCTTTCTATGTAAAGGACCTTGGGATGACTCTGTGCCCCCATTGTTCTTCATAATTCACTCTTAGTCAGTCAAGGTGGAGACTTTGTGCTACATCTTAGATTGTTGGTTACTTTGCATCCTGTTACCAATTACTTATCCTACCTGAAAGAACTCCTGTTGTCCCCTGTAAGAACACTTCTGAAAGAAGATAAGTGCCTTTAGTTTTTTCACCAAGATTTTCTCCTTTATTTGTGAACATCATCTCTAAAAGAAGAGAGATGGATGGTGTATTTTACCTCTGAGTGTTATTTTCTACATATATATAGTATATATCTCCTTCAGACTTATAGGGAACCTCCCCTTGATGAGAGGAGAGATTCATCCCCTTTGGATGTGGTAAACCTGCAAATTTGGATGACTAATCTCCCTTGTTGTGGATGTTCAGACTTATTTTTCTCATCAGTACGCTGGTGACAAAATATTCACCCAACACACTGTACGGTTTACAACCTCTATATACCCATCAGTCTATGGATGAAATGTAGTACTCTTATTCAACTTAGTGTCCATAAGTTCCCATAGTATTGACCAAAATTCCCCAAGAAATTGAGAATCTCAATCATAAATAATAGAAGTGGGCAAACCAAAATGAACCCATACATGCTAAAAGAAAAATTGTGTCATACCTTCCCTTGTAATTTGTTTAGTGCAAGGAATCAAAACACACATCTTGTTAAATCTATCCACTAACACATATAAGTAATCATGTTTTCTCGGTGACATAGGCAAACCCCCTACAAAGTCCATGGAAATACTTTCCTAGGGATGGGTAGGAATAGGTAAAGGAGTTTAAAGTCCCAGTTTCCTGTTACTAGATTTGCTTGTGGAATAAAGAATACACCCCTTGATATATTTGGAAACATTTTCCTACATATGGGGCCAATAAGAATACATTATTGAATGTGCAATCATTTTACCAACTCCAAAATGACTAGAAATAAGAGAAGTATGTGCTTCCCTAATCATGTGCACCCTTTCATTTAAAAGAATGAAAAGTTTACCCAAATGATACAAAAGTCCATTATGCACATGATAGTCTAATTCTTCTACCTATTTTCCACTCATCAAGTCTTTTATACACATCCTTGAAGTCAACATCATCAACATATTGTTCTTTATAACTTTCATGAGTCAAAGAACTATGTTGTAAAAGAATAGATGCAATTACCATAAGAGGCCTAGAAAGCATGTCAACAAATTTATTCTGAATACCTTTCTTATACCTGATCACAAGATGAAACTTTTGTAGGAAATCCATCCAATGAAAATGCCTATACTGTTGTAGCTTGGCCTGTGACCTAAGATACTAAAGGGTCTGATGATCTATATGTATCACTATCTCCTTGCCCATTAAGTAATGTTTCCATTTATTAACACTTTGAACCAATGCATACAATTCCTTATCATAAGTCAGATAGTTTCTTATCGTACCTATGAAGCTCTTAGAATGATAGCATAATGGTTTCTTTCCCTACATCAAAATAGCTCCCATAGCATAATCACTTTCATCCATATCGATCTCAAATGGTTATTACAAATCACGAAGTGCCAAGATAGGAGCAGTACTAATCTTTATCTTCAAAGTGTTGAAGGCTTTTTGTTGCTTACCTCCCCACTAAAAGACATGTTTTGTACTAGTCAAAGAATTTAAGGGTGATGCAATAAGTGAGAAATTAGAAATGAATTTTCTATAATATTTTACTTTTCTAAGAAAAATTTATAACCTTAGTTACATTATTGGGTTTAGTCCATTTAACTATAATCTCCACCTTTGTAGGATCAATTTTTAATTCACCATGTCCTATAATATAACCCAAGTAAATCAAAGAGGTCTTGCTGAATTCACATTTAGAAAATTTCAAATAAAGTTTCTCCATTCTTAATGCATCCATGACTTTCCTAATATGAATCACATGGTCTTCCCAAGACTAATTGAAGATCAAAATATCATCTACATATACTATAACAAATTCATCAAGGAATGGTCTGAAAACATCATTCATCAATCGCATGAATGAAGTTAGTGTAATGAAAAATCCAAAAGGCATGATAAGCCACTCAAATAATCCCTATTTTGTCTTAAAATTAGTTTTCCAAATATCACCATCAATAATCTTAACCTGATGATAACCACTTTTCAATTCTAACTTAGTGAAATAGATAGCATTTCTTAACTGATCTAGTAAATCATCAATACAAGGAAGAGGGTAACAATTCTTAATAGTAATTTTGTTCAAAGCATGAAAATCAAAACACATTCTCCATGTGACTTCTTTCTTAGGCACAAAAATGATAGGTGAACCAACAAGAGATGTAATAGGATGAATAACACCTTTTTCTAAAAGTTACATTGCTTGCTTCTTGATTTCCTCATTTTCTACCACTGATAACCTATACATGCCAATGTTAGGGAGAGGATAATCCTATAACAATTGAATTTCATGTTGATCTCCCCTTTTAGGGGGTAATCCTTTTGGATCTTAAAACAAATCTTTATAACTAGAAATAATTTCAACCAATTATTTCTTATGTTTAGGATCACAATTTTCCATAGCTTGGGAATATTCTTTTTCCTTGGACTTAATCAACATGAGATAAAAATTATTGTTTGAATTGACTAATATTTTCATTTATCATGTTGTAACCAAATAAAGACTCATCTTCACATGATGTGCTTTGACTATATATTTAATGTCATCCTTAACAAGAAAGTACTTATTCTCTTCCCTATAAAATATTGCTTTTCTATCAAAAAGATAACGTCTTCCTAAAATAATCTTGCATATATTGAGAGCGACTACATACATATCAACTTCATCTATGTATTTGGATGTGATGACAAATTTCAATCTACAAGTTTTAGTTACTTTTAATTTTACATCATCACACACCCAACCAAGTGGATAGGGTTTCAGATGGGGAGTTTTTTTTAAGCCTAACTTTTTAACAATGTCCTCAAAAATCAAATTTGCCTGTGATCCACTATCAAATAGAGTGTCAATGTTATTATGTTTTGAAACAACTCTAATGTGGAATAACTCATTTCTTTTCTTATCATCATGCAAATATTTTTGTTTTGAAGAGGAAGAAACATTAAATGACTTAGTGATAGAAATTGAAAGAGAAGAACAATTCTACATACTCATAATTGTGATCTTAGTTTCATCCCTAGAATCTAAACCCAAATCTTGAACTATAGTATTAGCTTTCCTATCTTTCTTCTTAAACCTATTAAAAGGATTTAACTTGAGATGTAATTTCAAACACTTAGACTCATCATGATTTCTCTTGTAATGATTGCAAAATGGCTTACCCTCTTCTTTAGGAATAGAAACAATGGATTTTTGTTTACCCTTTCCAAAACTTTTCCCTTTATAATGTTTAACTTCATATTGCTTGATTTTAGCTTTAGGAAAAGATTCTTTTGTCTATTTTCCTCTAGCCTCTAAATGAATGGCTTTAACACATGCTTCATCTAACTAGTGGGATTGAGAACTAAAATCATGTGTTTCAAGTAACTATGCAACCCACCTATATATTTAAGCATTGTTTTCTGTGTATAAAGAGGAATATTCAAAAGTAAAGCCTTTTTCCTAAGTTCTTATGTATAATCTTGAACACTTTAGCCTTTCATTTGTCTGAAAGATTGCCAATCCATCATGGCTTGCTACATATAGCCTAAAGGATAAAATTGTTTTCTGAGTGTATCAACAAATTCACTCTAAGTGGAAATCAAGTTACATGTGTTAATCTCATTTTCCTTCAACTTACTCTCCCACCAGATGAGAGTTGTGCCTTCCATTCGAAGAGTATCTAGGTGAATTTTAAACTCATCTATAATCTTATAGACATTATAATATACTTAATTTTATTTATTTATTTATCCAATTTTTTTGCATTAATCTCACCATTAAACATCAACAATTCAAACTTAATATCTAGCTTTAGTGAAAGAAGAGATTAAACAAAAATTTTATCTTTATCATCACCCAAAGAGGAAGAAGGTTTATTAAAAATTTGACCACCTCCATCATTATCCATCTTAATTCATCATTCCTGATAAATTTCCTTGACCATGTCCTTCATTTTGAAGAAGGATTATCAGAAAGCTCATTCAAACTCAAAGTCATCTCCCATTTTTGTAGATGTCTTAATCTAATCTCTAGATCATATTCTGATAATTCTCATTCACCCTACCTAGATCTCAACCTTGTCAACATACACTAGCATTCCACATGGTTAAATATGAATTTTGCTCTGATACCAAAATTTGATCCATAATCGTAATCAAATAAGTGTCGTAGTAGTAGAAAACACACTTGTAATTGGATCAAAACCTTAATTTAATGATTTACTTAAAATTAACATTTTAATTGATTATGGAATTAAAATCAAATTTTAAATATCCAAAATAGATATAATTTTAAGAGTGCAATAAAATAAAGAGACAAATTTTGATAGAAAATACTACACCTGATTTGATAACAGAGTTCAGCTATAAAGACATCTCTAGATTTACTCCAATGGGGGATCACTACTTATTAATTATAGCAAAATCACTTTACAATATTAATAAGTCTTCAAAAATCATCTTAAAACCTTCAAATCTATCTCATAGAATCTCTTGAAACCATATTAATTTTTTTGAGTCACAAAATCCTTCCCTATTTCTCTCCACACTCTTTACATGCCTTGGAAACACTATTCACATCCAAAACTTGGCTTCATATACAATCTCAACCTCAATTTATAGTGTTTTATCAAGCATCCCAATCAGTTGGGAGCTTATCCTTTTACCTCAAATAATAAGGTTCGATTCCCTTCCAATGGTTTTGGTCTTATCCCAACATTTTTGGTGGCATTGAAATCTAATATCCCACATTGGGTAAGTGGGTGGATTTTATAGTGGTTAAATGCCATGAAACTTATGGGTAGTTAGTGCCTTAAAAGGCATGGTATACATTGTGTATGTTGATATGTAGTGATTTCCTTGAAATTATGGGATGTTTATGGCATGAACATAGAGTCTTGTGGCATATACGTGGAAAAATGAGGGGTCATGTAGAAAGTTTGGAGGGTCTTTGAATTTTGAGGGACTTTGAAATGAAATTTAATAAATTACATAATATTCAGAATTGGACCATATTAAATTGGTGGTAAGCCATGTGGTGGCTTGAGGACCCACCATGTGGTTAAATTTCCATCTGCCACTTGTCAACATTCATCAATTGTTAACCCCTCATCGCTTGTCGATATAACCCATTTTTTTATTTGCCTGAAGTAATCTTTCAAGTGTCATAACTCATGAATATGGGCTCCATTTTCCAAACCACAAAATGCATCAAAATGTTCATGATGATCCTTTTGTTATGGAATTGATAAACCTATAATTTGAAGACTTTATTTTTAGAACAAAATATAGATCCTCCTGGATCAATCCATTAGGCTTCATGGAGACACTATTCAAGTAACAGAAGCATGATGAATGTTTGGTTTGAGGAAGAGCTATTCAATTTTGTGACTAAGTTTGTTTTGCATTGAGAAGTGATCTTATTATCAAAATTCATTTTAAGTAGGTATGATTGTAGTAAGGGGGAACATGTTGCCTTAATATTTTAAATTATATATGTTTAGCTCATATAGCAAGAAGGTATTGCCTCTTGTAGAAAGAAGGTATGACAGTTATTCAAGACCCTTTGTCATTAATGTCAAAGGGGGAGAAAGATCAAGAATGGAGATTGGCCATCTTGGGGAGATGAAAGAAATAAAATTGAAGACTATTTTTCCATAAATGGCAAAGGGGGAGTTTGTTGAGAAGTGTTGTCATTGATGTCAAGGTCAAAATGGATATCATTGGTGTCAAGGTCAAAATGGATATCATTGATATCAAGGTCAAGATGGATGTTATTAATGTCAAGGTGCATTTGGTAAAGATGCATGGTGAAGGGGAATGTGACAAGAGAGAATTTGAAGTAAACCTAATGATTCTTTTGAGGTTAATGTCAAGGTTCAGTACAAGGTAAACATGTTTGTGTACCAATTCTTGAGTACAAGGTTATTGAGAAGGCTTGTGCATTGGATTCCTAGGCTGGTGCAAGAAGGAGCATGATGGCTCAGTGAGATGAATGCATAGAGGCATAAGAGGATGTTTGAGGACACTTTAGTATGTATATGAAGCATTGGAGTACTCAAGAGAGCTTCAAGGTAAGTTTATATGGGTAGACCCTACATGACCTATCATGTAACTAGATTATGCCTAACTTAATGAGGGGTCATGAGGTGTTGTCAAGACCTATAAAGGATGAAAAATAGTGTTAGATCATGTGATAATTTGCTTGAGCATGTGAGTGAGGTGGAGAGTGCATGGACAATGGCTAGAAGTGTTGGCCTAGATTTCAATGCAAAAAATAAATAAATTACATTGTAAAATCATATATTTGACAAAACTATAAAATATTATTTCAGATTATTAATTACAATGAAGGTTAAAATCTTTATAAGATTTTCACATGAGGTGGTTATGAAACCAACATTCTCATGAACCAACAATCTCACTAACAAAATATAATAAGCTAAAATTAAATTATAACAAAGTAAAATACTAAGTATTAATTATACTAAATTTGGATCACAAAATTCCTAAAAAAATCCCCCTTGATCTAAAGGGGTATAAAAATATTAGAGCAAATCATTGTGAGTCATCCAAGTAGACTCTGCCATAACTATAATTGGTACATTGTATGTCCTAGACTGATCACATCCTGATTGTCCCCGTACTACAATAGAACATGATCACACACTATCCAACTACATTGATCCTCACACAAAATATATCTAACAAGTGACTACCCTCTATACTATGTATAACACATCTCAAACTGATACCCAAAAATCACCAACATCTCTCATAGGCCTTTTCTCAACACTAACAATTCTAACAACACAATTTTGACTCGTACCACAAATCACCAATGATTGATCAAAAAACCAATATGAAATATATTTTCCCCCTATCATATGAGAGGTGAGAAGCTATCCAATAAATAACCAAGTACAAATCACTAAAATTATCCACATCAAAGATCATAAAAACACTACACCTATGAAAGTAAAGTACACAAGCCAAAAAATTTTACTACATCAAATCCCAATATTGGGCCTAGCAGCTTGCACAAGATGGGTATGTCACTATCTAAAAAGATATAGTTATTAGCTACAGAGCATGAAAATTCATGGTCATTCCATCCATCAAAAGAAGATGTAGAATAATATCCAAAAGAAGACCTAGAATAATGACTAGAATGGGTAGAGGAACCAACAAAATGTGCTTTTATTTTCTATCAATGTCGAGAGGGGCATTCTATAGAGATATGTTCTATGCCACCACAATTGAGGCATATCTTCTTACATCCACTAGAACTAGAGGAAGAATATCCACATGAATAAGAATGCATGTACTTGTGCTTGTGTCTATGTGAATGTTTGTGGTGATGTTCATGCTTTGGAGAATCAAAATGATATATGCGTCCAAAATGATGCTTATATTTCAAAGAACTAGAATGATGCTTATGCTTGGAAGTGTGCCTCTTAGAGTGTCAATATTTTTCTTTGGGATCATACAATGGGTTTTTTTTTTGGTATATTATGCATCCTCAGTAGGTTTTTCTTTCTTCTTTGCAAATTATCACTCATGTTGAGTGAGCAACTCACAAATTGAATCAAATGTAGGTTTGTTAATCTTATCACTGAGTTGTAACATCTCTAGAAAGTTCCTATAGATTGATCTAAGGCCATTCAAAATAATATAAATGAGAATTTCATCATCAATTTTCCCTCCAGTAGTGCCATATTCTTGTTTCAAATTCTTAATATGTGACACATATTCTGAAACATCTTCATCATCAATGAGTTTAGTGTTGAGAAACTACATAAGGATATCAATTTTCTTGTAAGTAGGTTATTTATCATATAATTATTTTAAATATTTCCATGCTTTCCATGCTTTAGATTTGATAGTTTCTATATGAATTATGACTTGTGCACTGTAAGTGGATTTTAATAATGCAAGAGCTTGCTTGTCACGTTTTTGAAATTCTACAAGTTTTGTGGTTTTAGTAGGTAGTGTTGGTTATTTTTCAATAATGTCCAATAATTCATTAAATATTAATGTGTTATCCATGTTCATTGACCATTATTTATAATTCTTAGGAGTTAGGCGTCCAGTGTTAGAAATGAGACTCACAATTTTAGCCATGATGTAGAAAAGTAAGGAATGCTATCAAGCTTTTGCCTTTACCTTCAAAACAGCTTCCATTTTACAAATGATCCTATAACTTTTGAGAGACTATATGTTCTCCAAGAATATAATCATAATGAAATATAAAAAACTTGCATTTTGAAGGTGTCAGTTTTAACTAAAAATGCACCTGATTTCATTACAATGCATAGTTTATTCAAAATATGTGAAAAACATATTTACACATGTCAGAATAAAAAATTGTTTGCACCAATTCTCTTGAAAATAATTTTCCATGAAAAATGAGTGGTCATATGAAGAATTTAGCCACCGTATGTAGAAGATATGACAATTTGAAATTTCATTCCTTTATTAGGCTAGGTAGACCCCCCCTCAATGCTAATTTAGAAAATTTGACTAGTTTATGGGGATTAAAATTTTATAGCAAGACATTATGGAAACCTCCTTGCGTATACTCATTAGAAATATATTTGATTCTAGTTTCCAAAGAAATATGATACTGTGTTCAAAATATGGTAGAGACAGTCACAATTGATACTGATTTTCCTATTTTTTAGAATTAATTCAAATTATGCTTTTGCAAAAAAAAAAATTGGAACTTTTGAGGGTTGAACCCTTGAACTTCCTGGTAACAAATGACTAACAAAAAATAGTTTTTCCAATCCTTCTACAACAAAATTTAGAATATATATGGAAACAATATTCTAAAGAAACTTCAGTTTCCCCTCCTCTTTTTAATTTTCATGATTAAATAAAATAAAATGTGAAAATGATTTACCAGCCTTATTTTTACTTTTAGGGAAATAAAAACTGTTATGCCTTCCTTTGATTAATGGGGCACATAGACTTAGCATTAACTATCAAATTTAAAGAATTTTTTTTATAGAGTTGCGTCATTATTTTATGTGTGTCTTGCTAGAAATGATAAAACAAAATAGCAACTATTTTATGACCGATCTGGAAGCAATAAAAAATTAAATCCTTTTAAAATAAACTCATGCCAATATTTAGAGATGTTCGAGAGTAGAATCTATGCTGGAAATGCATACAAACTAGCAATTTATTTATTTTCGATATCAAAAGAAAGCTTTAAAAATCTATGCTAATCATTAGAATAAAAATCCATAGGCTTTGTAAAATGCATTATTATCTAATTTTAATAATCTTGTCTTTGAAAAAAAAATGTTTCACCACTATTGTATCACTGATACCACCGTTGGCTTATTTGAGACTTATTCCATATAGATTTAACTTTGAAGTGCAACCAAAAAATAGATTCTTTTCTTCCTTCAAGTCATCCCATAAAAAATATTACCAAATAAAAATAAATACCGTAGCTGACATTCTTATTTTTAGGGGTCATTGTACAGCTGTGATATGTTTGAGAGCTACAAATTCCTCTCTCTCCTTCCACCTTCAAAATTATGGCTTCCTCCTTTACAAAATTTTCCAAAGGATCTGATACCAATGTTGGCCCAAATTTCAATGCAAACAATAAAGAAATTACATTTTAAAAGTATATATTTGATGAAACTATAAAATATTATTTTAGATTATTAATTACAATGAAGGTGAAAAGCTTTATAATCTTTTCACTTGAGGTGGTTACGAAACCAACATTATCGTGAACCAACAATCTCACTAACAAAATATAATAAGCTAAAATTAAATTTTAAAAATGTAAAATACTAACTAATTATTAATTATACTAATTTTGGATCATAAAATTCCTAACAAAAAGGTCTATTTCAAGGCCTAATGCGACTTAAATATAAAAATCCTAAAGAACAAAGAGAGATGGTGGCCTAATGGGGTGTTAGGATTAGTTTCTAAAGCAAGCATGAACAAATAAGTATTGACAAAGATATTTCATGTTGTTTCAGGTATGTTGACCAAGTTTGAGGTTAAAGTATGTAAGAAAAGACATGGAATGAGGTTTTGAGGTTTATTGTGTGCACAGAATAAAGGATTCTCAACCTAAAAAGAACTTTCATGTACTCATTGGCATGTGGAACCTCTACATGAGAACCTAAGCCATTCATGGTATATGGGAAGGGTCCTAGCTCAAAGTTTTAGGCATTAGTTTTTATATTAAGGGACTAATCTTTATGAATGATCGTTAAGACTATAAGGTGGTTTAAACCTCTCTAAAACCCTAAATTTGATCTGATATGGAAGATCTTGATGGAAATATATTAGAATGGATTAAATGACCTAGTTTTATTATTGGATCATGTATTAGACTCTCCTAGGTATATCTAGGTGGCATTTCTCTATCAAGTGAGTGAATGGACCCTACAAAAAAAACCATGTTTCACAAAAAAATTCTATACCAGGCAGAGTTGACCAAGTTAAAGTTGCTAAGTGGATGGAATCTAAATCAAGACTTGAATATTATTCTAATGGTTGTTTATAAATAGATTATAGACCTCAAATATGCTAAATTAGTCATGGAAGTTGACATATTACTAAAAGGCCTAGTGATGTAGATAGTGAGAAAAATAGGCAAAAGTGGGAATGAGATTAGGGATGTGTTTTCATGAATTAGGGATGGATAAAGATCATAGGGTTATTTTTTAAGACCTATAATACACATTCATGTTGATTATATTATTTGGAGGTCAGTGGATATGTTGATAATGTTGCTTATAAGCTGAATTGTCCAGTGTAGATGAGATAGTGAAGGTGTAAGGATATGAGATTAGTCTGCAAGACCAATATTATCTCTTGAAAATGGTATATTTCTATTTTAAATTTACCTAATTATCTCATAGGATCATACAAATGCACCAGGTTTCTCCAAAATTTCCTACACAAGAGTTAAAAGTCATTCTCATCACGACTATGTTTGAAGGTGTATTGACAAAGTCTGAGTAAGCAGGTTGGAGTGATGAGTTGGAGACTCTTTGCCCTTATATGAAGCATCCAATGCATATATTTTTTTTTTTAAGACATGATTTTCATATCCATGTTTTTCCAAAATCTTGGAATTTAATATAAGAGGATTGGAACATAGAAGCCAAAATGGCTTGTATGACTAAGGAAAGTCTGTGAGAAAGGAGGTCAATAGATTAGTCTCTAAGACCAATAGTGGTCATTTATGCTTGTTATATTTTTTATGTAATTTTATATAAGGATGATTTAATATCATATTCATGTATTTTAATACCTTAAAAGTGTTCCTATAAGTGTCAAAATTTCAAGGTTTTATGACTGTGTTATGAAACCAATTGACGGTACTAAGTAAGCTTCTTACAGAGAAGGGTTTGAGAACTTTTGCCCTGAGTTCCAAAGTGTAATTCACATTGTGATGAACTTGAGGTCATAAGGTTTATATTAATATGTTTTTTTTCCATATTTTTTGTAAAATTTGTGTTTTTTCTTCAATTGTTTTAGATAGACTTTTTGGGTATACACAGGGCTAATATGAACTATTCTAATGATGTATTCCAAGTAGTGATATGAAATAAATATGTAATGGATCATAGATGATATTAACATAGTTTTATTGGGATTACATATGATGTGATTATTATATGCAAATTATTTGAATGTTCTCCAAGAAAATCAAAGAGTAGTGTGTGCTAATTAGGCCTAATGGGATTAGGTTTCCATGAGACCTAAAGGAGAGATAAGGCTTATTTGAGAGATGTTAGATTTAAAGGGACTCAAAAAAAAATTTATCCATTTATATGAAGTTTTATAATATCCATTCCATGGCTGACCTAATAGGATAAGAGTGTTTGGCTGACTAAGAAGGATATGAACTAGAAAAGTCTTGTATATATACTAGGCATCTTTAGGCTTAAATATGTGACTAGAGTGTGTATATGTGAAGAGAAGAATAAGAAGAGAATTATGTGAGATTACAAAAGGGTTGAAACATATCAAATAAATGATATAAATTAGTCATAGACATCTATAGTGTTTCATGAGTGCTTTCATGATAGTTTCAAGCCATAGAAGAGCTAATTGAGTGAAGAAGGCAAATGACAATTTTTGCTTGTGCGAGAGGTAGATTTGAGTTTGATAGAGAAAATAAGACCATCATCAGTTATGAATGTTGTAAATATTTTCATATATGTTAAAGGTCTAGTATTGGTGATAAAGGCCCCATAGCATTTATTATCTAAAGGTGTTTTTAATGTTCATATTTTGGATAAAATGTGTTGATGTTTATTTAATATTAATGAATATATTTTTGGTTACATAACAATAAAAAAATGGACCATGGAGAATTCAAATATTCATGAGGTAAATATAAAATATAAATGGGACACATTTTTCCATGAAGAGTCATCTTGAGGAATTCTAAGAGTCACCAAGTGAAGACAAAAGAGGAAAGGTGCAATTTCTCATGAAGGGACACTTTGAGGAATTCAAAAGGTCACCAAGATAAAGACAAAAAGGGAAAGGATGTATTTGCTCATGAAGGGTCACCATGTGAATTTTCAAATTAAAGGAGCCTAAGGGTCATGCAATTTTGGTCCCATTTTCCATGAGGAGTGAAGGGTCACAAAGGGTGAATGCCAAAGGTCATTTGGAAAGCTATAAATAAAATCTTGAGAAGCTATTTGTAATATGCAAGAGAGTGCATCATTTGTAATTGTTTTATATAATAAAAGAGGATAGAATATAAAGAGATATTTTAGAGTTCTATCATTTGTTGAGAAAGCAACATTGAGAGATAGTTGTGTTTTATACACAAGAGGGGTTGGTGCTCCTGTGGGTTACTACTCACAAATATTTACAAGGGGTTGGTGTTCCTATGGGTTGGTGCTCAAAAAATAGGTTGGTGCTCATAAAATTTGGTTCTTGAAAACTTTGTAATTTGAGTTGGTGTTATTTCATATACTTGAGATTGTTCTCTATGGTTTTTCCCACATTAGGTTTCCACATAAAAATCTGGTGTCTCTCTCTCTTATGGTACTTATTATTGTTTCAGTTTATTGCATATCTTGAATGTATAGTTAAGTGTAATTTAATTAAGTGAAATTTTATAAGATATATGATATACTGATTCACCCACCTCTTAGTATAACATGTGCTTAACAGTTGGTATCAGAGCAAGTTCCCTTGGAAAGAGTTTAATAGCTTGAAGATAGATCAGGGAAAGCATAATGGTTGGATCACATGAAGGCTTTTCTATGAATAAGGCACCTTTTTTTGATGGGACAAATTATGTTTTTTAGAGCATAAGGATGAGGACTTATTTTTTGTCTCTTGGATTCAATATTTGACAAGCATTTGTGGAGGAATACGAAGAGCCAAAGACACTTGTGATTACTCTGGTAGAAAATAAGGAACGTAAAAATAATGTTAAAGATTTAAATGCTATTTTATGTGGTTTATGTGAATCAAAATTTGTTAAATTTATGTAATTCAAATCTTCTCATGATACTTGGTTAAAGCTTGAAAATATTTACAAAGGTGATGGAAAGGTTCAGCAAGCTAAGCTCCAGACTTTTAGAAGATAGATTGAGAGTTTGAAAATGGAAGAGGAAGAAAATATAGTGAGTTATCTTTTATGGGTTGACAAAATAGTTAATCATATTCAAGGCCTTTGAGAAAATTTAGAAGAATAAGTAGTGGTACAAAATGTCTTGAGATCTCTACCAATGAGATATGATGCAAAATTTTTAGAAATTGAGGACATGAAGGATCTAGCCAAGCTAAATATGGATGAACTACATGGTATTCTTATGACATATGAGATGCAGATCGAACAAGAGAAACCCTCAAAGAGGGAAGCTAATTTCAAGACATCAAAGAAAGATAAGGCTAAGATTTAAGAATCAAGTGATAGATCTAGTGATGATGAAGATGATAATGGATTTCTATTCATCTGCAAGTTGAAAAAGGACATAAGTAAATATCAAATAAAATTAACTTTTAAATGTTTTAATTGTGGAAAGATTGGACATTTTATAGCTAAGTGCTCAGATAAGAGTAATGGTGATAATGAATATTAAAGGTCTACATATAAGAAGAATTTCAAAGGAAATTTTAAGAAAGGATTTGAGAAGAATTTATACTCTAAAGATCCTAGCTTAGCTGAAGACAGTAGAGTTAATGATTCAAATTAAGAAGAGATTCTATTCATGACCATACATGAATATGCCTCCAAAAGCAAAATTATATATAATCAAGAAGAAGGATAAGATGAAGCTGAAGTGAATCTAGAAGGAGAACTCATTTATGTCTTAGAATAATTATAAGCTCTTGAGAAGAAGAATCAAAGACTAAAGCTCTAAATTGAGAAAAATTAAAAAGAGTCAAAGGAAACAATCGAAGATCTACAAGTACACATTGAAGAAGCCAAAAAGACTAAAGAAGATCTAATAGCTCAGTTACAAAAGTTAAATGAAGAATGTGAAAGGTATGTTATTAAAATTGCTTCTTTAAAAGTAGATCTTGAGAAAACAAATAAAGCATTCAATGGTAAAGTAGCCAAGGATTCAAAATTTGAGAATAGCATTGATATATTGAATAAGATATTAGAAAGTCAAAAATAAACATCAGATAAGACATGTATCATATTTGAAAATAAAATAGATATGTTGAAACTCTTACAAAAGATAAAATAAAAAGGGAAGAAGTTAAAAATATAGAGGACATCTCAAATAAATAAGGCTGGAAGAAACATAGCTACAAAAGGCAATCAAAGTCAAGTGGAAGCCACAACTCTTTGCTCCTCTATCATGCTTTAATGAAGAGGCCATAATATTTTACAAGTGTAATAACTTTAGAAATATATCCTAGTACTATATAATCATGTTTGAGTTAGTCAAGAAGGACTAGAGTTTCAAGGCTCCATTCGTCAAGAAGAAAGTTCAGACATGTTCATGGCATAAGAAACAACCCAAAAAGTCTATGTTAGTCCAGATAGATTTACATGAAAGAAACAAAGAAAAGTTATGGTTAATTGATAGAGGATGTTTAAGCCACATGATAGAAGATAAGAGAAATTACATAACCCTTAAGAAGATCAATGGTGGCATAGTGAAATTGGAAGATAATACTACTGCCAAAATTGTCAAAAAATATATCAAAAGTCAAAGATATTGTTTAAGCCAGATTGAGGAAAGTTGGTTATGGCATACGAGAATGGAAATCATAAATTTTTATAATCTTATCAACATCATTAAGATGAAAGTAGTCAAAAATATTCCAAATATTAAAAATCCCTCCAACACACTTTGTGAACCATGTCAGCATGGGAAGCAAGTCAGATGACGGTTCAAGACAAAATAATACTTGACCACTCAAATGTTAGAGCTTATTCACACTTATTTATGTAGACATATGAGAACTCAAATTACTCAATATCGAGGAGGATAATTCATGTCAAATGATTTTGTTGATTATTTTAAAGACAATGGGATAAAAATACATTATTTAGTAGCTAGAACTCCATAGCAAAATGGTGTAGTTGAGTGAAAAAATAGAGCAGTTTAGGAGATGGCAAGGACAATGTGAAATGAATACAAGATACTAGATAAATATTGGAGAAAGGTAGTAGGTATAGTAGTGAATATTCATAATATATCATTGTTGAGAGTCAACAGTGAAAAGACTCCCTATGAGCTATGGAAAGACAAACTAGCTACAGTTGATTACTTCAAAGTTTTTGACAATAGATGCTTCATAAAGAGAACCAATAAAAAATTGGGTAAGTTTGAATCTATAAAAGATGAAGGTATATTTATTAGATAGTCTAACAAAATTAAAGCTTATAAATTTTATAATAAAAGAACCAAGAAGATTGTTTAAAGTGAAAGTGTCAGTATCGATGAAGATGTATCACAAAGAGCCAATGATCTAGTAGACACTTCTGAAATCATTGAAGAATAAGATTTTGAAGAATTAGATGAGGATGAGAAGGAGGAAAAGGACACCAAGACCCCATCTAAATATGTTCATATAAATCATAACAAGAGTGACATCATTGGGAACATAAATGAAGGAGTTCACACTAAAATAATGATGGTAAGTGAATCTAAGCAAGTAAATATGTCTTTGTTATCCAAATTTAGCCTAGAAATTTTTTAGAAGCTAGACATGATGAGCATTGGAATAAGGCAATAGATGAAGAATTAAATCAGATATAAAATAATGATACTTGGAAATTAGTGCCTAGACCAAAATATCAAAATGTGATAGGAACAAAATGGGTATACAAAAATAAGTTGAATGAAGATGATGAAGTTACAAAAAATAAAGCAAGGTTAGTATGTAAAGGATATGCTCAGATTGAGGGTATAGATTTTGAAGAAACCTTTTCACTAGTGGCAAGGCTAGAGGCTATTATAATATTTCTTGCATATGTAGTATTTAAAATTTTCAAAGTGTTTCTGATGGATGTCAAGTCTACCTTCCTAAATGGGAATTTAGATAAAGAGGTCTACATTGAATATCTTGAGGGATTTATTCTCTAAAATGAGAGTAGTCATGTATATAGATTGAATAAATCACTGTATGGATTGAAACAAGCTCCCAAAATCTTGGTATGCAAGACTTGACAAGTACCTATCAGATTAAGGTTTTAAGAGAGGTTTTGATGACAGTAATATCTACATCAAAATAGAAGGTGAGCATCAATTCATTTTTGTGGTATATGTTGATGACATGATATTTGGAAGTAACATTGAAATAATGATAAGAATTTTTTGATGACATGCAAAAATAATTTGAGATGTCTATGCTTAGATAATTGTAATTTTTCCTAGGGTTGAAAATATTTCAATCAGATAAAGGAATTTTCATATCTCAAAGTATGCCAAGAAAATTTTGAAAAAAAATCGTTTTGAGGATTATGCACCAGTTGGCACACCAATGAGTATAGGGAACAAGGTGATAAAGGATGAATATTCACCTAATACAGATCAATATTTATATAGATCTATGATTGGTAGTATTTTATAGTTGACAGCATCAAGTCTAAACATAATGCATGTAGTATACATGGTTGTGAGATATCAGGTAGCTTTGAAAGAGAGTCATGTTTAGTTGGTGAAGATAAAATTTATATATGTCAAGGAGACATTGGATTATGTAATGTGGTATCCCACAGGTAGAGATTTCACTTTGGTTGCTTATACAGATTCAGATTAGGTAGGTTGTTTAGATGAAAAAAAGAGTACAAGTAGAGGAGCTTTCTTCCTCAATGATAGCTTAGTATCTTGTTAAGCAAGAAGTAGAACTCAGTATCACTTTTTATAGCTAAAGTATAATTTATTGCAGTAGTGTTGTGTTGTACTCAAGTGCTTTGGATGAAGCAAACTTTAGAAGACATCAAGGTAAAATATGATGAATATATTTATTTTTTTTGTGACAACACAAGTGCTATTAATATTTCTAAGAATCTAATGATGCATTCAAGAACAAAACATATTTCTATCTAATATCATTTTTTGAGAGAGCAGGTGGTAGATCAATAGGTTAAAATAGAATATATCAGTAGTATAGAACAAATTATAGATATTTTCATAAAGGCACTACCAAAAGACACATTTGAGTATCTGTGGGAGAAGTTAAGAGTAATTACTTTTACTTCCTACCATTGAGGATCAACATCAGTTAAGGGGGAGCTCAGTGTTATCTCTAGGATAATCCATTTGCCATTGATGTCAAAGGGGGAGAAGAATAGAAATAGGTATAGTAAATAGGTACATGAATAGGTATAGGGAATAGGTGTAGAAATAGGTACAGGGAACATGTACAGAATGCTACAATAAGGGGAAGTTATTGTATGTGAAGGGTATGTGCAATACAAGCTTTAGGATATGGTAGTTTCATTTTGAGGTTACCATTAATGACAACGGGGGAGATTGTTGGAAATATTATCATTGATGTCAAAGGTATAACATTAGTGATAAAGGCCCCATATCATTTATTGTATAAAGTTGTTTTTAATGTTTATATTTTGGATAAAATATGTTGATATTTATTTAATATTAATGAATATAACTATGGTTGCATAAAAGTCAAAAGAGGGCCCATGGAGAAGTCAAAGAGTTATGGGGTAAAGACAAAAGAGAAATGGGATGCATTTTACCATGAAGATTCATCTTGAGTAATTCCAAGATTCACCAAGTGAAGACAAAAGAGGAAGGGCACAATTTCTCATGAATGGACACTTTGAGGAATTCAAAACATCACCAAGATAAAGACAAAAAGGGAAATTATGCATTTTTTTTAAGGGTCATCATGTGACTTTTCAAATGCAATGAGTCAAAGGGTCATGTAATTTTGGCACCATTTTCCATGAGGAGTGAAGGGTCACAAAGGGTGAATGCCAAAGGTCATTTGGAAAGCTATAAATAAAGGCTTGAGAAGCCATTTGTAATATGCAAGAGAGTGCATGGTTTGTAATTATTTTATATAATAAAAGATGAGAGAATAGAAAGAGATATTGTAGATTTCTATTATTTATTGAAAAATCAACATTGAGAAATAGTTATGTTTTATACACAAGAGGGGTTGGTGCTCCATTGGGTTGATTCTCATAAATATTTTCAAGGGGTTGGTACTCATATGGGTTGGTGCTCACAAATAGTTATTTTGTTGGTGCTCAGCAAATTGGTGCTCTTGCAAGTTGGTTCTTGTGAACTTTGTAATCTGAGTTGGTGCTCATTTATATACTTGAGATTGTTCTTCATGGTTTTTCCCACATTGGGTATCAACATAAATTTTTTTGTCTATCTCTCTCTTGTGTGGTGCTTATTATTGTTTCAGTTTATTGCATATCTTGAATGTATGATTAAGTGGAATTTGATTAAGTCAAAGTTTATAATATATATGATATATTGATTCACCCCCCCTCTTAGTATATCTCATGCTTAATAATGAGAGGGAAAAAAGAACAAGGTGTATAGTATCATAATGTTGATTGAGTGGGTGCTTTATTGGCAAGGGGGTTGTATCCTCCTAGCAAGTTGGTGCTTATTAAATTCAAGTTTGTGATTGATAAATTTAGGGGTTGGTGTTACTTTTTGGGTTGATACTTAACTAAATTTGATTCATGATCTTATAAGATAAGTTGTCCAAGTTGTGTTTCAATGGGTTTTATTTTCCTTGAGGTTTTCTCACATACATATTATGTTCATGTGTTTCATGCTCTTATGGATTGGTGTTTATAGTTGCTAAAGATGAACATGTTTTTTTAAATGATCTATGATTACTTAAGTAAGATTATTTAAATTATTGAAGACTAATTCACCCCCAATCATTTTTATTCCAACAAGGCTATGCTCGATTCATGTTGACGTCATCTCAATCCCCCTTTTACCATATGCTCTCACCATTTTTTGAGCAACCTAAGCCACACTCTCATTGTTTTATGAGTTGGACTATTCTACATCTCGTAATTCTCAATCAAGATGAGATACATAGAAATTTCTAAAAATATTTCAAAATCCTAAAACTTATAAAATCAAATTCACATCTCCTAGAGAGATATGCAACCTCAAAATCCAAAAACATTTGTACTATTTAAACCTAATCAATCATCCTTGATGTACCCTACTAGGGAAAATCCATTGTTTATTCTAATTCATTCCATTGCCATTGGGGGTGTGACCTTTCCATTTGCATGTATCCTTGCATGGGAGCACTACCCATTTATCATTCCATTGATCCTTCACATGTATATATTGACTTGGTTGACAACATGATGCTTTCTATTGCCTTTAGTTTCAATTTTTTTATGTGTTTGTTTACTTAGTTGTTTATTTATTTGTTTGTTTGTTTATTTGTTTACCTATTTTTTTCTTTCACTGTTGTGCCTTGACTCAATCTATATGTGTTCACTAGGTGATTCCTTGTCCATTATTATGGACTCTATCCATATTCATACATCAACATTGTCATCATGGTTTTTATCATTGGTGCATTATTTTCAATTGTTTATTAGATTGAGAGTCAGTCCTTTTGCACATTACATCTCAATCACCATGGTGTTTTATATCATGGTGCATACTATCACATGTTCTAGTAAAAATAAAATTGAGAAATCCTAGAAGAAATAGAGCCACATAAACTTCTCCTTGGCAACCTTGGTAGATCCTTCCACTCTCCATGATAAAATCAATCACTTAAACATTTTAGTTGTATCAGTGTTAATAAAGATGATCATATCCACATTGGTAGGTACAATTGAATCATTCACATTGATCAATTATTATTCCTCTAATCATATCTTTCATCACTTTTTGCATCCTTGTGTGCTTATTTATTTGTGGATTCTGCAGTCATTAGACCATCACATCTACATTTGTGCCTACTCATCTTTAATATGTATGACAGGTTATATCCTTGAGTTATGCTTTCTAATCTGCCCTAGTGGGGCATAATAAAAAAAAATTATTATTCAATCTATGTCATCTTAATGATTATAACCACCTATGGACAAATCATTATTTCAACCCATACGCCCTATTGGGGCATATACTTGTGTCACTGATTATAACCATTTTTGGGTGATTCAATGTCTCAACCTTTGTTACTGATTATAAACACCTTTGGGCAAATTGATACTTTTTAAATCAATTCATGGAAGCATTATCTCAATTGGATTAAACTTACCCATGGGTTAATTTCATTCTTATTTTTTGCTTCTTTTCAAGGGACCATCTATCAATCATATGTGTTGGCCACTCCCTCGAGGGGGGATCATTATAGGCTTCCCAAAATTTGTTTGGAGCTTCTTCTTCAATCATTATCTTCTTTCCTTCTTAATGGTATTTTTCATTATTTTATAAGATGTTATTGTGCCTATATCTTGAAACATCTTACCAAATAGGGGAAAATTATAGACACTTAAAATTGGTCACAACTAGCTTCCACTCGAACTTCAGGTTGATTCCTACCAACCATTAAAAATTAAGCCTAAGAATCACTAAATATCCCAAATTTGCTTGTGAATTATTCATCAAATCTCATAATCATGTTGATTCATCCTTATTTTGGATATTAGCCCACATGTAACAATAACCTCTCATTGATTCATCCTTAATCACCTTATGGCATCACAACTGTAAATTTGGCTTATGGACCTATTAAGTGGGGAACTTGCACACTTAAATCAAATCTTGAAAGAGCAAAAATACTAATTATCTAATTAAACTAGATTAATTTCTTAGTTAATTAATCTATTTGAAATTAATGAATATCTAAAAATGGAAATACCAAAAATCAAAATATCAAGCCTTTCATCATTGCTTTTGTAAGTCACCATTCAGATTGTAAAAATATCTAAATTAAGTGAAGGACATAATCATTTTGACCTATGTCTCCCCACATGGCCCTAACTCAATTATAGTTAGTTTTAACTCACCTCAAGTTAGTTTAAACCCATTTGAAGCCTAAACTCAACCTTAACTCACCTTGGGTAAGAGTTAATTCCTAAGGCTATAAATACAAGGCCATGTCTCTTAATTTTTAAGCTTGGATATTTTAGAGTTATTATGCAAGTTTTTCTCCATAAAAATCATGCCAAAAGTGTTATAATTCCAAAATCTTAATCAAAAAAACATCATAATCCAAGGTGCCAAGGAGAGAAGGAGCCAAGCTAGCTTCGTTGCTAAAAACTTCTTGATGCACAAGTTGAGAAAGCCACTTAACAAAGCATTTGGAGCTCCCAAGGAAGGTAAAAGAGTTATTATCTTTTATGTTTTTATTTTTATTTCATTTATTATTTGTTACTAATATCTACCTAGTATCTAGGCTATGATTTTAAGTGTTAGTATGTTTATTTGAGTCTTACTACTTGAACTAACACTATACTAACCTCTCTTCATGAATTTCTATATTCACAGGGACAAGCATCTCACTATTAATCACATGTGTGAGTGAGGAGGACATGTTGGAGTGATATGGAAAGTGGTGTGGATATTGTCAAAATTAGAAGATTCATTCTTGACCTTTGTACATGGTGTTGCATGCCCAATAGTGGTCATTTTGGCCAACATAGAAATGCGGCACCACACACACTCTCTCTCCTCATGCTTATTATATTTTTCCTTCTTCATTGTAAATTATATATAAGGATAGATCTCTCCATTTGTAAATTACCGCCCCCCCCAAACAATTTTTAAGTTTTAACCTGGTTCATCTTAAGCCTCTCCTAAGGATGAAAACCCTTGGAGTGAAGAAACATTTGAGGATGAAAACCCTCTAAGGTTTGTTGGTTTCAGTGGTAAGAGATCCTAGTTGGCTAGCTTTGGTGGTTTCACTCATAAACTACAATTTTGGTTTAAATGAGATATTGTGTAAGTAGTTTTTATGTATTGTTTCTATTCTATATGTATTTTTCAAATTCTATATGTTTTCTTTAGTCATAATATAATTGAGTGTTCTCATTTATACATATCTCAATTGTATGATTTGCTTCATTTTATGAGCTTATTCAAAAAATGTAGTAATTATCCTTAAGGGATGTTTCAATGGTATTAAAGCATAATTTTTTAGTGTGTTGAGTATATTGTGAGTGTTTTTTATCAATATTCCCATTTGTGGGTTTATAGTGGTATCAAAGTTGATCGTGCTAGCTTATAAGTCTTATGTTTTTTTATGCTTCCAAGTGATAGGGAGAATTTTTTTAAATGGTTTCAAAAAGAATAGAGAAATATAATTTGGCATATATTATGAATGCTTTTGCTCAAGAACAACTTTAAATGATGTAGTGGATGGCTAAATAGAATCAATAAATGGCCAAATAGGTAGCTCAAATACAACAACAAATTACTCAAATGATGGTTAATAATATTAATGCAATAAATCATGGTAATAATGGATCAACATTTGGACTTGGGATGCCAACATTTTTTTAGAATGAAATTATAGGAAGAGGAAACAACAATCAATCAAGATGGCCACAGAAGGAAGTTTCACTAGTTGTACATACACTAACTCAAGAGGTTATTAATCATTATGTAAATAAGTTGAACCCATATGAGGAGAGGCCTCACAATCTTTACATGTTGATATTCCACTTACTAGAATTTTTAGAACAACAGCAAAAAATGAAGGTTTAGCACTTAATTTTTCATGAAGAATTGACACCAATTACTCCCAAAATCTCAAATGATGATGCTTTCATGGTTAAATTTCAAGAAGATGTACAATTGAATTTTCATTTTTAGTGATGTTTTGAATAATATCTATCTCAATAATAGCTACCTATTATCCTAAAGAGTGGACATAATAATGATACAGGCTTTAAGATGCCAAATCTTAACATGGGGCAAGCTTATCACCTGGAGATAGATGAATTTGAACCACCAAATTTGAGATAAGGTCAAGTATGTGATGTTGTAGGTATGGAGAGTGAGACTCTTAAAGCTCACCAAGTGAAATTTTATCCTATCTTTAGATGTTGAGTTTGCATGTGTAGCCCAAGCATGTGGTATGGAAGTAGATGTTGCAATTACTATGGATAAAGTGTTTACTATAACATCCCTTGATGCAAAGCTTCCAATTCCTAATTATATTAGAGTGGCACAGTGGAATCATGATAAATCCAAACACTTAGAAGAAGAATTTTTTGATTTCACACAAAGGATTGGGAATTGCAAATTCCCACACTTGATTTGGGATCCTGGTATTTGAAACTATGAAATGAATCTGATTACTTGAGGATAAGTAATCTTTGGGAAGTGAGGACTGTAATGTCCCCTTTTTCCCAATGAGGTAATTATATAATATAATTATCTTATTTCATTCCCATATGCTTAATCATGTGATATAAAGGATTGTTTAGGCCAAATTATTATTTATAGGTACTATTCATGGTGATGTGGCAAGTGATGCAACTAATGATGTAGTAGATGAAGTGATTGTGGATGATGTGGCATGGCCACAAGGGATCTCACATGTGTTAAAGTTGATGTGAGAGAAAGTGGGGCACAACTCTAGGAAAGAATCTCCTTTTAGCATATAAATTCCTTTTTAATGGGTCACAAAGTGTTGGGAGAGCACATGGGATAGTGGGGCATCAAATCACTATTCCTGATTGAAGTGGGGGACAAATTGGGAAAGATATTCCCACTCCTTTGGTGGTACATGGGGAAATTCAAGAGGCATCATGAATATTCCATCCAATTTTGACCATTTTCACAACGAGACAAGATTCTCACTAATGCTCACATGTGTGAGTGAGGAGGACATTTTGGAGTGTTATGAAAAGTGGTGGAGATATTGTCAAAAGTATAAGATTCAATCTTGACCCTTGCACATGGTGTCACATGCTCATTTTGGCCCACATGGAAATGTGGTGCCATATTCTCTCTCTCCTCATGCTTCTTCTCTTATTCCTTTTTCTTTGTAAATTATATAAATGAGAGCTCTCTCCCTTGTAAATTCATGAATGTTGAATATGATAAAGCCCCCCATTTGTATGTTTGAAATTGGCTCAGCTTAAGCCTATCATAAGGATGAAAACCCTTGGAGTGAAGAAATTTTTGAGGATGAAAACCCTCTAAGGTTTTTTGGTTTTGATGGTGAGAGATCCTTACTAGCTAGATTTGGTGGTTTCACTTAGAAACTACAATTATGCTACAAAGAGTTATATGTAATTAGTTGGTGTGAGTTTTAACTACTTTGATTATATGTATTTTCAATCTTTCCATTTATTCCTATAGTAATACAATATTTTTAGATAATATCATTGTTGGAGTCTTTTATCAGTTTACATCCCTCTCATAGTATAGTTGTGTTTATGCATAAGCTATTTAAGTAAAAATTCAAAAATAGAAGTAATTATCCTTAAGAGATATTTCAATGGTATCAAATCATAAGTGTTGAGTGTGTTGAGTATATTGTGAGTGTTTTTTTAAGAAATATTCCCATTTTGGGATATTATATATCCACTATCCACACAAGGAGACCAGATATTTATACCCCTAATTTGCCTATTGTCATGCATCCAAATGGGCCTCAGATGATTTACCAAATGTCACACATCTGAATGGACGTATTTTGATACTGAGATGAGTATTTGGAGGCTCCATACCACATATAGGTGTCTCAAAAATTATTTTATATAGATTTATCTAAGATATGTATGCTAGTATAATAATATTTATATGTTATATAATATAGACTTATGTATAATAAGATATATAATTTAAAGATATAAATTATAATAATATTATTATTTATTATATATTAATTTTATAAATATAATATAATATATTAATATTATTGATATACTATGTATATTATATTAATATTAACATATAATATTAAATTATATTATCATAATATTATATTTATTATTACTTATTACAAAATTAAAAAAATGAAATGACAACAATTATCAAATGATGCATCTTTTATCTTTAATATTAGGGATTATCAAAGATTTTGTTTGACAAATTTGTAGCATGTCACCTCTTTTATTTGAGAAACATATTTTAATGTTTCCATCATTTATATTGAATGAGTTGGAGGGGATAAATGACCTAAATAGAGTACACCACATAATATCCAGTAGCTACTTGATAGAGAATCCAATACTATTGGTGACAAAAGAGGGCCTTAGTAGTAGTCAGACAAAACACTCTTGGCAAAATTTGGTGACAACACAGGTGATAGTTAGAAGAAATATTGACAAGTTAAATTAGGTTAATAATATGTAACATAGGGATCAATAAATGGTAGCAGATGGACAATCCCCAAGGCATATAGTCTTTTGTTCAATTTATTTTGCCTCTTCCTCTCTAAAACTAGTTTTTCCACTATCAAGTGCACTCTATTTCATGACTTTATTCATTCCTATTGTGTGTGGTCACTATTATAAATAATATAGCTCTTATTTATTTCAAAAAAAAATCCTCCTCTAAATTATCCTTTTCATTGATTGTTTTCCAATCAATTTATGCCCATACCACACCTCCTTTATTCACCTTTTGCATCATCTAGTTAATAATTATGTCCTAATACTTTAGAATAGAAGATGAATCAACAACCCTCTAGAAATGATGTAATTTATCATGCCATACATTTACCCTTATACATATGTATCTCAAGACATAATCATCAATGTCACAAGGTTTTAAATTTTTATTTCCCTGGCCTCCTCTCTATGAATGAAAATTCTTTGCTCTCCTCAGGCCAATTTTATGTTGTCAACCCCATTAGCTATTTTCCCTTAGTACTCAACATGTTTTATTTTACTACCCTAATATTTATCACCCTTGACTACCATTTCCATGACATATATTTCATCTCCTCTCTAGAGGCATACTCTTTATCTCCATGATTTTTTTTATCACATGTAGTTGTTGATGCAGGTTTTATGCACACTAAGAAACCTTACAAGGTAGCCTATAACATTTTAGGACCTATGAATGAAGGTTAACTCTAAGGCATGATTTGTGGGGTATTAGGTTTTATAAATAACCATTGAGTAGAATATCAGTGAGTGAACTAGTTCTTAACCATGGATGGTTCATAGATGGAGTGAACCTAGATCTACTTGAGATGGATGGATCGATGATGGATTTAATCTAAGGTGGGAAGGACTAAAATAAAATTAAAAAATAAGAAAAGGTAATGCATAAAATAAGGTTTATGGGTTAGGCAAGATGAAAATTTTCTAAGACAACACTTAAACTAAAGGTTAGATAAGTAATCAAAAACAATGTCTACTATTAAACCATTGTAAGCACACTAATAATCAAACATAGTTAAAATTCGATGAGAACCAAAATATGATAAACTTAAGCACATGTAATCATAACTTATACATTTTTTAGACTGTAATGGCACGCATAAAAAGGGAGATTATGATTAACATGTAAAATGCATTCAAATTAGCAATAACACAACATGAATAAATATATTGAAAATAAAACTCATACACAACTAGAAAACTAAGATACCAATTTGACATAACTTCTTGTAATATCCATAGGTTTGGAGAAGAATCACATTTTGCACATCAAAAATAATTGTAGAATTTTCCTTAAAATTTTCTATTAATCTTAATTACCAAAATTCTCTTCTATTTGGAATGGGGGGAGACAAGTATAAATAATCTTGGGATGGTGAAGGCCTCATCTCTTAAGTAGAGTCTAAAAGTACATGTTCAAAGATATAACTGTGTGTTAATTCTCATGCAAAGCATGCATGTACAATTGTAACTACCCAGAATAGAATATTTTAGCTAAAATACAATATATACATGTAAAATAAACTAGGAACCAATGTTCTAACTTATCCAAACATGAAAATACAAATGTATATTTAGAAGGGTATTGATGTGGCACCACTGGAAGAAGAAAATCATGGAATAATTATTTTAGAAGTTGAGGTAGATGAAACTATCATTGTAATTTGAGTTAAAACTAAAACATTCATTATAATACTAACATGCCTAAAGTTGTCATCAATGTAGTTGTGGTAGTGAAAATTGGAAGTGGCATATATGCAAGCCCGATATACATTTTCACTAGCATGTATCTCAAATAATGAGTACCCAAAGGAGGTGTATGTGTCACCCCTATTTTTGAATTTGATTACTAAGACATGGATTTCTTGGAGTTAATGTCAATAGTCTCAAAATAAAGTAGAGACTTATTGAACAACTATGGGAACTTGTCTATCAAATTGTTATGCATCCCTGATGTAGCTTTCACCTCCATGTAAAGTGTCTCAGTTCTTATAATTTGATCTCTATCAAAATTCACTAGTTTCATAATCCCATCATTGGTCTTATAAATTGGGCCTTCAATCTCATATCAGAAGCTATTAATTGTAGATCATAGGAGATTCTCAAAAATGGGTTTAAGAACTAATTACCCATGAAGAGTGCTTACCTGAGTGATAGTTATATCTTGAAAAATATAGGTTGCCTCTCTCTTTATTCATAAATTATTGTACCAAAACTCACATATCTTGATTTCATTTAAGGAAGTTATCCTTCTTAATAGAAACAAAATTTTGGACCCATGTAGCCTTAAATGTGGTTATTAAATTTAAATGGGCATAAGCCTTATTTTTGGCTTAAAAAGTGAAGCTTGCTATCAATTTCCTTAATTTTATTGAATAATTACAATATGTCCCCCACTTAGGTTGGGAAGTGGTCTTTGTAGACCTTATTAAATGAATAGTATCATATGGATTTCTAGCTACCCTTTAAAGTTATCTACAATTTATTTTATATCCTGACTCATGCTCCTCTTTGTTGGCCTCTAATTAGGTTGGTCAAATCTTCTGAAAAATTCTTTTATTACTCCCCCAGCAGTGTCTACAAAACTATAAAGATCTTATTTATATCTATCTAGGTCTGAGGGATTTAATTTTCTTCTCTTTGTTAGAGAGAATATGTCTTCTCTCTACTCCAACTCAAACTTTTCCTTTTATAACCAAATTATTTATTTTAACCTTCCTAAAGGTATTACTTTGTCTATCAAAAAGGAATTTGATTATTGGTTGCTTAATAATCACTAGATCTTACCCTACTTATTATTATTATTATTATTATTATTATTATTATTATTATTATTATTATTATTATTATTATTATTATTATTATTATTATTATTATTATTATTGCTTAATACATGATAGAATGTTTAATGTAACTTGTTGCTCTACTTGATCTGTAGGAATAGATGAAGGAAATAGTCTAAGAGGAAGCATGGTTATGGGGGAAGATGTCCTTCATGCAGGAAAAAGAGGTATAATTTTCCCCCATCCAATGACTTGCTTTTAGGATGGTGTATCAATTATGTATTTAGTCTTCCCTGCTGATCTATGTACTAAAACCATAGGGGAATTTGAATAGACAACTTAGCCAATGGGCATTCCCAATTGTGCAAACAACCTGTAGGGGTGGCTTGTGCATAAAAATGGAAGTAGACACTAGGTTTTAAAAATATATCCTCTTTGATGACTTGGGGGACTAGGGACTGGTTCCACCAAAGAACAGATAGGTAATTAAGATGTTAATTAATTTTTGTAATTAATTTGTAACTGATGTGTATGTAACCCTAATAGTCATGGTAGTAGTAATAGGATCCATAGAAGTAAATTGAGTTGTAGTAGGCAAAATTAGCACTACAATTATCTGAGGCTTATTTATTTGGCTTAATGAATGTAAATAATGAATACAATCTATCACACCAATTATAACATCAATAATTGAGGAAGTTGTAAGATAATGAGGAATTGGCAAACTTATAGCCTAGGGAGAGATAGCTAGGGTACTGACTATTGTAGTTTTCACCACAGTACCCTTGGATGGAGAGCTTGGAGGTGTATCTAAGGATGTCCCATGTGTTAGATTTTATAATTTTAACTCTACATACCCCTTTACATCTCTTTACTCATTTGACACCAACTTTGTGGCCACTAAGTTAACATCTCCCTAGTCAAACTATTTGTATTCTCTTAATATTTTAGTCCCTATAGACTGAGTAATTTATTTATTCATCCATTCATCCTCTTAATTTGATTTAGTTGTCTCATTAAATGACTTTCTTTCCTCAATGTTTGTCTTAGATACCCATTATTATTCAATTCCCCATCTTTTATCTTCTTCTTCACAGTCATAAATTTCAACAAGGTCTGACTTTAGTCTACCCTTATATCCTCCCTTTCCTTGGTAACTTATACCTATTTTTATTCTACTTCCACCTTTTGAGGTGAGACAAGAAGAGTCTTGGGATTCCTTTTATATGTAATTATTGGTTTAATAGTAATATAGGTTGACCCTATAGATGGTGGAAAGGGAGATGAAGGGACTATAGCAATATCAGATGGTGATGGAGTGAGAGGAGTGTTGACTACTAGAGGAATGATGGGTGGTGAAGATGGTTTCCCATGATATTGAGGCATTACTAATGGTGGAATTATCACAACATGTGGTGACCTAGGAAGATAAACCATAGAAATATGAGATAAGAAATAAGAAATAAGGAATATGTACTTGTACTATGATTAGTGGAGGTAGAGTAAACATGGAGAACAGTCCAGCTAATTTATTGATACTTGTAGGTCATTTCATGTTATTTGTATGTTTAGGATAAGTATCAATAATGAATGATTAGGGGAACTTGGATTAGTCTCAACTCTTCCTTCAATATCAACTTCCTCGGATGGGCTAGCTCATTCATGTATATGTACTTATGTATGTGGAGGAGGTCCATAAATAGGTGTAGAAACCCATTGTTCATTCTCAATTATCTTAGCATCTTTCTTAGTAATCATGGGATCATAATGTATCCTCTAAACTATAATAATTGACATATTTATCCTATGCATTCTTATAAAAACATTTATGTCATCTTTTACATTCATGAGAACACTATCATGATTATAGGATTTGTGCCCATAGTTTATTTTAATTTTCCCATTGTATCTCTTGATATGTTCCCTAACATTTTTCACAGGGTCATAACATATGAATGGTGCCCATTTAAATAAATAATGTGTCTTATTCTTATAACATATTAGAAGTTTTCACACTTTATATATTACATTCTACCAATGATGAGAGGGGTTGGATGGACATATGCTTGCTTAGCCCTTCTTAATTCAACATCCACACTGTCAGCTTATTGAGCAACAATTTTTTGCTTGGTTAATTAATCAAGCACAATCTAGGGTAGGTACAAAGGGGGTGCCTCGGTACCTTATATCCCAATTATAGTGTGTTTAGGATAGAACCATTAATCACCCATTTATTGAATAGTCTTCTTTATGGGATCTAATGATTTAGGCATATTAATCACATATATTTCCTGATATACCATAGGGTAAAAGGTATCCATCAACCTTTTCATATTTTTCCTAACTTTTTGCACATGAAGGATTTTAAATTCATCATAAATATTTTTCTTGGGATATTCTATGGATGTTTACTAGGGTTCTTCATATGATTAATGCATATCTACAATCATAACATCTACCAAATAGGACATCATGTAGAAGTTACCCTTCGACAAACTTCCTAGATTTTTGATTTGAAGGATCAAATTAGAGAAAATAATCTCCTCCAAGGTTATGATTTTGTTAGAGGTCATAATAATGTCCAATAAAGGTACCCATATCTCATTCACATAAGTAATGGTTGAGAAACCATATATTCTATTTAGTAGGGCCATGAAATTTCTTATCTCTAGTCTAAAGATGAAGATGAGCATAGCATAAGTAGGTCCATAAACTAAAAAGCTACAAGGGTTTCTAGCTCATTATTTTAACTATATGCTAATTTTATTGGAAAAGAGTCATGAATTCACCATATCCTATCTATAGGTCATCTCTGTCATAGGGAGTTTGTAGTATCTCTCAAAGGCATTTTCACTTATATATGATACTAGGGTTTTCCTAAGTCTAAAGTGTAATATATTCCCAAAGATTTTACCATTCACAAACAAATAAAATAAAAGGTTAATATATGGTAATGCATCTAGTTTGACTAATGTGTTATGTAAATTAACCCATTTTATTACTGGTAGGTCATCTTTATACCTTTATTTGAAAATTGACAGTTGGTCATCATCCTTGTATGGCTCAATTGCTTTGACCCCATCCCAAATAGTAGAGTAATTCTTGAATTCATGGTCAAAGATGTTGAATTAAATGTTGTATCAGTGTATTCATTTGATCTTACAATTTAATATGTAGGGGAAATGGAGTGTGAGTTGTAGAATCTATTGAAACTCTAGTCAACAATACCTTTTATTTAAAATTTTGTAATCTCTTGATCAAATAGAACTTCAAATTCATAATTTGCAATCAATAGATAGAAGGTAATGTGATTAGATTAAATATGGAAATTTGAACTATATTAATTTAGATGCGTTGGCCTTGTGAATTAAATGTATTAATCCATCAATTTATGTGGATTAATAGAAATAATGGCTTTTGATCCATTCATTATTTATTATTTTCATTTGAATTCCATAACATTGTCTTACGTGGATTTTATTGCCATGTGAATTATTTGCCTACTCTTGGATGCTTAATCAGCATAATGTGATGGATGTCTCTTTTTCACTCTTTTAGGCTTGGCATTTGTGTTTATATTATTTGCTTATGTGGATCTGAAGGACATGTGTCTACATATCATTATTCCACTCATAACTAAGTTATGGCCTACTGTATCTTGTTATTTTGTACTTAGGTTAGTATAATGATGACACATGGATAAATCTTGTTGTTTCCTTTCCCAAGATAATATGTATGAAGGTCTCTATGAATGTTACCACTAGGTGAGCAGGATGATGACACATGGATGGCTTTCATTGCTTCACTTGCCCAAAATATTCCATATGAAAGAACACTATAGATGTCACCATTGGGTAAGTGGGATGATGACACATGGATAGATCTCATTGCTTTGATTTCTTGGTATATTATATACAAATAAACTATTGATGTCACCATTGGGTGAGCAAGATGATAACATATGGATGGCTCTCACTTCTTCACTTGCCCAAGATAATTTATACAAAGACATATGTTGATGTCATCTCTAGGTGAGTGAGATGATGGCATGTGTATGTATCTCACTACTCCACTTGTCTAGGATAATCCATAAAAATACCTTTGTTGACATCATCATCTAGTGATTTATATTCTTTACTTCATCTATGGGTGGACAAAATGATGCCATGTGGAAAGATTAATAAGATCTGAGATGTCTTAAGAAACACTTAATTATGGAATCACCTATTTTAAGACACAACAAAGGTAAAAACCCATTAAACATCATAACATGTTATGCCAGTTAGTTGATAAATCGTAAATCAAACATACACAAAGGCAAAATGTAAATCATACAATATGACTTATGCACATCTTCAATTCTCTTATAACCTTGAAACATACTAAAAATAATGAGATAAATTCCCACTGACTGCATCAAGAAAATAATATAAATTAAGGGGAGTAGATAAATGCCTCCTAGTGTCAGATAAATTCCTCCTAGAGTCAGATAAATTTCTTAAGTTTACACTTTTTAAAATGCATGTCATATACTTATATTTCATAAGACCTTGAATAAGGATATTCAATAAATAGTGGGTCCCTATTTAAATTGTTAAATATGATGTGTGTGTTAGGGTACAATAAATAGAAACTTAGTGGGTAAAACACTCTTGAGTATTTAAGAACCCATAATCTTAGAAATGCACCATAATAGAATTTCATCTCTAATAAGGAAAGAATAATTAAACTACACCCTAAAAAAGACTCCTACTTCCTCATGAAACATAATAACCCTTTCCATTACTTAGATTTTAATGTGTGATCTTTTAAAATTAATTTCCCTTGGTTATGAGAGTTTTAAAAAAAACTTGAATAAACACTGTAGGTTTTATTTTGACTTAAGATTTTATAACCAAATAATAAGGGAAGCTTGGGAATTTCTTTGCTACTAGCTAAGCATCCATATCCCTGATAAGGATACCCCTAATTCGACTCTAATCATTGATATATTACTAGCTAGGTGTCTCTGACCCAATAAAGATTACTTGAATCACCCATCTTTTATCAATTTGTATGATGATTTTTTTGAAACATAGATAGAAAAAGGTTTGGGAACCACCATTAGATGGGTGTACCATAAGATTTTTTTTATCAGTACATTCCTATTAATGTATCTTCATTTCTATGTTTATCATTTCTCATCCAAGTTTTAGCAAGTAATAGTGCAATTAATCTTTGGAAATGAAAAGTCTCTAAAATTTGCATGCTTATATCAGAGTAAGTCCTAGAGGTCTAGTAAACTCATTCAGTCTAAGTAGAACCTAATTTAGTCATAACACATACCTCAATCTCAGAAAATCTATCACTACTAGAGCAAATCCTAGTGAATGCTAATTGTGATTCCTTATCTATTGTCCCCTTATTTTTGGCATTTATTTTTTAGTTTTAGCATATGAAATTCATGGGTCCATTCTATAATTTATAAAATTAATCTATAAATTATAATAACTAATCTATAAAAGTAAATGTAGAAAATAGGAAAGACTAATTCTAGAAAATAAGAAATCTAATATAGAAAGAAGGAAATCTAATCTAAAAATTAGGAAACCTAATCTACTCCTAGTCTACACCTTCAAATAAAATCACACAAATGCATCTCTATTTGGATCAACATGAAATGATGTTTTAAAAATTATCAATTGATTGGAAAGGTGAGGTCATTACCTTGGAGGTCCTTCCAATAGAATATGTTATTACCTAGGATTTTTGATATCTAATATTGACCAATCCATAAAGGAATAAAATTATCATGATGACATTTATTCTCATGTGTTTTATCCTATAAAAGAATTAGGTCATAAATCTTGAAGGCCTTGATCTTAGACCTTTTGTCAAACCATGTATTGATAATGTCTTGATGTTTATTGAAGTTGTGTAGTGCTTCACTTATTACATCTTCCATCTAGACTATATCAAGTAGTCTAGACTAGATCCTTTCATCTTCACCCATATATTCTTTCATAAACTAGTATGTCAATATTTTAAGAGTAATAAGGAAGATTGGCTATTAACCTTAAACTAGTAGAAAAGGTGAATCCTTGAGATCTTGTTTGTGTTAGGTCTAGTTTTCCCATAGTGCATATTTTAATAAGATATGTCATTATCTGAGTTTTTTTGTGTTGATTTATTGATAACATCCATTATATTCTTATTGGTAGATTCAACCACTCTATTCCCTTGTGATTAGTAGTTTTAAGAGAACTTGATGGTGGTTTGGTTGTTGTTAGCCCACTCAGTAAGTTCAATAGATTGAAAAGTTGGATCATTATCATAAACCAAGTAAATAGGAGTACTAAACCTAGTCAATATGTTTTCTTCCATGAACTTAATAACATCAATTGCTTTGGAATTATTAGTTGTTACAACTTTTATCCACCTAGTATAAAGTTAGTAGCTATTAAGATAAACTTATGTCTTGATAAAGAGTTTTGATTAATCACCCTAATAAAGTTAGACCTCATTAGGAAAAGGGGCATCCTTCATTGACTGGCTACAAGGGTATGTAAATATTCACTTCTCTTTTCCAAAATACTTGGCAATCATGATAGGTATTGACATGTTAAGTGCATCCTTGAAGATTGTAGGCTAGTAGTATCCCATCCTCAAAATTTTGTGAGTTATTGTGTTGATTGATGGATGTATATTACCATCTTATTATGTAGATTGTCTAGGATGTTCATGCTTCTTCTCTTGAAACACACCTTAATTAGATGTTCTCATAGTTCTTTATGTATATGACTCCCTTATTGATCATATAATGAGTTGATTTGATATAGAGGGATCATCTTTGCTCTTTATTTAGCTTAGGGGGACATATACCTATGATTAAGAAATGGATAATCTGAGTATACCAATCACCTCTATCTACCCGAGTCTCATTGATTTTCTCAATGCAAATGCATGGATCAGTTTCAATTATGATCTAGATGATCTCTTGGCCTCTTACCATCTTGGTTGGCCTAATTTCAAGGTCAAACTCCTAATGGTTGGCCATTTATTTACCTCTTATCTCACCTATTTAATTCTATCCAAGTGCAAGCCTGATAGTGGGGTCTAGGATAATGGCATAGGTTTTGTTTCTTAGAATATAATGCCTAAAAATTTTCACAACTTTGATCAATGTATATATTTTTTTGTCTATCATAAAGTATTTCAACTCTACATCCATATTATTAATGCTCATAAAGGCAATGGTATTTTCATTTTCATCCACCTTTTTTGTAGTTATAAAAACTATAGTGTGTTATGAAGCACATGAATAAAGATATAAATCTTTATTTAAGTCTAGGTTGATAAAAACTAGATCCTGAGTAATGGTAGTTTTGATGCCCTAGAAAAAAAACTGGACTCTATTTTTAACTCTATCTTGGCATCTTGATTCAACATAGTATTCAATATCTTGACAATCTCTACAAATCTAGAAATAAATTTCCTTATAAATTTAATATTACCAAAGAAATATTTTAACTCCTTATTATTAGGAGGTGTTAGTTTTGAAATGGCCTAGACCCATTATGGATCAATGGAGATACCATATTTAGTGATGACATGACCCAACATTTTCCTTTCAATAACTCCAAAGATTTTCTTATTTCAATTAAATGATACTATATATCCCCTACATCTATCAAATACTTTATCTAGATAGCCCAAATGATCATATCTATCCTTTAAAAACATAGTGAGGTCATCCATGTAGATGATGGTACATTTTTCAACTAGTCATTGGAAGTCAAAGTTGATAGTTCTATATAAAGTTTCTCCTACATTGATTAGGCCAAAATACATGCTTTTGCATGCAAAAGTTACCCACTTGGTTGTGAAGGAAGCCTTCATTCTATTTTCTGATTCTACCTATACTTGATTGTAACGTAAGAATCCATCCAAGAAGGACATCATCTTACATCCACTGACCATCTAAATTACCTCATCCAATGAAGGTGGGGGTAATTGTCTTTATTCAATGTTATGCTCAAGTTTATGAAATCAACACAAAGTCTAATTTATCCATTATTTTTATTGATTGGTACCAAGTTGGCTACCTAGGTTGAATGCCTAATTAAAAGATAATCTTGGAATCCAATATCTTCTATACTTATATATAAATTAGAGGTTCCATAATTAGATTAACTAGCCTCTATCTCTACCTAAAATGCTTGTGCTCTAGATTTAATGAGATGGTATGAGTGATGACATTGAGTTCAAAACTTTTATATCTTCATATGTATAGATAATCACATACTTATACTCTACAAATAGACCTTTAAACTTTTGTTTATCACTTTTAGTGTAGTTCGAGCCAACATTCACATACCAGGGATGTTGGTCATTTCCAAAATTCTCTTTGCTAAAATCAAACTCAGTTTCCTTAAACTACTTTTGTTTCTGAGCTTTTGGGTCCACATTGAAATTTTGCTTTAGGGAAACCATCCATAAAGGGATGCAATTCTCCTTCAACTATAGGAGATCATCTTCTCCTAGATCTTCAACATGTATGGGATTAACATCCTTCTCATCTATTAGATGAGATTCAAAGGCTTCAAAGCTTATCATGAATTACACTATCTACTGATTATATTTGAATACTTAGAAATTATACACATTGTCTAGGATATATGGATAAGTAACTAGCTCTATAGAGAATTTATACATTCTGGAATTATAGAGTAGTGGTAGGTTGGGAGTTAAATCTACTAATGAGTCTATCATATGGTATTTTTATTTTGTGATGGCCTTGATGTTAAATTATTTAAAGGATTCAATTAGTTCATATGCTCAATGTTTATACTTATTAATTTAAGTGAGTTTACATTGGTATTTATTCTTGATATGGTTAATAACCAACTCTAAATCATTGAATATTTATACTTTATTGACATTATGTTTTAATGAAAATTTTATACCAAGGATTAGAGCTTCATACTTAGATCTATTATAGGTGAAAGGAAATTGCAACATGTATTTAACTAGATATTGCTTCCTTTTTGGGTCCTTTAGGGCTATACCAACACCATAACCTTGCTTTGATATAGCTCTATCAAAATGGAGATTCCATAACTAAGAATGACCTTTAAATTATTGTTCATGTAATGTATATTCTTATTTGATATTAAATGTGTACACACATGTGTGTGAGGATATAAGTCATTCTTACCATTATACTCTATAATCAATTATTCCATCTTTGGTTCTTTGTACACCCAAATATAGTTAGCCATTACCTTCCAAGGTAGCCATATGTGCAAGAAATTTGTGGCCATGTACCCATTTAGTGTTTTTAACTTATATTGACTCAACAATAGTTTATAAGCTTATAGAATGTCAACTACCAAAACATTGATGTAATGTTGTACACATGGTTTAAAAGTGAGTTGTATTTGAACATTTAACAATTCCAAAACATATGGTACTGAGGACTTGTATAGAAATAATACCACTCTCTTTGAACTATTTGGAGTCAACCCAATTTTTTTACATATATTTACAAGAATTACATTGGCTAAAGCTCCCAAGATATCCAAATAGTTGTGTGCATTCTTACCAAACATTTAGATAGTCAATATAAATGATGGTACTCATGTTTGTATTTATATACCATCATATTGATATGGGCCTTTTTAAACATATCATAAGTAAAATATCTCTCTATTAGGGCCCTGAGTAATAAATCCCTTTATTTAGTGATTTGAGCTAGTTCAAGGTGATATTAGCCTTGATTTTCTTCATATCCTCAACAATGTTATACCTAGGTCTAAATTGTGGCTCCATAATTTGGTGTTAGTCACTTACCTTTAGAGGAGATGGATTTTTATTTGCCTTCAGATCTATAGGGTTAGTATCATTGTTATAAGGAGGATTTGAGGTAGTAACATGTTGTTTACTCCTTGTGTTATAATTATTCCCCTATAACTATTGAAATGCATGAATCTCATCCATATTATCCTCTGGTTCATTCTCATCTTCCATTGGTAATGATAAGTCATAGGTCTCAAAGACCATTATTGTAATGGGGTATTTTGACGCATTAGAGGAAGATGGCTCTGGCTAGTTCGTAAAACTCTCTTATCTTTTCATTTCTTTTTGAAAGATTTAAAAATCAGTGTAGAAATCTATACAATATATTGATTTGGGTTTTATGCACACGCTAGTAACCTTATGAGGTAGCCTCTAACATTTTAATATCAATGAAAATTATTCACTCTAAGGCAAAAATTGTATGTATTTTATGTATCCATGGACATCTTAATAACATGTAAAAATTCCTAGTATTATGGAGAACTAAGAACCAACTAGTTATAACTACAAGCCATACCATAAGTGATAACACAATTCCCCCGAGAGGATTTTGTCTCTTTACATTGAAACCTTCCACCATGGTAATTTTTTAAATCAAATCCTTATTTATACCCAAGACTAGCAAACAATGTCCTAGTGTAAAAATTATAATTTTATTCACTTGACCATCATCCACCATGAAATTATCTATAGGATGTAAATCAATGAAGCATCTAAAAATAATGATGTATTAATAAAATCATCATCAATAATCTCATGCTCATTGAATGTAACTATGGGTATTTGTACTTATGTATCCTTAATTACACAAATATGACCATTTATAGCATGTTCCTACTAATTTTATAAGAATAATAATTCAAGGATATGATTTATAAGTCATATATACTTAAAGATTAGTCTTGGTCTCTTTTATTACCTGACTTGGAAAAGGATCATAAAATACATTCAAATTCACATTTGGTTGTGTAATTGACTCATTAGTAGGTATATTAACATCATTGATCTCATTAATACTATCCTCAATCAAATATTTTATCTTGTGCCTTAAACCAAATAACCTATTTGTAGAGTATTTGGTGCATATATGCTAATCATAATAAGCATGGATATCTAACCCCTTAAGTTATGCCTTTGTCATATCAACCTCCTTTAGTAGAGGGAGAGATATGAGATTGCACTCAAGTTGTTTATGTAAGTCCTTGTGAGGATGTTTTGATGTTTTTAAAAATTACCTCCTTTGGAGAACTAATAAAAAATCCTATCATAAAGTTGAGAAATTATGTTAACTATCACTTTAGTCTCATTCTTAGCATTATTTTCCTTATATTTTAAAGTTCATTTACTTTGAGACTTATCATTGAAATATGTTAGAGGATTAGTCCCATAATTTAGCTTATTCATAGTAAGTATCTTAACTTCATGGTGTAGAGATGGATTACAAAGATGGTTAGATCAAGCATTAATCAAAAAATCGAAGAAAAATGCATAAAGAATGAATAATGTATGCCAACCTATTCAATGGGGTTTTAAAATTATAATTAAGAGCAAATGAAATAAATCACATACATAAATTACCTTCCCAAGAGCATCCCACCATCCATATGCTGCTCAAAACATGATTTTTACCTTGATTTGGTGTTCAAGTCTTCTTCAAAAATGAAAGGCAAAGCTCCTCCATCAACTCAAAAACACTAAATAAACTAGGCTCATGATATTAAAATCATGGGTATGCCTATCTTGAATCTATCCTATTTCAAATAAAGCATTATAAAATTTCACTCAAATGGTTTGTAGAGAGAATATTGCATTATAATTTTACACAAATAAAGTTTAATCAAAGTGGTCTTGGCCCTCCTATTTATAGATTTTTGAAATTGATCAGAATTAACAATGACCATCCATCTTGAGATCAAAATATGTGTCCATGAACTAATCCAATTATGTAAATAATATCCTCATAAATATATGGGAGGAAGAGGCATTAAAGAGGCATGGGAAGCCATAATCATGATATTTGTTGCATTTGTGGCTTATGAATGCCACCCCAAAAATAACCTCACTTGATGATTTAGTTAATAGGAATCAATTTCAAATAAATAAATATCAAATAACTTCCATGGAATTTTTACTTAAGCTCATAATTGGGATTAATTTTTTTAAGTAAGATTAATCAAAATTTAAGCAATTATTTAGAAATTAGTTGCACTTCATTAATCAAACTGGTCATAAATTCATATTACTAGGTTTTAATTTGACTAAAGAGGAATTACAAGGCAATGTTAGTTACATATGGACCTTCATCCCATTTAGGATGTTGTCAACACAAAATAACATATGCACATGTCATGTGCTTCCAAGTTAGAAGAAAGAGGGATCCAAAGCACTAAAATGTGTTTTCATCATTTTGACTCAAAATGATCTGATCAAAGTTTATAATAACATAAAATGCATTTCCTCATTTAGGGATACATTATCCTAAATCAACACTTGTATATAACAATCTTGAACCGTTTAACGTGCTTGAGTGATTTTGGCCCCAATTATGCATTATCACAAATTTCAAGTAAGATTGATAATTTCAACACAATGGTGTTAGGAATTGGATGTCTACATTTTTTCCCTATTTGAGAAGGCATAGCAAGATATCTAGGCAAATCAATGTCTTTTCAAATAAAAGAGTTGTCAATAATAATTTTGAAGGAAATGACCCAGGATGCCCCCTTGAGAGGACATAATAAGATGAAAGAAAAGGATGGACTCTCAAAAAGAGAGGGAAAGTGAGATTAACCCATGGAATAGATTAAATATAGATGAGCTAATGCTTGCACACAGTGAGTTCATCAATGATAAAAATATTATTATAATATAATGGGCCTCAAATATGGGGGGAAAGGGAAGGATACAATCCAAAAATATAAGAGACACACTTTGAACACACCTAAAGCTAGGGTACAAGCTACATGCTTATGGAATGATCAAGCCCAAGAAAATTTGCACACTAAAATATTTATAGAACGAGGGAAAAATTTTGTAGAGATTGGAATTAGAAGAAAAAGATAATTATATCTTTTATGAAATAAAATAATAATGTACTCCATTAGAATAGAATTTGATCAGTTAATAAAGTAATTGTGCCCCAGTAGGGCTGATTTTGATCATTGATAAAGAATGGTTTGCCCCTATAGGGATGATTTAGTTTGTGACTGGTTCAAATATTGTGTCCTTTTAAGGTATATTAGTAAACAAAATCTTAAGGACATAACTTATTTCATAGATTAAATATGATTGGGTACAAACGTAGATGTGATGGTCTAATGACTGAAATAATCACAAATAACTAGACATACAAGGATGCACAAAGTGTTGAAAGAGATGAAAAGAAGAATGAAAATGGTTTATTTGACTTGAGATACATCATGTACCTAAGCATTACCTACATAGTCCAAATAGACCTCAAGCAAATGTAGTTTACCTAGAAGCGAGAGAGAATAGAATGTGGGATGAAGAAAATTGACCATTGTTTGATTAGAATCATGATGTATACCAAGATATGTATATCTTGCATAGAGTCAGGTGAGATATAAGCCATTGGTACCTAGTTTCATTGATGTTCTTGAGAGCTAATCATCAGAACTACATCGATCTTGAAACTTGGGTCCAAAACACAAAGTGCTTACTATAGAAAATGAAATTAGGCATCATAAGTATGAGGAACTTATAATGTCATGGCATTTAAATTACATTGAGATAGTTCAAATTTGAATACTTATAACTAAAGATAATGACAAAAACTATCAATACCAAAGTTACAACTATTTACATTTAAACAAAAATAAATAAAAACAAAACATAAATGAACCAAACTTAAAATCAATATATGAACAATCAAGACTTAAGTAGGAATAAGAATGTTCAAAAGTGAAGCAAGAAGAACTTAATAAATAACATGAAAACAAGATATGAATAATCAAGCTCCATGTGTACTATCAATATGTACTTGAAAAACAAAATAAAGAACAAGACCAAATAGTAACTCAAAGACCAAACAACACACAAAATAATGAAAGCCTAAATTTGTTTAGCAAACATTTTTAGAATTTTTAAAGTATCTCAACTCGATTGAGGATTAAGAGACATAGAAAATTCCAACTCGCAAAAATGCCAAGGTTAGTTCAAAGAGTGCTTGTGAAATTATGGGAGCACACCAACTTAAATTTTCTCACAAAATGGTGAGAGCATATGAAAATGGGGGACTGATTTGACCTCAACATGAATTGATCATGACTTATTTAATCCCACTAAGAATTCAATTCATAGTGATTCCAACTACATAAAAGGTGATGAAAAATATACCAAGTCAAAATAAGTTTACAAATAAAGGCAAATGATAATAGTGATGACTAGGTCATGCGATAATGCATGATAAAAAGCCATTGTATGTAATTTGCCCATAGGCAATTATAATTAGGAAACAACATCATAATTTTGATTTTCCCAAATTAGTTATAATTAGAGGTACCCAATACAATATTGATTTTATAATAGGTAGTTATAATCAGTGATACTAGATAAGATTATAGATAAAAGATAACTTGTTAGATCAAATGCCACACTACTTCTATAGACTATCATTCAATACAAAATTTTAAAAATATTGAAACTAGATCAAAATCCCCTTGTAAAAGGTCTAGGAAGATCCAAATTAACTAAGATCAAAATGGGGTAAGCAAGACAACTAGAAATAAACTTTGGTCAATAGAGAAATGGTATAATAAAATGGTACAAGGTATGGCATAGAAAAAATAATAAGATGACACGTCACTATGATGGAAACAAAGTCTCCACCAAATGATAATTAGCTCAAAAAATGGCATGAATGTGGGCTTAGTTTGCTCATAAAATGTCAAGAATTTTCAAACTCTCAAATTACTTGTAAAATGGTTAGAGCATGGCAAAGGTGACCAAGTTGACCTTAATAGTGACAGCATGGAAAAGGTGACCAAGTTGACTTCAATACAAAATTGAGCACTGCCTACATAGTCCTAAAAGACCTCAAGTCAATGTAGTTCAAATGGCATTGTAAATGGGACACAATGGTATAATATGCCTAGATTAAAATGGTCTATAGGGTTGCCCTTAAGAGATAAGGCAAGGAAAATGGAAGGGTAAATGGAAAATGAAAAATGGTTTTGATGCTCCTACTGACATGGAGATGCACATTCTATTCAACATGTGAGTCAACTAGAATATTTAATTAGAAAAATTATTACCCAACACCTCATTGGAATAGTTATTTTATCAAGAACCTGTTGTAGATTTGGATTCTAAGAATGTTTTTTTATCCTCATTGGTCATTGATTCAACATCTTTCAAATATCAATATAAGATATCTTCATAGCTTATATAAAGGAAAGTGTAGCCAAGGATGATAAATAATGTTAGGCATAGGATAAATGGTATAAGTGGGTAATGAAAATATGGATAATAATGGAATGTATATGAATGGGCAAAAAGTGAAGATTGAGATTTTCAGGCACGCACAATGTTTTTGATTCTAAATCCAACATAATTTTGGTTGTGGTGGGGTTAAAAACCTATGAAGATGCTCTCAATAGGACCACAAAATTCTTTTGTTGTTTTATTTTGAGAGTTTTGAGGTTAATATACCCCCATTTCTATAAAATAGGGACCCTGGTGCAACTCTAAACCTTAACAGTGAAAACTCATCATGTTCTCTAGAGTATTGGTATGTGAAGATTGTCCACCCCTATTGAGGGTGGCCTATTTTGTTCGTAATATTTCTTTAGCTTTGCCTAATATTGCTAACAATGGATCTTCATGATTCAATTGTAGGTTTCATGGGAGTCTCATCGAATGGAGTGGACTTGAATTTTATAGATTAATCCTCATTCAAGATTTTACTAGCTTGTGGTCTATAAAAACCTGAAATAAGATACATGTTCTAAATGCTTTGAAATGATCCTTTAAAAAATCATAGATTAAACCCTTCAGTTTAAATTCAAAATTTGTGGGAGCAAAATTAGTGGGAATACTTTGAAAGATATAATGAACTAAGTCTAATTTTTTACACTAAGACTCAATCATGTTTTAAACATGACCAAGCCCTAGCCTAAAATTCATAATTGGTCTTTTATAATTCACCTTCCTTATTCCCTTTTATTTTAAAAATGGGTCTAAATTTCATTATGCAAGGTCCATTACTTCCCTAGCTCGACCTCACTTTATGTTTTATGGTCCCTTTTGGTACTTAGCCTAACATCATAATCATAAGGCCCCATTCATGTTTTTCAAATTAAACAAGAACTTAGCCCTAATACTTTAGCCTAAGTATTTATATTGTCATAATCTCTAACTTAAGTTCCTTGCTTCTTTCACAATCAATGGTTCATGCTTCATCAGGCAACATTGATTAGATAAAGTGAAATTAACCCAACACAAAAGACTCTGATTCATCAAACCTATCTTGATCGATCACTCAGATTTTAATCAAGGATTCACTAGATCTCATACAAATATCAATGCACTATGAACTCTATGTAGGGTCAATAAAGTCAAAATCTCAAAAGCCCTATAGGGCCACCGCATGGTACCCCTACATTCAAACTCAACATCAAGAGAACCTTGGGATAAGATCCTAGTTTTTTAATCATTTAGGGTGTCATCATTTTATTATGTTTTAAAACTTAGGCTTATTACTTAGTCTAATTTATATATATATATATATATATATATGACCCTGAGCTAACTCAATCCATTTTGTGACTACAAGGACCAATAACATTCATCTATTTTGATCATGATCTATGCTCACTCACATGGGATGATCAGATGGATTATATTAAATCCAAGGTCCTATGGGATCAACTATGTTTGGGACTTAAATTTGACACTCTTGTACCCATCATTTGACATCTTTAAGGCCATCATTGACATTCATAAGACCATCAAATTTTAGCCCCATATGAAAGGTTATTAGAGCTTAATTTTAATGTTTGCACAAATGTCATTTGACATTTATGAGGCCATCATTAATGTCCATGAGACCATCAAAATTTATCTCAATATCTAATTTCATCCAAGAGAAGAAACGCTTAAGTCTTACTTCTCAATGTCAAAATTGATCTCCCATAGACTAATCTAATTTATTTAAAGTAATTTTTAAGCTTAAGTTCCTTGTAAATAGGCTTGGATTTGTATATACTAAGCTTAACTATCATGCTAGAATATAGTCATGTTTTAAGCATTAACCTGAACCTCAGTCTACATAAGTCTCATGGTATTTTAAACCTAATAGGCTTAGTTTGACAAAAGGGGCCCATCATGATAAAACTTGGCTTAGGAGTTTTGATCTAAATTTCTATCATGTTTATTAACATAATAAAATATTAGGTTAAAACATTACATGGAATCATTTTTGCCATTCAATCCCCCCCCTTTTAATGTATTTTACAACTTAGCCTAAATACTTTGGTCTAAAGTTTGTTTCATGTTTATTAAGCATATAATGGAGATATAGCCTAAAATATTTAGCCTATGTCCTTTATATACCCCAATGTTGATTAAATTTTATGTAGATGTGTAGGATTTATGACTCACATTGATATGGTGAGTTTGATTGGATAGTGCGAAATGAAGATCAAATCATGAAAAAGTGAAACGCTAATTTTAAAGGGCAATGGCTATTTTTTCAAAGACATCATGAAAAGTGCCATGAAAATTGCTAGCATGATGCACATAGATGCCACATAGGCACAAGATGACAAAATTGGAGATTTTATGAGCTCAAAAAGGCAAACATATAAATGCAAAGGTCTAAATCAAATCCAAGGCATGAATTTTCCTAATTCCAAGTAAACCATTACCATTAAACCTATATAAAACCCATAGCCTCTAATAAAAGCCCTAATTCAATCCCAGATTAACCATAATCAAACTAGAAGATCCCAATTATTGTTTGAGTAAGTGTGAACTGATTTAGAGAGAATTTGAAAAATAATACTAAGAAATTTGTAAAATTCACAATCATGATAGCCTAGAGGCAACACAGAGAAGACACCAAACTTTATCTAACCATAGACTCTAAAGGAAGGGTCTTTACATCCATAGTACTTGATGTTGTGTCCTTAAACATTAGGGAGAATAATTGGTCCAAGATATTTTGGATAACTAAAGAGTTATATCCCATAACCATAGAAGAATAAAATATTACATCCTTCAAGATGAGGTATTATGACCTATTTGCATCATAAATGGTGAGCCTTCATCACATAATAGCTAAACTAGAGGTACTCCATTGCATTGATGTCCTTCTTCTTATTTTTAAAGAATGTAAATTAAGAAAACCATGCTAATTAATGAGTGTACTCATAAATGCATTGATTATGTATCCCTCATTGCATTTGAGATATAATATAAGATCCCCAAACCTCAGGTATAAGTGGCCATACTTATTTAATGGGATAATAAAAATGATCTCAAGACCATCCTGGCACCATGGCTATATTCTAGAATCCATATATTTTCTAACCCTAGTGGGAACATTCCCACTAGCCAATTCTAACCTAGAATTAGAATGATAATGACCCTAATAAATAGACTCTCTAATATCCCTACAAACACTTATGTTGATAGCATATTGATACACCTTGTCTACTACATAATTGAAAAGGAGATAACTCCCCTTATTGGGGAGCTCATCAACACATGCTTATGTAGACAGATCTTCACGATCAGGAAAGAGACTAGGAGAGAATTCCACATGATGTTCTACCTCCTAGATGCCCTTCTTGGCATAATTGATATCCCTAACTTCAAGGGATGGTCTCCTAAGAGGACACATATAGTGTCTCAATTTTACTCCAAGTTACACATCTTCAAATACAAAGAACATATTCAATTTATATTTGATTTCATCTATCCTCATTTGAATGAAGCCTTAATAAGAACCCTTATGCTAAGAATTATCCCATTTGAAAATAAATCCATTGAAGCCATCGAGGACATATGGTTTTACTTAGAATACACAGTCATCTAGATTAAGGGAACATAATGCACTCCATTGAGGTTACCAGTCCACATTCCAAACAAGTTAGCTAAATAAAAAATTACATTTCAAATATGTAATGGTATAGATTGGGCTTGTAGGGAAAATAAGAATGGATTGCTACACATTCTACCCCTGGCTATTAGTAGGACTATCTTCCAATATTATAACAACATTGAATAAGTTGCTAGACATAGAGCCTCCTTCAAATTGTAGCATGATGACTTAAGGCAATAGGATCTAAATGATAAGGTCACAAACCATTTGAAGGCCAAACAAATGAATGTGCCTTATGAACATCATCCAGGTTATTATGATAATTTATACACAAAATCCTCATCCTTTTATGAGGTATTAAAAAGATTGAAAAAAGTCAACATCAACTTGGAGGCAAGGTTGACAAGGGATCTAAAAGGAAATGATGACATTTAGAAACTCAATCTAAAACAGTACCACCTATTGGGAGGTCAATCTTTTGGCACTCCTCTAGCCCAACCACATACAAGAACATAGTATTTCAAAGCATAGGTTACACAAAAACATGAAGTGTAGATTACATAAAGGCTCAAATAAAGTAGACCTAGTGAAGGTCCATCATCTTCTATCCATATTAAAAGACTAGAGTCCCTCATTGAATATATATATGTAATTTCATTAGATCTAAGAGAAATAGTAGAAGATACATTACAAAAATTGGAAAGAGCCTATGGATAGAATGAAGAAGTTGAATAAGTAGAAGAACCTCAATCTTAAATTGAGGAAAAATTAGAGACAAAAAAGGATAAAGTCAAATAGGTGGCACTAGACTTAGTTTCCATTACTCCCCCATAGAAAAGAAAAGCTAAACTAGCCCTGGTTCTTGTAAGACCAAAGTGACCTTCACTCACCCATTGAGTGAGATCAATATCTTTATTGATGAAAATCCAATCCATGGGCTAATCATTCCTGAGTGGTTTTTATATGGGAAGTCAAAAAATATACCAACTATGCACCATCAGTGGGGAATCATAAAGTTAGTAAACATTCATGTTCATTAAGAACTCAAACCTTGGATCTTGAAACTAAAACAAGAATAAGAAGATATAATATGACTACCCCTGGGAGATCAGATGGCACCTAAATGGATGTTCCCAAAAATTTAAGTGGAGCATAAGTTGAGATGCCTACTCCAAAAGTGACCAAATCATCAATTGGAGTCAAGTTTAACCTAGATTTTGGTACCATGGAGTGAGTAATTAATAAAGGGCCATGGTAGGAGGAGAATATTTCACCTTCCAAAGAGTTAAACCATTTATTATATTTACTCTAGTAACTGGACAAAAACTAGGGTAGGATAAAATATTTGAAGAAAATATATTAGCGGTGGCTTAAGCTCAGAGTGATCAATTATAGACAATGATCAAGGGTCTTCTCCAAGAAAACAAAAATCTAAAAGAATTTTTTGTGTTGTCCATTCATGAGGACAGGTTCAAGAAATTTGTGGATGTCATGGTAGGGATATTCAACCTTTTGAAAATAACCAAAACAAAATAGAATAAAATAGAGTTGTAAATATCTAAGGCAACAAACCAAGTTGTCCAATGGCAAGATACAAGATTCCAAGTGAAATAACTAATTAAGTCTCTATCTAAAAATCTAGTCCCAAGTTTTAAGACTATTAGCAAGGCAAATCTGAATATGCACATGGCCATATTGGTGGATAAAATTGATGCCCTAGATAGTTGGTCTAAGGACATGGAAAGCCTTGCTAAAGCCTTCAAGTAGCTGGAAGACAAAATGTCTCATATCTTAGATAGTTTTACCAAATATCTCACAACCCTCATCCCATTGGATCTCATAGGGGATGAAGAATTTAAATAAATAACCTTGCAATTTAAACAATATGTGATAAAACAAGGAGATTACTAAACTATAGAGAGCAATAGAAAAGTCATGGGTTTATTTCTCTCCTCTGAGGAGAAAATAGGAGATGTTAAGGGCATCAAGAAAGCTATGAAAAATATTGAGAAGGACCTTAAGGACCTATAATACCATGGGAAGGAGCTTTTATTGAGGTTGGTGATTGATATCTAGTTCACTAGTGACCAAAACTATAGGTTAAAGATCCTTCAACAAAAATAAGTAGCAGCGTCAACCCAAGACCCACCAACCTATCGGAATTGTTGCCAAAATCTAGATAATGCGAGTGCAATGGAGATGTGATCACATGAGATGAAGCAAGTGCACACCACATAGATGCTAAAGCAATTTAAAAATAACACAAGAAGATAAATTACATAAGACAAAATGGAGAAAACCAAAATCTAATTAACATGAGATGGCCAAAGTGAGGAATACATATAGGAGAGTACGTAAGCAACTCCTCCACAAAAGGTGGACAAGGCACCCCAAGAATATACTGTAACTCCTCCATGAAAGGTGGTGACAAGGTGCTAAGAATAGAGAAGTAACTCCCATCAAGGGAGTTACTTATGACATTCTTATGACACCTATGACACATCTATGACACACACCTCCACATAAGTTAGCCTATCCCACAAATGTAGGAAAACTCCATGTATGCACAAGAAATATAATTTCCCTAATTAATAAATAGGGAAAAATAAAAACCTACACTAATACCCCCCCATAAGTGCAACTTAGGTGGGCAGTGTGGAAATATAAAATGGGTCCCGATAACTAAGCCTAATGAGCTACCCATGTACAAATGCAATCTACCATAATATATAGAAACAAAGAAAACCTGTAGGAAAAAACTCCCCCCCCCCAAAAAAAGAGAGACATAAAAGAAAAGAAGAGGCTAGAAGGCCCCCCCCAAAGATGATGATATTGTAGATGTGGACCACACCCCAAGAAGAGCTCATAGATGAATGAACTTGCTCTCAATGAAAGGTTTGGTGAAGATGTCTGCAACCTACTCTGAAGATTGGCAAAATATCAAGTCAATGACTTGACTATGAATAAGCTCCTAAATGAAATGCATGTGAATCTCTATGTGCTTGGACTATTGGTGCTGAACTGGATTCTTGCAAATCTAAATGGTACTCTGGTTATCACAATAAATAATGGTGGGTTACTTGATAGAAATGCTAAACTTAAAAAGAATCCCCTAAAGCCAAATAGATTTAGTAGCTGCATTAATAGCTCCCCTATACTCTACCTCTATGGATGATATAGTAATAGCATTATGCTTCTTGCTAGACCAATTGATAGGACCAGAACCTAGAGAGAAACTATAACTAGAAGTGGACTTGCGAGTCTATGAATCGCCAACCCAGTCTGAATCTATATATCCAACCAAGTTAACCTCTATTTCAAATCTATAATGAATCCCATATCTATGTGAACCCTGTATGTAATGCAAGATCCTCTTAGCTACTTTTCAATGTAGCTCATGAGGTTCTTGCATGAATCTGGAGACAAGTCCCACTGTATATGATATGTCGGGCCTGGTGTGAGTCAAGTAGATGAGACTACCAACAAGCTGTCAATACCGAGTGGCATCAACCAATGGTGAAGAACAATCAGCCTCAAGCTTGACTCTTGATAGAAAGGGAGTCAGAGATGGCTTAAAATCAGCCATGTGAAACTGAGCCAATAAGTCAAGAGCATACTTAGGCTGTGTAAGAGAAATCCCTAAATCTAATTGTGAGATCTCAATGCCAAGGAAGTAGTGCAATAAACCCAAGTCTATCATGTCAAATCTATCCTAAAGAGATGCCTTCACCACTAAAATAGCCGATGAAGAACTCTCGGTGATCAAAAGGTCATCAACATATAGAACCAAAATCAAGAGTGAATCACCCTGTCATAAGAAGTAGACATTAGGATCAGAATGGCACCTAGTAAAACCCACTGTGAGAAGGAAGGAATCCATCTTGGCATACCAATCCTAAGGGGCCTATTTGAGGCCATAGATATATTTCCTAAGTCTGCATACTAAGGAAGAATCTTGAACAAATCCTAGTGGTTGTTCCATGTAGATCTCCTCCTCTAGGTCTCTGTGAAGAAAGGCACTCTTCACATCCATCTGATGCACATCCCAACCATGTGCTGTGGAAATAGCCAAGGTGAGTCAGATAGAAGTCATCTTTGCAATGGGTATAAAGGTCTCTGAGTAGTCAATGTCTGTCACCTGTGAGAAACCCTTGGTGACCAATCGTGCCTTGTACTTATCAACTGACCCATCTGCTACAAACTTGGTCTGACATATCCACCTACATTGAACCATCTTTCTTCCCTTAGGAAGTGAAATCAAATCCCAAGTGTGATTTTTGATTAAGGAAGAATATTCTTCCTCCATAGCACTATCCCACTTAGGTACCCCTGATGCCTCTCAAAAAGTCTATGGATATAAAACTAAAGCAAAGAAGGAATGTGGATCTCTCTAAAAATCCCCCTTAATACGTCTATCATCTACGAGATCTCCTGCCCAAGTGCCAGCACTCTCAAGTGTTTGTCTAGCCCAAAGTGGCCTAGAAGTGGGCAAGTCAGGTGCTGACTCCTCATCCTCTAACTGACTAGAGGTGGATGACTCTACATCACTGTCTTTACTATCTAAACTTGAAGAAGAAGATGTCTCTGGCTCAAGAACTTGCTATGGCTAATCTAAATTTGATGAGGAATCATCTTGAAGTAGATCTGATGAGGGAGAAGAAATTCAAGTGTTGAGTCTCTAGGACTCTAATAAAAATGGACACTTCTCTCAATAAACAACTCATGAGTGACTAGATCTAGAAGGAGATATCCCTTAATACCATCCAGATATCCTAAAAAGATGCAAGGCTTGGACTATCATTACATAGCATTGCATTTCTTCTTTATAATGTGGGCCATGGCTGGGGATCTGAAAACCCTAAGGTGCTCAACATTAGGTTTCCTTTTATGCCAAGCTTCAAAGGGTGTTATCCCTTTCAAATCTTTGTGAGGAACCCTATTTTGAATGTAGCAAGCATAATTGATGGCTTCATCCCATTACTATGGTGCTAAGGATTTGGAGTGAATCATATAGCTACCCATCTCTTTCAAGAACCTATTCTTGAAATCTGCAACCCCATTCTATGAAGGACTGTAAGTGACTGTGTGCTACAAATCAATCCCCTCTATGGTGTAAAACTGCTCAAACTTGATGCTGACATACTCCCCTCCATTATCAGTTTGAATAACCTTGATGGATTTCTCACTCTATTTCTCAACAAGAGCCTTGAAGTCTATAAAATTTTCAAACACTTTAGACTTTTGTTTGAGAAAATATATCCAAGCGTACCTAGAGAAATCATCAATGAAAGTGAGGATGTACTTGGCCCTTGTGAAAGATGGTTTGGGAAAGTGTCCCGATACATCATTGTGGACTAAATCCAAAGGTTGTGAAGCCCTCCAAGCTTTGCCTTTGTCAAATTTTGCTTTGGGATGCTTCCCAAGGGAGCACCCCTCACAAAGTCCTTTTGAGAATTGGACACAAGGCAAGCCAATGACCATGTCACAAAGTTGCTCAAGGTAGTGGTAGTTAAGGTGGCTAAACCACTCATGCCATAATTTGATAACTCTATCTAAATGAGTTAGCAATGCTATTGGAGAAGAATCTGATGCAAAATGTGAGAAGGTTTATAACCTGGCTTGGTGATCTGCCTTACCCACTTCCACTGTAGTATCACTATACAACTCCCTGATAGCCACTAAATCTGGTGAAAACTCAACTCTCATGCCTTGACCAATGTGAGTGATTTGGTAAATTGATAGGAGATTGGTTGAAAGAGAAGGAACACTTAGAACATTATTGAATGTTCTTCCTTCCATTTCAACTGACCCTCTCCCTGCAACAAAAATTGAAGTGTCATCATCCAAACTAATTGAAGTCATGCTACAAGGCTCTAAAGATAAAAACTCAACTATTGAAGATCCCATATGGTGAGAAGCACCCAAGTCGATGACCCATGAAGATGTAGAAGCTACTGTAGCTATAAGGGCCTTGCCTTTTTCTTTCTCCTTACCCTTGCCTTTTGCCTTGGTAGAATCTTGGGTAGATGAATTCTGCTTGATAGACTCAGGAACACCTATGTTGTTCTTCTCTAAAAGATGAGTTAGGTGATCTATTTGTTTCTTCATGAATTTGTGTTCATCATGCCCTATCTTTTTTAAATAGGCACACTTTACCTTCTTGTTCTTAGGTTTAGCATTGGAAGAGAAAGTCTCAGTGTTGTTTTTGGCAAGATTGGTGTTTTCTTTCTTCTTCTCCTGGTCCTTGTTCTTTTTCTTCTTCTCCTTTGTTGAAGCCTTATCCTTACCATTTCTAGCTATCAAGGCTTGGGGTTGATTAGACTTCATTTTGCCCATTTGAATTAGCCTATTTGCTCCCTAGTCAAGTTGGCAATGAATGAATCCAAAGAAGGCATTTTCCATGTAGTTTTAAGGGTACTTTTTGTGGTATGGAAAGTGGAGACAAAGACTGAATAGCTTGGACCTAACTTTGCAAGAATAGAAAGTATGAGTTGATCATCTTTATTCTCTATCTTGCATTCTTTTAATTACAATATAAGGGCCTTAAACTTAGTGAAGAAGTCCTGTAGGGTGTCAAAGTTGCTAGGACTTAGACTTATGAGTTCATTTTCGAGCTCATGACCTCTCATCTCATCAAGCTTCCCAAATAACTTTTCTAAGGTGTCCCATATGTCATTGGGATTTTGGGAGGATTCTAAATGGAAGAGAAGTTCTAGAGACACAAACAAGCTCAGTAATCCATAGGCTTCATCACTATGGTTGTACCACTTGACCTTTTCAGCATCAGTGTTGGGTTCTACTTCAGTACCCATGGTGATCTTATACAACCCTTTACTTCTAAGAATAATTGACATTTAAAACTTCCATTCATGATAGTTTAAGGGTTTTAGGGGTTTAAGTTGAAAAGAATCCATTTTTTACTGAAATTAGGTGAAGTTGTGTTGATTGCAAGTTGTGAATTTATGTTAAAAGGAGAATGAAAGCAAAAATTTGCAAGTTGTGAAAAGCAATCACACCCCCCTAAAATATTGATCCCCCCCCCAAATATTCAAGTTCACACTCAAAATACGTTGGACTCAGCCAAGAATGCATCTTAGAGCAATCAATGCAATACTAAAGCAAATAGGACATCGCACTCAGCCAAAAATGCATCCCAAGAGACCCAAATTTTTGGCACTTTATAAACTAGTGCATTTTTGACAAATAAAAAGCCTACACTATGGAGAATTGAATTACAAACACTTTTTCAAAAAATGGCACCCAAATCTGAGCTACCATTTACAAGATATTAATGGTTCAATTTTCCTGTAAACTAGTGTTTTTGCAAAAAAAGCACTAAAACATCAAAAAAATGCCTGTTATGAAAGAGAAAGTGGCCTTCCAACCACTCGTTGGATTTAGCACATAATGAGGAATCTAAAGGAGGTTTGTGTGAGGGGGAATTGGCCTCCCACTAACCCAGGCCCCCCTTCATCTTCATAGGTCGAAGATACAAGTTTAAATCTAAACCCCCAAAATACAAAATTGTCTAAAAAATTAAATATTCAGTCAAATTAACTAATTTTTGTTTTACAAGTCAATTTTTAACTAAAAATAATGAAGCATAGATAGAATTGAACTGCTAGCCAAGCATCTAAGGGTCCACATGGGACACCAAGCATGAAAAAAGTGCCATTTTCCAAACAAGATTGCTGGCAAAAAAGACAAAAAATAGACCTACTGGAAACACCGTACGGCCTACTTAGCGCCTTGCTGGGTAGAGAAAATAAGCAAATGAATAGTAGAATTTTGTGCAGACCTAAAGTTTGGCATGGAGTACTAAAGGATAATAGTAGACTTGTGCACCGTACGACCTAGTCAGCTATTGGAAAGGATGTTGCTGCTGAAGCTTAGCGTGCCAGAGGCTGAGTGTTGAGCCTGAACTGAATGTTGAGTGCTGCTCCTCCCTCTACTACTTGCACACAACAATGGTGCCCAAGCTAACTACTGAACTAGCCCCTAAAGTGAAGATAGCAAAGACACCCAAAGGCCAAGGATTCCAAAATGCAAGAAATGATACCAGAAATGATATTGAAAGTTTTTTTATTTTAGATCAGATCTAGAAAAATAAAAAAAACAAAGAGAACTCCACTCTTCTTGATTTCAAAATGAACTAAAAGCATAATCAGACACACAATTACTATTCTTGCTCTGATACCATATCGGAGTTGTTGCCAAAATATGGATAATGCGAGTGTAATGGAGACATGATCACATGAGATGAAGCAAGTGCACACCACATAGATGCTAAAGCAATTTGAAAATAATACAAGAAGATAAATTTCACAAGACAAAATGGATAAAACCAAAATTTGATTAACATGAGATGGTCAAAGTGAGGAATACATATAGGAAAGTATGTAACTCCTCCATAAAAGGTGGACAAGGCACCCTAAGAATAGACTGTAACTCCTCCATGAAAGGTGGTGACAAGGTGTTAAGAATAGAGAAGTAACTCCCATCAAGGGAGTTACTTATGACACATCTATGACACACACCTCCACATAAGCTAGCCTATCCCACAAATGTAGGAAAACTCCATGTATGCACAAGAAATACAATTTTCCTAATTAATAAATAGGGAAAAATAAAAACCTACACTAATACAACCAACTAAGAGTTTTCTATTCCATTTGAATTTTGGAATATTCTTTGTAAAGGCACATGCATTTTCTTAGCATGTTTCCTAGAGGTTAGTTTATTTTGGAAAGTTTAGTGTATTTTAAAGAACTTTGTAAAAGCACAACTATCCTTATACACTTGTCAGTCAATGCAACTGATAAACATGCTTCCTTGAAACCTATAAAAGGAGCATTGTCTATTGTTAAAAAAAGGGAGGGATTTCTAAGTGCTAGGAATTACATTATAAATTTTGAGCAATTTAGTACAAGTAGGGAATACTATAAAGTTTTTCTTAATTTATTTGTGTGAATCCCCTTCATGTCTTCTCTCTCAATTATTTATTCTAAGTCTTAGATTTTAATGTTTTTTAAGGAATTTTGGACATGTATCTATAATATAGGGTTGTTAATTTGTGCAAATGATAGATTAACTGAATGTACTTAAGTTTACTTCTTTTCATTTTACTCTACATGAGGATGTGTTATGCTATTTTAATGCAGTAGTAAATCTTTAAATTAAATCTAGTTCCTACTTTTACTCTTTCATATTATCTTTAGATACTAGCCTGGTGTGTAATGGGATTTGATTATATGATATTTCATGTTATACACTGGTTGAATGCATGCCCAGTTGGAATTTAAACATTGTCATAATGTTTGAGACAAAGATCAGCAATCACATGCTTTCTTTCCACCCTACCTTTCCTTTTACTTCTTTTTTAACTAGATCATTGTAGCTTAAAATCATTCTAGAATACTCTTAGATTAGATTTTGATCATAATTTACCAGTACTAACATAGATATTGCATACCTTATAGAGATTATTAAGGACCAAGGTGGATCCCAACCACCAATTAATATAAATGTTGTAGAACAGTCTATGTACTCTGCCTCTATATCACCAAGGATAATCTAATTATCACAACCTAAAACTCATGCTTTGAACTCCTTGAGTTATAAAATGAGAAGTGTTCTTTAAACATTGAGAGCATCTATGATACACATAGAAGCATCAATAGGTGGAACCTCCAATGGTGATAAAAGGAGGGCCTTCTTTGTAGCAGCTTTTCTAATTTTAGTGTATTTTGGTCAAAGGTCATGCTATTCTTTGTAGATTTGTGTTTCTTTTAGATGTATTTGTGTAAATATTTGTGGTCTTCATGGTTTTGGACCTGTCTTTGTGCTTCTTTAGACAAATATCAATTCTCTTGAAGAGTATATATATAGTTATGGTAAGGATAGCTTTAACATTTATCAATTCAAAATGTTTGAGGTTAGTAATAGCCATTTTGGTTAAAGATTCATATATCCTTTGAAAATTTGAACTCATTTGAACTTAAAGTGTAAATATCGATCATATTTACATATTTGGGCATATCTTTGAGCTAGTTTAGTTAAAGATCATATCCCTTTGTTTTTCCTTACATGGATCTTTGAAAAATTCACTTAATGTGCAAGTTTAACCTTGGTTCTTTATCAACTTGACACATCGTATTCAACAGAATTCAAAATCCTCAAGCTAAAATTTCCTAAAATCAAAACAAGATCACATTCAGAAACAAGATAGCCTCTACTAGAACTAGAGATCCACAAGAAAGTTAGGCAATACAAAGGTAGGCATATACATTTAAAGTCTTTTCCAACTTCACCACTCTAAGGTACTCATCCATTCAACCTTCATCAAGGTATGGTGTGGTTAGGTGATTCTTCCATCAATGTAGTAGGTGTAGTGCATGATCTCCCCCATAATCTTAAGAAATATTTGCCAACATTTAGTCTAAATGGTATTTTAACTACTGAAAAACACATTAAATCATTTAAAGTTGCATTAATATTATTAAATGTAATCCATGAATATGTAACTTGTAGGCTATTTCCTTTCACATTCAAAGATATTGCATATGAATAGTTCCTTAATTTGCCTAACAATTATATTACTAGCTAGGATAGTTTTAATAATGTCTTTATTAACCAATTAGGAAAGGTTATTAGTCCTCATATCCTATACCAACAATTTACCACCATCAAAAAAGATTCTAGTGAGTGCATAAGGGTATTTAATGCTAGGTTTCATAAGATGCATAATTGGACCATAGAGCCCTACAAACTTGATGGTGCTTTGTCTTTAGAAATCTATAAAGAAATGGTATATCCCATGACTTTTATGTTCCTGAAGAGGTTTTCCCCAGTCATAACCACCTTACCTTGGGCTTATTCTAAAGCTATGATCATTAATGATCAAATATAGCCCTAAGTAAAAATGGCCTACTCTATCCCAAATGTTAATCCCCATATTCCTACCTTGAATATATTTCCAAATAATAATTAGAATAGGTCAGCCCTGAATTAGATCCCAACGCCAAACCAGTTACCTTGAGCCATGTTGCCCCTAACTAGAACTTAGGATTCATGAGCCATACTATAACTAAATTTATTCCAAATGATCCAAAGGCATTAGTACCAACCTCTGGTGCTAACCAAGTTCATAACTTTGATACCCCCAAAAGTGAGAATGACTCTATTCTAAAAATGGTCTAAAATCTTAGTATAGACTTTCTTTAGTTACAAAAATAGGTGAGTCATACTAGTGAAAATTTAGGTAGGAACTTCTCATCCCAAATATTTAATAGACCCAATAACAGGTTTTAGAATGATAGCTTTCATAAAAATAAGAATAATGAATCATCAACTAATAAAAAGAACATGGGCATTAATCTTATTGATGTTATATTAACAGATTAATGTAGAGTTAATTATACTATTAAGCATGGGGAAATTGATTGCATTGAATTATGTAAAGCTTTTGAATCCTTTTAAGAAGAGTTGGACACTTTTGAGGTAGTACCTAACAAAGATAGTGGTGTAGGTATTTTAGGATCCAAGCCTACTGGCTAGACCTTCATGGTGGAAATGTTTGATTTCCCCTTCCAAAAAGACAATGAACTTGATGATGTTCTTAAAGAAGTTCATGCCTTCTAGCAATTTTTGAAGAATACCTACCCTCTAAGGAATAGGGATTAGAAGTATCCCTTGACTACTTCAACTCCTGTGAACAACTTTGACACTCCTCTAGACACTACATTAGATAATAACCAAGAACCTCCAAAGGGAATTAATTCAAATAGAGTATGGATACATTTATTCCTTTAAATAAAACTAGGTACAATATTGTAGAGGACATGAATAAAATAAAATTTAACATTCCTTTGCATGAATTGACATAGATAACTGAGTAAAGGGATCTATTGCTAGAATCCTTGTCCAAGAAACCTAGCAAGATGTCCAAGACTGATAATGCAAATGTAGCTATATACAAATCTAAGATAGAGTTCCCACCCTTAATGCTTATAATTAGAATGTTTGGTAAGAAATTGCATAATTTCTTGTTGGATTCCTCTGCCTCTATAAAGATCATGCCTACTGGTATTTGTAAGTAACTTGGTTTGAGTTCCATTAAATCTGATAGGGTTGTCACCCAGTTAGATAAGTCTAGGGTTAAGGTGGTTGGAGAATTTTTAAATTTACACATGTAACTGGATTCTAAGCCAAGAGTCTAACAATTCATATATATCCAAGTTTTATATATCCCTGATGCCTATGGACTACTTTTAAGCAAAGAATGGACAAAAACTTTAAATGGATATATGTCCATAGATTGTTCACATAAATGGATACCTTGTAAAATATTTCTAAATAAAATCAGAGTGGAAAGAAAATCAAGGATGAAATATATGATCATGGAATACAATGTCGTCAATGAAAAGGTGAACATAGTTGACATTGATTTGGGAGTTTTCACTCTCAAAATTGCTAAAGTAAGTAACTCTAGGCCTTCTTTCTCAAATTGTTCCTAGATTATAGAAGATGCATTTTGATGGGGTTAGGTCTAAATTAGAATCTAGGGTGGACATTGTTCTAATTGACTCTATTGGTAAGAAATATCATGCTTCTTATAGACTCTAGTTCCCATGTACCAACAGTCTTGCAAAATATGAAGCTCTCATCCTAGGAATATAATTTTCCATCAAGAACAAAGTCAAGGAACTACTAGTTTATGGTGACTCAAAACTAGTAGTCAATCGTGTAAAGAGCAAATATCAATGTAAATTGTCATACCTTAAGAGTTATAAATTTAGGATTTGAGATCTAGTTGAGTTTTATGATGCTTTTAATATTATTTCTATCCCTAGGGAGGAAAATTAAGTTGTTGATAAACTAGCCTCTACCAAGCTAATCTTATGCCTGACTAGAATTCACCAAACTTTAGTATTAATTTAATACCTTGTCCTTTTGTCCCAAATAATGTAAATTATCTACAAGTCTTTAGTGATGACTAACAAAGCCTAAACTTCATGGCCAATTCAGGAGCATTTGACACCTAGATCATAGATGAGGCTAATCAAACCACCCTTGAAAGCAAATTTGATGGCAAATTCATTCAGCTAAATGACAACAAGATCCCTAAGGGAATGATCAATTTGTAAAGGTTATTTGAACAAAATAAGCTAGTTGAAGCCTCTAAGATTCCTAAAGTAAGTAGGAAAGGTTATAATGCAATTAATCTTGGACCTTAAGATCAACCTTAGCTGGTCAACATTGACTATACCAATGTTGAAAACAAAAGAGATAAATAACTATTAATAAAATACAAAGATTTAATAGCTTGGTCATACGATGACTTGAAGATTTTTTATCTAAGAGTTATCACCCATACCATACCTCTCAAAGAGAATTGCAAACCTTTCAAGAAAAATCAAAGGCTTGCAAATCATGTTCTATAACCTATGATTTTCTAAGAAGTCAAGAGATTATTGGATGCTAGAATTGTATTTCCCATTAGACACTCTACCTAGGTTGTCAATTTGGTACCAATTATGAAAAAAATGGTGAAATTAGGTTATGTATTGATTTTAAGAATCTGAATAGAGCATTTAAAAAGGTAAATTATCCTCTCCCATCTCTTGACCAAGTAATACAATTTTTTTTTGGTTCTGCCATAATGTCATTCCTTGATAGTTTTTCAAGATATAATCAGCTACTGATGAACCAAGAGGATAGAATGAAGACAATATTTATAATTAAGTGGGGCACCTTTGCCTATAAGAGAATGCCTTTTGGATGTATCAATGTATGAGCTACCTTCTATATATCCATGGACCATGCTTTCTAAGTTTTGATTGGTAAATGCATCATAATTTACATGGATGATCTAACTATTTTTTTTAATAATAGGGAGGACCACTTCATGTATTTACAATAGGTATTTGAAATATGTATAAGGTATGTAATTTCTATCAACCCTAATAAAAGTATTTTTTGTGACACTGAGGGAAAGTTGTTGGGCCATGTTATTATTAAATACGGGATTTCTATAGATCTAGAGAGAATAGAAGTTATATCAATGATAAAACCTTCCAATAGTAGAAAATAATTAAAATCATTTTTTGATAAGATAAAATTTGTGGTAAAAATAATTTATGGATTTGTAAAAAATTTCAAGCCATTAAATATATACTAAAGAAGGATGCTAAATTCACATGGAATGAGGAATCAAAGAAAGCCTTTGGGGACATCAAAAGGATAATCAGTCAGGCTCTAGTCTTGATAAGTCTAGACTTTTCAAAGGAGTTTTTCCTTTACTCTTTTACCTTTGAGCATACCATTTTTATTATTTTAACATATAAGATAGATGGGTGTGATAATCCAATTGATTTTATGAGAACTAACTTTAAAATTTTGGGTTAAACTATCCTTTAATTAATAAATAAGCTTTTGCATTAGTCAAAGCCATCAAGAAATTTAGGCACTACATTTTTAGGAATAAAGTGCATACCATTCTTCTAGATCCAACCACTAAGTTAATGCTAAATTAGAATGATCTTAGATAATTAAGACTTAAGTGGATGTATGTTCTCAAACAATATGACATAGATATGAAGATTGCAAAATTGGTAAGGTGTCAAGGTTTGATCTAAATGATTGCCAATACTAGCCCCAAACTAAGTATTATGTTGGTTCATCAGTAGAATTTTCAATCTAATGACTGGTATGATCCCATAATTAATTTAATAATAAATGTCACTTGTCCTTTAGGACTAATAAGGAGGTATAAAATATCCCTAAGGCTCAAATCAGCTCACTATCTGATCAAGGATGGAATCTTATATCGAAGGAACTTTGAAGGTGTGTACTTAAGATTTGAATCTAAGGAGGAAGCCACTGAGATAATGAGCATGTTTCATGAAAATTTAGGAAGTGGACATACATATGGTAGAACCACAACTCACAATATCCTTAGGGATGGTTACTATTAGCCCACCATTTTTAAAGATGTCCATAGGCATGTAAGAGAATGCCATTCATGCCAAATCTTTAGCACAAAAGAATTAAAAGCAATAGTGTCATTACAATCAATAATGGTTGATAAACCCTTTACATAATGGGGGATGGATTTAATTGTATTCATCAATCTTAACTCATCAAAAGGTCACAAATATGTTATGATAGCAACTGACTATTGCAGTAGTTAGACTAAAGCAGTAGCTACCAAACAATGTAGAACTGAATAAGTGATCAAATTTTTAGAAGAAAATATATGTACTAGATTTGGGACTCCACTCTCTTTGGTATGTGACAATGGGTCTGAATTCATATCCATATAAATGATAGAATGGGCATACAATAATGGTGTTATCCTCAAGTTCTCATCAAACCATTACCTCAAGGTAATGGAGTATCTGAATCAACAAAAAAGAACTTTATAAAGGCAATTAAGAAGTTTGCTATAAACAAACCTATAATATGGCATAAAATCCTCAAATATGACCTTTGGGTAGATATAATAAGAGTCAATCAAGCCCTTAAAGCATCCCCTTTCCTATTGGTATATGGATAAGAACCCATATTCCCCATCACCCTCAAGCTACCAACTTACAAGTTTATATAAGAGTATATGGAGGAAGACCAAGAATTTACAAAATCAAGGCTACTTGACATAATTTAGATGGAGGATACTTGAGAAGAATATTTTTCTAACTTTAGTAGGCACCAGACCATAGTGAAAATTTGGTTTGACAAGCAATAAAATATCAAGGTGTTCAGACAAGGACACTTGGTTCTTCTTTGGGATAAGGCATCTGAGCCCAAGGGTAAATATGGTAAATTCACCCCTCTAGGTATTGGCCCTTATCAGATTGTATAAACACTTGGAGACAATAATTTCAAACTAAAAGATCTATAAGGATTAGAGTTCACACTACCCACCAATGGGAAATATCCCAAAGATTACTTTTATGTTGCTCCACCTCGGATCTTCATGGATTAAAGTTGTAAGGATGGTTAGATTTAGGGTAGGTAGGATAGCTTAGTTTCCTTTTTGTCCTTTTCCTTCATGTCCTTTGTTTGTACATAAGTTTTTATATATTTACTTGTTTTTCCTTTGCTTTTTATTGTATCTTTCCTTTCTATTATTGTGTTCCTTATTTTTGATAAGTCCTTTTAGATAGACCTCAGCTCCAAGTTCACTTGATTACTCAAAGAATACACAAGTTTATAAATGTAGGTATGAATATTAAGCATGTGATGACCATGGGATTCAAACATGATCTTGATGTTAAAATTTTAAATAAATTGATAAGGATTGGTGAATAGGTTAACTGTTCCATAATCACTTAAACATTATTCTAACCTAAGATTGGTTTTAAGAAGAATTTTACATGTAGAATAAAAGCTTAAATTATTAAGATACATTAATGTTTACACTTAATAAATATCCTTGCTTGGGATAAAGGTTGCAATCATAGGTGATTATCTAAAAAGGTTGCAACCATAGATGATTGTCTAAAGATCAGACACTTGTCCAAATCTTTAAACTCAACTATCCTAGTTCCCAACCTTTGCTGGAAAGCCCAAAATATCTAAAAATACAAAAAAAGATCTTATTGAAAAATCAAAAGATTTTTAAGCAAAGGTGATTCTGGTAATCTCTAATGGAGCTATGGAGGCCTGGCTGGTAGTAAAGAAAGGTTGTGAGTGGAGCCAAAGGAATCTCTATTGGGGATATGGATTCTTAGCTAGTAGCAAAGCAATGCCCAAGCCTTCCCTAAACTAAGAGCATGATGCTTAATCATTATCTAAATGTGCTCCAAGTCAAGATTAATGATTAAATACTTAAAACCTAGAATTTGTCCCCTAAATCTCATGGTAAACAGTAAGTGGAATCAAAACACACACACATCATGACTATGTTTTAATGTTTAATCCTCATTTTGTAGATGCAAAGTTTGTTTTAACCATGAAATGATCTTAATAATGATAGTGGTCAAGTGAAATAAGTGACCTAGTTATTTGTTTGAACTAGATTCTCTAAGTTCTAACATTTTTCTATGTTCCCCCTAAAAGTCACCATTTGTTGAGGTTAACATACCCCCATTTCTAAAAAATAGGGACCCTGGTGTAACTCTAAACCTTAACAGTGAAAATTTGTCATGTTTTCTAGAGTATTAATATGTGAATATCATCCACACCTATTGAGGGTGGCTTATTTTGCTCATAATATTACTTTAGCTTTGCCTAATATTGTTAATAATAGATCTTCATGCTTCAGTTGTAGGTTTCATGGGACCCCCATCGAATGGAGTGGACTTTAATATTATAAATTAATCCTCATTCAATATTTTACTAGCCTTTGGTATATAAGACCTCGATATAATATCCATGTTCTAAATGCTTTGAAACCCTCCTTCAAAAAAATCCTAGTTTAGACCCTTCAGTTTAAATTTAAAATTCATGGGACCAAAATTAGCAGGAACACTTTGAAATATACAATGAACTAAGTCTATTTTTTTATGCTAAGATTCAATCATGTTTTAAACATGACCAAGACCTAGGCTAAAATTCATTATTGGTCCCTTTATATTTCACCTTCCTTATTCCCTTTTATTTTAAAAATGGGTCTAACTTTCATTATGCAGGTTTTGTTACTTCCCTAGATTAGCCTCATTTTATCTTTCATGGTCCCTTTTGGTATTTAGCCTAACATATTAGTACTAAGGCCCCATTCATGTTTTTCAACATAAACAAGACCTTATCCCTAAGACTTTATCTTAAGTCTTTTACATTGTCCCAAGCTATAACTTAAGTGCCTTGCTTCTTGCATGATCGATAGTTCACACTTCATCGGGTGACATTCATTGAATGAAGTGAAAGTAACCCAATGCAAAAGACTCTAATTCATCAAACTTATCTTTCTTGATCACTTTAATTGTAATAAAAAATTCTTAGGAGTGAATACAAATATCAACACACCATAGACTCTCTGTAGGGTCAATAAATTTAAAATATCAAAAGCCTTACGGGGTCACCATGTGATACCCTCGTATTCAAACTCAAAATTAAGAGAACCTTGGGATAAGATCTAGTGTTTTAATCACTCAGGGGGTCATCATTTTATTATGTTTTAAAACATAGGCTTATGACTTAGTCTTATATATATATATATATATATATAACCCTGAGCTAACTTGATCTAATTTGTGATTGTAGGGACCAATAGCGTGAATCTATTCAGATCTTGATCTATGGTCTATGCTCACTCATAGGGGATGATCGATGGAGTATATTAAACCTATGATTTTATAGGATCAACTACATTTAGAACTTAAATTTGACATTATTTTACCCACATTTAACGTCCATGAGGCTGTCATAGACGTCCACAAGATCATCAAATTTTATCCTCGTATGAAGGGTTATTAGAGCTTAATTTTGACATTCATGAAAACATCATTTAACATTCATGAGGTCATCATTATTATCCATGATACCATCAAAATTTAGCTCAATATCCATTTCAACTAAGAGAAGAATATGTTTAAATATTACTTCTCAATGTTAAAATTGATCTCCTATAGACTAATCTAATTTATTTAAAGCCATGTTTAAGCTCAAGATACTTGTAAATAGGTTTGGATTTGTATAGACTAAACTTGAATATCATGCTAGAATATAGTCATGTTTTAAAACATTGACCCAAATCTCAGTCTACATAAGCCTCGTGGCCTTTAAACCTAATAGGCTTAGTTTGACAAAAAGGGCTCATCACAATAAAAATTATCTTAGGACTTTTGATCTAAAGTTTTATAATCTTTATTAACATAGTAAAATCTTAAGTTAAAACATTACATGGAATCCTTTTTGTTATGTAGGCCCCCCCTTCTAATGTATTTTAAAACTTAGCCTAAATATTTTGGTCTAAATTTCATTTCATGTTTATTAAGCACAAAATTGAACTATAGCCTAAAATATTTAGCCTAAGTCCTTTATATACACTGATGTTGATTAAAGTTCATGCATATGTGTAGGATATATGGTTCATATTGTATGGAAAGTTTGATCAGATGGTGCAAAACAAGGATTACATGGTATGAAGCAAAAGGCTAATTTTAAAGGGAAATGGCTAGTTCTTCAAAGACATTATGAAAAGTGCCATGAAAACTACCAATGGGATACCAGATAGACGTCACATAGGAACAAGATGACAAAACTAGATATTCTGTGGGCTCAAAAAGTCAAACATATAAATGCAAGTGCTAAATCAAATCTAAGACAAGAATTCACCTAATTCTAAGTAAACTATGACCATTAAAGCTATAGAAAAGCCCTAACCTTTACTAAAAACCCTAATTCAATCTAGATTAACCGTAGTTGAAACAAAAGAGTCCAATTTTGTTTGAGCAAGTGCAAATTGATTCAAAGATAATGTGTAGACTAGTGCTGAGTAATTTTCAAAATTCACAGTCATGGCAGCCCAGAGGTAACACAAAAAAGACACCAAACATTATCTAACCACAAACTCTAAAGGAAGGGTCTTTAAAGACACAGTGCTTGATATCATGTCCTTAAACATTAGGGAGAATAATTGGTCCAAGATCTTTTGGAAAATTGAGGAGTTATAGCCCATAACCAAAGAAGAAAAAAATATTGTGTCCTTCAAGATGAGGTACTATGAACTAGTTATAGCATAAATGGTGAGCCTCCACCATGCAGTAGTTAAACTAGAGGTACTCCATTACATTGATTTCCTTCTTCCTATTTTTAGGAATGTAAAATTGAAAAATCCATGCTAATTAGTGAGAATACTCATAAATGTGTTACTTATGTATCCCCCATTGCATTTGAGAGCTACTATAATATCCTGAAGCCCCAGGTAGATGTGCCCACACTTGTTTAATGGGATAAGAAAAAGTATCTCAAGACCATACTAGTACCATGGCTATATTCTAAAATCCATGTGTTTTTTGACCCTAGTGGGAACATTCCCATCAACCAATTCCAACTTGAAATTAGAATGATAATGAACTTGATGAATAGACTCTCTAAAGGCCCTATAACCACTTGCATTGATAGCATATGGGTACCCCTTGTCTATTACATGATTGAAAATGAGATAACTCCCCTTATTGGTGAGCTCATCAAAAAAAAATACTTATTTAGATAGATCTCTGTGGTTAGGAAAGTGACTAGGAGAGAATTTGACATGATGTCCTACCTCCTGAATGCCTTGTTTGCCATAATTGATATCCCTAACTTCAAGGGATGGTCTCCTAAGAGGACATAGATAGTGTCCCAATTTTACTCCATGTTACACATCTTCAAATATAGAGAACATATTTATTTTATATGCAATTTGATCTATCCTCTTTTTAATGAATCTTTAACAAGAACATCTATGTTGAGAATTAGCCCATTAGTAAAGAAATCCATTGAAGACATTGGGGACATATGGTTTTACTTGGACTACACAATCATCTAGATTAAGGGAACACAATGCACTCCATTGAGGTTACCAGTCCATGTTCTAAATAAATTATCTAAATAATAAATTTCATTTAAAATATGTAATGGTATTTATGGGACTTGTAGGGAAAAGAAGAAAGGATTATTACACAGTCCCTAATTATTGGTAGGACCATCTTCTAATATTTGAATAACATTGAAGATGTTGCTATATATAGAGCCTCTTTCAAATTATAGCATGATGACTTAAGGTAATGGGATCCAAATGATAAATTCATAAATCATCTGAAGGCCAAATAGATGAATGAGCCTATTGAGCATTATCCAGGTGCTTATGATAATTTATACATAAAAGCCTCATCCTTATACAAGGTCTTAACAAGATTGAATAAACTCAACATCAACCTAGAGGCAAGGTTGATAAGGGATTAGAAGGGAAGTGATGACATTTGGCAACTCAATCTGAAATAGTACCACTTATTGGGAGGTCAATCTTTTGGTACTCCTCTAGCCCAACCACATATAAGAACACATAGTTAAAAGCATAGGTTACATAAAAATATGAAGTGAAAATTACACAGGACATAAAACTTAGTGAAGGGCCATCATCTTCTACCTAGCCTAAAATACTAGAGTCCCCCATTAAATATATAAATGTAATTACATTAGATCTAAGATATATAGTAGAAGATGCATTGCAAACATTGGCTAGTGCCTATGGATCATATGAATAAGATGAACAAGAAGAATAACCTTACTCTCAAATTAAGTAAAAATGAGAGCCAAAAAAAGATGAAGGCAAGTAGGTGGCACTGGGCTTAGTTCCCATTACTCCCCCATAGAAAAGAAAAGTTAAACTGGCCTTGGTTCTTATAGAACCAAAGAAATTGAGAGTAACTTTCACTCACCCATTGATTGAGGTAAATATATTTAGTGATGAAAATCCAATCCATGGGATAATCATTCCTAAGTGATTTTTATATGGGAAGTTACAAAATATACCAACTATGCACCACTAGCAGGGAATCATAAAGTTAGTGAACATTTATGTTCATGAAGAACTCAAACCTTGGATCTTAGAGATACAACAACAAGAATAAGAGAGAAAGATGACTGCCCTTAAGAGATCAGATGGCACCCAAATGGATGCTCTCAAAACTTTAATTGGATCACAATTTGAGTTGCCTAATCTAAAATTGATTGAATCATCAGTTGGAGTTAGGTTTAACCCAGACTCTACCAACATGGAGTGATTAATTTAGAAAAGGGCCATGGTAGGAGGAGAAGATTTCACCTTCCAAAAGGTTGGACCATTTGTTGGCTTAACTTCAGTAGCTAGACAAAAACTAGGGTAAGATAAAATATTTGAATAAAATATCATAGAGGTGGCTCAAGTTCAGAGTGATCAATTGTAGACAATAATCAAGGGTCTTCTCTAGGAAAATAACAATCTAAAAGAAGTTGATGTGTTGTCCATTCATGAGGATAGGTTCAATAAATATAAGAATGCCATGGCAAGGCTATTCAACCTTTTGAAAATAACTGAAAGAAAATAGAGATGCAAATCTCTAAGGTAACAGGCCAAGTTGGCTAATAGCAAGTTACAAGCTTTCAAGTGAAAGAACTGTTTAAGGTTCTATCTAAAATTCTAGTCCCAAGTTTTATGACTATTAGAAAGGCACATATAAATATGGCCATGGCCATATTTGTGGACAAAATTAATTCCCTAGATAGTTGGTCTAAGGATATGAAAAGCCTTGCTAAATCCTTAAAGCAGTTGGAAGACAAAATGTCTCATATCCTAGATAGTTTGACCAAAGAACCCATATCCCTCAGCTCATTGGGTCTCATAGGGGATGATGAATTTAATCAAAGAACCTTGAAATTAATGTAAGAAGTGATAAAATAAGGAGAGATCCAAATAATAGAGGGAAATAGCAAAGTCATGGGTTTACTTCTGTCCTTTAAGGAGAAAATAAGAGATGCTAGGGGCATCAAATAAGCTATATAAAAGATTGATAAGGACCTTAAGGACCTAGAATACTATGGGTAGGAGCTTTTCTTGAGGTTGGTGATTGATATCTAGTTCATCAGTGACCAACACTACAAGCTAAGGATCCTACAACAAAAACAAGCAACATCATCAACCCAAGACCCACCAGTTAGCTAAGAGTGTTCTGTTCTATTTGAATTTTAGAATATTCTTTGTAAAGGCACATGTATTTTTTTAGCATAGTTCCTAAATTTTAGTTTATTTTGGAAAGTTTAGTATATTTTAAGGAAATTTTTAAAAGGATAGTTATCCTTATACACTTGTTAGTTGATGCAACTGATGGACATGCTTCCTTGAAACCTATAAAAGGAGCATTGTCTATTGTAAAAAAAAGGGAGGGAAATATAAGAGCTAGAAACTACATTGTAACTTTTGATTAATTTAATACAAGTAGAGAATACTATAAAGTTTATCTCAAAATATTTGTGTGAGTCACCATCATGGCTTCTCTCTTAATTATCTATTCTAAGTCTTAGATTTGAATGGTTTTTTAATCATTTTGGACATGCATCTATAATATAGGGTTGTTAATTTGTGAAAATTCTAGATTAGATGAATGGACCTAAGTTTACTTCATTTCATTTTACTTTGCATGAGGATGTGCTATGTTATTTTATTGTAGTAGTAAATCTTTAAAGTAAATATAGTTCCTACATGTATCTTTCATATTATCCTTAGATATTAGCCTAGTGTGTAATGGGATTTGAGTATATATGATTTCATGTTATACACTAGTTGAATGAATTCTCAATTGGAATTTAAACCTTTTTAGAAAATTTGAGACAAAAATCAAAAATCACATGCTTTCTTTCCACCCTACCTTTCTTTTTACTTCTTTTTTTAACCAGATCATTATAGCTTAAAATCATTGTAAATATTCATTCTAGAATAGTCTTAGATTAAAGTTTAGCCATAATTTACCAATACTAGCATGGATACTTCATACCTTGTAGAGATTATTAAGGACCAAGGTGGCTCCCAACCACCAATTAATATAAATGTTGTGGAATAGTCTACATGTTCTACCTCTATTTCACCAAGGATAATTTAATTATCACAACCTATAACTCATGATTTGAACTCCCTAAGTTTTAAAATGAGAAGTGTTATTTAAATACTAAGAGCACTTATGATACACATAGAGGTATCAATAAAGAGTTAATACCATCTACTTATGTTTTATATTGGAAGCTATACTGATTTGATCTTTTATAATGTCTTCATCAAGTAGTGATGTACTTTTATGCTTATCTTTTGGTGCCTCGATGAGGTTTTCACCAATGAAGTTATCTTGATTTTTCCCATAGTGCCTCTGAGAAGGTTTCACAAAGAGATATTAACATTTAAATTTGATTGTTTTTTAGTGCCTTCAAAAAGGTTTCACTAAAATATGTTGAGTTTGAACTTTGATATTCCCCTAGCACCTTCAAAAATATTTCACTAGGATATGGTTCTTCTTTTGCATGAATGCAGTCTTGGCCCCATGATATTCTATAACTAATATGTTTCCATGGATGTAGTTCAACAAAGTATGATTTTATCAATCCTAATCAATTTTTGTGGGAGGTGTAATGTCAATATAATGGCTATGTTAGGTGGGGGTAATGGAATTATGAAAGGAAGCACAATCTTCATAGAATATACTAGGACAATTTATGTCGATGATAAATTAATCATCCTCAAAAACCATATAAGGATCACAAATTTATTCAAATTGATCCATATGGCAAGTATAAGTAATGTTGTAATATTCATGACTATAATCTGATTATGAAGTTGAGTCTGAGTCAAGGGACTCTAAATCTAATGTTGAGGTTGATAGTGATTTTGATTTTGATGTTAAATCTGATGTCAATTCAAAAAGGGTACCTAACTCTAATGTTGATTCTTCATCTGATGTGGTTATTTCTATAAGGATGTCTTTTTGAATGCTTGGTATTGAACAAGTATTGGTCTGTGATGGCATAATGGGCTCTATAAGAATTGATTCATCTAGTAAGGGTTCAACATAGACTTACTCATCTAGGTGAATCCCTTCACAGAGAGGGAACTATTTAAGGGATGACTCGCCAAAAATTGGCCTATTAAAAGGAGGCTCCTCAATGAGTGTAAAAATATCAAGAGATAACTTTGCAGAGATTGGCTTATTAAGGAGATGGGGCTCTTTAAAAATAGGTAAAATATGAATAGGTAACTCATCATAGGTTGATTCATCACTAATAGGTGTTTCAACAATAACATCGTGATCTTGGTTTAAAATTGGTTACAAACATAAAATGATTCCTGAAGAGGTAATGGTTTTTGTTGAGGCTCAAAGATCAACATGAAATTTATATAGTGGGAAATAATTGGTTCAGGGTGGATAATGGTTTGTGGTTCAATAATGGGATATCCAAAAATTAGACTATCGAAGAAGGGATCAAAAAAGTTTGGTTTGTCAAATTGAGGTTCTTCAATAATAGGCTTAATAAATGATGGTGATGGGTTAAGAATGGTAATAACTAAATGTTGCATAGTTTGGTTTCTCACATAAACCAAAGGAATAGGTCCTAAACTGATAACCTTTACATGTTGTAGAGGTTGTTGGCTTACACAAGTTGAAGGATAATATCCTAAAATGGTAACCTTCACATGTTTTAGATCTTAATCACTCACACAAGTTGAAGGGGTATAAATTATAATGGAAACCTTTGAGTGAAACATGTAAATCAAAGAAGGATATCCTAAAATGGTAACCTTAGATCATGACATGCAAGTTGAAGTAGAAGGTTAGGGATGATGTACAATAATCGACATAAATTGGATTGGTTTTTAACAAATAGGCTCAAAGAGGGAGATATCCCTAAATAAGATGGAGTGCTCATATCCATTATAAAAATGCTCCTCCTCATAACTAGGGCCATCAGAGACCCCACTATGAGTGTACCTTTGTGTCATTTCTAGAAAGGTTATTCTCTATGTTTTCTACAATTTGGAAAAAAAACAAATGTTTAAACAAGGTATGGGTTTTGATATTTTCTAAACAAATGATAAGACACAAAAGAGACTATAATAAAAAGGAGGTGGCATAGTACCACACAGTTAGAAGAATGTGTTCATGAAATTACTCAACCTTAGATAGGGTTGAAATCATATAAATTAAAAGAGGGTATGATAACTCAAAGACTTAAGTGTAAACTAGTACACCAAATGTAGGTTGAGAAATACATCAATACCATAAAAGTTAGTTCAAATTTGATGAGTTTCTACTAGGAAATTAGAAGAAATCTATTCAGATTAGGAAGGTGACAATGCGAACTAATAAATTCAAGATGTGAAAACATGCAAGAATTCCTAAGTATAAAAATAAAACCAAATGGGTAGCACAATACTACCACATAGTAATAGGAGGTAGAATAAAATGTGTTCTAAAACATAGAGCATAAGCGACACACAAGATAACCTAAGTTCATAATGATCAAATGATGATGAGTTTATAAATAGCCTTCAATTTAGATGGAAAATTGAACCCAAGTTAACTCAAGTCAAGTTCAAATGGTAAAACCAATTAACATGTTAACCTATAACTTAGAAAGGTGTAGTTCCAAATTTGAATTATCAATGACTTAAAGATTGTTTAAAAGTGATTTAGACTCAAATGTGCAACATAACTATGTTATTTAGACAATACAAACACAAATGTTTAAGATGAGGATTTTGAACAAGGCAAAGATGATTTGGATTTGACCAACGTAACACCTCTTTTTTCAAGCAATGGTGGACAACGAATGTGTTTGGTTATGACTTTTTTTTACAAACAAGTTTTAGACTCGAATCAATGACCAAACAAGTACAGACTAAAAATACCAAATACAACTAAGTAAATTATCTTAAGCCCTAAAATGACAAGGTTACTTCATATTATTGAAATTCATCTATATACATTCTCTTGGGAGGATTTTAATTTTTAATCCAAAAATAAAAGTGCATGAAGTGGTAGGGTATTTTACACCCCCTTCTCCTAAGAGATTATATGATAATATGGACCTTTAGGTTACCCTACATCAACAATACTCTATAACAAGTGAGATTGTCTAAAACTTAAATTTATGATTGTATAGATGGTCTTGAGCATGGCTAATAGTAAATATTAAACACATCAATTGAGTTCATACCAATTAAATTACTATGCAAGGGTCTATTCCTTTATATAGTGATTCCATCCATGTACTACTTAGTGGAATCCCCTGGTTAACCAAACATGACTTGGGTTTTAGTTATGAAAGGAGAGGTTAGCCACTCAACCACCTAGACCTCATAGTATGTGTACCCTAATTTATATACCCCACCATGGAGTGGGGTGTAAACAATGCTAGGAGATGAATCCCTAGGTCAAATCTTCCCTAAATAACTCATGATGAGGCTATGAAATCCCAAATCCCCTCCACAATCTAAATTACATAAAATAAATTATCTAATTAAAAAGGCTTTACAGGTTATTTTTAGATCACCCAAACCATACGGGTTTTGGGGAGAGCCTAGACAACTTCCTTTTCACACCTTGGATAAAGGCACAATCACAATGAAAAGGAACTTTTGGTTACCCAAATTCCCTATAAGGGATGGGGGAGAGCATATGTGCACTCTTCATTTTACCCAAATAACATATAAGAAATAAATGATTTGCATAAAACAACACACTTTTGAAAAGGTTTCAATTTATGTCAGTGTAAGTTTTAAACACCAAATTGAAATGTTAAGTGAAATTATTGGCCCTTTAGCCTTAGTTTGCAAAAACTTTGAAAAACTTCACAAAATAATCAAACAAACCATCTAAGTTCCTTTTAAACACCAAAGGGAGGTTAAATATTTAAATCATGCTCAAATTTTGATCATTTTTCCATGCAGGTCCTGCAAGGTTAGAAAGTTTCCCCTACTTTGAAGCATAATTGATAATCAATCAATCAATCAAGTTTAGAGTTATTTCTCTTGGCTTCTCTATTTTTTATATAGAGACTGATGTCAATCAATAGTTATTGATGCTAGACATAAAATTAACCAATGACAGTCAAAAATGACTGATAACAGTCACCTATGAACCCTTAGGCAAAAAATATTTTGATAAAAAACTTTTTTAGTTTAAGTTAGGATAAAATCTCCAAAAGAAACTTCTGGATCAAGGAATAAATGTTCAGACTAGAGACTTATAAACTCAAATTTGAAACTATAACTTTACATAAAGCTCTAAAAATGCAATTTTTAAACATGTTTTCCCTTATAACCTAACTGATGTCTATTAGACTTGATCGATTCCAGTTAGACTTGATCGATACTAGTTACACATAACTGACATCAATGACTATGTGACCAGTGTATCAATAAAAAAATGTTAACAATATGAGAAAATGAAGCTAAAAATTGATGTTGAAGGATTTTCAATGACTTTTAAGGAAATCTAAGATTTCCAAAATGTCTTCCTTGCTTGAATGGGCTACATGGTCTCATTGAGCATGCCAAGATGTAGATATGGATTACAAAGATGGTTAGATCAAGCATTAGTCAAGAAATCCAATAAAAATGCATTAAAAACTAACAATCTAGGCCAACCTATTCAACAAGGTTTGAAAATGATAATTAAGCGCAAATTAAAGAAAGTACAAACATAAATTACCTTCCCAAAAGCATCCCACCATCTATATGTGGCTCAAAACATGATTTTCCCCTTGATTTGGTGCTCAAGTCTTGTTCAACTATGAAAGGCAAAGGTCCTCCATCATCTCAATAACACCAACTAAAATAGGATCATGATATAAAAATAAATTTAATGCCTATCTTGAATCTATCCTATTATAAATAAAGCATTATCAAACTATACTCAAATGGCTTGTAGAGAGAATCTTACATTATAAGTTTACATAATTGAAGCTTAATCAAAGTGGTCTTGGCCCTCCTATTTATAGATTTTTGAGATTTATTATATTAAACCATGGCCATCCATCTTGAGATCAAGATGTATGGAATGAATTAATCCAATTACATAAATATTTAGGAGGAAGGGGCATTAAAGAGACATGGGAAGCCATAATCCTATTGTTTGTTACATTTATGGCTTATAGATGCCACCCCATAAATGACCTCACTTGATAATGCATTTAATATAAATAAATTTTCAATAAATAAATATTCAATAACTTCCATGGAATTCTTACTTAAGCTCATAATTTGGTTTAATTTGCCTAAGTAAGATTAATCAAATTTTAAGTAATTCTTTGGAAATTAGTTGTACTTCATTAATTAAACTAGTCAAAAAGTCATATTACAAGGTTTTAATTTGACTAAAGAGTAATTATAAGTTGATGTTAGTTGTGTATGAACCATCATCCCATTTAGGACTTTGTCGACACAAAATAACACATGCACGTGTCATGTGCCTCTGAATTAGAAGAAAAGAGGGATCTAGAGCACCAAAATGCATTTTCATCATTTTGATGTGAAATGATTTGATCAAATTTAATAATCACATAAAATTAATTTCCCCATTTAGGGATACATTAGCCTAAATTGGCACTTGTATATGACAAGCTCAAACCATTTAGCGTGTTTAAGTGATTTTAGCCCAAATTGTGCATTTTCATAAATTTTGAGTAAGATTGATAATTTCAACACAATGGTGTTAGGAATTGGATGTCTACACATGATCCTTTAATTTATGACACATGTCATCAAAATATTTAAAACATATGAACATAATTTGCCTATGTATAAGAACAAGTAATCTATGATTGAATATATCTTGAAATTCATTATCAACCATAGGAATTGTCATCTTAAAAATCATAGTCATTGATAGGATCATTTGGTCCCTGTTTGATTTTTTAAATTTAATCATATAATACCCTGTCACTGATATTAAACAAAATGAGCTAGGACTTGATCAGATAAAATATTGAAAAGATGCGTTATTTGAAAAGGAAGATAATAAAACTAACACAAAGCTTAGTGCTTAAATATCCTTGGAAATATATTGGTTAAAAACTTATCATTAGTATACTAATTTAATCACATGCCATGGAAAGCTCTAAGATGATTCTATATATCACCTTTACCATCAAATAGTTTAAGCTAAGTTGTAATAAATCATGTAGTGAAATGACAACCATAAATACTTTGGGTCAACATGTTTGTAATAATGCTTAAGAATTAGTCAAATGGCCCACTCTATAAGAACCTTATTCTAACTAAGAAACCTTATCTTTAAGATCAAAAATATTATACATAAGTGATTGAATAATAGTTATATAATATTGAGTAATACTAGATGATGTCAAATGAGTAGCATGCCTAGTTGGCATAAAGTATGTTTCATAAGAAGAGCCATATAAATGTACATAGTAACTTGTGTTTCCCCCACACCATGGGTGGGCATAACATGTGTATCCATAGATATAAACATATTAATAATAGTAGTAGGATCGGTGGTCTAAACATCTGCTATAGAATTTATGCCTCTAAAAGGTAAAACATTATCATTAAAGAGATTAACATTTCATTCCTTAGATGTGGATACCTTGAAATTTTTAGCATTGAGGATGATATTCAATATCTTATTCAAATTATTAGGTTTCATGTGAATTCAAATCTAAAAATTAGAAAGAGACATTTCTTATTCATGATCTATACCATTAAGCTTGTTGAGATGGATTCTACTATGATATTCATTATCATCTTCATAAGCATTTTAAAGTTAAAGAATGTTATCATTACCAAGATGTTTTGCCACATCTATATGTTCCCTATTACCATGTTCATCAATAAGAACAAAATTTGCATTTCATTAATTTGATCCATTTTAGATTATGCATAGATATGTAGTTAGCTCAAAGGAATCTAATTATAATCAATTACAACATAGTTTAACTTAGCACTTTTCCTTACAAGTATAATATATATAACCTTAGATGGAATAAAATATGATCATGAAAACATATATAAAGATAGATAAAATAATGTATATATTATTTCCTATGAAGGGAAAATAAAAAATCAGAGTTGGAACACTAATGCAGAATAAATATGAAACCCTAAGAAGGAAAAATGAAACCCTAAGGGAGAAAAACCTAGGATTTTCCATGATCAAAATAAAGATCAGGTTCAAATAACTTATTTTGGATTTAGTATGTTCTAAATGGGTTAAAACTATTGAAATTCACATTATGTAAGATAAAGCACTAAACATACCAATCTGAATTTAAAATTATATTGATATTGAGCTTGTTAAATATACAAATGACCAAGAAAAGAGGATAGATAAGAAACTTAGTTAATTTTATGATCTGCACTACTCACTTCCTAAAGCATAGTCTTCAAGATAACTCTATAATAGCTATATGATTGCTTAGATCAAGTAATAGAATCTCATATTCTTCATGGATGTTATTAAAAAAATTTTAGACACCTGTGATAATTAGTATCATCCCTGTTGATTTTTTTATGTTTTATATAATATCTCTATGCCTATATTTGTAAAATAGTTGAAGATGTTTTTTTGGTTCTTGATCTTATGCAAAAATCTAAAATTTTCTCCTCTTGACCTTGAAACCCTATCTTCACTTTCATCACCAAAATGACATGAAATAAGTGGGTAAAATATGGGTTAGACAATCCAATAATTCCCCACTAATTAATTAAGTGTTTATTATATTTTCATACTCTAAAGGGTGCTTAAATTTCACATAATTATCCCACATATAAGTTTGTGTGCTCAATCTTGCTCCACTATAATACAATATAAAAATTTAGATTTTGAAACTTGTCAACATGGAACTTTGACCTTGCACTTTGTATTCAATATTAAATTTTAGGACTATTCCTTTGAGGTTTTTATATGTGTATCCATTTTGGATAATTTCTCAAGGATGTGCAAATGGACATCTCAAGCTTGATATTATTTTCCAAGACGAGTGATAGATAATGCAAGACCGGTATGACCTTAGGCTCTTTTTATATTTATAGGTGAATCTTTGATATTTATCTTCATAATCGACATATGAAATGTGCTTATGCAAACCCAAGGAATATTTTTAAAATTTAAAAATATCTATTACATATCCTAGGTTAGTTCTGGTAAATATAGACACCTACGATAACCCATAGTGTTTGAATATTTTTAACATTGTTTAAAAAGAGAAAAAATTGATTTGGAATGTGGTGATAGTCTGCTTAGGATTTTAGAGAATTATGGCATAGAATATTTTTATCGAATATCAATTACATAAAATTAGGATGGCCAAGATAGTAATTGAGCAAATAGATAGGGTAAAGTGTACGTAAGAGTAAAATGTGTATGCACAAGTCATGTATACATCAAAATTGATGTTTCCAAGTGTTTAATACCAAATTTATGTATCTTCAAGTATGTATAATTTTTTTATGGTTTTAGGCATTAAATTTTAATTTACTCCCTTTCTTATGGTTGCATTAAATGTTATTTTTTATAATATATCAATTTTAAATATCCCTCCTTTATAGAATACTTACTAATATACTAACTATCAAAACTTGTTTAAAAAATACCCATATGTGGTTTCACATGGTTTTTACCACCTTATTAGGGTGACATACTTATGAAATAACAAAATAAATATAAAAATTTATGCAATAATAATTGAAAATGGTGTGTTTCATTATTCTATTTCTTCAAATTATATTGATATTATTTTTGCTTCTTTTCCTTTTGACTTAATTGATGGTCAAATAGATATTATGTATAATAGTGTTGATATTCCTTATGTTCCTAATCCATATTTTGTTCTTGGTGCACCTAATCCTATGCCTAGGTGTGAAATAATAACTATAGAATCATCTGGAGTTGATGTAGATGTTATTTATTCTCATAGAGTTAGGTGACAATTTTGTAACTATGCTTGATGACTAGATTTATGAATAAAAATGATCCTCAAATAATAGAGCAAGTTAAATGTCACCATTACTAGATAAAATATACGCATGATGAATAAAACTCCTTAAATTCTAGTCAAACTTAGAACAAAGTCCCTCTTCGAAAGGTCAAATTTTTGGTTTAGTTGTAAATTTATCAAAACTAAGTTTATTTTTAATAATCAAGTAGACAAAAATAAAGATAGATTATTATTTAAATGTTTTCTTAAGTTGAAATAATTGGTTATACTAAAACATTTACTCATTTTGATAATGTTCCCATAATTAAAGTTTTTTCATATCTAGCTGTTCATATGAGCTTGCCTATTTATCAAATGGATGTAGAGTGTACTTTTGAATGGTGATTTGCATGAATAAATTTATGTGTCTCAAACTTGTGGTTTCATTAAGAATGGAAATGATCACCTTGTATGAGAATTAAACAAATTTATTTATGGTTTGAATCAATCACCTAGAGAATGGTATACTAACTTACATCATTTTTTATATATTTTTAGACACCTAAATTTGGCACAAAATCTTTATTCCCAATGTCTTATCCCTAATTTACCTTACTTAGAAAAAATGTGCATTTTATCCTATTTTTAGTATAATCCCAGCCCCACATAGGTTTAAACTTGGTCTATTGAGCCTATATATCACCTCAACGCTTATAAAAGATGTATAGATTTACACATTTGGATTATTACTCACCTATTAGCTAGCCATGCCTTAAAAATAGAGCCTAAATCTTATCATGGGTAAAATTGTGTATTGTAAAACTCTATTTGGGATAAACCCATGAATTCTAAAAGTTCGTCCCCTTTAGTTTTTTGTGTCCATTTTTAATTTATTATTTACCATGCACCTTTAACTTCACTTTTCTACATTTCTATAGTTGGCTACATGCATAATTTATAATAGATCAACCTATACATAAAAAAATTTGTCAATCCATTTCATAATCTAAAATTTGAATAAAAATTGAACTAAACATATCAAATGTAAATCCTAGAGCCAAGCATCAAATCAAATCCTTTATAATTACAATATTATCATTTGATCTTCATCTCTCTTCATTTACCTTGTGACAAATGATGGTGTTATATTGTATATAGATACTTTATCACTCTATTAAAAATAAGGTACATAAAAATCACTCAAGCTATTCCATCCACACACTCATATAATTATGTGGAGGTATAATTATAAGTGTGTAGGATAATTAGTTTACAATGATACCTTGACAATTACCTAACTCCATTATTTTTATTTTTATTTTTATTTTTATTTTTCAGAGTGTCAAGCTTGGTCAAGAATGATATTATTATATTTTGCACATTCTTCCAAATATATTATCAAATGGAAGGTACATGAGTAAAAATAAGGAAACATCTCATACGTTATTGAAATGTTATTTTTTTAAACCCTAGCAATACAAACATGGTTAAAGGGAGAAAGACACAATCTGTATGGGAGTATCCTGGATAGGTATTTACAAAGCACAGCCACACAATGCACAAGTATATCTAGGATCAACACATAATTTTCATGTCATAGGATTAGGTTTCACAAAAGAATCATATTCAAATTACATACTTATATTTATAGAACAACTAATAAGTGTGATCAGTCTGTATCCCTTACTCATTTAAATTTATTAGCATAGATTTATTGTAGCACTTTGTCTTGTTGATCTTCATATTCTATTAGATAGATATGAATTATATAATATCATTCACATGTGATTATATATATTTAATTGTAACTAGTTTTTTCCTTATTATGTATAAAAATTGAATTAGGAATTAATACCCTTTTGCCCATTACACTTTTTTTTTACAAACTTCTTTTCCTTTTTTGGTTTTCACTTCAAGTATGATTTTTTTATTTTTATTGAGAACTTACCCATCTATTATGCATGTCTATAACTCATAATTATCTTTTTGTAGAATATAATAATAGTGATGATAAAACCTATAAAGACCCTGACTATGATGAAGAAATTGATCCATATAGGAAGGAATACATAGAAAAATTCAAATCCATAGTTAAACAAAATCCAACATGTATATATAAATTATTACAAGACTTAAAATAAAAATGACGAGATTTTAAAAATAATAAAACATTATCTAAACAACCTTTAGTGGATGAAACTAACCCTCCCACATCAATAGGTGAGGCTAATGCTCCTAATACTAATACTATACCTAATACCAACAATCTAAAGACTAATTTTCCTATAAGTAATTAATATATTCAATATCATAGTCTAGGGCACACCACTGCTATCACTAATGCAAACTCTACATTGATTGGTGTATCTACTTATTCTTTCATGCAATAACAATGTAATGACATGAAAGAAAAATTTTCACAAATATCACAAGTGTCAATTAAACCCAGTCATATACACATTATACAATCCTTGGCTTTATAGGTACTCATTTTTACTTTACTTCCACATTTTCATATGCCTAAGTTTACATCATTCAACATAAAATGATACTCCTCTTTACACATTAAATGTTTTTTTGCATCATCTCTAGGGTCTTCCCATGATGAGCTTCTCATGGCCAAAATGTTTTCTAAAATACTCAAATGTTATGCTTTAGATTTTTTTTATTATTTGACTAAGGCATTGGTACATAAATTTCATGAATCATTTGATCTCTTCTTGGTGCATTCATCGATAAACATTAGTCAAAACATGGCCTTCTCACAAATTTCTCAAATCAATAAAAGGCATAATGAACACATTTCGGATTATGTATTTAAATCAAAGGTCATGCTTGATAAGATGTTCAATCCACTTCCTAATAATTAATTACAAAACATATTCTCAAATATTTTTCTCATTATTATCAAATACAAGGTTATGTTCATAAATTATGAGTCATCTGATGAACTTTATCATGCCTTTCACAACATAGAAGTTTATAGATGTAAATATTTTAATCATACACCAATTGCTTCAACATATAATGCTATAAAATATAAATAAAATAAAAATTCAAATCAAATGTTTATTACACACCTTATTTTCAAGCTAATAATGAGGCCAAAATTATCAAGGTCATATCAAAATATAAGATTACATTTCAAACACCTAATAAAAAATAGAGTTCACAAGTCTACCTAATCCACTTGGTCAAGTAATAAAAAGACTTATATAATGTAATTTCATTTCCTTAACTAAACCATTTTAATGGGATCCAATCCTAACATTAACCAAGAGATATAATCTTATTGAATTTTGTGATTATCATCAAGGACCAGGTCATTCAACCAACATTTTTTTTAAATTGTGTAATAAGATTCAAAATGAAATTGATAGAAACACAATTACAATAGAATAAAATATTTCTAATTTTAATTAATCAATAGCAACATCTAATCAACACTTAAACATATTTAGAAACTCAATTCTAGACCATAATGATACAAATCAAAATAATGTACACATGAAAAAATTTACATAACTTGAGCATGAATTATATAACATCATTGGAATGGTATCAAGCTATCAAATTTAATCACTTTTTTTTACATTATATGATGTGATGGATCGAACAACCATAATATATACATACATGGGCTTATCAATTATAATTATTCCATTGCATATGGCAATATGATTGATAATGGTTCTAGTGACAATATTATCTTGATGCCATTATTATATAGTAAATGTTTCTCTCATAAAGACTTATGTGGTGTGACCAAAATATTACATAATTATGATGGAAATGTGCATGCATCCTTATGTGGTATGACACTTCTACTCATAATTATACCTAGGAAATGACTAGTTTAATTCTATGTTATACATAATTTGGGATCATAAAATATATTTCTTAGACACCCTTGGCTTGATGAAATCAAATCAATATCTTAAAAAAATCATAATTTCCTTAAGTTTGTTTAAAAAAATAATGCCCACACCATGCATAACCAACCTTATGATAAACATCCTCATAAGCCACCTATTGTACCTCAAAAGGTGATTATAATTTATTTTAAGGTGGCCCATATGACTCTTTCACCAACATAGACATCTTGTGCACCTACTATACTTTATCTAGAGACATTATGATTTACTATGAAATTTTTTCAATCTCCAATCCACATGGTTGTACCTAAAATTCATGTATCACCTTGGCATCCACAACTTAAGGTTGAATTTATATATACACCCATCATTATGGTGTGTTATATTTACGAACAATCTTTAGTAGTTCCTAATTTTGTAAACTTTAGTATTCTCACACCACATTATAGACACATGATTATTACAAATTATTATAGTTATTTCACATATCATGATCATTTCTTTGATACATCAAGTGATACATACATTTTTTCTACTTTAGATATAAATATTGATGATCATAAGCTAGGCTTACTAACCCACATTTGGGTGTCATTGATGCATCTTTATTATATCTTAATCATATGCTTATATTTATTCTTCTATATGTTTTTTCTTATAAGTGCCTTCTTCCTAGCACTTAGTTTTCTAAAAAAATTCAAACTAAAAAACATTCATAAAATATAACATTATAACATTTTATTTTCCTTTATCTTAGCCATATGATATACATCATGCATATATACCTACACTAGAGAGTTTTAAACCTCTGTGTTTTCATACATTCTTCTCACAACATATTTTGATTAGGTGTGAGGTGGGATAATCTAACTACATATGCTTATGTTCACCTCTCCCATGGGGGAGACATTGTTAATTCCTTGGATAGTTACATATTAACATCATTTTAAGCACATCCATTATATATATATATATATATATATATATATATATATATATATATATATATATATATATATATATATATATATATGCTTATGTTCACCTCTCCCATGGGGGAGACATTGTTGATTCCTTGGATAGTTACATATTAACATCATTTTAAGCACATCCATTATATATTTATATATATATGTACTTTTACACTCATCCCATTTATTATTGGTCACTTACATTAGGTATACATATATTAATTAAGTACATAGATATATACATGCTATTTTTTCATACTAATACATTATATGAGTACATTTTATATCTTATCATCAACATTTTAAACCTTACCATCCTTAAATATATTAATATAATTTAGGCCTCTTTATTGAGATATATTGTTTTTATATTTTTTAAGACTTCACATGGCTCTCACCCTCTATTTTCATTTGACATTATTTTATCCTCTTTTTTCCCATTGTTTTTTATGTTTCTCTATCCATGACCATTTGACTAGTGATTCCATCCATCACACTTACATTACCCTTCCCAACATGATGAAATCACACTTATTGAGTCCTTTTGTCACAACATGCATTAGGTTCTGAGGGAAGTCACATGTGCTTAGAATCATCCTCATCTCATTATTCTAGATTGTAATCATTGATCCTTTTAATTTATCTGTAGCCTTGTTCTTTCTTGTGCTAGTTCCTATTTTCTTCTACATATATATTTATAAAATAAAAAACATGGATTCATACACAACCATGTCTATTTGCCTATAGGGGCATCATACCCAAACATGACATTTATTGATTACATTTAAATACACATTTTTTCCTATCGGTGAATCATACCCTCACATGTTTCTCTTTGACATATTACAAGATTATTTGTGCATGATTATAACATAATCTATCCATGGAGGGAATGAAACTTATATTTATTTCTATGCATTATAATGATCATAACTTTTTTTATTTCCAAATAAAAATCATAACTTTTATTCATTGGAAAAAAGTTACATCAAATAAATGCATGAATAATTAAAGCCAAAATTCTTGAAAACATCCCCCAAAAGTTGAATAAATGTGCCAAAACACCCAAAAATACCATAAAAGATTCACCAAGTCACAAAGGCTTGAACACCATATACCAAACATCCACATTACAAATCTAGATGTCAATACTAACCATTAATCCATAAAGTAATCAAGGCTAACTAATTTGCCTTGTTTAGGATACTAAAGAGTCCCTACCTAAAAAAATTTAGATAAAAAGGCAAAGATGGGATGGTGACTTCCACTTCACCTAATTATTTATCTATGCCTTGTAGCAAGGTTTATTAACAAAGATATTCAAACATAAATGATGATTTTACACCAAAAATAAACTTTTAGACCTTCAAACATGGATCCATTGAAATGTTACCTCAATTTCACACAAGAACACCCAAGCTACCATGGTTTTTCACTCCTTTCAAAAATTGATCTTGTATCCCAAACTTCTAAGAGTAGCCAAATCTCATGAATCAATTTTTATGCTAGGTTTAAAGATTAAAATCATCAAAATGACAGAGTTCTTAAAACTCTTCAACCAAGATCTCTCTAAGAGCTCATTACCACATCCATAACCATTAACACATTACTCACATAAAGCTATGAAATATATATAACATAAATGGTTATACAAGTGAATCTCCACTTTTTATCTATCCAAGATTTACTATTAGAGTGCTTATAAATGAGAGAGAGAGAGAGAGAGAGAGAATGGTTGAGTGGGTATGTCAACATAATAAGCACATAGGAATGTGCACACCCTAAGCAAACTTAACTAAATTAATTAAACGACATCAATTGATGTAACACCCTCCGTTAAGCAAAGATTATGGATTGAATAAAAATGGGTCCCAGATGCAAGGCCTGATAAGGTACCCATGTATAAAATAGGATGTAATATGAAGTCAAATGTCCCTATGGCTACCAAACTATCTTGTTAGAGTACATGGATGTTGATTCATTGTAACTATCAAGTCAAAGTAGGAATGGTGCTAAATATGAGGATCACTAAACACGAACATTTCACTCCAGAATACTAGGTAGAATGATAAACCTGAGGAAGCATTACTTGAACATCCTCCAAAAAGATGGTGAGAAGTGAGCACAACTATTAGTTGGGTTGCCAATATTGTGTCATTGGTGGGTATACCATATTGGTGTTAGTATAAGGATCACCAAGAAGGCCATGGAGTCAAGTAAAAAATCCTCATATGGATTTTGGAAAATAAATTGCCTAAATAAGATACCCATGTATAAAGGAGATATCTAAAAAACACTTTAAAAGTGTAACATATACATATAACTCTCATAAAGTGGAGAAAAGAGAGACAACCCATAGGAAAAATTCTCCCCCAAAAGAGAGAAAAGAAGATAGAGCTAGAATGCCCCCCAAAGATGATGCTGAAGTAATATGCACTCCAAGTACTCAAAAGTCATAAAGGAACTCAATCTACATGAGCGGTTCAAATCCAATACTAAATCACAAAAATAATTAACACTAGGCTTCACCAAAATAGCTTCAATAAAGAATACTATCAATGGTGGTAAAAGTACAAAAGAGTATTGCATGTGCAAGGAATACTCAACACCTAAGAAACAAAATGTACACCACACCCCCTACTACTTATTGGGTGGAATGGAGGAAGAAGGTTTACATGAGTGGTTTAAATCCACTACTTGAACACTAAACAAGATAACACTATATACACCAAAATAGATCCATATCATGCTAAAAGAGACTATCGAATTGTCAAAGACAAGATGAAACTAAGATTCACCAAAATAGATACACTTCAAGTTATGGGAGACTATCAAATGTCAAAAAAGTGGTGATGAAAATATAGATAAAGTCTCTATATTAGTGGTGATGGAAGAGATAAGCAACTAAAGAAGTAAAAAGGTGCCTAAAATAGAGCACACAAATGCATGAAGGTAGATAAGGCTGAATCATCAAACCACCCATAGAACATTATAAATCAATGCGAGTATAATATATCTCATACACAAAAATATAAAATGGAAACAAGACTGAGATTCACCAAAATAGCTCTAAATGAGGAGACTATTGACTTATCTAAAAATCTATCACAAATGATGAGAGTTTCTCCAAAAATAAGGGAACAAAAAAGTGTCTCCATAGAATAAATCAAATTGCTAAGAAAGGGGCTTTGATGGAGACATGACACAAACTACAAGTGTGTCAAAGTGTCAATTCACAAAATAAAATAGATAATTTCATGCACTGATGGAGGAGTGGAAAATGGTGAAAAAATATAGCTTGTATGTAAAAACACACTCTAAAAGATCAACTACCAAAAAATGACAATCTACAAAGCACATACAAAGGATGTTGAACTCAACTAAAAATGCATTTGAGATAATGCAAAGTGCAATAGTGGCATAAATAGTACAAGTGGGTCAAGGAAGATCAATGTGGGGAAAATATCACACTAATAATTCATTGGTCAAAGCCAAAAATGTGTCCAAAAATTAAAATGAGAGAGAAAAAGCAAAGAAGTAAAAAATGAATGTGTTTGCTTGTGAGGGGGTTTGGTCGCATACCAAATCAGGCCTCACCCTCTGGTCTTCGAGAAATGAGATCAAAAAAAGGTGAATAAGTAAATAGTTACAATTAATCCCCCTTATATCTCCACATTATAAAATATTATTTTTATAAAAAAACATGCCCCCAATATACATTTTTATTTAAAAACAATAAAAAAAGATTGAGCAACCATCTCTTGCTATATTGTTTTTGTTTCCAGTAATAGTTAATAAAACTGAGATAAATTTTGAATTTCTCAATGAGATTTAAAAATTTAAAATTATTTGTAAAGGTAAAAATAAGGCACACAAAACCCAAAAAATGTTGGTGCACAAAACCCATAAAATTTAAAATATATATGATACAATGATAGAGTTCTAAAAACTCTTCAACCAAGATCTCACCAAGAGCTCATTACCATAGCCATAACCATTAGCACATTTCTCACATAAAGCTATGAAATATCTATAACACAAATGGCTATACAAGTGAATCTCCACTTCTTCTCTATCTAATATTCATTAGTAGAGTGCCTATAAATAAGAGAGAGAGTGTGTGGTTGAGTGGGTATGTCAACATAATGAGTACATATGCATGTGCACACCCTAAGAAAGCTTAACTAAAGTAATTAAACTACATTAATTGATCTAAAATAAATATGTGTCAAAAATAGAAACCCTAAATTCTTCACCAAATAAACTATGTTTAATATAGTCTTTTACTTCCTTGAATGTTAGCACAAGACATTTGAACTAGACTTCCTTAGAGTTTAGAAAGGATGCTGAAATCCTCATGTGATCAAAGGAAAAGGATGAGAGTTCATAGAAAAATAAGGGTTTGGGAATGACATAGGAAGAAAGGGAACAATTCCTACTTGTTTTTATTAGACTAAATAAATTATCTCCAACCCTAGTTCCCTACCCCACCAAACCTTATGCCAAGGGGAAACATCTACCTACAAATTATTTAGCATCTAAAATTTCACATTATTCCTAAGATCATTAAATATGTATGGGTGCAACTCAATCTCCATTTATGCCTCCAATTAACCTTCCTTCTCCCTTATCTCTTCTATTAATTATTACAATGATTCTTCTAACATCATATCATACTCATCATATTTAGCTTTTTCATATTCATGCAAGCACTCCAACTCTTCTACCTGTGGAAATTCCATCCTTTGTTCTTAATTCCATGCATCGCTTTCACATGTTCCCATTTGTATCTCCATCAATCCAAACTCTAATCATGTAAATTGGATCTAGTGTGTTTCACCATCATTTTGGTTTATGGTTTTATTTTCTTTGTTTTGATTGTACTAATCATACTTATATCACATTAGTAAGCCATATTACTCACATGTGTTTCCTTGTTAAATTAGTTGGGATTTCATATCCTTATCATCATATACATATTAGCATTAATTTATTATCATACACATTATTTGCTTGATTTTATATTTCACATCAGGGTAAATGACACATATTCACCTATGGGGTCATAATACCCATACATGTTTCTTATATACATTGGCACTTCATGGTTCCAAATTTAGATTATATATCTTATACATATATTGACATATGATTGTTTAACATCAATAGTTCATTTTTTGTTATATCCTAATATATTTAATATTTTATACATTCAAGAGCATGAGATATTCCCCATGTACAACATCATCATTACCTTATGATACTATTTGGCCTTTCCTCATAGTCAACTATATCATATGATCATAATATTCCAATTTTATCATACATTTAGAGCTTATATTACATATTTTTTCTCGCACTATTATGTTGATAGATCATGATACTTTGTAAAATACTCATGATATTTATCACTCTATGCTTATCATGATTGAAACCTAAATGTATCATATATTTCCCATCAAGGGGGTAAAACATATTAGCATTGAAAAAAATTAAAATTCAAAAAAATTATAAAATACTAAAAAAAAATAGCTAAATTCAAAAACATTGCTTTACTTATGTTACATGTTTGCTTATGCTAGATGTTTTAATTATCTATGGTTTACACATATTATTTTCACAATGTTTTATTGAGTAGGTGTTATGTAATTAATAGATTACATGATATTATATTTCTAATTATTCACCCACATCTTGTAGGGGCAATTTCATAAACAACATTTCCTAGCTTGGGGACATTACCCTTTTAATGGATTTTTACACAATTTTATCTATCTTTGCTTGTTTTTTTATCATATTGAGCTATATTACACTCATTTATACATCTCCTACTAGTATTTATATATTATATCATGTGGATATTTTACATTTTGATTTTTACATGGTCATATTAACCATTGTGTGTGAATGCTTGCCTATGTATGCATTTATTTTATTGTATGTGCAACCTTTTCATTAAGGATCATATCTTCATCATGTCTTATGAGTCTCATCATGTCTTATGAGTCTCATCTTGTGTCATCTCACTAGTTTGTCTTGTTACTAACCTGGGTGTGGTCACTAACATTTTTTGGTCCTAACTTGAATGCACTCTATTACTATACTAAGACTATTTCCATGAGTTCTATCATGTCTATATATCTATATTGGTGTATAAATGTGTGATTATTACATTTAAATGGTTGTAATCATGCATATAATCAGTACTTACTACTTTTATTCATTTTCATTTCTTTATCTAACCCATCTATGGGTGTGCTTGTCAAATTTGGTGGCTTAATGCTTGTTTCCTATTTTAAGTTTCCAAAGGGGGACTTATACATTGTGTTTAATATGATATTATATTTATAACACTATAAATCACTTTACATGATTCTATGTGGCATAACTATATGTTAATTCAAATTCAAAATATGCAACACTTCAAAATAGTATGATAGTGGTATGTTTAAAATTTCATATGTTCTTAGGGTTTTAACTTTTTTCAACCAAATTATGTTTTCTAACATATAATTTATTTAACCCTTTCTCTTTTTAAATTAGTAATTTAAACACATGATCTTCTCCATAACCTCAAAATTAGGTGTATATATCAAGGCATTTTTTTAAATTAATTTTCAATATGGAAACAAACTAAACAAATTTATTTATTTCCTTAATCAAGAACTGGATTAGACAATGGCAATTCCCAGAGAAGTGTTGAATATGTTTATCACATAGGATTCCAATAGAAGTGTTTGATGTGTTTAAACACCTATACAAAGTAATTTTGGTGTGGAATTTGGAGTAATACTAAGAAAATATAATCATCCATATGTTCTCTTTGTAAACACCTAAAACCTACACATGAGAATTTTTAGTGTCACACTACCTTTAGACCTTTATCTAGACCCATTTATAACTTAATGTTACCAAACCCCCTTGAAAAACATCATCTAATTCATCCCTTTTTCACCATTTTTTCTCTAGGCCTACGACCACCAATGGTTAGGGTAACCATCAAAGATTGGCCTAACTATTAACGATTGGGTTCTCTACCTTGATTTAACAAACTTTAAGGAATTTTTAGCTCTTTATGCAAGATTATAAACTCCCAAAAATGTCAACTTGTCTTTAAAACAAGATTTTAAAGATATAAAAATAGGTAGCTTTATCCTCTATAAAATTAGTAACTTCCTTTATTCTATTTAGTAACTTCTGCCTATAAAAGGAGCTAAGGAGAAAGAAAAAAGGGCAGAACAATCAATCATTAGGCATTCAAGCTTTCTTGAAAGTATTCAACATCCATATTAGCAAGCAATTAACCTCACCAAATATCTAAAACTCTATCAAAATTATTCAAAAAGGCCCAAAGCACCATCACTCTGGCTACATCACTTCAATATTCCTCTATTTAATTATAGGTATTTTGTGCTTGTGTTCTTTGATTTATCTGGTTTCTAATCCCCTTTTCCCTATCCAATCCACCAATACCACATCTTATAATTCATAGTCCTATATCTATCCTCTATTTGACCAAAGTCCCATTTTATACTTCTTAAGTTATTTATTCTCAAATTGGCATAGGTAACTATTGATAGTTATCTAACCACTGACTATCACTTACAACTACCTATGGTTGCCCAACTATCAATGGTTTACCTCAATTACTGATGGTTCTCCTAACCATAGATGGTTCACTATGGTACCATTTTCCAAAAATCCTTTTTCACCCTTTTGCCTCAAATCAAGCTCCACTTTTTATGTTTCCCCTAACCACAATACCCTTTTTGATTTTATGAACCAGAACCTGACCACTCTAGCATCAAAATTTCATCAATTTCTTTAATAAGAAAGTTATCTTTTACTTTTTAGTATGCATTTGCTTTCTTATCATTGAATGCACATATCTTCTTTTATCACTTCAAACTTGATTATCATAAAAGTGGATTGATAGCCTCCTAGCAAGCATTATGCTTCTTGGATCTAGCACACGCTAGGCAATCCACTCAATAAACCATCTAACAACCCCCTTTTCCAGTGTTTGTGTTATCTGTGGGTTATTCCTTCCTAGCCAAAGTGGATTTCCCACTTTCACGTGGATTCATGTGTGCATTTTATTAGGTATTATTTTACACACCCTATTACTAGATTTCTTTTATTTACTTTCAAAATTAAAAAATGAGGGAAATAAACTAAAACATTTTAGCACACCTGGTGGGACCCAATTCCCTTTTCTTCCTTTATTATTTACTCATCGAATGCAATCTAAAAGTTTCCTTTTGGGTATAAAATAAACCTTCTAAATTCAATGATTTCTTGTTGATCTTAGTTCATCTAGTAACTTAGGAGGCAAAGTAATTTATCATAGCTTTCACATTTGTTATCACACACTAAACTGAACCAAAAAATAATTAACACATCAAAACATACGTGAGATAAGACTTGACTAGGATTTCATCACCTAGAGGCAACCTTACCCCTTTTTGACTATCCTACTCAAATTTCACCACCAAGGGGAGAATCAATTCAGCTCTCCATTTGAGTATAAACTCTAAACTTGATATATTTTGGCTAAGCAGCCAACACTCTTATCACTGCAGGACCATGAAGTGAGGGGGTAGGCCCCAATATCAAGCTATGTACTAAAGTTCAACATAGATTTTATCTATTTTGAGTGCTTGAACAACCTAAAACCAGCCATAAATTTCCACTTTAGTACCTGATTTACAAGCCAAACTCCCTCTTCACACTCTCTAATGCATAAGCCAAAAGTGATTTAAAAGGAATCCTAGGATAAATGCACTTTTAGTGTATGTATTGATTGTTTTGAGTTATTTTGGTTGCTCTTTGTTTGAGGTGTGAGTTTCATCATAATATCCCCTAATTTATCATATGGTCTTTACTAGACAATAACTGAGAAATTAAACCAACCAACCACCACCATCCTTTTCTTCTTCCATGGAGTACACTTTTGATGTTGAAGGTTCCCCTCATTCTTGTCACCCATCTACCAAAATCTTGATTATACCTAAAGGTGATGCTAACTTCACTACCTTCCTTGATAACAATCAAGTAGCTCTTCAACACTAACTTACCACCATGCCCCACTATACCTCCCTTGCTTCAGTTCCTCCTATGGATCCTTCTTATGGAATGCCATCCCATCTCATGGTGGGTTTCACCTCAACCCAACCATCAATTACCCAAGCCCAAAACCAAACCAATGTTCCAACCTCTAGCCAAACACCTCCTACTACACCCCATATAAGTTCTAGTTTACCTTTAGTCACCTATACTCCACCTACCTTAGGATTATATTCTACCCCTATTTTCACTTTTCCTTTGGTTGCAACCAATCCCTTAACTACTACCCCAATTTAGAATCTAGTGCTTTCTATAACCCAAACACTTCCACTTATTAGCACTAGAGTCACCAACCAACCTCAACCTACCCAACCTCCACCTACCACCTCAACCATACCTTTGAGTCAACTCACATCTGTCCCCCAACACGTACCCATGATAACCTATCAATATGGGTACATACACCTTCCACTCAACCATTTGTGCCAATTAGCTCTTATGTAGCACCATCTCAACCACTTGTTACCACTTACCAATATGTGGCCTCTTCAGTCCCTTCTACCACTTATCCTTATATAGCTACCACTCAACCCCAACAAAATGTATCCCTCAATTATTAATCTTCCTAACCTCAATCAGATTTGATCAAGATGCTAATGGACAAAATGACTAACTTGGAGTCATCTATTTTTGGGTCTCATAAACTTTTATCCTATGACCAAATTTGAAACAAAGCTGTGCACTCATCTATTCCCATTCACTCTTATCTTCCTCAATGGTAATTTCCTAAATTTTTGAAACTTTAAGGCAAGGAGGATCCCCAACAACATTTGAGAGCATTATGTCATTCTTGTTACTTATCTGCATATGATGATGCTCTCCTCCTCTAAAACTTCCCATGTCTTTATCAAGACCTACCCTTGATTGGTATAGCTTTCTCCATACACATTCTATCTTTTCCTTCTCCCAAATAGCTCAAATCTTTTTATAACATTTCTTGGTAAACATAACTAAAAAGGTTTCCATAACTGGCCTCTACTCTATCAAATAATTTGATGATAAGTCAATTGTTGATTTTGTGCTTAGATGGATAGGCCCCATCAATCAACTCTCTTTCACCTTACCCCAAATTAAATTAATTAAACTTTTCTCTAGGGGTTGTGCCAATAATATTACACCTACTCTTTAAGTTCAAACCTTCTGAACATTTGATGAGGCATTCACTATGGCACGAAAACTCAAAAATCATACCATTGATGAAGGGAAACTAAAATTTTAGAATAAGAATTCTACTTTCAAACCCAATAACCCTCCCTCTACTAAAACCACTAGATAATATAATACTAAGGCAAAAACATCCACAAATTTAGTGGTTCTAAAAACTGCCCCACTTCCAATTGTTAACTAATCACATCAAAACAATCCTTTCAAACATCCTCATCAACAAAATCAAACCCAAAATTGAGCACCTCCAAGACAATACACTCCGACTGGGGAGTCATATGCACATGTTTTGGATAAACTAATCAAGGCCAACCTTATCCAACTTTCACCAATTAAACCACCCCAACAATTTGATTCTTCTCACCCTATACTAGGTGGAATAATGAAAATGACCATTGTGTCTTTCACCAAACTGTTGGACTTGGCATTGATAGATGTAATACCTTTAAAAGTCTTGTCCAAAATCTAATTAATAGTGGGGAGCTCATGTTTTATAACCCTAATACACCCCTTAATAAATCTCTAGACATTTTCTATATGCTTTTTCCAAATCATGCTCTTTCCACCTAACATCATAACTGTAAACATGAATCATCTAATTCACATGAGGCACATACTATCAATGTCATCAATAATGTGCCCATCATTGAAGAGATCATTACCACTATTACCTAAATAGAGGGATCTAACCTATCATTTATTCCTTTAGAGACCCAAATGGAGGAATAATATGTCTCTCCTTCTGCACTTGATGTGACCATGGCTTTATTTATCCCTCCTTTGGTAGAAACACCCAAGGAGGCAACCACTTCCTCTACCTCTCCAACCCAAGAATCACCTACTTCTTTGAACATCAAAGCTATGGAATAAACTATACCCATTCCTTCCCTTGAGAATACCACACTCACCTCTCCTATTATAGAACTATCTTTAGAAACGATTCCCCAAAAAGAGGTCACCTCATCTACCCCATTGCTACCTTTAGAACCATCCACAAAAGATACCAATACTGAAACCACTCCTTCTCCACCCAAGGGCTTAAGCTTTGAGACCAATGATCAAGGAACTACCCCCATTTATAATTCCTTCTCTAGGTTGATCAAGATTTTAGAGTTCACATCCTAGCCTAACTTTGATAGAGCCACCTTTTGGCATCAACTTGGCCTTCCTTATCAAGACAAATCCAACTCCTCAACTTCACTTGAGTCCATGGTTAAACCCATTATTAATACCCTAAAAACTACCTCCTCTAAAGTCATAAGTTAACCATCTCAAATACCTCAACCTAAAATTACCAAGTTACCTCATGCTTCTTTCATCAAACCAATCAAGAATCTAGTGATCCTTCCCACACCTAGTCACACTCACCCTCATTTGAGATTGGACTTAACTCCACCAATCCCACTAAAGACTAATCCAATTAAGTCCCTTAATAAGTAAGGCCTACCCAAACCTCCATGATAAAATAGACCTATACCACCTCCTTCCAACCTGCCTTCCATTTTAAGACCCCATCCTTATACAATTCTTGTTAACTACTCTTCTTCTAAGAAACCATCTCCTTGTTCTCTACCTCTAATCACTAAACCCTCTAGTGCTTCATCATTCCTAACTAACTTATCCTCGTCTACCTTCCCACCTATAACCAAACCTTCTTCATCCAATTCTTCAACTACCAAGCCAATCATATCTAAGCAAACTCAATCAAAACCCCTAATCAAGACCATTTCCCCAACCATAACTTCCATGAAGAAGCCTATTCCCATTAAATCTCCCACTCCTAAAAAAAAACCCACAACCCTCAACACCTTTGTTGGAATCCTACACAACTATTATTCAAAGGTTTTTATAAGCCTCTTCCATTATCTTGCCACCAATTAAACCTTTTGACCCCACCCATCCTAAACCAACCTTGTTCAATGATAATTTGATTTGTCTTTACTATATGACTCTTTGACATGATACAAAGAATTGTAAATCTCTCCAAACACTTGTGCATAATCTATTATAAGAAGATCATCTATTGGAGGAGCCCTTTTTACCTCCACTATCAATCTTACCATCAACCCAGCCTACCTAACCTTTACCCACTATACCACTCCTACCTGAGAGTAAAAAAGAGGAACTGAAGAAAATATCAAGTCCCCTTATCCACACCATTCATATGGTTACCTGTTCTCAGGCCCAATAGAAGGATAAGGAAAAATCTAATGTAACCATCCCCTAGATTTACCCTTTTACCTCTCAACCTGCCAACCAAACCCAAGCATCTCCATCTTCACCCTCACAAACATCAAAACCAAAAGTCTCCATTTTGGGAGCTCCACCTCCAAACCCCACTCCATTCATCTAATGGCTCATGTTGAAACAACTTCACCAAACACCAGTGAAAATGATCCTTTATGATTTAATTAGCACCTCACCTCAACATCACCAAGAATTAATTGAGGCTCTCCATTCTATAAAGGTTTAACTAGATTATCCATAACCTTTTGCATCCTTTGTTAGATCCCTCCACCAAGCTACCCTTATTACTTTTCAAGATTTAGAAATCCCACCTTTTCATACTAAAGATCTTGATCCTCCTCTCTTCATCATAGCATACATCAATCAAACCCATGTCAAATTGGTAATGATTGATGGAGGAGCTAGCATCAACATCATCTCCTCTCATGCATATGATCAATGACAACTACCCACAAATATCATTTTTGAGAGTATAATAATCCTTCACTCTTTCAATGATACTATGGCCACTACCTTAGGGACCATGGTCCTCTACATCTGGTTGGGGCCTTGAACCATTCTCAAGCTATTTTATGTTGTCAAGGGTGATTTCTAATATAATGTGTTACTTGGACACCCTTGGATCCATGCAATGGGTTGTGTCCCTTCCACTTTACATCGATGCATCAAATTTGAGCATGAATGACAAGTTATTACAATTAAAGTTGATCCTAGTCCCTTTACTTCTTCCAATATGATGTATCAGCCTAATGGCATTCTTATTCCTCCATCTACCTCACAACCTACTTTTGATCAAACCACCACATCACCTACCATTGGTAACATTTCCCCTCACCATAATGATGAAGCATCCACTAGCTCATCTATTCCCTCATCACAAATTTTGGTAGAAGACCTCATACAATCAACATTTCAATAATTCTCACTAGAGTAATATCACCTTCTTGCATTAGATGCCTTCCCTACCCTACATGAATATGGGAATATTCAAAATGAACCTTCCTATGACCCCAACATCAACACCATTATCCCCTTTGGGTTCCCCAATAACTGAGCAAATTTTATCTATGAGGGGCTTGATCAACCACTTCTTGCTCTGACCACCACTCCATATATCCAACCATTCACTTTTGACTTTTCTTACATAAGCAACCCAGCCTTTGCCAAAACCTACCTTTACTAGTGTGCTTGGAAGTAGTTTGGTCTTGGCCTCTATGAATAAAGATCGCATGAGTTACCCACTATCAAAACCCATAAACCTTGTGAGTTATTTAGACTAGGGCTCAAACCACTAGAAGAACCCACATCACCAAAACCTATTGCTACCACTACCAAAGAAATTCCATCCTCACCAACCCCATCTTCCCAATTTGAAGATTCTGACATCATCCCTTTTAACTTTTTTTTTATCAATACAGTTAGCCTAGGCCCCCTAACATATCAAAAAGAGGGCCAAACCAAGACCATTCCTCCCATCTACCTAAAAATGATTGAACATGACTCACCCACTATTAACACCATTTACCATCAAGACAAAAATTCCATTCTCACCTATCTCAGTGTGGGGCATTCTTCTATCTATAAATCTCTCCTTCTTAAGAAGCAAACCATGCTAAATGAATCAACCATTGATATTAATTTGGGTACTCAAGAGGACCCTTGCATCATTAAAAAAGGTTAATATTTAACCCCTAAAGAGCACTGTGACTACACTTATTTTCTTAATGATCATAGCATATCATTTTCTTGGTCTTATTAGGATATGCCTCGAATTGATCCCTCTATTTGTCTCCATAACATCATCACTCATCTTGAACTTAATCTAGTTTAGTAAAAACTTCATCATATGCATCCCTGCATAGCTCTTCTCATCAAAGAATAATTTCAACACCTCTTATTTGTTAACTTTATCCAACCCATTGACTATCCATAATGGGTTTCTAACATAGTCCCCATTAACAAACCTATAGGAGGCCTGAGCCTCTACATTGACTTTCATGACCTTAATCTTGTTTGTCTTAAAGACAACTTCCCCTACCTAACATCGACCAACTTATTGATCTCATGGTTGGTCATAAAATTCTATCTCTCATGGATAGTTTCTCGAGATACAATCAAATCTTGATTACCCCTAAATATCAGCATAAAACTTCTTTTATCACCCCATGGGGAAATTTATACCATCGAGTTATGCCCTTTGGATTGAAGAACATAGGGGCAACCTATCAATGGGCCATGACCTATATCTTTCATGACCTCATTCATAAAATTATCAAGGATTATATGGATGATCTCCTAGGTATATCCAAACATCACTAGGACCATATGGCTATTCTCACCATTATATTCAAATGATTAATCCATTTCAATGTCAGGCTCAATCCCAAAAAGTGTATCCTTGGAGTTCTATCAAGAAAACTCCTTGGCTTTATTGTCTTCTTCATGGAATTTAAATAGACCCCACCAAGGTTAGAACTATGAAACCCAATATACACATCTTGAAAAAATTTGCCTTGCCTTAGTTTTTTTAGCCTCTAAGTTCCATCATTATCTTATTAATCATAAAACCTATGTCATCACTAATATCAACCCCCTCAATTATATGCACTCTAAGCCATATCAAAACCAACATATGGATAAGTGGCTCATGCTTCTATCTAAATTCAAGCTTGATTTTCTCCCATAGAAGTCCATTAAAGTATAGTTCATAGCTAACCAATTATCTAAAACCCCTCTGCTTGATAATCAACCTTTTCCTCTTACCTTTCCAGATGAGTCTATTACAACCCTTTCTCTAAATAAACCTACCTACCAAATGACCATGTTTTTTGATGGCTCTAAATTCCAAAATGGTGAGGGTGATAGAGTAATCCTCATTCCCCTTAATGGATAACCTCTACCTATTTCCTTTAAAATTGAATTTGAATGTACCAATAACATAGCCGAATATGAATCCTTAGTCATAGGTCTTCAAACTACCTTGGCTTTAAGGATCAAAATAATCAGTGTCTTTAGAGACTCCCAACTCATCATAAACCAAGTCATAGGATCTTATCAATGCAAAAACAATGTCCTTTTGAAGTAAAAATAACTTGTATATGTACTCTTGGCATAGTTTGATCATTACACCATCCAATCAGTTCCTCAATCCACTAATAAATTTGCAGATACCATGGCATCTCTTACTTCCCAAATTCCATCCTAACCAACCAAATTGAAATTATTTATCACCATTCATCATTTTATCACACCTTCATATATCAGTACAGACCTTCCCATTATTTTTAATGTGGAAACATCACCCCTAACATTTGGTATTATCAAACTTTCAATTATCTTAACCTTGGCATTCTCCCCCCTGATCTTTCAAAGAATTCCCATAGAGCCTTTATCCAAGGTACCTCTCATTACACTATTTTAGGAGGAATATTTTATAAGTAAGGTTTTTATGGCATCCTTCTCTATTGTTTCCATCATCAAGAAGCTTCTCATACCATTAAGGAAGTTCAGGATGGCATCTTTGGGGGACACTTAAGTGGCCTAGCTATTTCCAAACGTATCCTTTGCCTAGGCTACTATTGGCCCACACTTAATCATGATTGTTATGACTATGTCAAGAAATGTGTCAAGTGTCGATAGCATACTAACCTCCATCATGCACCTCCCCATGGTCTTCAACTATCATAATATTACTATCCCTTCTCATAATGGGGTCTTGACCTTATTAGGTAAATCAATCCCCATTCTTCATAATGACACCAATACATCATCACTGCTACTAAATATTTCACTAAATGGGTGGAATCCATCCCACTTATATCAACCAAAGCCAAAAAAATAATTGACTTCATCAACCACCACATCATCTATCACTTCAGTATCCCCCATAAAATCATCACTGATAATAGAAAGTCCTTTAAAAATAAGAAAGTCTAAGAGCTTTGTGATGCTTTTAGCATAAATTTGATCTTTTCCTCACCTTATCATCCATAAGCCAATGGACAAGTAGAATCTTCCAACAAAACCCTCATAAAAATGCTCATAAAAGTGGTTAGTGCTTTTGGTCAAGATTCATACCTTCATATGCCCTTTGTTTTAAGGGCTTATTACACTAGTACCCGAACCACTACAGGTTCAACACATTTTTCCATCCTCTTTGGAGTTGAGTCAGTTTTGCCTCTTGAAGTCCAAACCCCATCACTTCATATATTCTTGCATGAAATCCTCTCTGAAAGCAACTATCATCAAGAATTCTTCACACTCCTAGAGATTCTTGACGAGCATCACCTTGTCATACTCAATCATCTTCATGTCTATTCAGAATGAATCAAGCATGCATATAAAAAACATTTTAAAAAGCATGAATTCAACATCAGAGAGCTCATCCTTAAAGAAAATCAACATGTAACTAACATAGATAATGCCAAGAAGGGCAAGTTTGATTTTAACTGGCTAGAACCCTACATTTTAACCAATAAGTATGGATCTGGTGCTTGCCATTTGTCCTCTCTTGAAGGCAAACCAAAACCTAAGCCAATCAATGATTCACATCTATGTCCTTTCTATGTTAAAAAGGATTGAACTCACTTTTGTATCTAACTTAATCTCATCTCTTAGTTCACAAGACTTTTTACCTCCTCTCACTTATATCTCTTTATTGGGAATAATTGATTACAACTTGGAATCATGTGATTCATCCATCATAGATAAAACCTAATCTTAAGTATGGGTACCCCAACTCTACCCATAACATGCTTCTCATGGATACTTTCCATCTTTCCATAGATGGAATTCCATGACAAGTTGTTTCTCAACCCATCCCTTTCACTACCAAATAACCTTTTGTACTAAATTCATGCATTCATGTGGGTGGATATTTATGCCTAAGTGGACTTGTCCATGTCTGAATTCACATTCAAAATCATATTGTCATAGAATACTCCCTTGAAGGACAACTGCCCCATAATTCAAAATTGCTTAAAATAGACTGCTTCCTTGAAGGACAGCTATAAAAGTCAAAATTTTAGACTGCTCCCTTAAAGGATGGCTAGGTAAAAACAATTTGAATCTTCTTGCATCGATTAGCTTCAACAACTTACTCCAATAACAAAAGCAATGAATAATTTTTTATCAAAATCAAAAATAAGTAAGCCATAATCGGCTCTTAAAATGCCATTGGTAGACTTCCCACATTGATCATCCTACATAATATACCTTCAATTCATAGTCAGCTCTTATACATGGCACTAGTAGACTTCCCACATTGATCATTCTACACATTACTATAAGGCATAGACTTGTCACTATGACCTTTTAGTCACCTATAAAAGGGGTAAGTTGACCCACATCAAGTTACTACTTCCCCATCATTCAAATACCTATCATTTGTGTTGCCTTCATTCTTCTATAAAATTAAGGGACTATGAGCTTACTTGATGTGAAATGATCATGACAACCTTGTTCTCAATCTAAACATGCTCCTATGAAGCACTCACTAGGCTCGCATTCACTAAGTTGATCCAACTATGGTTTTTTATTATTGGGTTCTTCCTAATCCAAGCAACATGCCTCTTCCTTGTCCATTTATTGGACATGTGGACATATGTGTTTTCCTTCCACATGGTCAAACATTCTCATGACTAAAACAATATTACACCCTCTCAACTCAATAACATCATACCAATACTAATCCCAATCACATCAACATAATAACATTATACCAATACAATTTAAAGAATATTATCATATCAAATCTATCCACTATGCTATCACATCATACTAATAAAAAAAAATTATATGCCTCAATGCATCACCTCAAATATCAACACATCCATTGTTTAAACTAACTCAAATTAAAATATTCCAATCACCACATTATTATCATCATGTCTCAACTAGCTAGTCAACATAAACATAAATATAACCAAAAATACTCGTGACATAATCATAATTATACATCAACATCCTAATCCACATAATTATAACCATAATGACATCATCATCATAATACCTAAACTAACAAATCATAAATAATTATCATGAATCTAATCATCAAAATCAACATCACATTGTAATCCTCATAACCATAATCACAAGAATAATCATAAACATCATCATAATCATAACATGAATAATCATAAACAATATCAGCATCCTAATCCATGTTGTTGGAAATATTTTCATTGATGTCAAAGGTTTAGTATTATTGGTGATAAAGGTCCCATTGCATTTGATATTGTTTATCTTGGCTAATATGAGTTAATATTTATTTAATATTAATGAATATATTTTGGTTGCATATGAGACAAAATAAGGGCCCATGAAGAAGACGAAGAGTCACAGGATAAAGACAAAAGAAGGATGGGACGCATTTTCCCATGAAGAGTCATCTTGGGGAATACCAAGAGTCACCAAGTGAAGACAAAAGAGTATGGGCAAATTTCTCATGAAGGGACACTTAAAGGAATATGAAAAGTCACCAAAGATAAGGACAAAAGTGGGAAAGACATTTTTAGTCATGAAGGGTCACCACATGACTTTTCAAATGCTTGGATATGAAGGGTCATCCAAGATTGGTGCCATTTTCCATGACGAATGAAAGGTCACAAAGGGGGAAGGCCAAAGGTCATTTGGAAAGCTATAAATAAAGGCTTGAGTAGCCATTTGTAATATGAGTGTGAGAGGTTAATTTGATATTGTATTATTTAGCTTAGAAGAGCAAAGGTGAGAGAGATGAAAGAGATGTTGTATTGAACTATCATTTATTGATTTAGCAACATTGAGAGATAGGTGTGTGGTTTACACAAAGTGGATGATGCTCATGTGGGTTGGTGCTCACGAATGATAGTTGGGTTTGTGCTCGGCAAAGGGGTTTGAAGCTCCTATGGGGTGGTGCTCACGAATTGTAGCTGAGGTTGGTACTTGGCAAAGGGGTATGGTGCTCCTGTGGGTTTGTTCTCACTAATATACTTGAGATTGTTCTCTATGGTTTTTCCCACATTGGGTTTCCACGTTATATCTGGTGTCTCTCTCTTTCTTGTGCGATGTTTATTATTTGAGTTTTATTGCATATCTTGAATGTTTGATTAAGGAAAAGTTTTATAAGATATATATATTGATTCACCCCCCCCTCTCAGTATATTTTGTGCTCAACAATTTGTATCAGAGCTGGTTCCTTTTTGAAAAGTTTTACAGCTTAAAGGTAGATCAGGAAAGCAATGGCCATACATAAAGGTGCCTCTGCAAGCAAAAGAATAGTTGATCAAGAAGAAGAAGAGGATGAAGCCGAAGTGAATATGGAAGGAGAACTCATGTGTACCTTAGAAGATTTGAAAATTGTTGAAAAGAAAAATTGAAGATTAAAGCATCAAATCGAGAAAAATGACAAGGAGTCAAAGGAGATAATTAAAGATCTGATAGCACAGTTAGAAATATCAAAGAAAGAATGTGAAAGGTATGTTACTGAAATTGCCTCTTTAAAAGAAGAGATTGAGAAAGTAGTCAATAATAAAATAGTCAATGATTCAAAATTTGAGAATAGCACTAATATGTTGAATAAGATATTAGAAAGTCAAAAGCCAATATCAGATAAGACAAGTATCGGTTTTAAAAAGAAGAAGAGCTATGTTGAAGCTCTTACAAATAAAGAAACAAGAACAGAAGGAATGGATAATACAGAGGACAAAGAAGATTGGAAGGAACAAAGCTATAAAAGGCAATCAGGTTAGAGATTCACTAACAGGTCCTATTTTTATGGTTACTATTTTTATTGCAATGGATATGGTCATAAGAAATTAGAATGTAGAAAAAGAGCTAATAATCTCAAAAATAAGGAAAAAGAAGGTTATATAGAGTCAAGCAGCAGCTATAACTCTTTTGCTCCTCTATCAAGCTTTGATGAAAAGACCATAATTTGTTACAAGTGTAACAACTTCAGACTCATAACTCGGTATTATAGAAGCGTGTTTGAGTCAGTCAAGAAGGACCAGAGTTTCAGGGATCCATTCATCAAGAAAAAGGTTCAGACATGGTAGAAGAAACAATCTGAAGGTTCTATGTTGGTCCAGACAGCTCTGCATGCAAGATATGAAGAAAAGCCATGGTTTATTAATAGTGGATGTTTGAGGCACATGGCATGAGACAAGAGAAAGTTCATAACCCTGAAGAATATCAATGGTGGCACAATGAAATTTGGGGACAATACTACTGCCAGAAAAGGTACACTAAGTTTAGATAATGGTAGAACTAAAACTAAAAATGTTTTATATGTAGAAGGTCTTAAGCATAATCTTTTGAGTGTAAGTCAAATGTGTGATCAGGGGCACACATTAAAGTTTTATGCAGAAGGTTATGAAATTAGGAAAAAAGATTTAGATGTATTAATTGCAGATGCTCAGAGAATAGGTAATAAGTTATATATATTATCAGACATCAAAGGTCAAAAATGTTGTTTGAGTCAGATTGAAGAAATTTGGCTATGGCACAGGAGAATGGGGCACATAAATTTTGACAATCTTGTCAAAATTTACAAAAAGCAAGTAGTCAAGAATCTTCTAACGATCACAAAGCCATCTAACACGCTTTGTGGACCTTGTCAACATGGGAAGCAGGCTAGAAGGCGGTTCAAAACAAAAGAGTACTCGACCACTCAGATGCTAGAGCTTGTTCACACTGATCTATGTGGAATCTATGAGGACTCAAAGTACTCAAGGTGATAAATATTTCATGTTGCTTATTGATGATTTTTCACGTATGACTTGGATAATGTTTTTAAAGAAAAAATCAGAAGCTTTTAGACAGTTCAAAGCATTCAAAGCATTAGTTGAAAATGAAACTAATCTGAAGATTAAGTGTCTAAGATTAGATCGAGGAGGAAAATTCATGTCAGATCAATTTATTGAATTTTGTGAAGATCATGGAATAAAGAGACAGTATTCAGTAGCAAGAACTCCACAACAAAATGGAGTAGTTAAACGAAAGAATAGAATAGTTTAAGAGATGGCGAGGACTGCTAAATGAATCCAAGATAGCAAATAAATATTGAAGAGAGGCAGTTGGTACAGTAGTGCATATTCAAAATAGAGCTCTATTAAGAGTCAATAGTGACAAAACTCCTTATGAGCTATGGAAAGACAAACCAGCAATAGTTGATTATTTTAGAGTTTTTGGTAGCAAATGCTTCATAAAGAGAACTGATGAAAAACTTGGTAAGTTTGAATCCAGAGTAGATGAAGGTATATTTCTTGGTTATTCTTGCAAAAATAAAGCTTATAAATGTTATAACAAAAGAACCAAGAAAGTTGTTGAAAGTGCAAGTGTCAAGATAGAAGAAGATGGAACACAAAAGATCAGTGATCTAGTAGACATTCTTGAAATCATTGAAGAGAAAGGCTTTGAAGAATCAGATGAAGATGAGGAAAAGGAGAAAAAGGGCACCAAGACTCCATCCAAATATGTTTAGAAAAATCATAATGAAAGTGACATCATCAAGGATATAAAAGAAGGAATTTGCACCAAAAGAATGATGGTAAGTGAATCTAAACAAGTTAATTTCTCTTTGTTATCTAAAATTCAGCCTAGAAATTTTTCAAAAGCCAAACATGATGATCATTGGGTTAAGGCTATGGATGAAGAATTAGATCAGATAGAAAAGAATGATACTTGGGAATTAGTGCCTAGACCAAAAGATCATAATGTGATAGGAACAAAATGGGTTTATAGAAATAAGCTGAATGAAAATGGAGAAGTAACCAAAAATAAAGCAAGATTAGTATGTAAAGGATATGGTCAGACTGAGGGAATAGATTTTGAAGAAACTTTTGCACCAGTAGCAAGGTTAGAGGCTATTAGAATGTTTCTTGCATATGCAGTATTTAAAATTTTCAAAGTATTTTAGATGGATGTCAAATTTGTCTTCCTAAATGGGAATCTTGAAGAAGAGGTCTACCTTGAACAGCCTGAGAGGTTTATTCTCTCGAATATTAGTAATCATGTATGCAAATTGAAGAAAGCATTGTATGGATTAAAACAAGCTCCCAGAGCTTGGTATGCAAGACTTGATAAGTACTTGCAAGATCAAGGATTTAAGAGAGGATTTGCTGATAGTAATATTTACATCAAAACAGAAGGTGAGCATCAATTGATTGTTGTGGTTTATGTTGATGATATCATTTTTGGAGGAAATATTGAAAAGATGACAAAAGAATTTTTTGATAGAATGCAAAAATAATTTGAGATGTCTATGCTTGGAGAATAATTATTTTTCTTAGGATTACAAATATTTCAATCAAATAAAGGAATTTTTATATCTCAAAGTAAATATGCCAAGGAAATGTTGAAGAAATTTGGTTTTGAGAATTGTGTACCAGTTGGCACACCTATGTGTACAGGAAATAAGGTGAGCAAGGATGAAGATTCACCTATTATAGATCAATCTTTGTATAGATCTATGACTGGTAGTCTTTTATATTTGATAGCATCGAGACCAGACATCATGCATGTAGTAGGTATGGTTGCAAGATATCAATCATCTCCAAGAGATAGTCATGTTCAGTTGGTGAAAAGAATATTTAGATATATCAAAGGGACATTGGATTATGGTATCCCACAGGTAAAGATTTCACTTTAGCTGCTTATACAAATTCAGATTGGGTAGGGTGTTTAGATGACAAAAAGAGTACAAGTGGAGGAGCTTTCTACCTTGGTGATAGCTTAGTATCATGGCTAAGCAAGATGCAGAACTCAGTATCACTTTCTACAGCTGAAGCAGAATATATTGTAGCAGTATTGTGTTGTACTCAAGTGCTTTGGATGAAGCAAACTTTGGAAGATATCAAGGTAAAGTATGATGAACCCATTTCCATTTTTTGTGATAACACAAGTGCCATAAATATTTTGAAAAATATAGTGATGCATTCAAGAACAAAACATATTCCCATTAGATATCACTTTTTGAGAGATCAGGTTGTAGATCAACAGGTTAAGTTGGAATATATTAGTACTACAGAGCAAATTGTAGATATTTTCACAAAGGCACTACCAAAAGACACATTTCAGTATCTTTGAGAGAAGTTGGGAGTAACTTCCCTTACTTCCTGTCATTGAGGTTCAGCATCAAGTGAGGGGGAGCTAAGTGTTAGCTCCAAGTATGCCATTTGCCATTGATGTCAAAGGAGGAGAATAATAGGTACAGGTACAGGTGTAGAAAATAGGTACAAGAAACAAGTATAGGTTGCTACAGTAAGGGGGAGTTATTGTATGCTTTCAAATGACAGTATGTGCAGGTGACAGGATGTGGCTAGGTGATAGGATGTGGCAATTTCAAAATTGAGGTTGCCATCAATGACAAAGGGGGAGATTATTGGAAATATTGTCATTGATGTCAAAGGTTTAGTATTATTGGTGATAAAGGCCCCATTGCATTTAATATTGTTTATCTTGGCTAATATGAGTTAATATTTATTTAATATTAATGAATATATTTTTGGTTGCATATGAGACAAAATAAGGGCCCATGAAGAAGGCGAAGAGTCACGGGATAAAGACAAAAGAAGGATGGGATGCATTTTCCCATGAAAAGTCATCTTGGGGAATACCAAGAGTCACTAAGTGAAGACAAAAGAGTATGGGCGAATTTCTCATGAAGGGACACTTAAAGGAATATGAAAAGTCAACAAAGATAAGGACAAAAGTGGGAAAGACGTTTTTGGTCATGAAGGGTCACCACATGACTTTTCAAATGCTTGGATATGAAGGGTCATCCAAGATTGGCACCATTTTCCATGAGGAATGAAAGGTCACAAAGGGGGAAGGCCAAAGGTCATTAGGAAAGCTATAAATAAAGGCTTGAGTAGCCATTTGTAATATGAGTGTGAGAGGTTAATTTGATATTGTATTATTTAGCTTAGAAGAGCAAAGGTGAGAGAGAGGAAAGAGATGTTGTATTGAACTATCATTTATTGATTTAGCAACATTGAGAGATAGGTGTGTGGTTTACACAAAGTGGATGATGCTCATGTGGGTTGGTGCTCAGGAATGATAGCTGGGTTTGTGCTCAACAAAGGGGTTTGAAGCTCCTGTGGGGTGGTGCTCATGAATTATAGATGAGGTTGGTACTTGGCAAAGGGGTATGGTGCTCCTGTGGGTTTGTTCTCACTAATATACTTGAGATTGTTCTCTGTGGTTTTTCCCACATTGGGTTTCCACGTTATATTTGGTGTCTCTCTCTTTCTTGTGTGATGTTTATTATTTGAGTTTTATTGCATATCTTGAATGTTTGATTAAGGAAATTTTTTATAAGATATATATACTGATTCACCCCCCCTCTCAGTATATTTTGTGCTTAACACATGTGATCAACATGAGCATGAACGTCATCATAAATATAATCATCAACATCATCATAATACAAAATAATATATATATGTCTCTCTCATAAATACATCTCACCTCATCGACATGTAGGTTGATATCAAAATATACATATCCAAAAATATACATCACCAAGATATTATATATCAAGTACCTACAACACAAAAACTAGAACCGCCTATACTTACTCCACCATCTAGTGGTAGACCCCTTAATGTACTTACCTATGCTATAATCAATACCCACTGACCTAGTGTAGCTACTATTGAACCCCTAGCTAAGGTGGCCCTATAATCCCCATATCTCATCACATATATAAATTGGGCTAACACCATAGCCTCATAGTATTAGAGCTCCTAAATAGTGGTTAGGTACCGTGTCCTTAGAATTGAGTTAGCCACTGCTCATATCATGGTCACCCTTTCCCTCTATCTTAAGTCATCTCACTCATGTATGACTAACTCAAGGTTATCCCTCACTGTATCTCACTCTCCTATTAGAGTGGCTACCTACCCTTATAAAATGATTATCTATGCCTATAATGCAGCCACCTATCTTTGTAAACCTATCACTTAGGCCTGTGCCATTGTCAAAGTTACCACTATCTGGCCATCTAGTCCTCCACCCTATACCTATGTAGGATCAAAATCTATGGACTATTGGCCCCCATCACCCATCCAAAATCTATGGCCACATACCTAACCTAATACCATCCCATATATACATCAATCACTCATGTATCATCTATAGGAGATCTCACTAGAAGCTCCTCATAATCTAACATAATAGCATCTAGTTATGGCTCTAGAAGTAGGTACTTTACATCCTCCCTCCTATAATGTTGAAAATATGGTGGTGTATCCATCATCAACTTAAACTACCTCTAGACTCAATCCACTAATATGAACTTAGTCTCACCATCTTGTCAGCCATAAACCCATTATCAACTCTATAATGGTAATGTGTGGTACATGTAACCTGTCTATAGAGGCCAACTCACATAAGGCCTCCATAAAAAATTTCCTACCACCAATCCCTCTAGGTTATTTTGAAACTAATTTATATACCTCATTCTACCACTAGCCCTTGATAGTGCATAATAACCTCACCACCTCATGAAGCCAACCCTATAGTCATTCAGTGCATATCCATCCCATTAGAGCCTAAGTGGTCTTAGTACCTATATGTACTCATATGCCCAATAGCAGAGCACAAACCCAACACTAATCCCATATCATCTCCACACTCTGAAGGCCCAAAGTTTTCTATATTTCTACATAAGAAACACTGGGACCCATCTAAAAATATTACCCCTATAAGCATCTCTATTAGCACTCCCAATACCAAATATAGAAACTGGTCATTATTTAAATTTGGTATTGCAAAGTAAGATATACCCATCATTATCATGGTTAGAAGGCATCTATCATGTGGGGCCCTCTAGATAATGGCTCATAGTATACTCCACTAGTATGGTACCTTACTTGGACTCAATTTTCACCATATATGAGGTCCATAAAGTATTCTTGCTCATCACTCTTAACATGGTATATTAGTGCCCCCTAAATTGGTAGCCAAGTAATGTTATGGACATCCTCCAATAGTATCAACATCTCTGCATTTGGCAATAGGAAGGTGTTTGTGATAGGGTCTCATATATTGATGAGTGCCATAATTATCTCCATGTCACATGAAAGGTGCTAGTAGTGTCTCATGTCCCTTAGGCCCACATCCTCCATCTACCTCCACTTAGCATCAGTCATCCCATCATGCATCTCTACAAATATCTTAGGGACTCATTCCCTCATCTTAATCTACTCATGGGCCTACACAATAATCAGTATATTGTTAATATTTCTAACATTTCCCTCTCTTACTTGACACACACCCTTTACCTTTATATGCACCCACCCTTATTGACCTATAATTTCTACCTAAGATCTACTTTTTCCTCTTCCAACCCATTTTACACCCTAACATTGAATTATCTCTTCATAAACCCATCATCTACCTTTTTGAAACCTCATTTCACTCACCTTATTGCCTTATGGCATGACCCTCTTTTATCCAACCACTGATGGTTCAAGGAACCATCAATGATCTTTAGGTGTATTTGGACCCCTAAGGTTGATCGTCGATGGTTGGGTCTAATCACTGATGGTCATTATGTGTGACCACTGATAGTGAAACCCTATAAATTAGCCTTATCAACAAAAGCCCTAATCAAGATAAACATGGAACAAATACACAAATTCATAATTATTTATTTGCTATTTTCATTTACTCACCCTCCCCTCTCATTTTTCTACCCATTTTGCCTATTTTCACCTATAACTAAACCTAGGGCATCCAAGCCTGGGCTTAGTGTTTTTCCCAACCTATTTTTTACCCCAATCTTCTCTACCCTTTTCTTATTCCTAAAATATTACCCTTGTATCAAATTTAAAACAAACCCTACCTCATTCTATGATTGGTGGCATGGTCAAAGCCCTCTCACCACTACTTGGCCACATCCTCATCCTCCCTCCATCACACTCAATCAATTGAGACCTTCTACCTCAGCACACACAATGTTTCAAACACCTGGCCAAATCACTTAGGATGCTAGGTACTATTCACCAAAAGTTAATGAGTGAAAATAACTTCTTTTTTAACTTTTGACATTTTATTTTTTGAGGGTTTCACCCTAACCATCAATGGTTAGGGTAACCATCGATGGTTACCCCTTGGGGTACCCTAACCATCGATGGTTAGGATCCCTCACCTTATCCTAACACTCTTCCAACCTAACCTTTTATCATCAACCTACCTCTTGCCTAAAACTACATTTGCACTGAACTTCTTCTAGACATTCATATCCATGGAACTATGTAAGTAGCATCCACTTGCCTTATGTAGTCAGAGTCAACTTGGCCACCTCTTCAACCCAATCCCACCCACCCTATATCACACCATGTCCACCTTGATGTTGGTTATTTTTTACCTAATCTCTTCACATATTTTGGCCAACTTTGCATTATCCTTTGAACACACTGACCAAATTTGTCAAGTTGACTATTAGCATTTTGCACCACCTCATGCCCAACCTAACCACTTGGGTTATTTTATAGGAACACTTTGTTTCTCTATATTTTCACTTATTGCATTCAAAGGAGGAAAAAACTAAGGTTAAGAGGTTAGGGTTTGATGTTACCCAGATTTAGTGTGCACCGTATCCAAGCTTTATGGGAGCTCCTCTTTGGCTGTGGAGGAAACACCTGTAGTAAGAATAAGACTTAAACAAAGATGTTAGAAGAGGATATGATGGAATGCCAAGCTACATGCTCAGTCTTGGAAGCGTGAAGTTTCCTTAAGGGATGATAGTCCACTATTTAAAGAAAAGAGTTTTGTAAAAGAAGAAATGATAAATGACAAAGAAAGAGAAAAATAGATAGCACGTACCTGTTCTTTGTATTTTGTGTGTCATAGTCACTGATGTTGGTAGGTCTGTCGAGGTCAGTGGGGTAAATGGCACTGACATCAATTAGGTTGCTGATGTTGGTAGGGGTTATTGGGCTTTGCAGAGTGTTTCTAGGGTACACATTGGGTTTTTAGAAGTTTAGAGGTTGGTGCAGGGTTGTAGGAAGGTGAATGAGGTCTGAGGAAAGGTAGGTGGAGGATTGGTGTAAAAAGGGGGTGAGAATAAGGGGAAGGCCTTTTAGCCCCTCCATGGAAGAAGTTAGGCCTCTTGATAGTATTTAGAAATATCAAATGGAAAATAATTAACAATATATTCTAAAACACTGAATTGAGAACCAAAATACTTAGCTCTATTAGGTGAAGAACCAGAGGTGTCAGAATGCTTATTCCCATTATGGCTGATTTTGAGGTCCTCATATAATGTTTCAATCCAGTCTCTAGAATGACTTATGTAGAGCTTCAGTAGCCAAGAGAACGATAGTCAAATTTTGGTGGTTGAGGTCTCAGAGTGTGCACATCAATGTGCAAAAATGTGGGGGGCAGCTCAATGTTAGAGCTAGGCTTATGTAACCGATGTCAGTGATCCCACCAGCATCGGCTGAGGGTTGATCGATGTTGGCAGAGAGAGAATAGGTAAAAGGGATATTTTTAGTTCTTTGCTCATTTATCCACCCACCAAGTGCCTTTTCCATTGGAGAATGGTCAAAACACATGTTTATGAGGCATGAGAGTTGGTTAGGGAGTTAAGATGGAGTGAGAATAGGTCATGGGTAGTTAGGATTTGGAGGACCTAGTCTCAGGGTGACTCATAGGCTAAAAAAATGGTCTTAGGGTGAGGTGTCCAAGGTGAAAGGAGTTCAATTATGGGTTAGGAGTGTTAACGTTTAGAAGGGGACCAAGGGGGGTTGACATGATATTGGTGTCTACATTTGCCTCTTTTTATCTTGTGGTTTGTCTTGATGAACTGCAAGACAAAAATAGATGTAAGTTGCCCCAAGTATGGGATGAGGTATTCCCCCTCAAAGTAGGAATCGAGAGAAGGGAATCCAAAATTGGGTGCCAATTTGATAGGCAGTGGATGAGTAGGGTGAGGTTGGAGTGTGAACATTGTAATAGTTGAGATTGCGTGTATACCACTTCACTTAATAGGCAGGTCAAATTGTCGCAGCCAAGGTCGAGGAAGACTAAAATTAAAGTAACCAGTCCCCAGCTTATTAGTGGTAGCTGATTGGGTTAAATGATCAAAGTTATAGCTCTAATGGTCGAGGACTAAAATTGAAGTAATCGGTCCCCAACGTATTAGTGGTAGTTGATTGGGTTAGATCGATCAAAGCTATAGCTCTAATGGGCATCATGTTCCAAGTATCTGGGCTAGGAAGTGCTCTTGGAAAACATGAAAATGTCACAGATATTGGGGATCAACTTGGTCATGATCTAACAATAGGTGTGAGAGGTGCACACAATTTGCTAATTATTTGTGAGGTAACATATGCAATCAAAACAACCAAGGCAAAGTTGTCTCGAAAGTGGTCGTGGTCTGAGGAGAATCATGATCTCTGAGGTCATTTGTAGAGTTGGGCTGAGATATAAGTGATCTCGAGTGTTGTTTGTTATGGTTAAGGAGATGTATGTGATCTCCAATGTGCCCCATGAGAAGTCGAAGGTGACTTTTATAGTGTCAGGGTTGGTTGTTTGGTCATGATTTTGGGCTAGTTTAGATAGTTGGTCCATTAGGTAGATGAATGAACAAATGGCCGAGCTAACCTCAGAAGACCCCATGTCAACTAAGTGCTGCCTACATAGCCCCTATTTTAAGGGCCTCAGACCAATGCAGTTCTCCTAAAAGGGAAGAAGAGTCAAAGTGTTTGATAGTTGTTTTGGTTATGTTAGTGTTGTTAGCATTTCCCATATGTTTGATGGTACATGCTTAAAATGATGAGTGTATGATGATGTTATAGCCTTTTCCATACTGTGTGATAGTGTATGCTGTAACATAAGTTATATGGTTTTTCATCCTTAGTAATTTTCCATATTGGTGATGGTGTATGCTAAAAATGAAATGAGTTTATTTATGCTTCAGCAGGTTTTCATATTGGTGATGGTATATGCTTGACATAAATTGTGTTTGGTTGATAGTTTCCATGTGTATTGCTTTCCATAGAAACTAATGTGAATGGGCAATGATAATTTATATAACACAAATTGGTAATTGCATTTAAATAAATCATGATGTCATGTTAGTGATTAGAAAATGTTTTGGGTTGTATTTTATCAGAAACATGTGATGTTATTTATGATAAAATTGAGTTGAATGTTAGGTTCATAAAATTATGAGATGACAATATGCGAGCATATAATTTTAAGACACTGCATCCTAAAAGATAAACTGGCATGTGAGGAAGGTGTGTAAGAAGTGAAAGGCGCGTTGCTCTTTCATTGACAAGGACCATAATGATAGCATAGATAGGGTTTTTGCAAACAAAAGCCCCGTTCATGCATTATGTCATTGACCATTGGTTTTTGCTAGAGAAGTATGCTAATCACTTGACATTAAGTGAGCTCAAAATCCCTTAGGTATGTTGGGGTAATAGGTGTGATTATGTGATATGTGAGGATAGTGTAACCCTTTTTAGCAGGGATAACTTTGCCCCTTTTATAAGTGACCCTGAGAATGACTATAGGCAAGTCCATGACTTAATAGTTTGTGAGTCATTTTTTTTTTGGTAGACTGATCAATGCGGGAAGTCTACTTGGGGATGTTGTTTTGATTTGTGGTCATGTGAAGCTGATCGATGCGGGAAGCTTCTGAGAGGCTGCTATTTTTGTAGCAAAGTTTGGGTATAGCCATCCTTCGAGGGAGTGGTCTATATTTTGTTTTGTAAGTTTTGACTTCTTTGAATAGCTATCCTTCAAGGGAGAAATCTATTAATTACAGCAATAATGTAGTTGTCCTTCAAGGGAGTAGTCTACATTTATAGTTTATTTAATATTTTGTAGGCATCCCAGTTTTATGTGTTTTGTTTTTTACTAAACTTTTAGTCATGGACTAGACTATAGAGTTTTATGGGTTTTCCTTTTATTAGGACAAAGCATTAATGCTTAAAAAAGGGTTAACTAATGTTTGTAGGGAAAAAGGGTTGAAAGGAATAGGAATGAGGATGACAGGGGTTGCTCAAGGGACGAGCTCAAGTTAAACATCAAGTGAATGATTACTTGGTTAACAGTAGAATGGTCACAGATGTAAGGCATTAAGGGGCTCAAGTTTTGGCTGACCTTCGAGAGAAGATAGACGATAAGTGCCTGATCCATGCTTGTGCATTATTATATAAGGTCTAAGCCAATTAAGAGCAAACTTCCCTCATTTGCTTCTTTCCATATTGGTCACGTGTTGGTTTTATTTAAGGATGAGATCTCTGATTTTGAAATCTCACTCTTTTAGATTTTTGTTGTAGGCACACCGAACATAGTCATTGCAGTCTTGGTTAAGAGTGGGCCAATAATAGCCCAGGTAGAGGATGCACTTTAAAACTGAGTTACCACTAAAATGTCCTCCATAAATCTGATCATGGACTTGTTTGATGTTATGAGATGTCTCAGTAGTGGTTAGGCATCAGAGAAAGAGGCCGTTAAAACCTCATTTATAGAGAAGACCCCTTAGCATGGAGTATCAAGTAGTACTCTTGATAAAAGCCCACTGTCCATTGCTAGAGAGGTCAAGAGGAATGATAGAATAAGTCAAGTAGTCAACATGTTGTTTATACAAAACATCATGTGGACTAGAGTCGATATTGCAATGTTGTAGAGAGCTTTGTTTCACCATGGAGTCACAAATTGCCTCCAAAGATGTTGGTTGAGATGTACCCAAGATAAAAATCTTGGGTTTTGGTGGTGGAGAGGGCTTGGCGAATGGATATGTCCAAGGGGTAGAAACGTACTCTTTTCCTTTATCCTTTAGGGTTTGGGACTTGGTGGCCACATTAATAGTGTTGATTTTGAATAAAGAGGGAGAAGGTGGTAGAGGGTCCATAATCTCACATTGGGATCCCGATTCAAGTGAGGAGGTTTGGGAGGCATGGGATGGTGTCGATAGTTTGTCAAAAAGGTGGTCAAGAGAATCCTCAATGAGAAGAGTGTCCTTTTCTAGGTGTTGGTGAATGACAACCTTAAGAGTGTAGCAATGCTTAGTATCATGCCCAGGTGTGTGATGATATAGGTAGATTTGAGTGTTGTCAAACCAAGATGGTTTTGATCTAAGAGGTTGGTATGGCTTAATGGGTGAGAGAACGATGCTAAAAGACTACAATAATTGGCATAATAGTGAATCATAGGAACCCAATAATGGGTCTACACTCATTGTTGTAGTAGGGGTTGACAACTTCTATTTAGGACTTGTAGGGGGAGTTTTTTATACCACCTTTTTGGTTGGTTGTGTGGCCACACACGTAGATGGCACTTTCTTGATGAGAGGTGTCAAATTTTTTGGAGGAAATATGTTTTTGATGAGTAGAGGGAGTAATGGAGGTAGTTTGTCTTTGTGAGGTGTTGGAATAGGGAGCACTCTTGTTAAAGTGGAAGGATGTGGACCCAAGATAGAGGGCAATGGTGAAGGTGGGGGAGGAGTAGACTGACATGGTTTAGCACTCTTCTTTAGTATGGTGCAAGGACTATTATTGTGCGAGGTGAGGTTCAGAACTAACTTCTTTTGTGGGTGAGTTAGGTTTGATACAAGGTGAAGACTGAATGGTCTAATCTGTTTCGACATGGCGGATGCCTGCGAGGGTTTGGATTCAAATGTGGAAGGCTGAGCTTCTGATGATTTAGAAGTGGAATCTTGATCCTCATTGGATACTTTGGGGTAAATTGTCATGGAAGGGTTGGTAGTATAAGGTGATGCGGGATGTGTAGGATAAGGAGCCCTAAGTCACTTCCATAATGCCTCATACTCTAGGTTCCTAGAATGAAGGAATCCTAATTTTTTTGCAATCAGGAGAAGGGTTTAGATGACATCACGTGAGGTCTTACAGTCAGTCCTTCAGAGGATTTGGGTGATTGTAAGAGTGGAAATGTGTTGGAAGTAGTGATCATGGGCCAAAGGCAAGAGAGAACCATCACTGGATCTTCCTCAGCTGAAGTGGGTAAGGTGGCAAGCTCTTCTCTTGGTGGAGAAGGGATTGGAAATTTTGGCTCTTCAAGCGGATAGAGCGTAGGGATGATCATGCCTTCCACGTGTGGTCTAGGAGCATGGAAAGTATGATCCTCTATTGGTGATAAGAAAGATAAGGGTGGGGCCACTAGCATTGGTACCATCAAAGCATCCTCCAATATGGGAGAGGTGAAAGTAGACTCTCCTACGTGTGAAAGGGGGGTGGATGGAGGATGATCCTTGATCAGTGGAGGAAAAATAAGAGAGGAAGGCTCCTCTAAAGGGTGAAGTAGAGGGATGATGGCCCCTTCTACATGAGGGTGTGGGATATGAATGGTAAATTATTCAAATGGTAGAAGAAGAGGGAAGGTGGGGGCAAGAGGAATAGGTAATATGGGATCCTCATGAGGTAGAAGAATGGGTAGAGGAGGTGCTTGATGTCATGGGGGTGATACAAGTGAAATGGGTTCATCCACGTGAGGAAGAGGACGAGGCAAAGGGAGCTCTTCATTGCATGGGGGTGGTATGGGTAAAATAGGCTCTTCTACTCATGGTGGAGAAATGGGTTGACCAACCTCTTCAAATTGTGGGAGAGGTTGGATAGGAATGAAAGGAAAGACCATGTCAACCGTGTGTATGTTGCATTCTTGAGGGTCATCGACCATGGTCTAAACATTATTCTAACTTGGGGGATGGTTAGGAAATAGTTGCCTAAAGACATCTATGTTTTGGTTGGCTGGTGCATTAGGGTTATCCAAAATAAGGTCCCCTTTGTCTAACATGTCTTGAACAATGTTTTTTATGGTTTTACAATTATTCGTGTCATGACCCTTGACACGATGATAGTTACAAAAGTCATTTTCCATATACCATGCAAGGATGGCTCGTGAGGGGTCAAATTGGATAGGTGGTCAGATTTGAGGGAGGTTGAGGACCCCTTGCTTCACAAATTTATCCAATACTGAAGCATATGATTCTCCTATTGGAGTGTATTGTCGCTGTTCATACTGTTGTTGGAATTGTCTTGTGATGTTTTATGAAGTGGGTGGCTCAGATTGGTTGGTTGTGGTAGAAGATGGTGACCTAAGGACCATAGCATTTACTGATCCCTTAGACTTGGGGTGAGAAGAAGAAGGTTTGGAAGAAGAAGGGTCATTGGATTTTGTGTTGGTATTTTTGTTATGTGATTTGACCCTGTCTTCTTTGATTGCATGGAGTTTAAGCTTTTGGGCCATAGTGAAAGCTTCATCAAATGTGCAAAAAGTTTGAACCCATAGAGTGGATGAGATGTGCTTGGCACATGCTCTTGAAAAGAGCTCAATGAGCTCAGGTTGAGGTAGTGAGAAGGAGAGTTGGTTGATCAAACCTCTCCAATGGGTGACGAAGTCAGCTATTGACTCATCCTCAAATTGTCTAATGGAATAAAGGTCTGTGATGGAGACCTTCTTAGTAATATTGATTGAGAAATGATTGAGGAATAGCTGAGCGAGTTGAACAAAGGTGAAGAGAGAATGATTGGTAATGGAGCTATACCAGTCAAGGGTGGTGCCAAAAAGTGACATAGGGAATGTGCGAAGTAATAATGCATCATCATGTGCTATGAGGTAGCAAGCATGTCTAAACACTCACAGATGTTGTTGTGGGTCCTCTTTACTCTGAAAGCAAGTAAATTTTGGGAGTTCCCACTAGCTAAGGTATGGTCTAATAGGAACTGAAGGGTGGATAGGTTTGTTATAGATTTGTTTATATGAAAGAACACTCCTCAAACCTGAAATAGATGTCTCAAGGTTGGACATCTTATCCATCAGCATCTTAATTAGATCAGTAGATGGATTGGCATGAGGGGCACCCGCTAAGTTATAGGGTACCTAGAAGGTGTTGGGAGGGGTGTATGATGTACCTAGTTGCATTTGTGTAGGTGCAACATACTGATAATTTGTCATAGGGGCTGATGTCAAGGCTAAAGGGGCTTATGCTGTGAAGTTGGAGGGCACAACTTGACTAGATGCCGCCAAGGGTGGTTGAATGGTGGTGATACTAGTTAAAGGATAAGTGGTCACTCTCCTGTTTATAGGCACAAGAGTGGATGGGATAAAGACAATCAAGTTCTAAAAAGGTGTCAAACTTGGTTGAATTGTTTGTAGTTGAGGGGGTAAAAAAAACCCGATGGAGGTAGGGCAAGAAAGGATAGAAGGGGAGGCCAAATTTTGAACATTAGCCATGGTTGGGTTATTGGTCGAGGTAGTGGCCTGAGTGACCATAGGTTGGGTAGTGGATGCTATTGATATCATTGCCGCTTCAACCAAAGAAGTTGGCATCCCAAAAATAGGGTTACCCAAAGGATCTCACATTTGGCTTCTAACAAGATAATGTTAGAGAGCCTTGACATTTTGGTCAAGTAATCTCTCAAAATCTTGATCCCCTTCAGGAATAATAGGAGGTTGATTGGAGGTAGGTTGGATAAGAGTATGCTCAGTGTCTAAAGTATACTCCATTAGATGACTTGGTACGAAGGGCGAAGGTGGGAGTGGCTATTGACTCACGTGGTCAACAAGAGATTTGGCTTGACTGTGTGTCAGAACCATTCAAGGTGAAAGGGGTTCAGGTTTTAGAAACTATGTGTTTTAGTTTCAGAATACCAAAATTTATGTTAAACAACAATAAATTTGGGTTTTAAGCTTGTCTGAAAAAAAAAATTATTTATTTTATTGACAGTGACCGATGTCAATTGTTTAACCAATATCAGTTATAAAATGTTGCCGACATCGGTCAGTTACGATGTCGGTCAAGGTTTTGTTGCTGACATCAATGGAGAAACTGATGTCAATTTTTGTGTAATTCTATAAACATAGAAGATTGATAGTTTTTGGAAGGAGAAGATATTCTAAGTTGTTTTGGACTTCAAAATGGTACGACCTTACTAGCTCAAACACTTAGATAAAAATATCAGAATAGATGATTAGGTAAGCAACCTCTAAAATGTTAGATTCCTAGGAATGAGTTTTAAAGTCATGGTGGCTTATGCCTTAAGAGAATGTGTTGGGAGTTGGGCTTGTAGAATAGGTCCTAGAGAAGAAGTCTATGGCTCGTTTCAGGTTGTGTTATGGTGCTCAAAAATATCTGTGTTAGGGTCAGTATGTGGCCTAGTGTTGGGGCTTGCTCCCTTCACTTGACTAACCCAGAGCTGGGCTAGGCCACTTAGCTAAAATATACCTTCCCTATAGTTTATACTCTGCCAGAGAATAGATTGGGTCCTCTTTTTGGTGGTGAAATCCAAGTAGGATTATCGGGTGGGGTAAGGTATCTGCTAGGTGATCAAATCCTAGACGGGCCTTGTCTCAAGTAAGTTTATGTGTTTGATTTGAAGTGATTGTGGTTTGGTTGTGTAACATTTGTGCACTATGATTCATTCATAATGCTTTAATTACTAAGTGGGCTAAGTGTGCATCTAAGCAAGAATGAAATGCAGTAGTTTTTAACCCAAATCAAAATATGTTATTCAAATGCAAACAAATGGAGAAGAGGTAAAGAGTATGAGTTTTTCACTACTCTATGATGCATGCAAGAAGTAACAAGAAGAAAAAGAGATGTTCTTTTTAACCTCTACTAATGATTTCCTTTTGAAGTAAAGGCAAAGAAGAGAAGCTAAGTTTATTATTTCTCAACAAATAAAGGCAAAGAAGAGGGGATGCAAGAAGTGAATATTTTCCTAATGCATCTATATGAAAATTTGATTTTTTAAAAGGAGAAAAATGAACCCAAGGAAAACTCTAAGGGTCCCATCGGGCATGCCAGAATGTTTCTCTATATTTTCACTTATTGCATTCAAAGGAGGAAGAAACTAAGGTTAAGAGGTTAGGGTTTGATGTTACCTAGATTTAGTGCACACCGTATCCAAGCTTTGTGGGAGCTCCTCTTTGGCTATGGAGGAAACACCTGTAGTAAGAATAAGACTTAAACAAAGAAGATGTTAGAAGAGGATATGATGGACTGCCAAGCTACGCACTTGATCTCAAAAGCGTGAAGATTCCTTAAGGGATGATAGTCCACTATTTAAAGAAAAGAGTTTTGTAAAAGAAGAAATGATAAATGACTAAGAAAGAGAAAAATAGATAGTGCGTACCTATTCTCTGCAGTCTATGTGTCATAGTCACTAACGTCGGTAGGTCTGCTAAGGTCGGTGGGGTAAATGGTGCCAACGTCAGTTAGGTTTCTGATGTTGGTAGGGGTTATTGGGCTTTTTAGAGTATTTTTTGGGTACACAGGGGGTTTCCAAAAGTTTAGAGGTTGGTGCAGGGTTGCAGGAAGGTGAATGAGGTCTAAGGAAAGGTAAGTGGAGGATTGGTGTGAAAGGGGGTGAGAACAAGGGGAAGGCCTTTCAACCCCTCCATAGAAGAAGTCAAGCCTCTTGACAGTATTTAGAAATATCAAATGGAAAATAATTAACAATGTATTCTAAAACATTGAATTGAGAACTAGAATACTTAGCTCTATTAGGTGAAGAATCAGAGGTGTCAAAATGTTTATTCCCATTGTGGCTGATGATGAGGTCCTCGTACAATGTTTCAATCTAGTCTCTAGAATGACTTGTGTAGAGCTTCAGTAGCTAGGAGAATGATAGTCAAATTTTGGTGGTTGAGGTCTCAAAGTGTGCGCGTCAATGTGCAAATAGGTGGGGGGTAGCTCAATGTTAGAGCTAGGCTTATGTAATCGACATCGACGATCCCACCAGCGTCAGTCAAGGGTTGACCGATGTCAGTAGAGAGAGAATAGGTAAAAGGGCTATTTTTAGCTCTTTGCCCATTTCTCCACTTATCAAGTGCCTTTTTTATTAGAGAATGGTCAAAACATGGGTTTATGAGGCACGAGAGTTGGTTAAGGAGTTAAGATGGAGTGAGAATAGGCCATGGGTAGTTAGGATTTAGAGGACATAGTTTCAGGGTGACTCATAGGCTAAGAAATGGTCTTAGGGTGAGGTGTCTAGGTGAGGTGTCTAAGGTGAAATGGGTTCAAGTGTGGGTTAGGAGTGTTAACATTTAGAAGGGGACCAAGGGGGGTTGACATGATATTGGTGTCTACACACTTCCTAATTTGAATATATGTAACCTATCCTGACCTTACCTAAATGGCTTGATAGGCATAACCTGATCAACTATGACAATGCTATGGACCAGTTGCCCTCTATAGTCTTTTTAAAACCTGACCTTATTTTACAACATTGGTAATTTTTATCATTACATAATTTGAATATTGCTCTTCATCGCTTTTTATGCATGAGATTGTGTATCTACTACCTAGCCTCTTTCATATCACCCACATTATACCGACTATCAAAATTTGACCCAATTTTATCCACACCTTAATCATCTCTCGATTTGAGGGGGAATACCTCCTCTCCTACTTGGGGCAACCAGATCTAGACTTTGACTAGCTTCGTATTTCTATTCTACAGCTTGCCGAAAGCTACACAACAAGAAAGGGAAAAATGTAGACACCTAAAACTTGCACACAATATTTTTTAGTGTCACACTACCTTTAGACCTTTATCTAGACCCATTTATAACTTAACATTATGAAACCCACTTGAAATGCATCATCTAGTTCAACCCTTTTTCACTAGTTTTCCTCTAGGCCTATAACCATCAATAGTTATGGTAACTATCAATAGTTGGCCTAATCATTAATGGTTGGGTTCTCCACTTTAATAAAATTTAAAGAATTTTCATCTCCTTGTGAGATATTATCAACTCCTAAAATTGTCAACTTGTCTTTAAAACAAGATTTTAAAGCTATAAAAATAGGCAATCCTCTATCAAATTGGTAACTTCCTTTATTTCATTTAGTAACTTCTACCTATAAAAGGAGTTGAGGAGGAAGAAAAAAGGGGAGAGAAATTAGTCATCAAGCATTCAATCTTTCTTGTAGGTATTCAACATCTGTATTAGTAAGTAAGCAGCCTCACCAAAGATCCAAAACTCTATCAAAATTACTCTAAAAAGCCTGAAGCACTTTCACTCTAGCTGCATCACTTCAATATTCCTCCATTCAACTAAACATATTTTGTTCTTGTGTTTTTTTATTTATATGGTTTATAATCCCATTTCACCTATCTAATCCACCAATACCCCATCTTATACTTCCCAACCCTTTATCTAACCTCTATTTGACCAAAGTCCCATTCTGTACTTCTTGAGTTATTCACTCCTAGGTTGGCACAAGCAACCACCAATGGTTACCTAACCATCAATGGTCACTTGTAACCATTGATGATTACTAAACTACCAATGGTTTGCCTCAACTATTTATAGTTCTCCTAACTGTTGATGGTTCATTGTGGTACTATTTTCTACCAAGCCTTTTTCCATCCCTTTGCCTCAAATCAAGCTCTACTTTCTATGTTTCCCCCTAACCACAGTACCCTTTTTGATTTTTTGAAGCAGACCCTGAAAACCTTAGCATCAAAATTTCATTAATTTATTTAATAAATAATTTGTATTTTACTTTTTATTATGCATTTACTTTCTTATCATTGAATGCACATATCTTCTTTTATCACTTCAGACTTGATTGTCATAAAAGTGTATTGGCAACCTCCTAACAAGCATTTTGCTTTTTAGATCTAGCACATACTAGGAAATCCAATCAACCAACCATCTAACAACCCCCTTTTATAGTGTTTGTGTTATCCATAGGCTATTCCTTCCTAGCCAAATAGAAGTTCCTCCTTTCATCTAGATTCACACGTGCATTTTATCAGGTATTCTTCTACACACCCTATTACTAAATTTCTTTTATTTACTTTCAAAATTAAGAAATAAGGAAAATCAAATAAAACACTCTTTTCAAATTCATATTCAAATTAAAATAAAAACATAACATGAGCATTTGACTACCTATAGCATTTGGAATTTTTTCAAGGTATATTAGTTAAATGATGTGGATGGAAGCTTAGCTTGAGTGTTAATAAAAAAAACCCCATTCATCCTTACCTAGGTAAGTGAATGTGTATGTTTAATTATTTACATTTATACTCTGATGCACACATGTATCTCACTCACATAACCATGTTAAACTGGGGGAATTATATAGACACTTGAATTTGGCACAAGACCCTTATTCCTAGTGTCCTAACCCTAATTTACATTATTTAAACATATTTTATATTTTATCCTATTTCTAGGAAAATCCCAACCCCACATAGGTTTACACATGGTATATTAAACCTATAAATCACCTTAACACTTATCAAAAATGTATTTGATTAAAATTTAGATTGAAACTCACTTATTAGCTAGATTTTCTTTGAAAGCAAAGCCTAACTCTTATCTAGGACAAATACATGTACCATATGAGTCCATCTTAGGCAACCTGCACACTATATGGGTTTGTCCCCTTTAGTTATGTGGGACCATTTTAACTTTTTCATTGATCTATCCCCTTGAACTTCACCTTTATACATTTATATAATCAAATAGTGTACATAAGTTATCCTAGATTATCATATATATACAAGATCTTGTTAGCCATTTCATTTGTCACAAGTTGGATAGTAAAGGGAGATACACATATCAAATGTTAAGCATAGATCCAAGAATCAAATCAAATACTTCATATCTTTGGAATTATCATTATGTTTTGGTATTTTTTCATTTATATTATGTCAAAAGAGGGTATTAGACTAAATGTGGAGCTTTGATTCTAAGCATGCAAGATACATAGTTTACAATGTTGCCTTGGCAGTTTTCCAACTCCATTACATTTCATTTTTTTATAGTATCAAGGTAGGTCAAAGAGGATATTATTATGTGTTGAACATTATGCATGATATATTAGGTAAGTGAATGTACAATCATAACAATAAGGTAACAACATACAAGTGATAAAAATATTAGCTTTCAAAATATAACAAGATAGACACAACCACGGGAAGATGCACATAACCCAAATGGGACTTTAATGGTAAAATTTGTATAAGAGATACCCCAAAACTTCATGGATTTGTCTGGGAATAGCTTACAATTTTAAGATTTCAAAATTAGGTTGCACATAGTCATCATGACCAAATTATAGACTCATATTACTATAACATAAAATAGGTGTGATAATTACTTGTCCATTTTTCATTTACATTTATTAGCATAGTTTCATTGAGTCACTTGGAATTTTTTCTCTTTATATTCTTATATTTATTTAATTGCAACTACTTTATTCCCTATTTTGAATAAAACTAGAATTAGGGTAAAAAAGATCAATTTACTTGTAGTTGCAGTAATACTAATATTTTTCTCAAAAACATTACTAATGACATAATTATAATATTATTATATGTTGATGATTTAATAGTTAATATCATTAATACTTCATTTTCTTCTTATTCTAAATATGCTTTAAATAAAAATTTTGAAATAATAGATTTATGTATTTTGCATTATTTCTTAAACATGCAAGTTTGGCAATAAAAAGATAAAATTTCAATTTCCCAATCTAAGTAAGCATGTGACTTGTTAACTAGGTTCAACATGTTTGGATAAGAACCCATTTCTATTCTTTGTTAAATTTGGTGGTAAATCACTTAATTATATGGATGTTTAACTTGTTAATTCTACTTTATATAGAAACTTATATAGAAATTTTGAATTATCTAACTCATGCTCATCTCGATAATTCTTTTGTTGTTGGTTTATTTCAATTATATATTTAAAACTAGAATTAATCACTTTTAAAGGGTTAAAATAATAATTATTTTTTATCTTAAATGCACTTTAACCCTTGTCATCAAGTATAACTCTAATAGAAACTTCACTTTGGTAGGTTACATAGATTCTAATTTGGCTAGTGATCCAAAAGATCATATATCCACATGTGGTTATTGTTGCTCATTAAGATAGGGTATAATGTCATGGAATAATATGAAACAAATAAAAATAAACCTTTCTTATATAGAATCTAAATATAGAGGATGTAATCATGCTACCAAAAAATCCCTTTGGCTCAATTTTTTTTTTATAGATTTGGGCATATTAAAACTTCTCCTACCTCAATTTTTTGTGACAAAAAATAGTCATTTACTTTAAAATGATTCATATTTTTTATGTAAGGATAAAACACATTGAGATTGAACATCACTTCTAGTAGGTTCTTATTGAAGGTAATAAAATTGTCCTTTCTTTCTATCATACTCAATAGCAATTGGTTGATTTTTCACTAGGCTATAGTAAAGTTGTAAAAAATCTCAACCAACAAGATCTCTCTAGCAATCCATTACCATAGTGATGAAACCATCACACATATAAAAACCATGCACAAGTATGTCTTTTTATATTGTATCTCACCAAAAACTTACAATTTTAATAGGGAGTCCCATATAAATAGATGGGTGAGTGGGCTAAACAACTCATAGGCAAATGTTCCAACCCATGTGGAGTAGTACTTTGTTAGGAATAAATAGTCCTATGTACACAAAACTAATTCCCTAATTCAATATTACCTCATGAATGAGTGTGAACAAGGATGAAAAAAAAATTATTAGGAAATATCTTAAACTAATAGCTAATGTGAATGTGAGCACTCCAACACACCCCTTAATCATAGAATGGGGAGTGAGAAAATAGGAATCAAATATATTGATGGGTCCAAAAAAGTAGGCCTGATTATGTACACATGTATAAATGCATAGTGAAATACAAAGTGTTCATACAACATCTAATGTAATAAATAGATCTTGAATCGATGTAACTAATAAGCCAAGTAGGAACTAGTACTTTATATGAAGCTCACTAAATCAAAAAATACTAATCAAAGAACTAGGAAAAAAAGTTATCTTAGGTGAAAAATTCACTATAAGGTACCAAAAAACCAGTAAAACTATAGTGAAAGTGGAGAGATAACTTATGTTTCAATGTCTTCCAAGAAGCACAAATTAAATAATTAACACAATTATAAATTAGGTGCATTGGATGGAATGAATCCCATCAAACTTAAATGCACTCAATCAAATACCTCTAATAGAAAATGTGGTACATCAAGTACTAACAAGGAGCATGACACCTAAAGTAGTGTGTGAACACCCCCCCCCCCATAATTATGAAAGTGTGGAGTGATTTAAAATATAGATATGTGTAGACAAGTCCAACTAATCAAGCACTAAAATTTCAGATTAGACTTCACCAGACTAATTCTTAATAATGAGAATGAGCTACACAACAAAGCTAAAGGAAGTTGTCAATATGTAGAAAGTGCTAAGATTATAGATACATAATTTCTCAAGAATATGTCCCTGATGATGATGGGATAGTCTTGCAACTGAAGAACAAAGTGATCATGGAGCACACCCATATAAATGGGAAAAGCTCCATGAATCTTAGAGTGAATATAAAAATAGTCCCATCCAACAAATAATATCACCAAGTGATGTAAGAAAATCTAGAATGTAGTCAATATATAAATGATACCATCTTTGAAATGAGATATGCATGCTCTAAACACATCTTCCAAAACTCAAACAACTAATTAGAATAAAAATACAAGAGGATCAATAATTAGAGTAAGAAAATGAATAGTGAAAAAAACTATGTTTGTAGTGTCCTCACCAAGAATTGCTTTTTACATCACTAAGAATGATCATAAATCAACCCTAAATGAATAGGAATGGTGAATGAATATTTCTGAATATGAGTGGGTGAAAAGTGAACAATATAATAATGTGAGGTAACATCCAAAAAAGTGTTAGGATGATTAGGGATGACAATTTTAATCTTAGGTTTCTCAAGCCTGAGTTAAGGTTTAGTCGAGATAATATGTATATCAATGTCCTCATGAAGAGTAGAGAGAACAAAAGAGGGATATCTATTATCAATTGATCCCATCAATGATTAAATATTTATTTAATAAATAATTCCATGTTGATAAATTCACATAATAGGCTAGATAGGGGTAGTAATTCCTTGTATATGCTTCCCACTACCCACAAGTCTAGTAGTGTGACCCATGGAATGAAGCATGTGGGATCCAAAATCAATGGTATGATTCTCAAAAGAGGCATGCATATATACAAAAAAAACTAGATTGGGATATATAAAGTGTGAATAAATAGTAGGAATAAAATTATTAGATACAATAATAGGAGAAACATTAATAATGGGTTACTCAAGATCTGGTAGGTAACATTGTAAGAGCGCATCAAGTGGATGTGTGACAAATTTATGATTACCTATTGGACTAGAATAAGGGTATGAATGTCCAGCATATCAATCTAATTTTTTTTCATGATAGGAATTTAGTTCTATAGGGAGTGAATAAGGGAGCCTTTGTTGTGAATGAGGGAACACAAAAATAAATTATGCTTCACTAATTTCCTATTCACTTCCTATAGTGATTGAAAAGATGCCTTTACCAAAGGCACAATAGGTAAAATAATCACAATGTCATAATTTAAAATAAAAATAGGTAGATGAGGTGAATATTCCTCATCCAAGTGATCACCAATAAATAAATAAATACAAAACATGAGTGATAGGAAGAAATGGTGGATGTTCCTCAACCATATCAACCAAAAAATATGGTGTAGATGTTTCATCCTCAAGAAACATGTCCTCACAAAAAATGGAAAGAGACATAGAACCAATAGTATGAGAGGAGGATATGATAAATATTTCTTAGGCATATTGTTGTTAAGAATCATATTCTCACAAATAAGAGAATATGGTGAAGGAACACCAACAACATCACCAATAAAAAAATATTCACTAAGAGAGGAAGAAGAAGGAAGAGGAATAGTTGGAGTTAAAGTGACCTCCCAAAAAAATTAACAATAACATCCCAAGCTTCTTTAGGTGATGTGGCATGTACAATGTCAGAGTGAAAACTATCTAAAACATTTATTCAAATGAAACAAAGTGCCTTATCATGAAATTATGCAATACACATAATATCTTTCTCATTTGTAAATTTTGGAAAGTTTTCTAGAATAACTCTCCATAAGCCTTTCATTTGGAAATGCATTTACATCTTTATTTTCCATGTGTTGTAGTTAGATGTGTTTAGGGGCTCAAAGAATCAAAACTTTATTTTTTAATTCATAATTAAGGTAAGAATAAATATCAAACCAAAAAATCATGCAAGAAGATATAACACCCGTCCCAAACTACTTATAAATATAGAGTTATTTACAAAGTTTTGGCCCAAATGGCACAAGATCAAAAATACCCTCCTAGTAAAGAAAAAAGACATTGATTTGTGTTGAAAATTTTTCCATGATAGTGGCACAAAAGTACAATGCACACTCAAATATTAGACATCAATCTCTATCAAAATATGTATGTATAAATCTTAACAAAAATAAATAAAGTGTTTTTATGAGGATATCTAACCACTTGTCAAATCAGACCTCAGTTTCTAGTCTTTAACACTTAGAAGGATTGGATAAAGGGTTGGTTGTGGGGGTTCAGGGGTAGTAGCCCCCAATGAGGTCAATGGATATCACCTCTTGTAGAGTTATTGGTAAACTCCCCTAGCACACTCACCCCCAATGCCAAATTTAAATTATAGGTTATGTGACCTTTGAAAAAGGAAAAAAAATACGTTCATGAGGAAAATTTTAACACTCCCACCATTTTTAATAATTTGACCCCCACTTTAGAATTATATTAATATTAAAAATGATCCACCCTTTTTTTTTAAATGTCCCTTCTTGATAAAAAACCCCACTAGTTTTCATTATAATTAAAAAATAAATCTTTATCTATTTTAGATGTGCACTAGCTCTGAGGTGGTTTACTCAATTGTGGTTAGAGGAGCCTAGTAGGTGGTTGGATGGACTTTTTTCTTACTCAATTATGGAAAATGGTAGGATAATTATAGGTTATATCTATGGTAATATAAGTGGGATATAGAGTAGAGGCTATCTTAAGGAGCTTGAGGATATCATGAAATGTCAGATCACAAGTTGTAGGGGGTGATAGGGCTTGAGCTTGAGCAGGGCTTGAGCTTGAAGGCTGACTCATTTTGTGGGTTTCTTAATGACTAAGTGTGTCTTATCTAATTATAAATATTTGAGAAGTGAGTGAGATAACATGGAGCTCACCAAAATAGATATCAAGCCATAAGAGATTTGGATCAATGCAAGACTCATTAAATTTGAGTTTCTTTTATTGAGTTGGGACTGGGATCACCAAAGCGATCTAGATCTAAGTGGAACCAATGGATCTTAGGTTTATATACAAGGATATTGATGCCTTCAATGATATACTATATTTTTAATAGGATATATCCAAAAAATGTATTTTTATGAATGTCATTGAGGATGGAAAATTACCATCACACTTAATTTAAACATGGATGTATAGTGAAAAGTTATGAAGGAGGGTGATTGAGAATGATACATCAATGAATAAGGGTTTTTAATGGTGAGATCAAATAAACCATTGATTCAAATAATACACCTCAAGGCCAAAATATGTAATAAATTATTTAGGGTAGAATCTAAACTTGGAAGGAATAGACCATATTGTTGAACGTCATTCAAAATACTTAGGCCAAGTTGGATTCTTGTCTACTTATGTTTAAAGATAAGTACAACATAAGGATCTCAGATTGGAAGATGAAACATGAATTATATTTGAGCCAAATGAAAGCTTGAAATCCAAAAAATTGACACCATATGTAATCTCACAATGTAGGTGATCTCTTAGGAGGACTCATAAGAGATCAAAATGTATGCAGATTTGATCTTGAAAAATAAACAAAGAGTAACTCACAAGTTATGCTAACTTGAACTATTTTAAAATGTCATATTATTGGTCCAAGGTAGATCCAAATCAAAATTCATGATATTCAAATTTTGAATGTAAATCAATAAGATTACACTAGCCAAATAAATTCTTAAAACATACCAGATCTAAAAATTTACAAATGTAAAGTAGAACAATACAAATATGTATGCAAACCTTTAGATCCATTATATGGCCTAGGAAGGAATACTTAAATAAATAGATGCCATAAATGAAAGACATAGGCTATATTAGAATAAAATTAGATTTTGGAAGAGGCTCATTCTATGGAAAATGGTTGATTAGTGTGAGCAATGGTTATTGTCCTTGATCTAATACCATATCATAATTATGAAAACTCTAAACCAATAATATCTATTCAATAGTTCATTACCATAGTGATGAAACCATCACACCAAAAAAAACTAATTCACAAGTATGTTTTTGTACATTGTATCTCATAAACACCTTAAAAATACAATAGGGAGTCCCATATAAATAGATGGGTGAGTGGGGTAGAACAACTTATAGGTAAATCTTCCAACCCATGTACAATAGAACCTTATTAGGAATAAATAATCATATGCAAACACTAATGACTCCCTAATTCAATCTTACCTCAAAAATGAGTGTGAACAACGCTCAAAACAAGATGGTTAGGAAATATCCCTAACCACTAGCTAATGTGAATGTGAACACTTGAACAACCATTATGTAAAGAAAAACTTCTTATTTTTTTTATAAAATGTTAAGACTTAAATAAATTGTCATCAAGTGGGAGGGTAAGTAATGAAAGCTATCTTCTTTGTTTAGGTTTTTTGTAACACCCAAAGAAATTTTAAGGTGGAGGGTTAGTGTTACCCTATATTTGGGTTAATTAATAATCCCTAGATTAGTTACCTTATATTTGGGTTAATTAATAATCCCTAGGTTAGTTTAAGTGTGTAGGTTTATTTATGTATGAATTTTTAATTTATATAATAAGGGAATATGTGAAGTGTCTCATATTTTTTATTCCTCTTTAGGGGAATATTGGAGTTTCATGTCATATGTAACTCATATAACATTTGGCACATACTTCCCCCTCGCCTCATAGGGATTACACACAATAGGAAACATTAATATGTTTGGCTAGGGTAATTAATAAATTACTTTGTAAAACATTTTGACATATTAAATTTTTTTAAAGAGTTTTCTCCTCTCTTATTTTTACACTTGAATTTTATTATTCTTCTATTTTATCTTATTTCTTCTACTCTCTTCATAAATATTAGAATCTTTATAATAGTTCCTATAAGCCATCATTCATTAATACACATGGGATTTTCTTCTATTTTGATGGTTTCACCACTTTATAATTTGTGTCTCCACACTTTCATGGTTTGTATCACTTTGAGATAATATTGTGCCTTTATTTTACATTTATTTATTTAAACTTTAACTTTAGTAGTAAATATTTTAAATTTTTATTCTTTCACTTTTCTCAATAGTTTTTAAAATGGTTGGATTTTATTAGCTAATTAATAAATCATATAATGTCTTGAAGTTTTCCTTCTAAACTTCTTAGTTTATTAATATCTTTAGGAGGATACATTTAAACAATAGATTGTATTTTCTTAAGATCAAATTATATATCTCTCTAGGAAATATTGTAACCTAATAATTTTTATAACATAACTCTAAAGAGACATTTCTTAGGATTTATCTTAACATTTTACTTTCACAAGGATTCAAATATATTTCACAAATCATGAGGATGGTTTTCACACTTTCTATATTTCCTAAGGATTTCATCAACATAGTCCTCTAACATATAATTCATGTTATCAATAAATATGTGTTTTATAACCCTTCAATATGTGGTATCTATAGTTTTTATACCAAATTCATAAAACAAAAAAAAAAAATCCCTAGGGGTTTGTAAATGTGGTTTTGTGTTGGTCATTAGGATAAATTTTAATTTTCCTATAACCAGTATTTTTTCCATAAAGGAGATCATTGTATACCCAAATGTAGTATCAACTATCATATCATTATTGTGTAAATGGAACTCATACTTTGGATTATCTATTTAATTCTCTAAATTCAATCCAAATCCTAATACCCCCATTTGATTTAGTAACGAGAACAATGTTAGAAAAATAATATAAATAATCAATAAGTCATATGAAACTAGCATGAAGTTCGTTTTTGAATTCATAATTAAATAATAAATAACATGCATATTTATATTTTTTTCTAATGGTTTAACATTGTGAAACACAATTGGTGGGTCAATACCAGGCATATCAATCTAAGACCAAGTAAATAAATCAAAAATTTCTTTTATTGTTTCAAATTGAATTTATTTTTATTTAGTACTAAAGAGGCATACAACAATACAATCTTTAAAACCTCACTAGTAACAAAGTTAATTCCAATCATTACTTCATTTAATAACATTGATTAATCTTCAACATATGTCATGGTTGGTAATTTTTATAAACTATCTAATGGGATATTTTCATCAATATGTAAGAGCTCACACTCCCTAAAATAGGTTTGATTATTTAAATTTTAAGAGAATATATTATTGTGATGTTAAGTAGGTAAATATTATTAATTCCCAAATATTTTATAAGGACTTAATCATTAGATAAAATAGCTAAAGGTATCATATCTAGTGATTTAGCATTGTCAATTAACCCAATTTACAAAATATATAGACTTAATAGGTTTTATTTATTACAAATGATTCATATTGGATTTATAAAACCAGTTTTTAAGAGACTTGTCTTTTATAACACTTTTTTTAATCATCTCCTAAATATATAGTATCCTCTTGAAAGGGCATAGCTTTAATTATAGAGTATCTAAGACCTTGTTCTAGGATATGAGTAGTTGGAATGATAGTTTATGTTTTATTTTGTTCATCTTTACCTAAAAAATGGAATTCATATCCCATTTTTTATAAATATTTTAGAATGATAGTTTATGTTTTATTTTGTTCATATTTACCTAAAAAATGGAATTCATATCCCATTTTTTATAAATATTTCAATCTAAATCCATGACTTTTTAAAGTATTTTGAATAACGATAGGTGGTTGAAATGGTTTATAATTTTTACAAGTGTCCACTTATGTCCTTTACATTTATCATCATAAGATGGTGTATCAATAGGAAATATGCATGAATGATTATGCATTTCACCATAGTATTTTAGGGTAATATGGAGTTAACCATTGTCAAAGGTTCTTGTGCCATGTTTATATTCCCTAGGATATATTGGTGAAAATTTAAGCATTAAACATTATGCATCCATGTTATCAATTTTAGTTCCATTATCTTCTTAGATTTTAAAAATTTTACCCCACTAAAATGTGGTTATTTAATTATAATAAATTTTGAGAGTATCATAATGGGTGGATGGTGTGTATTTAAAAGTGGTATAACACTATCACTAGGCTCTGTTACTTTAAAAAAATAGAATGGTGCATCACTAGTGGGATATGTATATATGATTCCCTCATATATAAATTTTAATCATCTATTTAATGTGGATAGGACAACATGTATGGAAATGATCCATGGTATCCCATGTAAAAAATTATAGATCACATCATTATATATTACTTGGCATTCAATAGTTGTGGTTTGTGGTCGAATGGATATGTTCCTAGAGCCTTTATTGGCTAATTTTCAAAGCATTTATTAATAATATCAAAGTTAGTGAGTGAATTTATTCTAATTCCACTAATTTATACATTAAATATATAAGAAAACATGGCCCAATAGATATAAGGCACTAGTTATAGCACCAATCATAGTTGATTTGATCACCCTTTTATTTCCTTTAGTAGTTTGTCTAAAGAGATCTCTCTTCACTTTGTGTATTTTATAGAGATATCCAATATCATGTAATTTGGTTTATATTTAGTAACTCAACTTTGTGTGTGCATGTAAATATGTGAATATTGATCTTACAAGTTATAAATATCTTTACTCACATCTAATTGTTGTCATATTTGTCTTAATTATGAGTATCTCTTGATCATTTTTATAGTGTCAATAAATTAGGTGAAGTGATCATAGTGGCCAAGTATACCATTCATATTTGAGTTATATTTAGCCTATTATACATTGCATTTAAAATCTATATTTTTATAGAGTCTCTCCCCTTAATCTAGCAAAACCAAAAGAGTAGAGAGTAATCCACCTCTTATATTTGTTGCCTTGGGTTGCATCTATGTTTTAGAGGATGAAATTTGAGCCACACCATAATTACCAATCTAAAAATTCATTTTATCCTCTTTCAAGATCCCCTTTTGGGAATGTACAGCCCCAAAGGCCCAAAAAAATAATGCCATTACTGAAGAGTATTCAATTCAATTGATCCTTCACTATATCTATCATCATTTAGTACATTTTTGGGGACTCAAATAATTATTTAATTTTAGAGATCTCTAGTTTTATTTTCAATCTCTATTATGTTTTTTTTAAGATTCTATATCTATATTCTATTGATGATTTAGTTTAGTCTATCCCATCCAATCCACCATCAAATTAGCATCATTTCTAGGGTTTTAGATTATTGTTTACCTAAAGGATTTATATTATGGATCATTAAATTTCAATTTATGAATGTTTTACAAATTATCTTATATCTCTAATATTATTCCTCATTTTTGAAGTGGTAATTATGAATTATTTTGTTGACCAAAATGTTTTAAATGTATTTTAAATTAGAAATTACTTATTGGTTTTGAATGTGTTATCGATGAGCTTATGTGTTTTATAACTTTGAGGTTATATAATTTTTATAGTAGTATTTTTAGTGTGAATATATTTGATATGGTGTATTTTTTTATGTTTGGCTCGTCCACTTAGCTAATAAAATTATTCTTAGCATTTGAAGTTACAGAACAAGGGTGCTCTAAAATTATTTATTACAATAGTTGGGTTTTTGCTTAGTTTAATTTCATATTTGATACAAAAAGGGTTTGCATTGCTCATTCTATTTTAGGTTCAAGTAACATCAATGTTCCTTTAGATATGATTCTAATTGCAACAAATGGTTTTGGATATAGTGGAAGTGTGAATTCAACAAGGTTTATGAATAAGCATATTGGATTTATGAGTTTAGATTATTTAGATCAGAATTATACCATTTTAGTGGGTCCACCATGCATTTAAAATATACCTCCTCCCCATATTTCATATATTTATCATAAATATCAACTAGTTAATATGGTTTGGATTCAAAATTATCATGCTCCTTTCCACAAAACAAATAAAAAAATATTGCTTGAGTTTGATGGCAATAGTGTAGTTAAGGGAGAAGGCCATTTATAATTCTTTATTAATTTTATTCATGCCTTTGAGATATATAACGAACATATTGTAGATAATTTGTTATTTTAGGGTTTAATTGAGTTTCTCATGATTGCTTTCATCAATTTATTATCTAATTATTAACTCTTGAGATAATATCAGACATCTTTTTTTTGAGTGGTATGGTGAAAAATTGATCCTTCTCTTATGACACTCTATATTTAGAATATTAAAAAATAAAAATACAAGAAAATTTAAGCCTTTAATCTCAGATTTATTAACACTTATAAGAATTTTCTTGACCATTTAAAACCAAATGAGACAATGGCTATCATGTTTTATTGTGGTGCTTTTGACAATAATTTAAATTATTGCTTTAAGTGACAAAACCCACCAAATCTTATCCATGCTTGTAATTTGATGTTGAGGTATGATTTTTGGGTTTCATGATTTTTTAGATGCAAAATCATAGAAATGAACCTATTTTGGCTGAATATGAAATGGGAAATGATTTTGAACATTTGAAATCATACAATAGATTAGAACCTATATCAGTTGAAGAGTTTAGAAATTGAAACAATAGATAAGTGAAAGTAGTGATGTTTTCCTTGTTGATCCACTAATCATTAAAGCTTATGAACCCATTATTGCACATATATGTAATTATTATTATGTTTATGGGTTTGATTTATGTGATGTGAACTATGTTTCATTCTCCTATTATTCTCCTATTATGATATTATAACTAAGCTTGGTGATGAGGTTGAAGATGAGTAGAGAAAAAAAATTCAAAGCATGAAGGTATGGCCATTCCCATATGTGAAATAGAAATCAATTCAAACATTAAGCTATTTGAGCTTGAAAAATATCATGATAATAATTATGTTCATATTATAAATATCAATGATGTTGATGTCCATTTTTTAGAAATAATTTATTGATTCCCAATGGAAACCTAGCTAAAATTATTTCAGATGGAGTGATTATTGTTCCATAGAACATTAAATATAGTGAGATAATGAGGAAACAATAATTTGATCACTCCATTGCTAAAACCTTAATAAATATGTTTATAATTTATGATTTTGATAATCTTAAATTTTGGAGTAAGTATGATTATTATAGTTTGATTCAACCATCCTCAGAATTTGTAAATAATTATGCAAATAAATTTTATATAGATGAGTTCCTTTTTGTTGATAGTGACGATGATTTCTATTCTACTAGAATGTTATGGTTCATACTCATTATGAATAAAGGTATGAATCTAATAAATTATTGATTTTTATATGAAATTACAATTGTAGAAAATATTCCCATACTTTTCAAAGAAGCATTGAATGAATTAAATGGGTTGGGGAAGCAGGTTGATACTATATGTGTCAATAATTATGAAGATGGATGTGATTGGATTGAAAACAATCAATATTTTAACTCTTTACAATACAATATTGATCCAAATTTTGAGAATTCAATTTCAAATGTATATGATGGTGTGACCTATCATGATTTCATTAATCTGCCCACATGCTTATTGGTGGAAGAAATTGAAGTTTCCAATAACATCAATTTGTATATTGTTGTAAACTGTTTATCATTGAAATCAAAAGGTGAGATTAAAGAATATTCTATTTGAAATGAATATTCAAGATAGTCTTCAATAACTTATTTATATATTTTTTATATTAAATTATCTAGATAGGATCCATAATCATGTTGGCTACCATAATAAAAACATCCAAAATACATGCATAAATGAATCTATGAAAGTTTAAAGACAACGTAACACATATTCATCCAATTATCATAGATATTTCTTTTTATTAAGAGACCTTTCCTAATTATTATGTATAACAATATTTCTCATACACAATGTATCTCACCCACTAGGCTAATAAGTTTAACCCATTATTTGGTAGAGCAAAAGGATCAACAATGTGCACAACACATAAAATTTTAGTCGATCAAATCAACATATTTTATTAGTCAAACTCCATACAAATATATAGGAGACATCTATAATTGGGGATACTTTGATCCCTATAATCACTCAACAAATAATCTCCCAATTATTTATGATATCTACATGTATATTACTTTCATTATTCACAATAATAACATACCAAACAATATATCTTAACTTAGGTAATAGTATAACTACTAATTACCAAAGTAAACTACCTAATTTAAATGCTAATCTTTAACATTACCTCCCTTGGAGTTTACATGGGGAGAGAAGGGACAACTACACATCACTATATTTCCCTCCCATAAGATTGACATGCGGATGTCAAGCTCACCCAAAAATACATTCGATACAAAATTTGTAAAAATTACTTAAGAGAGTAAATTATTACAAACTATCTTTTGAACATATATCTATTTGAAAAACATACCTCTCAAGACTTATTTGAATACTTATGACTATACACAATTAACAAATCTAAACATAACCAAATTAAAAGACTTAATGTAAACTTTATCAACTATAACCAAAAATAAGTACATTATAAAAAGTAATATTCAATTACTTTATGAAAAAAAATTAAATACAAAGTAAAAAATGAATTTATAAAAATAATATTGAACATAACTTAAAAAACAAAAAAAATTCATAAAAATTAATACCACTAAACTTTAAGACTTAATTAATAAATAAAAAACTAATCATAAAATCAAATACCACTATACAAAAAGTAAGACCACGTAATTTTAAAACTAAAACTTGAACTTAATGTCAAAACCACTAAAATGATTAACAAAACCATAGAACTAAAAAACTAATGAAACGAACTTAAAAATATTCCATGAGATATAATCTAAAAAGAACAAAAACTGCACCATAAAAAATGAAACTGTAGTTAAAATGAAATGGTGGGTGATAAATAGTCCCCATTCTGATTTGGATTATGATTCACTCATGATTTTTAATTTCACCAATGTGCATGCTAAATGTTCCACCACCACTCAATATGAAGAGTTCGCCATTCCCTATAATCATGCAAATTGTCTTATGTGATCTTGGTTGAACACAACTACAGGTTCAAGGCTTCAAGGTAATGTTGTGTATTTGTTGATTTCCAATAGATTCCTATATATGCTTTATCCATACACCACCATATATTTCTTCCCTTGGCATTTTTAATATTTGGAAACTAGTTATAAGTGAAAGATGATATGAATATCACGAAGAAGACATTGAGACCAAAAGAATCGCCAATGCCAAGTTTGATATTGTGGAGAGTTTATCAAATGTGTAGAATAGAAGATGATATGAGACTTGAGAATCAAGTAGGGGATCAAGGCACATCAATGATTCCAGATCCAAGTCATGTGTGTAGGAACATCACCAATAATCACAAATTTAGGAGATCTAAAGGATTGAGTTCCTTATTATTTGTGTTGAGAGGTAACCATGCTTGAATATTCAAGAACTTCAAGGAAGAAATAAGCTCAATAGAGACCTTAAAAAAGTGTGAAGTACTTTTTGGTGGGTCACTTCCAATATCTAACATTCATATTCATTCCCATTCACTCAAGCCAAATAATCCTGATTTATTATACAATACATAGTAAAATAATGCAAACTATAAAAATACCACTCTCATAAATAAAGAAGGCCTTTCCAATGGTAAGGTCATTGGAGATGGTCTTCACCCCAAAGTCCTTGCAATAAACAAGACCAAAATTATAAAGAGCTCTCTCAGGGTACCTACTCTGATACCAAATAATAAGTTTAACCCATTATTTGGCAAAGTTGAAGGATCAATATGTAATATCCCCTGTTTCCCTTGAATTCTAAAACTGAATATTTTGAATTGCTTTTCTGTATTTTTCCCTTTTTTTGATGTTTTTGCATGAATAAAGATACAATTTTTGGAGATAAATTCAAATAGATAAATAAATAGAAGTATAATCTCTTAACTAGAAAATCAATGATCTTATTATCCTTCTAGACGATTACAATATTCAGTCCTTGTCATGCATATAAAATAATATTAAAATACTGTCTCAAAAACCTGAATTTTTTGTAAATTGGAAATAAACCTTGGATCTGGTACATCTCGAGTTGTTGTATCAAAACACAGTCACTGACATCGATTACACTGCCACCGTCAGTTTCTTGGTGTCATTAACCTGCCGACGTCGATATGGGGGTCGGCCATTGTTGGTCTCTGCCTGCCGATGTCAGTCTCTGCACTTCCTGCTGATGCATACAAATTTGCACGGATCTGTATAGACTTCATACAGCTACAAATACAATATAGCACAACCTATATGCTGGACACCTGATCTCAATAAATATGGCTCTAATACGGAAGATCTTTATCTATGTAATATTTGAATCAAAACCTAATAAAATAAATCCCTGTAAATACCTGTGATAACTTCTGTGTGAAGTTATCTCTCAACCTAGCAATAGATCAGCTGATATCTCACAGCCTCTGAATCACACACACTAAAGATGGCACATTCTCCAATGCAGACAGAATACTGGAACCCTTGGCTCAGTCTTCTCAAGAAAAATCCTTAGCAAAAATTGTCTTTAATATCAATAATCAATAATAAATCTCTCTCCCATGAGAAACCCTTATATCCTCAAAAAGGTGTGATTGCCCTAATTAGGGTTTCATAAATTAGAATTAGGGTTTCTTAATTTAGAATTAGGGTTTCTTAATTAAAATTAGGCCAAATAATTAATATTTAATTAAATCAATCAAATATTAATATCTCCCTCAATATATGTCTAAAAGAGCCTGAACGAAAGCCAACTAGAACAATTTTGCTACTCGAAGCCAAGCCAAACTCCATCAAGACCCTCTATCCATCCTATCAGCCTACGAGGGTCGCATAATAGGCTAATCATCCACTCTAAAAGATGTCAACTAGAAGGGGACATGACAGTCTGCCCCTCCTGAAATTGCTTGTCCTCAAGCAATCTCAACTCCGAATGCTGTAGAATATCCTCGCTCTCCCATGTCGCATCCTCCATTGGAAAATCTCTCCACTTTACCAAATATTCCCTGATAGTCCTCTTATGCAACTGTCTCTCTCTATACTCCAAGATAGACTCATTTACTAAAATCAGCTTTCCTTCATCATCTAAGGGAGGTAAAATTGTAGAAGGTATCACACAGTGTCCTAACGCCTTTTTGAGGGGTGATACATGAAAAACATTGTGTACCTTGCTCTCTACCAGAAGCTCTAGCTCATAAGCCACCTCTCCAACATGCCTCATGATCCTGAAAGGACCGTAATAATGTGGCTTCAGCTTCTCTGCTCCACTCTTCCTAAGAGTAGACTGACGATAACGCTGCAGCATAAGATAGACCATGTCACCCACATCAAAAGATCTCTCTGTCCTCCACTGATTTGCATACTGCTTGTGCTAATTTTGTGCCTTAGCAATATTCTCCTTGAGAGTCCTCATAGTATCCTGACTCTCCTACAATAAGTATCTAGCACTTGGCACTCTACTATCACTCAATAGCAAATCCAGAAAACTCGGTTCCTCATACACGTACAATGCCATAAAAGGGGACATTTGAATGGTCATGTGAAAAGTCATGTTATAGCAATACTCGCACAAATGAATCCACTTGACCCATGCTTTTTGTTGCCCTATAATATAGTTCCTTAGGTAACCCTCCACCCATTTATTCACTATCTATGTCTGTCCATCGGTATGTGGGTGTAGCTAGTACTCGGTGTAAGCTCGGTCCCACAGAGTTTGAATACTTCCTGCCAGAAGTGACGCAAGAACTGACTATCCTTATCGCTCACTATGCTCTGAGGTAACCCATGCAATCTGAATACCTCTCAAAAGAAGACCTCTACTACTTATGTAGATATGTATGTGGTGGTAATTGGAAAGAAGTGGGCATACTTCATTAACCGATCCATGACTACATATATGCAATCTCGTCCTTGGGCTTTAGGCAAGCCTGTAATGAAATCCATCGACAGGCACTCCCACTTCCTGTCAGGAATCGAAAGTGGCTGTAATAATCCTGTCAGGTACATGTTCTCCTGCTTATTCTGCTGACAAATAAGGCACTCACACACATACTTAAGAACATCTGCCTTAAGTCCTTTCCATGTGAATCTCTCCCAAATTTGTCTATAGGTCTTGAAATACCTGAGATGTCCTGCAGTAGGTACATCATGAAAGGCACGCATGATAATGTTCTTCACCACTGATCCTAAGATCAAATAAACCCTATTCTTGTAAATGATCAAATCATTCACAAGAGTATATCTGGTATCAATCATCCATCCCTCAACAATGCTAGATGCCCATGAATCCTTGGCATACTCTGCAGCAATCATATGTCTCCAGCCCTCTATAATGTGAACCATAGTACTCAAATAAGGCTTGCATGAAAGTGCGTCAGCCACTACATTTTGGGTGCCCTTAATGAAAGAGATGTCAAAGTCATATGCCTGTAATTTGCTCACCCACTTTTGTTGATGATCATTGAGGTCTCGCTGCCCCAAGAAATGCCTCAAACTATTGTGGTCCATTTTGATGCAAAATGTGTTGCCAACAAGATATTACCTAAATTTTGCCAAGGCATGCATTATATCAAGCATCTCCTTATCATAAATGCTGTAAAGTCTCTCTGGCCCCCTGAGCTTATGGCTCTCATACACTATAGGGTGCTTGTCCTGCATAAGCACCGCTCCAATGCCCTCACCTGAAGCATCGCACTGAAGCTCAAAAGGCTTCAAAAAATCAGGTAGTGCCAATACTGGACATGTAGTCATCAACTCCTTAAACCTCACGAAACACTCTTGTGCTTCAGGTGTCCAACAAAAAGCACCTTTTTTGTCAAATTTTTCATAGGGGCTGCATGTCATGAATAACCATTCATGAATCTATGATAAAACCCACACAAACCTAGAAATCCCTGTAACTATGTAAGGTTCATCAGAATAGGCCAATCTATGATAGCACAGATCTTCTCAGGATCCATCCGCACTCCCCCTACACTGATAATATGACACAAGTATAACAATTCGGTCATCCCCAAATCACATTTGGACTCCCTGGCGTACAAGGACTCCCTCTCCAAAATGCTGAGTACGATCTCTAGATGGGCCAAATGCTCCTGCCAAGTCCTGTTGTATATCAAAATGTCATCGAAGAAAACAAGTACAAACCTCCTTAGAAGTGGATGGAAGACTCTATTCATGGTGGACTAAAATATCGCTAGCACATTAGTGAGCCCAAATGGCATCACCACAAACTCAGTGTCCATAATGGCAACGAAAAGCTGTCTTCTCAATGTCTTGCTCACAAACCCTGATCTGATGATATCCTGACCTTAAGTCTATCTTTGTGAAGTAGTGTGCACCATGGAGCTCATCAATAAGCTCATCGATATGAGGTATTGGGTACCTGTTCTTAATAGTTCTCTTGTTTAGGACTCTGTAGTCAATGCACATGCGTAGGGTGCCATCCTTCTTTACCAGAACAACTGACGAAGCAAATGGTGATTTACTAGGCCGAATGTGACCCATAGCAAGTAACTCCTTAATTGTTTTTTTGATCTCATCCTTCAACCACTTAAGATGTCGATAAGGAGTAATCATAATGGGCTTGGCGCCCTCCTCAAGCTCAATAATGTGCTCAATGCCCCTGTCTGGAGGTCTCCCTGGTGGAATATCACTAAACACCTTATCATGCTTGACTCTCAACTGCTGAATGTCAGGATGATACTCAGTCTTCTACTGTCCCTCCTATATTGGTGCCAATGTGCACTCGGCAGCCCACTCTACCATGTCATGTCGCATGGGTCTCTCCATTCGATGAAAAGAAATAGTTTTGATGTTGCTGTCTCGTATTGCCTTAAGAATGTGCGTCTTCCCATCAACATCAAAATGAATCTCCATGTCCTTGAGATGAAGAGTGACTTCCTCAAGGGAATGAAGCCACTTCATGCCCAAGACCAAATCTATATCCCCCATGTTCACCACATAATAATCAGCCTTAAACTCATAGTTGTTCAAGCGCAATGGGAGATCTCTAATCATCCGCTCACACCTAAGGGTGTAACCGTCAGCCACTTTAACTCTAATCCCCTCAAAATCTTTGGTGGTGAGTCCATGCTTCTCCACAAATCTAGCATCAATAAAATTATGTGTGGCTCCTATGTCAAGAAGGGTGATGACCCTCTGTCCTGCCAAAACTCCACAGAGCCTGAATGAACCCTCCTATTAGATGCTAGATAGGTGTGTCTCCTGAATATGAAGCTCTGAATCTATTTCTACCTTAGGCTCTGAAGCCTCAGCCTCTGACTCCTCAAAACTCTCCTAATGTTCAAAATCTTCTAATTTCAAATCCTCATAATAAACCCACATTACTCGATTTGCCTTGCCCTTAGGCCTCAAAGGACAATCATGATTTGCATCATAGGGCCCTTTGCAGTAGAAGCAAAGCCTCTTCCTACATAGATCGTTGAGATCCTCTCGATCCAAAGGTGGTGCTGCTGGATTGGCCTTTGAATCATTCTTAACACCTAATTTGTCTTTGTTAAAATCTGATCTTTCTCTATTCCTGTTGAAGCCCTTATTGTCCCTAAATGAAGAAGTACCTCTGGAGTTAAATTTACTGGATGGGGCTGCCATCTCCATACTACACGCCTTCTTCATAGCTTCCTATAACATAGGGGGATCAAAGGCTTTGATCCAACCTCTCAATGGTTCAGATAGGCCCTCAATGAAGAGAACTACCAATCTACGCTCTGAAATGTTTGGCACCATGACTGCCAATCACTGAAAATCACTAATGGACTCCAAGTTGCTTGATTGTTTTAACTGTGCCAGATCTCAAAAGTAAACTTTAGGATCTTTCCTATCAAACCTCTCAACCAACCTATCCATGAAGTCTTGGTACTCTGTCACCTAGTTATGCTGAAGTGTTACCATAAAATGGTACCACCAATCATGTGCTACTCCCTCTAAGTGCAAAGTGGCATATTTGATCACCTCTATCTCTGTCATTGGCCTCAATGCCAAGAATGTGTCAAGCTTATGAACCCAAGCTTGAGCTGTCATCTTACTGCTATCGTCAAAAGTAGTCAAAGAAAGCTTGCCAGTAGCCTTCTTCAGCTCACTAAGTTGACCCCTAGGCCTCCTATCCTATCTAACTGACCTATAATGCTCTCTCCTTTGATTAACAAAACAATCAAAGGACATCCTCTCCCAAACTTGAGGATCTAATAAGTCCCACTCATCATTTGCAGCCATGAGAGCATCTGCAAATAGGGAATCTCCTACCGCCTCCTCTGTTGGAGCATCTGGTTCCTCCTGAACAAATGTAGGATGTGTAGGCCTATCAACTATTCTAGAATGGGTCGGCTATGGTCTCTGATTAATAGTAGCACTCCTGTTATCTCCTTGTTCCCCATTTTATCTAACAAGTGGGTTCATCCTCTCTACCATAGTAGTAAGTGCATGTAGTGCTTGTGTCATCTGCTACTGGCCTGTAACCATAACACGAAAGAATTCTCTGGTGTCCTGATCATCATTATGCATGTGGCCTCTAGGTGGGCTACCCTCACGCCTATCACTCATGGTGATCAGCTACTGTTCTAAAACTTGATCGCCTTCAAGTAAGGCTCTACTGCATGTGAAATACCTATGTGGTCCCAACTCTTATGGCTGCATAAGATTGTAGAACCCTTAGGATGGCAGGATTTAGCTCTGATTCCACTATAATATCCCCTGTTTCCCTTGAATTTTAAAACTAAATATTTTGAATTGCTTTTCTATATTTTTCCCTTTTTTTGATGTTTTTACATGAATAAAGATACGATTTTTGGAGATAAATTCAAATAGATAAATAAATAGCAGTATAATCTCTTAACTGGCAAATCAATGATCTTATTCTCCTTCTAGACAATTACAATATTCAGTCCTTGTCATGCATATAAAATAATATTAAAATACTATCTCAAAAACCTGAATTTTCTACAAACTAGAAATAAACCCTAGATCTGGTACGTCTCAGTTTGATGTGTCAAAACACAGTCACTGACATCAGTTACACTATCGCCATCAGTTTCCTAGTGTCGTTAACCTACCGACATCGATATGGGGGTCGGCTGATGTTGGCCGTTGTCGATCTCTACCTATCGATGTCGGTCTCTACACTTCTCGCTGATGCGTATGGATTTGCATGGATCTGTATGAACTTTGTATAGCTGTAAATACAATATAGCACAACCTGTATGCTAGACACCTGATCTCAAGAAATATGGCTCTAATACGGAAGATCTTTATTTGTGCAATATTTGAATCAAAACCTAATAAAATAAATCCCTATAAATACCTATGATAACTTCTATGTGAAGTTATCTCTCAACCTGGCAATAGATCAGCTGATATCTCATAGCCTCTGAATCGCACACACTAAAGATGGCATGTTCTCCAATGCAGACAAAATACTAAAACCTTTGGCTCAGTCTTCTCAAGAAAAATTCTTAGCAAAAATTGTCTTCAATATCAATAATCAATAATAAATCTCTCTCCCATGAGAAACCCTTATATCCTCAAAAAGGTGTGCTTGCCCTAATTAGGGTTTCTTAAATTAGAATTAGGGTTTCTTAATTTAGAATTAGGGTTTTTTAATTAAAATTAGGCCAAATAATTAATATTTAATTAAATCAATCAGATATTAATATCTCCCTCAATATATGTTTGAAAGAGCCCGAACGAAAGCCAACTGGAACAATTTTGCTACTCGAAGCCAAGCCAAACTCCATCAAGACCCTCTATCCACCCTATCAGCCTACGAGGGTCGCATAATAGGCTAATCATCCACTTTGAAAGATGTCAACTAGAAGGGGACATGACACAATAATGTGCACAGTACATAAAATTTTAGTTATTCAAATCAACATATTTTATTAATCAAATTCCCTACAAATATATAGGAGAAATATTTCCTATAATTAATGATACTCTGATCCCTATAATCACTCAACAAATAATCTCCCAATTATATATAATATCTACCCATATATTATTGTTATTATTCACAATAATAACATGCCAAACAATTTATCTTGACTTATTTAATAGTATAACTAATAATTACCAAATTAAATAACCTAATGTAAATGTTAATCCTTAACATAGCCCTATAATTATTATATTTATAAGAGAGGAGGTTATGGTTAAAGTTAAGGTTTCAGTGAATAGTTTCAAATAGAATAAGACAAAATTATTATTAATTGAATTTAATTAACTATTTACTTAATTGATTATATTATCTAATAATAGGTTCTAGATAATCATACACCAATTATTTCTTACCCATAAATTAAAAATAAATATTACAAATTCATCTTAAAACTATAAAATAATGTATGAGTAATTAAATCCAATAACATACCCCCTTAAGATGTAATTATATGAATGAGAGGATAGATGAATCACTTAATATCACCTATTTATGACAAATTATTTCACACTCAAATATTTTTTGAGTTAAACAAATCGATCCTCAAGTAAGGGTTTTGTAAATATGTCTACAACATGATCATCTGTTTGGAAAAATTTAAGATCAAAAACCTTGTTATCTATCAATTTCCAAATATAATGAATGTGGATCTAGTGCAAGCATAAAAAGGGGAACCAATTAGGTTTAGCCTTTAACTCTATGTTTCTTGTATTGACATTCACCCATGGACACACTTTAACACCTTAGTCTTACCTAACACACTTCAAAACACTATCTTCGTTGAATTTAAAAGCTTGTTACAAATAAATAAATGCATATTCTCCCTCTTACTCTCACACATGACTTGATATGATTAATAAAATACATGAATAAGATTTACACTCTCATACATTCATTTTTGGACTTGATACATCCTTTTTCTCTCTTCTTGAATGACTTAGCCCCTCAAACTATCTCTCTTTCCAACTTCTGAGAACTTTATTCACTCGATGACTCTCCTTGGTGATTTTCCCTTGAAATTTTGGATCCTCTTTGACATTATATAAATTATGGAGTGTCTCTTCACCTTCCTTTGGGTCTTACAAATTCTCAAGATTCAACTATTTAACATTTTGGGTTGTCACTTTTGGTTTTCACTTTAATACAGGTGAAATTACAACTTTATGCAGATTAACAATTGAGAAACCACCAAAAAAGTTTTAAAATCACCCCTATATCCAGACTAGTGTTTCAAAACCACTAGGTAAATTTTCAAACTACCACAAATGCTTGCAAATATATCTCTCAATGCAAACTAGTGGTTTCATTAAAATGAAAATTTTGCCAAGTTCTAGAGGCCATAACATGTGCATATAATCTCAAAATGAGATTATTTTTTGAAAATACATAATTTCTTAAAATGAATATAAATATGAAATTAAATTTAAGTTCAATGAATTTATTAATTCCATTTTTTCCTTTGTATCACAACCTAATCATTTTATCTCTTCAATACATGCAACCACTTACGTGATTGTACTGATGGTTGAGAAACTTGATAAACTTACTTAAAACTATATAGCTTCTTGAAATTTATAATTTGATGATATGCTTGATATTATAGAATTTTAGGATAATATGTGATTTATATAGGTCATATTTATGATGCAAAAATGATAACATGCCAACAAGACCATATAAAAATACACAAGTATGTTTGGTTGATGCAAGATTGCATGTATGCCTTGGATGTTCTTGCCTCAAACACCCAAGGTATTTAAAATGTGATATCCTTATCACATGGATGGATTATGTTGAAAAACCACTCTTTTTACAATGAATATTGATTTTCATGGTTCCCCCTTCCAATTCACTAAATACTTTAGCTAATTATCATGCATTTTCTTCCATTTCTAACTTCCTCTTGCTATCTTAAAATCTATCCTATTTTCCCATTCTACTTACTTTTTGTTATTTTTTGGGACTAGAATCACCATAGTCCATACTCCATAAAATTATTATATTCTTCTCTCTCCATCTTATTGTGGGCTAAAATCCACCTTCATCTGAGCATCTCCACCAAGATGCTTCTTCTTGCATCTTACTCTCTCTTATGGGCTTGTACCCACTACCTTCATCCATTCACCTCCACCAAGACTATTCTTGGATTTGTTCATTCATTATCCAACCCTTTTTTGGATACTTCCAAAAAACCCTCTTTGATATTTTTAACTCCTCTTTTCTCATGGATACCATCTCTTCACTTGCCACCATCATATTTCTTATGGTTTATTCATTTAAAAGAGTATTATATGACATTTCTTCTTCCTCCACTTCTTCAAAACATATGAAATCCTTGAAAGACCTATTTTAATTCCTCTTTTATTTCCATCTCTACTCCTTCAACATCATACTCTTCATCACATGTTTGGTATGATAATAAACTTAGTTTCTCTATCTCATCCTTGTCATATTTCATTTTTAAACTCTTTATGTCAGCTTTTAATTGATTCTACTCTCCTTCCTTGAACACAACCATGCTATGTGAAAATAACCTTGCACTTTCCTTGTATATCTGATAACAATTCATACCTTGAATCATAATTATCTCTTCTCCAAAATACACATGGGCCACTCCAATGTTTTCATAATGACTTTCATCCTTCATTCCTATTGGTAAATATATATCCACCATATCTATCTCCCTTCTTGCCTCTATACCACATGATTAACATTATTCATCTTTCATTGTACAAATTATCTTTACATCAACCTCTATCACCAAATTATTAACTTATCCATCCAATAATATACTCTATATGCATCTCTCAAGATGGAAATTTGATGTATATCCTTTTCAAGTCACCATTGTCATGTTGAGAATGTTTTCTTCTTTTTATCAAGATATTTCACTTGATTTTATGATAGTATTCTCTCCCAAATCTAGATAATTAAAATGAAATACCTATTATTTATGATATATATAATTATTTTACCCACACTTTCCCATTCTCTCTTCTCTTTATGATGACTTGAAGACAATATTATACTACTGGTATATCCTTACTAACTAGCTCTTCAATTACCACCACCATATTATCATCTTATTCCAATCATTCACTTTTTTTTTACTAAAAGTGAACATGTTAGAATAAACCACACTTTTTCCTCTGCTTTTCCATCTTCTCCATTTTTGGACCTACACATTAAATAATCACATTAAGGGAATCAAGAGCTCCCAAAAATACTTCTTCAACATCTTCCTCATGCCTCATAGACATGGTCAATTATTAGCCACTGCTTGAATTATTCTCATGTATTTCACTTACATAATGGAATCCCATAGGCCCATTATTAACAGCCTCCATCGGTGTTCTCTCCTCATTAATATTTCTATTTCATTCTCCTTCACATGGATGGTCTTCAACCATACTCTCCTTATATGCATTAACTTACACTTCAACAACCTCTATTGTTTTCTTTATGGAAACCTAAAAATCATCATGGCTAATTTATTCATTCACCTCTATTGTTTTCCTCAAGGAAATATGTAGCTTTCCTTAGATCTCCTCAACTCTTCATCCCTCTAAAAGAGAAAATACAAATGCATTGTATTCATTCACCAAGCATTATTATGACTCTTTTAACTTATGGGATACCACAAACTCATTACCATCATAAAATAATGGTTGTCCTTATTTAAGCTCAACCACTATCAAATTAATATCCTCTTCCATGAGGATCCTTTTTCTAATGGCTACTCTCAACTTTCCTCCTCATCACTATTTTTGAAATCAAATTTGAGTTTCTCACATGGAAACCTCACTCTATTATTATCTCTAGATACAACCCTATTATCCTCACTTATATTCTTCTCCTTATCAATTTTCAAATTAGACTTGAGATATTCACATGGAAACATTCCTCTCATATTGCCTTTCATGGCAATATTCTTATTATATTTTTGTTGACCAAATTTAACCCTGCAAGTCAAATTGGGACCCTTGTAGGCAAAAACTTGATTTTTAGGTGTTTTTATGGGTCTAATATTATGTCATATGGTTTATTATAATATATTTGATCTACTTTAATGCTATATTAGCCTTAGTTTTAGTCATATTAATCCTTATATATTTTACGGTCATTTTAGGGGTCATAAATGCAAGTGGCATGGTTTCAAAGGTGTCCAAGTGACTTATTCTCCTTAAAAAAATCCAATAAGTTATATTCCCTATTAATAATTTCATTTCATCTAAAAATTGCAAGTTATCTAACTTAAAATCAGGTAATCAATTGAAAAAGAGAGGAGTTTGGCACTTGTATAGCCCATGAGGGAAGGTGATAGCTAAGATAAGGTTATGGAATGTATATTCAGATTATTAAAACTCATTTACATTCTTTAAATACTTTGTAAGTGTCATTTTTTAGTTAAAAACATTATGATCCTTCTTCACCCTTTTAGACACATAAAACTAGTCAACAGATTTGTGCTTGGTATGGATAGTTGGATAAGTTTCATAGAAAATGCCTTTGGGAGATAAAATTAAACTCAGATATATTAATTTTCATAATAATATTTTGAATAATGGTGTCCTATTCTTTATTAACCATCCTCATGAAGTTGGCATATCTAATTTACTTTCAAATCTATGAACCCTATAGGTTTTGCTCTTGTTTGGATGATTCCATATAATCCAGCTATTGGAATTGACTCCAAGAGACATTAATATATTAAAATCATGTTATTAATTCTTATTTTAATGTTTCAATGTGTTTGGATAAGAAAATCATCTCAATTTTGTAGATTGGTCTCATTTGAAGATAACAAGTAGGTTTTCACCATTTTCAAGACCTTCATGCTTTGATAATAGTTTCATAGGGTGTAGATAGGTTAATCACCATGTCTAAACTACATATTTATCACTAAAATTCATGTTTAATCTCATAATGTCATGCTTGGATCAAACTTCTAGTCCATTGTCATACTCAGTCAACTCCTTACCCATTTTCACTTGCAACCATGTTGAATCACATGTGTAGAACATGTTTAGCATGATCATGGAAGTGTATTGAGGGAATAAATATGTTTAAATTTATTTATAAGTATTAAAAAATAGCTTATATCCTTTAAGGAGTGTAAAATAAGGATTGTGATAGTCAACTCAATCACTACACAGATTTTTGCCATTGGCATGCCACTATAACTACCTACAAGAAAGTAAAACATTGTCATGAGGAGTGTGATCTTGTTTAAATATTTAAAAAATAATAATTCTTAAATTTAATACATTTATGGGATATAAATTAACTAATAAAGGTATATTCCATGAGTATGGTTATATTTCATGTTCACACTTACATACAGCTCAAAATTCACCTGTAGGTGTCTTCATGGAGACCAACCACATTGAGAGGGAGTGTTTGAGATAAGTAAGGTTTTAATAATGTAATTAATCTATTTTAAATATTTTAATAATCTCAAAACTCATTTGAATATTTAGAACCATGTCCACTACCTAAATTTACATTTGTTGCCTACACATTAGAATATGCACTTATAGGTAGTGCTAACAAAGAGTTGAAGAGTTGTTTTGGAGCATGAAATCAAGTGATGGAACATTAATTAAAGTCATATAATATTTTTTTGATCATAATATACCCATATTAAATATTATGTTTGAAAATACAAGTAAAAACCTTGATCAAGCATATCATGGCCTATGTTCAAGGACCTAATCCCTAAAATATGAAAACAGAGGTCTAAACCTTTTTTGTCAAGATCATATAACATAGATATCAAGAGTTTGATATATCCTAATAACCATACATATTATCCCATATATAGGATAAGAACCATCCAAAATATGGAGGGAACAATATTAGTGGAAGCTGGTTATTGAGCACCTCAAAATTGCACTTTTATGCATTGAATTATGACAGTGCCATCTACAGGTTTTGGGGCCCAAAGAAGCTTTCCACTTCAATATTGTAATAAAAACCATGTTTCATTATTTAATGGTTATATATGGTTTAATATATCATTCATGTCATAAATATCATCAAAGGAGGAGGATATATTGAGTTTCAATCCCATAAACATCTACAAGTCTCTTTTCACCACAAAATATATACCTATATGTTGGTTATAGGGTTACCATGAGTAATGGGCTTGATATCCTTGATGATGGACCTCACTCTAAGAATAATATGAATTATTATATCTATATCATGGTGTGGATAACTTCAAGTAAGACATTAGGCATGAAAACAAGATCTAAATCATGCAGTTCCACCTATAGGTGCCCCATCCAATACAAAAAACATAGTCAAGAAAGGTGTATATAGTCCTGACCAGTCAAGTAATAGGAAAGAGTACATGAAGAGTTAAATTGATGGGAAATATTATGACTCCTCCATAATTATTATATCAGCCTATATAATCTCTTTATAATGTAAAACAAGCTTACACATAGACTTTTTAAGGTCCTATGAGCACCTACAGCTTAGTGTTTAGTCTTGATGAAGGTTGAAGGATGCAAGTGCTAATAAGGTTTCAATGAGTATTGATAATAGTTTTTAAATGTCTCATGAAATGTTTAATAATGTTTACACACTCTAATACAACATAAAATGTTGAATTGGTACCTCAAGCTTAGACTTCATAGGGTGACAATTTGTACAATTACATTAAGAGACTCATGTTGCTCAATGGGTAAGGATGAAGAATCTAAGGGATAAGAGTGATTTTTGTGAGTGTTAATCTTATTTATAATGAATTTAATATGGATAAAACGTTAAGGGAACCTAGGCACATTGTATTTAGCCTTGATAAGTCAGTCTTAGGTGAAAGTGAGATAATACAAAAAAAGTCCTATTTTAGAGGTTTTTTGTAGATATTGAGATGGTTAAGTGCCTAAATGGATGAATATAACTTATAAATTTGGTAAAGAGTGTACTTATGACCTAATAAAACTTATAAAACCTTCATTTTTCCTTGGAGAGGATGGATATACCTCACTATTTTATCTTAAATGTTACCCATTCAGGAAAATCAAAAGTTTGACAAGTCAAGTAAATGAGGCCAAATGGGAAAGAAACTTGATATCTGGTCATGGGTATATAAATAAAAATATTTTTATGTGTATGGAAGGTAAATGGGTGATATGAAACACTCATACATCCCAATCTTCTTGAAATGGTCAAAACTCTCATACACACAGTTCAACTAAACAAGTTCCAAATAGGCCTAATTGGTGAATGAGAAGAAGAGATGAGGAGTACTTAGAAGGTTTTATGGTGACTTGATAATATAAATGAGACATATAAAAAACATGTAAACATATCATAGAGGGAGGAATCCTAATAGGGAGGCCTAAACCTTCAAAGGTACAGATAGGTTTATGAGGCATGGTTATGATTGGAGTCTAAATGAGAGATCACTTTCACTCCTACCTCTTAGTGATCCTTATAACTAGTTGGAACATGTTTTTAGGATGAATTTAGACATTTAAAATCTCTTTTTATGTAAAAAAATCACAAATAAGGCCATTTTTTACTCAAGAACCAACTCAGACCTATAGGAAATGGAGAAAAAATCTCAATAGACCAACTTTGGGTACTCACATCTTCCCTAGGATGTGTTTTCACTTATATTTACACCCTTTGAAGATATTTCTTAGCTCTCCTAATCCAAGTGGCATAATTGAAACATCTCTAGGCTTGTGGGTAGCCAAGGATAAGGTGAATCTCTAGATAGGGCTAGCTCCCTTGATGTACCACTTTGGATCACTACTACACCTGAACTTTGGAGGGGGGGAAGGGAGAGAGGAAACTAAAATAAAACTATCCTAAGAGAGGTGATACACCAAATAATTTTATTACTTCCAACCAGTTGCATATTACACATGAAACCAAGAGACTAACCAAACATACACTTCTCCAATCTAAATCTTCTCACATCAATATTACATTATGAGGTTATGGATGAATGTTTAGGATAAGAGAAATAGACAAGAGGCCTTTAATGGAACAAGTGAATAGACTAACTCACTCAATCTTGACACTTCATATAACACTTCACATGCCCTACAAGAAGTTTTTCAACAGTAAATAGGTGAGAGAATGAAACAACATGATAAGTAAACAAGAGTTATCACTAAATAAAATCAACAATTAAAGTAAATACACTATGAATAGTTATGAAAGAGGTAAAAATAATTATTTTTATTAATCAAATTGTATGAAAATGAGAAAATATTCACCATACTCAAGTGGAACATGAGTTATAATGGCCAAAATGGCTATTTATTATAGAACTTGAGAGAGAGAGAGAGAGAGAGAGAGAGGAGAAAAGAGAAGTACAAGGGTCACAAAGACAATTTTTAATCTAATAAAAGGAGTTATTTATGCATGATAATATTATTTTGGATGAACCATATAAGGTTAGAAGATACAAGTAGCCATACAAGGCATGAAACTCATGAAAAGTGGCACGAAAGTTCTCATTCTAGCTCAGAAAATTACCTTCATGATTTGGACCTACTTGAATGTCACAAAACTGATTATTTATATGTATTATTATTTTAATAAGAGGTAATTATTTCATACATTCCTCTCTATTCAATTTTATAGTCTTGGTCATTTAAAACCTTCCCAAAATGAGTAATCACCATCTGCAGTCAAAATAACTCTTCTTTCATGCACCCTGCACACCTAGTCTCAAAAAATGCATAAATTTTCCATGAAAATCCATGGGATGGAGTGGATGACACTTTTAAATACCCTCCATGACCTTATAGGCATCAATTACACCTTAAAATTGGCTCACTTAAAATTTTCCTCCCTTCTCACTAGCTTGGTCACTATGTTAGTTTTGATTGGCTAAGATGAAGCAATTAGTTGAGGCACTTAGAAGTTGTTTCAATGCATTAAATTGATATGGGGAGTTATATTAAGTCATAATATTTCCCTTCATGTTATTGGTACTTGTTGAAACCTTTTGGAACCTAAAAACACATAAAAAGGTCAATAAAACCCTATTTTGTACCATGTCTGTATAATTCCATATAGCTCAAAATTATGGGGAGTATCTTGACCGAGTCTTATGTAACCTAAAATCATCATCCTAATAAAACTATGTCATTATAGTATCTTTCCATCTTTATTTCTCTAAATTGATTACTTCAAGGGTTTAGCAAGGGTTTAGGCATGTTTTACCCTCTTAAGCTTTGTTCATAAATATGGGAGGTTCAAATTGCAAAATAAATCCACAAGAAGTTTTTTTATGACCTATGATAACTCCTCTAAACTTATTTTTCCCCCATGCAAATCACCAAGAGAGATGTGAGCTTTTAAACCTCTCCTATCAATCTTATTTTCACATTTTACACAAGTTTGAATTATCTTTGGGCCAAAAATGGATTATCTTGCAACTTATCTACCTTTAAAAATATTTAAAACATCTATTTCCATCCTATAAACATGTTTCAATAGGGTATAAATATCATCTCAAAGTGGAAGTGACAATGACTTTCCTTTTGGCTTCTAGGCTTAAACCTTGTTTAACAGGCCTGAGTTGGTTTAAGACCCAAAATTACCTTATCATGATTTCATCTACATACCAATAGCTCAAAAAAATCTAATTTCATCTCATAAACATGATACAATAAGGTGTAAAGCATTCCTAGGGCTATAAGTGGCATTGGTCTCTTATTTGGTCTTTAGGCCTAATCTTACCCAAATAATCTTGATTACAACCTTAAGAGTACAAAACACCCTATGTAAAATCCTAATTTAATTTATTCCCATGTTATCATAGGTATTTTCCATCTTCTCACACATTCTAAGAAAGTCTAAATAGGTCCAAACTCATCCTTTTATCTCCTTCTTCAAAACTATCAGGGTTTGTGTATGAGGGGAGTACCCTTTGTCTGAGACAAAACAAAGGTCACTCCCCCTATTTATTTAGAAAATGTTCATTACTATATAGGCTTATTAAATTATTATATATTCCATCCACAAAATTTTATCCCTTTATTATGTGATTAGACCCTCTAAAAGTATGAAAATCCAAGACATACTTGTTAGGAAAACTATGTGCAGGGTTTTTAGCAGGTGGACTATGTATTGCATTTGAAAGGGTATTATTTATATTCCCTATCTACCATGAGAGATTTATGAGACCATAATTATCATATTTAATGGATTAAAATCTTCACTTATCCTTCCAAATTATCATATACCCCTCACATACCTTGACTGGCCAAGAATGTGTTACCCTACCTATCTTCCCTAACAGTGAATTATATAAGTGGTTGTGTTTGGTTTAGGATTTAAAATAGTGCATAGGGCCTCTTTATATCTTCCAATATCATTTTATAAGTAATCGGTTCCACTTTTTCACTTTTCCTAGTTTTTCTCCATCACTTTGAATCTCAAACCTGCTCATTATTTGTTAAACTTAGACCCAGTCAATTGTAGGTCAAACAAGATCTTGTATGTGAATATAGAGCCTATAACATAGTATATATTCATATCTTGGTGACCTATATACTAATTTATATTCCTTTCACTTAATAAATTTCAAACATACTATTAAAGTATGCCACTTCTCCCTTTGGCACTTAGAGCTGAGTGTAACTCTTAAGGACTGGCTGTAGGTTAGCATTTGGTGGTGAGAAGGATACATGTAGATTATAATGGGAGAAAAAATATAATATTACATCCTTATTTTATTATATTTATGACATGAAATCTCACTTTAACCATTTGTAACCACTATCATATGTTGGTATGATTAGCTTTGCAAATTTTGGATGAAAATGTTTCTTATAGCTCTTTCCTATAGATTTCACTACCTAAGTTTAGTGCTCAAAAATGTTTCTTATATATTTTTCATAGTCCTTATCCTTTATATATGATACAAAAATCACCTATATATATTCTTCAAATCCTTTTACATCCCTATTTCAAGATACCAATAAAACACCTTATACCTCTATTTTATGCCTTAAGGGATTGTGTTCCTGAACATATTCATTTCACCTTTAGAGATAAAATCCCCTCTTTTATATCCACTTATAATTTCAAACATGTGTGTCATGACCTCCTTAACACCTTATTACTCTAATAAAATTTTCATTACATGCCTTAACAATCCATTGAGTACCTCAGTCCTCTATTTTCACCACATGTAAGTGATTATCTTCATGTGTAGGTAGTAATGTAGGATAATTGGTAATGAGAATCACATTTAACCCTAATTGTTACTATGAATATCTCAATGCCTTTAGATTAACTCCTCAAACTTCAAAGGTATTAGAATCACCACTATGGCTCTTATTACTATCATGACATCATCATGAGAGGCTATAGATGCACTATGAGCAGTTATAGGTAGTGAGCATGAGACAGCCCATGTATTGAAATAATTTACCTAAAATAATAAATTAATCTCCCATAAATGGTGTTTAATGAAAATCTAATATGCTTCAAACTCAAAACAATCTCCTACACTTTCTTTTCAATGTTGAGAACCCTCCATGAAATCGCCTGTAGGTGTATTTTCCTATCATATGATTGTATGGGTGAATGTATAGACTATCACAATCATCTTCTAACAAGTGGAAATATTCATTTATTAATCATACCATTATAATTTTTTAAATTTAAAATTACCTCTAACACAACTCCATAAATGTGTCTCAAATATTTTCACACTTCCCTTGGTTGACTAATATGATAGTTATGGTTGCAAACTAATTATATGATAGTTATGGTTGTAAACTCATGAAATGTTTCCTTGGATGATGAAATTAAAATTTGATCAGATTGAGAGGAAATTAAAAACTTGGTAATTGACTCATATCCACCCTATGAAACCATTATCAAAGCATGAGTATCTAAAAATGGTGGAAAACTAGACTGTAACAAAAAAATGATGCTTCTCTTGCAACATGAAATGATTTACATATCCAAACACATTAAAACACTAAACCAATCATGGGAATAATTTTAATATGGATTAAAAATCATCTATAAACAACATCAGCAAGTGAAATGTATGGACTATTCCAAACCAAGGTAAAACCTATAGGATGCATAGATTGGCAACCAGAAAAAACATAGTCAACTTCATGAGGATGGTTCGTAAAGGATAGGCCACCATTCCTCTAAAAATAAATGTCAAATGGAAGCTAATTAAGTTTAAAAAACACATCCAAGATAATTTTTCCTAAAACCTCTCTTGTTGATTGTACTAAGTACAAACCTGAAGGCCACTCTTGCTTGCCAAGCCTAGTGAAAAGAGAGAAAAGTGGTTTTCTTCATTTTTGAATTTTATGATCAAAATTATCATTGAAGTGTATGTAATACCAAGGGACACTTCTAAAAAGTCCCCAATTATAAGAGTTCATGCAAGTCCATACATCTCAAGAAAACACCTCTTTTTTCAATAAAATTGCCCTTTTTCTAAGGAACCTACCACTTTTCAGTTAGGAATAGTTGAATAAGGCATAATGGGACACATGGAACATGACATAACCTTTTTAAACCTTCCCAAGGATGCTATAAAATTCATTAAATTCTCTATTTAGACAATTAAAATGAATTAAAAAGACATATTGACTAATAAGACTAATGACCAAGGTTAATGTATCATTAAATGACATTAATTATCATATAATACACCCTATAACTTAATATTAAACCCCTATAAACTTCTAAATATCAATTTTTTACCTATAGGGGTCCTAATTTAACCTATAGGATTAAATTTGGTCAACATGATGTGCATGGAGGTCAAGGGAGTTTAGAGAGGTTAACAAGGGTCTTGAGCTTTTCTCTAGTGGAATTGGTTTATACTTATAATGTCCAATATTCATGAATGAAGTTTAAGAGGGTAAAACAGGTCTAAACTCACCAAAACCCTTGCTAGTGACCAGTTTGAGAAAATGGAGTAGTTAGTGCACCTAAATGGCATAGTTTACCTAGAATGATGATTGGATGTTGTAGGATACTCTATCAAGCTACTCCCCATACTTTTGAACTATACATAATTGTATAGATGGAGTAAAAAATAGGTTTTTTTTACAATTTTATGTATTTTGTAGGCTTTAGGAGGTTCCAAGAGATGAAACCAACTTTGGGAGGAATCTTGAGACTTAAGCTAACTCCCCATGTTCATTTTATTCATCATAAAAACTCTTAAGTGTGCCTACCAGAGCTCTCATCTCAGCCAGTCTGAACTAGCATAGTGAACATGGTGGTGAGAAGTGTAAAAACTTCAATTACATGTATTTTAAGGTGTACTTAATGCTTTTAAAGCCATAGAGGGTCTTAACAAGTGTCATCTACTCCCTTGTATGTATTTGCATGGGGAATTGAAGATAATTTGAGGCCAAGTGTGCAGGGTGTGTGAAATAAGAGTTACTTTAACTACAAATGGTGATAACTCATTTTAGGAAGATTTTAAATGATGAAGACTACAACTAATGCATGAAGAAAAATGTCTAAAACCCTTCCCTCTCATTCCAATCATTATATATATCCCAGTTAGTTTTGGAATTTCAAATAGGGGTGAATGATTAAGGTTGTTTTCTTGTACAAAGTAATAACTCCTACACCACATTTCAAGAGTTTCATGACTTGGGGTGACACTTGGGATTGCTAAATTTGCATGATCAATTTCACATTCCCTTCTCATGCACAACTAACTCATTTTATTATCTTGACAAGTGTCCTTGTGACCTTTGGACTTATTTCTTCTCCTCTCTCTCTCAAGTTCTATAATATCTAGCCATTTTGCCCTTTGTAAATAATGCTCCACCTGAGTATGGCAAAGCCCTACTCATTTTCATACCATATATTAATAAAGACTACTTATTTTTACCTATTCTATGATTTTTCATAGTGTGTTCACTTGAATGTTTGATTTTTTCTTAAGTGATGAAGTTGTTTCCTTAGCATTATTATCTCATTCTCTCACCTATTTGTAGTTTGAAAGCTTCTTCTTGAAGGTCATGTGAAGTGTTTTGATGATGTGTTTAGGTTGAGTTATTATATTAAAATAGTGCCAGTATAGGCCTCTTGTCTAGTCCTCCTAGCCTAAACATTCATCACAACCTCATAATTAAATATTGATGTGAGAAGATGCAGATTGGAGAAGTGTATGTTTGGCTAGTCCCTTGTTCTCATGTGTGACATGTAGTTGGTTAGTAGTCATCAAATATTTTGGTGTATCACCTTCTTTAAGATAGTTTACTTTTAATTTTCTCTCCCTTTTCCCTAACAAGTATAGGTGTAGTAGTGATCTACAAGTAGTACATCAAGGGAGCTAAACCTATCTAGAGATTCACCTCATTATTATGCTACCCATAGCCTATAGGTATTTTAATTGTGCCACTTGGATGAGGAGAGTTGAGACATCACCTCAAAGGGTGAAAATCTAAGTGACAATAGTTTTTGGCATGCCTAGTGGGAATCTTAGTCTAAGAAGTTGAAATATTTTTGGTGTTGTCTTTCAACACATCAACCTTTAGAGGCATATATCTAAGTATCAATGGTGACTCTAAAGTTACATCAACTAGTTAAGCAGCCCAAGTTTTCCTTTTGAAAATTATTGGTAATTTCTCTTTGTGTTCTTACTTCCTAATGAAGTTTCATGGATAATTTTGGTTTTGATTATTATTTTACACAAGTTGGTGAGGTTTATCAATCTTATGGTATTCCCTATCAGCCTTGTCATGATCCTTACCATCTCTAATATGATCTTTACCAGCTCTAATATGATCCTTAATAGCCTGGTCATCAATTGTATTAGTCCTATAACCAGCATTTTCAATGTCTTGCTCCTCCTAGTCAACCTAGTCACTTCTCTAATTAATCCATTTCCACTTTCAAGAAAATTCTCTTGGGTTATGAGAAGTGCATGATAGAGATTGATACACTAAGGGGATATGGTCAAGATGTTCCTAATCATCTCATTCATAAGGTGAGAGATGTATTAGGGTTGGTTAAAAGAGAGTGGACACCTATTGAGAGAGTAGATTGGAAAGGGCTCCCAAGTGAAATGCTAGATGTGGGTGGTTTGATTACATCCTTAAAAGATAAGCTAAGAGTTTATGAGGAATAACCTCACCAAGTCTATCATCCCTTATATCCACCTCCCTAAGATTATGATCAGTCCTACTTGACCCCTACTTATGAACCCAATTAAGCTTATAAAAGCCATCTTTTTCCCAATTAGTTAGAAGAGAGATTTGGGGAGATAAACCTTATTTTTAAATAAAATCTTGATAGGAAGATTGATTTATCTAATAAGAAGATGTATCAATCCACATAATCATCAAATGAAGTGGAATTTAGTCCCTCATTTCCCTCTCTCATTACATCCCCACCTCAAAAAGAGACCTCTAGATATGAAATCTCAAGTTGGAGACAAGGTGGAGAATCCAAGCCTAAGGAGATTCCAAGTTTCTTGAACACTTCATCCACTCCTAAAATTAAATCACTACCTCAATAAGAGACTCCTAATAATAACATCCTAAGTGGGAATAAGGTAGTGTAATCATGGGTAAAGAAAGGAGATAAAATTCTTGATCAAGAGTGTGAATTTTAGAAAGAGTTTGGTCCTATGCAAACCCCTCCAACCCTTCCTCAAAATACCTCTTATTTCCCATGTCAGGCCTCTTATACTCCTTATTCTCATGATGATTCTTATAAAATTCAATATATGTTTTTCCAAGAAAACCTATCCAAGTAAATTGAAGAGTTAGAGTCAAGGATGAAATTCCTAAGTCAAGGTATGATGGAAGGTTTAGACCCAAAAGAAGATCCTATGCCTAAACACACCCCATATAACCTTCCTCAAGAAATTTATCAATATGAATCAGATGTAAATTAAGTGATTGTAAAATTTAAATAAGAAAACCAAGATATTTAACCCAAGATCTACCTCTCCTTCCTCAAGAGCTCTCAAAAGAATCCCCTACAATTCATTCTTAATCTGATTTTGAGTCATATGTTCCACCTCCACCAATTAGTTCATCTTGTCTTCATCCCATCACCCTTTGCCTTAATTGACTTATTGAATGGAAATAAAGAGGAACATTTGGTTGAGAATAATTTAGAACTCTTTATTGAAGAAAATTAAGCTCCTTGGTAGCCTCATTGGGCTAAGTCACATGATTACAAGATGCCTAGTCTTGGCATCACCAAGAAGGAGAAAGAAATTGAGGATCTTGCATCTCTTGAAAACCAAATTCATGATATGAAAATTGAGATGCAACTTGAGATCCCTCAAGAGGTTTTAAATTATTAAAAAGAGATGATTTATTATGTGGAAATGTTTGATTGGGTTGATATGGAAGAATGTTTTTCTTTTGCCAAAGAAGAAGAAATAATCATTAGTTATTCCATCACTATGCAAGATATCATGGATGGGAAATAATAATTTCCTAATCAAACTTTGGATGACTTTTTTATATTCAATGGATCATGTTATACTCCTCTTAGAAGAGGCTTTGATCTATTCAAAAATGGAGAAGGTAGCCTTGACACTCAAGTGAGTATGAAAAGAAAAAGCTATTTCTCAAATTTGTCCTTTCAAGAAGCATATCCATTCCATGATGACATTTTTGAAATGATCAATATGGGTTATCATCCTCTCAACCATTTGGGAGAAACACATCAACTCTTGAAATATGAGACAAGCTCCTAATGGCCTCAATCTTATAAGGAACAAGAAACTACTCCTCTTGAAGCCATGCCTACTAAGAAGATACAAGTTGATCATGAAATAAAGAGTGGGAAGAAATATGAGGTATGTGTACAAATTCAAGAGGATTACATTTACATTACAGACCTATTTAAGGATGATCTACTTGAGATTAGGTCAAGTAAAGTGCCAAGAATAGGTTTGATCTACCAAGCATCCTAATGATTCATCTCATGAATAAGAAGGTTCAATAAACTTTCATTTTGATCCTAGAAAGTAGGTATGCTTAGTTTCTAATTGTGCATAGTAGTTATTTTTTCTACTTTCCCTAAGTACCTTGAGCACATGTGTGGGTGTGTCTTGTTAGTTTGTTTACTTTATTTAGTGTGTGTCCTTTATTTTGTGTGTTTGAGGTATTTAATTGGTCTTGTTTTGATCAAAGCTTGTGGTCAATGGTCAAAGTCCTCTTTTTTTTTTTTTTAACTTTAGATGACTCCCTAATCCCAATAGACTGATAAGGCTACCAATCTTTAGTATAGCAAACATACTACCCCTATGAGACCAATTTGTTCACTGAATTTGACCTTAGAGGTCAAATTTGGACCCCTGTAGAAAAAAATTTATTTTTAGGTGTTTTTAAGGATCTAATATTATGTCATATGGTGTATTATAATCTATTTTATCTACTTTAATTCTATATTAGCCTTGGTCTTAGTCATATTAATCCTTATGTCTTTTAAGGTCTTTTTAGGGGTCATAAATGCAAGTGGCATGGTTTCCAAGGTGTTCAAGTGTCTTATTCTCCTTAAAAACATCTAATAAGTCATATTCCCTATAAGTAATGTTAGTTCATTTGAAACTTATAGGTTATCTAACTAAAAAATAAGTAATCAACTAAAAAAAGAGGAGTTTGGCACTTGTACAGCTCATGAGTGAAGGTGATAGGTGAGAAAATGTCATGGAATGTCTCTTCATATTCCTTAAACTCATTTACATGCTTGACATACTCTATAAGTGTCATTTTTGAGCTAAACCCATTATGTTCCTTCTTCACCCTTCTAGACACATAGAACCAGTCAACAAGTTTGTGTTTGATATGGATAGTTGGAGAAGTTTAAAACCAAAAACCTTTGAGAGGTGAAATTACACTCATATATCTTCATTTACATAATAATATTTAAAATAATGTTAGTTCATGATTTATGAACCATCCTCATGAAGTTGGCATATCTAATTTGCTTGCAAATCTATGAACCCTATAGGTTTTGCTCTTGTTTGGATAATTATGTAAAATCTAATTATTTTAATTGACTCCATGGGACATGAAAATATTCACATAATGTTATCCATTCTTTGTTTCATGTTTCAAGGTGTTTTCATGAACAAATCATCTCAAGTTTACAGACTAGTCTCATTTGAAGATAACAAGCAAGTTTTCACCATTTTCAGAACCTCCATGCTTTGATAATGGTTTTAGAGGGTGTAGATAGGTTAATCACAATATCTTATTGTCATATTTATTACATCCCTTAATTTTTTATCTCATAACATCATGCTTATATCAAACTTCTAGTTTATTGTCATACTCAATCAACTCCCTACCCATTTTCACTTGTAACCATGTTGAATCATGTGTGTAGAACCTATTTATCTTGCTCATGGAAGTGTATTTAAGGCATAAATATGTTTAAATGTATTTATAAGTAGTAAATAATAGGTTACATCCTCTGAGGAGTGTAAAATAAGGACTGTGATAGTCAACTCAATCACTACATAGTTTTTTGCCATTAACATGCCATTATAGCTGCCTACAAGAAAGTAAAACATTGTCATGAGGAGTGTGATCTTGTTTAAATATTTAAAACATAATAATTATTTATTTCAATACATTAAGGGGAGATAAATTGACTAATAAAGGTAGATTCCATGAGTATGGTTCATATCTCATGTTCACTGCTTACATATAGCTCAAAATGCATCTACATGTGTCTTCATGGAGACCAACCAAGTTGAAAGGGAGGATCTAAGCTAAGGTTTTAATAATTAAAGGATTATATTTTAAATCTTTGAGTATATATAAACTCATTTAAACCTTCATAACCATGTCCACTACCTAAATTCACATTTGTTGCCTGCACATTGGAATATGCTGATAAGATCTTGATATTCAATATATGCAAAAATACCCTTAAAGTAGGGAAACACCATATAATACTCTTTTAGGAATGAATAACTCTACAATGTCTCTTTGAAGGTAAAATCTCCAATATCCTCTTAAAATAGAAGACTCAATGCTTACTTGATATCTTTACCATGATAATCATATCCTATATATAGACATCTATCTAACCCATGGATGGGTAACCTCCTAATCCCAATGTAGGCTGACCATTACCCAATATACTAATTCCACAAGTTACTCCATTATCCTAATATATTGTACCTATATAACTAAGGGGATGTGTGCCACATGTTAGCATCTCCATCAACCCATATACATTAATATATCATATCCCTAGGTACATAGCATTACTTCCCTCCTTGACATGTTTCATCCCTGAAACATAGGAAGAAACCAAATAATGAGTGTGCTTCAAATCATTACACACTTGTCTCCAATATTGATCATCTAGCCATCCATATGTGACCTTTGTAGGTGATAGCTCTCCAAGCTTGTTTCCAAATATCATTATGCTCCTCTGATTTCGTTCATGATCATAATAGGTATTCTTCCATGCATAGTCATAGTGATTTCCCCATTCATTCCATGTGCCATAGTATTTTCTATTTGGAGCCAAATTATTTGAACCCTTCTCTTATTCTTCTTCTTCTTCTTTATCATCATTATTTTTTTCCTCTTCTACTGCTTCTTTTTCTGCTTCTTGTTTTATAGCCCAACGATCTAAAAAGATTTGTTCCATTTCCTTCCATGAAGAAAACCTTTTTGTACAACTCAACTGGTTAAACCAATGTAGTGCAGGCCCAAAAAAAAAGGAAGTAATCATCTTTGCCCAATTTTTTTTAAAATGATTCTCCAAAAGTAGCCACCATTCTCTAGCATCAATATCATCTTCCCCTGAAATTTTTTACAACTCCATGATCCACAAAAAAAATTAGGGTTCATGAAACCCTAAAATGTCAATAAATCATACGAAACTGATTCAAAAAGTTCAAAATTTTTACTATAGCTTCCTCTTATAATATTTGAACCTCAAGAAAAATTTTGTGAAAAAATGTCACAAATTTTGATTTTTAGATTGAATATATGAAAAACCATAAAATCATAACACTCAAAAAATTCTGAAATTTTTACTTTACTTCTCTTATATTTTCATATATCTCCAGTAAAAATTTAGAATAAAACTTCCTTATTTTTTAGAAGATATAATGAAATTAGTATAAAAACTAAAATAGCAATAACTCTCTCAAAAATAATCAAAAAATCTTAATTTTTTTACTGTGACTTATTTAAAATATTATACATATCCATTAAAAGAATTGTGGAAAAATTCAGAACCAATCAAAATTTATTGCTGATTCAATAAAACTAGGGTTTCGTTCCACACAAATTGCCCAAATCAAAGCTCTGATACCACTTGATAAGATCTTGATATTCAATATATGTAGAAATACCCTTAAGGTAGGGAAACAATATATAATACTCCTTTAGGAATTAATAACTTTACAATGTCTCTTCAAGGGGATAACCTCCAATATCCTCTTACAATAGAAGACTCAATGCTTACTTGATATCTTTATCCTGATAATCATCTCCTGTATATAGACATCTATCTAACCCATGGATGGGTAACCTCCTAATCCCAATGTAGGCTGACCATTACCTAATATAATAATTCCACAATTTACTCCGTTATCCTAATATATTGTACCTATATAACTAAGGGGATGTGTGCCACATGTTAGCATCTCCATCAACCCATATACATTAATATATCATATCCCTAGGTACATAGCATTACTTCCCTCCTTGACATGTTTCATCCCTGAAACATAGGAAGAAACCAAATAATGAGTGTGCTTCAAATCATTACACACTTGTCTCCAATATTGATCATCTAGCCATCCATATGTGACCTTTGTAGGTGATAGCTCTCCAAGCTTGTTTCCAAATATCATTATGCTCCTCTGATTTCGTTCATGATCATAATAGGTATTCTTCCATGCATAGTCATAGTGATTTCCCCATTCATTCCATGTGCCATAGTATTTTCTATTTGGAGCCAAATTATTTGAACCCTTCTCTTATTCTTCTTCTTCTTCTTTATCATCATTATTTTTTTCCTCTTCTACTGCTTCTTTTTCTGCTTCTTGTTTTATAGCCCAACGATCTAAAAAGATTTGTTCCATTTCCTTCCATGAAGAAAACCTTTTTGTACAACTCAACTGGTTAAACCAATGTAGTGCAGGCCCAGAAAAAAAGGAAGTAATCATCTTTGCCCAATTTTTTTTAAAATGATTCTCCAAAAGTAGCCACCATTCTCTAGCATCAATATCATCTTCCCCTGAAATTTTTTACAACTCCATGATCCACAAAAAAAATTAGGGTTCATGAAACCCTAAAATGTCAATAAATCATACGAAACTGATTCAAAAAGTTCAAAATTTTTACTATAGCTTCCTCTTATAATATTTGAACCTCAAGAAAAATTTTGTGAAAAAATGTCACAAATTTTGATTTTTAGATTGAATATATGAAAAACCATAAAATCATAACACTCAAAAAATTCTGAAATTTTTACTTTACTTCTCTTATATTTTCATATATCTCCAGTAAAAATTTAGAATAAAACTTCCTTATTTTTTAGAAGATATAATGAAATTAGTATAAAAACTAAAATAGCAATAACTCTCTCAAAAATAATCAAAAAATCTTAATTTTTTTACTGTGACTTATTTAAAATATTATACATATCCATTAAAAGAATTGTGGAAAAATTCAGAACCAATCAAAATTTATTGCTGATTCAATAAAACTAGGGTTTCGTTCCACACAAATTGCCCAAATCAAAGCTCTGATACCACTTGATAAGATCTTGATATTCAATATATGTAGAAATACCCTTAAGGTAGGGAAACAATATATAATACTCCTTTAGGAATTAATAACTTTACAATGTCTCTTCAAGGGGATAACCTCCAATATCCTCTTACAATAGAAGACTCAATGCTTACTTGATATCTTTATCCTGATAATCATCTCCTGTATATAGACATCTATCTAACCCATGGATGGGTAACCTCCTAATCCCAATGTAGGCTGACCATTACCTAATATAATAATTCCACAATTTACTCCGTTATCCTAATATATTTTACCTATATAACTAACTAATGGGATGTGTGCCACATGTCGGCATCTCCATCAACCCATATACATGAATATATCATATCCCTAAGTACATAGCATATGCACCTATAGGTGGTGCTAACAGAGAGCTGAGGAGTTATTTTGGATCATGGAAGCAAGTTATGGAAACTTCCTTAAAGTCATAGCATATGTTTTTGATCATAATATATCCCTATGAAAGGTTAGGTTTTCAAATACAAGTGAAAACCTTCATCAAGCATATCATGGCCTATGTTTAGGGACCTAATCCCTAAAATATGAAAACAGAGGTCTACACCTTTTTTGTCAAGATCATATAACATAACTATCATGATTTGATACATCTTAATGACCATAAATTATATCCCATACATAATAAAATAAACATGCAAAATATGTAGGGCATAAGATTAGTGTAAAGTGGTTGTTGAGCACCTCAAAAATGCACTTTCATGCACTAAATTATGACAATACCATCTACAAGTTTTGGGCCCCAAAGAATATTTCCACTTCAAGGTTGAAATAAAAACCATGTTTCATGTTTTAATTGTTTTATATTGTCTAATATAGCATTCATGGCATAAATTCCATAAAAATGAGGAGGATATACTGAGTTCCAATCCCATAAACATCTATAGGTCTCTTTTCACCATAAAATATATACCTATAAGCTGGTTGTAGGGTTACCATGAGTAATGGTATTGATATCCTTGATGATGGACCTCACTCTAAGAATAATATTAATTATTGTAGTTATATCATGGTTTGGATAACTTAAAGGAAGACATTAGGCATACAAACATGATCTAAATCATGCAGTTCTACCTATAGGTGCCCCCTCAAATACAAAAAACATGGTTGAGAAAGGTGTATACAATCCTGACCAATCAAAGAATAAGAAATATTACATGGAGGGTTGAAGTGATTTTAAATCTTATAACTCCTCCATCATGATCAGATCATCCTCAATAATCTCTTGATGATGTAAAACAAGCATACACACAGACTTCTTAGGGTCCTATGAGCACCTACAGCTGAGTGTTTAGTCTTGATGAAGGTTGAAGGATGCAAGTGATAAGAAGGTTTCAAGGAGTCTTATAAAAAAAAATTAAATGCATCATGAAATTTTTGAGAGTGTTAACACACTCTAAGACAACATCAAATGTTGAATTGGCACCTCCATCTCATACTTCATAGGGTGACAGTCTATACAGTTCCATTAAGAAACACATGTTGCTAAATGGGTAAGGATGAAGAATCTAAGCGAGAAGAGTGATTTTGGTGAGTGTTAAGCTTCTGTATAATGAATAAAATATTTATAACATGTTAAGGGAACTTAGTCACATTGGATTTAGCCTTGATAAGTCATTCTTAGGTGAAAGTGAGAAAATGCAAAAAATAGTCTTGTTGTAGAGGTTTTTTGGAATGATTAAGATGGTTAAGTGCCTAAATGGATGAATATAACTTATTCCTTTGGTGAATAGGGTCCTTATGACCTCATAAAACTTATAAAACATTTTTTTTCCTTGTGTATGAGAGATATACCTCATTATTTTGTCTTAGAAGTTAGCCAATCAAGAAAATTAAAACTTTGACAAGTCAAGCAAATGACGCCAAATGGGTAATAAACTTGATAAGATTCCATGTGGATATCAAGGAACATGTTATGAGGTGTATTTAAGGTGACAGGATTCTATTAAACACTTAGATAATCCCAATAATCTTTAAATGGTCAAAACTCTCTTACACATAGCTCAAATAGACAAGCTCCAACTAGGCCTAGTTGGTAAATGAGAAGAAGAGAAGAGGAGTACTTGAAAGGTTTTAGGGTGACTTGGTAATCCTAATTACACCTAGGTAAAACATTGAAACATCTCACAAAGGGAGGATTCCCAATAGGGAGGCCTAAAGCTTCAAAAGTGTAGATAGGCTTATGAGGCATGGTTACGCTTAGAATCCAAATGAGGGGTCACTTTTGCTCCTACCTCTTAGTGAGAATTATAAATAGTTGTAACATATTTTTAGAATGAATTTATACATTTCCAAGATCTTGGTATATATAAAAATCATAAATAAGGCCATTTTTAACTCAAGAACCAACTCAAACATGTAGGAAATGGAGAAACAAGCTCGATAGACCAACTTTGGGTACTCACATCTTCCTTGAGGATGTGAATGGAGGTAAAGGGAGTTTAGAGAGGTTATTATGGGTATTGAGATTTGATATAGTGTAATTTTTTTATTTCTAATTTCCAATCTTCATGAACAAATCTTAAGAGGGTAAAACGGGCCTAGACTCACCAAAACCCTTGCTAGTGACTAGTTTGAAAAAATGGAGTAGTTAGTGAACCCAAATGGCATATTTTGCCTATAATTATGATTGGATGTACTAGGAGACTATCTTATTATACTTCCCATACTTTTGAATTTAAATAATTGTATGAATGGAGTACAAAATAGGGTTTGTTTTGACTATTTTGTGCATTATACAGGCTTTAGGAGATTCCAAGAGATGAAACCAACTTTAGGAGGAATATTGAGACTTAATATAACTCCTCATTTTAATTTAATTCATCATAAAAAATCCTAAGTGTGCCTACTATAGATATCATATCATCCATTCTCAACTGGCATAGTGAACATGGTGGTGAGAAGTGTGAAAAATTCAAGTAGATGTGTTTTAAGGTGTGTTTGATGCCTATAAGGCCATGGAGGGTCTTTAAAAATGTCATCCACTCCATTTCATTTATTTTAATGGAAAACTAAATCCAATTTAAGGCCAAGTGTGTAGGGTGTGTGAAATAAGAGTTACTTTGACTGTAGATGGTGATAGCTCATTTTGGGAAGATTTTAGATGACCATGACGGTAACCAATGCATAGAAAATCATGTTTGAAACCCTTCCCTATCATTCTAATAATTATATTTGTCCGTAGTCATTTTTGGGACGTTCAAATAGGGGTGAATGATGAAGGCAATTTTATTGTGTAAAGTAAGAACTCTTACACCACATTTCAAGAGCTTCATGACTTGGGGTGACACTTAGGCTTTCTAAATTTAAATGATCAATTTAAAATTATCTTCTAATTCATAAATAACCCATTTTATCATATTTAAAAGTGTCCTTGTGACCTTTGGACTTATTTCTTCTCCTCTCTCTCTCTCTCTCTCTCAAGTTCTATAAAAACTAGCCATTTTAGCCTTGGTAAAGAATGCTCCACCTAAGTATGGCAAAGCCCTGCTCATTTTCATACCATGGATCAATAAATACTACTAATTTTTACCTCTTCCATGACTATTCATAGGGTGATCACTTGATGTTTTATTTTTGCTTAAGTGATGACTGTTGTTTCCTTAGCATTATTATCTCATTCTCTCCCATATTTATAGTTTGAAAGCTTCTTCTTCTAGGTCATGTGAAGTGTTTTATGATGTGTCAAGGTTGAGTGAGTTAGTATATTCAAATAATGCCACTTTAGGCCTCTTTTCTAGTCTTCCTAGCCTAAACATTCATCACAACTTCATAATAAAATATTGATGTGAGAAGATGCAGATTGGAGAAGTGTATGTTTGGTTAGTCCCTTGTTGTCATGTGTGACATGCAGCTGGTTGGTAGTCATCAACTATTTTGGTGTATCACCTCCTTTAGGATAGTTTACTTTAAATTTTATCTCTATTTCCCCTTAAAAGTATAGGTTTAGTATTGATCTACAAGTGTTATATCAAAGGAGCTAGCCTTATCTATAGATTCACCTCATTCTTAGGCTACCCATATCATAGAGGTGTTCAAATTGTGCCACTTGGATGAAGAGAGATGAAAATTCTCCTCAAAGGGTGAAAATTTAATTGACAAAAATTCTCTCTCATGCCTTAAGACATGAAGATTTTTCAATTAATCTACTTGCATTATTGGGTGCACAACATGACCCATCAACTTGGAAACTATATGCTCCAAAATCCTTACCTTATTCTTTCCTTTTTTTTGTTTCCTCTCTTGTATAAATATCTAATACTCAATTACATTTCCACATAGTCTCTTACTTGTAAATTTTACCCTCATGGGGTATTCAATATTCTCCTCTTAAAATAACATTTCTAACTCCAATATCCATTTCATGAGCTTATTTAGATTCTCTTTACCTCAAAAAAAAAACATTGTTCATTAGATTACCTTTTTCCTTTATCTTAACCTCTGTTGGTCTCTTGTATTCACTAGCTTGTCCTCTCTCCAAGACATACAATTTTTTTTAGGGATATCAACATTTCCAACATTTATTCTTCATCATATTTACTCACAGTTACAACATCTTCAATTTATGCTTCCTCCATCATATCCAGACTTGTTTGGATTTGATTCAACATGCAGACAAATAAAATGAATCATTAAGTGCTTGAACGTTTAATCTTGACATCCTTACCTTACTTGGTCCATTTCCATTTCACTAACTTGTAATATATAAAGAGATCCTCTATTGTATTAAAAAAATAAAATATCATATAAACATACCTATTTTAACTCCAGTAATCCCTATTCAACCTACATGTTCATGTCAAACCTTTTTCAATGGTCTTTATCCTTCTAGGAAAATTCCATGCTATGTGGGATAGGACTCCACTATGGTTTTGTCTACTAGTAGGGCCTTATTCCATGTACTTTGATGGTTACTTTTTAAAATTGATATGCTTGACAATAGCTCTTTTGAACCTTTTATAAAGTCGGTTAGTGAAAAAATACAAAAATTTCCCTATATAATCACATCAACGATTCTCCAAACACATATAACAATCACTTACATTATTATTTCACACTGAGCAAAAGAGCGGTATTTATTCCAATTTAAATTCTACTACATTTTAATAGTCATAGGACAAGTATGAATATATTTTATTTTAAGATAATGGCATCCATTTTCAATAATTTAAATCAATATTGTAGATGCATTCATATACTTTTAAAAACAAAGATCACATAGACACCCTAGGAGGGATAATTGCATTGGCTTGAGGCCCATTTGGGCTATGTAGGAGTCACTCATATTATGTAGGGTTTTCTAAATATATCTTGAATATTCTCCTTATCCATCAACCCCATTTTGCATTTGATCTCCTATTTGGTTTTTGTGCAGGAATAAGGGTTATTATTTTATAGGTATTCCACTCAATATAACAACACACAAAATTAATTAAAAAACCCTCACAAATAGTCGTATAGACCCAGATCAAAAACTTAAGTGCTCAATTTACCAAGATGTGGTTGTAGTTCATCCATGTACTACTCATGCAAACTTGTCCTAGTGTATTTTAAATTCTTGCATTCAATCATGACACAATACACATGTCTTTCCAAGTATTTTTCAATTATATTCACCTACATATTTAACATAAATTTTTTTTTAGGGAGGTTGGCATATCTATAGGCCTATTTACCTTTTTTAACTAATTTCAACTTCTGTAAAATTTTGTAATATACTATATTTCACTATCAAATATTTATATTCAATAATTTCAATTTCAATAGTTTATACCTATTAGTTTGATTCATTTCAATTCAAAATAGACATTAAAATTATGGTAAACATGTTATTTTTAGAATATTACTTGTTGTTTGCTTGATTTCTATCCTAGGATTTCATACATATTTTTGTAAATTCCTAACACAAATAATATAGCATTCAACCTTGGATAAAATATGACACATCACAATTCAATCATCTTCAAAAGTGGATTAAAATGAAACTAAAGAGGTTGTCTTGTCACCTTAGATAAATCCAACACATAAGATCTTTCATTTGACCTTAGGTTGAAATTTTTTGATATCTATACACAAATATTTCACTTTTATTTTATTTTCTATTTGCTCGTGCTTATTTTTAAAAGTGTGTTATAACATTTTTTAAATTGCTTAATGACAGTCATGAATGGCTACACAATGCTATATTCTACTGACATCATGGTGTGAAGGGTTTACCCTAATATTCATAGCCATTATAAAACAATATAAATAGACTTCATTTTCTATGTACCTCATGATATATGAAAAAATTATTAAGATCCCTTTTTTATACCATGCAAATTATATTTTATCCATTTTATTTATGATGCACCTAAAAGGAGTGTATTGCCTAAGGAAGTTATTCTTGTTATACCCTCAGAAATGGGGTGATTGGGATACAAGGATAGTTTTGCCTCTATAGTTAAATCTCTGAAACATTGGGCTGATATTAATCAATGAATGAACAAGTATATTTGAGATCCCATGCAATCATTCAAACCCTTTCCTAGATTACCCTTATACCTTGATTTTTTTGTGTATTGTATTCATAGTCATTAGCATTGCCTGATTCATATTATATTGTATTCACAATGGGATCAAGGAATTAATATTTATTTTAGATGTTACATAGGATTATGAATTTTTTTTATTTAATCTTATAATCCCTTTCAACATGGTATTAATTATGTTAGAGTATGGATAAGACATAAATCAAATCAAGAGAATAAAATATATAATATAGAGCCTAAATAACTGTTTAATTATTTTTGTTATAATATTATATCCTCTAATAATTCTCCCAATAAATCACCACCATCACAAGATAACTTTTTCATTATTTGGGGGAAAGAGTGCATGAATGTTTCACATGATATTAAGTAAAGATGTTTTGCGAGTAAATAAGAGTCTACTTCTTGTAGACACAATTAAGACATACCATATCTCAAGCTCATAATTGTTGTTAATACCTATTATCATGATATACAAGCAAAATTACTTCCTATCATAACCAAACACCAAAGAGCATGTGCACAATATTTTTTGCCTCCTCCTTGCCACCAACATACTTATATTAGTCATTATATTCATATCATTTGTCCAATGCTCATATTACATCCCCATGACCATGTTGTTCAAACTAGAATGGGGTGACCACCTTTACATCCCCAAAATATTCCTCTTTCACCTCATCCAAGTCAAGTTTTTTAACCCAAGGAGTATGATCTCATTGACCATTTATGTACTACTCCATCTAAAATTAGTATTCTAGAGCTATTGAAGAAAACATCAACTTACAAGGATATATTATATTCCATGTGTAGACATCCAATTCCTAACACCATTTGTGTTGAAATTGTCAATCTTACTCAAATTGCACTCAAATGCACATTTTAGGTCAAAATCCATAAAACACCCTAAATGGTTAAAACTTTTCACTTACAAGTGATATTTTAGGTCAAATTATCCCTAAATAAGGAAATGCATTTTATGGACCAGCTAACTTTGATCTGATCATTTCGAGTCAAAATGACAATTTTGCCATTTAGTGCTTTGGATCACTCTTTTCTTCTAATTCATTAGTACATGTCACGTAAATTTGTTATTTGGTGTTGGTAACATCCTAAATGAGAATACAGCTCCAATTAATCTAGCATCACCTTCTCGTTCCTCTCCATTCAAATTATGATCCAATAATATGACTTTCTGACCATTTTGATTAATTGTGCACCAATTTCCAAAGAATTGCACTAAACTTGATTAAACTTACTTAAGCTAATTAATCAAATTTAAGATATTAAGTAAGAATTCCATATATCTTTTTGAATATCTCATTATTAGAAATTGATTTTGAATATCTGCATCACCTAGTGACATCATATATGGGGTGGCATCCATCAAGTCATAAGTGCAAAAAATATTAGGATTATGGGTCACCCATGCCTAGTTAATGACTCCTATGCCTCTTTAATGCTTATTTATTTTAAGGATATTTATGATTTTAATTCCAAATACTAGGATTATCCATGGCCACACATCTCAATCTTGAGATGGATGATCATGATTGATCTTGACCAATTTCAAAAATATATAAATAGAGAGGCCATGGACATGAATTTTAAGCTTGATTTATGAAAATTTATTATGCATAATTGTCTCTACAATCCTTTGCAATAGACTATTAAAATTAGTTACAAGTTTCATTGATAGGCTAGTTTAGTGATTTGGAATCATGATCCTAGGTTTTATGGAGTGTTCTTGAGACATTGGAGGAGTTTGCCACCTTTTTTGACAAAGACAAGGATGCTTGATCAAGGGAGAACATGATTTTGAGCCACATGGGTATAGTGAATCCATTTGGGAAGTTAATATGATGTTTGCTTTCTTTAATTTATTTTTTGTTATCCTTTGTAATTCCCATAGGAATAGATAGGCTTAGTTATTTAGTTCTTTATGCATTTTTCATGATTTATGGACTAATGTTTGACTAATTTACTTTGTAATCCTCTCTACATATTGGCACACCTGATGGGATGAAATGCATCCCACACATGAAGAAGATCATTTTACAACTTTAAAATCTTCATTTGGATCATTCAAAACTCTTTCAAATTGATTTTATAACTTTGTTTGGCCATTTTTCTTTGCCACAAACTTACACAGTAATTGACATTGATTAGTAAAACCATCATCAATTGTATTATTGTCATTGATCACTATTGGTATAAATGATTTCGGTTAGATAAACATTATTGATTAGTAAGTGTAACCATCATCATTTATATAACTGACATTGGTCACTATGTTTTTCTTAAAACACAAACTTGAGAGCTCTTTTTTTTAAGTTCATTATTTCAAACCCAAAATAGCTTCATGGCTAAAGGACATGCTAACATTTTTGTTGTAGGACCAAGCTTGACATTTGCTAAAAACATGTTTAGATCACCTTTTGCATGCTTAAAAATGAATTAGGAACATTATTTTGGTGGTTAAAGTAACATTTAGGTGCTTAAGTGAGTTTTTAGCATTAGTTTTCAAAGTTACAACTAATACAAAGGGGTTAAATGAACACCACCTCATTTTCCATTTGGGCTTAAAAATGAACTCACCTTTCCAAGTTTTTTGTATTTACTTAGTTGTTTAATATAGATTTTGTTTGGAAAAAATAGGGATGCCACGTGTATGCTCTTCCATTTGTCCCCTTTAGGGAACCCTTAGAATCAAAAGCATCATTCCTATTACAAGTAGCCTATTCCAATGCTTAGAAAGAATGTCATCTAAATTTCTCCCCAAAAAATAATTAAAGTTTGGGGGATCTTGAAAATGACCCTAAAGTCTGTCTATTTTATGCTTTATTTATTTTTATGCAAACTTCGCTTGTGAGGGGGATGTCATTACCTCCCATGAGTTCTTTAGGGAAGCTTTGACCCAGGGTTTCATTTCCCAACATTGACTTCATTTGGCTCCTAATTGGATTTGCACATGAGATATATCTATATTTGGACATCGCACTACAATAAGCGAATAGTAGGATGTAATGGTTATAAAAAATACTAGACATTTTTACAACTATCCAATGCCATGGTCACCCAATTTTTGCACTTGGATTTTGCATCATTTGACATGAAATTCATTGTGCAATTGATTCTCCTAGAATGATCGAAACCTTTCTAGTTTAGTAGACCCACCTTTGCCATACCTTATAAATTTAGACTTAAGATGTTTTTTTTTATCGTTATCTTACTTGGTCTTGATTTGTGTCTAAAACTACTTGTTAACTCAATGAACTTAACCAAAACACATTGTCCTCAATTTTCTTAAGCAAGGGAGGCATTACACTATCCAATTGGAAAATTCACCTTTTCCTTGTTCAAATTATTATCAAAATCTTTGTGTCATGTCATCCACTTTGGCACAATCATGCTACCCAATTGAGTCTAGATATTTTACCCAATTTTTTTATATCCTTCATTTATAATCCACATTCAAAATTGAACCTTTCTGAGTTCTAAGGTTTGGTGTGTCAAAGTGGGTTCGCCATTTGCACACTAAGCTTGCTCTAACTTGAGTTTAATTTTCCATTTGGATTAAAGGTCATTTATTAAGACTCAAAATCACCTTATCAACTTGGTGCACACAATTCATCTTATGTATCACTCACGCTTTGAGTCCTAGAACATATTTTATCCTACTGGAATCATGTGGTGATGTTTTGTTGCCTATTTGGTCCTAGCTTTATACTTAGTGATTCACGTATGTTTTTACATCTTGAGTTACTTAGTCCATTTTATCTTCTTTGTAATCCAGAGAGATTTCCTCTAAAATTATAGGGTCAACTTGTCAAAGTTGAAACTAGCTTTTACAGTAAGGGTGTATCATAAAGATCTAGGCTTTGGTGTACTAGTTTTCACCTTAGCTCTTTGAGTTACCTTATCCTCTTCTGATCTATATGATTTCAACTTTACCAAAGGTTGAGTAAACTCATGAATCAAATCTTCTAAATTATGTGTGGTTTTAAACCACCCTCCTTGATAATCTCATTGGTACCTTGGTTATTTTTTTAAAATAGAGACAAAGCATACTTTGTTTGGTTTCCAAGCATTGGTCCAAAGTTAGTCAAACACACAGAATAGCTCTTTTAGACATGATTCAAAGGTTCACTCGTAGTGGGGCCTCTTATGGCCTTAGTTATGGAGATGAGCACTTTTATGATGGTCAAGATAACCCCATTATTTTTGATGATATCCCCATAATAGTAGGATCCCATGATGATTATAATGAATATCAACCCCAAGAAGATCAAGATGAATCCCTTCTAAGATTTATAGAATCAGGTGTTAGAGCACCTTCTAACTTTCCTATAGAATAATTGCATACCTTAGTTAGAGAAGGAGAATAACAATAGAAAGAGCAAGCTTTTGCATTAATAGATAGACCTTCTTCCTTTAACAAAGGAAAAGAAAGACAAATAGAGTCAAAACCCACAAATCTAGATCTTCTAGCTAAGATCAAGATAATAAGTCAATGATATGCAGATTAACTTATCATAGACTTAACTAACTCCATAGTTTCCACTTCAATTCACAATGATGCTTTGAAAGAATAAGGAAATGTGGTTGAAAGTATGCAATAAATATTGGATGAGGACATTACCATAGTGGATCAAGGTAATCTAAATGAATAGTTAAAGTCATAAGAGACCTTACAAAGTGTTCCATTTGACACAGAACATGCACTCTTCAATCATCAAGAACCTCTTATTAATTTACAAACTCAAAAATCCAAACATTCAGTTCAAATTGAGGAAATACCTCAAGATAATTTGGATAGTTATTTTCAACCAACACAAAAATTGATAAATAAACATAAAAATTTTCAAAATCAGCAAAGTACAAAATACCCAAATTAAGGGAATGTTTTACAATCTAAGAATCAAAGGCCTATGTTCTCAACTCAAGGAGCAAATCAGAACCAAGTCATGGATCAAATTATACACTCCCTATAGATCCACACAAAACTAGGGGCACATTTCACTCCAATAGCAACAAAACCAGGGGCACATTCCACTCCAATAGCAACAAAATGAAGGGCACATTCCACCCAATAGAAATGAAACCAAGGGCACACTCCACCCCAAAAAAATCTTATTCAATCCACAAATGCACCAAATATGCAAGAATGGAATTCTATGAAGGAAATTGGTCAAAGATTGGAGACGAATAATAGAGTCAAAAAGTACAAATTCAATGAGATATGCCTATATCCATTTGATTTATCTATTCTCCAAAACCCATTTTTACCTCATTTTTAGGCACCCAAATTTGACAAGTAAAAAGGAAAAAGAGATCCACATGAGCACACATAGGTATTCATCTTATTTCAAGAGGTTGCTTATAGTAGTGAGTACTTACTATGACTATTTACATAAAGTTTACTGGGACAATCACTTGTTTAGCTACTTAAACTAACTAAAGAATCAGTTGTGGATTGGAATGACTTATCAAAAAAGTTTGTTAACCATTTCTCATATAACATAGAACTTGAATTAACCATTTTTGACTTATGCAAATCTAAATAGTGTGATGGTGAAATTTTCACCGTATATCTACAAAGGTGGAGAGCATTGGAAGGTCGTTGTCAACATAACTTGGTAGACAAATAATTGGTTGATATCTTTGCATAGAATTTGCATCCTAAAGTTGCACATAATCTATGGTTAGCTTGTGCTAACTCATTTGAAGAAATTATTGACAAAGGAGTGTAGATTGAGAAGGTTCTTATTGCTAAGGCCCTTGTTAAGATTTTTTTGCAAGGTCAAGAGTCTAATCAGACTAAATCACTGATTCAAATAGTTATACAGGATAAGCCTAAAGCTTTTAGCAAAAATAAGAACATGGATGGAAATGGGGTGACTAAAATAAGACATGTACAAATGGCATAGGCTATGCCTCCTCTAAATGTACAATTAATTCCCCTAAATCCACTACCTACTTTGTAGATACAATCTCCATGAAGGGCATTTCATAACAATTTTAAAGTCTTTAGAAAGTTAGAGAATCAATTGAAATAGTGTTACAAAAGCTCATTGTAACTAATTTAATTATATGGCCAGTATCAAGGCCATTTCCTCAAGATCAACCAATACTATATTGGTACAAAGAGAATGAATGGTGTAACTTCCATCATGTTATTGGTCATGGTACATATCATTGCATTCAATTACAACATATTATTAAGGACTTTATTGAAAGTGGTGAACTAGAAATTAAGTCGGCCCCTAATCAAGACACAAATTAGGATATGGGAATCTACAAAGACCCCTTTCCTTAACATGATCCACCACCACCAAGAAATAATCAAAATGGTCACAATCAAGGATAGAGGTAGAATGAGAACAAAAAACAAGGTCAGAATCATAGTGAGCATAATTGAAATCATAATTCCCATATTAATAATGTGGCTTATAATAATGTACCTTACGACTATAATAATATTGTGGGATGCATTTTTGTATCCCACATTACCACTATTACTATGAAACCACATGGCCAATCTCATGTTCCTCAAAACATGGGACCCATCATTATAGGGTCAACACCCTCTCTCCCTAGTAATATCATGTTAGGTTTGCATCATCATGTTGTGACTCCATTTACAAGAGTTACTAATTCTGAACAATAGTAACTTTTTTATAATTATAAAGGCTCCTCATTGACCCAAAATTATAGTAATATAGTTAGTCTCCCATGAGTCACCATCTAAGGCCCTTTGCCTTCCTTTTATAATTATAATATTTCTTTGCCACCTCTAAGTTGTACAGTCACAACTAGATGCCCATGAGTTACCATCCAGGGCCCTTCACCCACTTCTTCCATAAAACCTAATGAAAACATTATGCCAATAGTTCTAAAGCTGAATATTATCCCAACAAAGACTAAAATAGTTCAATCCACAATTCAAAGGCCTTATAGTCTAATGGATCAATTAGATAAAATCTCTACACAAATTTCCATATTAGAACTATTATGGGCATCTAATTTCCATCGAACCATCTTCAACAAACTTTTGAAAGAGTCTATTTTGCCTGATGATATAAACCTTCATCAGTTCTAGAACCTAGTTAGACACATGTCTTCATTTTGTCAAATCACATTTCATCAAAAAGAAATGTCCACCCTTAGCCCAAAACATAACCCACTATACATTAAGATAATCATTCTAGATCACAAGATCAGGTGGGTTCTTATAGATAATGGTTTAGGGCTGAACATCATATCTTTTAAATTGGTATGATAATTAGGCTACATGGATAAAGACATTCAACCAAAAACTATTACAATATAGGCTTACGATAATGTCGAGAGGGAGTCATCTGGGATAATTTGGTTTCCATTCATGGTTGGGTCTATTTCTCATCACACGTTATTCTCTATTGTGGATATTGAGCTTCCTTATAACATACTTATTGGTCATCCTTGGATCTATGAAGTACAGATAGATCTATTTACTCTTTACCAATGCCTTAATTTTCCCCATGATGGGATTGAGGTTACTATTCTTGCTAATTAGTAGCCATATCAATACTACAAACATCTTGAAGTAGAGTTTCATAATTATAACTATTACCCAAGATTTTAATTAATTGGAAAGAAGAATAAAGCCATCATTTCTCATCCATATCCATCTAATTATATAGACCCTAGTGATCTAGCCTCCACTTTGGTCGATCCATTTTCTACAGCTTTGGCCAAATAGGTTATTATTAAAAACATAGGCATTTCCATGTACCATCTGAAGGACATCCTCCATATTACAAAATCACCAAAATTCCCTAAAACATTTGGTAAGCCTAAAAATTCCTAGACTCTTAATAGACCTAATCAAATTTGGCAACCAAAAAAGAAACAACCAAAACCTCATGTGGTTTTTGTAACTTTAATCAAACCAAAGAAAGATTGAGAGGATTTTACCAAGGGATATTGGTTATGTTCTGAAGGCCTTGCTAATTTTTTTTAAAATCCAAAGTATCATATCCCTAACAGGATAATGGATCATCTTGACTATACAGGGAAAGGACTTGGCTGACAGGCGTAAGTAATTTTAGAACCCTTATCAGCTAGAGTTGTCAATTGTAATCATGGTATTGAATTTAAACCACCAAAGGATGACCTCATGCCATTTGATAGTGAATCTTTCAAAGTGACTAGTAATAAGTCTCCTAGTAGTGACACAATGTCCCATTCTAGCTTATTAGATGAGTTTGTTGACTTAGATTTGTTTGATTCAAATGTCATATTGACCATAATGCCTATTAGAGCTTCCCATCCTAAATTAAAAACCGTTCCTAGTGGTGTTTCCCTTCCTGAAGTAGGACATTATATATTTACCATTGGCACTTTCCATCCTAAATCAAACCCTCACTGTAACTTATGCCTTTGCCATCTTGAACTCATAGATTAGGATTAGCAAAATTTGATCATATACCTCGATGAGTTTCAAAATGAAGAATTCATTTCAAAATACATGGGCCTACAAGATGCATTCCTCATTGGTGACCATAAGTAGGGTTTTGATTTTTCATTAGATCCTTCTACCTAATTTGGAGAGAATGTAAACTTTCTTGGTCATAATAAATAAAACATCAAGATCTTCAAGTGAAAACCTCTTTGAGGCACTTTTCGATCAAGGAAAAAGTAAAGAAAAAGACAAGCCTTTGAGTGAAAACCTATTTCAGGCACTCACAGGTGGGAAAGTTTGTAGGACATAGAAACTCCATCTAGACTAAGTTTCATATCTAGTACAATAATCTCTTCAAAACAACATCAAATATTTGAGCATCTTGCTCTTGAGTTTCTAGAGTTTTTTTACCAATTGGCCTTTACCTGAAAAGGTAGATTCTAATTCTTCATATTATCTAGATCTTTGAGAGGAACAACAAGAAGATATAGCAGAATAAAATGATCATGACCATACATTTCCTACAATTTTAGAATATATATCCACACTCCTTATGGAAAACATAATAGAAGTGAATTTGGGAACCCATGAGGATCCCAAAATTGTTTATCTTGGAGCTTCCCTTACTAAAGTAGAACATGAACATATTATATCCATTCTTAAGGATTATATAGACATATTTACATGGGCATAATCCAACATGCCAAGCTTGGACCTAGATTTAGTTGTGCATCATCTTTTTGTTGACATTGGTGTTAAATCAGTCAAGCAAAAATTAAGAAATATACATCCACACATTGCCCTTTTGGTTAAGGCCAAGTTGGAAAAGTTGTTAGGAGCCAATTTTATCAGACCACTAGACTACTTTGAATGGGTTTCCAACATAGTACCAATGAGTAAAAATACCCTAGGCATATGTATTTGTACTTATTTCTATGATATCAACAAAGTATGCCCCAAAGATGATTTTCCTCTACCCAACATTGACATGATCATCAACTCAACTGCTGGGTATGAGATGTTATCCTTAATGGATGGATTTTTCAATTACAATCAGATCAAGATAGCCCCTAAAGATCAACATAAGACTATGTTCACCACTCTATGTGGGACATTATATTACCAAGTCATTCCATTTGGTTTAAATAATGTTGGAGCCATATATCAGTATGCAATGACTATCATTTTCCATGACATGATGCATGACATTATTGAGGACTATGTTGATGATATACTAGCAAAATCAAGAACAAGAGCTGGACATCTTGACATTATACAAAGAATATTTGAGAGGTTTCATGAATATAAAGTCCACTTGAATCCTAAAAAATGTTTCTTTGGAGTCACATCAGAAAAATTGTTAGGGTTCATTGTATTATAACGAGGGATCAAAGTTGACCCTATAAAGGTCAACTCTATTATGAAAATGCCTCCACCAAATAATCTTAAATAGATATGAGGTCTAAAAGGAAAGAACTAGTATATATGTAGGTTTATTTCTCAATTGGTGGATAAGTCACCAAATAATCCACCAATTTTATGACCTCTAACACAAGGAAAACCACTACTTCTTTATATATCAGCCACAAAACATGCACTGGGGACACTTTTGGGTTAGCATGATGATCATGGTAAAGAACATAATATTTATTATTTAAGTCACACATTGGTAGCCTATGAACATAATTATATGCCTATTAAGAAGGCATGTTTATCTATGGTGTTCACCACTCAAAAATTGTGACATTATATGCTAAATAACAAAACTATTGTTATCACCAAGGTAGATCCTCTCAAGTTCCTCTTATCTAAAGTAGCTCTTCAAGGATGCATGGATAAATGGATTATGCTCCTCAGTGAGTTTGATATCAAGTACTAGAATCAAAAGGAAATCAAAGGATAAGTTCTTGCTAACCAACTTGTAGAAGCTCCTATTAAGGCCACTTAACCTCTCAACTTTGACCTTCTAGATGATTCTATCATGACGATAGAATAAGCATCACAAGAACCTACATAGTGGATGTTATATTTTGATGAATCCTTCACATCTCGAGAGTCTAGATCTAGCATATTATTGATCACACCATAGGGAGATCTAATCCCAAAAGCATTCCATATACAATTTCATTGTACAAACAATATGGCGAAATATAAGGCATTAGTTATAGGGCTCTATCTTGCTATACAGTGGAATATTTAAAGTTTAAAGGTCTATGGAGATTCATATCTAATCATAAATCAGAAAATTGACTAGTATAAAATAAAGGATGATAAGCTTGTTCCTTACAAGCAAATTATTGATAACCTCAAAACATATTTTAAATCTCTATAGTTTAAGTAAGTTCCATGAGTCAACAACAAATCTATCAACACCATGGAAATAATTGGTTCCATGATTCAAATGCATGATAGTGATAGAGTATCAATTTTTGATTGAAAATCTTCTTCAATTGACACATATTCTACTAGATTCAAAGAGGATATGCACTATTGTTGATCCTAATCCCTCACCTGAGATACCATGGTACCAAGATTTTTATAACTATTTCCATAGTCATGTATTTCCCACTAACCTTTCCAACAACCAAAAAAAACTATTCCTTCATCACTTAACACAATATATCTTCCTTGGAAACATTTTTATCATAAAGGTTATGATGGAATGCTTCTTCATTGTTTATCTTTGGGAGAATCTAAGCTGGCGCTAAAGGAGGTTCATGAAGGAATGTGTGGGGCCTATAGCAATGGTGTACTCCTACCAAAGAAACTCCTTAGATTAGGCTATTATTAGCCAAAAATGGAGACAAATACTTGTAATTATGTAAGTGTGCACCTTGTCAGTAGCATGGCAACTTGATACATGCACCTTCCTTACCATTGCAGTCGATCACAACACCATGGCCATTCTTAACATGGGGTCTCGATCTCATTGAGAAAATTAACCAGACATCTTTAGATGGCCATAAGCATATTTTGACTACAACTAAGTACTTTACCAAGTGGATTGAGGCCATTCCTCTCACTTATGTTATCAAAAAACAAATAGCCAATTTCATTCATTACCATATCATTTGTCGATATGGCATCCCAACCTGTATTATATCTGATAATGGTAGATCCTTTATGAACCAAGATGTGAAATCTCATTGTGAAAAATTCAAGATCAAGCACAATAAATCCACTCCATATAACCTACAAGGAAATGGATAAGCGGAGGCATCAAATAAAACCATTTATCCATCTTAAAGATTATTGTTAATGATGTTGGCCATAATTGGCGCTTACAACTCTTTCCTACCCTTTGGGCTTATAGAACCAATCATCACAACCTAACTGGAGCTACTCCATACTCCCTTATTTTTGTCATTGAAGCTATCATCTTGATCGAGATTGAGATCCCATCATTAAAAATATCACTAGAGCACATTGAAGATGATGAAGACTATAGAGCCTCATGACTGCAAGAACTATAACTTCTTGATGGTAAGCATTTGGTTACCCTAGAAAACTTGTAGGCCTATCAAAATAAATTGTAGAGGAGCTAAAACAAACACATAATCCCTTAAGAGTTTGAGATTGGTAACTTAGTTTTGAAGGAGAACCAAAAGAACATTAATGTTGAACCCAAAATGAAAGGAAAGTTTTAGCCTAATTGGTTAGGACCATATATTTTCATAGAAAACTATGGATTAGGAGCATATTGATTGGCTAAACCTAATGGTGAAAAAAATTTAGAGCCCATGAACATCATATGCCTTAAGTGGTTTTATGCATGAATAGCTTTGAACCATTGTTTATAAGACATTGACTTTAGGGCAACTTATGTTGACATATTTTTTATCCCACCCTTTTATCTTACCTTGAACACATTTTATACTACCTTGGTCCACTTTTCATGATTCTAGATAGTAAAGGTTTTAAATCCTTAGCACTCTAAACACATTATTCATTCCATTCTAGATTGCTCTCTTCGAGAAGCATATTCTTTATTATGTCTAGGGCATGTTATAAGCTTGAAAACTTTTTATCCCTTGACCAATTATGATCTTGATTGTGTCTCATGAACATTATGAACATCCTCAGTAGTAGTTTAGCCAGGATAGTATTTTGTAGCTTTAGACAAGTGAACAAAAACATCTTCGCAGTTCCAGATTATTGCTACACTGTTATGGATAGATGAATGTAGATACTTCTTTTTTACTTCAAGTTGCACATTATTTTATATCACATTTGCTACTCTTTATTGTTTTATCAAAATCCTTGCTCTCACTGATTTGCAAGCATGGGTCATTGCAACCAGTTTAGCTATCTTATTGGAACCTCTACTCTCAAGACATGCATCTCCTTGACTAGATGGTCCCACCTTGTGCATATTTTATCCCAAAAACACCAAAAACATTAGAAATACTTTGAAAATACCAAAAACATCAAAATATGATCCACAAAATAAAAAAACATTGCCTCATACTTTTATACATTTTTACATTCCCATTCCACTATGATACACTCTTATCATTTTGCAAGCATAGAAACACCAGTTCATTTCATCTTGTCACATGCACTTGTCATTTTGCAAGATCATTCTTTCTCATCTCATCATCTTCTTGTTTTCCCAACCATTCTCGTTATTTGTCATATCTTCCATTTCTTATATAACATTAATCATGTTGGTCTGATCATCATTTTTCTTCTATCCCATTTCCTAGGAGAACTACATTTGGCCTAAATTTTATGTTGGAACATGCATCCATGGAACTATGTAGGTAGCGTCCACTTATTTTAGACATCTGGAGTTAGCTCAGCCAACCCCTTCCTTTTATTTTCTTCCCCCATTTCTTCTATCATTGTTCCTCTTTAATTAGGGAATAATTATCATGTCATTGTTTTTTTTATGATGTGGTGGAAAGTAATTCCTCTACCGCACATGCATGAACATTTATCTTTAAACTGCACTAATTTTTTTTTGTGTGTGTTTATTTTGAGTTTTATTGGTGTTTTGTTGTGCTTTTGCACCTCTCCTTTTATTTCTTCTCCTTTTCTCCTTTTATTAATTCTTGTCTCATCTTGGTCTTATGTTTCCTTGATTGTTTTTGCTTATCTCTTTTGTGTTTCATAACATCTTGATGATTCACATGGATCTTGATTGTTTATATCTTGATCCTATGTTATTATGTTGTTCTTGGACCATTTTGTTTATTTGATTGTTGTTTGTGTCTTGTTTTTCTATTTGATTTTTTTTTTCTCTTTTATGTTCAATAATGCCTTGATGGTCCACATGGATCTTGATTATTCATATCTTGGTCTCATGTCATTAAGATGTTCTTGCCTTTTGTTTTTAAACATTTTTGTCCCTACTTAAGATAATTTATTGATTTTAAGATATGATCATTTATGTTTATCTTTTTCTTTGTCTTTGCTTTTTTATTGTTGTTTAAATGTAAATCACGGTAACTCTAATTTTGGTCATTATTTTGCCATTATCTTTAGTTATAGGTATTCACATTTGAAATGGCTCAGCACAATTGGAATATTATGTCATTCTAAGTTATTCATACTTATGATGCCTAATTTTTTTTGCTGTAGAAAGCACTTTGTGCTCAAGTCTCAAAGTCTTAAATGTCAACATCAGCTCTGATGATCGATACTTAAGAACACTTTGTAAAACCTATGATCATGATATAGAATTAAGCTTTTAGGTAGCATGCATTTTAGGCTTCTCTGTCTATGCTTAGATGTGCATATCTTTGCATACATTATAAGTCTAATCACTTCTTGTTCATTTTTCATCATTCCTCATTCCATTCTCTCCCAAACTTGGGTGAACTACATTGGCCTAAATTTCATGTTGGAACATGAGTCCATGGAACTATGTAGGCAGTGCTCAATTTCTATTGAGGTCAGCTCAGCGATCTCCATTTTTCTTTTAATTTCTCTCATCACTTTGTGTATTCTCATATGCTTGGTTTTATATGGCTTTCTAAGCCATTACACCATCACATGTATGTTTGTGCCTGCTTGCTTTAACCTATCTTTTGGGTTACATCTTTGAGATATTTTGCTTGTTAATTACCCATGCTATGGCACAACATTTGAACCACGTCTAAATCAAATCAGCTCTATGGGGAAAAAATAATTATTTATTCTTTATCAATGATCAAAATTCACCCTACTAGGGTAAAACTATTTTATCATGATTACATTTTCTCTACTAGATTACTTCTTATTATCTTCTCTTTGGAGACCTTGTTTTAGTGGTGTTTCCCTTCCTAAAGTAGAACACTCTCTCTTTTCCTCTAATTCTAAGCTCTCCATACTAATGCCCATGACGGAAATATTTTAGTGTGCAACTTGTCTCAAGATTGATCAATGTAATGGTGGTCTCGATCTCATTGGGAAAATTAACTTGACATCTTTAGATAGCCATAAGCACATTTTAACTACAACTAAGTACTTTACCAAGTGGATTGAGGCCATTCCTCTCATTTATGTTACCAAGAAACAAATAGCCAAATTCATTCATTACCATAACATTTGTCAATATGGCATCCTAGCCTATATTATATCCAATATGGTGGATCTTTTGTGAACCAAGATGTGAAATCTCTTTGTGTAAAATTTAATATCAAGCACAATAAATCCACTCCATATAACCTACAAGGCAACAGACAAGCTAAGGCATCAAATAAAACCATTCTATCCATCTTAAATAAGATTTTCAATGATGTTGGTCGTAATTGGCACTTACAACTCTTTCCTACCCTTTGGGATTATAGAACTAATCATTGCACCTCAACTGGAGCTACTCTATACACCCTTATTTTTGGCACTAAAGCTATCATCATAGTTGAGATTGAGATCCCATCATCAATAATATCACTAAATCACATTGAAGATGATAAAGACTATAGATCCTCACAACTGTAAAAAATATAACTTCTTGATGGTAAGCATTTGGTTGCCTTAGAAAACTTGTAGGCTTATTAGAATAGATTGTGGAGGAGCTATAACAAACACATAATCCCTCGAGAGTTTGAAATTAGTGACTTATTTTTGAAGGAGAACCAAAAGAACATGAATGTTGAACCCAAAAGTAAAGGTAAGTTTCAACCTAATTGGTTAGGACCATATATTGTCACAACAAACTATAGATTAGGAGCATATCAACCGGCTAAACTTAATGGTGAAGAACTTTTAGAGCCCATGAACATCATACACCTTAAGCAGTTATACGCATGAACAACTTTGAACAATTGTCTATAAGACCCCTAACTTGGGGGTAACTTGTGCTTACATAATTTTATCCCACCCTTTTATCTTACATTGAATGCATTTTATACTAACCTGGTCCACTTTTCATGATTCTAGATAGTATAAAGGCTTTGAATCCTTGGCACTCTAAACACATTCTTCATCCCATTCTAGATTGCTCTCTTCTAGAAGTGTATTCTTTTTTATGTCTAGGGCATGTTATAAGCTTGAGTACTTTTTATCCCTTGACCAATTATAATCTTGATTATATCTCATGCACATTATGAACATCCTCAATGGTAGTTCTATGAAGCAATTTAGCCAAGATAGTTTTATGCAGCTTCAGACAAGTGAACAAAAACATCTTCTTAATTCTAGATCATTGCTACACTGTTACAGATAGGTTAATACATATACTTTTTTTCTTCAAGATGCACATTATTCTATATCAAATTTTTTGTTATTTATTATTTTATCAAGATCTTCACTCTCATTGATTTATGAACATGGGTCGTTGCATCTAGCTTAGCTATCTTATTGGAACCTCTAGTCTCAGGACGTGCATCTCCTCGACTAAGTGGTCCCACCTTATGCATATTTTATCCCAAAAATACCAAAAACATTAAAAATACTTTGAAAATACTGAAAACATTAAAACATGCTCCATAAATGAATAAAAACATTGTCTCATGTTTCTATACATTTGTACATTCCTTTTCCACCATGCTATGCTCTTGCCATTTTGCAAGCATAGAAACACTAGTTCATTTCATCTTGTCCCATGCACTTGCCATTTCTTTCTCATCTCATCAGCTTCTTGTTTGCCCAACCATTCTCATTGTTTTTCATATCTTCTATTTCTTCTATAACATTAATCATGCTAGTCTAATCATCATTTTTCTTCTATCCCATTTTATAGGAAAATTACATTTGGCCTGACATTCATGTTAGAACATGCATCCATAGAACAATGTAGGTAGCATCTACATGTTTTATACATCTGGAGTCAGCTCAACCAACCCCTTCTTTTTTTTCTCTTCCCCCATTTCTTATGTCATTATTCCTCTTTAATTAGGGAACAATTATCATGTCATTGTTCTTTGTTATGATGTGGTGGAAAGTAACGCCTCTACCACACATGCATGAACATTTATCTTTAAACTGCACTAACTTTTTTTATGTGTGTTTATTTTGATTTTTCTTGGTGTTTTATTGTGCTTTCACACCTCTCCTTTTATTACTTCTTGTCTCATCTTGGTTTTGTGTTTCCTTGATTATTTTTTCTTATCTCTTTTGTGTTTTAGAACATGTTGATGATTCACATGGATCTTGATTATTTATATCTTGATTCTATGTTTTTACATTATTGTTAGACCATTTTGTTTATTTGATTATTGTTTGTATCTTGTTTTTCTATTTGATTTTGATTTTCTCTTTTGTGTTCAAGAATGCCTTGATGGTCCATATGGATCTTAATTATTCATATATTGGTCTCATGTTGTTAAGATGTTCTTGCCTTTTATTTTTAAACATTTTTGTCCCTACTTAATATCATTTCTTAATTTTGAGATAGGTTCATTTATGTTTATCTTTTTCTTTGTCTTTGCTTTTTTATTGTTGTTTAAATGTAAATCATTGTAACTCTATTTTTGGTCATTATTTTACCATTATCCTTAGTTATAGGTATTCCCATTTAAATTGGCTCAGCACAATTAGAATCTTATGTCATTATAAGTTATTCATACTTATGATTCCTAATTTATTTTTCTATATAAATCACTTTGTGCTCAATTCTCAAAGTCTTAATTGTCAACATCAGCTCTGATGACCGATTCTCAAGAACACTTTGTAAAACCTAGCCTCATGATATGGAATTAGTCTTCTAAGTAGCATGCATTTTAGGCTTATTTATCTATGCTTAGATGTGCATATATTTGCATAAATTATAAGTCTAATCACTTCTTTGTCATTTTTCATCATTCCTCATTCCATTCTCTCCCAAACTTGGTTGAACTACATTGGCCTGAAGTTCATGTTGGAACATGAGTCCATGGAACTATGTAGGTAGTGCTCAATCTCTATTAAGGTCAGCTTAGCTATCTTCATTCTTATGTTCATCTCTCTCATCACTTTGTGCATTCTCATATGCTTGGTTTTATATGGCTTTCTAAGCCATTACACTATCGCAAGTACGTTTATGCCTACTCGCTTTAACCTATCTTTTGGGTTATATCTTTGAGCTATTTTGCTTGCCAATTGACCATGCTATGGCACAACATATGAACCATGTCTGAATCAAATCAGCTTTATGGGGGAAAAATCATTATTTATTTTTTATCAATGATTGAAATTCTCCTTACTAGGGTAAAACTATTTTATCATGATCATATTTGCTCTACTGGAGTACTTCTTATTATCTTCTCTTTGGATACCTTATTCTAGTGGTGCTTCCCTTTCTGAAGTAGAACACTCTCTCTTTTCCTCTAATTCCAATCTCTCCACACTAATGCCCATGATGGCAATATTTTAGTGTGCAACTTGTCTCGAGATTTATCAATGTCATAAGTGTGCAACTTGTACTCTCAAATTAGGTACATTTAAAGTGTGTCCCTTACATTTATGGATTGTATCTTTCCCATTCCCCCCATCTTTGGGGCCTATTATACCTATAATTACATTTTAATCATTTATGGTAATCACATATACCAACATTAACTCATCTAGATGTGATCTATTCCATGGGTTAATCTCTCACTTTCTATCTCTTTTTTAGAGTCCATCCTTTTATTCTATCCTAATATGTCCTCTCGAGGGGAAATCATGGCTCTCTTCCAATTTCATCTTGGCAACTCTTTTCTTTGAAAATATGTTACTTCACCTAAATGTCTCGTTACACCTTCTCAAATAGGGGTAAAATGTAGACATCTAATTCCTAACACCATTTGGTTAAAATTATCAATTGCACTCAAATGCACATTTTAGGTCAAAATCCATAAAACACCCTAAATTGTTCAAACTTGTCAATTACAAGTGTCATTTTAGGTCAAAGTATCCCTAAATAGGGTAATGCATTTTATGGGCCATCTAACTTTGATCAGATCATTTTGAGTCAAAATGACAATTTTGTCATTTAGTGCTCTAGATCACTCTTTTCTTTTAATTTATTGATACACATCACGTACCTTTGTTATTTGGTGTTGACAACATCTTAAATGGGAATATAGATCCAATTCATCTAACATCACCTTCTAGTTCCTCTCCAGTCAAATTATGATCTAGTAATATGACTTTTTGACCATTTTGATTAATTGTGCACCAATTTCCAAAGAATTGCACTAAACTTGATTAAACTTACTTAATCTAATTAATCTAATTTAAGATCTTAAGTAATAATTCCATAGATATTTTTGAATATCTCATTATTAGAAATTGATTTTGAATATCTACATCACCTAGTGACATCATCGATGGGGTGGCATCCATCAATCCATAAGTGCATAAAATATCAAGATTATGGGTCACCCATGCCTAGTTAATGCCTCCCATGCCTCTTTAATGCTTATTTATCTGAAGGATATTTATGATTTTAATTCCAAATATTAATATTATCCATGGCCACACATCTCAGTCTTGAGATGGATGGTCATGGTTCATCCTGACCAATCTCAAAAATCTATAAATAGAGAGGCCATGGACATGAATTTTAATCTTAATTTATGTAAAGTTATTATGCAAAATTTTCTCCACAATCCTTTGCAATAGACCATTAAAAATAGTTACAAGCTTCATTGATAGGCTAGTTTAGTGATTTAGAATCATGAGCCTAGGTTTTATGGAGTGTTCTTGAGACATTGAAGGAGTTTTCCACCTTTGTTGACAAAGACAAGGATGCTTGATCAAGGGAGAACATGATTTTAAGCCACATGGGTAAGGTGAATCCATTTGGGAATGTAATATGATGTTTGCTTTCTTTCATTTTTTTCTTGCTATCCTTTATAATTTCTATAGGAATAGATAGGCTTAGTTATTTAGTTCTTTATGCATTTTTCATGATTTATGGACTAATGTTTGACTAACTTGTTTTGTAATCCTCTATACACCATGTTGTGATATCCACTCTCCTTATAGAGGCATAACCAAAATCATTTGATTTTATCATAAACACCTTCAAGGATATTTAAAATACTATTTCTTATGATAAACAAGATGTACCTCCCAAGCATATCATTCCTAAAAATTTATTGTTATTCATTCAAATCAAGCATTCATTAATTTAAAATAGCTTAGGGATAAATATTTGCAGATATGACTTGATACTAAAATTGAGTTATAATAAGGATAGTCTTCGTATATTAGATCAACCTATGCATGGTTTTGATAGCATTCCAAAGTAAACATTGGGAATTATCACATTGGATTTACTACTAGGCCCAAAAATGGTACCTACTATTTTCCAAGTCAAACTTGATTAGCTATAATATAATCTCATCTTGGGTCAATATTGGATTCATGCAATGGAAGCTATACCTTCTACATTTTATATATGTATTAAATTTTTACATGATACACAATTATAAAATTCCAACTAATGATGCACCTTTTTGGTATTTTAAAATGACCCAATCACAAACTAATAAGGTCTTAATTATACCACTTGAAAAAAAATTCCAATGGTACAAATGCATACTTATGAAGTGAGTGAATCAATAAATGTAAATGATACATCACAAGGTGCTCAAATTCTTAATAAAATAGAGAAACCTATAAAGAAAGTATGATAAAAGTGAAAAATCCTAAGTAAATAAAGGAACCTATCAAAGTAAAGATACAACAAGTACCAATTTTCCATAGTTACAATAGATCTCATTTAGGAACCACCATTATCAGACAATTCAAAAAATACTTATATAATTGAATATTACTATAGAAGTAATGATGAGGATACACATAAACTTACAGATCACCAACTAAGCATGCTAAATTTTAATCCTATTGATGAATATGAATACTTATCTCATTATTTATTTACATTTATTTGAGTGGGTGAATATAGAGATATCACTTACATATCAAATAAAGGTAAAGCACCCCTTTTAAATCAAGGGTATCTAAAAAATCCTTCAAATGGCTGAAATAATACATCATAATTGATTGACTCCAATGCAATGATCACATTTCCCAAGGAAAAGGTACCAAAAAACAAATACATACTCCCATAAAGTAAACATTTGGAGGAACAATCACCAAAGTAAGACCAAACCATTTTCAAAAAATGATTTCTCAATTTATAAAGAGTAAACATCTTAGATTTCCTCCACAAATATGGCTATAAAAGAGGTGACAAAGCATCATTATTCTTATTTGGATCCTTTCATTGTTAAACCACTCATGGATGGTAAACAATGCCCAAATATTATAGTTACTCACTTACAAGAAACTAATATATGTAATGTATATTTTCTTAGATATCTTTGGTATGATACATAACATATCAATAAAGCTATAGTACCAAAGTATTGCATCAGATCTATCACATTTCCAATCACTCTTCGTCTTAAATCATGTTCAACATTATTTTATATTTATCCTAATTTAGATAAATATAATACATTAGTGGGGATATCATGGAAAAAATCAATGGGAGCTACACTCAGTACCAATTATGATCTCTAGCATTTCATCAAGATAGTGTTATGATCATAGTTTTGAAGGAAAACATAATCACAACATAAGAGCACACAATAATGCATACTCCAAAAAATATTTGAAGTAAAATTATGATTAATATGCAATATAATGGATTAGATGGATCTACATAGGACCATCTTATTCCAATTGGTAGTCTATCACAAAATGAATCTGATAGATACACCCTTTATGTAGAAACCCCATGGGAACTTTCCTCTAATCATGTTATTGGTTATTTATTTATAAACTTACCTTTTTACATAGATTATTTTTATTTTACTTCATTTATACTTATTTTATCCCTTACCCATGTATTCTTCTATCCCTTGGATTTATTTTTCACTTTGATAACTTCCCCCTTGATGTTCAAACCAATTTGAGCAGTCCAAAAAACTTATCTTACAAACAATTTCAAATCTCATTCTTACTCATTATTGCAATACTCATCATGTTATAGCTTTCATTCCACTTTCATAATCTTATTTCTCTCTTTCCCATGTGGAGTATGTACATTCTTATCTATCTTAATCATTCAAGCTAGATTTATATGACTATTTACACATACATTGGAGGCACATCACTTGCCTTCATTATTTCTACTTTATACTTTAACACCTTGTTGAGGATTGTTCTAATTTATCAAATTTTCTTCTATTTTTCAAATACTTGCTTCTTAGCAATTTTCAAATCTTTTATTCAAATAGGGCAAAAATTCAAAAAAAAGGTCAAAATTCAAAATCAAGTTAATATGGGAAAAAACATTCAAATATGGAAAAAAAATTAAAAATAAAATATGGAAAAATTCAAAAACATTAAAATATTTTTAAAAAGTTCAAAATTAGGACTTAAAATAATTTTCAATTGTTTCTAGATTACTTCTTTACATAGGTTATTTTTTCTATGTTAGTTAGATATCATAATTTAATATTCAATACACATTAATTTTAATGAGGTATTTTAGTGTGATACATGACATACTTTTACATGGTCTCAATGTTGGGCTTCCCTTCTTACCCAACAACCTTGCTAAGTTGGGGCATCTATTTGTTCTTCGTGAATAAATTATAAATTTGTATTTATATAAAAACCTTTTACCATGTTGAAATAGACATCATACAAATGTTTTGATACTCAATCATACTTTACATTTTTTTACTTTAGATGATATTTATGAATTACATAGCACCTCAGTCTTGTACACTTAGAAAACTCACACCTTGGTTGTTCCTCTTAGTTCTAGACCTTTCCTTCTTTTGCAAGTCTCACATTTTTTATCTCTTTGTGATTACTACTTATCACTTAGTATGAACAATATCATTATGATGATCTAGGTCTTATATATTTTTGATAATTTTATAAACCTACTTATCTTCCACCACTGAAAGTGCTAGACCTACACTTATTTTCTAATTACTTAGAGACTTGCATCTTAGTAAGACACCTAAATCGATGTAAGTGTCCAGTGCCCTAAAGTCATCTAATTTACAAATGAAACATGTCATAATGGTCATACTAAGTTATAATATGTGAGATATTCTCCTAATAGGAGTGTTATATATGCATGATTATTTCTTATAACTACCCCTCAGGGTTAACAAGACTTAGGTTAATTTTTTTTAAACTCAACTTCAAAATTAATACAACATTAATGATCCCTAACTAAATGCATCATTTAAGATAACCAAAATATTAACCATAAGGTTTAAGTTTGATTATTTTATTTAGTGATCATTATTATATGTTGGGTGTGAATCTACTATTCATAGGTCACTATTCACATGTCACTATTCATGGGACACTATTCACAGATCCCTTTTAATGATTATCCCATTTGGGGATCACTTGGTGGATCAATCCATGTAGTGGATCACTTGTATCCTTATAATATTATACTTTCATGATAGAAGGTTAGAGTTAGGCTTTTAATCCTAACTCACCTAGATGCTTGGGTTGTAAGCATCACATGTAGGGTTAGAGGTTAGAGCCTAAAAGGTTGTTATGTTTAGCTCACCTAGGTACATGGAATGGATCCTTGGAGATGGAGTTATTTTATATTCTATGTATGTTAGTATTGTGAGATCTACATATTACAACTTGTAGGCTTAGTATCTTAGATCATGGAGATAGGGTTAGATGTTGTTGGAGCTCTTTTGGATGTTATGTATGTTAGTATTATAAGAATTGCATGCTGAATCTTGTAGATTAGAGCATGGAAAGCTTAGTTGTAACCTTTTCTTACCTACGTGATTTGTTTTTATCACTATAAAGGAGTTTCTAATAGGAGTTGATGTTGTAGAGATATTTTTGTTGATGAAGATGAAGTTGAGATGTTGCTTGTACCTCATGGTTTTTCCTAAGCTAGTGTAACAAGGTTCTTATTTATATCTTGTGTAATGGTTTATCTCTCCTATTTTTTGTTTTATTTTGTATCTTATTTTAATTTTACATTTAATTTTTGCACATGTATTAGGATTATACCTTTTTTATCCTGACAAGTCGTATCAGAGATAGGCTTTAGATATTGGTACATGAGCCTTGTTAATCGTAACAAGTGGTATCAGAGTCATGCTTATTGGTTGGTTTGTGTAAGTTGGATCTACAGGTAGAGAGACTAAGATATGAAAAAAAAAGTTTATATGGTATTTATTTCTCTCTGTGGGAGATGTAGATGGAGAATGGAGAAAAGAAGCTAATAAAGCTTTACTAGATGGATCAACACCAACATAATATTCCTAATGAAGAAGCAATTATATAGCTTGTGGTGGAGCAATCTAGTCTCCATTGATATAAATGGGTGGTGGTGACAAGTAAGTTACCTTTTTTTGGTTTATTGATTGGTGAAGGTGATATAAGTTATGGGATTCTAATACCATAATGTGTGAGCTGAGATGTGTTGAAATTCCATATAGAGTAGGAGGTACCAAAATTTTGAATTTGTACTTGATGGATTAGTTAATGGATAGAGAAAAAATTTTGAGACCTAAGTGTTTGTGGAAGAAGAAGGTTAGTTTTGAATATTTAAAATACTTAGAGATACATTGAGTGAAGTGCTCAATAGTTACAACATAGCAAAAGTGAGTAGCAGTGTAGTTGATGTGAGTAGCCAGTTTAATTGATGCATGGAGTAACTCTACACATGAGTTGGATTGACATTCAATAAGCAAGATGTAATTTGAATATAGGCTCAAAAACTTGGTAGGTGTTTTGATAAACTAAGTAGTGTGATGACTTCCTAAAAACTATTGATGGGTACCATGTTGATTATGAGGATAGCAGTTTACTATAAGTAATAGTCAAGTGTTGACTTTTATGGGTTCTTCTTTCCAATTGTAGACTACTATCATGAGTGTAGTTTTCATTTATTATTATTCATTATTGGAACCATGGGATGCGAAATCATCATTTTTACATGGTGATCTCATTATGAGATGGAATAGCCAAGAGGTTATGAGGTTGAGATAGAAAGTTATTGGTTTGTGGTTTGAAGATTATACAGGCTAAAGTAAACATGTGGATGGAGTACAATGGTACCTTCATAGAGAGCCAAGGTTTATTATAGGTTACTATTATGGATTGATGCCATGTTTATTTTAGGCCCCAATATGATGAAGATCAATGGTGAGATGGCTTAGGTGACTAGGAGGAGATGAAGGATAAAATTAAGGATAGAGATGCACAGGGATGGGAAAAGAAATGAAGTAAAGTATCTCACTTTTATGTTTATAAGTTGTCTTCCAAATTATCCTATAGGAGGAGGAGATGGCTTTCCTATGTATCATATTCATCTAGATTTGGATAAGCCTCATGAAGCCATAGTGTGTACTAAACTAGATACTTTCAAGCAATAGGAGTTATGAGTAGTTCTTGGTGGAATCCTGAAGAAGGATGGGTCTATGGTGAAGTGGGAGTAACTTCAAGTTAATGTAAATATGTTATGGAGGATCAAATGTTGAAAAATTAGGTCAGGGTAGAGAATTTTAATAGTGCAAAAAAAATCTATTGGTTTTGTTGTGGAGCAGCAGTGGGCATTGGTATTTATAATAGTGGGTTGGAAGAAGACACAGGTGTTCAAAAGTCTTATATATATATATATATATATATATATATATATATATATATATATATATATATATAACTCCAAGTGTGATATTATTAGATGTGAAGCCACTATTCACAGACATTATTCATTAGTCATGGATGAGGTGGACATGGTGACTAGGTAGGTGAGGTGGATCCTAGGTGATGTGGCATGCAGTGTAGCATGTAGGTGATGTGATAGGAAGGTGATATGGTGGTGGAGTCTATATTGGGTCCCAAGTGTGATCATGTTGATGTGATAAGTGTAGGGCATATCACTCCACTTGAGGACATGGGCCTTATCTTTGGTGTGTCACATGGGCTTGTCTTGGAGTTAGATTACAAGGTCATGATGTGGGGCACCATGCTCAATGGACCCATGATTCACATGTGAAGAATTCAAAAAGGAGATTGGATTCCCTTTTATGCACATGGGAAGGAGAAAAGATTATTTGTATTATTGATTTCCCTAACATGGGTACGTGGGGTGCATTTCTATGAGTCACATGGAATGACATGATCTTATTTAAAGTAGTGGACCTAATTTTTTAACCTTGCACATAGAGACAAACATATTTTACTATTGATCATTGTTCGTCAATCAAGTGGAGCATTTTTTCTCTAAGGCACATGAGATTCCTTGTGACTTATTCACATGGGTGTATGTGAGGATTTAGTGGTTACTATTAAGCCCATGTGGATTATGGTGCCATATTTTATCTTTCCTCTCTCTTTATCTTATTATAAAATATTATAAAGCCTTGTGTGCTTATTTGTAATGGTTATCCCATTTAGGGATGCCTTAGTGGATTGGTGCATAGACATCAAACTGCAAACAGGGCTAAACTATATGTATTGACAAAATAGTTTTTTCAAACACAAAATATCATATAGATTCTTCTTCAATATAGACAGTTTACTCAATTGACATAAGGCTAAAAACCCATTAATTCTTGGACAAAACAAAATTTTAGATTTAAAGATAAAATTTGATTTGTTTTGGCCTATCTGGTTAGACTCTGCATGCTTAATTCTAAACAGAAGTGTGAATTTTCTATTTTCTATTTAAAGGGATTGATCAATCTGCCACAAATAAGACTCACATGGTCTTCTACCTATATGTATAGTGAGTCTATACATCTAATGAGTCGTGATAGCTGGGCGATCCTCCTAGGTCAAAACCATCGCATGACTCCACTACAACCCAAACTTTGGAATGACCTAGCAGTAATATCTTCATAGGTTCATCGATTAATACGATTGGTCATGCAACACAGACCCAACATTTGTATTTAATACTCAAATCTTGTCTACAAACAGCAAATAGCATTTTCAAATATTCGATCTTAGAATCGATTTCACTCTAAAAGGATACATACTTTATTAATATTTACCAAAAAATATATCTGGTGTTTGTCTACGTATTGTAGATCTCTCCCTCTCCCTTCATCAATTCACCAGTATACATATCCCCTATTTTTACATGAAAATCCCCATATAAAACCATATTTTCTCAACTTAGATACTCAATCCTATCCTAGGCTTCACACAACAACCTCCCAAAATGAGTAAAATAGTTCTTCTAACATAAGAAAACTCAAACAACTTAATATCTCACCCAATAAACTTGATTTCATGCTTAAAGGATACTTAGACAAATTTGAAAATTTGAAAACTAAAGAAATGGAGGGAAACCAACTTAGTACACCTAGACATGTTAAAACTCAACCAAGAACATGACAAATACATTCCTAGCATGAAGATGCTCCTGCATCATTCTTCCAAGGAGCAAAAGAAGTATTCTTCACTTGTTTTTCTTCATCAATTCTTCTACGCTTGTGCCCAGCTTAAAGATGTCATTTGCAGTCAACCATGTTGCATCTTCAGCTGGTAGATTCTTCCACTTAGTTAGATACCAGAAATATTCTTTGCCCCTTATCTTTTTAACTACTTTCTTGTCTAAAATGCTCTCAATCTCCTTTGGCACTTCATTTGGTAGTTGTTGCTCCCATTGGATAACTTCATCTACCCCTATTTCAGTCTCTTTACCTGGTTGTCCTTCATCTTTGTATGGATATAGATCTGCAACATTAAAGATTGGAGAGATTCCAATTCCTTTTGGCAATTTTATTTCATATGCATTATTTGAAAACTTCCTTATTACCTTGCATGGTCCTATTTTCTTTACTTTTAGCTTATTATATTCCCTTTTTGGGAACCTCTCTTTTCTAAGGTGAGCAAGAACAAAGTCTCCAACATTGAAACTGACATCTCTTTTCTTTTGATCTGCTCTTAGCTTGTACTTGATGGTGTTTTCTTCAAGTTTCTTCTTTACCTGTTCATGCAAATTTTGCATGGCATTGGCAAATTCTTCTGCATCAGCACTCCTTGTCTCCATGCTACTTAGATTTCTTAACTCATACACACCTCTTGGATGCATTCCATACGTAATTTGAAATGGACTCAATCCTATACTTCTGTTAGGAGAATCGTTATAGGCAAATTCAGCTTGTGCAAGTGCAAGATCCCTTTGTTTTGGATGCATACCTACCAAGCTTCTCAAGATGTTGCCTACGCTCCTATTGACAACCTCTATTTGGCCATCAGTTTGGGGGTGATAGGCTGAAATAAAACTCAATTGTGTACCAAATTTCTTCCATAAGGTTCTCCAAAAGTGTCCAACAAATTTGGTATCCCTGTCAGAAACAATGCTTCTAGGCAATCCATGCAATCTAACATCTTGAAAGAATAGATTAGCTATGTGAGTAGTATCAATTGTTTTTTAGCATGGAATAAAATGAGCCATCTTTGAGAACCTATCTACCACTACAAATATGGAGTCATGACCTTTTTGAGTTCTTGGCAAACCAAGTACAAAATCCATGCTTATTGAATCCCAAGGTCTATTTGGAATGGGTAGTGGCTGGTACAAACCTACATTTTGACTACTTCCCTTGGCATATTGGCATGTTTTACACCTTTCAACAAATTTATTGACATCAGTACCCATACCTGGCCAATAGTAATGAGCACTCAATTGTGCTAATGTCTTATTCTACCCAAAATGTCCTGATAAGCTACCACTATGCTTTTCCTTCAATAAATTATCTCTCATGGAACTCTTGGGAATGCAAAGCTGGCTACCTCTAAACAGTAGACCCTATTGGACCATGAAATCTATCCAAGGACTTCTATCAACCCCTACTAGATTCATGCAAGCTTCATATGGTTCCTTGAAGTCTGGATCTTCCTTATATCGCTCCTTCAAATCTTCAAATCCCAAAATGCTTACTTGAGATTCCTGCATGATCAGATTCCTCCTGCTTAGACCATCTACAACCTTGTTAGATTGTCTTTTCTTGTGCTTAATAGTTAATGTGAAGCTTTGTAAAAATTCAACCCATTTAACATGCTTTTGACTCAACTTATTCTGATTGCTAATGAACTGTAAATCATAATTGTCAGTGAACAAAACAAATTCTTTAGGCAAAAGATAGTGCCTCCATTTCTTCAAATCCTATACAAGAGCATAGAATTCATGATCATAGGCTAAGTACTTCTTCTTATCATCACTTAATTTCTCACTAAAGTATGTTATAGGCTTCCCATCTTGGCTTAAAACAGCGCCTATTGCAGCTCCACTAGCATCACATTCTACTTGAAAAAGCTTATTGAAATCAGGCAAGGTTAGGATTGGCTCTTTAGTATCCTTCTTTTTCAATAATATGAAACTCTTATCAGCAGCCTCAGTCCAACAAAAACTTCTTTTATCACCTTTGATTGTATCTATCATTGGAGCAACAATCCCACTAAAATTTCTTATGAATTTCCTATAGAAGCTAGCCAAACCATGAAAGCTTCTTACCTCATATGTGCTCCTAGGTGTAGGCCACTAAAGTATAGACTTAATCTTCTCATTCTCCATCTTCAATCCTTCTTTTGAAATCACAAACCCCAAATATATCAACTTTGTCTTCAGGAAACTGCACTTTTTTACATTGATTAGCAATTTCTCTTCATGTAGCTTACTCAATACCATCCTCAAATGTTTCAAATGATCTTCCTTAGTTTGAATAAGCACAAAAATATCATCCAAATAAACTATCACAAACTTACCAGTGAAATCCTTAAGCACTTCATTCATCAGCCTCATGAAGGTGCTTGGTGCATTGGTTAGTCCAAATGGCATGACTAACCACTCATAGAGTCCATCATTGGTCTTGAAGGTTATTTTCCATTCATCCCCTTCTCTTATCCTAATTTTATGGTAACCACTTTTCAATTCTATCTTATATAAATATGTAGCTCCACTCAAACAATCAAGTAAGTCATCAATTCTAGGCAATGGAAATCTATACCTGATAGTAATCTTGTTGATTGCTCTGGAGTCTATACACATTCTCCAACTCCCATCCTTCTTAGGACTCAACACTATGGGGATAGCACAAGGACTTAAACTCTCTCTTACCAATCCTTTGTCTAACAATTCTTAAACTTGGTGCTTGATCTCTTCATTTTCCCTTGGTGTCAACCTATAGGCAGCCTTGTTTGGAAGATTTGCTCCTGGAATCAAGTCTATGTGATGGCTAATGCTTCTCAATGGTGGTAACTCATTAGTTAAATCATCTACCACAATGTCAATGTACTCATTCAACATATCTTGAATCTAGAATGGCAAATCAATCATCTACTACACTCCTTGGCTTACCAATCACAGCAAAGTTTACCTTTTTTTCTTCATTTGATGTAGAAACTCTTTGCCACTCATTATCAATACTTTAGAATTCTATCCTACAATAGCAGTAGCCTCTTCTTTCAATGGTGTGAGTGTATGCTTGATCCCATCCTTTTCAAACGTGTATGTATTCTGCCTTCCATCATGCATGGCCTTCCTGTCAAACTGCCAAGGCCTTCCAAGCAAAATATGACATACATCCATGGGCATGACATCACATAAAATCTGGTCCTTATATGTTCCTATTTAAATATCTACCTTAAATTATTCACTTACCAAGAGTTTGTGTCCTTTTTGTAGCCAAGAGACTTGATAAGGTGTAGGATGTACCTCCTTCTTCAAGCCTAGTTTCTCCACCATCTCAATTGACACAAGATTGTCAGTACTCCCACTGTCTATGATGACCTTGCAGTATTTCCCCTTACTTTTACATGTGGTTCTAAATAGATTTTTCCTTTGAGGTGGTTCTATAACTTCTTTGTTTGGCTTCAACAAAATTCTTTTCATCAAAAGAGACTCACCTTCTTCTGGGGTATCTTCATAAGCTGCTACAACTTCTTCACTTTTTTCTTCACTTTGGGTCACATGTACACCCCTCTCATGGCTGGTAGAAGGGTTCTCTAGACACTCATATGCCTTATGGCCTACATACTTGTTGCACCTAAAGCATTTGGCCATGAATCTTCCTCTTCCTCTTTGATATCCTTGGTATGGCTTTCTTCCTCTTGGTGTATAGCTACCTCTTGAGCTTTGTGAGTTGTTGGCCTCTTCTTGAGATGTTTGCAACTGTCTTCTACCTCCTTGAAATCCTCTACCTCTGTTGGATCTGCCCCTTCCTCTTGAGAAGGATGTTTATTTTCTTGCAATCTTCTCCTCAACTTTCAAGGCAAATTGATATGCCTCTTCAGTTGTCTTAGGAATGAGAAGACTAATCTCATCTTGAATGGAAAATTTCAAACCATTAGTGTATCTAGCTACCTTCTCTGTGTCATCCTCAATATGACCTGATCTTATGGTTAAACTGTAAAACTCTTCAGTGTATTCTTTTATAGACATCTCTTTTTGCTTCAAATTTTGTAATTTCTTGAAAAGATTGGTTTGATAATCTTTAGGCATAAACTTACCTTTCATTTTTGCTACCATTCTGTCCCAGCTTCTGATCTTTGGCTTCCCTTTCCTCCTCCTTTCTTCTTGCACTCCATCCCACCACAGGGATGCACGGCTCTTTAGCCTTGTCATGGCATACTTGACTTTCTTATCATCTTCTTCAATTCCTTCATATTCAAAGTATTTGTCTAATGCACTAATCCAATCAATTAATTCTTCCACATTCAAATTACCTTCATACATTGGAACCTCCATTTTTGGCTTTGTGTTCACCTTCATAATGGCTCTAATCAACCTATCTTCAGTTGTTTCTTCTTCCACCACCAATTCCTCCTCTGGTGGATCCTCTTCTCTATCACTGACTTCACCCATGTCAGTGCCTCTTCTTTGAGCCATCTCTAGGTCTTGTAGCCTAGCTGTCAAGTTCCTAATCTCTTCTGCCATTGCAACCTGTCCTCTAGGTCTCCTTCCTCTAGCTCCACCTCTATTCCTAACTCTCATGGCCATCTTGCCTCTTCTTCACAATCACATTCTTCTTCTCTTTGACTTGGATCTTTAGATTGTGCACAATCCCTTGGGCTCTGATACCAAATGGTGCATAGACATCAAACTGCAAACAAGGCTAAACTATATGTATTGACAAAATATTTTTTTCAAACACAAAATATCATCTGGATTCTTCTTCAATCTGGACAGTTTACTCAATTGACATAAGGCTAAAAACCCATTAATTCTTGGACAAAACAAAATTTTAGATTTAAAGATAAAATTTGATTTGTTTTGGCCTATCTGGCTAGACTCTGCATGCTTAATTCTAAATGAAAGTGTGAATTTTCTATTGTCTATTTAAAGGGATCGAGCAATCTATCACAAATAAGACTCACATGGTCTTCTACTTGTATGTATAGTGAGTCAATACATCCAATGAGTCATGATAGCTGGGCGATCCTCCTAGGTTAGAACCATCGCATGACTCCACTATGACCCAAACTTTGGAACGACCCAGCAGTAATATCTTCACAGGTTCATCGATTAATATGATTGGTCATGTAGCACAAACCCAACATTTGTATTTAATACTCAGATCTTGTCTACAAATAGCAAACAGCATTTTCAAATATTTGATCTTAGAATTGATTTCACTCAAAAAGGATACATACTTTATTAATATTTACCAAAAAATATATCTGGTGTTTTTTTGCATATTTTATATCTCTCCCTCTCCTTCATTAATTCACCAGT